>OY979629.1:8360202-10860202 GCA_963855885.1 Coenonympha glycerion
AAAGTTATTGTAAGACATACTCGTACAATGACGTATTTAGTTTGTTGTTGTGCAATGTTTTACGAGCTCTGCTTCTAAGAGCATTTGTGTAGGTAGACATTAGTAAAGTATTGATCTATTTCTCACCATTACATTTTAAATATGCTTAGCATTGCCCTACGACGGTAAATAAACCTGCTATACCACGATGAGTTTTTGTTCTAGAAAGCAAACCTATCGTCGCAAATAAATATTCATATATTCTGTTGGAGGGAAATTTTTATAGCCGGTATTTGCGGAGTAAGCAAAAACTGCTCTAGGCGAACGTGCAGTAGTGAAACCACTAGATAAGTTTCAATACGAGTAACTTGACTGCCGCAGCCCTGTCGATAAACGGAACATTTGGCAAGTGAGCAAAACTGTGAAAGTGTAATGTGAATAATTTAGAACTTCAGCGTAATTGGCGCCAGTGACCTCCACACCTCGCCACACGTCGGGAAACGGTTTAGTAAATTTTCTATCTTTAAAATTTCAGTGGTCTGATAGGTACGAGAATCTCCAACAATCATGGATAATGAGGTCCTACTTTAATTCTCGAGTATGGTCGAAAATAAGAGGTATTTCTATTAAGAAATGGAAATGGAAAGCTGCTGGGGCTTTTAGCTTTTTTGAGAATTTCTCTCATTTCAATCGGGTTTACATATCTGAATTTAATTGATCTATGTTAGAGAGATGAAAGCGGGGGATGAGGTGTGGTTGCGCTCTCTCTGAAAGAAAGACACATGTCTAGCAGTGGCACTGATTACTAACCTCAAGATATGGGCATCCGAACGATTTACGTAAACCTTTTTCATACAAGGAAACGCCAAGTAGCGCCAATTATCAAAATACCGCCGGCGCCGCCGCTGACCGAACTACCGCGTGGCCTTATACTGTTGATAGTAATGACACCGATAAACTGGCGACATTTTTTAGCGCGGTTCGCCCTGTCTAGAGCAGATGTCAATTGGCAGTGGACTCATTTAGGCCTGTAATGTATTATCTTCCAAGCAAATGCTTATCTGCGCAGAGATCAGCCGCTTTGGCCAAAGTTGGGTAGGGAAAAGTTAGTTATCATAATATAGTAATATATTGGCTTTAAAGGTAATGCATTACTATCTACAATCTACTTGTACATCTTAGAGCTCAATATTTATTCGCTTGTCATCACTAAGTGCTCGTTGGAAAGTCTTGATCTTACATACTTGTACGTATGTTTGTTGCATCATATTTTATGTATTTACCACGTAAGATCATAAAAGAAAAGCCAAACTGCCATTAAGGAAAAAATAAAGAGGCTCTCCGTTTTCCTCCTGTTTTTATAACCTATTACGATGCGCATTTCACTCGAGATTCATAGCATACATTACACATTACAACGGCTTCATTTTTCAGTGGAAATATTATCGAAAAATTATAAGCATTCCACATATTTTTAAAATAATATTTTCGTAACGGGGAAGGATGTTTAATAAAACAATTTTTAAATTTGGTTATAGCCATGTTTAAACTTACGACTTTGTTCATAATACTAATGGATGTAAAACGTACTCGTATTTAACGTTATATATCAGCAATCCATTTCAGGGCTGCAATGTATCTTTACTGAAATATTGCACTGTAGCAATTTGATGTAAGGGCCATGAACCTAAATTAAGTATCAAGAAAAATATATTCATCAACACGAATACAATAGGCTCTAGACTCAATTTTTGGATCTTGTCCCGACAATAATGAATACGAGAAAGAATAAGATTGGGTAAAACAATATTCATTTTCTTTTATTTTCTTCACAAAAGCTGTAGCCGTTTCCGGCCTGTGTTTGAACAATTCTTACTCTATGAATCACTTTTTTATTACAATACAATTGCAAATCAAAAGGAAATATTTTACAGCTATAGTCTTGCCAAGAATCAATAGCAGGTATTATATAAATAAGTATTATGATGGTTAATGTAGAGAAAGCATGGAAAGAAAAGCAATAAGACTTTTTTATATTCTTGATTACTTTGAAAAGATACTGTTTTAAAAACGAGAACTACCTGTTTACTCTTATAAAAATAATAACAGATGATAGTTTTCAATACGAAAAATTGCAAATATAAAAATTACAATGTTTAGAAGGAAATGAGAGGTTTAGAATCCTGCATTCAGAGTGCTTCAATTTAAAAGATACATACAATTTCGTACCACATGCTATAGTACCAGTTCGTAAAGATATTGTAAATATTTGAAATAAAAGGTTCATATTATAGTTAGTATATTTCTCTGTGTAAGTTCACAACGGTAGATCACGTAATAACAAACACAATTAAGTAACAAAGGGTAAATTTATTTGCATTAAAAGCGTATAATTTCACATTAGGTCCCTGTTAAGACTGTAATAACGAAATCGCAACGTAATTTATCAAATGGTAAAGGGCCCCGGATGCTTACTTAGCGAGAATAATATGATCACCCCGCTTCATTAGAGCCGGCTTCATTGGTTTCGTATGTTTGGAAAGAATCTATCTACTTGGGATTTATCTTCGTTTTTGCATTTATCTACACAAACACGGTCACAGTATATCTCTATGTGTATTAAGGTTTATCGCTAAAAGTGACCTATAAAAGCGATCTAACGTTTAGTAGAAAAAATTACACATCCAAGAATTGAGTGCAAAAAACCACTGTCACCCAGCTGGATTTTTACCAAATAATCAATCGCTATTAAAACTCCATTAGATGCTCACGCATGAACTTTTTTGTACCACGATAATGATTTTTGAAGGCTCCGTCAAAGCTAAACGTTTATCAATGTCAGGGATTTGGCCTTAACACTCCCTCAACAAGATCACTTAAATGTATATCAAAACTTAAAACAGTTTACAATATTCCAAACTAACTAAGTTATGTTATGGGACATAATTCCATACATACAAATATACTCGTATTATTATTTGACAAAATGGTCGTTGCATCATTTGAGTAAAATATTATCGAACGAAAATGTATCGCAACTGTCTCTTTGATTTCTACATCATTCTCTGTCACTGGACTCACTTTTTAGTTTTTTGTCCGTCCCAGACGTTTTTCTACGAAAATAAAGTTATCAAAGACAGTGTATATACAGTTAAAAAAAATTGTTCAAAGACAAAGACGATATCAGATAGACCAGTATTTACTATTTATTATGCTAAAAAGGATCAAAATTTAAAAATCATTTCCGCTGTTCTTCCATGTGCCCACAGATCGATAACAGGTGCACACAATGCTATTTCACCTTGGCGAAGAAACTTTACGCCAACATCGTATAAAGGAACAACAATGTATGCTCGGTGTAATTTGTTCCACAAGAACATTTATTTAGTTTTCTCTTTAAGTAATTTCTATTTCCTTGTAACTTCGAACCTTTCTCGCTGACTTAGTCATTACGGGGTGTATATGTGAACAGAGTATATATAAATGGGCGTTGGAGTTGGGACCCGCAATCGTGAAGTGGCCAAATAAGGGTCTATAATTTGGAAGGAGCGTTTGACCAACATCATCGATAAATCAGAATCTACTCTAGAAAAACTAAAGGGCTTGGACACGAAGCGGAATGATTGGGCCGAAATGAAAATATTTGCCTAGTGATTTATAAATGGAAACAAGTTTTTCTAACAAAACTTTTTTCCATTTATAAATCACTGGGCAAGAGATAGGAGAGAGAGGAAATGCAATGAAAGAATTTGGTGGTTTTCTTCGCGCGTTTTTTAAAAGATGAGATAAATACTAGATCCAGTACATTCAATATGGTGTAGTCAAACACATAGCAAGAATGTAACTACTAAAACAACAAATGCGTGTAAAGTAGTAGCTACTATAATAGCTGCTAGCTGTACAGTGTATATAGATCTAGAAAAGTAAATAGTAGTAAAGGAAGTGTTAAGATTCGCTATAGATTATAGAGTGTCTATAAAAATGCGAATATTTACGATAGTACTCGTATTGTGATTAAGACATCTAATAATTTATGTATTTTTAAAACTACTTCGACGAGGTTTGTATATAATAACTTATTGTACATTACTCTTTTTAAGCAGACGTGACATGACTGGAAATGGAGTTTAACGGTGACCGGTCAAGCTTCACTCAAAACAGTGTTCTCTTCAGACACAAAATACACGTTGCGAGAATAGGAAAATGAGTTTATTACAATCTTTTCTAAGCTTGAGCCGCATTTTAATCATGAGACCTTTTCAAGTTTTCATGCCACTATATTATGTTCAGTATTTGCATTAATATTATTGAGTAGCGCTTTCACAATCATTGTCATGGTGGAAGTTCCGCATGTTCTACAGGTTAAAATTTTAAATTGAATACAGGCATGAATAATGAAAATGATTTTTTCTACGTTGGCAAGCTGAACTTAAAAAATTATGTGTAATCAATGAAACCCAAATTCGTGTAAAGAGACCCTTAAAATTAAGAAGACATCGGAAGGCGACAGACTGGCGGCAGCGCAATATAAATAGTAATCTATACATACTCTCCTTAATGGTGGAGTCAGTCTTAATTCTAATTTATTACATAAAGTAACATTCTAAATACTGTAATAGTGGAAATAGTGGTTTATATATTATTAAATATATTTCTATAAATAGTAAAAGCTTGAATATTAACCTTGAAACCTCAATCGACTTACAATCTTTCATTTATTCATAGTTTCGTTATTATATAGCCTTTCGAATCACATTTTTATGTTAAATTTTGGAATTATATTCTTGTTTTTGGGTTAATTTCGATTCTATTGGTTCCACTTCTACTGACATTATGATTGATTGGAACATTCAGTACGCATCGACGTCTAAAAATGCATTAGTGACATACTCGTAACATCATTCAACAGACAGCAAACCTATAACGGGGTGGTGTTCAATAATAGTAGTTTATGAAACGGATGCATAATAGGGGGTATTAAAACATGAGTGTGAGTTTAAAAAACGAGCCGCAGGCGAGTTTTTTAATAGTATCACACGAGTGTTTTAATACCTAATTATGTAGAGTTTTATACACTACTTTATCTACGCTCAAATTATCATAAATCCAAACCATAAAATCTTGCTAACGTTTGTCGTAAATCCTTCACTTTGTCGGTAAAAGATTGTGGGTCATTTTTGTTGCAATTACTAAAATGTCAGGTGGACTTGAATTTTCTTTAGTAGGTTTCACTGCTAGACATTTTTCCGCGCTAAGTTTTGACTAAGTAACAAAAATAACACATTGAAATTTTAAAAGTTAGGTATGGCGCCAATATTCAGTTGTAAACTGTGTATAGTCTGTTAAAAAAGTCATGAAACAAAAAAGAGTAGAAAAATATTTATACAAGTCAGATAAAGTTTATTTTTAGTGGATAATTAAATAATCAAAAATTATATGTACATAATTCTTTTCAATATTCTGTATGAACACACTTTTTAATCAGTCATATAAGGCAGGGAAAAATTATTGTTTCCGTGAATTAATTGTTGTCTGTGGTCGATCGTGGCCCATCCCATGGCTACCAATTAAATGTTGTCTGTGGACTCCATATATAAAAAAACAAAATTGAGGATTGGCTCTACACTCTCTTTTGGCTATGACGACCACAGAGAAAAGAAAGTTATTCCCTGGTCTGTGATGACGACACATAAAAATACAGGAACCCAGAGCCGAGTATCGTAATAGAAATTATTCAACTTTCTAGAGATATTTCCATAGTACAGCGATGTTATAATGAATAACTTTTTAATAATTATAGAAGTCTGTGAATAAAGTAGGTCAATATGTGACACATTTTGATTTCATAATTCGAACTTTAAGCAATGAGCGTAGATAAACATTAAATATGCTCCTGTAATAAAATAAATAAACATACCCTTTATAATAGATAAAATAAAATATCCGGGTGACCGAGCTTCGCTCGGTAGTTTAACTACTGGCTTATAGATGGCAGGAGAAGTACTTCGCTCGGTAGTTTAACTACTGGCTAATAGATGGCAGCAGAAGTCATATTTTTATTATTTTTTTTTTGGTAAATTCGACATTTTCTAAAAATGAATCCTAGCTAGATCGATTTATCGCCCCCAAAACCCCCTGCATACTAAATTTCATGAAAATCGTTGGGGCCGTTGCCGAGATCCAGATTATATAGAAATATATATATATACAAGAATTGCTCGTTGAAAGGTATAGGATAAAATAGATGTGTGATATAGATTGTGACTGTTTGGATATTTAAAATATTATGTGCGAATTTAATATTATTATTTGATTAATATACAGTGACCTTTCAGGAATTTCATTTTGTTCGACCAAAGTTACATTTTATGTCTCGGAAACCGTGCAATATTATTTTAACATTTCAATTTTTATATTATCTATGTACATAAAGTCAATCTTTCAAACAGCCCAAAAGATAGACACGTGTCACGTAACGTCCTTGTTATAAAATGCTTATTGAGCGACACCTCCATGATTTATAAGGGTCAAAGCTGTCGCGTTCGAATACCTACCGCGATAATTACCCAGCAAACTTCAACGAGGCTTCAAGCAGATTCCAACCTATGATCCAATTAAGGATACGATCATAAGTGTTCTCATTTCGAGATTAGACAGCCACGTTATCGCATTTTAGTTATAGCACCGAATATGTTATATTACTGTTAAATACAGATATTCCCTTTGATTATATTAACGCCTCTCAGCATTTGTTCACTCAAGCAATGCTTTGTCTTCTTCTTTCAGATATCATGACGAAGACCAAACATTGAATAACTTAACAACTGCTGAGCAACGTTTATAAGTAACTAAGGGGGATAGTTTGTAGAGTAGTAGTTGCCCAATATATGTGCATATAAAATCACAGTTGTCAGCTAAGAAATGAAGATATCTGAATAAGACATAACGGATCTGTAATAACTCTCACGATGCAAATATGATCTTACTGTCTTCATATTCAGACGAATTGTATGTGTCGTAGTCAGAGCATAGAATAGATCATTTCAAGATATTGCCAACTCTATTGTGGATAGATCTTAAAATTGGCCATATCATGAATTAATTGTGCTTCATGTAATGACCCGCTGTAGCTGTATGGTAAACTATATAAAAAAAAATATTTTCGAAAAATAAACTACATAACCAGAGTTAGGTAAGATTAGGTACGTTAGTAATATTATATATTCGGTGGTTAGGATATGGTTTCAATTTGCATTTCTGTAAAAATGTAAGAAATTACTGAATTTTTTTTTTCGAAAAATCGAAAAATAATCAAAAAATGGTTTATTATGGGGTCATGACGGAACACACTATTTTATTAGTGTAAAATATTCAGCCACATCATGAAATGAACAATTTTTAAATCGAGCCACGATAATAAAAAATAAGGGGGGGGGGAACGGTAATTTTTTCAACAGTTTGCCCAATAAATCAAAAACTATCAGGCATAAAAATAAATAAAACTTAGTTTTAGTATACACAAGTAACGCCTTTTCATATGATACCCCACTCAATATTATTATCTCATTTTGAAAATTTGTCGACCCAGTTTTCCCCCCTTTTTAAATAAAAATAAAAACAATTTTCAATTTTTTACGATTTTTATGACGTCGCGTCACTATTACCTATAACTATTCTAAATTTCAAGTCGATAGCTTGAATAGTTTCTGAAATAATCGAGTGTGACAGACGGACGGACGGACGGAGAAAGTCTCACCATAAGGGTTTCATTTTTACCAAATTGGTATGGAACCCTAATTAGGGCAAAAAATAAGAGCAATAAAAATGAGTCTTAAGTTCAGAGCATTTTATTATAGTTTAGAATTGTATTTGTTTTATAGCAAATGACCCAAGCCGAATCTCGAAGTGTTCAGAGAAACGACCAAGTGTTAGATACATGGCTGTTAGATTATAATTATAGCCAACTTATTCCACGTAGTACCTACTCATGCGAGTTTGTCTTTCATACATTCCCATTATTTTCTGACGCATATGCTCATACTTCGTGCGTATAACACGGGCGTCGTAGCACATCGCATCGAATTAGTAGGACAATTACTCAACGTAGCGCCGGACAGATCTCATCTCTCATGCAATTAGCCGTAAACTCTTTACTTGAGTGCTCTTAATTCAGAGTTTTACGTATATGTGACGGTGAGAATTGTTCAGGTATACTGTTGCTTTTGAATTATTACCACCTGAAATTTTCTGTACAAACTTAAATTGACAGTGCATAAGGAGCTGTGCGCAAATTGCCGACGATGTGTTTCCGACAGAGCTTGGTACAATACAATAACTTGGTACAATAATTTGTACAATAACTTGGTACAATAATTTTAACCACATGAAGAGAAACTCGGCGTTTAACTTGCTATGCTCGTTTTCACCAACATTTTAAGATATTGAATGGAAGCAGGCGTTATTTTGCGGAAATTCATAATTAGCAGGACAGATTAATTTGATTTGCTATTATCCGCTACTTGAAGCAAATTAATCTGTCCTGTTAACATTTTAAGAGTCACCCAAGCCCTAAGGTGACAGCTGTTGTTGTAGGTGAAAACTGTCACCTACCGGCTTAAGCATTCGATTTAGGCTTAGTGAGGCCTAGGTTTAGTGAAAACGGCTGTTAATGTATTTTCATGCAATTTATAGTTATTTTTGATCAACAAAGTACAATATAATAATAATGATATCCCAAAACGTGATATAATTAGGTATGATATAATTAGGTGTTATTGAAGGTCAAACATAAACCTCTTTCGCCTACATACACTAGAGTGACCCGAACTTAAGACACGCCACTTGAGCTTTGATGATATAAAGCTTTGAAGTTCCTCCGTGTATCCCGATAATATGCTAATGCAGTATTGAAACTTCGTGTTACTTGGTCGCCATATTATTTGCATAGTATTAGCTACTAAGCCTTTGAAACAAAAGATAAGAAGATTCAAAGCGTGATAACCTCAGTCATCTTGTATAAGTCTAAGTATCCAATTGTACGAGTATACTCGTAACATTAGAATACTAGTTGCTGTCCACGACTTTTTGGTTTCCTTTCACGTCTTTACTATTTTATTTTTATAGATGTATTATGTACAATCAGCATTTTATAAAAGTCTAAAAATCCAGTAAAACTTTATAAATGTGCATTTTGTATTTTTTGGAATAAGCACTTTCGGGCAATTAAAAATGTTATGAAATAGAAGCAAAACTTTATGATTCGTCATATGAAGCCGTAAGATCACTATAATCATTTCTTAAGTTGTTGGCTGCATCTTGATAATTGTTTCCATATATTGCTTAATATTTCATTTGTCCGTATATACCTTTTCTCTTTATTATATAGCTAAATAATTTTCACGCCAAACATAATGGGAAAGAAGAAGCAGGAAAATTACGAAGAAAATCTGGCGCTACTTGGCAGAAGTGATCTCTAGCAAATAACATTACATTACAGTAATATCTAATTACAATATCAGTTTATTGTGATTCGATATTACTTATTAATTCTGATGAATGTTATTAATAAATATCAATTTTTATTTATTTGGTATCCGAAGTAGAATAAGTAATTATTAAACAAAACTGAAGCTACTGAAATTATTTTCCAGAAATATTTGATTCATGGTCCCTGTGCGATTTTAAAGTCTAATTACTAAATAGTTACAAATTGCTAGCAATACTTCTATGATTACGATTCAATAAGCTATTACACTGAAATTACGAAAGGAAAACAAAAATACGTTCATTAAAAATATTAAATTCGTAGTTTATTTCATAATACCTAAATCAAACTTCTTTGCTAATTAAATTTATTTAATGAAAACATAACCTTTTGAGTATGAGGACCTATTCGTCATAGCAATTGCAAAGACTGGCCGCCGCTAAACTATATACTAAATAAACTACGATGTAAAGAAAAGATTGCGGGCTTAAGAATTTTTCAACCTATTGTTACCTGGGAAAACCTAAGATTTATAATAATAATAACTGGTACCACTAAATAATTTAAATTGTACGACGTTTATTTTTTCTTATAAAATCTGTTAACTTCACCGTTGTTAAACAAGATTTCTCACAATATCATATTTTAAGTGAAATTGATGATAATGAGTAACAAATAGCCACATAATACGAGTATGTTATTATTTACTATACCTAGCTAGCATAAAATGATGACATCATAAAATTGTACCTATACGGTAGCCATTACTTATTACCCAATGCTTTTAGCTAAATATTTTTCAATTTTACTTGTATTTTTATTGTATTGTGTTTTGCGCTAAAATAAAGGGCTTTGTATTGTCCCTTTTATATTAAACACAGACGACACGATAATCTAGGTAATTGAACTTTTGTAATCATGTTTACCTATTTATATTCTATCGCTATAAAATTGTTCTCTTCTGTGAACCCTGTTAGCTTCTTAAGAATAAAATTTTATCATTTATTAGAATTGGTGTCCGCGATTTTACTCGCTTGACCTCTATTTCTATATTTTCTATAAGTGGATGTCTTAGGTGCATATGGAAAATTTCAGCCTGATCCGTCGTTTGCTTTGCTTTACATTGATACAACAATCGGTCACCTATCCTTCTTATACACAGAGTTGTTAAGAATTAAATTTCAATCGTTAATAATTCGTATTTACAGGTAAGTAACAAATTGCAACATTTGAAACGGTGAATAATCCCAATTCGTTAGGCTAATGGGCCTAGTGTAATGATCCCGAAGAACAGTGTTCCAAATGTGAGTTTCCTGGATTGTAACCTTTATTGCTATGGGAATAAGAATAGAACAGGTAGGGAGCTTGTTAGAAGGTGGTGTTTCGCCTATGTACTTGTTTCGGGGAGACATCGGCACTTACCCCAGACCTCTTGTTAAATGGAGCTCTTCATACATTTAAAGACGGGACTAATTATTCAACGGACATAATTATTCAAGACCTTTTCCAACAAGGCTATTACCTAATTATTTAAATTGGTATTTTCTGTATTTAAACGATAAAAGTCTGCCCTTATTTTTTCCCTCAAGTTATTACCACAGTACAATTATAACCAGAAAGATTTCATGAAGTGAATCATTTTGGGTACAAGAAATTTTGTCGTTTAAAAAAATCCTTTTAATTTAAATATTCGGTTTTCAACTCAGTCACTCATTTATGCAGCGTTAAAAATGCCAGTTAGTACCTACCTAACACAACTGTTTAATGTTAGCTACTTTATACATTGTAATATTCAGGACCCCATTTAGTACCTAGCTTTAGTCCTAAGAAGAAGCTTTTTAATAGCGTCCAAATCAAAAACTATGATTTATGTCTATGCATGTTTTATGCCTTTTTAACCGACTTCAAAAAAAGGAGGAGGTTCTCAATTCGTCGGAATCTTTTTTTTTTTTTTTTCTATGTATGTTCACCGATTACTCGAAGACGCGTGGACCGATTTGAAAAATTATTTTTTTGTTTAAGAGGGTTTTGTTTCCAGATGGTCCCATTTTAATCAGGTCAGGATCTGATGATGGGATCCTGGAGAAATCGAGGGAACTCTTCAAATTTTATATGGACACATGAAACTATTTGAGTATTATTAGAAAGAGTAATATTTTCCAACTTGTCCTATGGTCATCAGGATCAGGACCGATTTGAAAAATTATTTTTTTGTTTAAGAGGGTTTTGTTTCCAGATGGTCCCATTTTAATCAGGAGCAGGATCTGATCATGGGATCTTGGTGAAATCGAGGGAACTCTTCAAATTTTGCTAGTATACTTAAAGCGAGTTGGGTATTTTTTATAGTTACTGGTGCATATGCTAGCAGATACGGATTTGATGACTAAAGTCAGGGTCTGATGATGGGATCTTGGTGAAATCGAGGGAACTCTTCAAATTTTGCTAGTATACTTGAAGCGAGTTGGGTATTTTTTATAGTTACTAGTGCATTTGCTAGCAGATACTGATTTGATGACTAAAGTCATGAAGTCAGGGTCTGATGATGGGATCTTGGTGAATTTGAGGTATCTCTTCAGATTTTATGAACACACCTCAAGCATTTTATTGTTTTCCACTAAAAACTATAAAATAAAAATGGGAAATGCTTTCCAAAAAACCAACTTCAAATGCCACTACAAAGAGTGAAATAATTTTTATTTAAATTTTAGGTACCTACACCAATTCGAAGTCGGGCGATTGTCTATGACTTCGTCATTTCTTCGCACATCAAGTAAGTAAGAAGGACTATTAGGGATTGTATGAAACATTGCCCGACTTCGAATCGGTGTAGGTACCTAAAATTTAAATAAAAATTATTTCACTCTTTGTAGTGGCATTTGAAGTTGGTTTTTTGGAAAGCATTTCCCATTTTTATTACATATTATAATGACCTGAAAACGATCGCACTTATTCGTGAGCTTATTCCTCAGATAATTTATCTGTCTAAGTTAAATTAACCGGTGGAGGATTTTTTTTCTGAATTCGCATGGATTAATAAACAGTGTCAAATATTCAGCTACAAAGTTGCGACACATTACAGTCTTCGGTTTGAAGGACACTCTGTAGACGGCAAAATTACTGGCCATAATGAGACTCAAAATGACAAGCGCGACAGAGCGCAGTTTGTACATTTCTTTATTCGTCTTTTTCAACCGACTTCAAAAAAAGCAGGAGGTTCTCAATTTGATATCTTTTTTATGATTGGTTACTTCACAACTTTTGAGTGGGTGAATCGATTTCGATGATTCTTTTTTTAGTAGAAAGCTGACGCTTCTCCTGTCAATCAATCATGTCCTCAATTTAGTCCAGTTCTGATAATGGTATCCATATAAGTCTCAAATTAATTTGGAAGTATTCAGTAAAATATACAACGTGTTCAGGACGAATACGAACAACTTCGAGGTATTGAACAGACCACTTATAGGAATCGAACCTCATAAGAAATAATTTTTAAATAAAATAAAAAAAGAAAATTCAGTTTTCATACAAAGTAATTCAACTATTTCCAACTATCCATGTTACACACACCTTTATGCAAAAACTGACATTGTCGCATTTTAAAACATAACTTATGAATGGTCTTAATTTTACTAAACAATGAACACTGTTTGTTGCCACTAGCGAGGGTTGTCACAATAAGGATTTAATGGAAAATAGAAAAAAAATATTTATTTGTTAAAATTTAATCAATGATTCGTATCGTTTTAAAGAATGGGTTAAGTAAAGTGACTTAAACAGTCATCTATGTGTGAATTTAAAAAAATATGAATATGGAAGAAAGGAAAATTCAGGATCAATAGTAGCAAATCTGCTGAACACGAGTTTCCCCTCGATTCTCGAAGAGATAGGCCAACAGTCCACCACGCTGGCTTCATGCGGCAATGGATTGGCATATTACACATACCTACATCGAAAATTTTAGAATAATTTTATAAATACCTGTACCTAATTAATAAAATAATATCATATGCATGTAAAATGTAAATAAAAAAGTCAATTTCACATACTACAACCCTGATAATACTGGCCGGACCGTTGCACACTCAAAGGGGCTTCAACAATAAAGATAAGGAAACAATTAGTATTTCGATCGCAGTTTAACTAAGGGATACGTATACCTGAGAGAAAGAGAGACCCGAAGTTCTACAAAAAACTTCAGGAGCTTATGAACTTGCGGCGCGCTCTTGTTATAATTTTTAACAATATCGACAATCGATACTATTCAGTTATGAACTTTATACGAGCTTGTTGACCTACGTTTACGCAGTCAAAAAAAGTATGTTTGTATTTTTGTGTATGGTAAATAAGACAGTATGTAAGCTTGAGTGAATTTAAATAGATTCAGCTTACTTCGCTATTCTACCTTTTACGAGTACTAACGGTGTAAATAAATTCTTTTTATTGGCAGGAAGTAGGTCCATAATGATTTCATTTACAATCATAAAGTTTAAAATTAATTATTTTCAATATTGAAAAACTGTAAAAGATTTAAATCTAAGGAAAATTTATATTAAATTATCGTACGCGGTAAGACTTTATCGATGCCGACAAGATCACTTCTACTGGAACATCACTAGTCAGACCGTAGTTGTAGTATTTTTGAATGATTTAAGTTTGGCAACGTCGCAAAATAAGAGTGCGGCATATGGGACACATTTTAGGATCTATTCACAAAAGAAAAATTATTTTCTCCGAAAATATCCATTTTAGAACTTATGTTCCTTAGCCATTTTTGATTACTTTTCGATAAGGAACCTAACCCTAGAGTTGTTCGTATTCGTCCTGAACACGTTGTATAAAATAATTTATAATTTCAGAGTATTCAGTAGTTTTATGTTAAATAATTAACGTATATTATTTGAACACTAGTATTTAAAATATTCTTACTAGCTAAATATATTTACCTATCCTCTTATCTTACAGTACCACCGCAGTGTCACTGTATGCCAATGTGCAATGGCACTGTACGCCGACGAGATTACTGGGCAAAATGAGACTTAAGTACTATATTATGATGTCTCAGGATGATGAGCGCATTGCAGTGTATCAGTAGAGTCCGCGATTGCAATGCAAAATTATGGAACGGACTGCATCTGCTACGAGCAAGGCGTTCATCTGATATTGATTGATACGTAATGTGAGATACACACTCAGACTTTGGACTGTAATATCACACGTTGTACCTGTGCTCATTATTTTCAGACATCAGTAACGAAGACATTAACTTTAATATTACCGCTATTAAACGCTATGAAACAAAGGACCTCTATAACATCTTTAATATTTATTCCTTTTTCAAGAAAGTAGAGCAACCGAAGTACCATACGTGTGGTTAAGAACTAAGAAGTTGTGTTGAGTGCGGTTAACGGAGGGGCGACTAAGCGTCTTCCACAGTACAGTTTAAGGGAAGAGTTTAATAGTTCTACAACTTTACGACGGGCGATGTTGAAATTGTTCCCTGTGTAATTTATAGCACTGCGAATCAACAATACGTCTAAAGCTAAAGATAGTTTGTTAGAAGTGATTGTAATTTACAAACAAAACTGCGAAAGGTTTCAGTATTCTTTAAACGTCTTTGTAAAACAAGTGGAATATTAAAAAAATTTAAAACACCCACGACTTTTGTCGACTTGTAATCGAAAAACGATAAAAAATTTCTTTAAAACACCCCGACTATAGGAAATTAAGAACTAAGAAGAAAAACCTATCAGCATAGTAACAAATCCAAACAATTTTCAAAGATTCTTCTCTATTGGGTCTACAAAATTCCACAAGTTTTCATTCGAAAAATTAAGAAACCTCAGTTATTATTACTAACTTTATTGGTTCTGTGAAGTTAACATCTCCTGAGGAAGTCCCGGTGTTGGGACGAAACGTGCATCGAAAGAGTTGGAAGAATTGTGTAAAGTGTTGCATTTTCGTGATGGTCGCAGTGTTCGATTGAGAACTTTGCTTTCGTGCTTGAGTACGAAAGCAAAGTTGAGGAGGTCAGGTACAGATTATTTTCAGGTAGCGGATTATAGTAAAACAAATTAATCTTTCCTACTTATTAGTAACTTGTACAAAATTACGTAGGTTAGATACCCAATCGTAAAAAAGCCTTAAAAACAAAGAAATTTGTAGAATTAGCTCGGGACGTGCAAAAGCCTTATGACAAAGTGTATTTGTACACATTAATTATGTACAGTATTATAAATTATTTATTCAGTAGAAACGTATTAAAATAAATTATTCTATATCACTTCTCATGTAAACCCGCACTGTTTTAAATTAAATCCAAACACAGCAAGACAAACATTGTGATGGGCCTAACGGATATAGGTACTGTTTTGTCTGGTATTCTCTGTCACGATCTTTTTGTGACAGACACGAGACAATGCAAATAATAAAGTATGTAAATGAACAAATTACATTCCATGAACGAACTCGCAGAATGAGTTTCAATTGTCTATAGGATCACCAGTTACCTAACACGCAGACATAATATATGCGATGATTTCTGTATTTGAGAAACGTTATTTATAAACTGAACAGTGAACATTTTGTTATAATCGTATAAATTAAACATAGTGTAGCTTTGTACTTAATAAATATCGCAGCTGAAGATTGAGGGAATGACGCCAATTCTGGACTCGAATTATTTGCTCTAGCGATAATTCGAAGCTATAGATTTTGTTTGATCCAGATCTCGCAATAAATTTGCGTGCTGAGATTATTTTTACTCTTACTTTTTATATAATTAGTAACAATCAATGAAAATCTTACCTAAAACAGAATATCTTCATACATTTAGTTGGAAACAAGTGGCCGGATATTATCAAGGAGTGCAAAGATTTACGACATCGTAAGAGAATATTTTACTTCCAATTTCGTCAATGCCTTCCGAAATGAATCTCAAGAAACATTATATAGCTCGTTCTGCCAGTCATCACTGCCCTCTGCCGCCTATTTATTTTACATGAAAAACAAAATTCAAGAGATTTCATAGATAAGAATGATTTTACGTGCAAACTTATTTACACTACTTATATTGTAATAGGGAAAGTTTATGTTTGCGTGGGTGTGTGTTTGTGAGCTTTTCATGCCTCTACTGTGAAAGAGATTCGGCAGAAATTGAGATATAATTTGCCCTGGATAAACATCTAGGCTAGATACTTTTGAACCAAGGAAATTCATGGTGCTACGGGAAACTGAATTGATCGCGGGCGGAGCCAATGACAAAAACAATTAAAACCATATCTTTCAAACTAAGAACTAAGAATATTTTATTGAGTTGTTTTTATTAACGCACATCACTTAGGCCTCTGTTTAGAGTTCCGCACCCGAAGGATAAAACGGGACCCTATTACTAAGACTTTGCTGACCGTCCGTCTAAACCGCCTGTCACCCGGCTGTACCTCATGACAGTTGAAATGATCAAAGATTAACAAAATATATTAAAAACAAAAAAAAAATATTTAGGGGGCAACAATAAAATTAATTCGTTTGCTCGTTTCTGAATTTGACGGGCAGGTGTGTTTAGTTTAGGTAGTGTAATACTTCCCCCCCCCGATGGATTCCAATCTTGTCGCGATGGGGGGCTCAGTAGCCGTGGTTGGGCCCCACGGTGAAGCCAAAAGGAATCCAGGAGGGTACGCTCGGAGTGGGCCTGGAGATGGGCCCGCTCTGGATGCGTCCAAGAGGGGTGCGGGGGACAGAGTTTTCTGACCCTGCAGCCAGGAGGGGTCGCGGGAGGAGAGGCGTGTCGGTGTGTCGTTGCCGCTCGCCCTATCTCCCGCGACCAAACGGTGGCGCACCGTTAGATGCGTCGGCGGCGGGGCCGCAGGGGAAGAGGAGTGTCGGTGTGTCGTTGCCGTTCTCCCTGTCCTCTGCGGCCGTTTGGTGGTTTGCGGCGGAGCCAAAGATCAGATCCGCCGCGGGGTATGGGAGGTCGATGCCTGCGAAGTGCAGGAGCAAGCTTCGCAGGTATCGGCTTACCCGTGCCCACGGCCCCTGGGTGGCGGTCCCGGGGGGGTCCGTCGCCTTACGGATGGGCGCCGAGGAGGTAAGGCCGGCTTAGGTGTTTCTGGCGGGCCTTGCTGTTGGAGGGGAGCTCCATGCTCCACCTCGTTGAGGGGCTGCGCAAGCGGCCGGGCACCGGCGGGTTCGCGGAGGTTTGCGCAAGCGTTCCCGTGTTCCCGTCATACGGTGCGAGGAGGAAACACCGTGGGGTTTAGCCGGTAAGAGTCCGGCATAACCCAGCCGCTCCCCCGGGCGACTGGGTATCCATGAGGATTCCCCACGAAAAAAAAAAAGGTAGTGTAATACTTTTGAGAATTTGTCCTGATAGTGAGGAACCTTCATGCGCGAGTCCGATCGCGCTTGAACAATTTTCCAATGCCACTGTTATTTACTAAGATTTCTTCTGATTATAAGAAAGGTCTGCTATAGCGTACAACGATAGCGTATCGACACAATAATATTAAGAGAAAATATTCATATACCGTACTATGAAGTACTGTTGCGTGTATATGTATGTTTTAAGTATCGCGAACTAGTTGCCAAACTGGCTCTCACGCTACGAGCGATGACACTTTGCCAGCTACATTCGCGTTATGAATTGACTCCCAATGTAGCGTGCAATGCACCAGTCTATAACGACCATGATATTTACGGCTGCTGTTTAAACTATACACGGTTTTGAACTATAAATATTATCGGTAGACTATTTATACGTAATTCTTTGATGATCAATATTACTATATTATTACAGATTGATCAAAGCAAATATTGTGTGATATACGATTATTCACCATTAAAGTGACCATGTAAAACAAAACGACGTGTCATAAGTGCCTTTGTATGCTAGGCCTATATGAAATAAAGAATTTTTCTATTTCTATTTCTATTTACAGCGTTCAGCGACCTTACGTGACCTTAATATTCTTAGTCAGTAGTAATATGGGTTTCACATTCAGACCTTTCGTGTATGTACCCACTGAAAAGCGGAGGCTTGCTTGCAAGCATATATTATGTACGTGATCAATTTTTAAAGGATTTTTTCAATATAGCATTTGCGCGCTGCTGCGTCCGCGTGAAATTCGGTAGTTTACCAATGGATCATCGATTTCCCTGCGATAAGAAGTACTCTACTTGGTAATGGCTTAATGCAGGATTCTATCTCCGTTCCAAATTTAAGCAAAATCGGTTCAGTAGTTGCGGCGTAAAAAAACTTATAAAAAAAACCACAACATGCACAAACGTAAAGGACGTGGGGCTCTATTGGTAGCACAATATAACAATTTATTTCCTTAAAGCAAAACGAATGTAACAGCCACCTGCTGATATTGAATTAAGTATTTTGTACCTATACAAATGAATATTTAATCCATTCCACGATCACAGATGGATTGAAAAAGAACCGAACAAAGGCTTTGCAGATATATAAAAGGCATGCAAGATAAGTAAATGTTATCAAAACCATAGACTGTTTTAAATGTAATTTAAATGACTGACTCATCTATCAATGCACAGTTCAAACTCTCTCTCTCTCTCTCACTGCTTAAATCGAGCTGAAAGTTGGCTAAATAGATATTTTGACGCTACGTATTCTTTCATAAGGCGGTGGTCTGCAACAGACGTCGTAGGTCGCGTCCGGCGTGACGCTGTGGGCGGCGTACGAATGCTACTATGGAAATGTCGCGCGACAGGCGTTTCAGTGAGACCATTCTAGGACATTTCCATAGTAAGCATTCATTGGACGCGTACAGCGTGACACCGTACGCGACCCAACGCGTCGCTTACAGAACACCGCCTAAAGATTTTTTAAAATTTCAAAGCCATCCGCAAGCACAATTAAATAAATAACTTGTTTTGTAAACTGTAATATAAATTTGTTATATAAACTAAAAAAAACATACCTGAACAAATCAAATGACCTATAAAACATATGTGACGCGTTAATTTTATTAAAGTTGTACAGGTTTTGTACGAATCCTGAAAATTCTGTGATTAAATTTTGATACAGGAGTTTATACGTATACGTTGTGAGTTAAATAAAATGGAACTTGATAAATTTTAAATGAGTTTTAAAGTTATTCATTGCACTTCTGGTCAACGCGCACGTTGACACATATATTACGTTTATGAAAGAGATTAAATATTAAAAATTTTACAACCCCGAGATTTTAATGCATACGACTAACGAGAATCTACCAAAACCACAAAATTCTGAAACCGAATTTGTGGAGCCCAGAATTATAAGTAAATCTTTTTAAAACATTTCAATAATATTTTGACAGTGACTATAATATTTATTTAGTTTTGAAAAAATCACCTAAAAGATCCTTTAAAAAATTTTTATAAGAAAATTATTATTGTATAAATAATAAGATAAACATAATTAATGTTGAAAACTAAAGTCTAGTGCTTGAGATTCACCAATTACGCTGGAAATGTCTAAAAAATATATATTATCGATATAAACGGACGAAAAACTTAGTGAAAATGGCCAGAAGGGAATGTTACCTATAATCAAAAGTAGGGTATCCAAAAATACGTACTGAAATATAAGAGTTCAACAAGAAGCTAATCTTAGTTAACGACTCTATTTTATGACCTTTCAATAACTTTAATTGAATGGCACTCTCTCTCAGTTAAGTACCAATAGTCAATTAACTAGCAATTGTATGAATGTGCAATCGTCGTAAAAGTAACGTCAACTAGCCAATCTCGTATAATACACTCATACGCATTACTCGTTTGTAATAAATCCTTACTTATTTTATAGAGAGCCGTTTAAAACAGTAATCCTTTTGAAATTAAATAAAGTATTAATCCTCATAACTGACTTGAAGCTCGATCAGAGACCGAATGATTGTATTAATATGTTGCAGTAAGTTATTTTTCATTTTCTACCATTACTAAGCTTATTTGTGAAATTAAAATTATATGATTATAATATGGAACATGTAATAGATATTTATTGTTTAAAATATAGAATTACGGCATTTTTCATTTTCTACCATTACTAAGCTTATTTGTGAAATTAAAATTATATGATTATAATATGGAACATGTAATAGATATTTATTGTTTAAAATATAGAATTACGGCTGTTTCCCAATGTTTTATCTGTACTACTGTAGATAAAAAACCTAATAAGGTCTACTCGTATCTTTTTTAGTGATGTCAAACTTTCAAATTCTATTTTATATTACCTAAGGTAAATGGTTTTAGGTACCATCTTGGACTTGTCTTAAGGAAAACTTTAGCTCAGTGTTCTAAATATGTCCGATCTTACTAGCACATGAAGATTCTGAACAGTAGGTATTATTGCTTGACAAAACTATATTATTATGAGCTGTTATGCTTTCCGAATGTGGTGGCAGAAGTTGACATAAGTATATATAAGTGCCTCTTAGTACGTGAAAGAATAAATATTTGATTTGATTTTAGCAAACAATAAAACTGGTAAATGAAATTGTCTAAATGACACAAATATGAATTAACTGGTGTGTATATTGTGGCACCGCGCTTTTTTTGCTAAAATAATATGTATACTTTTTGACGACCTCTCTGGCGCAGAAGACCCGCGCTCGGATTCGAGTGGGAGGTCGCGGGTTCGATTCCCGCCACGGGCCAGTTTGGAATTTAATAATTTCTAAATTGGCTCGGGTCTGGTCTAGTAGGAGGCTTCGGCCGTGGCTAGTTACCACCCTACCAGCAAAGACGTGCCGCCAAGCGATTAAGCGTTTCGGTGCGATGCTGTGTAGAAACCGTTGGGGTGACTTTACTTACCCCTTCCAAGTTAGCATGTTAACATCTTCGGCTGCATCACCACTTACCATCAAGTGAGATCGCAGTCAAGTACTAATGTGTAAAAAAAAAAATATAAAGCTAGGTACTCACATTCGTCGTGATCTTTGGCGGTGACGGTAAGGACGGTGTGCTGGATGTCTTCATTCTCGTCGACTTCCGCCTCGTATAGCTCCTTGTCAAAGTACGGTGGGTTGTCATTCTTGTCCGCGATGCCGATTCGGATGAACTTGGTCACTGAAAATAAGACATGTGGTTAGTTTTCATTTAAGGATGCCCTGAACCTACGTTTTCTCCATACATTCGTAATACCAATAGATAAAAATAGTAAAGATAGGCCGATCCGAACATTTTACGTAAACCTTCGTCATACAAGCAAACAGTAGCGTCATCTGTCAAAATACCCGCCGCCGCCGCTGACCGAACTACCGCGTGGCCTTATACTGTTGTTACTACTGGCGACATTTTTTCGCGCTGTTCGCCCTGTCTTTATTATACAAGTCTGTGGTAATAGCAAAATCATTTGTTACTCGATTATATATTTGTAACTCGATGATACATATTTCGATCATGTTGTGATGTTATTCAGGTTAATATAGTAATAATCTATGCTCCTGGCCATATTTCGTTAGGAAATACTTCTCTAAAACGAAATACAAATGAATTTCGATGTGCTTATTTTTGCGTCAAAAAGGACATGTTTTCTGCTTATTTGTTTTGTAATAAAAATAACACTATCTCACGTCGCATTAGTTCTGGAGCACAGTTTTTATCGTCCAGCTAAAGAAAAACACCAGTTAGTTACAAGTTTTCATTGATAATTTTTGGTATTGTCGAAGTTATAACAATTTTGATCAAAATTGATTTATATTTCGTTTAAGAGAATATTCACGAATTACAAAAGATTTGGTATTTCGAATGTACGGAGACATTGTAGTTCATGGGACTTAAGATGGTATAATATTTTTAGTAATCTTACGAACCGCACAGTATCTTTTTGAATTGATGTAATAGTTCAAATTCTAGGTTATTAACAAAGCATAAACTAGGCTGTGACCTACGACCTCCTCACAAATCCAAATTGCTATTATTTTTGCTGTATGTACCCCGATTCTTTTAATGAACATTTTTTTCCTGCTTTCAGTTCATTCAGCATTACATAGACGCGGAATTCCCGTCTCTTACACTACCTGCTGCCGAGTTAATGGCTTTTCGAGAACAACTAAATTTCCGAACTTAAATCAACACAAATTGCGAAGAGCCGTGAGCTAACTTTGTTAGTACTATAGCACCAGATTCAACACTACAGGGCTTTTATATCAATAAAATTAGAAGGTACTAGGAAAAATATCTTCTTTTGTGCAAAGTGCACCCGGATGGTTAACTAAGATATTCTGCCGTTAACAGTGATTGTGAAGCATTGTCTTGGTTTGAAAGGCTTTGTAGCTGACTCGATGAAATTACTGTGTAATATTAATAAGACTAAGGCTGACAATATGTCTCAGAATGACGAGAACAGTGCATCTTAGGACATTGCAATGTAAAATCCCCGGACGTACTGTATCATTCAACATGGTGAACATCTTGTTTGTCTCGTCATTCTTTCCTATTCAGTTCCTTTTTCATAAGTTCTATATATTTTTAATTATAAATTGTAATATTACCGCAATAATCTCTAAATATTTGCTGAACAGATGAAAGAAATGAACTCAACCTACATTTTTTGTTTACAGTTTTATATAGCACTCTGATGAATACTCCAAATCAGCCATCTGCATCACAGGGCCGTATGTGAAAGAAACTTAGAGGGAAAATTGCTACCGCTTGAGGTCCGCAAGCAAAGATAAATTAGGGACGTTTGTTGAAATGTCCGGTTGCTTTATTTGCAGACGCAGTTACTGCCAGATAAACTTTACCGCTATCTGAAACACATGGGTGGAACATCACAATAGCGTCTAGCGAAAACCAGCGAAAGAATAAAAGTAAATGCTGCGACAAAATTACGTTGTAGTAAAGATTTTTAAATATTTTGTACTAGTTTTACACGATTACTTACGATTTACGAAATGGGGGAAGGGATGTGTTAGAAAGTATTTACAGATCAAAGATGTTCTAAAAGGAATCGCTTACTGATGATCAATTTAGTATTTTTTTTAATAGAATTAGATACCTAAATGCGTATTATATAGATATCCAAAACACGCCAGATAAATAATCGCTCATAATTCATCTGAAATAAATATCCTAATTTGATGAAGATGAATTAAAAAAGGATGTATTCAACAACTTTTACCCGTACACCATTAAAAATTGTATAATTATTCAAAAGTAATTCAATGGAGACTCACTATTTCTCGTATTTCTAAGTAATATATTTTTCAAAAGAATTACCATTGAACGTATTTATTTTAACTGTATATTAAATTTAGATGCGATGAAATTTAAATTACATCCTTAGGTACTATCTTAAACATTAGCGTATATTCCGTGCAATTAAGTACATGTTAAAAACCACGGCAGTATAAAATAAATTGTGTGACAAAATTTGAATTTAATTTAATTATCACATTCATACGAGACCCGACTGCTAAGACCCGATTCCTAATGAAATAAGTACATTTTTATGGTAATTCCTTAAAGATTTGGACCACTAGACAGTTGTGGTGAAGTGCTTAGTCAATAGAACAAACTTTATTTTGAAAGAAAATTACCTACCTCAAAGACTCGGTTCGTGAAAGCAGTCTAAATAAAATTCGTACTTGCATAGGAATAATGGAGCATAAAAATTCCGTTTTGCTTGTCAGCTGTACTCGATACCTCACGTACTCGTGTACAATACATTATTTTCATGCTACATGATAAATAATAGTACTGAGCACGAAACTTACATTTTCGGGCAAAAATATTTTTAAGTTTTGCCAACAACGAAGAGAGCGGCACATGTTGGGTTAACTTTTTTATACACATAGGTAGGTTGTTTTTTGTGATGTGATTTATATACGCATTACTTGGAAGTTAGTATCACTAGATATGTTTATGTCTACAAAACTTACCAAAACCTAAATACACTAATATTCACTTTGTCATTGGTCTATTTTTGTATCATTACACAAAAGAGCCAAAACACGTAATTGGAAAAAAGGAAAGAAAATAATTTGGAGATGTTATGTGGTGCCACGTTTCCTATGACGGAGGTATGCATCAGGAATTTCCTGAGTCCTTAAAAAAGTGTTTAGTCAGAATCTTGCAAAGCTTACCAAAACCCTAAACACACTAATATACATTAACTTTTTCATTATTATTGGTATTTTTGTTTCATTACGGAACCCCAAAAAATGTAATTAAAAATAAGAAAGAAAAGTTGGAAGTTAGGAAGCCAAGCTTCGTCCCAATATCGGAGCTTAGTTGCACAGCATAGCGTATTATTTCCCCAGAGATATGTGCTGACTGGTGACTATGAGTGTATCATTTCCACAGGCCTCCGGCAGCGGGGCTCGGGAGCACTTGTGATCAAACCCCAAGAGAGTCTGGCGTTTACTATTCACAGGCAAGATATTTTGCTAAGGTTGTTTCTCAAGTCTCAACTTTGAAATCAATTATTGGTAGTATAGAGATTTTAGTAGCAATTAAGCCTTATATACGGATATTTCCGAAAACGGTTAACGAGCAATGTACAAAGAAATAAGTGTTTAAAGCCCATCAACGACATCTAGTTTGATTTCATTTTTAACCGACTTCAAAAAAAGGAGGAGGTTCTCAATTCATCGGAATCTTTTTTTTATGTATTTTCACCGATTACTCCAAGACGCGTAAACCGATTTGGAAAATTCTTTTTTGTTTAAAAGGGTATACTTCCCAGATGGTCCCATTTTTTTGTTCAGGATCTGATGATGGGATTCTGAAGAAGTCGAGGAAACTCTTCAAATTTTATATGGATGCTTGAAACAATTTGGGTACTGTTTGAAAGAGTAATATTTTCCAGGTTATCCTATGGTCATCAGGTCAGGATCTGATCATGGGATCTTGGTAAAATCGAGCGAACTCATTTTGCTAATATACTTGAAGCGATTTGGGTATTTTTTTTTATAGTTACTAGTGCATTTGCTTAGTTTTAGTAGTATTAGTGCAGATGCTGACTTAATGACTATAGTCATCAAGTCAGGTTCTGATGATAGGATCTCGGAAAAATTGAGGGAACTCTTCAGATTTTATAAGTACACTTCAAGCGATTTGGGCATTTTTTTCTATGCCCTGTGCATTTGTTGTTTTCCACTAAAAAGTAAAAAATAAATGGAAAATTCTTTTCAAAAAACCGACTTCAAATGCCACTACAAAGAGTGAAATAATTTTTCAATGTAGGTACACCAATTCGAAGTCGGGCAATTCGTACAATCATAGTCCTTCGTATTAATCGCCCGACTTCGAATTGGTGTACCTACATTGAAAAAAACCGGCCAAGTGCAAGTCAGACTCGCGCACCGAGGGTTCCATACCACAAAAGAAGTAAAAACATTGAAAGAATCACTTTTGTTCATGAATTTACGAGTAGAATTTACGAGTATAATTTACAGGTACTTTTGTTGGCAAACCGCAAACGTAACTTTGTTTTTGGCGGATTATTGTTATTATCAAAAAAAGTATATTAGTCAGCGAGTTGATTTTATTTTTCCTGTAAAATATACGTTAACTTCTATTGATCATAATTATTTCAGATTTTTTGATTGGTAAACTTCGGAGATAAGGGGGGATCGGTATTTTTTTCGACAGTTTGTCCAATAAATCAAAAACTATAAGGCATAAAAATAAATAAAAATAGTTTCAGAATACACAAGTAACGCCCTTTCATATGATACCCCATTCAATATTGTTATCTCATTTTGAAATTTTGTCGAGCCGGTTTTCCCCCCTTTTTAAATAAAAATAAAAACAATTTTCAAATTTTTACGATTGTTATGACGTCGGGTCACTATTACCTATAACTATTCTAAATTTCAAGTCAATAGCTTGAATAGTTACTGAAATAATCGAGTGTGACAGACGGACGGACGGACGGATGGATGGACGGACGGACGGACGGACGGACGGAGAAAGTCTCACCATAAGGGTTCCATTTTTACCATTTTGGTATGGAACCCTAAAATTATTTCACTCTTTGTAGTGTAGTAGCATTTGAAGTCGGTTTTTTTTAAAGAATTTTCCATTTTATTATAAGTAATAGTGATCTTACAAAGTTGAAATAAACGTACTTATTCTATAAACATACCTTTAGTCATAAAAACTGTAAATATGCAAAATATCACAGTCCTTTGTGGATGCAATATTCTTAAAAAGGGACACTCTATGTTTCTTCATAGAAGAAATACATCATTTTTTGTGATTGATGCAAATGTAAATGCCTGTTATAACGATAACTTTTACGAATTTTTCTATAATATGCTACGTTCTTATTGCAATACGGTGAAACGCTATAAGCTAACAATTCTACTATCATATTCTATTTTGAATATTTCTGGAGATACTCGTATACGTGGAAGAATTAGTTTAGAACTATCGACGAGCACATATTATTATTGGCAGATATTTCTTAGAACTTGCTCCCGTCTTCTTACAGCTTGCACATTATTATGATTATATTAAACTTTGAACTTTAGTATTCGAAAGAACTACTCGGAGCTCCATAATAAAATTATATTAGTTTTTTTATGATAATATTAATTCAAATTAGAATAATTAGGATAATAGGTACCCTTATGATTTAACACATTTTACGCTTTTTCTGATTACTGGCATACTACTTGAGCTGTCAAATGGCAGTTTAGTTCAGAAGTTATGTGCAAATAGATCTCCAAACCTATCGATACCAAATAGTTCCAGCTTTAGCTTCAGATTTCTAACGTGTTGACATAAGTAGGCAAAGGGCAGACTGCACTGAAGTTATATTTACTGAAGCCGTGAGTGTTCGTAGGACCAAAATGAACTGCCAAAGTTGTTTTAAAGTTATTTAGACATTAAATTTTATTTATTGACACAATACACAAGCAAAACTAACAAGATTATAATCGTAAAACTTATCCAATTATTTTGTTAGCAAACTAAGTTTATGGGTATCAATGAGTATGTAAACCAAGATAAAACCAATCGGTTATTGGTTGTATCTTGGTTTACATACTCATTCTCTCAAGTGAATAACAAATACGAGTATATTGTGATAAAGTGAAACGTAAACTTTATAAATCTAAAAATACGCCGGTAATATCGACAAATTTGCTATGCTCGTAGGGATCAAAGCAATAAGTTCTTGATAGGAAACAATTTCCTCCAGGGCTATGTTATGGGAAATAAATATATGGTATAGCAATAAATAACGATATACAAAATTAACATAACTAAATTTATTTTATCGTTCTTTTACCACATTGACTAGGTATTTGGCTTGCTATTTTTAACCAACTTCAAAAAAAGGAGGAGGTTCTCAATTCGTCGATATCTTTATTTTACTTACGTGCATTAGGTTTTATTTGTATTCTGTTCTAAACGAAATTAAACTGCTACTTTATAGTTGCCAAATATAGCCAAAACAATAAAATATCCTCAAATAATTATTTAAAAGAAAAAGTTTTTGAGACCACGATAATTCAATTGAATAAAAAATTAAATACCAAGCTTTTCAATTCTTAAAAATTCTGTCGTACGTAAAACGAATGCTTATTTATTTAAAAAATATAATTATTCACAAAATGTCAGTCCATAATAAAAATATAAAAAATAGCACGATAAGAAGCATATTCCAAAACTGAGAAACTGGCAACATCCTAGGGCAATTTTTGCAAACGTGCAGATTTCCTAAGATTTTATCGTAAAGTCCTCTACTTAAGCGAATGATTATCTAAAACTCTTTTGACCTTTTGTAATAACGAAATGCAAACTCTTGTTTTATTGTGAAAAAGCGTTAGCTATACCTCGTGTAAAGAAATTGGATTGATCTATTAAAACAAATAAGTATAGTTCACTTAGCTAGGACTGAGCTTATTTGTACCTATATTAATTTTTTTAATTATTGATTTGCGTTAGTCTTCAAACAAGTTATCAGCAAGGATACAAGAAATTAAGAAAACTTAATAATATGTTCTACATGCAAACACACGTGGCTTTGCTCACGTAAACCATGTCTTTGAATTTCTTGAATCTGATCGCCCCGCAATGAGTTTTCAAGGAACTTTTGTCAGTGGATTTGTGTATAGATATGCCTTTTATCAGGATTCAACTAGTAATTAGAGCTGTAGGTTGATAGATCAATCAGTCAGATTTTCCTTGTCTAAGCTAAACATACAGTAAACAGCTAAACGTATTCGTTACGTGTAGTCTCGGCAGATAGTAGAGAATTCCCCAGCGTACAATCTTTCATAACGGGAAGTGGATGTATAGTAAAGTTATAGGCGCTCATAAATGTGATAATTGGGATACCACTCATTGTTAACCACATACCTGCATTTTATTTACCAAAAACATATTTCCAATTACAGCTCTTAATATGTTTATATTTATTATAAAATTACCGACTCGGCTTCGAGACGGTAGTTTTCGTTGTGAACTTTATTGAAATTTACATTACATTGTTTAACTTTTGTTAATAATACTTACCAAGATGAAAATAAGTGGTTTTTAATTATACATACTAGATACATGAAGCTATGAAAAATAAGCTTCATTTTTCTTTCAAACTATTTAAAAAGTGTAAAAATAAGTTTTTTTTATAAAGACAATTTTTTGTCTGTATCTACTTCTAGGTATAAGTCATTTAGCGAAATAATAAAAAGTCAAGACTTACTGTTCTTTCCTAGGTTTTTTGAAAAATGAACTATACACAACTTCTTTCCAAATTAAAATCTTAGACAAAATTATTTTCTTGGTTTAAATTTTTAATAAGAACCGTGATTATTTAATTTAATTAAGACAAATTTTTTGTCTGTATCTATTTCTAGGTCTAAGCCATTAAGCGAAACTTCCTATTTTTTTTAAAAATGAACTATCCAAAATTGAAATCTTAGACAAAATTATTTTCTTGGTTTAAATTTTAATTAGAACAGTGATTATTTATTATTCTAACAACATTTTTCGACAGAAATAACTTTTGAATATCTTCAAATTATTATAGTCTACTTTAAAGTTTTAACTCAAATATTTTATGTAAAGATATTTACATACTTTGCTTAGCGTTATTACGCAAATTGTGTAACTTGCAAAATGTACTCAACAAGTTTGCTTCGCCTAATAATATAGAATTTGTTACAATAAATTAAGGGCACTTACTTTCAAAAAATTTAGTTTTTAAACCGCAAAAATAAAAGTTACTCGACCCCTTTGTTTATCATGGCGTTGCGATATTATCTAAGCTAAGTTTCACGGCTGAATTTCCCGCTAATAAAAACAAATCATCAATGGAAAGCGGCCTAACGATGCCACGAACGAATTTGACAAACCATGGAGCTGTATTTGCGTGGGACTCTAAAGATAAATTTGTTAGAAAAGTGTGTCGCTCGCGTCCGTCGTAAAAATTGACGTACGCGGTTTTTTGAATATTCAACTGTATTTTAGCATACGAACGCAATGGGAACATTGTTCAACGAAATATTCCAAGTTTTCCTGTGTTTAGTCCAATGTTATTACTTAACAGTAAACAATTTTATAAAAAACCTTACAAGTAATACAATTTATGATTTAATATTATAATTATGTATGTACTATCAAGCTCATCTGGTGATAAAGTGGGGTTTGCTGTCTGTCCTTAAAATATTACCTTAAAAAATTCCCGATCGAGGGTTCATCTTTGAAGAAACGTTCTATATTTGAATTTTTAAAATTTAATTCAACCATAGATTTTGAGGACCCTCGAATGTTCTGGAATCCAAAAGCGTAACGGGTTCTAAGGACTAAAATATCGGATATTGTTATTTATTACTGTTAACCGATATCTATATTATCTTGAAGGGAATTTCTTAGTAAAATGTTACTTCATATCTATCATGAAAGTTCTTTGAAGTTATTTATTATTAAGAGTTTGTCGGGAAGACAATTTTAAGAAAATACACTTGCGTAGTCAACAAGGGAAGAAATACTTGTGTGAGTTATATATTCCCTGTATGATTATTTATAGATTTGTTGGTACGTATGGTCCTCCACCAGGATCCCCTAACCAGATCCCTATTAGATGTTGGTCAACTAATTTTCATTACAATCTCCTATCATCAACGATTTGAAAAAATACGTCTATAATGATGATAAAAAGATTTTTAATATACGCCTTTTATTAATCAAGAGGAAATTCATACTCGTTTTTGTGGCTGTATTGTTGCGAATATATTTCGCGCGCAATTACCATTAACTACGTAAGAAAACAAATAGAACACATTGATGAGCAAATGAAAATACTGTTTGTATGCTAGTTTTATCGGTAAAACCAAAGTAAATAAATTTGCACAGAAATATTAAATAACGTTTAACAATTCATTCGATATTTTGTTTTTATAGCCTACATGTAAAAAATTATGGTTTGATAACAGAAAATTTTATTTGCTAAATATAGTGATAAATTTATATACACAAGGCATAGTTTAAAGTTTGTATTTGTTAGCTAATTGAATACAAATCCTATCAGCTGTATAATTTAATACAAAGATTTAAAATCTTATTACTAGATTCACGCCGACATTATAAAAGCGAACATTTGTATGTGCGTCTTTATGAACTATAAACTCGTAAGTATGAGGGTCTATATTATTATGATACTAGTGGACGCCCGCGGTTCCACCCGCGTGATTTTCAGTTTTTCACAAATCCCGTAGGAACCATGGACTTTTTTGGAAAATAGTGTTTTATATTTAAATCAGCTGAGTATGTAATATCTAAGACAAAAGAAGGTTAGGTAGCCTAGGTAACTACTAACTTTTAGTACGTTGCACTATTGTATCTTTCAGTACACTATTCTTGATACCGTTTGGGCAGTCTGCAACAAAATGCTATTAATCACATCAAAAAAAGATAATAATAGTATGCCAATTCTTGACAAAAAATATTTAAAATGATAAAGTTTAATAGTTATAAAGTATTTATTACCCTGGTATTTATTCCATGAAGGTTAAGTCATAACGTGATTTTATTAATTGATTTGTTTAACGCCAGTTGAAGCCTTGCATATGAGATGGAACCTCATGTAAGAGTAAGACCAAGCTACTCGTAGTAACTGTCCTTTATGCTATACTCGGGGCTAGAACAATTCACGTTTATGGGAGTTGTTTGTCAACTCACTAAGCCTTTCTACGTAATATGCCGTTTCTATGTTCATATCAAAGGACAGTATTGATTAAATTATGTTCAAAAGTTTATTCAGGCGTTAGCTTAAAGCTAATTTCACTATATTTATGTAGATGTTCATGACTAATCATTATTATATTTACTTACGTAAGAATTATTAATCACATCTTATCAAACGCCTTATAATCCTAGATTTCATAGGACATTAATAATAAAATTGATGGTTTTAATGTTATTTTTGTTTCTTACTCGTAGACGTTAGGTAGAGCATTGTAATCGTATTTATTAGTATCAAGGCAATATTTCATTTATGAAAAATGCTTCTGATGAATTAATTTTGTAAATGTTTGACAATTTTGTATTGTATGTATAAAGCGAAAGGTATCGTTAATAATGGAAATTGTTTAGTTCTATTGGTGTGTATTTACTTTATGATAAGCAATAAGGACAATAAAAAATCCAAAATGAGAACGGGGTCTGTATTTGAAATGTATTTTGAAGGATAATGTAATACATACAATACATACATAAATACACTGGAGAAATGACGGTAAATAATATTCTCATTCTGATCTCACAAATAAAGATTCCAATTGTGAATTTCATAAAGATACCCATAAATAAGCCTCAATGTACGATGATAATAAAATATACCACAAAAATGACCTATAAGAGGCCTACCATTACTTTTTTCGCCCATTCAAAGATGGATTGAACTGTAAATAGCACTCATTTGGCAACCTTCCAAGAAATTCGAGTAAAGAATATTGAAGAAAATCTTAGTACACACTTAACAATGAATGTGAACATTTTATCAACAAAAAATTGAAATTATGAACGGTCAAGAATGAAGATCATCTTAGAGCATAATATTAGTCTAAGTGTCTGTCCTAGAGCTATTAATATTATATATTCGTTGGTATAAGTAAGAAGGCGAGTAGGTACCAGTAAGTTATTTTGACCGTGCGTAATAAAAAGGCCATAACCATAACCATGAGTCAAGTTACTTATAATTTTTCAGGTAATTATCTAATCACGGAAAAGCTTCGAAATTTCACATAATTGGAACCTACTTAAAGATTTCTACGGCATTTAAAGTAGATGCCTCAAAAACTTAACAACTACTAGTAGCTACTATTCTGCGAATTGGCACGCTTTCAGGGATCTTCGTAAGTACGCAGATTCCTTCAGGATTTCATGCCCGTAGTCTGAACAGTTTCAGGTCAAACGATCTTCTTATGTAAAAATAATTTACGAATTAAGGCACTGTACTGATGCGCAGAAGATTGGGCGCCAGCAAAGTTTAGACAAGTAGTTTGTACGGTGACGTAATTTTGGCATATTACTATTTATTCACAAAAGAAGAATAAAAAAGGATAAATATTAACAGGTAGGTATAATTTACATGTGCTAAAATATAAAATAAGTATCTGTCCGTTCGAAGCTACGTAGAAGGTAATTCTGGAGAGCAAATACAGTATACAGTGTCGAAAGGGTATTAAATTACGTTCACAGTCTTGTAGCGGTGGGTTAGTAAGTAGTTTAGTTAGTGCGGGCAAATTAGATAAACAACGCTGAAAGCCGTTTCTGGGAGTGCAAATAGTGAGCTTAAACACAAATGAAATATTTATAACATTAAAACACTAATGACCAGAAATATCTTTACCTTGAGTTTGAGATCTATATTATGTAACATTAAAAATACACATCAAAATAAAATTAATACTTGTTATAGAGAAAATTCAGGTTTTCTTTTATGAGATACTTACCTAAAGTATACACTTAAAAAATGCACATAACTGATTAGTTACTGGTGCCCTTGGTTTGAACCCCTGACTCTTTTATAAGAGGCAGAGGTCAAAATTCTGTCACTGCTAATAAAATAGGTAAAAAAGCTTCATAATACATATCTATTAAACATATATCTTAAAAGTTACTCTCAGCTCCAACAGAACTTATCTTAAATTGTGTCAAAAACGTGACTACTTCCATATCAATTGTATCATAACACATATATAAGAAAAACTCATATCAAACATACGAATCTTCAAGTACTCAAAAGTAACGAGAAGGCCCTTGAAATTCTCGGCATGTGTAACGTAATAACGTCTATCAAGACGTATTCCCAGACAGTCACTAAAAGAAAACTAATAACACATTTTTTTCATAGTGGCACCCAACGTAAAAATACGGTACAATCGACATGAGGGATTTTCGCACTCGACTTCACAATTACGTAAGGTTGTGGCCTCTTCGAAGTTCCAAATATACTCGTAGTTATTAGTCGTGCTTCAAATATAGTATTAAAAATCAAAAGGTTTTTCGTTTCCTGAGTAGCTAACGTAGATTATTAATATTCGATTCTTGAATCGAAATTGTGATGTCGGTCGATCCCTACGCTCAAACGTCTTGCAATCGAAGCCGTCTCAAAGCAATCGCTGAATCTAATTAAATAGCACAGACTCGGTCCAAGACTCACTCACAGATTTAAAACGAATAAGGTGTTGTAGAAAGTCTTCTTAAGGAAAAAACCATTTAGGTGCAGAGTTGCAGGCTGAATATTGCCCTTTTACAGGGCAACACAATATTAGGTACCTAATATTAAGTTGACAACATTTACACACAACATTTTAGCGCAAAAAAGGTGGTCAGAATTATAATAAGGTAGAGGAAAAAAATGATATCACATCATATAAAAGTTTATTTTAAAATATAGATCTGTCTCTATAACCTCTGTTTTTTACAGGAATTTTGTACGCTCGAGATTCTTGATATTAATTAAGTTTCATAATTCTTCTTTTGTTGATTTACTGATTCAGACATTTTAACGAAATTCCGCTGTGTAGAAATATAAAAATTAATAAAAGTTATGATGTAAATCATACCTAATTAAGGTGTACATTCAATAATTTCGAAAACAGTTTCCAGAGTAAATCTTGGCCGTCTCTTTTGTACTGTCAATAAATCATGAGTTTGTAGTTAGTTACAAGAGATTTCATTTGAGTGATCGGCAAAATTTTGTTACTCTACGTCGGAGAGTAATCAACGGCGAAGCGCTACGTTGTGAATAAGTTTTGAGGGGTATGAATTTATTAACCTCTTAAACCCTCTAAGGAATATATAAGCAATGAAGGGAAAGTTCTACTTACTAACTGCGACAACGTTTACTTCAGTAGATTTCATCTTCTTGATATTTAAAGGGTTTAATAGGTATATATGGTTTTTGGTTGCGATTATATTTGAAGTTTAAATGTGTGCATCAGTCAGACAGTCAGTATTGCTGGAGTCTGTAGATAATGATATCTACAGACTCTAACAATAGGAAAGCTCCATCTGTGTAATAATATAAATTCTATTATTACTCTGATTGTGATCTTGATCAAGAAAGCAATCGAGGGCAAACCTTTTAATCAACTCTTATTCAATTTCTTGTTACTGCGAGTGTTAAAAGAATCCAGCTACAGAAGTAAAGCTAGATCGCTTAGGGTATCAGTTAGGGTATCGGATATATTTTATTTTTGTGAGTAATGGAATAATTTTTAGTAACAAAAAATATAAAAAATGTTTGTATCGAATGAATAAACATTAATTAAGTTTAAATTATCTCGGATTGCCGCTTCTTGTATGGGTCAAACGAGCTCAATAGCGAAAAAATATTACGTTGTCAATGATTCTCAATGAGAGTTCATATGTGTGTATCAACATAGCCTTACATGAATATGCTATCAAATAAAAACTTTTCTTTTGATATACTTAAGTAGGTACTATACAGACACGAACAACTGAAGTGGCAAATCAAACTCTTGTAAATAAGGTCGTCAATATTCAGATATCGTATTTGAGATTGCCTATACGTGATCCTTATGTCGATTACTTGGACACATACATCGGTGGCCCGAGATTGAGTTATTGTCTCATCTGGAGGCTGCGGCGGATGCTGTGCCGCCAATCTCTCCGGGACCCAGGTGCCCGCCATATACGATGGAACATTTTACAAGGATATTGCTTGCGATTGAATATTTATTGCATCAAATTATTATTAGGTATGTCCAAGCATATTAATTGTAACAATTTTTTTTCACGAGTAAGTTTTTGTCTCAAGAATGAGGTTATTTGTTTCTACTAAAACAAAGAAAAAGAATATCGTAAAAGGTTTAAACTAACATGAGCCCTGATTGTGTATTAAAAATTTATTCATTGTCATCAGAGGACAGAATTCATTAATACATTACAATGCACACGCTGAAACTTTATATCTCAGTTTTCCAAAAATTTTCTTTTTAATATAAACCTCTTCTAATGTGTTGATAATTAAAAATTACAACAAACAAAACAGAAAAACCAAATAGTGTAGCAGTTCTAAAGCTATGCGCGTATAATACGCAAGCAGTAGACGTACATTCGGCTATTGAAATTTATTTATTTAGAAACAGTAATAGTTACTGAATTATTTTTATACACTCCAATATAATACTGACACGCCATTCTTTATCAACCAATATCATGAATAATACGTAGCCACTAGGCTGCCAACATCCAAATAAAATAAACAGCCGGCTGGGTGACAAATAAAAGAAATATTTAGGTAAGTATCAACATAAATACGAGTAAATCAAACAACAGTCCTTATCTCATCTGGATAATGCGAGCGACGCCTTATCTCTAATCCACTTTCATCTTACGCGATGATGCCATTTAAGCACGAGATCGAATCTTAATTGCATGATCGGCGACGGCACGAGTAAATGTTAGTATTTTCCAACATTTTCTTTATTACTGCTTTAAAATCAACCTTTGATTTTGTAAGTTTCCATAACATCGTTGAACTTTTTGACATGAATTAGGCCACTCTGGTGAACTATTTACAGTAGATTATACGCTGGTGAAGAATATTTATTTCATCTGTACTGGAAAATCAATTAAAGTATCAGTTCTTACGTCTACATGCAATTTTGTGCGAGCATTGTACATCGTTTTGCTGAGATTGAGTTATTATCTCATCTGTGAGCTTCCCCGTTGACGATTCGTCTCTCATGATATTCGCCCATTACCATAGCAATTTGGGTACACCCTGAATTATATTCTGTAATGTTCTACTTGAAATAAATCACATTAGAATTTACTTCATTTTTGATTTAAAGTAAGATTGCTCGTATAAAATTGTGTAATACCAGGTTTTGCAGCTGGAAAAATTTTAGGTTCTCTTTCAAAATTGGGAGTAAATAAGAGTGTGTGAACAGTTTAACTAAAATTTTAAGATTTTCCACTTTTATATCGGAATCTAGCAAAGAAAATCAAGTAAGTGTCGAACAGTTAAACCTAAATAGTACAAAGGTGCTAGTTAGGAGTCGTCGCACGTGCTCTGTATTTTCTTGGTTCAATTATATCAGTACTAGCTATGTTCTCGGTAACGCTGCACAGTAATGGCCTTTATAAGTAATTCAAAATCTGAATTCAAAATTGGATGAGTCAATAAAAATGATCTTGTCATGTACTTATCATGCTTTTCCCTGAAAAGTTCATTAGTGCGTAAGTCTGGTTCAAAAAATTAATAGGTGTGGCACATAATATTACATGACATCTATTAGGCCCACTTGCTCCGACCTAAGTTAGTGAGTTAACTCAGAGTTAACACGCTAACCCAGAGTAAGATGTCAATATTGTCCAATGAGAGACGTTGACTCTAGGGTTAAAAATGTTACACTGCCATAGGTGAGATTTGCTATGTCTTTTTCTTGAATTTTATCTTCCGCCTCAATTAACCCTAAGATGGTCATTGCTATGTGAATAGGAATCTTTTTACGCAAGTTCCACCTTATTACTACTACTTCTTACTATAACTTCGTTTACTTTGTCTATAATTTAGTTGATACCACCATTTTTATAGCATGACTGAAAATTTCATTTGAGTCAAAGAAGCGACGAGTTCTAAAAGTTAATCCTTGGTCTGTGAGTTCTACAATCGTATAATAAGTTTAGTATTTAGGCAAACTCATGATACCGTACATCAATCGCCTATACGTGTAATTATGGTAATCGCGTAATTATGCTAACAATCAGGAGTTAACCACTGGCTGATGGTTAGATGGGCAATTGAATAGGTAAACTGCAATTGTCGGTCAGAATGCGATAGAATTGCTAAATCGCAATCCAAAAGGAAATTCATAGTTTGCTAGGCGAGCTATTAACGTAACGCTTCGGCTACATTTTGTAAAGTGAAATGTTTAAAAAGGTGATGGCATTTACATAGGTACTTAAGAAGACGATATTGAAATAAAAACATATTTTGCGAACAATGAAAAATTAATTTTACGAGTATTGATATAGAGCGTAAAATTGAATGTTGTTCAAAACGAAATATGGTCGACAATTGTGAGATTAATTTTTGTTTTAAATTTCTCCAATGTCTTGGAGACGCTAGTGTGCCCCGACGTATATCGAAGGTGTTGCTACTTCTTTCTGGTTTATTTTTTTTCTTGTTTCACATCACTCAGTTGTGAAAGCGTTATAAGAATAACCTCCCAGAGGTTGTAACATGTGCCGAGATTATACAAAAGCCAACATTCGCGGAGTTTTGTGACGCCTACAAATACCCTCGTCACCGGCTTGTCCGAAATTTGTTTTTGTATTTCCTCCTGAGCAAGTTCTGTTAAATGAAATTCCAGACAAATGATTCCAAGCACCGGTAGACGTAAATCTTCTTAAATGTATGATTTAGATGATGCTTAACACGTTGCTCACTTTCCGGGTAATTTATTTATGTGTAAAAATATATTTTCTGCAACGTTGAAAACCAACTTCATTTTACTGTAAGTCACAAATAAGTATTTGTTAAAAGCAAACACATATTTTAAACAATTAACTGTTCAATACAAAGTAGTTCTTCAGAGCCTTGCTCACTTTTGTATAAATAACTGGCAAAACCGCGAAAATTTTGTTATTCATTAAAACTTATTAAAAGTTATTAAACCAATATTTATTTTCAGTTGTAAAAATGAACTTTACTTTTCATTTAATGCTACTGCGTTACAAAAGCCATCATTATATCAAAAAACCACAAACATCCTGACTGAATATTAAATTAAATAATTTTGTATTTATCATATTTAAGACTTGATATACATTTTAAAACTTAATATAACCTTACAAGCAAAATAAAAAAATAATATTCTCGGCACAATATTAATATTATTGCACGACTGAAGAAAATAAAAAGCTGATATAATATTATGTAGATTCCAATTATATATAGGCCGAATGATATACTATAACATTATATTTCGATATTACACATATACTTTTTCATTACGCGTTTAATCTAACTTTACAATAAATAGGCTACACGGCAGCTGATATTTCGATATCTATAACTTATGTTTCGAAATATCAAAATACTAAATATTACAAAGCTCAACGTAATTTGTAGCTAGCAAGAATGATTCGACTACTTTTGCATTATTTTCATGTCGGGTGGTTACGTATAGAGTTGAGAAGAATATTTGAGATTACTGTATACGTTTTAAACTAATAAACTGCAAATATAAGAAAAGGATTTCGTCATTCGATAGCTTTGTGCTTTGATGAAACAACGCAACGTGTCACGTTTGTCAACTTGAAACTCATCAGGGTGATTCAAGGGTTTGCGGTGAAGTTTTAAAGGAATGCTTAATAGTGCTACTTAATAGTGTGATGGTTTAGCTTACGGATAGAAATTCCTGCTAGTGGAACATACAATTAATGTACAGTGACGCTCTTCACTTCACTGAGAACTTTCAAGTTGCTTTAAGTACGAGTATCAACTATTTCCTAAAGTTTGCTTAGTTTGATGAAATCTGAACAGCCTTATCCACACTAACTATTTTTAGGCCTTCATTTAAAATAATGCTTTTAACAGTTTCAACAATAATTTACAAAATTATTTATACTTTTAAAAGTGTTTTTGTATCCTTGTAAAAAATGCTAAAAATGTAAAAAATGCAAAAGGATGATTGACATAAAAATTATACGCAGAACACTTTTACGACTTAAGTGTTAACGCACTTCGAGTAAAATGTTAAGGTACAGAAATACGACTGAGACATTTAAGATAATTGTGTAGCTTTTGTACGCAAAAAAGGGAATATCTTTCTTGACGAATCCTTGATATACTTCGGCCAGAATTACACGGTTCATTCCCGTCTTTAATTTTGAAGATAAGAAAATCAGCCACTCAGTCGTAAAGTCAGTCACGTTTTCGTCCAATATTTTTTTTTATATTTTACTATCTACGTCATCCGGAATAAGCTATTGATTCAAAGGGTTTAGGCATTTTAGAAGTTAAAGTGGTATAAATAAACTCACTCATAATAAACAGCAAAAAAAAAATAAAACGTAAGATTTTAGGTGTCAAATAAACCACTGCACAATGCGAAAATTACTTGATTTTTGCTTTTAATACAAAGACGTAGTCAAAGTAAAGAATGGGCCAACTTTCTCTTGTAATAATATGATTTGTTTGTGCCGTGTGAACGCATAATGAGTATTTACTCGAATTTACCTCACGAGTGAACCCTGTGATCCTGCGTTTACTTTTGTGTCGCCACAAACGCTTTGCGACGCTACAATTTTAAAATTTCTCTTTACGGCGAACATGTTGGTCTTAACAATTTTAGGTTTTACGAGTCAACACCAAGATTTTTTCTGTTGCTAAGCACCTCCTTTTTTAAGAACATTGTAAGCTTAGAGAAGTGATTCAGTTTATTTAGAAAAGTAGTGCAAAAAGTATTAGTTTAATTGCTGAACTCATCATAAGTGACATGGGGCTAAAGCTATCCTTTGCTGGTTATAACCTTTCAAACGTGCATACATAATTATGACATCTAATTACTTTCCGTAAAAAAAACTGAGCTACTGAATAATTTTTCCCACAAATTAAGATTTGAAAACAACTTAATTAGGGACCTCGATGAATGAGTTAGTCTTCCACTTCACTGATATCAAAAATATTTTGGACGTTTTTAAGATCGTTACAAAAAAACTGAATTAAATTGGCGACATGCCTTATTATTAACAATTAATGATAATAATGTAGTTAATATTTGCAATTGATGATGCTAACATCGAATTTGATGTTAAGATTAATTTGATGTGGACAGATGTAGGTTACTTTCTTAAATATTTTCTGAAACCAACGAAAATAAGTAAGTACGTTTTGCATTTAAAAACAAAACTAGTAGAACAATCTAGCCAGAAAAGGTTATTGGATTTTTAGCCCATTATAGTCCGAGATGTTTCATCTGAAAGTTTATAATAGCTCAGCTATTGTTTGAATATTGCAAAGACGAAGGTTACAGCTTCATTTAAAATCTAGGCCTTGATCAAATTGGCTCATTATGATCGGAATGCAGATAAAACGCTCAATTTTTCTTTAATCACTCAAATTCTTTTAATCATTAATAAAGATAACAACTTTCTGATTATACTGATTGTTTTAGATTTAAGACTAAAGGTACCTTCCAATTTAGTATCATAACATTTTTGTCACTCATCCGAATATCAGCATCAGGATAATGCAGCTAAGTTCTAACAATAGGTGTGATCTATTTTAAAACGATGTTAAAACGCAAATCACTTTCATATAATTTTCTACGTCACGTTCAATAATAGAAAACATAATTGTCAGTGGAAAGTCACGGAAATATATTGTTACTATTAAAATTCATTCAGAATAATAAACATAACACACTGGACAGGGCTGATGGCGCGAAAAAGTGTCGCCAGTTTAACGGTGCCAAAAATGCTTGTTTTGCCAGCAACAGCAAGGCCACGCTCTGGTTCACTCAGCAGCCTCCTATAGAATTGCGACAGATGGCGCTACTGTTTGCTTGTACGAAAAAGAGCTTACGTAAATCCTGAGTTTTCTTATTAGCGTTTAGAATATTAAAAGTATTGTAAGTACATTATTACATTTGAGTGTGTTAAATATAAATAATAAAACATATAAAGAGTGCAATGACAACTTCAAAAGTACATAAAACATATTTTGCTTTATTCTTCAAAATTGTATGACTCAGTCCTACGTGGTCGTACTACGTTTTACGATAGAATGAACTCACTAAAGTTATAATTTAGTACGCAGTTTTTGATACGCACAAGTAGGTAGTATAGTAGGCAGTAGGTAAAATTCAAAACATGAAATCAAAATAACCGCAGTTTTTTCCTATAAAGAGAGCTTTTCCTATGCGGCACTGTTAATAAAGAATGATTCATTCCTTTTCAGCATTTTCGTTTCAATAAAAACTGCGGGCGAAGTTCGGAGATGTGTGAAACTCTTAGTGCACTCTACATTGTGGAATGGAGCGTAAAAACAGATAAATAACGTGAAGTTGTGAATAAATAGAGCTTTATACTCTCTGTTGAAAATCACACTTTTTATATTACTTGGACGTACCTTCTACAGTCTATACATTACTGTTTACCTAGCTGACCGGGCAATCGTTGCTTTGCCATTAAGAGGTGTATAAAATTTCATAAAAATAGGTCAAACTGTTTCGGACACGACACGAGAAAATTACGTAGGCATTAGACAAGCTGATCACGCAAAATTTGTTTTGCCATTAAGGGTATGAAAAACAGCTTTAAACCTATTGGCAGACTTTACGATTGTCCACAAAAAATTTCATGAAAATCGGTCTAGCCATTTCGTTGGAATTTGTTTACAAACACTATGACACGGGAATCGTAGGTATAATTTAAGATATAATTTAGAATAGATATTGTGTTCGTGCTTTATAATTTTTCTATAATTTTTATGCCCGTAATACCCCATATAGCCTTATTTGAGTTATTGAGGCTGACCTCACCCTTTATGATAGCGGTTGTTTTTTTTTTCGTTTCGTGACTGCACAATTTTCTATTTACCAAAATTCAATTCCCATGTTTCGTTATTCCACATCCACCCATTTTTCATGATTTATGTAAGTAGCAGTTTTTTCCTGTTTTCGTACTTAGTTGAAGAATACCTATTTTAGGTAAAATATTATTCAAAAAGTTCTCAACAAAAATTGGTTCTTACAAAGTTTGCCAATCCCGACTTTTTTCTGTGTAATTCTAGTAATAACCTTTATACATTTCTCGTTTATAAAGTTTCAATTATTTAAAGACGTAAATACACTTTGAATTAGGTATATCACGGACGTGCTTTAGCATGTTTTGCTTGCAGCGTTATTCCACTACAATATTAATTCAAAGTCAAAACCAATTTTGAGTAGGTTACCTAGATAGGTGCTGTTCGTTAACACCCAAAATATTTTGAGGGGGTCGACCATATCCGCGCGTGCCAGTGAGTACCCGGCGGCGGCTCACCGCATCGTGCACTCACTCACAGCAGCAGCTCTGGCCCACACAAACCATTAGCATCACACTTAACAACATTCCTCTGTATCACAGACCACACTACACTCTTTATTTGTGCTCCATTTCTGAGCGCGATAAATCTTCGGAGCAAGGGTAGAAGGGGGTGGTGCGGAAAACGAGCGGCCGTCGTACGAACGGGAGCGGACTGCCGTTGCCGCTCGCCGCGTCGCCAGCCCGCCCCTACTTCCCCGCCTTGCCGCCGTTCGCGTTATGGAATACGAGCAACAATTTCAAACACAAAAACACGTCCTAATAACCAATTAATGTTTCTTAATATTTTAGAACTCAGCTTTAAAGGGAAATATAAACGTACATAAAATATATTTTTTCTTCCGGCGTTATTATTAATCCTTGTTTGTCTTAATATTACAGCCTATAACAAGAATTTAGGAAAAGCGCTTCCGCTTTCATTTATTTACAAGTATCAAAATACTTGCATGACTTAAAACACATCCTGTAGTATTGAAAATTCTTAGCGTAACGTATAGGTAGTGGTATTTTTAATTACTTACTGAATTTTAAAGGTTTTTCTTTTCGGTACAAAAGCTTACGGATCATGTGGTACAATCTCTACAAATAAACATATTGTATTAATTTGATGTCTGACGAAATTTCTATAAATATATATTAACCTAACTTCAACAAGGGCGCACTATACATACATAATACAATTAATTAAATTCAAACCACGTATCGTAAAGGAAATGGTAAAAAAGATCATATTTAACGCACTTATTTCTAATATGGCTTCATAATACGGCTTCTTTGATACGAATACTATTGAAAAACATTGGTCTTAATTAAAAAAGGTAACTGACTACATCATAAATAAAACATATAACATAAGTACAGTATGGGAGAAACGCACTTATTCTCCATGTCCCGTGGAGGATAAGTACGGAGCATTTACTTTGAAGTTTACCTTTGTCGGGAATCGAACCAACTAACACCTACTGAACAATGGCTCAGTAAAATTAAAGACAGGTACAATACGGCCTATTATAACGGTAAAATGTATCCTATCAATATCGTAACTTAAAAAATTAAGACAACCACGGTATCGAATGGTGCTTAAATGATAATTCATAAAAAAACTTTATAAGAAGTTTAATAAAATATGTCAAAAAATATTTATTTAAGATATATAATCCTTATCGCCGGCTCTATTCAATTACAGTAATGTGTCTTTTTCTGTGATTGTGATTTTTGCATGATTTAATGGGTCGATATCCCGCACAGAAAATGTTTTTTCAAGAAAAACTAACAAAATTTGCTTTAGCCTAAGACAACGAAAAGAGAAAGACAATTTAAGGATTGCCTTTGCCTTATGGTTATGTACTATAGGTATTATGGTTATGTATATAATATTATGAGTACTTAGGTGACGAAAATATTTTAATAAACGTGAATGCGAGCGTATGAATGATCACTGCCTTTCAAAAATAAATCTTTCTCCTCACATAAAGAGAAATGTTCTGAGTTTATAACAGTACAATTAGGACAGGTGGTCCACAGGTCCTTAATGAGATACAGGTGGAATCTTAAGAACGGATTTTTGTTTTATTGCAATAACTTTTTGTAGGAAGAGTGTGATAAAATTGATGGTACATTTTTGAACTCCGTATAGTTCCCTCAGGATATGAGCTACACTTCTTGTGATAATTTTTAATGCATCTATACATCGTTCCCTACGTCAGGCTTTCGGCTAATAAGGGCAATTAATCTAAACGTTGTAGGTATATGACACCGGAAAGCTTAAAACTGAAAACTTAAAATTACATAAATACAAAGGATGTGTACTGTGTAGGTAGGTATAGGTTACCTTATCGCAATAACCGTATAGATCTTCCTAACGCCCTTAGCGTGGGAACAATTTAAGACAAGAAATGCAAAGTAGGCACAGAGACGACAAGAGACTTAATTTTAATCGTTCTACCTTTTTATCATGAACTTTTTAAATTAACGGCTTATCAAATTTTTAACGCTCGGAATAAGACAATTTATATTTCTTTGGGTCTGTTTACTTAAAATAAAAGAAAGTTAATTTTCAGCTATTTGTAATTTCGTTGGTACTTTTTAATAAAACGAGAAACTGACACGTCTACTAACTTTGCGATAACCTTGAAGTAAAGATTTAAATCGCTAGATGCGCCCTCAAGACGTCAGCGACTCGGTCAATGTTGGAGCCGTTTCGGAAGTACACGATATAAATTTATATATTTATACATGGAAAAAAGATTACTAAGTTTAAAAATATTCACATAATTAATTAAATAAGTTTAGCCCGATGAAAGAAAAAAATCTCATACACATTTTGCATCTAAGGAAATTCCCGCGTTCACATAAATACTTATTACCTACTACATAATTACGTAAACGTAACTCTGAAAGTGAATTCTCTAACAAGTAGCAAAGGGACTGTGATCAATTACCGAACATTACGTTAAGAGAGAATGGGTTGTTAATAAATTGAGAGAGTTTTCGAATTGCGATCACAAATAAGAAAACATGAAGATAACAATCCGAACAAAGTTTCGAAACTTTCTTGCAGCAAATCTCTTTCTCCCTCTCGGAATACCCTTTCTATTTCAAAATGATCATTTTTCAGCTACAAAGACGAAGTTTTTGTGGAAGTTGTAAGAAGTTCAAAATTGAAGAACTCCGGCAGTTAATGAAACATGTGATTGTGTGACGACATGCATTCTACTACGAATAATAAATCTTTTACACCGTCTGTATCCATTTATGACTTATAAGTTTACATAGAAGTCTGTTCCGAGCAGAACCATCGTGGGATTTGGGGGCGCTGCAGCGCACTGGTGTGCTGCATCACCTTTTTAGGGTTCCGTTTTTACGGGACCTATAAAAATATTTTTAGTGAAGCAATACTTATTGACTTAATATTAATTCAGGTTTGAATTTGACACTGAAATAGTTACTGTATAAAAACCTTTAAGGTTATTTACATTATTTTTTTAGTCTCTTTCATTTTCTCGTTTTGACCACGATAGTGTCCTTTCTGAACCGACACACCGTTTATTTTCTTTTGATTGTAAAAAATTACCTATTTATTAAAAACTTGTGTTAATATAGGTATTATAGAGATATTTTCATTTTTTATTACTCAATACTTTCTACGGTAGGCATGCCAGTATTAAATAACAAAACCAATAACACAATATAGTGCAAGAAATTGTGGTAAGTATATTTGCGGCGAAATATCATATGTTTGCACAGAACCGTTACTTTTTTCTTAGTGTAAATAATGCTTATTGGTTTATTGACTTTTGTGTGTGGGTTTATGGAAGTGTAGTCGGGCGCCTTCGAGCCCTTAACGTCGCGACAGGCGCAGTCTCGTTATTAGGTAGTAAACTACTGGGAAATAGTAAAAGTTCATCCATCTCGACCGCAACTTGTGGAAAGAATTGTCAATCTTTGAACACTGAGTTATTTATTGTTAATTCATTTATCAATTTTTATACCGTTAGCGGGATAAGTAATAGAATATAGAGATACTAGTTGACGCCTGCGGCTCCGCTGTGCAAATTTTGGCTTTTTACAAATCCAACGGGTGCCGTCGATTTTTCTGGGATAAAATCACCTGCAGTCCGTGGTTCCTCTGTATTTTCCTAATGCTCTGTATTTGTAATTTTGGGTTGCCTGGAAGAGATTTCTACTTAGCGATAAGGCCGCCTTTTGTACTAATTTCCTACTTGTTACTCCTTAGATATACGCTTTGCGGTATGCAAATAAAGTGTTAATAAATAAATAATCTATCTCCATTCACAATTTCAGCCAAATCGGTTATATGTAGTTCGGGGTGAAGGAGTAACAAAAACAACTCAGAAACACACTTTCGAATTTATAACATTAAGTGTGAATTCTGATAACAATTTTTGGCCATGGTCGAGGATCTAAACAGTAGAAAAAAAATCCGAAGTCGTTATGCAGTTCCGAGTTATTCAATTGAAATGATTTGAATTGAACAGAATAAAGTTTATCCAACCGGAAGCAAAAATGATTGAACCGAAATATTTAAATTAGTAACAGTGGCCTGTTAACAGCTTTGTATTGTGCTACTCTGTAAGCGCTTTTTATTAGTTTCACGTCACGTGTAATTTTACTTACCCTATTGGTTTGTATGTATGTACCTATCTATACTGTCTGAGTACAAGGTATTTTTTAATTCATTCAAATAAAATTTAAAAACAGATCAGAGAATGTATATATACATCAACATACGTTTCTGATCAGTTTCCCTTCTTAACATATCTAAATAAATAAATATATCAGAACACACCAACATCGTAATCCAGTCCCGAAATGTGCGATAACTTCTGTTACTAACTACAGATAAGAGAACTGATAGAAATGAAAAGTACATTATTTCCCTTTTTCCGTGAGATTACAGTTTAAGTCTAAAGTAAATTAGATGAGGAAAGTCAGAAGCGGTCATTAATTTAATAACAAGTAAGCAAAAAAAAAGTTAAGAGGCAAGTACTGCCGCGCATATTAAACGATTAATTACCAAGATCAACAACACTTCCTAAAGGCGAAAAATCAAACAACAAAATAAATTGAGAATGTTTTTTTCTACGAATATTAAAAATTTATATTTTTCTTTTTAACCCAGTTAGTAAATTTATTTTCCAATTAATTATACAATTACATACATACATACCTAATTAATATAACAAAGTATCAAATTATTTTGTGTGTAATATTCGTTTATAACGGTTGTAAGTTCAATTTCAGGAGTATAGTATTCTAATTTCTTTAGAGTACTTAATATAAACTTAATAAACGTTAGTTTTATAATACGGTAGTGTATAACTATCGATCTAGATTAATATCCGATAAGAATTTCGTGTCAAACTTTTACACCTGTCTTAAACTTTATTCTTCGGACTTTGTTTAAGGTTGCCGTAGTTTATATGCATGTCTGTCCTGAAAGATACGCGCATTTTAGTTTAAAACAACAAAATAAGAACTTAATTCTCCGCTCTATTTTAAAGCTGCAAAGCTCGTCATATCAAATTCAAACTCTTATATAGGTAATAATCGCTTAGCCTTATTCAAGCTTCAAAGTTCGTAGGTGAGTTTCTTTCCGGATTCTAGAAAAAATAATTACCAATTTTTAAATTATTTATTTAAGGAATTAGTTTAATACAACTTTAGAGCATCGATATCGTATATCGCCATGCCAATAAATGACTACGAGTATATAAATGTACGAGTATATAACATGTAGTAAGACGGCGTTTATGAGCTTAAGATAGTTGTCACACTAATAATGATTTATACCAAACTAATGATCGAATGCATAATGATAATGTATCGTTGTGGGCGTCATGTCGACGATTAGTTTATAATCAATACTGGTTAAGTTGTAGGTAATAATTTAGTAAACAGAAACTTAATAATTTCAGTTTATTTTGATGATTTTGCTCATCGTGAAATTCTGATCGATTGCTGATTTTTTGTTCCAGTGAACCTAATATTAAAATTGCTGTGCTATGTAGTTTTTATGCAAGAATATTTTATTAAAATACATATTTTTAATAAAATATTCTTGCATAAAAATTATTAAAATACAGCTGTAGCTGTAAATTCTTTGTTCAAAACCCGTAAAATGTCTAGGAAACCTGAGTGATGACGTACTTACGATAGAACGTGCTAACTGTGTAACCTGAAATAGATTTTAAGAATTAAAATCGATTTCAATTTATTGGCTTTTGCTTTGTCAGTTGAAGTGAATTTCTAGGTAAAAGCAATATTTCCTACTTGGCTTGAGGGATAAAAGATGTCTATGTACAGCTTATTAATTTCAGCTTTACTTTGAAAGTTAATCAATATGGTAAGACAGTAAGGCACGGATGTTATTATTAAACTATTGTTTATAATACAAATATTTAAAGTCGTTATACGTCCATGTCTATTACCTAAATTCAAATAAGTATATAGGGGTTATATAAAAATACCAATCGCTCTCGGCCTGTAGTTGTTTACATTATTTAGCACTAACAACTTTTATTCTAAGACTTTTCAAAATTTAGTATTATTTTTTTCATACAAAAAAATGTTATTTCTTTAAGTGTTGCGGATTGGCGCGCTGCAAATTCGCGCGCCGCCGCCGCGATATTGCCACTTGTCGATGTAAAATTAGGTACAGAGTAGGAACAAATAGAGTATCTCTGTAAAATATTCTGTATTTAACATTCCATAGGTAACTTGAATTTATATATTTGTATTTTACTTTAAGTGATTGTAAGCCTTTAGTCAAAAATTATTAAATTGGGTAACTCTTTAACCCATATTTGCCCCTTGATTCGAATGCAATGCAATTGAGGAATAGAATGCAATGAAATGCATTCTATTCCTAAACTTACCTGACACTTTTGACACGAAGTGAGCGTCAAGCTTTTGCAGTGAGCACAACGGAGTCGACTTGGTGATCTGCTGGTCAAGTGGCATTACATTTTTGCACTGAAGGAGGAACAGAGCTCAAAACTCTTTTAGAAAGACATGGCCGCCGCTTATCAATGCCGTACTTTTGGAGTATAGTGTAAACTATGTAAACTTTTACTTCATGACTAAAAAATTATTCGTAGAAATTAATTGGGTCCCACGCATCTGATAAAATGGTCACTACTCATCTTGGAGGGGGAGCAATCCACCTTTTATCCACTATAGGTAAATCCCGTTTTACCCACTTACGGGTTGGTGGCCGTCTTGGCCGACTCGACGAAGGCATATGCGATGTTTGATCTTGTCTTGCTTGGTACTCTGAAAGAGGACGCACAGCGTCTTCGTGGCAGTCACTGGCATCATCGTAATTTACACCACGATAGTACCAGATCCGCAGGTGCCAATAAGTGTCGTCCCGATAAGTTCTCAAAACTTACATTTGTGTCATTGCCAGAATCTGAGCGGGCAGGGAGGGGGTCAATATATTTATCCAAGCCTGTCGCTTCATCCTCCGAGTCCAAATCATTGATAATATCAACTATTTTAGTGGTCGTCAAAGGCCTGCTTCATCTGAAATGAAAAAACATATTTACTAAATACATGTTGTATATTTTCCCAATGTATCGTTTTCGAAACACTGTTTATTTATTCAGTTTTTAGGTATCTAAATACTATATTTGATTCGTAACAATTACATAAATATACTCTGCACTTATCTTACTTTATTATAAAATACAAAAATCCTGCAAATTTTAGTTAATTTGGATAATTACTTACTTTTTTGGAGGAGACGTCATGATTTTTGCACGCTTAAATAAAGTCACAACTTGCACTGATTCAATATTTCGCAAATAGTTTGAGATAGCCAAAACAATCATTCTTAATTAAAAGACTGTACCTTATACTTGATATAGAGCACATTAGGATGCATTTTAGCAGCAAAATGATGATGATTGATGACCTTGAACGAATGCTATATTTTTATTTCGTTTTCGAATCACGGGGCATATAAGGAACCAAATAAAAAATAGTTGTGGGCATATATGGGTTAAATATATCAGGTATCTTTAGGTCAGCTATAAAATTTGTGGTCAGCTATGATACTGCTAATTGGCTATATTTACAGCACCTCTCCAGACAGCTTGGTAGTACGGCTTTGCCTAACAACTAATAAGCTGAGCTGAAGGTGCCAACACTTCCTTCTTATTAGCGACAAAAATTCCAAATATACTTCTTATTATAATTTAGGATGCTAATATACGTAATAATAATAAAAATGTAATGATGCACAGGATTTATATATTTTAAATTAATCGTTTGAAGTTTTGTAATTATTAACGAAAGACGATATATAATATAGATAGACCCGTCTACTTTTCTGAGATGGTATTCTTATGTTTCATTGCAATTTAAAGTTAAGTGAAAATTATTTCAAACCAAGCGATCCAGGTATACGTACGTATACGTATGCCTAATAGGATTTAAGAGTGCCCTTTTTAGAGAAGATCGACGCGCGACGATGTGGACCTAACCAGACTCTACAACAACCTTGGTGAGATGACTCGATGTAAATGAGGAAGCTGGACCGTAGAATAAGATCCTGAAGCCAGGAAAGCAGACCTTAGCTACCAAAGTTTAAGAAAAAAACACCGGGACCTTTCCCGCGCCTATTTCTGGGTAAAAGGCAAGCCTCGAGGCCCTGTCAGGTCAGGCCCGGTACATTAATTTTGAGAGATATGGGAACTCAGCGAGTGTGTCGAATCTTAACTCTGTTGAATAATAAAATAGATTTTTCATAATATTAAATGTTTACAGTTTGCAGTGGAGTTGCAATAAATATTATATGAGAAACGGCAACGTTATTACGCGTAGCGGGGTCCCGATAATAGAGCAGAATTAGATTAGATCTTACTTCAGTATGTAAAAATGTATATTATATTATGTGTACTCGTATCATACATTTTCGTATGTGAAAGATTGATGCCCGAGTTAATAAACTTCGAAGTGTACCCTCTTGTGAAAACGATCCTTTATAATGGCAGCGGAATCAATTCATGCCTGGCATTTATATGTATTGTCATGGTAACGTACAAGTGTGTAGTCAAATTAGTTCGAGAGGATACTAACATCACAGTGTTAAGAGTCCCATGAACCACAATGTCTCTATACATTCGAAATACCAAATCAGTTGTAATTCGTGCATATTTCGATCATGTTGTGGTGTTATTCAGGTTCATATAACCTACGCTCCTGGCCATAGTTGGTTCGGAAATACTTCTCTCAAACGAACTATAAATCAATTTTGATCAAAATTTGTTAGAATTTCGGTCGAGTTCCGTAATACCAAAAATTATGAATGAATACTTGTAACTTACTTTATTAACTGGTGTTTTTCTTTAGCTGGATAGTAAAAACTGTGCTGCTGAACTAATGCGACGTGAGATAGTGTTGTTTTTATTATAAAACAAATAAGAAGAAAACATGTTCTTTTTGACTCAAAAATATGTAAATCAAAATTCATTTATATTTCGTTTTAGAGAAGTATTTCATTACCAAATATGGCCAGGAGCATAGAATATTACTTGAACCCGAATAACACCACAACATGATCGAAATTTACACGAATTACAAATGATTTTGGTATTACGAATGTATGGGAGACATTGTAGGTTAGGGCATCCTTAAGATTAAACAGTGCTAATATACAGGAGAGGATACTATTGGTAAAGCAACTCTAAATATATGTAGTGTGTTATATCAATACAGGCCTGCGACAGGCCCAAGATAATAATTACGGTATCATGCTATGAATAATAATTTCATTAGACAATATACCGTGTCGCGGCTCGCGGCGTATTGCGGAACGCAAGGCGCTATAATATTCGACAAACAAACCACTTAATGGGATCCAATTGGCTTCTGTGAAATTTAATTTAATCATCAAAGTTTAATTCTAACCCTTATCCGGTACAATTCCTTTATATAATTTTAATTTCAGCAACGCTTCGGGCACTCTCTTTATAGGTAAAAGTAAAGGTATGAAAAAATATGAATGTAGGTGTAATAAAAGAAATAAAAACTGTACAAGTGCGAGTCAGGCTCGCTTACCGAGGGTTCTGTACAAAATATAATAAAAAAAATAAAAACATTTAAGTTAAGTTAATTTTTTCATTATGGATGGTTAACTTTTAGATTTTCCACGTATTTGTAGTTTAAGATGGTATTACTTGCCTATAGCTCTAGAACCAACGGATAGTACCTTAAAAATTTAGATTGCTTGAAAGTGTCGACATACTCGTTTTTGCGGCAGAAAAGGCCATATTTTTTTCCGCCTCACTTTAGGTAAAAAGTGGTTGTAGAGTTGTATGGTTTAAGTTTTAACGTGATACCTAAACGGGTTTCCCGAGATAAAAGGTCGTAATAGACAAACGGATATGAAAGTGATCCTAAAAGGGTGACTGAACCTCGTTGGTACAGCTGCAAGCCACCACAACACAAATTTCTACAAAACGATCCTTAAAAAGAGTTTTATTTTTCCTTTCGAGGTAGGTACGGATCTCTAAAAAACGCACAAACTCTAATTAAGACCTGACCGAGTAGTTATTGTAGTAATAATCGACATAACTCTACTAAGACCTGATCAAGTATTTATTGTAGTAATAATCGACATACCTACTTATTTCTATTCAAGCAAAACTGGTGTTTGTCACACAGGCAGAGCTTCATATCAATATTTCACAGGCGACATATCAACCTGTCATAACATTATCACAGCGTTGGCATTCTATTACCGAGTGCACGTTGCAGTAATAACGATTTCATTTGTCCAACATCTCTATTAATTGTCTTGTGACATGCTTTTAATATTCGAACTAATTGATGTTAGTTTTTAATTAGTAGACTCCTCAAATTTTTTATACTTAGTTCAGAGTGGTCCAAAAAGTATCGATCCCTTACATTTTAGAATTAATAATAATGATCCCTCACATAAAACTATTATTCCTGTTAACTTTCCTTCGCGTGTTTCTTACCATGTGTAAAACTCATTTTAGGATTTTTCATGGTTGGAGGTGATCAAAATAAGGAGATCTAAAGACGAACCCTCTGACTCACCGTGACTCACTCGTGACTCTGGAGTCACCGACATAGCTCAACAAAACAAAGAATAAAAAATTTCGATTACACCCTTACTTAATATACCCCGCTCAATATTATTATCTCATTTAGAAATTTGACGACCCGGTTTTCCCCCCTTTTTAAATAAAAATAAAATCAATTTTCATTTTTTTTATGATTGCAATGGCGTTGTGTCACTATTTTCTATAACTATTCAAAATTTCAAGTCGATAGCTATTATCAAAGACTTCTATGTAGGTATCGCTATTTTAGTTACCGAAATAATAACGCACGGAAGGACGGACGGACGGAGAAAGTCATAAGGGTTCCATTTTTACCATTTTGGTATGGAACCCTAAAATGAAACAGTTCTAGAAAACCCCAACGCTAAAACATTTCAATAATATTGTTGATAAACTAAATCTTATCTATATATCTATATATATAAAAGAATGAGGCATTTTTGGTTGTTCCACGGATTCCGCCTAAACTATAGGTCGTAGAGATCTGAAATTCAGTGCCTAGGTAGATATTAGGTCATGAATTCGTACTAAGACGGGGATTCCAGAAATTCAAATTTTATGGAGTAAAAATCGTACATTAAAGGGTTTTTCCCATACAAAAGTATTTTTTTCGTTGTTCCAGGAATTCCCGGAAAACTAAAAGTTGTAGAGATCTGAAAATTGGTGCCTAGGTAGATATTAGGTCATGAATTCGTACTAAGACGGCGATTCCAGAAATTCAAATTTTAAGGGGTAAAAATCGTGCATTCAAGGGATTTTCCCATACAAAAAAGATTTTTTTTCATTGTTCCAGGAATCCCCGAAGAACTATAAGTCGTAGCGATCTGAAATTTGGTACCTAGGTTGATATTAGGTCATGAATTTGTACTAAGACGGGGATTCCAGAAATTCAAATTTTAAGGGGTAAAAATCGTACATTTAAGGGATTTTCCCATACAAAAGTGATTTTTTTTCGTTGTTCCAGGAATTCCCGAAGAACTAAAAGTCGTAGAGATCTGACATTTGGTAACTAGGTTTATATTAGGTCATGAATTCGTACTAAGACGGGGATTCCAGAAATTCAAATTTTAAGGGGTAAAAATCGTACATTGAAGGGATTTTCCCATACAAAAATTACGAACTTATTTGTTACTGGGCCGATTGCTTTGAAAATCGATATTTGAGTATCGGAGCAAGCATAGAGAAGGAATTTGTGGTCAAAATTTAAAAAAGTGGCCGCCATTTTGAACTTTTTTGTTACTGGGCCGATTGCTCTGAAAATCGATTTTTGAGTATCGCAGCGAGCATAGAGAACGAATTTATGGTCAGAATTAAAAAAAGTGGCCGCCATTTTGAACTTTTTTGTTACTGAGCCGATTGCTCTGAAAATCGATATTTGAGTATTGCAACAAGCATGGAGAAGGAATTTGTGGTCAAAATTTAAAAAAAGTGGCCGCCATTTTGAACTTTTTTGTTACTGGGCCGATCGCTCTGAAAATCGATATTTGAGTTTCGCAACAAGCATGGAGAAGGAATTGGTGGTCAAAATTTAAAAAAGTGGCCGCTATTTTGAACTTTTTTGTTACTGGGCCGATTGCTCTGAAAATCGATATTTGAGTATCGCAACAAGCATGGACGAGGAATTTGTAGTCAAAATTTAAAAAGTGGCCGCCATTTTGTACTTTTTTGTTACTGAGCCGATTGCTCTGAAAATCGATATTTGAGTATCGCAGCCGAGCATTAAGAACGAATTTATGGTCAGAATTAAAAAAAAGTGGCCGCCATTTTGAACTTTTTTGATTCTGAGCCGATTGCTCTGAAAATCGATATTTGAGTATTGCAACAAGCTTGGAGAAGGAATTGGTGGTCAAAATTTAAAAAAAGTGGCCGCCATTTTGAACTTATTTGTTACTGGGCCGATTACTCTGAAAATCGATATTTGAGTATCGCAACAAGCTTGGAGAAGGAATTTGTGGTCAAAATTTAAAAAAGATGCCGCCATTTTGAACTTTTTTATTACTGGGCCGATTGCTCTGAAAATTGATCTTTGAGTATCGCAACAAGCATGGAGGAGGAATTTGTGGTCAAAATTTAAAAAAGTGGCCGCCATTTTGAACTTTTTTGTTACTGGGCCGATTGCTCTGAAAATCGATTTTTGAGTATCGCAGCGAGCTTGGAGAAGGAATTGGTGGTCAAAATTTAAAAAAAGTGGCCGCCATTTTGAACTTATTTGTTACTGGGCCGATTACTCTGAAAATCGATATTTGAGTATCGCAACAAGCTTGGAGAAGGAATTTATGGTCAGAATTTAAAAAAAGTGCCCGCCATTTTGAACTTTTTTATTACTGGGCCGATTGCTCTGAAAATCGATCTTTGAGTATCGCAACAAACATGGAGGAGGAATTTGTGGTCAAAATTTAAAAAAGTGGCCGCCATTTTGAACTTTTTTCTTACTGGGCCGATTGCTTTAAAAATCGATATCTTACTATGACAGCAACCATAGAGAAAGAATTTAAAGAAAGGAAGAAAAAAGTGGTTGCAATTTTTTACTTTTTTGTTAATGGGCCGATTACTCTGAAAATCGATATTTGAGTATCGCAACAAGCTTGGAGAAGGAATTTATGGTCAGAATTTAAAAAAAGTGCCCGCCATTTTGAACTTTTTTATTACTGGGCCGATTGCTCTGAAAATCGATCTTTGAGTATCGCAACAAACATGGAGGAGGAATTTGTGGTCAAAATTTAAAAAAGTGGCCGCCATTTTGAACTTTTTTCTTACTGGGCCGATTGCTTTAAAAATCGATATCTTACTATGACAGCAACCATAGAGAAAGAATTTAAAGAAAGGAAGAAAAAAGTGGTTGCAATTTTTTACTTTTTTGTTAATGGGCCGAATGCTTTCAAAACCGATATCGGACCATAGTAGCAAGCAAGCACGGACGGACGGACGTACGGGCAGACAGCGTAGTCTTAGTAGTAGGTTTCCCGCGTTTTACCCTTTAGGTACGGAACCCTAATTGAACTATATTAAACTTTTTGACGACCTCATATTTTCAAAATCGATAAGTGACTATAGCAGCAAGAACAAAGAAAGAATTTGTCGTAAAAATTAAAATAAACAGCAGTTAAGTACGATAGGAATTTTGGAAATTAAACGCCTGAGGTTGTAAAGCAGAGGTTCAACGTGAGCGAAGCCGCGGGCGTCCGCTAGTACAGTATAAAATGTTTTGTTCCTTGATGCCATTTATTTTGAATTAAGAGCGAAGTAAGGGATTCTAAGGTAGAATCCTGAGCGTAGCGAGAAAATTCCTGGCTAGGTACGCTCACCATACTAATTTACCACTCCCGAGAAACAATTTTTGGTCGTCAGTGACATAAACAATTCAGTATGAAATCACTGCCTATGAGAAAAACTATTGAAAATTCGTATGCGTAAACATTATCCTACCTTAATAGTGAAAACAAATGAGAAACAAGATTAATGACGCGAACGCCGACCAATCAGAAGTGAAAGTCCACAAGAAGAGAATTAAATATTGGCCTCGCTATCACCTCGCTATCCTCTAAAGCCAATTTTCGTTTTTCGAATAGGTATGATGAAAAATACATTTAACATTTTGTTAAAAACAAAACTCTAATTAACTTCGCCGTGCATATAAAACGATAAATTAAGGAGATCAACACCACTTTGTTAGTTAGCGAAGTAAAAAAAAAATACAAACACGAAACTAGACTCAGTCACAAGATTTTAAAACCGAATGGTGGGCGTAGCGGTAGAGAACCTGCCGTCTGCGTTGGAGGTCGTGGGTTCGATTCCCACAACTGGAAAATGTATGTGTGATGAGAATAAATGTTTTCTAGTATCTGAGTGTTTTTCAATATTCCTGTTATATTTATGTTTATTAATATGTATGTTAATTTTTAGTTATCTAGTACCCATAATACAAGCGTTCGTTTACTTTAGGGCTACATTACGATGTGTAATATGTTGAAAACATTTTTTTTAGTTGAACTCAGAAATGGAATACTTTTTTCCCAAATTTATTGAATTTCATTTCTTTAATATCAAACCGATTTTAGATTTCAGAGAAAAAGTAGGCATAATCGGAACGTTTTGCATTTATTTGAGCTTTTATACACTGGTGACTGCCACAATATTATAATAATATGGTAGATAAAGTTTTAAGAGAACGCTTGCCAGCGCCAGGCAAGCGATCTACCTACTTTGAGATCCATTTCACTCAGGTTAGTGGGTTGTACGTGAGTTAGTAACACAATAGTGTGCACAAATGTAGTATGTTTGCAGTGGCGTATGTTTGAACAGAACCTTTTTCTGTCTGCCTTGTTCAAATAAATCCATCGCTTTATTGGCTCTAGCTTTACTGTGCGACAATGTGGCGGGAACAATTCTCGTAAAGTTGTGTGTGTGTGTGAGACCCGCAGAAAAATGGTGCTAATTTAATAAATCTCATAAACTTTATCAAATATTATATAAAATTCACTTGTCACGATTTTAGAAAAAACTCGGAAACTAATGTCATGTTTTTTATTGTATATTCGGTAGGTCTGAGACCTATTAATGTCCTATTAAGTATTCTTCATAACCTAAGTGACAAATTAATTATCAGCTATAGGCTATATCTATATGTATATTTAGAAGAAAGTCGTGCTAGTTACACTATTTATAACTCAAGAACTACTAAGCCGATTTGGCTGAAAATATGTGGGGAGGTAGCTTAGAACCAGGAGATGAACATAGGATACCTTTTCCGTTTCTTTGGCAACATCGAAGGCGGAACAAAGTTCACCTGACAAAATTATTAATAAACAAAAATAACAAAAAAAAAAACAAATTAAAAACGTCGAACAAAATTATATAAAAGGCAAAACTGACTGACTGAAACGACAACGCAAACCTCAAACCACTGAATGGATCGAACTTTGGTAAACAGATACCTATTATGACGCAGGTTTCTGTTTAGAAAGGATTTTTGAAATTTCAGATATGCCCGAAACATTAATCCTTCCCGCAGGGAAAATTTTGATAATTATTTAGACGTGCCAATGTCATTTTAAAGATTTATGCTCAACGCAATTAGCTCCCTTGTTTAATTAAGTATTAACTTGAGAGGCTTTGCCATTATTAATTTTACTATATGGACCTTATCGAAATTATATTTTGTTTAAACAGACATACTAAGGCCCCAGTGGTTCAAAACCGTTAGTTACGTATATTCGTTGAAATCATTTTTTCCGATGAACTGGATTAGATTAGAGAAATATATTACAACGCACGGCAATAAAAAATTTAATGATGTGTATCATATACTCGGTAGTTTACCTACGTAGGAGTTTTTCAGTTTTTATATTGCAACCACAATCCAAAGCATGTTGTACGAACGATTGAGGAGATGGCGTTCATGATCGAATTGAATGATAATGCGTTTAAACGTGTTTAGATAATTATCCGCTCGTAACTTAAATCTTTACGAGTAACATAAGTCCATAATATTTTAAAGTACTAAGCCGATTTTGATAAAACTTTAACTGTTTCAACTGTTTTGTTACGCGGACAAACATATTATATACATCAATACTTATGTACACACATACAAATGATATGCGTAGTGCGTACTTATGTGGGTAAATACATACTTAGTAAACCAATGAAATTGAAATGCATAAAGATTTTATTATCATAATAGGTTAAAGCATATTATGCTCGTAACTTGCTGGTCCCATAATTTTCAATAACCTCATAATATGTAGACTCTGACTGAAATATTTAACAAACAATGTAGACAAATTCCATATATTAGGTTGCCCAAGTTCATACGCCAGGTGCGTCTAATCATATTAATTAGTATAAAATTGTGAGTGACAAACACCTTAAGTAGGTATTCAATTTCTGTTAGATATTGTGTACCTACTAGGCATTGGCAAATAATTTAACGCGTCTAAAATAGTGCTGTATTTTTCAAAATACTCCCCATAGAGAAAAGCACTATATATTAGTTTACTTTTATTAGGCACCTATTAAATTGAAACTAAACACGCCAAGTATACATATATATATTTTAGTGATAGAAAAAAAACATATATTATCAACTTATGTTTATGAACGTGAAGGAATTGTGGATTGTTTAAAGTTGCTGTTGCAAATTTAATTTTACCGGAATAAAAAGTTTGACTGCTTGGAAGAAGAGTATTTTTTTCTGCCTGTGACAAAATGGGACTAGAGATATAAACTACACAAGTAGTAGGTAGATATACTAAGAAACCGTCAAAAAACCTTTACTCTTCTTCTTGTGAAACGGATTTTACTCGTAGTATGATAAATTGTTTGGCTAAAAGAGAGCGAGAGCTGTGGTGAACAATTAATTTTATTAATTTACATACTGACTTCCCTTAACTTAAGACTTAAGACTTTATTTATTGCTAAACGACTAGCAATCCCATTATTTTTTTTAACTCAATTTGGTTATTTCTGGATCATTAAATTAATAGATAAAATAATCATACACATTTTCCAATTTCATTTTACTGTGTAGCGGGTTGCTAACTTTAGTGGGAGCTTTTGGAGTGAAACTCTCGGTTTTCTTTTTGTAGCTGTTCGCTACTCGTTTATTTCGAATTCCTTAGCCTAATTTATTTACAGGTCTTATCATAAGTATTAGTAAATTGAAATGAGTGAAAAGTTAGTAACAGCCAATAGAATGTAAGGAAGATACAATATAGAACTAGCAGTGCCCGCGGACTCCGTTCCGCGTTAGAAATATTTTTGTCCCGGCCCGTTTGTCCCGTGTTACCCACAGTCCCTTCCCCCACAGCGCCTGAACGCGACGCAATCGTCGCGTGGTCTTCTCCGTGGGGACTAGTCCCCATGGGGGTACGGGCCTCGAGGCATGCCTCCTTACCCGGGCGATGTGTCGCAGGGGAGCCTTGCTCCCCCGGTGTTGCTCTTCTAGCCCCGGTAAGGGGCTAAGGCCTCGCCTGTTGGCTGGAGGCCCGTTGGTCTGTTTGTACGTTATGCCCCGCGCGGTCAGCGATTTCATCGCCGCCCTGCGCGGGGATGGTGGGGTCCGTTATTTCAAACCCCGCGTCGTCGCTGTCGTCTCCGTCATCTCCCGCGCGCATGCGCTCAGGGGACGGGGAAAGCAGGAGCTCACGAGGCAGCGGACGCCCCGTTGGTGGTCGGTCTTCAGGCGGTGCGATGCCGTGGAGGTGCTCGTATGGCCCGTTGTCCGCGCGCGCGAACAGACTCCGCGCAAGGGCGCGGACAAACTCCTCCACGGTGGGCGTCCTGGTGTCCCGATGGATGACATCATTTCTGACGTACCTCGGAGCTCCCACGATCAGGCGCAGGCACTTGTTCTGCACGACCTGCAGCCGGCGCCTCTGGGTGGCTGAACACAATGCGTACCAGGCAGGTGCCGCATACGTCAGCCGAGAACGGACGTACGCCCCGTAGATACGGAGCTTGGTCCTCGGTGTGAGACTGGAGGTCAGGACTTGGTGTAGCATCGACACGGCGGCCTTCGCCTGGTTCACGGCGTGCCCGACCGTGAGCTCCATGGTCAGGCTCCGGTCGATGCGGCATCCCAAGTAGCACACCGAGGTCTGCCACTGTAGGTCCTGTCCTCGGAGGCGTAGCTGACGCAGCGGTTTCCACCTGCCGAAAATGATGGCGGCCGTCTTGCCCACGTTGACGGCCATCCTCCATTTGTCCAGCCACTCCGGCAGCAGGTCCAGCACGCGTTGCATGCGGTTGACGGAGACGATTTGGTGGTGCGACGACGCGAGGTACGCGCTGTCGTCGGCATACAGCGACAACAGCACGTCTCTTTCCCCCTCGCGCAGGTGGTCGGCGAGGGTGGGGATGTCGTTGGTGTAGACGGCGTACAGACACGGTGATAGGCAGCTGCCTTGGGGCACCCCAGCACGGATGGGACGCGGCCGGGAGTCAGCGCCCTCCACGGAGATGAAGAAGGACCGGCCCTCCAGGAAAGAGGCCACCAACCGCACCATCGCGGGTGGCAAGGTGGTAGTCAGAAGTTTCGCAATTAAAATATTGGTTTGTAGTACATGCTATGTATCACAGATGGCGCTGTATGTGAAAAAAGATTTTCCCGCTTTTCTGTTGAAATTTTTCCTGAATTTTCTTTGCTATAAACCTCACGGAGCCCGAGACCTTTCCAACGAATGCAAAACCGTGGAAATCGGTTCGTGCGTTCTGGAGTTATAGCGTCAGGAAGGAAAACCCGACTTATTTTTATATAGTAGATTACGAGTGTTTGCAAGAAAGAGATGGCAAGGTAAGACTGCGGTGCGCGTGCGCAAATCCGCGGGGCGAGAGGCGAGGCACACGACGACGCGGCGGCCGCGCTGATGATAAAACTCGTTGGGACGGCTGTGGTCGGTTTCAGTCGGCGCGCGCGCGATGGTGAACGGACGTGCAGTGAACAATACGATGTGGTGTAGAAAATCCTCGACTTGGTGTGGCTGCAGTGCTCCTTCTTTTCAGTGCTGAAGTGCATCTTCGTATTGCGATATTGGTATCAGGCAACCATGAAATTATAGTGCTCGTAATGCTATCGTAACGATAACTATGACACCTGCCAAAAATGGCCATATTTTTTCGTTTATATTTTTTCAATTTTATTATAAATAATAAAGAAAAGAAGAACAAAATCTAAGATCGCGACGAAAATATTGAATATGGAGCACAATATTTTATTATAACCAATTATGTGAACAACTATATGGAAGGTGTCAGTCAAACATCCTGCGCACGTAAAACATCCGTGTCGCCTTCACCGTCGTCATCGGAAAGTGATTATAGGACCCCACCGTCATCTGCGGGGTCCGAAACAGAAGAGGTGTCCGCTTCGGCACGGAGGGCATGCCGGAACGCCGCTGCTAAAAGACACCGACTCGCGGACGACGGCCAACACCTGGACGGCGAGCCACCGCTGGATTGCTTGGGGCAACAGGGGCTTCGAGCCCCCGCCAGTGCCCCCGCTACCGGTGGTGTAGTGCGCCGCATGAGATGGTCTCAACAGTTAAATGAGAGTGTCATGCGAGCGTACTATGGGGCGACAGATGGAGGAACTAACCTCGCTGGATACCGCTCCAGGATGCTGTCAATGTTTCAGGCACTTGAACCGACAGTGACCGTAACTGCACAGCGGCTGGCAGATCAAGCTCGAGCTATTCAGCGTCGCGGAATGCTGGATGAGGCTCGACTTGAACGGCTGCGCTCAGACTTACCACAGATGCCAACCATCAGTAGCTTACCTCAGCAACTATTGCCCATTACCAACCAAGAGGAGTTACGAGATGGTTTAGATTTGTCGGTAAGTGACCAGGATAATGAGCCATTGAGGAGAGCTTTGGAGGATGCGATTTTGACGTATAGATACATGCCACTCAATTTAAGACCAAAATTACCTCGTTTGCCAGTGCATAGACGAAATATGGCACTGGTGGGAGTACTAGATCAAATGTTAGGTCGATACTTAGAAACATCTTCTGACCTAAGTGATACGCATTCGATACTATATTGTGGAGCCATTGCAGCGTGCCGTTTTGCAAAAATAAAATTTCCGGAAAATCGCACGGCTCCGCAGAGGCCTAATGAAATTCCAGCATGGCGGACTAGAATCGAAATGCGTATCACGTTGACTAGAACTCTCATTGCTAAGCTAATCTGTTTTAAAGAGGGCAACAATCGCCCTAAGGTCATGCGGTTTGTGAACCGGGCTTTTGCTGGAACAGGTATACGACCTCCTCAGTACTTGGCCTATGTCACAGATCGCATTGATATCTTGAAACAGAAAGTCTATGCATTGGCAAAACGCATACGACGTTACAAAGAGCGCATAGATCGATACCGTCAGAATCGTATATTCCAAAGTGACCAACGGAAAGTGTACAGGAACTGGGAACGATCTGGTAACTGTGTGGTAGATGGTGAGTTTCCGACACCAGATACTATGTCAGAGTTTTGGCGTAACATCTGGTCGGCTCCTATACATCACACCAATGGGGAATGGATGAATGTTGTTAAGCGGGAGTGCGCTATGGTGGAACAAATGATTCCAATAACCATTGATGCTATGAATGTAGGTTGTGCAATTCGGCCGGCTTCAAACTGGAAGTGTCCGGGACCGGATGGATTGCACAACTTTTGGCTGAAATGGTTCCGTAGCGCGCATCATGTCTTGGCAACACAATTTCAAAACGCCATTGATACTAGGTCGCTGCCGACATTCATGACAACTGGTATCACTTTCCTCTTACACAAGTCCGGCAGTACCGCAGATCCTAAAAATTACAGACCGATAACATGCTTGCCTACCATCTATAAGCTACTTACATCCATTCTGACTTCAAAAATAACTTCACATTTAAATGCAAATAATATTTTGGCCCAGTCTCAGAATGGATGTAAGTCTCGGTCCCGCGGTACAAAGGAACTTCTCCTCATTGACACTGCTATTTGCCAGCAGGTTCGGCGAAATAAGAAAAACCTCACGGCTGCTTGGATTGATTATAAGAAGGCCTATGATTCGGTGCCTCACACGTGGCTCATGGAGATCATGAGGTTGTAAAAGGTCGATACAACCCTATGTTCATTTCTTGATACATGTATGAGACAGTGGATGACAGTTCTTCGTCATCCGGGGACTGCTGATTTTTCTGATTTGTCTGAACCGGTAAGGATTCAGCGGGGTATATTCCAGGGCGACAGTTTAAGTCCTTTATGGTTTTGCTTGGCCCTTAACCCTCTCAGTACGTTACTGAGGGATTCAAGGTTGGGCTTTCGCCTTTGCAGAAGGGGTGAGGTCATATCTCACTTACTCTATATGGATGACCTAAAATTGTATGCATCGAAACGTTCAGACCTAATGAAATTGCTAAAGATCACTCAAAGCTTTAGCAATGACATTGGGATGGAGTTTGGTGTTGACAAGTGTGCGGTTATCAATGTAGAGCGAGGTAGGGTTGTGAGCTCTGAGAATCTAGTACTTTCAGATACTATTATTCTCAAATCTCTCTGTGAAGGTGAAACCTATAAATACCTAGGAATGTCAGAGGCACTTGGTATTGAGGCAGGAACTATGAAACAACTGGTGCAGGAGCGCTTTTTTGGCCGCCTGAAAAAAGTCCTTAAAAGCCTTTTGTCGGGTGGTAACAAGGTGCGCGCCTTCAACAGCTGGGTCATGCCCTTACTCATTTACACCTTTGGCATTCTTAAGTGGACACAAACTGAACTGGATTCCTTGGACCGCAAGGTCCGTAAACTGTTGACGGCATATCGTATGCATCACCCCCGTTCGTCAGTAATGAGATTGTACATCCCACGCAAGTGTGGTGGACGTGGTTTTTTAAATATCAAGAACCTCCATAATCGTGAGGTGTGCAATCTTAGAGATTATTTTCTTAAGATAAGCGGTGGTATGCATAGGGATGTGGTTGCAGTGGATAAAGGTCTTACTCCACTCTCCTTAGGCAAAACGAATTGGCGCAAGCCAATAGTGCTGAGTACCTCGGAACGCATGGCGGTATGGAAGAGCAAAGAGTTGCATGGCAGATTCTACAGGGCCGTGATGGGCCCGGATGTAGATCCCATTGCTTCTGTATCTTGGTTACAGTTCGGAGACCTCTTTGGGGAAACCGAAGGTTTTGTCTGTGCAATTATGGATGAAGTTATCAAGACGAGGAATTATCGGAAACATATTATGAAAGATGGCACTATTGACATATGTCGAGCGTGCCATCGACCTGGGGAGTCCCTCAGGCATATTGTTTCCGGTTGTTCCCATCTTGCTAATGGCGAGTACTTGCACAGACACAATCAAGTAGCCAAGATCATCCATCAACAACTTGCTCTTCAGTATGGCCTCGTAGATGTTGAGATACCGTACTATAGGTACGACCCTGCGTCAGTTCTGGAGAATAGTAGTGCATTGCTCTACTGGGATCGGTCGATTATAACTGACAGGTATATTGCTGCCAATAGACCTGACATAGTAATAGTCGACCGTTCGGCGCGCCGTGCAATAATTGTGGATATCACCATTCCACATGATGAGAATCTCATGAAAGCGGAGAAGGAAAAATTATCAAAGTACTTAGACCTTGCTCATGAGATTACCGCCATGTGGAGTGTGAACTCGACGATTATTGTTCCGATAGTCGTTTCAGCTAACGGTCTTATAGCGAAAAACTTCGACCAACATCTTAAGAAGCTTTCGCTCAACTGTTGGATCAAGGGCCGTATACAGAAAGCAGTGGTCCTGGAAACGGCACGCATTGTGAGGAGGTTCCTCACTCTTGAACCCTGACCACTGGTAGTTTGGGTCGTTAAGGCTCCGCGACCAGTGGTGGACTCAATTTTTTAATATTTTTAAACGTGTTTTTTAATTTTTTTTTTAGAAACATTGTTAAAAATATTATTCAATTGTAACAAAAATAAATGATAGAAGTCTGTACTATGATCAGTGTGACCATATAGCTATCGAATCGGCAACCAGTGAGGTAGGCAAATAAATATTCTGTTCTTGGTGCGTAGTTTCATTTCTCTCTGCTGTTGTTTAATAAAACATTCTGGTGTTGTTTTTTCATTGTTCCTCCCTATTCCTGTGTCCATGATCAGGTAATGTTTGGTACATGGTAGTAAGGTTTATTCTGCTACGGTAAGGTAATATACTCGACGACGGCTGGCCGGAGCGATGGTGACGTAGCTCGTAAGTATCTCGTAAGTATTTTCTATTTTTTATTATTGTGGTGTCACTACGCCATAGTACCCCCCTTCAAGCGAAGCGTACCACCTTTTTTACGACACGGCCGCTTCTCGTGACGTGAGGAGCGGGCGCAGACGCTGATTCAGGTGTCGGCGTAGGTATAGGCGTGTTCTTTGCCGTTGAAGTTTTCGGCCTGGAACTCGTCGATGCCGGCGTCGATTTCTGATCTATGTCGTTGGTACTCGGGTCCTCCTCATTGAGTGTATAGGCTGGCTTAAGTCTGTCCAATGATACGACAGCAGTACGAAGAGGCAGCTGGATCTTGAAGTACTTGTCGTGACGCTGTATGACTCGGTACGGGCCATCGTATGGTGGTGTCAATGGCGCTCGTACGGTGTCGTTTCGTACAAAGACATGAGTGCAGGTTGTAAGGTCCTTGTGCACAAATGTTGAACGCGTAGCTGGAGTGCGCGTCGTAGGTGTCAGCGATGCCATGACTTCGGTGAGCTGTCGCACGTAGTCCGCGTCTTCTATTTTTGATTCTGAAGGGATAAGGAAGTCTGAAGGTACGCGGAGTGTTGCTCCGTATGTCATTAGAGCTGGACTGAGGTTATTGTCCTCACGTAGTGCTGTCCGCAGCCCTAGTAGGACGGTTGGCAGCTCATCTGTCCAGTTTGCCGACGCGCCCCTAGCCATGAGAGCGGCCTTCATGGTACGATGTAGTCTTTCGACCTGGCCGTTCGATTGAGGGTGATAAGCTGTTGTGCGGATTCTTGTCACTCCTAACCTCTTCATAAGAGCGTTGAATAAGGACGATTCAAAGTTTTTAGCTCTGTCCGTCGTTATTCGAAGAGGTAATCCAAATCTGGTGATCCAATTGTCGTACAGCGCTCTTGCGACGGTCTCTGCTGTGGTGTCTTGCACTGGAATTGCTTCCGGCCACTTGGTGCATCGGTCGATTATCGTGACACAATATTTGCAGTCTTTTGACAGTTTCATCGGTCCGACGATGTCAAGATGAAGGTGTTCGAAACGTTGTGATGGTGGAAAGTCAACCAGTGGAGTGACGACGTGCCTATGCACTTTGCTCCGCTGACACTGGATGCACGTTCTAGTCCAGTTGGTGACGTCTTGGTTGATGTTTGGCCAGAATAATTTTGAGGTCATCAGTTTTCGAGTCGTCCTGATACTGGGGTGACATAGGTCGTGTTGCGCTTTGAATGCGGCGTAACGGTATGCAGTGGGTAAGTATGGGCGAGGTGATGACGTTGAGAGCTCGCACGTGATTGGTCGGTTGAGTCCCGGTAGTGTGACTTCACTGAACTTCAGGTTGGCTTGCTTTTTCAGCTGTGCTAATTCTCGGTCTTCGGCTTGGTCGATAGCTAGCTGTTTGTAATCAATCACGTTAGGGCCTTCGATTTCTTCAATGCGAGATAGGGCGTCAGCCACTGGGTTTTCTTCGCCTTTGACGTACTTGATGTTCGTACAAAACTGACTGATGAAATGTAGTTGGCGTTCTCGACGTGGAGTGTCGCTGCTGCTAGCCGTTTTGCTTAGCGCGAAAGACAAAGGCTTGTGATCTGTGTATATTGTCACTTCACAACCTTCGATGAGCCTCCTGAAGTGTTTCACAGCTGCGTACATAGCAAGTAACTCGCGATCGTACACGCTGTAGCGACGTTGTGTAGGGCTCATTGACTTGGAGAAGAATGCTAGTGGCCTCCATGCGTTTTGCACCCATTGCTGAACTGAAGCGCCCAAACTGTGATCCGATGCGTCGGTCATGATTGCCAGCTGTGACCCTGGGACTGGATGGCTTAATGTTGTAGCTTCTGTGATGCTTTGTCGGCATTTCTCAAAAGCTTCGTTAGCCTCGAGAGTCCATTCGATCGGCGTCTTGTCGTTTTTCTTTTTGTTGTGCAGGAACTTGTTGAGCTCGTATTGATGATCTGCTTGATGAGGTAGGCAGTCTCGGTAAAAGTTTAACATGCCTAGGAAACGACGTAATTCGACGACTGTCTTAGGCTTTGGATATTTAGCGATGACTTCGATGCGTTCCTCCGTTGGTTTGATACCGCTAGCTGAGACTTCATAGCCCAGAAAGTTGATTGTTTTTACTCCGAATTGACATTTTTCAACGTTGAGAGTTACACCGTATTTGTCTAAGCGTTCTAAGACTTGATGTAGCAATTTTCGATGCTGGTCTTCGTCTTCAGAAAATAGAAGAATGTCGTCAACGAAGCAGAAGCAGTCTTCTATACCTCGGAGAACTTGATGCATAAAGCGTTGAAATGTTTGGCTTGCGTTCCGGAGTCCGAACGTCATGCATGTGAATTCATACAAGCCGAACGGTGTGATAATAGCCGTCTTTTGAGCGTCTTCCGGGCTGGCCATCGGAATCCAGTAGTACGCCATCTTTAAGTCAAGTTTGGAGAAGATTGTTTTATTATGCAGCGCGTAGTTGAAATCTTGAATGCGTGGTATCGGGTAGCGATCGGGTTGAGTTACGGCATTTAATCTTCTGTAGTCGCCGCACACGCGAAGTCCGCCGTCTTTCTTCTTGACCACGTGCAATGGACTTGCCCATGGGCTCTTCGATGGTCGGCAAATACCCAACTCCACCATGCGATCAAATTCGGCTTTTGCGGCGCGGTATTTGTCTGGTGGCAGTGGGCGAGCACGGGCGTAGATAGGCGGGCCGGTGGTTTCAATGTGATGCACTACGTCGTGTTTGGCTGGTTCCTTCAGTGACATTGGTCGTAAGACATCTGGGTACTGTCTCAGGATTTCATGATAATCTTGATCGGTGGCTATGACGCGGATGGATTCGACGTTTGTTGTGACTTGTACTGCGTTGACGGCAAGCTTAGTCACGTCGTCTATCAGTTTCTTCCTGTGAAGGTCGACTAGTAGGTGGTAGTGCCGCAGAAAGTCTGCCCCCAGGATTGATGTCTTAACGTCGGCGATGACGAAAGTCCACGGGAAACTGCGCCGAAGTCCTAGGTCGAGCTTGACGGTTTTCTCGCCGTAGGTCTGTATCGGTGAGTTGTTTGCTGCGTATAGTTTGTAGGTACTGGCAGCGTTCCTCTTCATCTTTGGGGTTGCAGCCCAGACGGAGATCTCGGCGCCCGTATCGACTAAGAGGCGCTCGTTGCTGTTGCGATCGTGGATGCAGAGGCGATTGCTGGTTTTAGTGACACCGACGTCCGCCACGGTCGGTGTCGGAGTTAGTTTTCCGAAGTCTTCTTTCGTTTCGAACACGGTGAGTTGCATCTTCGCGCGTTGTCCCCGAACTTGTGGTGGTAGTAGCATTGCCCGTTGTACGTTCTTCTGCGCGATTGAGAACGGGAGCGGAATCGTGCGCGTGATGAATTTCGGTAGCCGCGATATGAAGGTCGACCACGTTCCCGTAGCTCGGCTATTTCAAGCGTGAGCTTTTCTAGCTTCGCTATCAGTTCAGAATGCTTCACGTCGCAGGTGGTAGTTGTGGCCGAAGGCGTTGCTACTGCGGCTATGTTGCTCGTAGACGTGCTCCCGGAGAACTCCATCATTCTGTCTGCCATTGCCGCGAGCGTATCGAGCGAGGATTCGTTGTTGATGGAAAGCACGCAGCGAGATTGAGGTGGCAGGTGGTTGAACCACTCTATCTTCAGGCCTTCTTCAGTGATGAGACCGTTGTTTAGCTCCCTCATTTTCCGGAGTAGCACGCTCGGTTTTTGGTGGCCGAGCTCGAGTCCGCTGACGAGTTTCTGGAAGTTTTCCACGTCTGTCTTCTCGTAAACGGTGAGCAAGCGCGTTTTGATGGCTTCGTACTTCCCGACTTCAGGTGGGTTGTACAGGAGATCGGTGACATGTTGTAGGTCCGCTGGTTCAAGTTTCTGCAGGACGTAGCGAAACTTCTGATCGTCCGATGTCTTCAGAGGTTCGACGACAGCTTCGAATTGTACGAACCATGCTCTGGGCACGGCGCGCCAGAACGGAAGTAACCTTGATTGGACCGAGATGGCTGCGAGGTCGGCGATCTTCGAGTCAGCTTCGGTTTCTGCCATGTCTTCGCTTAGATGTTTCGCGTGTTCTTGTTCGGCGGTCACCAATGTGGCGGGTTGCTAACTTTAGTGGGAGCTTTTGGAGTGAAACTCTCGGTTTTCTTTTTGTAGCTGTTCGCTACTCGTTTATTTCGAATTCCTTAGCCTAATTTATTTACAGGTCTTATCATAAGTATTAGTAAATTGAAATGAGTGAAAAGTTAGTAACAGCCAATAGAATGTAAGGAAGATACAATATAGAATTACGAGTGTTTGCAAGAAAGAGATGGCAAGGTAAGACTGCGGTGCGCGTGCGCAAATCCGCGGGGCGAGAGGCGAGGCACACGACGACGCGGCGGCCGCGCTGATGATAAAACTCGTTGGGACGGCTGTGGTCGGTTTCAGTCGGCGCGCGCGCGATGGTGAACGGACGTGCAGTGAACAATACGATGTGGTGTAGAAAATCCTCGACTTGGTGTGGCTGCAGTGCTCCTTCTTTTCAGTGCTGAAGTGCATCTTCGTATTGCGATATTGGTATCAGGCAACCATGAAATTATAGTGCTCGTAATGCTATCGTAACGATAACTATGATCAGTGTGACCATATAGCTATCGAATCGGCAACCAGTGAGGTAGGCAAATAAATATTCTGTTCTTGGTGCGTAGTTTCATTTCTCTCTGCTGTTGTTTAATAAAACATTCTGGTGTTGTTTTTTCATTGTTCCTCCCTATTCCTGTGTCCATGATCAGGTAATGTTTGGTACATGGTGGTAAGGTTTATTCTGCTACGGTAAGGTAATATACTCGACGACGGCTGGCCGGAGCGATGGTGACGTAGCTCGTAAGTATCTCGTAAGTATTTTCTATTTTTTATTATTGTGGTGTCACTACGCCATAACTGTACAGATTACTTTAACCTTCAATTAAATTTTACCTTAGATTAGAGAAGTTCCGAAATTAAGTTTAAATGGTATATCGATATAAATTCAGAACATTACACGCAATAACTAAAACACTTAACGTTAAATACAAAAGTTATAATTGAATTGCTAACCGTGGCATGTCATATGTGTATTTGTTGTAGTCACAGATAACCGCTTAATTACTTTTGAAATTTAAACCGTTATTGTGCCTACTAGGTTTCATATAATTAACTAAGCATTTTTTAGTGTTCCGTACCAAAATGGTAAAAATCCGTCCGTCCGTCCGTCTGTCACACTCGATTATTTCAGGAACTATTGAAGCTAACGACTTGAAATTTGGACCCAAAGTCATTGCAGTCATAATATTTTGAAAATCATTTTTATTTTTATTTAAAAGGGGGGGAGGGGTTAAACCGGGTTCTTAATACCATTTTTATCAAAACGTTTTGCGTATATTTGGTCGGTTTAACAAAAGGACGTAAACTACTTTTCATACCCCTAAGTAAGACATAATTTAATTTCTTTTTTGGCAGATTTTCATTATTATTTCAGTCTTGCTTATCATGGGCTTCCGCAGATACAGCTACATTTATCAAATAAAACTTGTTTCACTAAAACCTTTTAGGAGACATAGGAACATAGAACATGCTTCTTGTAAAATGTCTCTCGCGTGTAATTCCTGAAATCTACTTATCCCTAATTCAAGATGCGGTGCAGTTTGGTTTAGTTGAATGAGCCATATTTCCTTACAAAGACGCCATGTCGCGGAGAGTGCCAAGTACTATAAAACAAGGAAGAATGTTTAGGGGGAGCCACTGACCACATCTTGAGTAATGTTCCGTGTATACTGTATAAGAGAGAGGAGTACATGAATAACGTTTCTTTCAATAACATTATAGTATATTATAAGTTTATTTCTAAAACGTACCCGAGTAAAAGCAATTTCCCTTGTGTGAAGACGACTCTAGCGGCACTAACTCTCTTCTAAAGCTTTTGCATCAATTTTTTTACGCGAACCGGAACTGAGCAAGTACTAATCTGAGAAAACAAATAATATATCTTTTAAACGATGCATAAATAATAACTATGATTACGGGATATTTAAGATTCTCACTTGGAATAAAAAAAACATTGTATTTTTCATCACGTAAACTTTGACTGGTATAATGTAAAACAATAAAGCAATATATTTATGCTCTCAACGCTGAAAGAAAAACTTTTAATTGGCTTGTATAGTTGAAAAATAAATACTGTTGAAAAAGAAATCCTGTAAACTTGAATTTTTATTTATGTACCATTAAGTTAATTGCCGAATAATTAAAAGACATCCCGGAAGGCATTCGAAGTATCAGGTTTATGGTTTAATTTATTGTTTTCCTACAAAAAAATCAAAATTTCCTGGTTTTATATGGTTTTAAATATAAAACATTGGGAGTTTGGTTGTTTCTTGCAATTTTTTAAGCAATAAGTAATTTAACAAATACGCGTTTAAAAATCGTGAAAAAGGAACTAACCATTTTTGTAAAAAAGGAAATAAAATTTTATTGAATGTTCCAATACCTTTTAGATGTTGACCCGCATACGAAGCAGGCAATAAACGTTGTTCAGTCCAACAAAAACAAATTGTCGAAAAACTATTTCTACAACCGCAACCCCGGAAAAACATGATACAAATTTACTTTTGCAAAAGGTTACAATCGTAATCATAAAGTGTATCTTCATTGACGCAAGCTTATACAATTTATATAATATTAGGTGTGCGTAGGGGTGATGATGAAGCTTTGTCATTGTACTGGAAACATAAATATCGAATTCATAAAAAACATCCCTTGTTGAGACTGTGACAAATAACAAGGGAGTGTTGTGCGCGTACTAATCGCTTTTGTAAAAATTCAAAAAGATAGAGAACATAAAGCACATGTTATAAAACTTATACGCAAACCGTGATAGACGTTTAATTATTATTTTCATTGCTTTTCAAGCTGAAAAATGGACCAACATTGAGCGATTTGATATTATATCTTTGCATTATTATAGGCACATTATAGCGGTAATTTTTTCTGGCAGAAACTAAGGCAGAATTCATACAACATTCATACAAAATATTTATATTATAAGTACTTAATTTTATAAAAAGTACATTAAGTGCAACACGAGGATTTTAAAGGCGAAAGAAAGTTTTTATGTGTATATATGTGTGTGTATGTTTATGAATTGATAAGGCTGGGAATCCAGATAAATTAACATACGAGTAGGTTACTTTAAAAAATGGTTTGTAAAAAACCAACTTTCACCCATTGGCCAACACAAATAAGATAAACAATATAACCATGTATAAAACCCTAACCAAACCACCTTTTCGGTACTCAGAACCAATTTAACTCTGTTGAACAAAGAAAATAGCTTATCAAATCGAATCGCAAAACCATGTTTATTATTAGTTCATAAAAAAGCACATACACGCAACGAAGACATAAGTTTGATAGCTTTCGCTAACATAATATTTACTTATTCTTTACTTGTTATCTAAAAAATATCTATTTGAAAAGACATATTTTTACAGACGAATTTAAAACACTTTGTAAGCGTAAATTACAAAAAAAAAAAAAAACAAATACGTTGAAAGCGATTCGGATCCATCAAAATCCTATTGAAAACTCCACAATGAAAGTTAGCTTCATCTTTGTTATTTCTTGCGATGTTCGGGGCCAGAGCACTTGAATAAAAGATTCGTATATTATCCCTGGCTCGACCCGACTACAATGAAGCAGCGACAACGCACCCAGTGTAATCCAGTGAGCCTCGCCGCATTGTATAATGGAAGGTCACACTCTCGCCGAACCGTTCCAAGACAGCTCAAGAATATTATGGCATTTTATCCACCTTGCCTTTTACTTTATTGTCCTGATGTTGATTACCGCGAATATGCCAGATTTTTTGCATAACACTTTTTTTGGACTACTGCCGAAATAAGAAGCATAATGCTTTCAGGTTGGTGTATACATAGAGTACATACGAGTGTTTTATTTTAGTTTCTTTCTATGGTATCGGTAGAAAACTATAAGCTTACTTGATATAGGTTAGAAAAACTGGCTTGCAAAAAAACAAAAATCTGATTATGTATTCTCATTATGTTTAAATTCAGTAGATAAATATCAAATATATTATAATCAGGTCAAAATATTTTCATGACCTTTTATAAGAAATAAAGTAGGTAACTATACAATAAACGGAAACTGCAATTTTATGACAGGAAAGATTAACGGCGTAAGCTCAGAAAAAGCTTTATTCGTCGTCTCGGATATCCAGACGAGGTAGATCCGTATAGTGATTCACACGTGAACGGCTAAGGCACGCGTCACTGACCTGACATTATTCGTCAGTGGATCGAAAAGCAATCTCTCCCAACTTGAGTCTATTTGTCACACAAATAACGTGATATTATATGAGCAACTTTCTAACATTTATTCTACGGGACGGGTGTTGAACGGCAGATTACATGCAAATAAAACTTTCAGACACCTATACCTAATTCGGATATAATTTGGACCAACTCCTATTTAGTGATTGAAAAAAAATCTGTATAAGAACGCAGCAAGCTAAAAATACTTGTATGCTCTTTTTTAAATACAACCACTCTTTCAAGATATTTTAATCTGAATGAACTTAAAAGCTTTGTACGAACCTGAGTCCATTGTTCTGTATATAGCAAAAATAGTAGCATAGATATCGAAGCTATTTATCTTACTAAATGGCAAAGCATTATAATTTAGTAAGACAAAATATTATCCAGCAAGCGAGCTGTTAAATGAAAACTTTCACTGTAGAAGAGTCGCTGTGCAAACAGTTTATAGGTCGCCCCATAAATTGTGTACACACCAGATGCAATATCGGCTGATATCATACTAGATTGGTTCAGATACAATATGCTTCCGACATGTTCAGTGAACCGACCCACGGTTTGACTTAAAGGATCTTACTTCGGCTGAATATACTTCTAACCAAATTTCAACCTTATCATCTTGATATACCTAAAAGGTTAAAAAGAATTTTTACAATGCATTTGCACATGTTTGAGACTGGAGATGTAGCGGTAGTAGGTTGCTGAGGTGAAATTGGATCGTTCCTCATTTGTTTCCATGCAACATCCAGGAGTTGGGAGTTGGGATAGAAAACTTGTAGGCGGCTGCAATGTCGTGTCGGGTTTGCGAGTGACCGCTAATGCTAAGTTGTTAATTGTGTCAGCGAATTTGGCCGGGAAATGGTGAAATTTTAGTACGAAAACATCCTGGCAACAGATTTTAATGTACTTAATAAATGCATTAAAGACAACGTCCTTTCATGTCTAAATGAGTGATTAATTTTAAGGTGCAAGTTCTAAAAGTTCTAAAAGATCTCAGCTGAAATCTACCAACTGTAAAGCCACAAGGGACGGAAGTCGAGTTGCCAGCGGAAAACTTATACGAGACATCGTCTGTTAGACTACAGACTATACGATAAAATGTTTTCTGAATCTCACTGGATGAAATAGGAAAAAAATCCATTAGTTTTTTAAATAATGTTGAATGGGTTGGAGGTAGCAAGATATTTCATTTTTCTTTATTTCCGCTTATCATGGATTAACCAACGCGAGTCGAATAGTACAGAGCGCGCGGTTGAAACACGCTGTGCAAATAATAATTTAATAATACGAGGATATGGGTAGACGGCAGCATCAGGTGACGGAAGCGGATATTGCGATCCGCGCATCATCGCTCTAGCATAACGACACATGGGATAAAAAGTCAATTTACTCGTGCCATTAACGCACGCAGAATAATAATATATTATGATTTGTTAATAAATTAAAGCGTCTCTTTTTTGGGTTAGGTTTTACTTTTGACTCAAAACTTTGCATTTTACGTAAATGTTAAACAAGCATCCACCGGCCCCACGCAAAAAGAATGATTTTATGAGAAGAATGGAAGTCCTTTGTTATCATATTATTTTATTTACGGGGGCATCGACTAAGATATTGGTGCATATGGGAAATCTGTTATATACCTGACATTTTGTTTTTATTATTTTTAAAGTGAAACTTTTATTACATCGTCTTCGTCTGTGTGTTGCATGTCGCGTGACGGTCGGCCGCGGAGTAGGGATAAAGTGAAAGGCGCTCGTCAGAGCAGCCAAGGCCACAAATGTTTGACTTTTATTTTGGTTTGATAAAACCACACAAACCTTTTTTTAATATGTTTAAACAATAAAAAACTTTTGAAAATGTTCAATATTCAATATCAATTGCCAGTGTAATATGATTTATTGGGTAACAATGAAATTAACTAGTAATGTATTACTTTGTTGGCTGACAATCGACATTCAGCAGACGGGACTCCGCGTTACAAACTTACTACGTTATATTAATAAAGTTTCCCAACTAACTCTAGACAAGAGTCGGTTTAGTGAGGATATGAAACAATATCTTTAGAATTGAATACATAGTTTTAAATATAAGTTCTGTAATAAAGCCGAGCTCCTTTCAGCTTGAGATTTGTATTCCAAAAATTTTGTTCAAGAAATTCGTATACGCTGTTTTAAAATTGTAAATAAAATAATTTTATAGCCAGGAATTTTTTCATGGGGTGCACAGCTTTGCCTATATAAATAAGCTTATAACTTGATGGGATATAAGATAATAATATATGACTTTCATTAAAATAAATATTTAAGTAAATATTTTAGCGAAAAACCATTTCTTTTGATAGGTATGGTATCTATTTAATTCATAAATATACTTTGAAAAATTACACCGAATAAAAATATAACAACTCATTTTGACCTGCTGAATCAAATGGAGTAACAAGTATTATGGAAGTAATAAAATAAGTAATTTTTTCTTAACTCTCTTTCCTGCAAGTGAACCTCCTTGCACCGTGCCGGTGCCCATAGGCCTTTCTTTGTCTGTCAGACTCTTTTTACTAGCCATTTTATTATAATGTTGACGGGGGATAGTAAGTTGTGTCTTCGTGTTAAACTAGAATACTCCATTCAAAATTTCAGCTAAAATAGTAGTTTTAGAGTGACGGACTAACATATACACACATACGAATAAATATACGAGGCTACGTTATACTAGTAGGTACAGATGACTGAAAAATATTGTACACTTCTTAAAACTACAGCCGTTGCGTTATTTATTTCCATTTTACATTCTCAAAAAGTTGCTAATGCAGCACAAGAAAAATGAGCACAGAAGTTTTCATCCATTCAAATAAGACTAAAATATTCTTTACATAACTTTAAAAGTAAAGTTTGTTTTACTAGCACGTTTTCAAGAATATGTCGGAATTTCGGATTAAAGACAGTACTTAAAAATCTAGATTATACACCTAAGTACATCGACATCCTCATAACATTGCAATATCATCAAAGTGAAGTATGGCAGGCAAGTTTCGTAAAGTTTTATGGACATTTTATAAGATTAACTTCTGCTGTCCTGTTTTCCTTCCATTAGAGGCTGACTCAATTATTGAAAAAAAAATATTTAATTGGAACTCTCACGCTTGACCATAATACGTTAATTAATAAACAAAAAAACGACTTCAACTCTCATGAAACTACTGTTGAATACATCCTTTCGAATTAAAATTTAAGACTTGTATGGTTTTCTCATGGATACCATTATCAGAACTGGACTACATTTAAATGTGACCACACGTAAAGCGTCAGCTTTCTAATAGAAAAAGAATCTGTCAAAAGTTATGAGGTAACAAACAAAAAAAACATGCAGTCGAATTGAGAAGCTCCTCCTTTTTTGAAGTCTGTTGAAAATCTAAAGCTCCGGGTAACGTTATCATGTATTGTCTCTTGATTTACCTTTGTTATAGTTGCTCAAGATTGTAAGTTGAATAAGTGGAAAAATTACAAATTCATGAAACCCGAGGTTGCCACTCAAGTCGAGCGAGGGACGTGCCCGAGTGAGCGGCTCGTTTCTTCGCGGTATCATCGCTCTACAGTCTACACAAATCGCTGTTTGGAACTGAGAGCTAGGCATAAGCACCTGCGACGGGAACACTCGGTGTTATCGTCTCAAGCATTTTCAGCGTTGAAAATAAGTTAGGCGGACAGCCAAGGTTGGGGGAAAAATGAATAATTTACATTGAAATCTTTTAGAATTCAAATCTACTTAGGTACTTCAAAACAAAAAACCGTTCAAGTGCCAGTCGGGCTTACACATTAGGTAAGTAACTGTCACTTAAACCATAAAATATGAGGCTATATGAGAATTTCGATGAGAAAACTCAGCATTTTTCCATCGTTGTCGAACTAATCAATTTTGCGTAAACGAAATCCGATTACTTAAGTTCAGGCATATAAAGCCAGGGGATGACGAGATCATTTAATTTACTATCATGACACTAGTGTAGGTGAATACATAGAAGAAAATAAGTAGATAATACAAATTTATGTAAACATTGTAGGCTGCGACAATGTTGTATATAATATCCAAGCTTTATAACTGTAGAAGAAAACACAAGTGATGTTCCTTCCCGTATTTAATTAAATCATACATCATCATGTATCTTCCCCAAGATTAATATTGTAAGAAACAAGATGCATTAAAAGTAAAATTATAGCAGCCAAGTAAAACTAGCGCAGTGTGTCTTCGTTAAACTTATATTTAGCGAACCAAGTAGACGGGAAATCGGATAAAGACTAAAAACAGGGTTGGTATCAGCACAAAAGCTAGTTCATAATAACAAGGGATAACTGGAGGACAATACTCGTACCTCTGCACAATTTATATTGTTAGAAACAGCACACGCGCGCGAGCAATTAAAACGGACGTGTTCAGCGGATTTCGCGCTTCGAACGGTTTTGTGTTCTAAAATACCTTTAGCAAAGCACGCATCGGAGCAAGCGCATTTTAAGTCATTCTAACATCAATCGTATTTGGTCGTTACGTATAAAAGTATTGCCTAAAAATTGCCAGTTTATATTCGCTGAGTAGCAGCACGGAATGCATGATAGTATCTAACGGTACAGAAGGCTCACTCCGCACGATGTTTAAAGAAATAGCGACCCTAGCGCTGACACGAAAAAGTGCAATTTAGTTAGCAATAGCGCCTGCCTCCGCCCCGCTATGCATGTAAAGTTGTGGTCTCTTTCTGTCGCGTATAAGTGTATCTCTTTCGACCTACTAAGATTGCCTCTTTATCGGGCGCACGCAGCGCGTTAAATAGACCGTACAACAACTAACACGTGCAACCTAGCCGACACGCGGCGGCCTTCTGAAATAAGTACGTCGAGACGGCTACTTGTAACATGGTCGATCACGAGATAAGTGAAAATGGCTTGGTAGCAGGAATAATCTTGTGTCATAATATCTGTAATGTATAAATAGAAAAGTCCTGACTCACTCACTGACTTATCATCCGCAAACCCAAACTCCTTAGTTGGAACTAGGAACCTAAACTTTTGCAAAAAAGTTCCTTTTTTAAGCTAAACAAGAAGAGAGGAAGGGTGTTTCGCTCCTACGGATTCCAATAGGATAGTCAGCTAGTTATCAATATTAATAAAAATTCAGGGATGATATTGAATTTGATATTGAACCATGACTAATTTATCATTTTCCAATATTATCAGTTATTGAATTTCGTAATATCAAGTGATTTTTATAAATAAAAGTTTTGATATCAGAAAAAAAATATTCAAGGAACCGCGCGCCTCCAGGCAAATGAATTATGGGAACAGACTGTGCCTCATTAGCGCTAACAGAGCGGCATCAATCAATGTTGATATTATACCGTACTGCCTTCTGTTTCTTACTCGATCCAACTTCGCAAAATCGGATCATCTAGCGCTGGCTTTAAATTAGCTTTGGAAACTGACTTCTAAGTAATTGGTAATAAAGAGTTTTGGGATTTCATTTACTACATCAAAGAAAACTTTGAAGTATCTTAGTAAATAACAAATTAATACAGAGGTTAATGGTCATAACTAAATTGTAAGGAACTGTTACAACAAATTTTCAAAATAAGTTTATGACAAATTACTTTCGACATCAAAACAACAAGAAGTAAAGTTTTTTCTACCGTTTAATAACTACACACGCAATTCTTGTTAATATACTAAGTGCGGCCATATTATAATAACACACTGTAGTTAATTCATATTAAAAAAAAAAACAATCCCGAAACAAACAATAACGAAAAATAACAATTGTAGTAATTAATTCATATTTAAAAATAACAATCCCGTTTAACAAATATCAGAGTTTCCAATAAAGTGGCTTAGCTCCATATTGATCCAAAAATTGATAAGCGATTGTTAATTTCACTGCTAATGGACTTCATGTGTACTTGTCATATCATATTTGAAAATAAAAATAGGATGTACTAATATTTTTGTTTGTACATAAAATTAATGTACATTAGAGACCATGTTTCAGATCTAGGTACATTAGAACGTCACTATACTGCAATTATAATTGGCTCATTATACAAAAAGAAATCAAGATGCCTCACTTAGGCACGTCCAGGCGTAATTTTGTAAGGTGTACTGTAATTGAGTAGGAAATGAGAAATAATGAATATTAAAGTGTAAATTACTATGTTCTATGTTTGTATTATATCGATCATAGTTGAAAAAATATAATAGGCCCATTTTAACGTTTGAGACAGACCATCTAATGTAACTTGGAACAAAACTGAAAGAAAAAGTAACACAATAATTTATTACATAAAATGGGTTTTTATTTTATTTTAGTGGTGTAGTTACTTAATTTCACCTGTTTCATTCGATTTTGAAAGTGAATGAATATTGAGTAGTGACTTGTGAACTTTACTGAAAAGAATGAGATTGGCGCAAAGACACCTATACTATAGACCTGGCGGACCGCACGAAAAAATGTCGCCAGTTTATGGGAGCAAGAATGACTATTTTCACCTCCCCTGGCGTCAGCTGTAGTCAGTAGACCGCAGTCCCCGCCACAGATAATGACGCTAACAGCACGTTTCCATAGAGACGGTTACCACCATATTAGATTCTTAGTAGCGGGAAAATGGAATATAACTTAGTGGGAAATTTAACTAAAAAACATCAAAATGCCTAATTGCATTGTAAAAGGCTGCAAAAATTGCAGTTTTAAATTTAAAAAGGAGCATGGGATAACGTATCATCGGTAAGTAACATCTAGTAATATTACATGAGTTTGTTGGAATTAAATTATTATGTAGGTACTTACCAATTGTAAATGGCAATACAATAGTTATAACCACATAATAACCACATAAATATTATAAGATCACACATATTGTATTGTTCTTGCATATAAATATTATAAATGGTTATATTTTAAAGAAAGTTATTTTGATATTCAATATCAATAATTAGTACCGAACTGCCATTTCCGAAGTGACTTTGTAAAGACGTCATTTTTTTTTGTTTTATTTTTGTCTCAGGAACTTAGATTAATTTTATTAAGTATACTTAATATATCGGCATGATTATTTTTTATAGGCGTGCTTTTTATTTCTGTATTTATTAACAATCAGCTGTTGCTCGCTGTGAGGCTTTTTCAATGTTCCACGTTTTTCTTCAAAACAATATTAGTCGAAGAGAAGTAAGATTTAATATTAGACAAAATATAAAGTTAATAAGTCGTGGAACAAGCGCTATTAATTTTAATGACAGAAAAAATCCTGCCAGTGAAAGTTTGTCAAATTTCATAAAGTATTATTTTTCATAATTACTAACAAGCTGAATTCAATATGTGTAGTACTTGCTCGTGGTCAAAAGTAAAATCATTCAGAAAGTATTATTACAGATTTCCAAGAGATCCCATACGTGAAGAGATTTGGAGTCGCGTTATCAGGGCACAGGAAAATCAGCCTTATTTTAAGCCCACTAAAAACACAAGAGTACGAGTATGCTCTGCTCATTTTAGTGACGAGGATTTTGTTATCTCGAAAGCTGGACTGCGAAAGCTAAAAGAATCAGCTGTACCGCAATTTCATAATACCTATATACAGGTACTGACCTCATATAAACTCATCTATACTAAAAATAAAATGTATTTTTAACATAAATGTTTTTTATTTACATACTCATATTTTATTAAAGTAAATGTTTAGTGATCACTGATGAATTCTGAATTGTAAGTTAAAATACATTTAAATAATATCGGTATGCCACTAACTTTTTTACCATTATTGTATACGATTAAAACAGGAAGTACGTCCGATTCCCGAACAAGGTTACCTCTACAACCTGTGCAGCATTGCAGGCAAGGTGACCACAGACATAGATAAAAAAAAAGTTTTTCGCTGGAGTTTCCACAGATGGCGCAACATTTTCTTGTATGAAGAAGGTTTACGTAAAATGTTCGGATGGGCGTATCTTGATATTTGTATCTATTGATTGGCGACACTGATCGAGCTGGGCGACACTGGGTGAAATCAGATTGAGTCTGATTTCAAATTGAAATTTCGCATCATTCTATCATTTCAAAATAGCTGCAACAATAAGTTTAATTTACATAAATAGAATAGGATAGAAAGGACATTCTCCACAATCCACATTTTGTTGGTTCTCGTTGGTCGCAGGTATATAAATTGCGAGGCCAGTATTCGAAATCATCTTAAAATGTAAGGAATAAATGTAAGATAAGTAAGTGAAGCAATTTTAAACTTGAATTTATAGGAGCAGTTCCGTACCAAGACTGGGCCGGAGCCTGGCAAGAGAGACATGCGGGAAAGGCGACAAACGCAAGGAAATTGCCCGCCCCGAGAGGAAATTGAGACGCTTCTCGTAAAGTCGATCCCCCCACTAAAAGTAGTCTATATGCAATCAAGTATGGATCGAGATATAATTTATGGATAAGCTTCTGAATTTCCACCTTCGTGTATGATCGTAAAATCGTTCCCACGAAAAATTAAAGAGGGTTCTAGAATCGCTGATACAAACATTTTTTCACAATTTCTCGGAGCTCAAGTAGATCAAATTGGAAAATAAAAAAGTATGAGAGAACCTACACAATTTTTATGAATGTAATAATGACAAATACTATTACAACATTATAAATTACTATTTTATGTATATGTTACAGTCAGTGATTAAACAGCTATTATTAATAATGACTGGTTACTATGGATAATAGCCAAATTGACTAGACAATTTGATAAATTAATCACTTTATCTGGATATTATTCATAGGCGCTGGTCACAGTTGGCGAAAGTGATAATACGGTCTATTTGGCTTGTAAAACCCCCCCCGTTTTTCATCCCGCTGCCGCGTGGCGTGATCCGTGGCTGACTAAATTGTTGTTACGTTGATTCTTAAAATAATTAAAATTCTTTAAATATTTACTAATTAAAGTAATAGTTTTCGTGAAATAATTTTTTTAAGTTTTAAAATTTTAAGGTTAATAATTTAGTTTTCCCTTACACTTTTCAAGGCTCATTCGACGGAGCCCCGCTTTGCGGGGCTCCTATTTCTGGGTGGTCATAAAAGAAAATAACCACTCAGAAAATAACCACCATCCTCTTCGTCACCTAACCCAACCGAGTCGGGATGCCCTCAAGTCCCGAGCTCGCTTCGCTCGCTCCTGGACCCTGTATTAATATTATTATTTCATTAAAATATTAGCAAACTGGCAAAGAAATACGTTAAATGTCGTCTGAAATAACCTAACAAATTATGATTTTTAATAATAATTTTTCTTATTACTTCTCGTTAATTTGAGTTATTTACGAAAGCTAGTGACATTGTGAAGGGAATTACATAAAAACATTCTTATATAAGTTAGTAAACAGGTAAATAATCTTTATCCATACTTGTTTTATTACATTATCCAAGTCTTCGAAGATGGTATAAAAAATAGCTGGTTAATGTGATTAATTCTATGTCAATTATCACTTTAATCCAAATTGAGTTGACATTATTAATAATGACCAGATGATATGTATAATATCCGGATTAATCGCTTTGGCTGTGACATATATACGTTTAAACATAAGAAGATCTCATATCAAGGCATTTTTAACCGACTTCAAAAAAAGGAGGAGGTTCTCAATTCGTCGGAATCTTTTTTTTTTCTTTTTTTTTATCTATGTATGTTCACCGATTACTCGAAGACGCGTGGACCGATTTGAAAAATTCTTTTTTTTTTTAAAAGAGTTTTGTTTCCAGAAGGTCCCATTTTAATCAGGTCAGGATCTGATGATGGGATCCTGGCGAAATCGAGGGAACTCTTAAAATTTTATATGGACACATGAAACTATTTGAGTATTATTAGAAACAGTAATACTTTCCAAGTTGTCCCTATGGTCATCAGGTCAGGATCTGATCATGGGATCTTGGTGGAATCGAGGGACCTCTTCAAATTTTGCTAGTATACTTGAAGCGAGTTGGGTATTTTTTTATAGTTATTGGTGCAAATGCTAGCAGATACTGATTTGATGACTAAAGTCATCAAGTCAGGGTCTGATGATGGGGTCTTGGTGAAATCGAGGGAACTCTTCAAATTTTGCTAGTATACTTGAAGCGAGTTGGGTATTTTTTATAGTCACTGGTGCATTTGCTAGCAGATACTGATTTGATGACTAAAGTCATCAAGTCAGGCTCTGATGATGGGATCTTGGTGAATTTGAGGTATCTCTTCAGATTTTATGAACACACCTCAAGCGATTTGGGTATTTTTACAACGCCTTGTGCATTTTATTGTTTTCCACTAAAAAGTATAAAATAAAAATGGGAAATGCTTTCCAAAAAACCAACTTCAAATGCCACTACAAGGAGTGAAATAATTTTTATTTAAATTTTAGTTACCTACACCAATTCGAAGTCGGGCGATTGTCTATGACTTCGTCATTTCTTCGCACATCAAGTAAGTAAGAAGGACTATTAGGGATCGTATGAAACATTGCCCGACTTCGAATTGGTGTAGGTACCTAAAATTTAAATAAAAATTATTTCACTCTTTGTAGTGGCATTTGAAGTTGGTTTTTTGGAAAGCATTTCCCATTTTTTTAAATGGAAAAATCTAGTAATAATGAAACAAAAGGTAGTCTTTCCAATTCCATTGTGTATTATATTATCGTCATATTTGACTCTGAGCTGGTTTGAAATTGTTATTATCTCATCATTATAATTATATTTATTACACAACTCACAAGTATAAAGCATAAAGCCTCAGTTTAAAATTGAACGTCGTTACATTTTCTTTTGTGATAAAAATGCCCATATGAATCACTTTTAAACATTTAAGTAAGCTCATAATGAGGTACTTAATACATTTACAAAATTAATTAATGCTAAAGTTACCCAATTAAACCTTGCGCACTTGCATTAATATTATATTAAGACAGCCATCCCCGCGCAGTTAAAATGGGGATTGCAGCGTGATTTGCGTCATCAGATACCGCGAGAGTTGACTGTAACGGAATTTAAAACTGTCACTGATAAGCACACTAACTCATCATAATGGGTTCAAGCTCGCCGTACTGCGCCGCAATGGCTGCTGCCATGTCGCGGCCGCTTTCAGTAATTTATCTCAGAGATGGCCGGTTGTAAAGTAAAATTAACCAATTAAAAGATAAAATTAAGCACCTGATTATAAACTTAATTAGTAAAACTTCAGCTAAGTATAACGTATGCAGATTCTACCTTAGATTGTATGTCCTCAGATTAATTTTATCTGCAATAGGCTTTTACGTACCAATCCAATTCTTTGTATTCTCTTATGTAGTCTAACTAAAGTAAGTTATATATTAAGCACAAATTAAATTGTTACCGCAATTTTATTACGCTTGTAATTCCTATCAAGAGTATTCTAATAATAATTAAAAAAATATTTTAATAACACCACAGCGTTTTGCTAAGAAGAAGAGTAGTATAAGTTAAATTAAGATACACATACGATAATATTTTATTTGGGTTAACATCATAACATGAAGTCAAGTTTAAGAAAGCAAAACAGGAAAGAAAATGAGAATATACAGGAAAACGAGAAAAGAAAACATTTTTCGGAAATTTTTATAACGATGACAATAATACCTATTATTTTTAAATATCTTATGTAAGTAAGTATATTCAAATAAATGGATATTTAATTAATTTTACAACAAACGGAAGCCTCATTTTTCGAAAGTAGGTACATAGAATAATGCACTTACAAAACATATTTTAAAAATAAGCGTTTATGTAATTGTAATGACAACCTCCGTTATTGAGTGGTTAGCGTGCCGGTTTTCAAGGCGCCGCCATCTCTGAGGTTCCGGGTTCGATCCCCGGTCGGGGATCGGGGGGGTAGAAAAATAAGTTTGCTACATTGTCTCGGGTCTGGGTGATGTGGTACCTTCGTTGTTTCTAATTTCCATAACAAAAGTGCAATAAGCTACTTACTAAGGGATCGGAGCAATGTATGTGATGTTGTCCACTATTTTATTACGATTATCTGAAAACCTAATATTTAATTTCATGTAAAATGAAAACCAATATTTTACGTGATCATTATTATGATTAGTCGTCAAAGGATGTCACGCAATTTTCAAAACGTTAGTGGTAATATGAAAACCATTAGGACCGCATATCACAAAATAATGTCATTAGATTACAGTGGCGGAGTTAATGATCCTTGAAGTTCCAATTTTGAATACACAATCCTAAATTTATGTAAAACGCACGGTAGTTCGATTTGTTTTACATTCAGCCAATTCAAAAGGGTCAACGGACTCGTATTTAAAATGGACGCTTTTTGACCGTATAACTGAATTTACTGCGAATAAATTCGGATTATGTAAAATTTTATATCCACGCAGAAAGAGACTTTATTGAGGGTGATGCGAGTCGTGACCCATTTGCACCGGCGTATATTGAATGATTGGGAGATCAAGTAACGTATACCGCTTTGATAAACATTTGGGTACTTACCGATGACCCGACTTAAGTGTTTAACGAGGCTGCCACGTTTTTCCATCGACGATAACGTTAATCCACAACAAAATCGACGGCGATATGATTTAATTTAAGTAATTACCTGTCAATTGACTTGGTTTGGAATTTCTAGCTTTTATGTAGTAGGTACTTAATACTAGTTGACTCGTCCCTTCGCTCAAGTCATCCCGTAGGAATTTTTGAAAACAGCCGTTCTTTATCCCAAAGTGAGCCTCTGTGTAAAATTACAGTTTTCTTAGTCAAATAAGGACTGGAGCTGAGCGATGATGAGTCAAAATTGCTATTTTTATAGGTATAAGAGTAGGTAGTTGGTACATTCTTCTAGGGAATACTTAATTTACCATTTGATTGCGCGGATGCTCTTAGCAAGGCTCATCCTTTCGCCCGCCGAAGTATTATTCGTCGTCTTTTGAGTAGGAGCCTGTTATTAAGATGTGAATAGGAAGTGTGTATGTGAATGTACGTATAGATGTCACAACGAATAAAAGCTTTATTTCCACCGCTTTTACGTGGCTTTACTTGAGCGCAAATTACAGCGGTAAGCGGTGCACATGCCACGGTCGTCCCACACAATGCATTCCTGTAATTATGCGAAAAAGGCCGTGAATGCCGAAATACACTAAGTGCCGACTACAATCGCGCAGGTATACTAGCAGCATTAGCGCTCTAAGTATGGGGATCTAAACTTGTTCCACCAAAATCACTTTATTTTAATCCATTTTAACTTACTTATGAGGTTTTTTCAAACGATTTTCTTGTAAATAGGCTCAGTGTAGGATGCTTCATCTGATGTAAAGCTGCGGTTGCTGTTCGTTACTCAACTTTCCCGGTACAATCCCGTTTAGCGGCTTCACTCTACACTTGCGTACATAAAGTTTATAAATCAATTAGTCAGTTTTTGGTACGCTGTACGCGATGCAGTGGCTATCTCTACAATTTAAATGATTATCAATTTAAATATTAATCTCATATTACGTTCATATCAATCCGATTATGCATGATAGCTTGTCTGTAGTTTGTATATACTTTTCGTGACACACAGGTATATATTTTTTTCTCCAAATGACAAAAATATAAGGCATTACTAACATTTCGATAAAAAAATTAAATCTAATGAAAACCAAAATAGATTAAAATGTAAAACCTCATATTTGTAATACCGATAACTATCAAAGAGGACAGTAAACTGTTTTAAGCATGGAGTTGTTCAGTAAATTGAGCGACATTAATACATTAGTTCTAGCTCGGCCACATAACCTAGTGCCCGCATAATACTGACCGCCCCAGAGGCGGAAAGCAAATTAAACTTGTGTTAGTACCGGGCACACGTTGCCTCGGATCTGCAATGAGACTCGTTTCAAAAGCCACTAAATGGTCGTAACGTATTAAAAGCTGAATACCGACGGTTGCCAAAACGGACTTCCAAATGTAGAGCATTAGCCGGAAAGTGGGGAACCATCGCAATCGACAAGGATATTGATTTATTGTCATCCTACATTTAACGAGTACCTGTCACAAGACTTTAAGATTTATATCGCAATCACTATTTACGATAGAGAATGGAGTAATAAATGTTCCATTTAGTTATTGGAATAAAATAAACTCAACTCTGATGTTAACAATTGTAATAGCTTGTATTTAAAATTAGGTTTAGGAATATAACCCTTAATTACTCGCACAAAGAATATTACATAACTGCTCGCATGGGGTCACAGGTGACCCCAAATAGTATGAGTAGTTTTTAATATATATATTGAAATGAAACATTTTATTATTAAAATGCATTGTTTATTCTGTAGTATCTATAAGTAATAACATGAATTACTAACTAATTAAACAAGTTAAACTAAAATAATTAACAAATTGCACAATGAGGGCATTTATGCCTGAAACATTTATCAGATGGAAGAAAATGGCTAACGGCCATCGTTAAGTTCGCCTCCCTACCACCACCACACCACCACATACCACACAAGTGATCATTGGTGTCCATTCCTCCTTTAGTGCTGTTGAATCAAGGTTCCTTCTTCTTGCCAGTTGAGGCTGGGTCGATATGAGCTGCAACTGCAGCTGATGTATGGTGGATTACTTTGTTGTATCACGTCTAACTCTGGCTCAGAACCTTACCCTCCAACTTCTTCTCATCAGAAGTCTCTTCCAAACAATTTGCCATTTGCTTTTATTTCCTATCCTTGACTAACTTTGAATAAAAATACAAAACTCTTAGTAAAACGGAATTTTTGGATAATTTCATTGTATAAAGATGTATAAAACTTATTTATAACAAATATTTATTCACTGAACATACAATACTACAAACATAATTCATAATACACAAAAAAATACACAAAATAAAAAAACTTACCTCTTCCAAAAAAGTAACGTAATTACTCGCACGGGGTCACCGCTCAAGAGCGCAGAGACGGATCCTCCCACTCCTTTAACTTAGTCACCACTAAAATACAAACTTAGACGTGTGATATGAAGCTATTGAGGGTGCGGGGAGAATCGGGCCACGCCAAGTGCTTCATTTTTTAATCCGAAAATGCTTTGACCCCATGCGAGTAATTAAGGGTTAATAGACTCGAAATATTTTTTTAACCTTTACCAAATTGGTGAAGGTGACTAAGGACTTTTTAAATCATCAAGTGCCGCAAACATCCTCCACACCCCGGATCTCGAACGCTTGTCACGTTTCGACATTGAAACCTTCAATAAAAACTTCAGCGAAGCCCGGCCATTACATTTACTTCACAGTATTGAAAGATTCCCAAAAAATCCTAATGAATACCTATCCATATTCATATTATATCAAACTGTAGTACTAAATAACGGCACAGGGACATTTATTTTTATCTAATAAAATATGGATGTTAAATTATGTTGTATATAGGTTTTATATTAAAAATAATAGCATAAAAGTCGAATTTTATGTAAGAACAATTAAAAACAAAACATCTATCTGAATTTAATATTAATTTGGACCGAATTCCCGTGATTTTTTTTATACCTCGTGTTGATGTTCACAGAAAACATCAATATATTCATTCCTTTTCAGATGGAACCGCAAAGCTCGTACCAAATAATTCAACAGCATCACGTTTTCGGAGCCGTTTGGAAAAGGATTTCTCAGAAAATCCCTATACCTCTCATTCTCTTAGCGTTATTCGTAAATCGCATATAGAATGCGTCAAAAAACTTGAATATATTCGACTTAAAATTATCTATTCCATTTTATTTGTGCCTAGCAGGTGGCGCCACTAAAGTTATATTATACCACTTGTGCGCGAGTGCGCGTTGTAGATTTTTTCTATAGCCACCATGGTAAAAATTTAGTCCTCCCAGTTGGTCCAAACGTAGTCCTTTATAATCTCTTCGCGTGTTAATTTTTATAACCAAACTCTTCCGTATCTGGTCAACTGTGTTAATGGAATTTTCTGAGCATGTTCGGTACGTAGGGCGAAGAGTATGTCGTAAACGATTTTTTTATATCTAATGGCTAAACAACATTTGCTGGGTCAGATAGTCTCTAATATATAAAATTTTCGTACCATTTTTTGTGACCATAGTCCTCCGAAACGGCTCGACCGATTGTTATAAAAAATTCTGTGTAGGTATGTTCGATAGGTCTGAGAGCACGTCGTAAGCTTTTTTCATATCCCGAATGGCAAAACATGTTGGTCGGGTCAGCTAGTTACTAGTTTAAATTTTCGTTCTACGCTCAGTGAATGAATAGTGGGTTGTGAACAGTGAACAAGGAAATGGTAGAGCCGCGTCCGGCCGCAACAATCGATGCCTCTCACTCATACGGGCCAATTTACGACCACCACTGATATATTATTAAACACAATTTTACCCGCGAATTAGCTCGCATACTCGCTCTTATAGTTGTAAAAATCCATTAGCTACCGTCATTTAACCAAATTCATGGTTAGCTACCGATAAAATGCAGTTATTAACGATTAATTATTCCAAGTGCGACAGCGAAAAAGAGTAAAGCTTTGCTTTCTTTTCTTGTACAGTCAACTCCTTGGTGAAGTGAAAAATCGATATCCGAAAGCTAAAGAAAATCATTTTTTCAAGCCTCTACCGGCGGTAGGTAACGTATACATAGATATTTCAATCCACGATGACGCACCCCACTCTGTCAAACTCCATGCGAATCTATTTTGAAACCGCGATTTTGACAGAGTGGGGCACGTACTGAAATATCTATAATAACCATAAAATACGGTAAAATAACCGAATACCGAAAAATTCCGTTAATACCGAAAAATTCCGTATTTAACCGCTTGGGTAAAATCGTTAATAAGCTGCTTCACATCTATCGCACTGCAAAGCGCTTTGTGCATTACACCGAATCTAAATCTGAGAAAACACCTGCATCTAGAGAAAACTCGGACTGAATTCAAATGTCGCCTGGAGCTTTCCGACCGATCCTCCACATTCGAGAAAATACGGATTTTGTTTTAATGGACGGTCTGGATCCGAAAGCAATAATAGGTACAAATAATACCTATCACTGCACAAGCTTTGTTGGTTCTACGAATTCGGATTTCGGAAAGAACTAGAAAAACTTTTTTAAGAATTTTGGTTACAAAGCCTAATTTAAAAAAATATCTTTATTTTCTTTTACATCCAATGAAGATTTAAACGTTTTTTTTTGTATTGTATTTTGTGCCTTCATACAATATTTGTAGCAACTGAATAAAGATGTCTGTCTAAAAATGTTGTGTATCTAATTGTTTTCATCGGTGCTATGTACCTGTTTTGTTAACACTTTTCTACAATTTATTGAAACCATAGTAGGTATAGGACATCAAAATTATTGCGTGCAGCAGCACAAAACATAGCAAAGCAATAATATTTTACAGGACACTTTAACACTGTGAAGTGTTATTACTAATAATACCTATCTAATAACTATTTTAAAAATCTTACGATTATTTTAAGAAAAAACGATTATTTTAAGAATAATTGCGATTTATAATGAAAAGTTGAATATAGCGAGCTACCTCGGAAAATGCGCCTTATCAAGATTCAAAATTCCTATTATTATAGCTCGCTTGTACACGAATAAAATTAATAGCGAAACTGTTCCGGCGCCTCATTCAATTAGAGCGAATAATAACTGACGGTTAGAATTTACGGAACTTGTGAAACTTAAGAGAAAACTAAGTTGTTGTAGCATTTTCCCTTTACTTAACGTTACGTATTATCACGTTTTTGTTGTCATCGTGTTTATTTTTAACAGACTTCAAAAAAAGGAGGTTCTGTATTCGACCTGTATGTTTGTATGTATGTATGTATGCATGTATGTTTGTCCGCGATTATTGTATATCTAAAATCTGAGAAAAGATGAGTTAGATTAGTAGATTTTTAAGTATATCAGGGATAGAGTGCAAGTGAATACAAATGAAGCCTATTTTAGGCAAAATAGGCTGCTTTGATTCGCTAATTCAAAACTAATGAATTAATCTTTGATTAACTTAAATATATACAGTAAACTGTCCAGTAAATGGTAACTGTCCCAGTAAACATTGTTTGCCATATAAAGTATAATGCATTTTCAAGAAGTCTGAGGTTTTGGAGAATTAAGAAATATTATGGAAATCCCAAATAATACATTTCCTACAGCTTGAAGCAGATTGTGGTTATAGACTTGTGGGGTGTTAGTTTAGATGGAGACTACAAATGGAATATTACGTATAATATTATAAGTTCACGTTAGCGTGCAACTATTAGTAATATCAAGTCCACGCTAAAGATAATAACAGTGAATATTACAGACGCTACGTTCTATTACACGCCTTAATAATAGGTGCCCTATCATTTTACGAAACACGAATGGAATATAAATTGTTTCATTTCCTTATTTAGGGTATATGCAAATTTTTAAGGAAATAGAGTAGGTAAATAAACGACAAGAAATGAGTGGTCATGATCAGTTCATTTAAACTCTTGTGTACTTAATTTATTAATTTAGATGAACATAACATTAATTAAGATTTGTTTTCCACTAAAAAGTAAAAAATTAAAATGGAAAATTCTTAAAAAAAACCGACTTCAAAATGCCTCTACAGAGAGTGAAATAATTTTTAATGTAGGTACAACAAGTCGAAGTTTGCCAATTCGTACAAACATAGTCCTTCGTATTTAATCGCCCGATTTCGAATTGGTGTAAGTACCTACAATAAACATTATTTCACAATCTTTGTAGAGGCAATGAAAGTCGGTTTTTATGAAAAAAAAATTTCCATTAGTTTTATAAAAACAGCTCCACCCCTAAATACACATTATATCAAAAGACTGACCAAATGATAGTTATTTGTGAGATCTTTTAATTATTGTATCACCTATTATGTAGCCTATGCAAAATAGTTAATTATTATGTGCCTAATGTGAACATGTGCAATGTGCATGTTATCATCTGCCTTTCTACTTCTAAAGTAACCTTGTAAACATAGATTTATAATAGGTCGTCGCTCGCGCTCCGACTAGACGAGTCTTACCTAACAACGACAGCTCCGTGAGTGCGGCAACTTTTTTTTGTAGTGTGAGTGTGTTAATTTGAAATTTGTTGTGCGTGGATGCTAGTGTGCGTGAAAAATTGTGTAGCGACGGCTCGTGTTTGCCAATTTGGGCAAAGTATTGTTGCCGCTCTTTTGAAGTCGAGAGCTCCCTCTTGGACCTTGATGCTTGTAAGCTTGTCCGTAGCTTGTCCTTGTGCCTTCAGATTAAATCATTTCATTTAAATTTGAAATGAAATGATCCAATCCAATTAATAAATAAATTTTAAATTGTAGGATGTAGACATTCTTCATTTACATGAAGGCCATTTAATCTCATTTATTAATCAGACTTACCTTTGTTGTGAAGAGACGTCTAATAAATGTTGTTCCGACACAACCGAAGGGATGAACGGAAAAGATTCGCTTACCTGAAACAAATAACCATATAAATTGATTGACTTTTCTGACAAACTTGGAGTAGGTAAGAAAGAGCTTTGTTCCTTTGAAAGGGACAAAACTCTCGAAACCTGCTGAATATTGACTGGGAAAGGTATATCTTGAGGGTGATTTTTAAATTGAAATGTTTGTTGAAGTTCAAGTTTAAGAAAAGTACACTTTTTTTATTTAATTAAGTACAAGATATTTTCGACAAAGAAACACTGAAAAACCTTTTAAGATTTATGTATAAAATTCTCGTACCAATTGTTGTTACCAAACTCCTTCGAAACGTCTCGACCGATTGTGATCAAATTTTCTGTGTATATTCGGTAGGCCGTAAGCTATTTTTATATCCCTAGTAGCAAAATAAGTTTGCCAAGTCAGCTGATCACTCAATCAAATAAAATAGAGAAAATTATCAAAACATTGCAACGATATTGAGAACCCACATATTATTAGGTATATCCCATCTCAGAATCTGTTATTCATTTTAATAGTTTGTGATCAAGTAGAGCCATCTAGGAACAGTTTGTAAATACTGTTCAGTGCCACCACGCGGAAAATAGGTGCATTACTTTGTTTAGCGCCATCTAGCAAAGGGATGCTAAAATAAAATTTCGTGTAAAGTTTGCACCCCTATCCAGAGGGCAGCACTGACAACGAAATATGATCCACAAAATGCAGATGGCGCTATTTATAAGAAACAAACAATATTGATACTTATTTCAATTTATTATATTTTAGTTTTTAAGAGTAAAATCAGCTTACACTAATGATGAATGATAAAACTAATGCCAAGAAAGTAATAAGCCGACGTAAATCTTGTTTTATTCGATAAAAATACTAATATTATTCAAACGTGGAGTATTCGTACAAAAGATATAACAGGAATGTGTAGTACTTAAATATGGGTAATAAGATCCTACCTATTTATTGTAAAAATGAAAAGTTAGTTATATTATGAGTGATGTTATTGTATGTATAGGTACCTACAGGTTGAAGAAAATTGGTTCATAAAAAACTTAATTGGCAATTATTAGAAGAATCTGAACACGTTTCATATCAATATTAATTAAAATCTTCTGTATTAATTAAAATGTAGTCCGTAGTCATTTTACCATTAATTTATAGAAACATTCTCAGAATTTGTAACGGAGGTTATTAAAATTTTTAATTAAGAATTTCAGTAACTTGTAACTTGTATCTTCTAAATTTGGCGACTACCAAGTATTTTTTTTGATACGCGTAATAAATTCAGTGAATCCTCTTAAAGTAATAAACCTGAAATTATTGGTAAAGTGCAGAACGGGCTCGCTCACTGAGTTCCGTACTATCAAGCCCCATTCTCAATAATATTAAAGTACCTAAACACCCCTGCCTACTTACTAAATTCAAAAACAAGCACAAAAATCACGCTTGTTGTATGGGAGCCCCTTTAAATATTTATTTTATTCTAGGTTTTAGTATTTGTTGTTATAGCGGCAACAGAAATACATCATTTGTGAAAATTTCAAGTCTGTAGCTATCACGGTTCAAGAGATACAGCCTGGTGACAGACTGACAGACGGATGGACAGTGAATTCTAAATAATAGGGTTCTCTTTTTACCATTTGGGTACGGAACCCTAAAAATCAAAGAACTGTTAGAACAAGCTGGCTGTGACCATTTCAGCTCGCTTGGCGATCGTTGCGGTCTAAGACAATACGCGCCTACTGCTGCTTTATTATGTTAACTAATTAATATGAAATAGGTATGCTGACCACATACAAGTAGAGATATCGCCTGCAAGTTAGCTTGGCTGGATATTACGAGTATTACTAGTGATTAACATACATTGAAATTAAATAAGACTTGTAAGAGCAATGTTGAGGGCAGGACAGAAGGAAACATTTTTATCACACAAACTGACGCTCCCTTCAGTGGCAGTTCGTTTTTAGGGTTTTCTAAAATAATTAGAGGGATGCAAAATTTTCCTATACCAGTATTCAATAACACTTATGTATATATACCTACCAATAAAGCTAGCTACCAAAAAACTAAGAACTAAAACTTTATTTCAAACCTCCAACTCCATTTCCAAAAATCCAAAATAGGAACATACCTATACTTCCGAAATATCATCTTTGTAGATTTTTAGTTCTCGAGAGTGAACGAATTTCGCTTTTATTAACAAGAATTTTAAATAGGTCAGTCAGCACGGTAAGTTATAGTAGCTGCTACAAGAGTAATAGTTTGATTTCAGAGATGTCATAATACCCCTTTTCGTGCCAACAAAGCGCGAAATACCTACGTACTCGTATGTGTTGCAAATCCGAGACAATAGTTTAACGGGTAAGATAAGACGCTCCTAAAATTTGATTTTGAATTTTATCTCATCTATTTTATCTAGATAAAGGCTATGAATGTAGAAAATTATAACTCCTGTCCCGAAACTAAAAAGCACCGAGAATAATAGATATATCAAATAGGTGGCCGCGCATAGCGAGCTTCAATAACAACATGCGATGAATGCGAACTTTAGAACGAAAAATTGATGAGTAGCACAAATAGTTATAAATATTTAGTAATGTATTTTTTTATACTTGGGCTCTTACTCACTCACGGGCCTTCCTTTTTCAACAGCTTTCAGAAAAGCTGAAGACCAAAATGTATGGAGAGACATTGTTAAGAATATAATGAAGACAAAGCAGGGGGGTTGCAGTGCAGGAAGCATCCTTGTACCTTCAGTAATGAAGCTTGACGATCGGGGAGGAGGGCTCTTAGGCGAACTTCCTTCAAAGCATAGTTATGACATTATTTGACTATGCCATCCTTCAAGCTAGTACAGCCTCCTTCTGGTGAAGTTTGAGACAGAGTATCAACTCCATTCTCGCCGCGGTGGGTGACGAACTAAGCAATCCTTTTGCCGGATAATATTGGTCTTCCCTGCATCAGTGCGGGAACAAAGAGATCCCTTGTGTATGAAATTATATTTTATTTCATTTATTACTATTTCTTACAAAGTTGTAATTTAATTCATTTTTGATGAATTGTACTTAGTTTTATTCTTTTGTAATTCATATGGGATTATTGCCTGATAATAAAGACTTACAGCCGTTTTCACTAAATCTAGGAAACGCCTAAATCAAATGCTTAAGCCGATAGCGATAGGTGACAGTTTTCACCTACAACAAATGTCACCTTAGGGCTTAGGTGACTATTAAAATGTTGGTGAAAACGAGCATCATTATTATTTGTGAAGTCACCAGCTACGTATCAAGAGCAGTGGTGCGGTAATCGGCGGGGAAGGCCGGTGCGGACAGGTGGACAGGTCGTGTGACGTGTCCACCGCACGCCGCACGCTCGTTGCGGTCGGGCGCGCTTCTCCGAATTGGATATAATTAATACGAAATATGCAATGGCTTATAAATCTATAAAATATGCAACATTATCAGAGTGTCTGTGGAGTTAGTACAAGTTTGGTACAAATTTCGAGTCGACTCGCATCGCACAAACGAATAGAATTTCTCCATACATTTACAGTCAGCGCCATCTATGGACATTCACTGACATGTGGCTGTCAATAGATGGCGCTGGCTGTAAATGTATGAAGGCATTCGATTCGTTTGTGCGATGCGAGTCGATTCGAAATTCGTACCAAAACCTGTACTAACCCCTCTGTAGCGATAGGAGCTCTCACTACACACACCCGGATATCGACGTGCTATCGATAACATTAACCTGAATGGTTATCGGTGCTGTCTGTGAGAGCGCTTAGATAGACTTTGTACCTACAATTTTGTTTATGCCTTGCTAAAATTAAAGGAGTATTCAAACACTAGTTTCTTCCCGCGGCTCCGCCCGCATTAAATTCAGTTTTTCCATATGTCGAGGGAATTCCCGTTTCCGTTCTCACTCCCTATTGCAACCGTCATACCTATTTTCAAGAAAGAGTTGCCAACCAATCTACGAGTACCTTTAGCTGTCGCTATAAATTACTGTCGAAAATTTAGGTTTTTTTAAATATCCCACAGAAGCTATAGATTTTACTGGGATGAAATTAGCCTATGTTTTAATCCAGGTCATAAGCTATCTAAATATGTTCGAAATTTCAGCCAAATCGGCTCTGTATCTAATTGCGGCGTGAAGGAGTAACAAACATGGAGCGAGCGTGGAACGCGGTCGTCTGAAAAGAAACTCGTCGGCAAAGCATCTGCGACCGGGATACAGCGATGACCTATTTATAAATATTAAGAGGAAAGGAAATCTTTTCTTAAAGTTAATTATTCCCAAGTAGTAGTTAGTACTAGTAAATTGTGTTATTTTAGGATTTCTTGATTATTATACTTAAAATACGTTTTTGTAGGTATTTTTATAGGCACTTGTTCCGACTTATGAAGTAGACTTATGACGTTGCATAAAAAGTTTTTATTTATTTTTCTTTCTTCCACGCTTATGAAACCCGACAGATGGGAACGTGATAAGAATTTTGGAACGACTCCTAAAATATAACTCAGTATTATTATGTATTTACTGAAGAAAATTGGTAAAGAAATCTTATTCAATAGAATTAGTAGAGAAATATACTCGTGTTCTCGAATAAAGTTTTACCATTGCGGTCAGTATAATGTGGATGGATATATTCTTATGAAATCTCTAATTATTTTAAATGACACAAAGGTTTTACCCTTATAACTGGTTAACAATTAAGTTCTAAAAACTATTCATCTAGATAATTACTTGTCGATTAAGAACATCATTTCAGAACATCTGCTGCATTTTACTAATAAAATTTTGTTGTAATTAGGGCAGGATTTATCTGTCTGTGTATCTGTGTTATGCATGAGGTCTTAGTTTTGGAATTAATCTTTTCTTTCTCTATTCTATATACATAACACAAAATACATATTATGTCATTTTTGAAATGAAAACTTCAAAAGAACCCGCGGTCTTTTAACGAAAACTATATCTAAACAGAATCATAGACTATATTGGATATCATGAAGTTTTATTAAGACTACTCATCTAGTAGTTTACTTCATTAAGACTATTAAAAAACGCTAACTTAGATACCTAAATGCATTCTTTTCAATTTATTTCTCCCCTTTTAATGTTTTATCCATTTCTAGCGCCAACGAGCGACAAAATAAAAACAAAGCAAACAGCAGTTTCAACCGATAAATTTCAAAATCAGGTAGACGCTTGACTTTCGCTAGAATAAATCTCCGAGAGGGATAAGTTATGCGGACAATATTTTATAGTAGTGCCTCTGAGGGAGCGAAGTTTAAGGGTAATACAAAAGATCGCATCAAAATTCCACGAGCGGTCTACGAGGTTTGGTGTTATTCTTATTAAATAAGATTAAGTTTGGCCTATACAGGACATTTGGTAGAAATCAATAGCAGATGAGTCTAGCTCTCAGCTGTCACAGAGGAGCCACATAACCTAAAGTCACTCTGAATAGACGCTCCTAAGTCCTTTGTGCTTCTAAATCGTACGCACCGAGCCAGTTATCAGCTTTTAGTACATGTACTGTGCTGTGATTATAAATAAATAGCCACTGCACCATTGTTTGAGTTCACTGTGGTCTAAATTCAAACCAGAATTGAAACCACGTACGCCAAATACAGGAAATGTACGTGTGTGTTACTGGCAACGGCATGAGTATTGGTATAAAAGTATTAATTAAGTACGGCTATAAAAATATTACTAATTTTGCCTGTAGGAAAAAAATAAATAATTAATCTTGTGTGTAATTTCTAAATTTGCTCGTGCTTAGCCTGGGCGCTGAGTATTCTGGTTTGATATGTATAAAGTAAATATTTATTATTGATGATTAAACGAACTTACCTGTAAGTGAAGTTCTATCACAATTATGTGAATACATTTTATTCGAAGATATAATAAACACAATCAGGTATACTTTCATTGTACTGGCAATTTCGCACTGTTATTTATTTTGTTTTTTAAAACTGACCACCCTGATGGACACGCGGTCCCACTCCCGCGCCAAGCTTCATTCTTTAGAGAATATTTAACAAAATTTTCGTATTATACTCATGGGTTTTGGGTATGGGAGGGACCTTATATCTTCGAATAAAATGTATTCACATAATTGTGATAGAACTTCACTTACAGGTAAGTTCGTTTAATCATCAATTATATTTCATACATTTTATTCTTCAGATATAATAAACACAATCAGGTAGATGTTTAGAGATGAAAATTTTTGTTAAATTATGGACATTAACAGATAGTAAATTGTTTCCTATTATAATAGGAAATAGGTCCTCTTTATACCACAGAAGTATTTAATTAACACAATCTTTTCGTTCAATTCCTGGATCAATAAACCAGTCACATTATAAATAGGTTTAATTTATATTTAGATAGATTATAATGATTAATGATTAGAGAGCAAAAGAGCTATTGCGACAGAAGCATCATCGCTTAATAAGAGGTTATAAAACTTAGGTAACGTCCGTAATGGTTGTTACCAGCAGACTGCTTTTCTGATGAGGTCAAACAACAAACTACGTGCTCGCCGAGGAAGTGTTGCGTGTTGCTGAGTGCACTGAAACGCAGACCTCTCTCGTGAGAGATTATATTCCTCGGCAGAAACGTTCTCACGGTGGTCTGCCTGCAGGCGACCTTATGAGGTCGCTTCAACATTATCAGGAGGTTGTCTATTATATATCTTGGTCTAAGATTTTGTAAACGACATATCGATTTGTTTTTCAAAGCTATGGCAAATTTTTATACTTTCTCTTCAGTTTTAATTATGGTATAATTAAAACTGGTTCGCCCTGAGTAGTAGCTGGCGTTGTGTAAACTCAATAATTCCCTTGAATTATATAAAAACAATAATACTAACTTTAACTAATGCTAATGTTTTCATTCTGTGCTGTGTCTACTGCCTAAAGCTAAAAAAGTTACAAGATCAGCAAAGCAAAGTTACGGAATGAATAAACTCTTATTAAGGCCCATTGAGCAATGTGTTAGCATACTATATTGTGTGCTACTATGTAGTGTTTGATGTTAATTTATCTATTCATTTTCGCAATATAATATATATATATATATATATTTTATTTGACCCAAAATCATCAGCAGAAATTAAACTCAATGCCGATGATAACAAGTAATCGTACTTTGGCGGTGCAGAGGGCAATAGGGAAATTTCCCTCCAGGCAGGTGTTGTGCCTGGGGACCGCTTGTGATCCGAGCGTGTGACGTCAGAAGTTGTATTTATAGAACGCTCGTCGAATGCTCCGTCAGCGTGCGCTATTGCGCGAGTTACGCCATCTGTCGTCAGCTACCGAAGACCGCTACAATCACTCCCCTCTGAGACTGTTAAGTCGTGTGGCGTCGTGGTGCATCTGGTGCGTGTCGACAGCGTGCAGCATCGTGGAAGTGCGTCAGCGATACCGGGTTGACTTGGGTGGACTGCGTGCCGGCGAGGTGTGAGTGACCTTCGAACCGGGAGTCCGTTGATGATGCGGCGGCGCGCGATCAGTGAGTCGATCGGCGATGAGACGTGTCGCGGCGACCAGTGAGTCGGTCGGCGAAGACTGGGAGTCTGATGCGAGGAATGAGGTTTTGCGGTTGCTTCTTCAATGTTGTAGCGGTTGATGTGGTTGTTGCAGTTGCGGTTTCGTTGTTCTTGTTGCGTGTTCTTCAGTTGTTGTGTGCCCTCTGGTGGTGAATGGTGAAGTCACGTCGGGGTAACCATTTTGGCGGTGCAGAGGGCAATAGGGAAATTTCCCTCCAGGCAGGTGTTGTGCCTGGGGACCGCTTGTGATCCGAGCGTGTGACGTCAGAAGTTGTATTTATAGAACGCTCGTCGAATGCTCCGTCAGCGTGCGCTATTGCGCGAGTTACGCCATCTGTCGTCAGCTACCGAAGACCGCTGTCGAAGACCGCTACAGTACCATATGCTACGTCGTTAACAAATTGTTCTGTTGGAAATTACGAGGTTGACTTATAATGTACGGATTGTACGGATCTCAGTCGTTATTAAAGCAGTATTGCCACAAAACTTTGTAAATAACACAAAATTTTTGAAACATATAAATTATTAAAAATTCCAACAAAATGTCCTTTTTTTTTTTTTTTTAATGCCTTCAGAGAACTTCCTCCAGTAATTCCTATGAATTGTGGTTCTCTAGGGAAAGATTATTTATTTATCATCAATAAATGTACTATAAGAAGTAAGTCTTTTGACACCTTATGTAAAAGAAGAAAATCCAAAGTTGTAAAGGTCTTTAGACGATGTATGTCTAAAGCATTGTCTATAATAGTATTTTTAAGCATTCTACCTCTAGAAGAATGTATAGAAGAGCAAAGGTAAACTTGGTGTTCCAAAATGTTCAGAATGCGTCTGTTTGTAAGACGTCTGGGTTCGTATTGATTACATTTCGCATTATTGCAAGAAGCGATAAATTCAATAACTGGATTGAACTCTTTGAATAACTTTAAAGTATATAATTTTACAGCGATAGCTTAATCCCATTAACTGGATGTAACTCTTGGTCAGCTTTTGATTATCTTTAATCTAAATATATAAAAGAAGAAACTGACTCACTGACATATCAACGCACAGCCCAAACCGCTGGGTCTAGAGACTCCAAATTTGGCACACATGTTCCTTGTGAGGTCTAGGGGAGCACTAAGAAAGGATTTTTCAAAATTCACCCTCTAAGGGGGTGAAACGGGGGTCCAAAGTTTGGATTTTATCAAGTTAAAATACGTCTTCACGCCGCAACTACTGTACCGATTTGGCTAAAATTTGGAATAGAGGTATATTATATCTTGCATTACCACATAAGCTACTTTTCATCCCGAAAAAATTCATGGTTCCCGTGGGATAAGTTAAAAACCGAAATTCACGCGGAAAAAAAATCTCACGCCGCAAGTACACAACCGATTTGGATGAAATTTGGAATGGAGATAGACTAAATCCTGATTTAATAAATAGGGTACTTTTCATCCCGGAAAAATCCATGGGTTTTGCAGGAGAAGGGAAAAACATATATTCGCGCGGGAAAAATACTACTTCCCGCCGTAATTACTGAACTGATATGGCTGAAATTATGAATAAAGATAGATTATATCTTGGATTAATACGAAGGCTACTTTTCATCGCGAAAAAATTCAAGGTTCCCGTGGGATTAGTAAAAAACCGAAATCAACGCGGAAAAAAATCTTCATGCCGCAAGTGCACATCCGATTTCGCTGGAATTTAGAATGGTGATAGATTATATCCTGGGTTAATAAATAGGCTACTTTTTATTCCGGAAAAATCCATGGTTTTTGCAGGAAAAAAGAAAAACAGATATTCATACGCGAAAATACTACTTCACGCCGTAATTACTGAACTGATATGGCTGAAATTCGGAATAAAGGTAGATTATATCCTGGATTAATATAAAGGCTACTTTTCATCCCGGAAAAATCCATGGTTTCCACGGGAAACCTGAAACATTGATGTTCACACGCGAAAAATACTACTTTACGCTGTAATTACTGAACTGATATGACTGAAATTCGGAAAGGAGATAGATTTTATCCCGGATTATTACTAAGCCCACTTTTCATACCGGGAAATTCCATGGTTTCTATGATAATAATGAAAAACAGAAATTCACGTGTGAAAAATATTCCATCATGCCGTAATTACTGAACTGATTTGGCTTAAATTTGGAATCGAGATAGATTATATCCTGGATTAATACAAAAGCTACTTTTTATCACGGAAAAATCTATGGTGTCCGCGGGAAAATTGAAGAACTGATATTCACGCGGTAAAATTACTACTTCAAGCTGTAATTACTGATCTGATATGACTGAAATTCGGAAAAAAGATAGATTTTATCCTGTATTTATACGTAGGCTACTTTTCATCCCGGAAAATTTCATGGTTTTTGCAGGAAAAAAGAAAAACATATTCATACGCGAAAAATACTACTTCACGCCATAATTACTGAACTGATATGGCTGAAATTCGGAATAAAGATAGATTGTATCCTGGATTAATATAAAGGCTACTTTTCATCCCGGAAAAATCCATGGTTTCCGCGGGAAACTTGACACATTGATGTTCATACACGAGATATACTACTTTACGCTGTAATTACTGAACTGATATAACTGAAAATCGGAAATGAGATAGATTTTATCCCGGATTATTACAAAGCCTACTTTTCATCCAGGAAAATTCCGTGGTTTCTATGATAATAGTGAAAAACAGAAATCCACGCGTGAAAAATATTCCTTCATGCCGTAATTACTGAACTGATTTGGCTGTAATTTGGAATCGAGATAGATTATATCCTAGATTTATACAAAAGCTACTTTTCATCCCGGAAAAATCTATGGTGTCCGCGGGAAAACTGAAACACTGATATTCACGCGGTAAAAATACTACTTCACGCTGTAATTACTGATATGACTGAAATTCGGAAAAAAGATAGAATGAATACGTAGGCTACTTTTCTTCTCGGAAAATTTCATGACTTCTACGAGTATGATCATAGTGAAAAACAGAAATCCACGCGGGAAAAATATTCGTTCACGCCGCAACTACTGAACCGATTTAGCTCAAATTTGAAATGGAGATAAATTATATCCTGGATTAACACATAAGCTACATTTTATCTCGAAAAATTCAAGGTTCCCGTGGGATTAGTTATAATAAAACCAGGAAACTGAGCATGTTTTGAGGGTAGTAAATAACTTTAACACTCTAACACCTAACAAATCTTCATGAAAAAACCGCGGTAAGTGTCTGAGATGAGTCACAACTTCTTTATGTATTTTACCAAGGATGAATCGGTACTTTAAAATAAGATTCTTCAGTTCATAGGCATAAAACCCTTTTTTAGGTATTCGCTTGTAAGCTGTTCTATGAACTATCAATTTCAAAGGATTTTGAACTACAAATTCATTCAACGCCTTTAAATTTAGAATGTATCTTTTACCACGTAAGATTTTGAGGTTAGACACATCTTAACTATAATCGAACATGTAGTGACTCACTCCCACATTATCTCACCCAAAAAAGAAATGTCGATTGTCAAAGACATTTGTCGCTTTTTCTTTGTTGTGAACGTGTAAGGCGGTACACTGTGTTAGTGTACGATTTTTAAAATGGTATTATGTAATAATAATTTTTTGGAGCTAGTTCCTTAATTTGTTCAATTCATTAAAATATTTTATTGAATGTACGTACATTTGTACACCTAGTGAAAGTCAAAAAATAGTCTTCACTTATTATAACTCCCGAAATTCTAGATCATGTTATAGATCGTGACGGATTCCTTGTCAGTGATATGTAACCAATAAACTTCAAAATGTTGAAGACAACTGGCATATAGGTACCTTAATGTCTAGCGTGGTCGATGAACCTGGTCCTTGTTGTGGCTGATGCTGGAGACTCGCTGCCACGTCGCATCTTCCTCGCGGCTGATCGCCAATACTCAAGTGTGTCACGCCCCCCCCCCCTGCTGGCCGAGCCGTAACGAGAGGGGGCCAGCTAGTTTCTCGAGAAACGAGATTGCGCTGTCCCAGCGGTGGGTGTCGATAGCAAAGTCGCTCGCCGCGCCCTGCTGGTTTCTTTATTTACAACACCTGACGACCAGTTACCATTGAAACTAGTATAATGCCCGAAACTATTTCTCCGAAAAAACATCTGGTCCCGTTCGTGAACTTTAATTACTTGTCATTTGTCGAAACAAAATGTCATTTGTCAATACTTAAGCTTCTTCTCAGTTCAGGACGCGTTGTGGTTTAAGATTTTTATTAGTTTCAGAAAGAATTTAACAATTCACTTCAATGAAACTTTCAGACTAATGGTACATTATACATAATATTGTTAACTTATTGAGTTTTGAGCTAACAGTTAAATTATCATCCCATTACACAATCTGAACATTAATTTTCGAAAGTAAGTAAAATTATTTTCCACCACAAAATCTAAACATTATTGTTGTAGGTAGTTAGAAAAGTTCGACGCGTTGGTACCCTCGTGGAATTAGTTTTTAAGTCGTGAAATAGTTATCACTGATAAAAGGCTATAACATTTAACTGGCTATTCATAAGCCAGGCAAGTATATCAAATAAACTATTTGATTCTTTGCAATGAAGGTCAACTAGAATTTTACAACTGTCGGGACTAACCATTAATATAGTTCTTGTGACTGAGCGCCGATAGCAATTCGGGATCAAAGTCCGGGAGGTCATGCGGAGCCACTTGTAGTGAAGCCGAGAACAGCGCCACACCGACATCGTCCCCCGTTGATATCCGCAAAGTCCTTTGAGGTTTTTTTAAAATCCTTCGTGTTGACCCGCAGTCAACCTCCAGGAGCATTGACGCATCATGCTATGCTTTCGTGGTACCCTCAACGTGATACCCTCCAAGCTAGCTTAGAGATGCCTGGACTATTTCGCGCATCATGCTATACTTTCGTGATAACCTCAATGTGATACCCTCCAAGTTAGCTTAGAGATGCCTTAGGATTTCAATTTTTGGACACACTTTTGTCAGCATTGATATTTGAGTTGATGTGATATCTGGGAAAAAAGGTTAATTTTCACTTACCCTGTTTCCTCGGAGTCTGACGAAGATGAATGCACAATTATATGATTTGATTTGATTTTATTTTTGTTATAATAATAAATTTTACTAGCGTCTAAGCATTATCAGTATAGAAAATTAAGCAAGTTTTAACACTGAACACTTATTTTTTTTTTTTTTTTTTTTACTTTGAACCTAAATTAACAAAAACGAGACGTGTTTTTGTAGTCGAGTGCTCATTGCCGCGCACAATAAAAGAATGAAGCTTGGCGCGGGAGTGGGACCGCGTGTCCATCAGGGTGGTCAGTTTTAAAAAACAAAATAAATAAAAGTGCGAAATTGCCAGTACAATGAAAGTATACCTGATTGTGTTTATTATATCTGAAGAATAAAATGTATGAAATATAACTAACGTCATTCAACTTTCATTTAAGTGGAAAAAAACCTAGCATATGCATCGATACTTACTATTACGGCAAGATTTCAGTCGAAGACTTACTAATTGTAGGCATAAAAGAAAGAATAAAGACTCGTTTGTCTCCAGCATTGTTGCTTTACAATTTTAAGATACAAATGTACGTGGTTGGAGTGTGCTTGCGGGGAAGTCCCTAGATCCCAGCTATATTCGGAGCATTGACTAAGGTCGAGTGGTATTCAGACACTTATGCAGAAAAAAGAATCTTCACGTTCGTGGTCGCATGTAAGTTTTGTGTCTTATTATTTGACAACATTTATGTATACAATTTTATTCATATATATACACTTTAGATTGCTTTCATTATTAGTGACAGTAGACCTATTAATTAAAGACCCTTTACGACGGTTGGAAAAGCTAATAAAAAACAGCCAAGTGCGAGTTAGACCCTCGCGCCGATGTTTCTATACTACAAAAGAAGTTAAATGTTAAAAGCACTTTTGTATGTGGTATGGTTAATACCAATTTTGGTATGGAACCCTAAAAAGTCAACGATGTGGCACCAAAAATGCTCGCGAATAAAAATGCTTTTATACAAAAATAATGTATGCTCTGTGGCCCGATGCTCCACATGAAGTGCGAGAATGTCCATAACATGCAATGAATTATTAAAATTTCGTTTCGGTGTGTTCAGTTTCACACGGCACAAATTATAAGAAATAAAGATTGTGTGGTTTTATGAAACCACTGTAAAAGTGAAGTGGCCTTGGCTGCTCTGACGAGCGCCTTTCACTTTATCCCCACTCCGCGGCCGAACGTCATGCGACATGCAACACGCAGACGATAAACTTTGAGACGATGTAATAAAAGATTCACTTTAACAAGAAAAATTAATGACTTTGATTGACAAAAGTAGAAAATTCCGTGTTGTACTTATTTCTACCTGCTACGATGCTATATCCGTTTTGCAATTCTAATTTTATTTTTCGTTTTGCAGTGCTTTAATTAAGTTAGTTCATTCGTGTACAACAAAACAATATGATCAATACGAACATTTTGATATTGTGGCGACAATGTAATTAGGTTCGTTAAATAATTGCATTAACCTCATTGGCACAATGTTGAGGCTAAATAGGTGCGCTGATTCAAATTCCAAATATTCAAATGTATTCAAGAGCGCCCGTTTTAATGCGTGAATTAATATTGTCTTTTCTCAAGCTTTGCCCGTATCGTTTTAGCCTCACCAGCTGCATAGCGGGATAAGTAAACTAGAAATACGTAATGGTTAAAAATACATTAATTCATACCTACAATTAAAACAAACGACAGAATACGGGGCGTCCTGTTCTATTTAAATTTCTATTAAAAACATGTAGAGATGCATTAATATTATGCCCGCAAAATTCATTAGTCAATTTCAATTCATCCTACAATGTGTAGTGAGTCTAATATTTGCGAGAAACTAAATAAAATTTGAATTTCGCGGGCTGGTAGGGATGAAACATCTTAAACATGGAAAATTCAACTGAAATTTAAACTGTGTTCATGGATTTTTAAATAATTTCCTGGTTGACCCGTCACTCGAACCCGCTATACAAGAAAAAAATATACTTAGCTCAAGGCTCTATCAAGATTAGTTCTAGCTAAATCACATAGCATCAGAAATCACAGTTAATCACAGTTAATGTATACCGTTTAATAGTAAACCATGCATTTAATGTAATTTTATAACAAAGAACTAGACTCCAAAATCAAGTTGTTAATTTACAAAATGCCCGAAAAGCGTCCCATTCTGTTGAAACGTAGTAAAAAGAAATCAATTATTGCATCTATAATATTTCTCCCAGGTGCACTTCTCGCAAAATATGCCGTCTGGACTCTCGGCGTGGCTTAATGAAAGCCACTGTAGGGTTTCAAAAAGTTTAAAGTCGGTCTGAGGCAGGTGGTGTGGGTCGAGAGCGCGTCATAGCCTCTTGACCCGCCGCGACACGCCGTTGCTGCTTGGATTGCGAGTTGCGACTTCACATAATGCATCAAGTCATTTCTCTTATTTTTAGGGTATTTTACCTCAAAAGGAAAAAGCCTTTACAGGATCGCATTCGGATCCGATCTGGATCCGGATCCTGGCTGTCGCAACCGTCTCCTCTCAGAATAGGGGTGGGCCGTAGCCCACCACGTATTGGGTTACACTATCTACTCTGGAATTTTCTCAAAAATAAAATTATAGTAATACTTAATAACAGTTAACACTATATAACCAGTTAGTTAGTTTTCTTTTATTCAATAAATAATAAGTAAAATACCATAGTCTTCTGATTAAACTGAGCGAATATTTATGTGTAAACAAATAAACATTACTCTGGTTTTAAGTAGACATTTATACTGCCATTACACGCCCTGAAACGCCATCGACGCAAAAGAATTGCCAGCCAATAGAGGATACCTGAGGTAGTGAAGATTATTCACATCGCCACCGATGCGTTGCGAGCGACAGATCACGTAGCAAAAACGCGCAGCCATTATAAATATTCAATACGCACCACAGATTGTACGAATATGCTATGAATTTCATATTCTACATTCTACCCGACTAGATATTTCATACAAAACCTAAATATATTCCAATATATATGCCTATTCCCGAAAAATCATCAGCCACTAATAAGTACTTATTACAATCAATAAAATCAAAGCAGAGGCAGACCGAAGAAGAGATGGATGGATTGCATGAAAGAAAATATGCATGTGAAAGAAGTGGATTGCGTGTTGACAGCTGATAAGAGCGAATGGAAGAAGAAGACATGTTGTGCCGACCCCACATAACGTGGGAAAGATCAGTAAGAAGAAGACAATCAATAAAATCAAAATACATCTTTCATAATAATTAAAAATCACGTATACTGTTTTTACAATTGGAAAAATAAGACAAACTAGACGCTACGTGCTACAAAGTTCTACGATAAAAACTGTCTACGTGATGTTTGATGCTACGTCGGTCTTTTTGCTTTGTATATTTTCTCCAAGTGTAAACTTTGAACTGATTTCGATTTTTATAATTTTCGAGATTAGTTTAAACTTTTTTGAATTGAAACTGCTTTTCCAATTAAGATAAGTGAGGTTGCATCTTTATTTTCCATGGCTCAGCTTAGTTCCAATGAAAAACAGTTTAAAGAGTAACTTAGACATCCACTTTCAAACTCTGCGACGTGATCGTTATAAGTCTGTTAAATAAGTAATCGATCGTACTTCTATAAAGTTAACTTCTTACTATTTTTCTTAAAAAGGAATGGTTTAATGCTGTCTCGAGCAACTGCACAGATATTAATTATCTATCAAAGTTGGTAATTAACTCTAAACTCCTCAGTGTGCTGAGTTTGGCACTTGACGTCACCTTATTTACAGCTCCTATATAAGGAAGCACGCGGTGGTTTGCAATAAACTGAGCTGCGTTCACAGTTTCTACAGCTCGTAAACAACACTAGCAATATTAGTTCCAGCAAACCACTTTTTTAGCACTTGCGCGCAATGAATAATCCCTGCTCAATTTCTTGCTTTTCTCCACAAAAATCTTTTAAGTTGTTATTCGTATTTGATTCCTAGAAATAATTATAGTAAAACTAGCTGATGCCCGCGACTTCGTCCACGTTGGATAAAAACAATTCTATCTTTTAAGTTGGACCAAATGACAGATATTCACGAAGTTTGAACTAAATCGGTTCAGTAGTTTAGGAGTCCATTGAGAACAAACATTGTGACACGAGATTTATATATACTAGATGTAAAAAATCTGCTAAAATCTTCGAAAATCTAGAGTTTCTCTTACTAGTCAACAGGAATGACACACATGCAGTCACATATACTGATAGGTAACTTCATATATATCGAGAGATGGGGGAAAATTTGCTTTGACATATGTGAAAATATTTGTCTTTTGTGTTATTTCAAACTTTGTTACTATCGACTGTTCCACGAATGGCGAGACTCACGTCGTTTTATTATTTATACTTGTAGGTCGTCTTTTTATAATAGTAATTTGGTTTTGTGGAAGAATGTCTTACTCTGAAATCCAAGTTATTGTATTGAGCAATGAAAGGCAAGCTAAACTCATTTTTCACTAAGAAAACAATAAAGCATTATTTACTCGGGGTTGGTAACGGAAAAGACAACCATTACATTAGGTAGTCTATACGCAAGAGGCCGTTTGTACTAATAATGGCTGGTACGTATGTAACGAATAAGTTATTCATTCATTTGATCAGCGTTTCATAGCGCTATACTCGTAAAACATAGACCTAATGTTTGGAACACCCATCATTTAATTATTATTATTCAAATAATATAATTGTAAAAGTGCAGTTATTAGACGACCGACCGAATTTCATTTATTTCCACAGTAAATATAATATTACTTAATATTCTGTGAAAATTTCAAGTTTGTAGTTATAACGGTTCAAGAGATTCAGCCTGGTGACAGACGGACAGACGGCGAAGTCATAGTAATTGGGTCCCGTTCTTACCTTTTGGGTAAGTAGAAGGAAAGGTAAAAGGAAACCTGATAAGATTTCTGTATACAAGAATTTTACAACCGAAAAGTGGTGATAGTTATAGTAGTACCATATAAGAACTGAACAATAAAAAAGAAACCACAAAAAACAAAGAATTGTTTTGAGTGAAAATCCGTAATGTACAAAGGGTTCTATGTACACTGAACTCAGAAAGCAATATTGGTAAAGCTTCTTGCTATTAAGGTAAGGTAGCAATAAAAACGACAAATATTTTGCGTTTATTTTCATATGCAGTGTAATTGAAAGCTAGCGACCTCTTTGTTACCATGAATCCGTAGGCCTGACGTCTAAACGGAGTTGATGAACCCATTTTTTCCTTTTTTCTGTTCTCGCAGTGTTTTTTTTTTAATTCTAGATTTAGCAAGTTGCATATAGTTATTCACCCAAACTGCTATTTGCTGTATGAACAAATTAATCTATTAACCACAGCAAATGAAAATATTAAATGGTATAGACTTAAAATCAACACCCACGCTCTATACAAAAATTGGTCATTGCGGTAGCGAGTATTCTGCCGTGTAATTATTTATCGGATTTAAAGTGTTTCACAATTATTTGGCAGTGGAAAACGATTACGTAATTTACGGAGATGCTTGTTCCCGATTTCATCAATGACATCACAGGAGTAGTCATACTCAGTAGAATATTAACTAAAGTATAAGCAAGTAATGGTATATATTCGTTGGTATAAGCTTGTTTCCTTGGTGAACAAATTTAACAATATCAGAAATTCTCAAAAACTGAAACGACGATAACGATATCGTCGTTTCAGCCGATTTACATCCACTGATTTCTCTTGCGGTCTGCCACCACTCATCTGCGTATATTTCTTATCTAACGACTAGTTAATTATGTTACCTAAAATAGAAGGTTTTTTTAGATAAAAAGTTTATTTTCGGGCGGTATTTTAAGTTTATTTATGGGGCAGGAGCAGGGGACTAGGCGAAAGAAGTTATCGAGCGATGGGTGAAATCACACATGAAAATAATAAAATGAAGTTTTGTTCTAGGTATTATTTAAAACTTTGTTTCGAGCGAGTGTTTCACGTCACTCAGGTATTTTTCCCTTGCAAAGTATAATATTATGTTTAGGTCAAATTGATTAACAATCCTCTTATCACACGGTTGCATTATTACTCGTGCATGTTAAGTCAGGTTAGACGGTAATGCATTTTTATGGGAACCATGACCTTTCTCTGTCCATGCTTATTGCAATGAAAATACACCTATACTTTAAAAGCCAATACAGACTTCGAAATTGATTCAGAATACAATAAAGAAAACCATTTCAGTTATCGCAAGCTATATTAATTCACTGAACATCGATAAGAGAGACAGTAAAAAATATACTGAGTTATTACTTTTATGTAAATTCACGACTCACGACGTGTGTTCTAGATTCAACAGGTTTCATTTGATTTAGCATACACTTTTTTGATTTCCCTATATATTGTTATATCAGTTCTAAAACATGGATTTAATGAAATTGATGATGATACTATGACATTATTGTATTCATCTATACGGTGCAAACCTGCGTTCCGAACCTGGCGGTAGAGTTTTAACATTTCATGAGAGCTTATATCTAATCCTATGTGAAAATAAAGAATTTCATTTCATTTCATTTCATTACCGTGTTCCCAAATCTCAATATTCACGGTTTGCCTTACAAGAGAAAGAAATTTGGCATAACTTGTATGAAGCTTATGTCAAATAGAAGATAGGTAGAATATTGTGAACAATCATTACCTAGTGTAAATTATATTTACCACATTCACGTTTATACTTCTGACTACACTTAAGTATAATGCAGCCATCATTATATCGTGTCATGTTTATTCTGACAAGTGTAAATCTTTACAGTTAAATACTAGTTTATTACCAAGAACAATAGCGGCAGCTTTATGTTAAAAAATTTTAATTCCCTTCACAGAGTATGTTAGTAGGTACCAATATAAGAAAGAATATTAGAGAGTCAGCTTGTACTAACAGCCACGTATTAATAGAACGTTATGTTCACGTAGGCAAATTAAACATAAATATAAGCGCTCGCGAAACTGGTGCGGCCATTCCTAGAGTGTACACATCAGACGCATAATTAGGGAGATTAAAATGAGTAAAAGCAAAGGAAGTACCTACAGATGTCGCCACCTATCTGCTCACCTGAAAACAAGCAAAGGAGGCGTTCCAAAGCGACGGCCTTAGAGTAACCAACCGAACACGATGAAAAAAATTGCTACGTCTAACCAATTTTCTTCCGACGCAATTTTCCGAGAATTGATTATGTCCAATTCGGTCTTTGATTGTATCGAAAAACAGTTATAGAAAAGTTTCGATATTAAAAAAGGCAGGATTTAAGCCATATCAAGGCTTTATGAAAATAACCGTACAATGATAATATCACAAGTTTTATCTTTATTGAAAGAAAGCTGTACTGAAGGTAACACCAAAAATAATTTCGCTAGATCTAATAACATGTTTGATTCTTAAGACAGAAATGTATGTACTTGATTAATTAATATGGTTTTTAATTAGCTTGTGTATGTATTATATGAGACATAATTTCAGTTTTTTTAACTAAAGAGTAGCTGTACAGTGTTGCACTCTATGATAATAACATCGAGATGAGCCCATCCGAACATTTTACGTAAACCTTCTTCATACAAGAAAATGTAGAGCCATGTGTCGAAACTCCTGCGAAATACTACGTATAGGCTTACAGCTTACTACTGACGCCGGAGGGGGTTTTTCTCCCATAAACTGGCGACATTTTTTCGCGCGGTCCGCCGGGTCTATAGTATAGGTGTCTTTGGTTGCACTCTGTTATTTTATGGCCTGTGTCTGAAACAGCTCCGTTTAGAGTTTCTTTCTCCAAAGTTCGTAATAGGATATTATTTAAATCAAAATAAATGACAAAACACAAGCACAAAGTTTTTTGTGAACAAAATACTAAGAGATTCTTTTAAATTTTTCGCTTGAAGGGATGCTAGAAAAGCTTCACAGAAAATGAAACCCGAATCGAATTTAAATTTTCTTATACTAAAAACAATTTAGACGTCTGTCTCCTAATGAGGGTATCGTTCCCGGACATTATAGTCGGTACTCTAAATTTTCAACAGTTAATAGGAGTGTCCGTTTGTAGAAATCAAATGACATTCGCAGTGGTGATGGTAATCATGGTGAGGAAACCTGAATGCGTGAGAATTCTTCATAAAGCTGCAATAATTCGAATTAATACACATACAAACAACACAACACTTCAAACTACACATAGGCCTAACGTGCAGGTACGTGCAGAGGGTTCTAACGCTCTGCACTGAAAAGAGGCACTCATAATGTTGTCAAAAGTGCGTGAAGTGACAAATTCGGGCCACTTTGCCAGCGATGGCTATGGCTGAACTTTGGTTGTTCTGAGACACTGATCTCTATTCTATGGATCGCTGACTGTCATCGTAAAAATGAAGACACTTGATTTTCGCCATTTTGGCGCTGATTGCTGGCGTGAGCGTCCTTGGAAGTAGAGTAAAATTACATTGAAAACGACGGTCACTAGCAACAAATGTTCGTGGACGTTCGAGGGTGACGCTTCAAATCGGCACAAAAACTGTCAGATGTATGGAATGATTAATCCATAGAATAGAGATCAGTGTTCTGAGAGGATATTCGTGAAGAGTATTGGGCTGTAAAAAAAATGGAGTTGTGACGGTGTAAAAAGGTGGCGAAACTCACCAATGATGATCCGGAGGAGGCTAGCGGCAAGCAGGCCCACGTCCGGCGAGTTAGCCATAGGTCACCGTACCGCGCGACGCTCGACCACCGGCCATCACACTAACCGCACACGGCGACACTCGCTCAATATTACACCTGATGCTACACTTTGAGCGACGACGATACTAACTTTATATTCAGTTACCACAAATAGTCATTTGTTATCAATGGCATTTTGCCAAGACTCGTATCAGTGTCTAACTGGAATAAAATAACGTTGTTACAATTTATATCCATAATATTTCTGAGCGATAGACAGCATACGTTCCCATGTTATAAGCGCAATGGATCAGGATGGTATTTAAAAATTGTACTGATGAAAAAGTTAAATTAAGTGATGTTAAATAATTAAAGTTCTCCTTAGGGTTGCGTATAACTGAAGTGGGTGCATTGGTAGTAAATTATTTTGAGCAAATCGATTATGATGTCAAGATAGACATATACCTCGTACATGAAATATTGTCAGAGCGTTGATTTCATAATTAAATCTTGTATGTTATTTAAAATGTCAAATTTAAACCTTATGTTTAATAAAATCACGAGTAGATAAAATAAACAATAAGCCCTTTGAAACAAAAAAGATGCGACATTGGTTAAAATTGTATAAATCATTCTATATCCATCCATGGAAGCAAACCCCTGGATAAACTATTAAAAAGTTCCCAAAAGTATTTCAAGACCCACAATTAAAGAATGATTTAGATGATTCAATAGAATTTGTAAAAATCTCAAACATACAGAAATAGTTTATACGGATAGAATATATTTTGTTATAGTGCATTAAAACTTGAAAGTCTTTCAAAATGTTGTAAAAAAAGCACGAAGAAGTAATTCAATGTCAATCTATTGAATCAATCAAGAGTCAAAGTAGGCGCCCGAAATATGATTACGTCTCTAGTCGAGGGCATTTATTTCCCTAGGAAGCACCAACGCGCAACGGTGCACTATAACTCAATGAAAAACTTTTTAATTTACTCTTTGCAATAAACGCAAATTTAAACTAGTGATTTATCTGAGATAATGCTCTTGATATTAAGTGGATAATAGCAAAAATAATGGGAATGTTTTCGTTGCAATGCAATTCTCGAAATTGTAGTTATAAATTTCGTGATACAATTTATTACTTCCTTTGATAACGATGAAACGGTTATCTAGTTTAAACAGCTGAAAATACTGGACCTAATCGCTGTTTAAATAATAATATTAACACATTTATAGTTAGTAGGAACATCATGATTTAACTAGCTGAAACAACATTAGCTGAAACTTCGAATTTTAATTTGTATTTATACACAGTTTATTTGTAACTAGGCAAAAACCCGCGGATTCAACCCAATGAAATCCTATTTTCCGCTCTAGAAGTCGAATTTTACAAAAGTGAAAAAAAATGCTACAAATCGATCTACATAAAAAAGTTTATACATATCGGAATTTTTAGATCAGCTAGCAAAAACCTCGACATTACTGTAGCCTAACCAAACTTTACGCAGAAAAGTTATTTTTTTAGCTTATGAACCGAAATATTCGATAATAGCACCTAGTGCTAGCGGAAATCAAAATCTAGTATCAAAATCTAGTAGTAGCTTATTTAAAGTATTATCAAAAACAAGCAAAAAACTTACTATATAACGATACGTGCTTACTGCTCGGTTAAGTAGCGCACTTATCGCGAATAGGAAGAACTTAAAAGCTTTCTTGTCACAAAAAGAAATGTAAGAATCTTGATTTCACTCCGAATTTAAAAGGAGTAGGTGTTTCTGAGACTCAAAAAGTAATTAAAACGCCTCTTGGTCAGAGTTAGGCTCAATGTCGTTTGTTTAAAATGTAAATAGACTTCTTTTGTTTGCGCAGGTCGATCGACAGCGCAAAGCGAGGCAAAAATGCTAAACGCACATTTGCAAACCAAGCTGGCACACGTAGTATACATATATAACTCGTTTTAGCATATTCAAAAGTCGCAACAGTCGCCAGTGTATAATTCCTTCCTCGCATAATACATAACATTTAGCTAAATCAAAAGTACTAACCAAGCTACGATTGCAAATTCATAACTAGACTTTTTCGATTTCTTTGTAGAAAGTTAGCAAAAGTAAGAACTGAGGTTTGTTTGGCATTAATTAAATCACGTGGTATTTCTCAATGTGCTTTTGTAACTGTTAGTAGAGCACGAACGTTATTTTCCAGAATAATAATTGTTTTTTAGTTTGTAAAGTAGGCTGGAATAAACTGAGCAAAACCACTGCTACTGCTTCGAACCGCAACAGCGACAAGTACCTAGTTATTGCAGGTTTAATATTTTCAAACAGTTTACTCTAATTTATCATTTTTAACTCTACAAACTAAAATTATTAAGTATTTTAATCAAGTTTTTTTTAACGATTTTTAGGCTTTCATACCTTATGTGTGTAAAACGTATCCCCTATAGGATTACTTGCTGACCTGGCAAACGTTGTTTTGCCCTTAGGGGTGATAAAAAATAGATAAATTGAGATTTAATCCTATCCTATCTCTCAAGTTGGATCGAACTGCACATGGTGTGCGAATTTTATTATAATCGGTTAAGTGGTTTAGGAGTCCATTGAGGACAAACATTGTGACACGAGATTTATATATATTAAGATTATGTTGTCCGTCTTTCCATCTGTTTGTCTCCTAGTTTATCTGCCACTTATGGCCTTTTAAGGAAAGGGTTTCAAGTTGAAAGTAATACAGAAGTTGTTTTCTGGGTATAATCAGTAAAAAAATACGTCTTTTCAAAAAATCAAAACTTATACTTACAGATGACGCTAATACTACAAGACGAATTGAGTCCGAATAATAATTTAATTTTCATCTCACCCTTTGAAATGCGAGCGGGTAATGCTATTATATTCCTTAGACCGCAAAAACATTTTCTATGGCGGGAAAGTATTTTCGGCCTTATGACTGCAGAAAAGCATTTCCAAATTCAAACATGACGTTATCTTGTAATGGGTAGGTATACTATATAAGCCTTTGATTAGGTATAAAAGATATAAGCTAAAGACCTCTTTTATTTAAAAAAAACATACGGTCTGTAACGAAGTTCGACCTTAGAGTTTGTATAGGTACAATTAGTTTTTTGTTTTTAAATTTCTGAGAATATTAATAAAAATAATAACTCTATTAAGTTTTATTAAGTAGTAAGGAAATCCAATTAAATCCATGATATTTACTTATTGTTTATCTATAATTGTTAATTTTTTTTTAATTTTATATTATCGTTGGTTCTTAGAAATTGTTATTTCTGAACGCATCTAAAATAAAAGTAGACAAAATTCTAAATTTTTTTTCTAATCGTGATAAATGATATTATTATCTGTCTTTGCAAATACTGTTTTATTTGAACTAAGATGAATGATGATTTAAGGTGGATTTAAGTGAGTGAAGTTATTGCAAAGTCTGTAACATTAGTTGCAGAGTTACTAAAAAAACAACATCTGGGGACACGGTAGTGTCCCCGCCAAGACGAGCCAAGCGAAGCGCGAGGGCACTACCTATCTTTTCTCGAAGTGTTTCGCCGTATTTTTAAAGCCTTATAACTTAGGCCTGAATTATTTCAGATAATCAAAATTCTCGGAAAATGATGTCGCCAGTGAACTTATTAAACCTATAAAGTTTCAATTTTATAGGTCTTATACTTTAGATTTTATTGACGTCTAAAAAACCCAAATTTCGTCACTGACTGACTGACTGACTCACTGATGATCATCAAAATTCCTAGGTACTTCCTGAAGACCTAGAAAGCTGAAATTTGGTATATAAGCTAGTATTAGCACACAACCAACAAAAAAATTCCAAAAGTTGGAAATTTAACCCCCCAACCCCTTAAAATAGGGGATGCAAGTTTGTATGAAATTACCGCAAATATTGATGCTAGAGGTCTCAAAATTGATATAGGGACTCTTTGTAATAAACAATTAAATACGTGTTTCAGGATTTTTAGTTAATCACCCCACATCCATAAAATTAGGGGTTGGAAGTTCGTATGGGGTTTCCCATTCCTAGGTACTTCCTGAAGACCTAGAAAGCTAAAATTTGGTATATAAGCTAGTATTAGCACACAACCAACAAAAAAATTCCAAAAGTTGGAAATTTACCCCCCAACCCCTTAAAATAGGGGATGGAAGTTTGTATGAAATTACCGCAAATATTGATGCTAGAGGTCTCAAAATTGATATAAGGACTCTTTGTAATAAACAATTAAATACGTGTTTCAGGATTTTTAGTAAATCACCCCACATCCATAAAATTAGGGGGTTGGAAGTTCGTATGGGGTTTCCCATTCCTAGGTACTACCTGAAGACCTAGAAAGCTGAAATTTGGTATATAAGCTAGTATTAGCACACAACCAACAAAAAAATTCCAAAAGTTGGAAATTTACCCCCCCAACCCCTTAAAATAGGGGATGGAAGTTTGTATGAAATTACCGCAAATATTGATGCTAGAGGTCTCAAAATTGATATAGGGACTCTTTGTAATAAACAATTAAATACGTGTTTCAGGATTTTTTGTTAATCACCCCACATCCATAAAATTAGGGGGTTGGAAGTTCGTATGGGGTTTCCCATAAGTATATAGGTATAATAAAAACTTAATTTCATGTTAGATATCTGCTAGTAATGCTAGTAAACATATGGAAAACACGTAAATTTTTCCACTGATTCCAGTGCCCAAGCGGCCAAGCGTCCAAGTGCCCAGTGCCACGTGCCCAGTAATATTACACGTTTCAAGCCCAAGTTCCAAGCATTTCATGTTTAACGAGCCGAGTTTCACTGCACGTCGAGTGACCATGATCCAGTGCTCAGTGACAAAAACCCACATTGAGCCGAGTGCCCAGTGCCCAGCGTGAGCTGTCGAACGTGCCAAGCGTCAAATCTGATTTTGAATAGCGTTATATAGCGCTCAAATACCTGCTTAGTGCCCAAACGCACGGATTTAAGTTAATCCGATGCTTAAAAGTGGGTTAAAATCACGTTCAAAAATTTCGTTACATACCTACCTACGTAGAACTACAAGAACCAAGTAGGCAGGTACTAAGTTCTCTCATTTAAATGGCAGACTGCACTCGGACAAAACTTAAAAGTATCGTCTAGTGACGACCCTGTGGAAACGCACGTGTGGATTATTAAAAAAAATCGTCCAGTTACTTAGCGCAAGCAAGTAGGTATTTTCAAAAATGATATTAATTATGCCTTATGCCTTATGCAAGTTCAGAGCTGGGAATTTTGTTCTTGAAATATTGCTCCGGGTGATTTTGCAATGACCTTGGGCCATTAACGCCGACATCTATTTCCATGTAGATAGCGTAAGTAGGTAGGTAGTTGCTGAAATATTCTATTGTTTGTGATAGACGGACGGACGGACGGACGGAGGAAGTCTCAACATAAAGTTTGCATTTTTAACATTTTAATATACGAGTAGAACTATAAAAAAAGGGCCACGCGCAGTCATACATTATAAAGTATAAATAATAGACACTGTAGGTATGCATCTTGTATTTGATAAATATTTTCCATGGAATTATAACGAAATTCTTACTATTTTCAAGTATATTTTATAAGTTAAGGCCAATACTCGTTAACTCGTTACTTAACCGTGATAGTTTTCCTTAGTTGAACTTCAATAGCACCCCAGACCAAACTAAAAAAGATAAACGAGAAGATAGGTAGTGTGGGCTATAAAAAAGGCACCTTTGATGCGCAAGAAATATAATACATATTCTACAAATAAGGAAAAAAAATAAACTAGGTGAACCAAGGAGGGTTCCCTCATTTAAATGATAGAGGGGGGGGATACTTGATTCGGACAAATATCCACCTTGCAATGATATTCAAGAAATACACCAAAGAAAAGGAAATTAACCAAATAAAAAATATAGTCGTAAACAACTTACAAAAAGAAGTGAAATCCCAGCAAAAACATTTTCATGTAAAATGTTGCCAAGACGAGAACATGTGGCTCACACTATCAAAAAGTTATCAGATCAAATGTAGAGCAAGACTTCTAACTCTACACGCCCTAACTCTATAAATCCTAACTTTATAAACTCTACACTTTAGTCAAAATATATTATGTCTTGGCTGTTTCGTTACTGTCACATGGGTGTAAAGTAAAAATATTATTCACTGACTTTGTACTTTTCTGATATACAATACCTAGTTTCTGTAGTAACGATTATTTATTAGATAGGTATTGAGTCTCCTCAGAAACTGCACTGCACTTGCTCCTTTGCTTTAGAGGATATTTTTAATAAATGGAAGTTTTTTCCCATAACAATGGTACCATTTAATTTTAATGTGAAATTTCTTGAATTTTGCATGGTCCATTATGCCACTTGCAAAACTCTATTAGAAAAGTACTGAACAGTGCATAAATTCTTCACTTTACGCCCATGTAACGGTACCGAAACAGCCAAGACATAATATATTTTGACTAAAGTGTAGAGTTTATAAAGTTAGGATTTATAGAGTTAGGGCGTGTAGAGTTAGAAGTCTTGCTCTACATTTGATCTGATAACTTTTTGATAGTGTGAGCCACATGTTCTCGTCTTGGCAACATTTTACATGAAAATGTTTTTGCTGGGATTTAACATACTCGCAATGCCGATACAAAGTGTAGTTGTGTTCTTGGCCAAAAATACATTTTGCGGCCTTGCATAACAAATAACTTTTTTAATAGGAACATATTTGGCATTACACTATTGCAATCGACAAGTAAGCCACAAAACTTAAAAAACAAATTAAATATGTAGTATATTACACATAATATCTTATATATATATATACTTATAATAAAACTGTAAAGGGTCGAATTCTGTACATTGAAGATATTTTGAAAATTTTTGTTGGAGGACACTATTTAGTCGATACTGAAGCCAAAATTGTAATTTGTTTAATTTTTGTCTGTCTGTCTGTCTGTCTGTCTGTCTGTCTGTCTGTCTGTCTGTTTCACGACCGGGCATCACGGCTAATCTGCTGGATGGATTTAAATGAAACTTGACATGATTATAGTTCATACCCCGAGGTAGGACATAGGATACTTTTTGTCCCGAAATTCATCATGGTTTCCCTGGAAGACGGCATCAAAGTCCAAACGTTTTTTAGTTATAATTCATTAACGCGTTGTCCGATTCCATTCATTCTTTTTTTGTTAGAAAGGAGGTTCTTTAAAGATTATTTTATACAAATCTTATCATCATCACTTTTGTAGTTCAGAAATTACAGACAGCAGAACCTTTAAGTTCAAGTAGGTAGGTGACTTGAAACTCGGAATGCACAAAGAACCTAGGGCTAGGACGTAGGGCTCAAGTAAGACTGGAGTACCCTTACAGCCGTAAATAAATAGGCTAAGCAGGAGATTTTGTATGGTTTAAAATTTTTCACTTTTAGGGTGAACAAAAATCATGTAACTGGCGTTATCGCTACGTTATACCGTATAGCGCCATCTCTACAATTTATGTGGAACTTGAATGTAAAACTCTGAGAACTACCGAATTTTTTTTAATAAAAATTACCTGTCATGTTATTTACTGTTTCCTGACTTTATATTAAGATGGCACTGTTAAGACATAAACAGATTTAAACTTTATCATCCGCAATATGGAAAGGGTAAGATAATGGTTCACAAATATTTTTAACTCTTAGGTCTTATCGATCCTAACCGACTGACTGTCATCTAAGGTCTTTTTATACGTAAGGAAATATATAGCCATTGCCCATTCTGATGTTTTGGATTGTATTGAGATGAAGCAAAGATTTTTAAAAGACTCTTATAATATGTTGGGCTGAGGAATATTGTTAGTAGAGTAATTTATCCCAGTGGTACCTACTCTGCCGAACTCTGAAAGAAGAGTTCTACCACCAGTACCTACAACTTTTCACATGGTCTAATAAATTTTGACATATTTCGTGGTTTTAGAATAAAAATCATAATGAAAAGGACGATTTTAACTGTCGATATTTCGATACATTGGTACAAGTCGTGGTCACGTAGTGACCACGACCTGTGCCACTGGGTCGAAATATCGACAGTTAAAATCGTCGTTTTGATCTTTCAACTACGTATTAATGAAACTTTATATTATTATTAAGAAAAAGGAGTTTTCAAAATCACCACAAGATAACCCGTGCAAAGTAAGAACAGGTTTCTGTACAACGTCACACCAGAATCCCGCGAAAAATCAAGGAATTCCAGTAGGAAGGTATACTATGTAAAAAAATCGTAATTCACGCGGGCGGAGCCGCGGGCAACAGCTAGTATTTATTAAATTCACGATACCAAGTGGACATATGCCGCATCTGTAAATATTCCGTTAAAATAATATATTCAAAAAGTTCGTGAACAAAATACAAGTATGGTGGGAGGTTTGTATGGTGCTCAGCGTGAAAGCCCCTCCAACCTAAAGGAGGCTCGTGATTTTAACGTTACGGCATGAGTAGTACTTTTGATTTCATTTCACCCATTCCACTGACCCTCGCGTCCCTCTTTGTTCTGAGAATTAGATTTATAAACTAATATTAAACCAAACCAAAGTATGCGGTCGAGCATCAATTAAGCATAGATTCCGCCTATATTAACATTTCGGAGAGCGAATAGTTTAATGACTTTCATTTAAAACAGTGAATGGAAATTGCGAAGATCCAGCGTAACAGAGGAGTGCAAAATCTTATTAGGATAATCTAGTTACACAACAAGACGTCTGAAGTCTTCTCGTTTAAGTGGCGGTTACGCCAAACTTCGAAAATAAATGTCGGGACGTTCAGCAAAAGTGTGAATAATAAATGGTAAGGTATCATTTTCGAAATGTTTTAGCAGAAATTTATGTTGAATCATGAATATCAGGAAGGGACACTGGCCAACAAATTTTTACACAAATCACACCCTTTATTAAGGCTGCGGGCGAATGATAACAATCCCAAAGACGATTTAATTGGCTCTTATAAAATAATGACTTAAAGGGAAATATTGTAGGTACCTACGTCTTGTATTTTGCCTTTGGAAGTTATTGAATTGTGGGTGATAAGCGGGTATTGGGTATCTGAACTTAGAAATAGTAGGGGATACAGTAAGGTAAGCTAACTATTGGCGATTTATACCTAACATAGTGTAAGAACTCTAGCCTCTGAAACATGAAGTCGAGAACTAGGTTCAGTATCACTGATTTTTATTTGAAATCGATAAATTATTTTTTATACTGATATTTTAACCATATTTCAATAGCATATCCAAAATAGGTCAAATACAGATTGAATTATTTCATAGTTTCATGTCCTAGTCATCGCGGCCTTATTAATTTAAATCCGAGTTACATTTCGATACTAATGAATTATTGTTTCCCGATAATATTTAATAACGTTAATGAACATTACGGCGTTTTAAATGTCATATCTGTTTTATGAAACTAAACTAACAGGAAAATTGGCAATAATTGCACGTGCGAAACAAAGCAAGGTTTAACATAAAGCTTTACTCCGGAATTATTAATATTGTTATTAATCAGTAAAATTGAAAAGAACTGAATATTAATAAAGGTACTCGTGCAACTGTATGATAACAAAACCAATACACTTTTCCTTTGTCATTCTGATAATAATTAATAATATGGAAGTGCTTCACAGTATAATTATAAATTAATATCACTCGTAAGTAACTCGAGAATGGCGTAGATCCTAAGTTTTTGTATTTAACTTGCTTTATCCTGAAGCGTTTATTTACCTGAGAAAGCTATGACCAGAGTGGCACCACAAAGAATAACACAAATGGTGTACAAATTTTTATTGCGGGCTTTCACAACTTGTTAAGAAAACAAAGAAAGGAACGTTGGTGAGAGCGAACAATGAAAACAAAACGCGATAATGGTACCAAAAGTACTAAAACTAGGTACAAACAGTACACGCGACAGCATGATCAAATTGTTACATATTGCTGGTTTGAAAACATTGTCTTTCATTTCACATTCTTACGATGTATACGAAGTATATACCGTATACGATAACACCAACCTATCACCGAATCCGCCGCTATATTTTAACTCCTAAACATACATTATCAAGAATTCAATTTAAAAGTAGTCATTCAAAAACGTATACATTTTGATTAAAAATCAGCATCTCTGTGGCATTCAAGTATAAAATAATATAAGACAACTTTTGAAAAAATCCAATTACTGAGATCCATATGAGGTCAAAAGGTAAAGAAGGTTGTGGTAAATAAGGTCAAATTAAATTTTTCATATATTATTTCAATATTCACGCAGCAAGATTACAATTTTCCTATAGGTATATATGTATCTAAGTTACTCATATCCCAACTGGAAAAGAACTAAATATGATTTTCAAACGGAAAAACGTGGAATTAAATATAACATGCCATCACAAAAATAAAAAATAAAAATATTTTTATCCTTTAGCTTTGGCACCTAAATTATTAATAATAATAATATTATTAATAATATTATTAATAATATTATTATTCTAATAGGTGCGACTGACTGGGCCGAGATGTACAGTTTGAGCGATCCGGAATTAGTTTTGAGCTATTTCTACACGAAAATTAATGACATTTTTGACGCTTGTGTTCCTCTCAAGAAACAAAATTCTATCGATAACAGATACGCATACCCGGTTTGGTACGATTTAGGTATAATTAAAGATATACAGTTGAAATATATTTTACACAAACAATATAAGCGAAGTAAGTCACGAAATGACTATGAGGCGTTCGCGCGGGTCAGGGCGAGAGTGAAATCTGCGACGGCGGTCGCGCACGACCGATACCGAGATCGGGTGCAGGCTCACTTGGCGACGGATCCAAAGGCGTTTTGGAACTATATGCGATCAAAGAAAGGCAATTCGAACCGGCAAAGGTTAGTTAAACAAGGCCGAGTACTATCCGATCTAGAGTGTGCAGAGGAGTTTGCTAGGTTCTTTCATTCTGTATATAGTCCGGAGCCGCCTAAGCTGAGCGTATCGGCGGCGGACGTGGAAGGTGGCTCGGGCGCTCCGCGCGTACAGCTCGATAGTTTATCGCCGCGGGCGGTGAGCAAGGCGCTCGCGCGGCTACCGGCGAAGCGTTCGGTAGGGCCGGATGGAATACCTCCGTTCATCGTTAAGGATTGCCGTAGAGTGTTAATGGGACCTCTGCTGCACATATATAACACCTGTATTGCAGCCGGAAAATTCCCTGATCGATGGAAGCTGACCAGAGTCGTGCCGGTGCCGAAAGGTGGAGGAGGTCCAGAGCCTAGTGACTACAGGCCCGTGGCGGTCCTGTGCACTCCAGCGAAGGTCTTCGAGTCGGCTATACATAGCAGTTTATACGATCAGGTAAGTGCACAGTTATCTGACGCGCAGCACGGATTCCGCCCTGGGCGAGGGACGGCTGGCAATCTAATGCACCTCATGACTCGACTGGTGCCGGCAGTGGATGCTGGATTGCAGGTGGACGTAGCGTACTTCGACTTCAAAAAGGCATTCGACACGGTCGACAACGACGTCCTCCTCGCGAAGCTCGCCAGAGTAGGCTGCACGCCGAAGACGCTGGCCTTTTTCGCCAGCTATCTAGGGGATAGACGCCAGTATGTCGACTGCAATGGACATAGGTCGGAGTCGTACTACACGAGATCGGGCGTCAGTCAGGGCAGCAATTTAGGACCCCTCCAATTTATCATAATGGTAAATGACTTACCAGAAGTGGTAACGGAATCGACGTGCCTTCTATTTGCGGACGATCTAAAATTGGTCATTGAAATAGGGAACATCACGGATCATAAAAGATTACAGCGAGACATGGACGCAGTCTGGGAATGGAGTGTGCGGAATAGGCTGCTTTTCAATGTGTCTAAATGTGCCATGATGTCGTTCAGTCGCGCGCGAGCCCCGCAGCACCACCAGTACCAGCTGGGGGGCCAGCAGTTGCGGCGGGTCAAAGAGGTGAGGGATCTCGGCGTCCACTTCAGCACTGACTTAAATTTTCGGAACCACGTTGTCGGGGTTTGTAAAAGAGCCTATCGTAATTTGGGATTCGTCCTGCGACAGGCTAACTCTTTTACAAACATCGCAGCATTACGTGCTTTATACGAGGCCCACGTGAAAAGTCACCTGGAGTGCAACGCCATGATCTGGTCACCCAATGAAGGTAAGTATAGGATAATGCTGGAACGCATCCAAAACAAGTTCTTGCGGTTCCTGTATAGCAAACTGTACGGCGTATACCCGGGATATCCGCTGATGTATCCCACGATGTTCGTCATGGGCATGGTGGGATATAGCACACTGGAGGTGCGAAGGGAACTCGCTTTGGCATCTTATTTACTTAAAGTACTAAGAGGAGTGGTGCACAACCCTGCCGTCCTGCAAGAGCTGCGACTGTGCGTGCCGGACGGGAGCGTGGCGCGCAGGCGCAGACCGCCGCTGCTGGCGCTGCCGCGCGCGCGTACGTGCCTGCTGGAGCGAGCGCCGCTCACGCGCGCGACGCGCACGCTCATCGCCATGAGTAAGCGAGTTGACGTATTCAGTTGCTCGCTGAGCGAGTTCACAGTGGCCACAACAGTTTTTTTTTTTTTTTTTAAGTTATATAAATAAGTAGGTTAAGATTAATTAAAGTGTGACTTATTCTATCGTATTGGGGTAACCTGTAAGATAGTTTTAAGGTGTACGAATAAATAAATAAATAATAAATAAATAAATAAATAAAATTACCATAAACGACAAAAAATACAAATTTGATGATAGTGGTCCAAATTGTTTGGAAATAGGTACATCAAACAAATGTCTGACTGTATGGAAAGCTTAACGCTGGGAGTATTATAATGAGGATCCAAAATGTAACCCTGAGTCAGGGATTTCCATGAATATCGAAAAGCTCTCTGCGAAAAGGAAGAATATACGAGTACTTCATGTGCAGTTTTTAAATCTTTACTGTTACAACTATTTTGATCATATCGGAATAAGTATTTTATAATATGGAAGATCATAACATTAACCTAAAAGACATGGAAGTGGGAGTATTTTATAGGTATACATTATTATTTATTTAGCCACAAAATCCACTCATAATCTCCAATCTAATCGTGATCGGGTATTTACCGTCCTCTCGAGATTCTAGCCATGTATACTCGTAATATTTTCACAAACGTAGTACTTTAGCAGTTACCTACTACAAAGAAGATAAGAATTTTGTACAGTTTACATGTTCAATTTAATAAGCTTTCCAGAAAACCAAATTTAAAATGTCTATCTTTTAATGTATATAAATAACAAAAGTCTTTCACGGAATAATTTGAAATAAAAGGTTGTCTTTATAATATCAGACTCTGATAATAGCGTTGTTTTTCGGAAAGCGGTATACCTCGAATTGTTTTTCATTCTCAGTAGTCAGGACCTATAAGCTCGTTATTAAACTGAAGCGGTATGAAACTGTTCGACTTGGAGTAGTCTGTGATAAATCAAATTATATCAGATTTTACTATGGCTCTATATGAGAAACGATAGTAAACAACATAAAGTTCAAAACCAAACTAAAACTATCCACTGTTTAATGGACAATGTTATGTTTTGTCATAGCAGGTAGGTTTTTCTGAAATTTCTGTAAAAATAAAGTAGGTAAAGGTGGCTGACGCGCCAAACTTTGTTTTGCCTTTTGGCCTTTAGGGGTGTTAAAATAACTTACGACCCATTATATGACCTAATGAATGTAGTCATGAAATTTCATTAAAATTGACCAAGCAGAGGGGTTTGGTTACAAAGTTGGTTTGTGACACAAGTATTTTTAACGGACTTCAAAAAAGGAGGAGGTTTTCAATTCGTCGGAATCTTTTTTTTATTTTTTTTTTAGAAATTAGAGAAGATTAAAAAGGCGTTGATTTAACAAAGGCGGTTTGAATGTTATGGCCATTTACGTTGATGTGGAAGTACGTTAACAGGTTACGTTTATCGTCATTACCACTAATTGTACCTAAACCTAAAAAAATAAGCCGCGTATGAAGTCAGACTTCTTATTGTACGTACCGTCTAAACTCCGTAGTTTTTCTCTACTGTGGAAGACAAAGTGTGTGTCCAGAAACGGAATGTTATTACAAAAGTGATCAAAAAGATCATTTATATAAAATGGTGTACTTTAAGAAGGTATTAGCTTGCACAGACAGCTATTGCTGCAATGCAAATTATTGCCACCAATATCGATTACCGGCGATTATTTAGTAGGCACAATGAGCTCAATAATTTTCTGCATTAACGCGGTTCATCAGCGAATGGGAAAAATAAATATTATATCTTTTGTTTGAATTGTAATTTTTTCGCAGTAAGTGACAATGATTTAAAAATAATAATAGCTCAGTCTGCGGTTTCAGCCCTGCAGACAGTTTGTTATAACTGCACTGAAGCTTGGTAAAGAATTATTTGAAACACCAAAAATTGACACTATATCTCATTCTCAAAAACACTGAAAATAGGAGACGGGAGAGAAATGATTAGAACCAGCTACGAATATTCAAAGCAGACTTGAGCCCTAAGTGAATGAATGAATTTATCATCTCTCAACCCAAAACTTAGAAAGCTGATTTATTATTGTTAAGATAATTGTTTATAAATAAGATGATCAAAAGTAGTTATTTTGCTAGAAAAAATAGACTCTTTCACGATCCAAGATTATAAGTTTAATGTGACCCGACTTGGGAGTTTATTAAATTAACTGCAATATAAGCAGTTCGCATCGTTTTGCGACATGTGCATTGTATTGTCGAACATTATGGACAACACGCCGCTACCTACACAAACATTCTCAGAATTTAGATGAGGCATGGCTGAAATGCTTCTACAGCTGTACCTATTCCAAATGTTCGTGGAATAGAAAATGTTAAGTGAGCATGAAAAGAACCATAACGATAATAAAAATAATGTAAGTAAGTGGAAACCTTCATAGTGTACCTTAAACAGGCTTTGTGTTTTAAAGTATTTTATCCTCAAAATCTACAGTTTATGTCATGGATAGCTCACATTATCACCAAATTCCTCAAAGAAGTAGTAGTAGAACAAAGATTTATATCGTTGTAGTAGAAACAAAAAATTTAAAATGAATGTGCCTACATTCCAAACAAAGTAACTTTGAAAGGGCATTTATGTGTGCATAAAATTGTGTATGTATGTAAAGTATAAAATGCAGCGCACAGACACATTTTTATAAATCTTTTCGACAAAACATTTTTAAACTACAACATTTTAACGTGTAATCCTATTTTTCATGCAGGAACGAGGTTTATTCTAAGAGGATTTGTAAGATTATATGACATATACTTACGTAGCTTGTATGTAGGTATTGTGAGAAGGTAAAGTCAAGTCGTACGTTTGTTTAAGTATTCAAAAAAAGGTTGAAGAAATTATTTTTATAAACTAAAAAAAATGTTCATTGAAACTCCCATTAGCAACTCCCAATAGATGGTTTGCAGTGTATATAATGTCTTGCAGATATATTTAAAATTAAATTTTATTTTTCAGATAAGGACATCACACACATTGCGATAGCTTTAATGATGCGTAAAACTATGATAACTGAATACTAATTATAAATATACAAACATCCAGGTACTGGAAAACAATCATGCTCAATCACCCAAACATAATCCAATTTTGAGAATCGAAATCACGACCAATGACGCGGAAGACAGGCCACTGCCGTTTGCGAAAATCGGCCGTCGCCTTAAATTCTTCTTAAATTTTATGTAAAGCAGTGATAAACTCCAAAGAGCCGCTCCAAAATTCCAAGAATGTAAATTGTCTTTTTGCAAGAAATGCAACACAGCTTGCCAGCAGCTATCACACGGCTTTGCTCACCAATCACGACGAAGCCGCACTTCATTACTCTGATTGCTCAGTATTTACTAAACCCTCCTAAAACAGACGAAAAGCCAGATTAATTGCGGCTGAGACCTGCACTCGCAATGCCCAAACGACTACAAAAAATATCATTTAAACATTATCTGAAAATAAATTATCAGAAGGCGGAATAATCCTAAATGCGATTTTTTTTAACTTCTTATCCCACATTAAATCTGTCGTTACAACAACTTACAGATTTAGGTAAATCACGATAAACTTGTATTAGTTCTAGAGCTATTATTTTTCGCTTCATCAAATAATTGGATTAAGAAAAAAGATATAAATTATTTAGTTTCAAATAACCGCACCCCATTACAAACTTGGCTACCAAATTACTATTTAAAACGAAAATGGTTAAACTTTTAGCAGTAGTGCTTACCAAAAATCATTGCGGCCACCAAAGTCATTATTCAATCATTAAGGAACGTGGTTAGTAAATACAGAACAGAGATTTTATTAATTTTCTGTATTATAACTTATGCTTGTAGAAAATTAGAATTGTTGGGTATACTTTTGTGACAAAATTACGAAGTTTTAGTCGCTGAAACATCATTATCTTAGGAATAAATTTATCATTCTGACACTGTTTTTCTTTTCTTCTGAGTTATTAAGAACTGAAAGTCCAATGCCAATGCTGAAAACTCGGTTCTTATATTAGTTTCATAGATTTTTTTGCTGAGTATGATCGCTTATAATGGAATTCTTAAACACTTGTTCAATCAAGTAATAGTCCTGGTCAAGTACAATGCTTCCCAAGACGTTGAATTTACGATTCACTGCACTCTTTATCCTGAGAAATAGTCTCATTATGCCCAAGAATTTTGACAGCTACATTGGCTTTCCAACTAAAATACTCTATAACATCTATATACGTAACTAAAATAGTCGTGCTTTATGGTAGAATATCTAACACTACTGTGGTGTCATTGCAAAAAAGTCTATCTACTGAATCGTTTAGATTTACAATAATATTCCTACTATGCAATCCAAAAACTATTTTTATTCTATTTGAAGGTTAATTCTTCTTCTTCAGTCCACATATAGGGCCAGTAGCATAAATTGCTTGAGGAGATATAAGACGTGTACTTATCCTTTTTCCTCCTAATGATTCAATGTAAGTAAGAACCTTGTAAAAAGGACGTTTCTTGTGCACACACTTTATTGGAACTTACTTTTTAGTTGTAGCATAAAGTATTTGCTTATTTTAGATAATGCTAAAAGAAATAATTTAGGCGTTGAGCGTAGGATGGTTAAGTGACAGAAATGATGGATGAGCTAGCCCTACTCACAAAATAAATAGCAAGAGGATTCCAGAGATGTTTTGGGTCGATATACGCAGTGTGTAACGTCAGTAGGTGAAATCGAGCAAATATTATATTAAAGAACCAACTACACTGAATCTTATTCAACTGTATTGAGCCCTTTCACGATATCAATAAGGAAAACGCTTTGATTAGCCCATTCCATTTTGTATTCAAATACATACAAGGGTAAATAAATAATTTTAAAAAGGTTTTATCGGTTTTCATCTCCAATACAAGGTAAAAATCAATATATTGAAATGATTACTACCACAAAATACGTGCATTATAATCATCGATATTGGTATATCGATGATTATAATAGTAAAAACAGCTGTGTTTACTTGGTAGATGGTACCTATCTGTACTCATATCATTTATCCACAATACAAGCTTATAAATGCACTGAAAAAATTGTTTCATTTTACAGTTAAAATAGCATCTAAGCATTTATTAGCGCTTTTTAGTCAAATGACTTTATAACGGACGTTTTTATCAAGTAAATGTACCGTAAAAAGGGCTTAAGCAGCGTGATTTTGAGGTATTAAGACGATACGTTTTTCTTGAAATAGAATATTTAATGTTAAATGTATTAGATACAGATAGGTATTCAATGATAAAGAAAATAATTAACATTTTCAAGTCTCTCTCTATCTACACGTTATTAAAATATGTCCTATTGAAATGCGCTATTAGGAGAATTTCCTATTGACGACAAGAAGATGAATTGGACAAAAAGGCTCTTGTCCAAAACGATGCCCAACAATAGATAATTTATCGGAGCCGGCTCATTTGGAAAACGGTCGGAGAATATTATTTTTGAGAATAGATTAATTCGTTGGGTACAGAATTTTATCTTTTACTGATTTACTAAATTATTATTTTCATTATTACAGTTCTTTTCGTGATCAACATAACATCAAGGTAAAAATTATTGTGAACGGACTGCAAGAGTAAAGTGATAATTGTCGAAATGTTATTAATAGTAGATAACTGTCAGCTCATAGCCACATATTACCACATTGTTTATTTTTTGTTACAATGATAGATTTAATAAAAACATCAAAAACATCCGAATTTCATATCTCTGAGGGTGCTCGCAAATTATCAGCATTTTTTTTTCATTTGCCGCTTCGGTTTTACAAATTCTCTATCTCTCGAAATCTCGAAACATTGTTTTTGGCTATAGAGAAAAGCAGTTCATCATAATCATTTTAGTCATATTGTGGCGTGATTATAGTAACAAACGTCTAAATATACTAAAATCTAAACTTAAAATAATGAATATAAGGAAAGTTCAATAAATCCATTATTCAATCAAGTTTACATACTGTAGTAGCTTGTACTTCACGTGTTTACTCTTGTCAAAATATTCTCATGTTATGGGTAATTTGAGTATTTTATTATTAAGCCCGACGAACGTATACTTCGCTACACTTTGACGCTTGTTAGCAGGAAACTCTAACTTAAACAATCAACAACTGGCAAATGTTACTTTACCAACAATATGAACTATTGATCAAATATTGAGATGCCGAAGTTGACAAACTAAGGCTATTAAATTGAAATACCAAGAAGTATATTGTTATTATAATATCATATGAATATCAAGAGTCTGATATGTTGGGATTCATTTATAAAAAGGGTGTTTATATCTTTAACACACAATCTCTTCGCAAATTTTATGAATGCAGTGTTACTTAACGAATTTCCATCGTGATTGTGTTGAAACCTAAATTTGTTATACCAGAGCGCAGGATAGCTTATCGGGCCGCGTATAACAGTATGAATGCTGAGTGCAGTGAGAAAAATATCCGAAAGAAAACTTTAGATCTGCATTTTGTATATAATATATATTATATTTACATAATTTTGGCAATAATTGCGTGATATTGTGTCTATATCAATAAGGATTTTTTCATTATTGCATAAAGTAAAAGACAGTGTTTCATCGACAGATATTTTCATTCCAAAGATTTTTGTTACATCTATAACTTCTTACAATTCTTAAGGTAAAGTAAAAGAAACAAAAATGAAAACAACAAAGGAAAATTCTTATCGTGAAAGCTGTACTCTTCCTAAAGATAAACCCAGAGACAGGCAGTAGTGCTTATTTCATTGCCTTAGTTTGCAAAATAAGAAGGTAAAATTAAAACACTACGCTCCCATTGCAAAAAATAATAACTAAAAAAAACTCGTTCATATTCAGATACAGACTCAAAAACTTACTACTTTAATGTGTTACAAAAACCATTAAAGATCATTTTGTTTCGACATGGTTTGCCAAAAGTAGACCTACTTTCGTCCTACCTAATAGAACAAAGGAACCCACGTATGTACATACGTATACCTGCTCTAATTAGTACTACGCTATACGCTCATGAATACGAGGAAAAAAAGAAAACGACGCTATGGTACCTCAAGGCAGATGCATTTTCTTTGGTGTCTTTCATAACTAAGCCCACAATTATCTTGGGAGATACAACAGAACAGTCTGTTAAAATGTATACTGAAGAATATGTTTTAAAACATGATTCAAATACACTATGAAATTGCTAGGAAGACTATATAGCAATCACATTTTCAAAATTCCATTCCTCGTTTACAGGAGTTCAACAAGCCTTTGTAAAGTTATACCTAAAAAGATCTTTATCTTTAAACACCAAAACAACCGCTCTTAAGTCCATAGAGAGTTTGTCAGGTCGGATTTTAAATAACTGCCAATACTTAAGCCGAAGTCGTTAATAAGTCATTAATTTTAGTTGCCAGGATTTAGGGCGGAACAATTACTGCTTCTGACAACCGATTAAATGTTCACGCTTGTGACAAATCAGATTTGTAAGGCTACATGAATATCACCCTTAGCTAACAATGGCATGACCTTTACCTTCTCTCTAATCTCTACGTAAAAAAGTATTATGTAATATATATAACTCGAGACTCACAAAGCGAAGTGGAATCAACTTTGTAATCTGAACCGGCTTATTATAGTATTTATAAACAAAAAAATCTTTCTATTTCAGGGAATTTTGTTATAAAATCACTACACATTTTAGATAATTAGTATCATATTTTGCATAGACCCATCCGATATAATTGATACCAAAACAAATTTTACTCACACGATCAGTTGCTTCAGGGAAGCCGTCTTTTCCCATATAATTATTGTGAAATTTGATATTTATGTGAAAATAATTGAACGCTTTACCCAAGATTATTGGAATACTAATTAGGACTATTATTTAAGATTTTACCGTTTCCTTACATAAGAGTTACTAGTGATTTATCAGAATATGTGATGGTTATGTACATAATATAGTTTTTAGTAATGTGAACATAATAATCATACCCACAAACATGCGATGGATCAGGGGCAGCTATGATAAATGAAGTCACGTCACATTCCAGGAACACTGAAGAGGAATTGAAGAGATATTTGTATGAACGATTAACATACGCGTAAATAAATTGCGTTGAAATATGTATTACCATACAATACCATAATCGTTCCTATTAACTTAAATGAAAAGTCGCACACTTGTAAAGAGGTTCTGCACATAAACCATATTGTATAAGGAATTATAAATGTATTGCTTTAAACTCCAAAGAGTTTAATAGCATATAAATCGATTTTTACAATGTTTGTTCATACACAATATTAAATCACTATACTTTATGTTAAATAGGGTTAAGAAATTTATTAAAGAAAGATAAATTAGGTCCAATATACCGAATCGAAAAGTAATAATAGATAACACCTCCGAGCCCATTAACTTTATTATTATCCAGTAACATTAAATTTACTACGCCTACTTACTTTTGTTTTATTGGAAAATCGCTTAAACAGTAAAATTAAAGCGTAATATACGAAAAGAACCTTAACTCGGCAAACATTATAATGTTCGTGGCGTTAAACGATGCAAAAAATTACTCCTGCTAAATTAAAAAATAAAGAATGAACGAAATATATACCAACGTCGTATTTTCGGTATGCAAGGCATATCGTTCATATTCAAATTTACTAGGCGGCTAAATTTCCAAAAGCAACGAGGCGAAGAAATGATGAAAAACATTTCGAAATTGCAGACCAACAATTGGCAATAATTGAACTCGGCCTATTCAGGCACAAAATCTCGAGGCTATGGCTGGAGGCAGCATTCTGCAATTCACGAAATAGTTAAGACATTATTACCCGCCTATTTTTATTATTTACTAGGTGACCCGACAAACAATGAAATATATTGTACATTTATGTAAATATATTTTCAATTAAATCTTAGAAGAAGTTACTTAAATAGTTACCACCAGTACTAACATAAAAATCACTAAGACAATATCTTTACTATTTGACACTCTTTATTATGTATCACCATTATTTGAACAACGATACTCGTAGATAATAATCACTTAATTTTCATTTCTATGGCCGTAAGTGTAGGCAATGGTATTTTTAAATTTCGTTGGGTGTAGGTAGAAAAAGTTAACTAGTATCACGAAATGTATCTACTATCTACTCGATATGACATGCAGTGTATGCAATACGTTAATTATACAATTAACTGTGGATTTACTGAAAATTACCATCGATGACTCGGTTGTCAACTGGCAGCGTTCCGCACTTTCGAGTCGGCGGCGGTCTAGCTTGGACCTCTGTGTACAGAAGGTTCAAAGTATAGCCGCACTTTCGAAGTCGGCGGCGGTCTCCTGGACCTCTGTGTAGGTACAGAAGGTTCAAAGTATAGCCGCACTTTCGAAGTCGGCGGCGGTCTCTTGGACCTCTGTGTAGGTACAGAAGGTTTAAAGTATAGCCGCACTTTCGAAGTCGGCGGCGGTCTCTTGGACCTCTGTGTACAGAAGGTTCAAAGTATAGCCGCACTTTCGGAGTCGGCGACGGTCTCTTGAACTTCTATGTACAGAAGGTTCAAAGTATAGCCGCACTTTCGAAGTCGGCGACGGTCTCTTGGACTTCTATGTACAGAAGGTTCAAAGTATAGCCGCACTTTCGGAGTCGGCGACGGTCTCTTGGACTTCTATGTACAGAAGGTTCAAAGTATAGCCGCACTTTCGAAGTCGGCGACGGTCTCTTGGACTTCTATGAACAGAAGGTTTAAAGTATAGCCGCACTTTCGAAGTCGGCGAAGGTCTCTTGGACTTCTATGTACAGAAGGTTCAAACCATTTTCATACTTTTATTTATTGGAATCAATAAAAATAAAGTGTAAAAAAAAGATAAAACGGTTTCTTTTTAGATAAATCAAACAAACTTGGCTTTTATAAACGGCTATTTGATAATAATATTTTGTGGAGACCTGAATACAACGAGCTCAAACATTCAAATACATTTCTAATAAAACATCTTTTTACGCATAATAATATAATCTGTTCCGCTAAATTACTACATTTTTAAGAAAAGACGTTTTGGATTCGTAGAGTCACTTTTATTTTTCGTGTCGTTAACCATCGTGTACTTAAACTCGTATCAAACAGATTTTTGGGACATAAATTATTATCTTTGGATAACCACGACATCATTGCTGTAAGATTTTCTCTCACATTATGATTTCAAAATCTTAAGCTTATTACAAAAACCGGCCAAGTGCGAGTCGGACTCGCGCACCGAGGGTTCCATACCATAAAAGAAGTAAAACATTGAAAGAATCACTTTTGTTCATGAATTTACGAGTAAAATTTACATGTAGGTACTTTTGTTGGCGAACCGCAAACGTAACTTTGTTTTTGGTGGTTTATTGTTATTATCAAAAAAATTATAATAGTTAGGGAGTTGATTTTATTTTTCCTGTAAAGTATACATTAATGTTTATTGATCATAATTATTTCAGATTTTTCGATTGATAAACTTCGGAGATAAGGGGAGGGGAAAGGTATTTTTTTCGACAGTTTGCTCAATAAATCCAAAACTGTCAGGCATAAAAATAAATAAAAATCGGTTTTAGAATACACAAGTAACGCCCATTCATATGATACCCCACTCAATATTGTTATTTAATTTTGAAAATTCGAAGCCCCGGTTTTCCCCCCGTTATAAATAAAAATAAAAACAATTTTCAATGTTTTATGATTGCAATGGCGTTGGGTCACTATAGTTAGTTAGCTTCGATAGTTACTGAAATAATCGAGTGTGACAGACGTACGGACGGACGGACGGACGGACGGAGAAAGTCTCACCATAAGGGTTCCATTTACCAAATTGGTATGGAACCCTAAAAATGGTTTAATCTCAGGAAAATTAAATTTTGAAGGAAAAATAATAAATTAAAATATTATTTAATAGCTGCGCGTCGCCGCGGCTTCAGCCAAGTGAACTTCGGTTTTTCACATTCTCGTTAGTATGGGAACTACGAATTTTACCGGGACAAAAAGTTGCCTTTGTATTTATTCAGGATTAATGTATTTTTATTCAAAATAAAATTTTCTAATGTATATACTTATATAATATGATGAAAAATTTTATTGCCAAGCACACTTACTTTCACCCACCGAGATAAACTATTGCAGAACAGGGGCTCGACTCTATAACTATAACTAGTGGTTTGCAGTAGGTATTTATAGAGAAAATGTTGGACAAACCAGCAAACACTTCCGCATACAATGATTATTGTTTGATTGATTTATATGTATGAGATGTAACAAAAAGATATGAATTATATTTAACTCCAAATTAATCAACAACAGGTATGATTACAATAGACACATGATTTGAGAACGCTTATCATTACTTTGTTCGTTACGACGTACATCTAATTATATTCTATAGATACATATTATATGCATTTTACTGTTTGTGGCGAGATATAAGGGCTTTTCAGTTGTTAGGTACTTATATTCTATGTCTTTTGGCATTTCTATTTTAAATAACCCAATTATATTAGGTAGGTACAAATTATCCTGTATTCATTTGTGTGTCGGTACAGCTCTTTCTTTAACATACAATGGCTGTGTAAAAAGGTCTATTCAAGCTTCCCAGTGACTGGAATCGCCGATAACCTTCCCTCTGGATTATATTTAGTTTCCATCCCAGGGGTAAAGTTACGTTTGAATCACGTTTACGACAACAAAAAGTGAAACATATAAATCTTTAAATCCCGTACCTAAAAATACCCGGTTTAAATAACAAAAAAAATCATACATATATTTTTTTAAATGATGACAGAATTGTAATGAGTATGAACTATGAATGTTATATAGATTTTTGTGATTATTCAATGTGTATAAAGTATTTTTTTAATAAATATTAGGCGTATTTTGAATTTACTCCATTAACTTAATTGGTAAATTGTACCTAATATTAGCTTAACCCCCAAATTGATAAAAAATGCTACCACCCACAGACGAGTTGATTTAAAATATTTGTTTCACGAGCACTGCAACTAAAATGATGCAGAATTCAATGAAACGGAATAATTAAAAGCTTTCAGTCGATACCTCAAATGCGGTTAATAGGTTGAAGTGGAGGAAAGTAGGCAAAATGCATCGGAGCACATGAAAAATTGTTCAGAACGAGGGCACACGCTTGTGTTACATTGGTGCTCGTCGCAATATGCTGCTCCACGAAACTAATGTACGGACAACATTCGATTTATCTCGTACTATTAGAAAATCGTTGAAAATTTGTTACAAACAAATAAAAATCTCTACTACTACTAATAAAACACTCTATCTTTGGCACTCTCTAGCGTTTAGAAGGGTTAGTATAGGTTTTTATAAGAATTTCGAGTCGACTCGCATTGCACTAACGAATCGAATTCTTCCATACATTTACAGCCACTTCCATCTCTTGATAACCGCATGTCAGCGACTGTCCATAGATGGCGCTGGCTGTAAATGACGGAGGAATTCGATTCGTTTGTGCAATGCAAGTCCACTCGAAATTCGTACAAAAACCTGTACTAACCCTACCATTTGGGGTGTTAATACAAATCGTTGGAAAACTCCACCTTACATTTTAGCCTCTATTAATATTACAGCAACTTTCAAAAGTATAACACAAATAGTAATTACGTCTGCAAATATGAGCACTGTCCTAAACAAATTCGCAAAAGAATCCAGTAATCAATTTTACATGAGTATCTACTCGTAAGCTTTATCGAGTGAAAACATTTTTATCGACATCAATGGTAATGGTAATATAGTAGGTAAGTATTTAGCTATAGATATTTCTATCCACGATGACGCGCCCCACTCTGTCAAACTCTACACTAATTGAATGAAACATAAGCGATTTTGATAGACTGGAGCGCGTCTTCGTGGAATGATATATCTGTAGAATTTTATGAGTTTTTCCAGTTCATAAAGTGAAGATTTTAATATATTAAAACTGATTTGTAAAGCCAGTAATGTAAACAGTTAAGTCACAGTGATAAAAAATTTAAGTTCAGCTTATGAAAGGATTGTTTAAATAAGATACTGAATATAAATCTTTGTAAAAGCTAAAAACCTCGACTTTGAATGGGTCTACATTCAGTCTGACTTCTGTGAAAATTTCATCAGTATTTCAAACGTTACAGTCACTAAATATTATATCGTAGATCCTATAATTACCATTTAAAATCGAATGGCAGCCCAATAAATTTACACACGACTATAGGAAAACAGTAACTAACTGGCTCTTTATCATTGTAATTAACATTAATGAAGTAATTACTAGCGATCGAACAATACGAGCAAAAGAGTATTTTTTTGTTGAAAACAATACCAGCCTAAAAATAAATACGGTACGTTGATTCTGTCAGTCGCGGCCAAGTGCCGTAAGAGATATTTTCCGGCGCGCATTTTCGCCCGCTAGTCGGATTTTCAATTTATTTCCCCGTTTTAGCCGAGTGACGCCATAATTACGAAAGCACGCGGCGCGCCGCAAAATTCACATGCCTACCCTCATTTTTTGCTTAATTTTTTTATCATCATTAGTTTATTAAACCCATCCTCGAAATCACTAAGTATCATTTAATCTTGTACAGTTATTTTTAGTCATCATTATAATTATCCGCACCTCTCGGGGTATAGTCCTCTTTACACACTTAGGCGAGAATTTAGGGAAACCACGTGCACCAATGTACGTAAGGAGTTTATTTAAGCTAGCAGCAAAGCTAAGCGAGCAAAGTTTAAAATAATATATTATTGAAACAATCTTAGGAAATCAAAAAAAAAATAGAGATGGATGAATGGGTGGATGGAACGTTTTTACTCTTTCACGCCGCAACTACTGGACTGATTTGGTTGAAATTAGGAATATATATAGCTTATAACCCGTATTAACACATAGACTTTTTATCCCAGAAAATTCTATCATTCCCACGGGATTAGCGAAAAACTGAAATTCATGCAGGTGGAGCCGCGGGCAACAGCTTGTAAGTTATAATATCGTTCGAATCAATGAACACTTAATTTAACTAAGTTTTGAAGTGAGTGCGTTCTAACACAGAACAATAGACAACTACTTTGAATAAACTCTTGAAGGAAGACAAGTCGGAAATGACTTTGTTCCTACTATCTAAAAGCGGGAGAGTGCGGTAGACTCCGTAGTCAAGCTCCATCTTCTTAAAGACAAATGAACTAGGATACCGTTGAAAGAATGACAACAATATAGGGACGCAGAGGAAGTTTAACATAATTTTACGGTAGAGTTGGCGCGCGCTGAGAGCCTCTGGGATATAAGGCTGCGTCCAATTCTCTCCGCTATAAAAGAGATTGAACTTACTTCGCCCGTAATAAGTACACCCGACTCCTCAACGCTCAGACAGACAGTTTCAGACAGGCGCCGTTTCAATCAAAAAATGTACACTCAGGTCACCAAATAAAAAGAGCTAAAGGGCATGAATAACCCTATCAAATAACTTGTTGAGTAACGTTCTAAATAATAATACTTTGTTATTTTCCCCGTCAGCATTTAAGTATAAAACGTCAGGCGCCAGAAAAGGCGTGGCATTCGGTGATTGTCAGAGTGCTTTCGCTACAGCAAACCGAGATATTCTAGGATATTAGATTTTTCGTATAAAGAGGGTTGTTGTATCCTATGAAAGCTGTCGCATTCCAGCATAAAAGCTTTTTTTAGTGTCAGCTACGAACATTACGTAAAACAATTTTCAGAATGAAATGAATGTTCAAATAGGTATAAATAAATTAAAAGGCATGCAATTTATTTCACTGTTACAATTTTTAAATTAAAAATAAATAATCGGAATACTTTCAAAGCAATTACGTAGTGACAAATTTTGAATAAAAAATGTTAGTAAAGGGATATTATACTTATAAATTCTGCCACTATGAAGCTTCTTTAATAAAAAAATTAAAAACAACAACAAATATCATAAAATTAAATTCATTATGGCTCACTAGTGATGTTTTCTTCCGTACAGTCACCCTTTGTTGCGCATACAAATAGAAGACGAACGTTCATCTTTCAAAGAAAATAATTTCCTAGTAGTCAAGTCAACGCATCTTTATCCTTCGTTAAGAACAAAAACAATGCTCGGAGCTAATAGCCCATTACTGAAAATGGCAAGACAGAAGTAGTGATCAATAAAGACCCCGTTTAGTGGGTTGAGAGGTTAGCCAAAATGTTAGGGATGATGCGAACTTACGCAGGGATAACATTAATAGTTGACCCAAGGGCGGGTCCTACTTGCTGATGTCATAATATCGTTCCATGAAATTATGTAAATAATACCTATTGTACCTGGTCACGTTGTGTTGAGTAACGGTGTCTACTCAATGTAGGTAAGAGTATGTATATTCATAACTAGTAGGGCGCGTGGGGGCGCGGGCCACATGTGGCCCGCGTGCTGTCTTCCCCCCTGCTTGCCGTCCAACTTTTGGCCTCTTAAACATCCACCATACATTTTCTATGGTAAAAAAAAATCCGCCATTTTGAATTTTTTTTCTATCCATCGAATAGACCTTCGAGTCCTGATCACCTCTTGTCAAGAAACTATTCTTCCATCTTTTATACTTTCCGAGATATCGGCGAAATTCAAATGGCGGCCATTTTGAATCCGCCATTTTGAAATTTTTTTCATCTCACTGCCAATTGCATGACATTTCGAATGACATTTGGTCGAGCACCCCCCACCTACCTTCAATACCCTCCCCGTGCTCTTCACCCGTCTTCGAAATCCTCAATCATCAGCTCTCTCCATATTTTTGTTCTTAATGATTTTTTCCCCTCTTTACGAAAAGATTAGTAAAAAAATTTTTTTTCATACAAAATTGTTCAGGAGAGGTGATCAATCAGTGAGTCAGTCAGCACAAGCAGCTATATATATTGTAACTAGTAGGGCGCGTGGGTGCGCGGGCCACATGTGGCCCGCGGGCTGTCTTCCCGCCCATAAAAATTCCCTTCAAAATTCGCCTTACATTTTCTATGGAAAAAAAAATCCACCATATTGGATTTTTTTCTATTCATCTTGTAGACCTTTGGGTCCTGATCAACTCTTGTTAAGAAACCGTTCTTCCATCTTTTATACTTTCCGAGATATCGACGAAATTCGAATGGCGGCCATTTTGAATCCGCCATTTTGAATTTTTTTTCAGCTCACTGGCAATTGGATGACATTTCAAATGACATTTGGTCGAGCACCCCCCACCTATCTTCAATACCCTCCCCGTACTCTTCACCCGTCTTCGAAATCCTCAATCATCAGCTCTCTCCATATTTTTGTTCTTAATGATTTTTTCCCCTCTTTACGAAATAATTAGTAAAAAAAATTTTTTTCATACAAAATTGTTCAGGAGAGGTGATCAATCAGTGAGTCAGTCAGCACAAGCAGCTATATATATTGTAATAAGTTATGTAATAGTAATATTTCCAGTTTAAATATGGAAAACACTGAATTGTAAAGCGTGACGCATACGAAGTCCTCAAGCTTTTACCAAAAATTATACTCAAACAACAACAAGAGTGTTTTCCGAATGCGTGATACAGCGATGTTTTCCTAGCGCTAGATATACGAGTATGTATGTCATGAAAATGCTACACACATTGAGTAGGTATCTGGCACATACTAGTATTATATGAGTCTGTCTCATACAAAAACCCATGCGTACTACATGAAGTACGATATAAATAAAATAGCAGCGTAATGTCGTAAACTTAGTTATTAAGTCGTTAAATAGTTATCACTAATGATAATCAGCAGAATCTTATTTTACTGACTATGGATAAAGCCAACAAGAAAGGCCTATCTATTTATATATATAAAAGAATGAGGCATTTTTGGTTTGTTCCACGGATTCCGCCTAAACTATAGGTTGTAGAGATCTGAAATTTGGTGCCTAGGTAGATATTAGGTCATGAATTCGTACTAAGACGGGGATTCCAGAAATTCAAATTGTAAGGGGTAAAAATCGTACATTAAAAGGATTTTCCCATACAAAGGTGTTATTTTCGTTGTTCCAGGAATTCCCGAAAAACTAAAAGTCGTAGAGCTCTGAAATTTAGTGCCTAGGTAGATATTAGGTCATGAATTCGTACTAAGACGGGGATTCCAGAAATTCAAATTGTAAGGGGTAAAAATCGTACATTAAAGGGATTTTCCCATACAAAAGTGATTTTCTTTCGTTGTTCCAGGAATTCCCGAAAAACTAAAAGTCGTAGAGCTCTGTAATTTGGTACCTAGGTCGATATAAGGTCATGGATTCGTACTAAGACGGGGATTCCAGAAATTCAAATCCTAAGGGGTAAAAATCGTACATGAAAGGCATTTTCCCATACAAAAGTGATTTTTTTTTCGTTGTTCCAGGAATTCCCGAAAAACTAAAAGTCGTAGAGATCTGAAATATGGTACCTAGGTCCATATTAGGTCATGAATTCGTACTAAGACGGGGATTTCCGAAATTCAAATTTTAAGGTGTAAAAATCGTACATTTAAGGGATTTTCCCATAGAAAAGTGATTTTTTTCGTTGTTCAGGAATTCCCGAAGAACTAAAAGTAGTTCAGATCTGAAAATTGGTACCTAGGTTTTTATCAGGTTATAAAATCAATTCGTACCCAGTTTTTTCGGGGATTCTTGAAATCCAAATTTTGAAGTGGCCGCCATTTTGAACTTTTTTGTTACTGGGCCGATTGCTTTGAAAATCGGTATTTGAGTATCGCAGCAAACATAGAGAACGAATTTATGGTCAGAATTAAAAAAGTGGCCGCCATTTTGAACTATTTTGTTACTGGGCCGATTGCTCTGAAAATCGATATTTGAGTACCGCAACAAGCATGAAGAAGGAATTTGTGGTCAAAATTAAAAAAAAGTGGCCGCCATTTTGAACTTTTTTGTTACTGGGCCGATTGCTTTCAAAATCGACATTTGACCTTGTCAGCGAGCCTAGGGAAGGAATTTGTGGTCAAAATTTTTAAAAGTGGCCGCCATTTTGAACTTTTTTGTTACTGGGCCGATTGCTTTGAAAATCGGTATTTGAGTATCGCAGCAAACATAGAGAACGAATTTATAGTCAGAATTAAAAAAGTGGCCGCCATTTTGAACTTTTTTGTTACTGGGCCGATTGCTTTGAAAATCGGTATTTGAGTATCGCAGCAAACATAGAGAACGAATTTATGGTCAGAATTAAAAAAGTAGCCGCCATTTTGAACTTTTTTGTTACTGGTTCGATTGCTCTGAAAATCGATATTTGAGTATCGCAGCAAGCATAGAGAAAGAATTTATGGTCAGAATTTAAAAAAATGGCCGCCATTTTGAACTTTTTTGTTACTGGGCCGATTGCTCTGAAAATCGATATCTGAGTATCGCGACAAGCATGGAGAAGGAATTTGTGGTCAAAATTAAAAAAAAGTGGCCGCCATTTTGAACTTTTTTGTTACTCGGCCGATTGCTTTGAAAATCGATATTTGAGTATCGCAACAAGCATACAGAAAGAATTTATTGTCAGAATAAAAAAAAAGTGGCCGCCATTTTGAACTTTTTTGTTACTGGGCCGATTGCTTTCAAAATCGACATCTGATTTTGTCAGCGAGCCTAGGGAAGGAATTTGTGGTCAAAATTCTAAAAAGTGGCCGCCATTTTGAACTTTTTTGTTACTGGGCCGATTGCTTTGAAAATCGGTATTTGAGTATCGCAGCAAACATAGAGAACGAATTTATGGTCAAAATTTTTAAAAGTGGCCGCCATTTTGAACTTTTTCGTTACTGGGCCGATTGCTCTGAAAATCGATATCTGAGTATCGCAGCAAGCATAGAGAACGAATATATGGTCAGAATTAAATAAAGTGGCCGCCATTTTGAACTTTTTTGTTACTGGGCCGATTGCTCTGAAAATCGATATTTGAGTACCGCAACAAGCATGGAGAAGGAATTTGTGGTCCAAATTAAAAAAAAAGTGGCCGCCATTTTGAACTTTTTTGTTACTGGGCCGATTGCTCTGAAAATCGATATTTGAGTATCGCAACAAGCATGGAAAAGGAATTTGTGGTCAAAATTAAAAAAAAAGTGGCCGCCATTTTGAACTTTTTTGTTACTGGGCCGATTGCTTTGAAAATCGATATTTGAGTATCGCAGCAAGCATAGAGAAAGAATTTATGGTCAGAACAAAAAAAATGGCCGCCATTTTGAACTTTTTTGTTACTGGGCCGATTGCTTTGAAAATCGATATTTGAGTATCGCAACAAGCATACAGAAAGAATTTATTGTCAGAATTGAAAAAAAGTGGCCGCCATTTTGAACTTTTTTGTTACTGGGCCGATTGCTTTGAAAATCGATATTTGAGTATCGAAGCAAGCATAGAGAACGAATTTATGGTCATTTTTAAAAAAGTGGCCGCCATTTTGAACTTTTTTGTTTCTGGGCCGATTGCTCTGAAAATCGGTATTTGAGTATTGCCACAAGCATGGAGAAGGAATTTGTGGTCAAAATTTAAAAAAGTGGCCGCCATTTTGAACTTTTTTGTTACTGGGCCAATTGCTTTGAAAATCGATATTTGAGTATCGCAGCAAGAATAGAGAACGAATTTATGGTCAGAATTAAAAAAAGTGGCCGCCATTTATTATGGACAGACGGGCAGACAGTGTAGTCTCAGTAATAGGGTTCCCGCCTTTTTCCCTATAGGTACGGTACCTTAATTGAACTACGAGTATATTAAACTTTTTGTAACAACCTTTGTAAAAAATTTAAAACCGATAAGTGACTATAGCAGCAAGCACAAAGGAAGAATTTGTCGTCTTAATATTATTAAAATAAATGGCAGTTAAGACAGGAATTTTAGTAATTAAATGCCTGAGGATGTAAAGCAGAGGTTAAACGCGAGCGAAGCCGCGGGCGATCGCTAGTATTAAATAAATTAATCATTAAATCATATGTACCTTGGTACAATCTACATATCGTATTGAATGAACAAATGGGTACAAAAGACGTGTGGAAAAACAAGATCGCGTTTCGATTCAAATCTATTTTAGAAACCAATTTAACAATAGAAAACTCTAGTCCCATAGTTCCACTACCGTGGCAATAAAAGGAACTATAAATTCAATCGAATTCTTCGCGACTTTGACGGCTATTCCCACACTGAAACATGGGGAAGTGCGCCGCGATACTAAATCTAATTTAGAAAGCGTGGTGCTTTCGCGTAATAAATTTCGATTCAAGGTTCAAAATGAAACGAAGTCCTGAAGCAATAGTAGGCAAAATATACCAAAACACAGTTTTCACATAATAGGTTATGCAAACATTGCCGTTAGTTGCGTCAGGCAGAGCATTTCAGTTTAGTAAATTTTGTATATCGATACTGGAATTATCGATATACAAAATTTACTTTGATTAAATTGAAGTAGGGACATATTATGAAAATAAAAATTATAACTTTAACTATGAATTCCTGTTAAAATGAAATATGTAGTCATAGTCTTCTAGACATAACATAATTTTAATTAGTAGATAATATTATATAAATAAAAGGGAGAAGATAATGAAGTATGAAACGTTTTATTTACTGACCTAACGTACAAACCTACAAACCTGCTTTATATAATATAGAAACCTACTTTGAATTAATAAAAATGTTTTACGGTTTTTTTATATATACGTGTAGATCATGACAAAACCTGTTATCATTAAAACTAGAAGTTTCAATTTGAAGAAAAAATAATTATTACGTAAAAACTGGGGTACAAAAATTAATGAGAGAACCATTTCCGTTGATCCATTCGTTAAATAACTTCACAAATATTTTTTAAAAGAAGCATTTTCTTCTTTTACGCGAAGTAGAAATTTTAATACGAGCCGCGAACTTAAACATAAAGAGACACTAACACGCAAAGAAAATGTCAAAACCTTTGGACTTGTTCTTGTTGTAATAAATATAATAAAAATAATAACACTTTTAGCACAACAGTGGTGAAGCACCCATCTTAATATAATACGTATAGTACATGAAGTTTTCATACGGAGTTTATAATTTACGAGGAAGGTACCTACAGCGCATTCGTAACTACCTTTAAAGTTTTCAACTCACGGTTCAATAACTCGGATCGCTGATGCAATCACGGCGGTATTGGATAAACCAATTTCGCACAATTCAAATCTATAAAATTGACTATCTGAAACGAAATCAATTGGGAAATGGATTTTAAACAATATAAATCAATATATCGCCAAGTATATACCTATAATACTTTATATCGTAATGACTTAGTGTAGCCATTTAGAGTTAGCAGGGAGATGAAGTAGCAAAAGACGTGCAGTCTTGAGTTTACTCGGTGCTAGTCAATTCTTGCCATGGATGGTTAAAATCGCGCATGGTCTATGTAAAAACGTGTGGTTATTACCTTGTGTAGTCAGCCATATTGAACTAATACCTAATATTGACCAAAATGCGGTCGGTGGTTTACCGTTGATCACGTCACAGGCAGCTTATCTTCAAGCTCGAGTCAAAGTTCTACGGAAGTCACAACTTTACGGGAACTTTCTATGCTAAATGTTAGTTGATTGATGAATTGATTACTGATGAACCAAACTTAGGAAATAAATAGTAAATAAAACTTATTAAAATGATAGGTACTTGTAACGTAGAACATGTGTCAGGAAAAGTTGACTAAAATACTTTCAGTGGAATTCGCGTTCTATTTAACGTAATACCTCTTGAACTTCGTCGCTAAGTATATTGTACCGAACTTTTCGCAAGACGACATAGGAAAGTATGGAAAGGCTTTGAGGAAATTATTTCCTGCAATTTTAGATTTACGGTACAAAAGCTTCATAATTTGCATCTGGTAACAAAATACCTAGCTTGTTATATTATGTGAAAAATCAACGAATTTTTATAACCTTGTTGTTACGGAGATATTGCAAAGTACTTGATGAGAGAGTAATCAGAGTATGGTTTAAGTTTAACGCTTTTGCCTAAGTCCACTTTTCAACACTATGTCACTATATGAGACCCAAGTTCTAAGGCTGTACTTCATTTCTTTATTCCATTACAATTAAATCAAGTAAAATAATTCTGGTGAAGTAACTATAATAATTTGTGGGATCCTGCTTCCAGGACCATATATTCACTTGAACGTCTGCAACAGTTTGGAAGTGAATGCCAAGTAGTTAGTAAGTCGATCGTGGATGTGGTTAGACAGAGTTCCGTGTACTATCGCTCGAGTTGAAGCAGAAAACCAGTCAGGTTTGAATGTTCCATGTTAGTCATTGAATTCAAATAACTTTTAATAAGACTAATGAAGGAAAAACCGGTCAAGTGCGAGTTGTAACGGCGCACTAGAGTTTACAAAAAAAAGAAAAACGTTTTTTTTTGTGAAATTGACGTTCTATGCATCCTTGTTAACCTCACACAAGGTGTTCGTAAGAGTGAGTATCTAGACCAATTGATTCTGGAAAACCAAGCCTTAATAACTTTTCAATAGGTATTCCTGCACTGAAAGCGCCGGGTCCACCGGGGACGGCGGGGGCTGTAGGGTTACTACTGGTTTTTTGTACGAATTTCGAGCCGACTGGCATCGCACAAACGTCAGCCGCATGTCAGCGATTGTCAATAGATGGCACTGGTTGTAAATGTATGGAGGAGCTCAATTCGTTTGTGCGATGCGCGTCAAATCGAAATTCATACAAAAACTGTACTAACTCTGCGCTCGGGCGTTCGTCGGCCTACCACACATATGCTTTCGGTATTCGCAGATCGGCGGCACCTATTAAATCTAGGCATATTATATTAATAATAATAATTGTTATAATTAAACTCCTCAACCTGCAACCAGTGCCTATTAACTTTTATTAGTATCCGCAATAATACAATCAAGTCGTCAAAAATAACTTATTAAGATTTTTTTAAGTTTTAATGTCGGATGCCGTACGTCCCTTATAATGAAACTATACACATATCTCGCACAGACCGTTCCAAATAGCGAAAGTTTCTGACAGGTGTGTGCACGTTGAATAACTTTCTCAATTTCGATTCAACAGGAACTTTGTTCTTAAATAATGGTCAAACTCTAATAGGTACTTACGCCTATTGTAAAATAAACACCTGGTTCTACACAAACTTAAATTTTCATAATTTTTTACGCACTCATCTACATGAGTAATATTATCAATTAGTATTTCCCATAATAATAAATATTATGTAAAAATTTATTGTAAAACAAGCTACCTTTATTATAAAGATTTTCTTTCCCTGAGATAAAAACTTATATCAAAGTTCATTGGTAATGCACAACGGACGAAGATAAAGTACCAACGTGTAGTTTCTAGTTTACAAAAGGTATACAGCGTGGCGATAAATAATCGTTTACGAATCTTCGTAGCGCATAGCTTTCAGAATATTTTTTGGGAAAATCTTTCCAATAGCAAAACGCGAACAATTATTTATTTTGAAACATTAAAAATAAAGCTTTATTTATTTAAGTTATAATATGTAGGACTTTGAATACGCCATGTTATGCTACGTTTCCGCTACTACTAAGTCATCTGAGAGCATTAATTTATTACTAAAGCATTCCGAAGGCTGTGGAAACCTCACACAAAGAAACTGCACAAATATCTTTGAATGTTGCGACGGAATTACGAGTACGTTTGAGGTTTGAGTGTCCGATTTTCAATAATATTAAAGTATATTTTTCTGAAATTCTTTCATAACATTATAGGAAACGCGAATGCCAAAGATAAAATGTTTTAGACTGCTAGACAAATTGCTTCCGATGGTAAATTAAACATTTTTAATCACGAAAATATTAATGAAACGTTCTTACTGGCGCCTGTGCAATTAGACTTTATTTATTTTAGATTAGAAACCGAGTAAATAAAATAAATAATCATTACTTTTATGTTTAAAATGTTAGCTTATCAAAAAGAGAGGTTATCTGCTAGGTGTATAAGTTTGGTTATGAAAAACCGCTTTAAATAAATAAATAAGTAAATCATTTATTTGCTTTAAACACTTGTAATAATAACTATTATTATTTCCCTATAACTCTACGTAGAGTTCCTACGGAGAGTGTTGTACAGGGAAAAATTTAAGCTTTAAACACATAACTATGCAGAAAACTGAACTTAAAATAACGACTGCAAATATTTTACGTTATTTTTAATTAACACTTCATTGACTATTTATGTAATGTTATTAATACTATATTATAACACAAACAAGTCTGTTAACTTATGTCAGACGTTGTGGCATAAACTCCGAACATGGCCCTTGTTGTCTCCAGCAGAGCAGAACAAATGTATAGCATTTATTTTTCTTGTTGTACTAAGAGTTTTAAACAACTGAAACAGCTCCACGGAAGTATAAAATACCGTGACCAAATATTGAGCATATACTTAGTAGAAAACGTAACCTCTTCCCTGTATACAATTCATTTAAGTGAAGTAGGGCAAATTGTCCTTATTTTCCTCCCTTACTATCAATTTTTTAAACATTTACACAGAAAACCTCTCTAATTTGGTATGGTAGAAATTTAAGAAATAAAAATGAACTATTTTTGTTTTGTTTACGAATAGAGTTCAAGTGAAAATATGTATCCCTTGAGACAAATAATATCTACATTCAGCTTGAATGGTTGGATCGAGAATAGAAACATATTGACAGAATCGGAAACACGTCTCGCAGAATATGTGCGTCAAAGGTAGTAATGCGATTGTCTTGTGATTTGTACGTGGCAAACACAAATAAAAAGGCACAACAACTGAACTTGGTTCTTTCTTTATGGGTTCATTGATAGCCTGATTCTGTCTGACAGGTGTATATAAACCATAGAGAGGTGAAGCAATAAGCTGGAAAACCTATTTCTTATATTTATCTTTAAAACAGAGAAATGCGGAACCTATACCTACCGTAGGGGCCAGGTCTACGATGACGGGAAGCAATAAATTTTTTATCAGTTCTGATATTTATCAATCATTCAATTAGAATTTCAAGAAATTCTTAAAGAAACAAGGGCTTTGGCATCCGCTATCCGAATTCACCGACAGGCCGAGGAGGTGGCGCGACCTTTTTGGAGTGAGGAGTCGGCAGCGGCCAGGCTGACGGCAGCAGCGACGGCACCTGCCGCTCTGGTGGCGGTTCGAGGACTGGTGAGACCGCAGTGAATACGCAAGTGAATCCCGTATTACCACCAACGTGGTCCGTCGTGGGCGTAACACAGCACAGGTTAAATAAAGCTCGTATTTAAATTACGAAAACGTGTATATTTTTAACCTTTGACATCTGTGACGCAATCCAATTAAAAGTATGAATTTTAAAAGAACAAAGTTAAGTTTTAAAAGAAAGAAGTTACAAAGTTTTAGTATTAGTATTAGTACCTCATTTTTGTAGCGTTTCAACTATACCTATTAACTGAATATGTTAAAAATTATAGTTGAAGTATGTATCAATAAATTATAACAAAAGTCGTCTAAAGTATTTAAGTGAGTACTTATGGAGTAAACATTTATGAAACTACTCTTATCTACAAGAAGCTTACGTATAAGATCAGCATAATATAAAAGTTTTGAAACAAAACTTCACTGTAATCAGATTTTAACATCGCGCTACTAAAATAAATAGTTTAGTGGAAACAGTTTTAAACACAACGTTATCATCAATAAAATGTATTTACTTTGAACTGTATTGTTACTGTTATTTTGCAATATCATGAAAATCAGGAGGAGCATGTACCGAGAAAGTAACATTTTCACTTCTCAATCCATTGAAAAGTTAGATATTGAAAATTTTCTGACAATAACTGAATCAATTCGTTAATAGACATCTATGTAATTACTCTTGCACTAAAATAATTGAACATAAATAACCAGCTTTAAAGTATTTCTTATTTATCTACATAGCTGCGTTTTCACACGTTAGTATATAAAGCATCCCTCCCTCACTGTAGGAAGACCCAGAAAAGTTTCATCAGCCGGGCCCTGTGGACCAATAAAGGCATTGTTTTTACACGAACAATAGAAAACTGTTTTTATACAAGCTTATTCATGACAACTTTTGCAGTGACTTTGTTTTATACAAGTATATTGTATTATAATGTTATGCCTAAGTTCGTTTTAACGCAATACTTGGTTAACAAGTTTTTGTATTTTTTTTCTCTAAGTCTTAGACTTTTTTCATCGACATTTTTATTTTCCTGCAATTACATACTGCGATCGTACCTACTGAATATGAAATATATTAAACAAGAAATTTCACAAGCGACAGAAAGAATTGCTATAAAGCATCATACACGTTAGAAAATCTGTGAAGATTTTGTAATGAATAAAATTGCCCAGTTATCTGTTAAATAACTATTATTACCTGGATGGTAATTATATGATAGAAAGAGAGTATTTATAACTCATCAGCGTCATCTCAAAAAAAAATGAGGCAACAGTTGATTACTACCGACACTTTATAACAATTAAAGTATTGAAATTACGTTCAAGTGTCATATAAATTTGTAGAGTGAGAGAGGCTTCGTAAGTTCTGCAATACATAATACTCTGTCTGGCCATTGGTACACAATTTTTCACGCACACTAGCATCCGCGCACCAAAAAAATTTCAAATTGACACACTCACACTACAAGAAAAAGTTGCCGTACTCACGAAGCTGTCGTTGTTAGGTAAGGCTCTATCTAGTCTGAGCTTGAGCGATGACCTTTTATATATCTATGGCTATAACATGATTAGCATTTGTTTTGAATTTTTCTTAATTGCTTTTTAAAAATAAAAACCTATAAACTTACACAAACTTTAGCTAACTTTAATCATCAAAATCGTTATAGCCGTTTCAAATATCCACGAAACAATTATTGTATTTATAAAAAATAATTTGCTCGTTTAAATAGTTGAGAAGAGTTATAGCTCACATAGCTCGTTCAGATACGCGAATGATGCAAGCCGCAAGGTACTAAAGCATTCTACAAATGATTCTACAACAAAAAAACACTTCATTCCATTAATCGTTAAAAAGACCCTTCTTAACGTTATGCCATATCGAGGCAACTGGCGCGGCATTCATGGCGGTTTTGCTCATTGAACCCAGAGCTGCCCTTATTCTTCCGACCATTTTTCGGCAGTTTTCCTTACTCATAGCCGGCTTTAATATCCCGTTGCGAGTCAGTTCGACCGGCCATCATTACTTCCAGTGCAGCTGTTACACTTTACGATCAAACTTAAATAACGGGCCAGAATCATTGTAAACTTCTGCAACATTACCCTAATTATGTCTGAGATGCTCTTTTATTTTTTGCTGGTTCATCTTTATTATTAAACGACAGCTGGTTAAAATTTTCATAATATATGATACTTGCAGTCGTAGGTACAGGGCACGTGCATGATGAGCTTTTCTAAGATCATTTTAGTAGATTAGGCGAGCTAAAAATAAAACGAAATACATGCACGGGTACATTCTAGATCGGCCATTTGAACGAAGTAAGTACAGTCGTAGCTGGCTCACAAGTAGGTTACAGTCTACTCCTTATTAAAGAACCAATTTCGTCGGAGAAGTCTTATACGAATTCAACTGGTGTATCTGAACACCGCAAGACGTGACATTTTTTAAATATAGAGGATACCTTATACTACAATAGCATATGCCTTTTGGGTTTTGCAGCTAGAGTGTAATATTACTCGCATAATATGATTATAAACAACCTATTCCTTTTAGTCTGTTGCTACAAATTTTATACGCCACTAGATGACCCGCCCTTCGCTTTGCTCTAGTGATTTTTTGGATATTTTAAGAAACTCTTCCTTGTCCTTGTCTACATCGTATATGTGTAAAATTTAACCTTTTAGTTCCAAGTATTAGGGATGGGCATAAAAAGAGTGAGTGAGTGAATGAAAGAGTCATAACGTTTCTTTTTATTTGTGAAGTAACTTTTTTGTAACTCATTTGAAAAATAAAAACAGATTCCGAATTTTAGTAGAAAGAGGGACACGCAACATACAAAAGTAAAATATGAAAGAAATAAAAATACCAACAAAGCAATTACTATTCCAACTTTGCATCACAAAAAAAATTATTAAACTTTTTATTAATTGAAATTGGAATGAAAAAATATATGTTTTTTTTGCTAGACGGTATGTATTAAACTGATAAGGAGACCCTTTTATGTCAAAAATTCTCTATCCTGAAAGGAGATTTCACATTTATGCAGATAACAATGCCTTTTGTTTCCTTTGACTCTGTAATTCAGTCACGCTAGACTACAATATATTTTTTCTAACAACATTTTATCAACATTTTATATACCGTTTTTAGAGCCGGCTCGTGACAATTCTCACAATTTTTTTTCTTTCCATAAACTTCTTTGCCTTAAGGTATTCTCGCCAAATTCAGTTTACATTTGTATTTTTGTAATTGTACGCATTTCTTATCCAAATTGTGAGAAATAACAATTGTGTGTAGGAAATTAACTAGTCCTAGAATCCACTGTTTTGTGAGTTACTTACATTAAACAAAATTGTTCTATGTTTTATTAGCTTACGGAAAACCAAATAAAATTTAATCTTGGGGAACAGGGCTGAATAGTTTGCCTTAATATAAATAAGTACAGTCGAAAACTAATTTTTATAATATTGTGTTCATAGTAACGAATAGGTATCGTTACTATGAACACAATATTATAAAATGTTGACAAAAGGCAACAATCGAATCCTGGCTGTTGCTGCTTTGACAAGAAAGAAAATTCTAAAATATTAAATTCAGATCAGATGTTTTATAAAACTAGTTAAAGGGACCTTACCCTAAGTTAAAGAGTATGTAGCTTTATTCTTCAAAGGCTGCCGCGATGGTATAAATAATGCAAATGTAATAAAATTTGTAAATTGGTATTAAAATTGATGGAAAATGGAAATCTAGGCACTTACATCGGTTCGCACGTGTAATGAAAATGTAAAATATGTGAGAATTACCTTGAATGGTCCGAATAACAATAATAAATCAAATTATAATGGGCGAAGCGGAAACTGGAATATCAGAAAGACGGATAAGGATGTGTAAACACGTTTATTAATTTCTGAGAGCTTTTTTGCAATAAGTCCGATAATTTCAATGTTTTTTTATTCAGTATGATTTTCATGTTTAAATATTTTTAAATTAATTATTTAATTTAAAAATTAATTTTATTAATTAATTAATTTAAATATGTTTAATACCGTTAAAATTATTAGTTTATTAACTTTATTAAACTACGAAGATACTTTTTTCATGAAAATAGTCCGCTAAGTCGTAATCATAGTCAAAAAAGAGTTAACCCTGTATTCGCAAATAAGGAACGAATGTCAATAAATATCACACGTAGGTCGTGCGATATTAAACAATGTGTGGACTGGGCCCGTCTACAAAATAAGCGAGTCTATTTCTAATTTATTAAGTGGCGTATAAGATGGCGTCCCCTAAGGTAGTAGAAGTCGAAACATGAACATTTGACAACAAATCTTGGCGTTCATCATGGCGCCGCTTGTCACGCAAGTCTAGGCTAGAATGAATGATAGAACATCTCCATAGTTTTGTTATAATTAGTCTTAACTAAATAGTCACGAAACTCCGAAACAAATTTTTAATCTCATCAAACGCGAAATCAGTAAATTGTTTGAATCAATATACCTGTACAGATCAAAGAGCGACTGCTAATCAATTATTCTTTCTGCATGAGTTATATGTTAAAAAGATAAATGTGTAGTGTACATACACATACATCTATTAAGCTCTATGTAACGCAATGTTTGTTTATTTTTTACGCTCTTTGGTATGATTTATTTAAAATACCTGCTGAGGTACTGATTTCTAACAATCTCAAGAAGTAAATTCTTTAGCAGGTCATCTGTATGACAGGAAATGTGCATTGAACAGAGAGTAATTTTATATGCAAAATTAAATTCCGGATGTAAAAAACAAATTTAACTAGTGCTAGTTATGGTTTTTAAAAAACACTATTTTATTTTCATAGAAGATTTTTTTGTTTTGGTTCATTTGAAAACTTGATACCACCTTTGGTTATTCTTCTAACTTTGAACCCGGAATCCATATTCAACAACTTTTGGCACAATATCCGTAAGCTTTGTTCACCGACACTAACTACTAAACTAAAACTAACCCGACTAAAAATGCTTTTAATAATGTATGTTACGAAGAGCAAAAAAAACATCACCTGATTACACTATGTTCTCCGTAATTATTATTCATGAGGGATTTAAACGCTCCTATGGACATGACATATTTCATTTTGGTTGGTTCTAAAATTGTACAACTGAAACTCGTAGTACGTTAGACATAAGAGCTATAATGCATCAAGCTTTGAACAAAGCGAGTTTTACTTATTAAGAATGCATAAGAGGATTGACAGATTCATTAACTTATTATAATGGGTATAACGTATATGTAATAAAACTTGGATGAACGACCTGTATATGTAAGCATACAAAGTGCATAAATATAATCTACGTACTACATTAAATATTGTATCATCATTGTGCATTTATTATTATAAATATTACGTATATAATTATTATGTAATATAATATAACCTTCCTAGTATGAGATTAGAGGCTACTAAAACCTCTGTGGTGATTATAGCTGATACTGTTGCTACGGAATATTCATTGAAATTAGAGTAATTCAATATAATACCATTAATATAGACAGTTTGAGCTTTCAATACAATGAGAATATACTAAATACGATGTAGTTGACCTACATAGTATTTAATTTAATTTTTTTGTTAATTCTGAGCATTGCCAAGTCAGAAGAAGATTTGAATGTACTAATGTATTTGTTTGAGTTACATATCGCAAAACATCCAAAGGAAACAACACAAAATATTAAATAATAAGTAATTAGTAACAAGTGAATAATTTAAAAATTTAAAAACACGACTTCCCTGTGCTAAAACTAATTTTTAAAGTCTATGTTACTCGGAATAATGCAAGGATTCTAATCTATATATAATGTCCAAATCTTTTCAGCCGTTCAGAAGTTATGATGCAACAAAGAACCTCACATACATACATGAACCCTAAAAACATTTCACTCCTTTTTTGGCAGTCGTGTAAAAAAACTGCTGTTTCGTACAGGGAAGTTTTTTGGATGGTAATAGTCAACGCCTAGTTAGATAGAAAAAAATAGTTTACAAATTGTATTGTGATTATTTTTTAACCAATTTTATTTAGTAAACGAGCATCATTACATAATAGAGAGAACTGATATTTAAATATTTAATTCCCTACAATTTCGCATTGTAAAGTCAACATCTCCCGAGGATGTCCCGGTGTCGGGAGGAAACGTGCATCGAAGAAAGTGTTGGAAAATTGTGTGGTGTTTCATATGGGCAGTGTTCCTGCATATTGAATATTTTCTACAAAATCTTTTACAAATAGCGAATTATAGCAAAACAAATTAACCTGTCCTACTACTGATATTTCATTTGCTCGTTAGGTCATTGAATAAGTATGGACTTTAATGCGAGCGGTATGGTTAACGTGATTACATCGTCACATATCAATCATGAGCTGACGGTTGACAAATAGCTGTAAATGTCCCGGGGCGGCTCAACGAGCCATACGAGTGGGGCGGCGTCGCATGAATATGCCAATCGGTTGTTTATTAGCAGACCAATTAGTTTCAGTCAAACTTGCGACATGTCAATTCAAATCAGCGACCCGTGTCAACAACGCCTTTTATTGATAAGCAAATCGAGATGTCCTCAAAAGCTAAACGGTTGTCGCTTCAATCCTTACTTTTTGGTTGAATCGTTACCAATTTTACCGTTGACACGAGTAGGTGTTTAGTTGAATAAGGTTTAAGCTTTGTAAGAAAAAAAATGTTTAAATACAATTTAAAAAATATAAATATTAATAGGTTATTCAAGGTTTTGTGAAAAACTGAAATTCACGTGGGTGGAGCCACGAGCTAATATGAATGAAAACTTTATTTTCTACCGCATTAATGTGAATGCTTTATATTACTGTGACGACGTTAGCTTGACATGCATTGCCAACTCGGATATCTCGAACTCCCCGACCTACAATGACGTCTAGCATCCTGATATCTAGCGAAGTCTAGGGTCTAGAATTCTGACCCTGACAGGTGACAATCAATCGACCGTTAACAAACTCCGCCCTCTCGTCTCTATTTCAGTCACAGTCAATTTTATTAATAGGCGATAAATAAATTCTTTCTATTCTAACAAATAGCAAGTGCCGAGTTTCTTAGTTCGCAATTATTTAGGCCTACATAAAAATTAAAGATTTTCATTTACATTTTCGTCAATGCAGAAATTTTTAAGGTATAGGTAGCAAAGCGCGACTTTAAACCAAATATTACGTCTTGTGCGATTCGTTGCTTGTCGCAGATCACAATCTGACTAATGCAATCATACATTTATGTTACTATTTGAAACTCTCAAGTTAATATAATATTAGGATTAGGCGTGCTACTTCATAGTCTATTTCTAACTTTGTAAACCCTTACAAAAATCCAGACGAATCGAGGACATTGCATCCGAGGAAAAATAGTTTCATCCGCATCGCTTAACACCGACGGCACCCGTGTATTGTGTACGACATTGGTAGGTACACTTTGCTGACTTTTATTTATCAAATAAAATTTAATTTCGTTTCAAACTAACTACTGTCTCCTTTATGTTTTACCTCACTGCAAAATCTGCGCTAACATTTTATGACAAAAGCTCACAAATAATAAAAAAAAACTTATATTTTTACCCTTTTGAATATGTGTTCTCTTTGTAGGTAAACAAAACAAATGCTTTAAAAATAATCTTGGTGTTTCTTTTAATTAAATGTCATACACTACAAGTTGCTATTTATCCCTATCCCTACTAGTATAAATGTGAAAGTGAGTTTGGTGGTTTGTTTGTCCGTCAATCACGCCGCAGCCACGCAACGGATCGACCTGATTTTTTGCACGTCAATCCCTACTAATATATAAATGTGAAAGTGAGTTTGTTGGTTTGTTAGTTTGTTGGTTTGTTGGTTTGTTTGTCCGTCAATCACGCCGCAGCCACGCAATGGATCGACCTGATTTAGGTCATAAATACTTTAGACTCCACATCGACACTGAAAACTGTAATCCACACTGAAAACTGTATCGAAACTGAAAACTGTAAATCCCTACTAATATATAAATGTGAAAGTGAGTTTGTTGGTATGTTAGTTTGTTTGTCCGTCAATCACGCCGCAGCCACGCAACGGATCGACCTGATTTTTTGCACAGATATATTTCAAGACTCGGAGGGTGACATAGGCTACCTTTTATCCCGGAAAAATAAACCTATTCCTGTGGAATTGCATTAGAAATGTAAATTCTCACTGTTTCACAACATACGTACACTAACTTTACTCACAATATATGGTTGAACCCTAGACTCCATACACTTGAAACCGTCAATCCCTACTAATATATAAATGTGAAAGTGAGTTTGTGGGTCTGTTAGTTTGTTGGTTTGTTGGTTTGTTTGTCCGTCAATCACGCCTCAGCCACGCAACGGATCGACCTGATTTAGGTCATAAATACTCTAGACTCCACATCGACACTGAAAACTGTAATCCACACTGAAAACTGTATCGACACTGAAAACTGTAAATAAGTCATAAAAATAAGTTCTCATCAATACCTCCTGACAATAATCCTCAATAATCCTGACTGAATGTTTTTGGACCATTTAGACAGAATTAACTCAGTACTTACAGTGGCACAGTAAAAGAATGAGATACGATAAACCTTCTGAAGGCATAAGTGCATAAAAATAAAATAACAACGGCATTCATAGCATTACAAAATAAAAATTACCTTGCGTTTAGGTATTCATTCTTCTTCAAACTTTAAATCTTCTTAAGCAATATAAGAGAATAATTACGCAGGTCAATATAACTATATAATGTTATATTATATTATCTTAACTACTCAGTTTCCTCGTATAATCTTGCCATTATGTCGGAGGCCTGAAGTATGCATTTGTAACAAGTCAGATGTATAGAATACAATCCTCGCACGACATGATATAAAAAGCTTGTACGAATGTATAAGTAGAAAGATCATGCTCATTATTATGTATATACTTTGGAGTAAACAAGTAGTCCCAATGCATCTACAAATTTCCTACAATCTAAAGTAATAGGGTATTTGACTCCAATTTTTTTATTACTTTATTATAAAGTAGAATTAAAATAATGACGTGCACTGAAAGAACTAATTAAATCGATCAAATAACAAAAAAGTTATAAGCATTTAAAGATTTGTGATTAGACAGAGATAGCAACAGAGACATTGTGACGTCACACCGTACCAATGCCATAGTAGCTTCGTGCGGCTTCATACAAATTTTCGTTTTGCCAGAAAGGGATAGAAGATCCCCCCACTCCAAAGTTTAAACGCCTGTAACTTTGTAAATCTTCGTTGGATTTTAATATTTCTTTCACTGCACGTTATTATTTTTATCCTAGTTTATAATAAAGTAATATTTTTTATCAAATTCAAAAGTAGTGTAAGACCCCATTGCGAAAATTCTTGTTTGGTACTAATGTAAGAATTGCATATTTATTTGAAAACTGAAATTTCTGCAAGCAAACACTTGCAGTAGATTTGTGATTATGCTTCGAGCTCCGCAAACTTTTCTGCTACATTAGCATTTCAGGTGACATACAATCTTTCTTTATATTATATTCGCTATTCATTTTATACTCACTACTCAGGCGTCATCTGTGCTCAAGTGTGAAATACGAGTATGAACCTTGTGAAAATATGTTGGCCATGCATCTTACGAGTAGAAGTATGCGCTCTGTTAACATAAAAGTTTCAATCGTTTTGGACGCCAAGTCAGTGACGCATATTTTATTGAAATGCTGGAAGTGAGAACTTTAAAATGGAAAATTTTCTTAAGCGATAAAATGTCAAGTGGCAATATGAATGGCTTCTTTACTGTCATCAAGGTGTGAAATATATACTGAGCATATAGATTTATATAATAACTAGCTGACCTGGCAAACGTTGTTTTGCCCTTAGGGATATAAAAAATTGATAAATTGAGATTTAAACTATCCTATCTCTCAAGTTGGATCGAACTGCACATGGTGTGCGAATTTTATTATAATCGGTTAAGTGGTTTAGGAGTCCATTGAGGACAAACATTGAGACACGAGATTTATATATATTAAATAAGATAGGTCGTCGCTCGCGGGATCTCTATGATATCGATATTCTTACAAAAAAATCTGAACATTTTATTTCTACTTATTTATTTTCCAAATGAGTAAAATCATCTCACTAGCATTATATAAAGGCCAAAGTATACGTTTATTCACACTACAACTACCAAACGATTTGGCTGAAATTTTTATTGCATAGATTAACACAAATGTAATATGCCCTGCATGGCTGCCGCGGAATTGATGAAAACCGAATTTCAAGCGGGCAGAGTCGTGGGTAAATGAAGTTCATAAAGGCAATTCATTATTTATTTTTATGTTTAAAAGTTTGGACGATCTACTTTCTTGTAATACGAGTATTTTAAGCTAACAATGGTCCGCCGTATAATTGAGCATTTTTATGTTTTAATATCATCCAATTTTAGACATCTACGAATATAAAATATATCTTATGAAAACACTATCGATAAGAGAAATTATATTTGTATTTTTAATGACCCTATTAATTGCAGCAGCTCTTTGTTAATTTTATTTGCATTTTATCTAAAAGATATAATACTATTAACGTTTTGAAATTATGTTGAACGTAATAATTTGACGTTAAAGCTCAACTTAACGTACCTATATATTTAACTGTTAAATTAAACACCGGCATAACACCTATTGAGATGTTTAAGATCCTTTGAGAAATAACAAAAATAGCGCCGGTAGATTAATTCTATCCTTATGCCTCGCCCATTTAAGCAAACTGTTAATGTTCAATGCAGGTCAGCTTTGTAAGCTAAAATACGTTGTAGGCTTATGTCAGTAAAATATAGTCCAGTTAAAAGTAAAGTCCAGTTTCCAGTTGAAAGTAAACTCGATACTCGGACCAATTTAAATTGACGCTAAGGCAATTTACTGGCTATTACCTACGTCTTTCTAGCTTACTAATAATGAATATTAGATTTGAATTTAGTGGGTTTTTTTTATGGTCACTTGATAATAATTACCAAAGTGATAACATATAACTTTTAACAAAGATTTGGGTTAGCTGGAAGGGAATATTATTTGCACTCGCCTATCTATCTATCTTATTACCAAAACAATTGATTGAATTGTCATTCAAGGATTTGCATAATTTCAAATCGATACGACATATAGTTAGAAATTTTGACTACAGAAGTGATGGTGCCTTGTTAGTCTATCGAGTTGAGTACATTCTACAGCAGATCACGAGGTCCTACGTTCGATTCTCGAGTAGGATCAGTAAAAAGTACCTATTGGGTTTTTCTATCAAGATATTCTTTGTACCAGCCCAGAGTTTGGAAATTAGCGGTGCATCATTCTGTGAGAGTGAGGGTGGGAGAGTGCATTTATATGTTTATGCATATCCTTGTTCACCATAATGATACTGACTCGATCAGCCTAGAGGATATTATTTTTTTATCTATTACTAGCTGTTGCCCGCGGCTCTGCTCGTGTGAAATTTCGTTTTTACAAATCTCGCCAGAATATCATCGAATCGAATTTTCTCAACTTTTAAACCTTCCCTAGACCTAATATTTCAAAACCAAGATAAGATAAATCAGTTCAGCCGTTCTCGAGTTTTAGACGAACGAACAGCAATTAAATAATATATAAGTAGATTATTATTAGATAAGAGTTACTTAGAATTTCGACTCTAAAGATTTGTTTACATATTATCTAATAACTTTATTATACGGGTAGTAAGATAGTCAGTAACATTTGAAGCTTATAACTGTGCTTTAGTTAAAAAATATCACAGTCCATAATTATTTATGTTATTTGTAAAAACCACAATAATTTTTTGAAATCTCACAATATTGTCATCGTAAAAAAGAATTGATAAAACTGTAAAAATACACATTGTATTTTCTTCTTCCGAATGTAGTTAGTAACTAAACGAATTCCTTTACCTATTCCAAAAACCGAATTGTACATATTGCAAAGTACAATACACCTACTATTCAAATTGAACTTAATAAAAACAAATTAATTGTTAAAAATTAAGGTAGCATAAAATGAAACGACCCTTTTGAGGCTATATTAGTGGCGAAGCTGCGCAGCAACTATTCTTTTTTTCTTCAATTATGCAAAATAAAATGCTAGCAATTCGATTCATTCCATTCATCTAGCACTCAAAAATGTACAAATATAATATGTACACACAAAGTAGCACACAAAGTAAATGAACCTCAAATTGAAAATTTATTTACGTTTTTACAAATAATATTTATTATTTTAGTTAAAAAGCAGATAACAAAGCCTAAGAACTCAATAATTTAAAAATTTCGGAGGCTCTATCATTATCCGTTAGTATAATATCAAGGCACCTTTTTGTTCACAATTTAACTTGGCAAATATTCATAAATAAACATAATTAATGAATTAGGCTTAAAGTGCATTTAGGCGTAATACCAATTCTAGATTAGTATTAAAATTAAAGTACGTATACCTTTCATTTTTAGAATACAATTACTACGGTAGTCGTTTTTTTAAAAAATAAACTAAACGTGTCGATTTCTACGTAATAAATGGTTCGAATTAGAATACAACAGCGCTAAAGCAAACTGGTAACCGAAAACTAGGTACGAATCGAGTCATGTCTAATAAATATTTATAGGTATAGGCCGTTTTCGCCATGCCGAATCAAATTAATTAGAATGTGTAACCCTACATACTTTTTAGCGGTACTCCACGGAACAATCACATTAACAGGCACACAAGTGTTAATATTCACAGAACAACAATGCTCTTATATGTTTCAGATCTCAGTCGGTCCAGTGAACTCGCGGGCGGTTAAAAGTTGTGGTGCGGTTGGGCGCGCGTATTCGCGCTGCAGGCCGGCGTGCCACTGGCCGCCTGCCCCGCCACCCGCCCGAGCGATAGCGGCCCGCCCTCACGCGCAACGACGCCTGACGCACCATACCCAAGCCTACACCATCATTTCCTTCCCTAATGGAATGTAGCCAAAAAATAATAACGAAATAACTTAACCTACCACACAGTGGTCTAGCTTTGATCAAAATTAATACAGAAACGAAAGAAAAATCCTTAACCCTTTAATTTATTAATTGATTTTACATACATGTTCACAAACAAAACAAACTTTGGGGATTTACAGTGGGGCACTGCGTGTACTTGATCTATCCTCTACGTCCCATTTTTCATTACAATAATCAACAGCTAAAGAAAGAAATCTAAGCAAGTACACAGCCGTATTTCTGAGTCTAATTGTTAATAATTGGCACTGACAACTAGTAATTGTGCTTATTGTAAATAATTTAGTAAGAATTTTATAAAGTTCATCTATTTATATCTTTATGCGTCGATAATGTATAGTAAGGAAATGGAGGAAATCATTTTCACAAACTTAAAGCTGCGTTTGTTCAAGCTTCGTCCCAGCGGTACAGAATTAAGCAGATATTAAAATAAACCAGTTACATACTGTGGTTGCATTAATGCGATAAAAGTGTATTTTTGCTTCGCTACGGTATTGGAAAAAGCATCGGGTAAGAAATATGAACTCACGTTTCATTAAACACGAGTTAGCTAAAGCGTCGAGTTTGTATACACAGTTTTGAACTTCCGTCATAAGCGAACACGATACGGTAAAAAATTGATACTTACCTTTATTTGTTAGAGATCTAGGTTTACATAATATATTGTAAGTACAAGCATCAGTATGGTTCTATTCCGTACTGAAAGAACCAGGTACTTTCGAGATCATTTTATACAACGAGAGGTCGTATTTAAATCATCTTTATTGAAAGTGAGACATTTAAAAAGTTGACTTAACGAAGATCTTGAAATTAAAATTTCTTTTTAATTTTATGTTGATACGAAGAAAAAATAATACGGCCAACGCAACATATTTGCAATACAAGTAAAATAAGAAGTTTATTTGTGACATTTACGAGTAGATAAGTAAACAAAGTGATTAATATATTTTTTGTAATCTCCCTCTAATTTCCTTTGTTTTGATACCCCACTTGATAGGCCTGGTTGATTTTTTTAATAAAGACCTAACGCCAAAAATCCGCCATTTTGATATTAAAAAAATCATCTATCTAAGAACATTGTCAACATCCATTCAGCCGTAAAAAAATGTTCAAGTCATTAATTCCCTCGAGTTTGAACTAACATGCAAAACGGGTCTTGGTAGTGATCTCTGAGACTTTCTCCGTCCGTCTGTCACACTCGATTATTTCAGTAACTATCAAAGCTAGCGACTTGATATTTGGAATAGTTTTAGGTAATAGTGACCCAACGCCATTGCAATCATAAAATATTGAAAATTGTTTTTATTTTTATTTAAAAAAGGGGGAAAACCGGGGCTTCGAATTTTCAAAATGAGATTACAATATTGAGTGGGGTATCATATGAAAGGGCGTTACTTGTGTATTCTAAAACCGATTTTTATTTATTTTTATGGCCGATAGTTTTTGATTTATTGAGCAAACTGTCGAAAAAAATACCGTTCCCCCCCCCCTTATCTCCGAAGTTTATAGATCGAAAAATCTGAAATAATTATGGTCGATAGGAATAAACGTATATTTTAGACGAAAAATAAAATCAACACTCTAACTATTATACTTTTCTTGATAATAACAATAAACCGCTAAAAACAAAGTTAGGTTTGCGGTTCGCCAACAAAAGTACCTACATGTAAATTATACTCGTAAATTCATGAACAAAAGTGATTCTTTCAATGTTTTACTTCTTTTATGGTATGGAACCCTCGGTGCGTGAGTCTGACTCGCACTTGGCCAGTTTTTTTTTTAATTAGGAACGCCTGTCACGGGTTATTGTTTAAATAGAAATGAGTGCGCGTTGCGATATAAGATTATTTTCAGATTTAACAGCTATTATCCGGCAGCAGCGAGTAAATATATTTTGTGAAAATGCTTGTTGCAACTGGGTATTAAATAGCGTTATTAGTTTAAGTATTCTCGGGAGACTCCGGACTGCTTTTTGACAGAGACTGCGTATAGTTCGTTAATAGGCAAAATTTCAAGTCACGGTTTGTTTATCAGAAGCATCATAATTGGGATTATGTAAACGTCCTTTTATAGCTATAGAAATAGAGCGAGCATGTATCTGTTTACTATATTTATACATTTATTATGGAAATTAATTTGAAATTCATTACTATAAGTGTAAGAAATAAATTAGTATAATATATATAAGTAAATTGTCTTCAAATTACATTTGATTTGCAGTCTAGAGCTCATTAATTCGTATAACCAAAGTAAGACGCGGTGAAACGATAGCTTATACATATAAACCAATGCTCTAGGTACCTAATTAATTCATAATTAATTGCCTTTTCTTAATTACTATATTATCGAAGGCTGTATAACGACTGTTGCCATTTTTCAGCGGCTAGGTTTCCCATAATATTGGGCGTGAACAATGACTTCTATGATACTACCGAAGTCGTTGAGTATGAAGACTGCTAAGAGACACTTGGCTATAGCTCTTGATTAAACATTTCATTCTAATTGCCCGTAGATTTATTTACCTAGAAGTTAAAACAAAACAAAAATTATGATAAAAGATGTCTAGCTTCGGATGATATTGTATGTATTTATGCTACTATTAAATTCGCCTTGGCATACACGCAATAACATAAACATAAAAGATAATTTTGGTCGGCTGTAGTGGCAGCAGCAACGCTATTATAACAACGTGTTAATGTTTTCCGTATAGCGAGAGGATATCTATGTGTTAGTAGATGATACCAACTTGCGAAAGATATAATCCCAGCAAAAACATTTTCATGTAAAATGTTGCCAAGACGAGAACATGTGGCTCACACTATCAAAAAGTTATCAGATCAAATGTAGAGCAAGACTTCTAACTCTACACGCCCTGACTCTATAAATCCTAACTTTATAAACTCTACACTTTAGTCAAAATATATTATGTCTTGGCTGTTTCGGTACCGTCACATGGGCGTAAAGTGAAGAATTTATTCACTGTACTTTTCTAATAGAGTTTTGCAAGTGGCATAGTGGACCACCAAAATTCAAGAAATTTCACATTAAAATTAAATGGTATCACCATTGTTATGGGAAGAAACTTCCATTTATTAAAAATATCCTCTAAAGCAAAGGAACACACTTTTGCAAAGTGTGATGAAGTATTTGAAACCAATGCAGTTAGTAAAACCTAAGTGCAGTTTCTGAGGAGACTCAATACCTATCTAATAAATAATCGTTACTACAGAAACTAGGTATTGTATATCAGAAAAGTACAAAGTCAGTGAATAATATTTTTACTTTACACCCATGTGACAGTAACGAAACAGCCAAGACATAATATATTTTGACTAAAGTGTAGAGTTTATAAAGTTAGGATTTATAGAGTTAGGGCGTGTAGAGTTAGAAGTCTTGCTCTACATTTGATCTGATAACTTTTTGATAGTGTGAGCCACATGTTCTCGTCTTGGCAACATTTTACATGAAAATGTTTTTGCTGGGATTTCACTTCTTTTTGTAAGTTGTTTACGACTATATTTTTTATTTGGTTAATTTCCTTTTCTTTGGTGTATTTCTTGAATATCATTGCAAGGTGGATATTTGTCTGAATCAAGTATCCCCCCCCCCTCTATCATTTAAATGAGGGAACCCTCCTTGGTTCATCTAGTTTATTTTTTTCCTTATTTGTAGAATATGTATTATATTTCTTGCGCATCAAAGGTGCCTTTTTTATAGCCCACACTACCTATCTTCTCGTTTATCTTTTTTAGTTTGGTCTGGGGTGCTATTGAAGTTCAACTAAGGAAAACTATCACGGTTAAGTAACGAGTTAACGAGTATTGGCCTTAACTTATAAAATATACTTGAAAATAGTAAGAATTTCGTTATAATTCCATGGAAAATATTTATCAAATACAAGATGCATACCTACAGTGTCTATTATTTATACTTTATAATGTATGACTGCGCGTGGCCCTTTTTTTAGAGTTCTACTCGTATATTAAAATGTTAAAAATGCAAACTTTATGTTGAGACTTCCTCCGTCCGTCCGTCCGTCCGTCTATCACAAACAATAGAATATTTCAGCAACTACCTACCTACTTACGCTATCTACATGGAAATAGATGTCGGCGTTAATGGCCCAAGGTCATTGCAAAATCACCCGGAGCAATATTTCAAGAACAAAATTCCCAGCTCTGAACTTGCAAGTCTTTCTATACGGGCATGGGCATAAGGCATAATTAATATCATTTTTGAAAATACCTACTTGCTTGCGCTAAGTAACTGGACGATTTTTTTTAATAATCCACACGTGCGTTTCCACAGGGTCGTCACTAGACGATACTTTTAAGTTTTGTCCGAGTGCAGTCTGCCATTTAAATGAGAGAACTTAGTACCTGCCTACTTGGTTCTTGTAGTTCTACGTAGGTAGGTATGTAACGAAATTTTTGAACGTGATTTTAACCCACTTTTAAGCATCGGATTAACTTAAATCCGTGCGTTTGGGCACTAAGCAGGTATTTGAGCGCTATATAACGCTATTCAAAATCAGATTTGACGCTTGGCACGTTCGACAGCTCACGCTGGGCACTGGGCACTCGGCTCAATGTGGGTTTTTGTCACTGAGCACTGGATCATGGTCACTCGACGTGCAGTGAAACTCGGCTCGTTAAACATGAAATGCTTGGAACTTGGGCTTGAAACGTGTAATATTACTGGGCACGTGGCACTGGGCACTTGGACGCTTGGCCGCTTGGGCACTGGAATCAGTGGAAAAATTTACGTGTTTTCCATATGTTTACTAGCATTACTAGCAGATATCTAACATGAAATTATTATACCTATATACTTATGGGAAACCCCATACGAACTTCCAAACCCCTAATTTTATGGATGTGGGGTGATTAACTAAAAATCCTGAAACACGTATTTAATTGTTTATTACAAAGAGTCCCTATATCAATTTTGAGACCTCTAGCATCAATATTTGCGGTAATTTCATACAAACTTCCATCCCCTCTTTTAAGGGGTTGGGGGGGGGGGGTAAATTTCCAACTTTTGGAATTTTTTTGTTGGTTGTGTGCTAATACTAGCTTATATACCAAATTTCAGCTTTCTAGGTCTTCAGGACGTACCTAGGAATGGGAAACCCCATACGAACTTCCAACCCCCTAATTTTATGGATGTGGGGTGATTAACTAAAAATCCTGAAACACGTATTTAATTGTTTATTACAAAGAGTCCTTATATCAATTTTGAGACCTCTAGCATCAATATTTGCGGTAATTTCATACAAACTTCCATCCCCTATTTTAAGGGGTTGGGGGGGTAAATTTCCAATTTTTGGAATTTTTTTGTTGGTTGTGTGCTAATACTAGCTTATACACCAAATTTCAGCTTTCTAGGTCTTCAGGAAGTACCTAGGAATGGGAAACCCCATACGAACTTCCAACCCCCTAATTTTATGGATGTGGGGTGATTAACTAAAAATCCTGAAACACGTATTTAATTGTTTATTACAAAGAGTCCCTATATCAATTTTGAGACCTCTAGCATCAATAATTGCGGTAATTTCATACAAACTTCCATCCCCTATTTTAAGAGGTTGGGGGGGTAAATTTCCAATTTTTGGAATTTTTTTGTTGATTGTGTGCTAATACTAGCTTATATACCAAATTTCAGCTTTCTAGGTCTTCAGGAAGTACCTAGGAATGGGAAACCCCATACGAACTTCCAACCCCCTAATTTTATGGATGTGGGGTGATTAACTAAAAATCCTGAAACACGTATTTAATTGTTTATTACAAAGAGTCCCTATATCAATTTTGAGACCTCTAGCATCAATATTTGCGGTAATTTCATACAAACTTCCATCCCCTATTTTAAGGGGTTGGGGGGTTAAATTTCCAACTTTTGGAATTTTTTTGTTGGTTGTGTGCTAATACTAGCTTATATACCAAATTTCAGCTTTCTAGGTCTTCAGGAAGTACCTAGGAATTTTGATGATCATCAGTGAGTCAGTCAGTCAGTCAGTCAGTGACGAAATTTGGGTTTTTTAGACGTCAATAAAATCTAAAGTATAAGACCTATAAAATTGAAACTTTATAGGTTTAATAAGTTCACTGGCGACATCATTTTCCGAGAATTTTGATTATCTGAAATAATTCAGGCCTAAGTTATAAGGGTTTAAAAATACGGCGAAACACTTCGAGAAAAGATAGGTAGTGCCCTCGCGCTTCGCTTGGCTCGTCTTGGCGGGGACACTACCGTGTCCCCAGATCAATGAATAAACAATTCCTAGACAATGTCAAGGTATTATAGTCAATGTTTACAGAGGTATCACATAACACAAACACAACCTTAATAACTTTACGGCCAAGGACGATACATGGATTAAATAGGATTTGCAAGATATAAGACGGTACCTACTCCTGCAATAAAGTAACAACGAGGCGTGTTTGAATAGGTAAACAGAAATTTTAATACATTTAATGTGTGCATTAGTGTAGATTTTAGAAAAGCGTACTTGATAGGGTGGTTAATTTCTTTTTGGGATAGAATTCATATCAAGCAAAACATAATCAAATATTTTACCTGGCGCTAACTATTTAATTTTACTCTCATGAAAGAATAACATAACATATGATTGAAAGTGTAACTAAAGCATTCGCAAATTTTGATAAAGCAGCTTATTAAACTTTTAAAAGCGACAAAATACTTGGCAGAGATATCTCTTTATGAATAACAAAACCGGAAAACAGTTTTCCTTTAGAAAATATTTATACGATCACCGTTGACACTGCGAAAATTATTGGCATTGCATGCGCTAAATTTTTATTGGGCCGTTCATATTTTGCATACGGTAAAATATCATTCGCATAACCACCAATAATGATTTTAAAATTAGATATAGGTATTTCACAAGTTCAATAACTGCTGTTACCATTGAGAATAATAATTAACATTAGAAGTCATGTTTTAATTGCAATGTGACCAAATGATTTTGAAATAAACGACCCATTATTATCTTTTTCTTCATTTTAATTTTAAAGGATTTACTATGAATATGTAATTAAAATTGTGTCAAAATAATATTTTATAGGAAGGTATATTTTCATCTGTAAATAACAGTAATACCTAGAATACAGGATTAGTCTTTGAAACTTGTCCTCAATTCCAAAGCCTACCTGTAAGCTTAAAATTTCGTGAGAGGACTCACAAGTTGTACTGTTTCTGGTTCTAATGCGTGAACTTATCCATTTGTCCAAGTAAAACTTTGTGTTGCTAAAATTGCGTCTCTTGTCAATAGTACAAATAGAAGAGAAACAATGTTTTTTCAGGTTCGTCGGTCCAAGGGTTTGAACTAATCAAATATTTAAGTAATGATGAGATAGTGAGTGAATGAATGAAAGAACAACACTCTTTTACACGAATACCCAAAAAAGGAGTATAATATTTTTTGGGTTCATGTATGTATGTAATATGTATGTGATGTTTCTTTGTTCCACCATAACTTCAGAACAGCTGAACAGATTTGGACATATGGTTTATCGTTAGAATCCTTACATCCTTCGAGTAACATAGGCTATATTTTTTTTTTGGAAATAGTTGTTTTACAACAGGGCAGTCGTGTTTTTTAATTTTTAAATTATTTACTTGTTTAATCGTTTAATTACTTATTTTTATTTTAAATTTTTTGGTGATGGTCAGCGGTTCGGTGAAGCAAGGATTCAACAATAACCTCAATAATAATTCAATAATAATTATCCGTTCATAACTTGTTTCTTACTTTTTAGTTCGTTATATAATAGGGCAGTCGTATTTTTAATTAGTTATTTTTATTTCTTTAAATAATAATTTTAGTCAGCTCACTGTTAGCGTTGGTACTTGGTGACGTTGTGGCTGTTTTACAAACAGTTCTTGTATTTTCCTGCACGTATCTACTTGTTAGCGAAGTAAAGTCGGTCCAGAGTAAATAGTGCACCATTAGTCTCACTCCCAACCATCGGCTGTCACAGTAAAATGTGAAAACAATACGCTTCACGCTTTTTCCAGCGATAGACAATCCTTGCCTACAAAGGTAGAATGATGCGCTACTATACGTCGAGCCGAGATGCTGTTTGCACTTCGGACACAATAGATGAATAGACTATAGAGTTTTCAGTTAGCAAGCTAAATAGTACTAGAAACAGTGGTGTAAGAATAATTACTATAAACAGTGATCGATCTTAAACAATTTTAATTATGATATCGCCCGACTTTCGAAGTGAGACAAATGCCGTTATATCGGCAGTTTAAAAAGTTTTTCTTGTCGGTAATTAGATTTAATATTTTATCAAGTTGGTGGAACACGTGCAAAACTTTTTTGTAACAAAATTATTATGGATTTTTTTAATGATTGGAAACCAAAATATACACGAAAGACGCAACATAGATTAATATCTATGGCCAATACACTATTGGATCCATTTCAATATACTTGAAAGGTACAGAAGATTTGATTTGGCTTAAACCTTTAAATAAGGATTTTAAATGATGCACAATTTGTATTTCTCATTCATCCAAAAATGAACCATACGTATAACGTACTGTATAATATTGCTTCTGAAAAAAATTAAACTTTAATTCAGTTCATATTTCGAAATTTTAAATTACATTTTGTCGTTGGTGTACCGCAAACCTTTTGTTTAAAGTTGAATGTTATACTTTTCACAATTTTACATTATACACATTGCGGAGTGGTCAGGCAACGCTATATATTACAGCGGTGAAACGAAAACCCGAAAATATTGTCATCTCAATATACTTTACGATTATTTAGGATTATAGAATTTTATTTTTTTATAATCATCTCTTGAAAACTTACTTTTATTGATTAGCAAATTTTAAGAGAACAGACATAAATGTATGAACACGTAAAAAGTTACAGAGCTGCCAAAAAGAAAGCGGGTTGTGGTTAAAAAGCATCTAAAATAAAAAAATAGTATACTTAAAGCAATCGGTTATTTTAGTAGGTCTATCAATTTGTATAAGAAAAGACGACGTGTTAGCATCATTTTCTGCAATTAGACATTATGTAGGCCACTGGAATATCTGGTTCGGTAGATGATGATGATGAAAAATATAGAAAACAATAAAATGTTGAATTTTCGCTTTTCATTCAATGCTTTTAAGAACGTCGGAAGTTATTATTTATATCAGCCTATAATAACGACTCTAATAACGCAATGTAAATAAAAAAATACTCTTTTAATAAATACGCGCTCTCTTTCTGTGTAGTCAGGATTAACAATGTTGATGCCTTATCTACACGGAACAATGAAACTGCTGTCTCCACATTTCATTTCTATGAAACATTTTTCTGAAAAACTTACCTTATAAATCCTGATGTCTCGGGCGATTTAGTATCAGTATTCTCTTATTTCTCCTTACCTGTAACAATACGAAATTCAGTCATTCTCTGTAAATATAATCAACATCAAAATATAAACTACTAAGTAACAGGGTTCCTTGAAACTATTAAGTAGATTTACTAATTGACCGTCTTCATTTATAAATTCTTATATGATTCTTAAGTATTGTGCCTACTCGAACTCTCAAGAAGCTACGGGTTTATGAAAGTAGAGTATTTGTTAATAGGCAACTTCGCATAATCACTTGTATTCGAATCTCTAGAATTCCGAACTAACAGTGAAGCGAAACCGAATATCGGACCCCACAAACATACCTGAAATCACAACTTTAAATTGAAATGCCAATCATCAGAAAAGATATAAAAGACTTAGAACGACAATTAAATACACAAAAATATTATTATTTAATTTACTTTTATTTAATTATCTCCTAAAGATCTTTATTTTATTTTATTTATAAACAAATCAGTGATGTTATTTTGTAGTCCCTATTTTAAAACGAATTCGCAACAGAGAACCGATCGTTATTTCGTCGATACAGTTTTAGCGTGACACAAAAACATACTAGTTTTTAGAATGTTTTTGGTTTCAATACTTTTTGAACATAGCAGTATATTTTTTAATAAAACACAGTCTATTATTAGTTTAAACTTATTATTTCGCGCTTCAGCACTTTGAGACCCAGTGGATAACAATTGAATTAAAATCCTTTATTTCAGCAAGAGAAATTATTTAATTAAATTATGAGTTTACTGGTTTTGCAGATGTACGAGCTGGATTATAGTTTAATAACTTTAACATTTTATTTGCATAGTTTTAATATGTAGTATGTTGATGCTTTTCCACAATAATTGGACATGTCGCAAATGTAACATAACATTTATTTGTATTAAACAGTAAAATAACCTGACACTGACTGCGAAATTTCACCACAATAGAGCTTTGGAAGAATATATTATCATTACATCCGTTAACGCCAAAAATAACGAACGAATAATAACCTCCGCCAGTGTTACTCCAAAACAAAAGGCTGATTCAGCAGCAACCGTTGTCATATCGATAAAACATGATAGGCTTGAAGTTATAATGCTTGATTGGAATTTACTGACGTATATTTGGTCGACCTGTGATGTGGTTGAACAGTCGTGGAGTGAATATTCAATTTCCGAAATTATAAATACATAATATAATATTAGTCTGAAAATCTGTTTTGAAACTTTGAAAATGTTGTTAGTAATAATGGAGTCTTATTATATTATAGGCTTAATAGGCTTATTATATTCAACGAACATCTGGGATTCCTTACATTAAGTTAAGACTCGTATGGACCAAGCCTCTATTCTTTTCTTCTTATAAAAAATAAAACTTAACATCGAAAAGATTAAACTAATTTTGTAAGTAAGTAACTCACACCAAAGTTGTATTGGCTTAGTCATCATTAGGCCCTAAAGAATGCACGCTAGGAATTAGGATCTGAAATCTACGCACGTCTACTGGGAATCGGCGAGAAAAGTTCCAAGAATTTCACCTGACTTCTGCAAGTTTCAACACAATATCTGCCTGTGTATGTGAACCTATTGAAATGTAGAGGATGTTGCTTGCGGTGATTATCACTATACTAACCTTATTGACCATTTTAAGAGCAACTTACGAAAACCAACAGTAAAAATAAATAAATATATCAGGACGTTACACACATCGCAATCTAGCCCCAAAGTAAGCGGTAGGGTAGCTTGTATTATGGGTACTAGATAACTGATAAATATACTTACAGATTACCTGATATACATAAATTAAATAAATTGATAAATACCCAGACACCAGAAAACATTCATGCTCATCACACAAACATTTTCCACTTGTGGGAATCGAACCCACGACCTCCAACGCACACGGCAGGATCGTTACCGCTACGCTATTCGGTCTTCAAACTAAAATAAAATCAAGTAATAAATTAGAGGAGTTTTTTTAGATGGAGTCCTTCGTGTTTAGCCGGCTCGTATTTAGCCGGGTTTAATTTTATTACAGAATCCGTTAACAAAAAATAAACAATTCTAACAATGAAAGACTTCAGTTCGCAGAAATAATGAAGTCTATTTACGGACGAGTGTCGACTGTAAACAATATTATAAGACATTAATTCAATTATGAAGACGAAAGATGCTAGGTACTTGTGGGTACTCCGTCATCGCTGTGAGATGTCAGGGAGGTTTAATAGGTCTAACGCAATCAGGCCACGCGCGCCGTTTCAAACCAAGCCTTATAAAGTACTTGCAGTTATAAAATAGACTTCTTAACCAAGTTATTGGAATTTGATTGACTAGACGATGTCCATAATGGATTTTATAAACGTTTTAGTTTGGTATGAAACATCACCGACTTGAATAGAAATCCGCATGATTTGGGTCAGTAAAATATTTATTCATAAAGGCTCGTAGCTGCTATCACGTATGTGGGTACGTTAATATCCCTTAGATCTGATAAATAGTTCCACCATTTTTCATTTAGACACATTTCAGGCATTTAGTAAGCCAGGCTTATCATACCGAATGATTCAGCCATCTTTTTGTGGTAAAATAGTAAAACCTTTTGCGGCAAATAAAAATGAAACTGCAGTTTTTACAGTTTTCCTTCAAAATAGAAATTGGGTAAAACGAAATACAGATTTTTATGTAACTCTATACCACGTTTTACACTATTTGAAGTTCATAATTCTAAAACATTTTCAATTAACAATATGTTAATGAAAAATCTGGAAATACGATAAAGCACTTCACAGTTTGTAGAGTTCTAAATATATTTCACACGCATCGGCAATAGTGCCAAGTTCGTAATACGAGGAGGCATCCGCTAAGACATAAACGACCAAAGTTCTGCAAAACATTGCGAACCAATGAACACCGTAGTTTCAGAAGTATACATGTAAAATATAGAGAATTTTGTCTTAGTGAGACACTGCATGATTCATACGCTCCTGTAATCCTAGTATTTTAAGGTAAATGATATATTTAAACCTCAAAGAAAAAGTCAAGTAATTTTGTCTAATATATATATTAATACCTATCTTAAATTTCTTAACATAGCTAAACCACAAGGCATTTATCTCTAGAAGCAATCAAAAGAAAAAATTGTAGTGGATTGAGATGAAAGATACAGACAAGGGTCTCTCGCAGGAAAGTTATTGTAACTTTGCCACAAAAGGAAAAAAGCAACGAGTATCGGCTAAAAACAATACTCTAGGCGTTGTAATCACAATGGTAGGAAGGAAGAAGTTGTGCATCATGTACTAATGGATCATAGACATTGGACGCGTCCAATAAATATGACCCATTAGTGCGTAATATATTTCAGGTAAATAATAACTGATAACAGTAATTTTTTGTCGAGTTTTTGTTCAGTGATAAGACGACCGCGATCATCACAAAAACTGAGACGAAATGAGAGACCATTCTCGAAGTTTTTCATATTATGATTATTTATGTGTCCGACGACGCCGCATACCGCGTACCATAAGCGTTGCGCGTTGATAATCGCGAGACCAAGGCATTAACCTCTCAAATGGCAGCTCACAGTGGCATCCAGAAAGTCAATGAAATCGTATTCAACAAAGCGAAAGACAACGCCATTTCCAACAAACAGCTCAATAAGCGTAAAGGAAATAAGCTCAAGTAAAAGGCTAGAATATGAAACATGTTTCGCACTCGCAGCTGCAATAAGCGGCGCTTAACTCGCCCATAAATAAAAGGGGAGCGGCGGTACATGCGCCGGCACGTCATAAGCAGCTGTCGCTCCAGTGAATTTTGACGAGATCCGCACCCCGCCGATAAAAATATCAATCTCGGCCTACAACATCTCCTTGGGAAACGATTCCTAATTAATCACTAGCGAGTGTATCGGGAGAGCTCCGCGCATCATTTCCTTCAGAAAATGATGTAAAAGTGAAGGGTGCGATATTATACTCGTGCACCATTTACACTGTGTGATGTAAGAATATTACATTCTTTACACGCTTAAGTATGTTTCAATTTATATGAAAAACTATTAGCATGTGCACTTTAAGCGATGTTTGTTGAACATAATTTATATTCCACTTGTATATATATTATTCTGGCATATCATTCATCATCTAATTAACACTAGGTAGAGATCTGTTTGATTCTTCATTTGTCAGATTATGCCGAAAATTAAAAGCTTTTAGTTTAGTACACAGGTTTAAACTAATAATGTTCATAAATAATTTAACTTGAAATATTTGTAATGCATTGTTCCAATATACAATATTACAGAAGAATAATACAATATTACAAAACGTAAAATATCAAGTGTTCAATGTATGAATAAATTAGATTAATAAATATTCCTTTTGATGAATTGTGATGGTGCGGGCTGATCGTCTATATATATAATTGAACCATAATTGAGTACCCTAGAGAAAGAGCCTATTTTTATCTACTTACTTACAATCCTTACCTCATACATTCCAGGAACTAGTTTATTATCTCCCGGCTGCCACATTCGCGCTGTGTCGTTCCCTCAAAAGCACCACTCAATCTCGGTGATTGCAGTTTAAATATAAAACTAGCCTAAAACTGTAGCCTGCTAATTTTGACTAGGTTCTTTTAAAACAATTTAAGACTCTGACTTTACTGCTATGCAAATTTAATTCAATATTAATTAACGTTCAGGCTTTATTGAGGTCCGGTCTGGTTCTGAAAGAACACCTGGCCATTCAATTGTTAAGCTATATTTCTGAATTTAAATAAATGCTGTCAGGTCTAGGTTCTGTACTTCAAAGCATGTTAAGCACACTCAAATGTAATTATGAATCGTGATTTAGATATAGGTACATAAAGACATTCGATATTGGAGAGTTTTGATCTAGTTAATCACATGTACTTGTAATAGAATTGAAAGTTACATTTTATTATTATTTAACTAGAGTCTGAATTCTAAACGAGACTCCATTAGCGAATACCCTTGAACGTGAGGGAATTATATAAATGAAATGAACATATTAGAGCTTTAAATCATCTGTATTTAGTGAAATAAATTTATTGATATGAGAGAAAGAAACTTTATAATTATTTAGAATCTAGATTCGATGGGTCACATCGATATCTAGATTCAAGCGTTCTGTTCCTATTTAGCCAATCCAGAGAAAACCAACGCTTAAAGAAAAAACTCTGTAGGCATCATGTAAGTATATCTTAATATAATATTACATACACACATGAGTACAAAATGAAATGGTACATTATAATACACAACGACATCGGTAGAGACAAAACACATACTCTATTATATAAACTCTAGCCTAAAGATAAGTATTTACAATAACCGATCTAATCTCACAGCTGGTTTATTCCAAGTTTAATAATAGAATTTAGTTTATATTGCCCATCATTATCTTAAAGCAACCGATAACACGTGTAATATCGCACGTGGTGCGTGCGATATTTAATAAGGTGCATTTTTGCCTAACCTTTCCATATAAAATCGATAAAAGGCACAAAACTATTAAAACAGGCACGCCCGTGAAACCTAACTTAGCCCAGACCTTGGTTGTCTTCCGCTCTTTCGTTCCTGCTAATGAATGACCTGAAATCCCGTGCCAGGATCCATTATGTTTAACTCACAATTTGTTCTTACGACTCTAGCATCAAAGTTCTAAATTTCAGCTGTGAAATTATCTCAAGTAATAGTTTAATAAAATGATTGGAGTACATTACCAAAATCTCCGACACTCGTCTCGCCTGCTTTGTCACTAACACAACTCTATTTTATTTTAGTCAAAGTAAAATATTACAAAGTGTTTAGACTTAGAATTACGAATTTAATTTATACAAGTTGCAAAAGGGTTAACACTGACTCTATATAATATAACGTACAATAATTAGGTACGAGTAACTTGTTAGTCGTCGTAGTATGACCAGCGTAGGCCCCCGAATGCCTCCCTCGCAGCGCCAGCGCAGTGTGTCCCCTCCCTCGTCATCCCTTCCTGTAAGCAAGAAACAGTTCCTCCCCGAAATCACTCTGTTTATTGTAATTGGCCATGTCTCGGTGACTCGATGGCTAGATGACGCGTGATAGGTTTAATTCATTGCCCCGCCCCTAATTTCACTTCTAGTTTTGTGTTAGAGCGAGACAGCGAAGTATTCCTGTCTCTTGGCTGTACTTGACTGTAAAATATTCTTTAATTTTTTTTTTATACAACTTAACCTTATCGGAGACCATCTGGATTGCATTTAGCGCATGATATTTTAACGAACATTCGTTTCAAAACGATTTATGGTTTTCGGTCTTTCTGCTAAAATTTAAGAACATGCCTCTTTTGTTTTATAGTTTAAATGTATTTTCGAACCCTCATAAATTTTATTCTAACGCTTTGAATCGCTTTGGATTTCATATTTCTATTTTTTGTTTATTTTTCGAAAGTTTTACAAGTTTGAGTTTTAAGTACGGTTCCGTCGACAGAATTTTACCTACTTTCAGATTTATGGCTATTGCGGATGCTTTTTGTTAGAATTTTTAGAGCTTTATATAATTTTATCCGTGAGAAATATTAAATACCATCTCATTCTCCCTCGAATAGATTTATTTAAACACCTAGTATTTATAATATTCCTGTCCCTTATACCTAGGTCGTTCAAAAAATCTATTTCTTCTCTTTATTACGCACGCTAGTCCTAACTTCTCACGCTCGTTTTAATTTTGTTCTCCGTTACGGCAATAAACCTATTCAACTTCGGTTTACCTTTTTTTTGTGTGTAGCTCAGGCTACCCGTTTTTATGTCGGTGGTGCCTCAATTTCCTTATCTCTTTGTTTATAGTCTTTGATTAAAGTGCTCTTTGTTTGCCCCAATTCTATGATAAATCCTATTCTATAAAGTATTCTAATTATAGCCGGACAGGTGAATTGATTTGCAGTTTCCTTTGACTTTGTTCATATATGCGCCAATTGATGTGTACACATTAATATGTGAGATTGCCTCCTATAATTGCATTTCATGTAACCTCATGAACTTCTTTGTTAACCTTATATCAGCACTTGTAAGTCTTAAGTTTTTCCCGAACACCTATATCAAACTGTACCAACTTATGCTTTTCGTTATAATGTTAACTATGTTCAGTCTAACTATTTATTCAATCATGCCTGTCGCCTAATCTGCTCTATTGTTTACTTTTAAGAATCGGCTCCCTTCATTAAGCACATAATACTTCGATTCAGGTGTGCTTGTTATTTTCATACGCCCGGCTATCTCATTAGCGACCCTGTCACGTTTTTGATTGACTACCTACTTCTTTCTTATCGATCCTGTACTACCTGCCCTAACGTTATCTTGAACCATTATGCAAGGTTACCACGGTAAACTTAGGTGCTTCCCATTTAAGGGAATCCTGTATACCTCATTGAATCATAATGCTATGGAAATCATGGCAAGCTTAGGTATTTCCCATTAAAGAGAATCCTATGTCCCTCTTTGAACCATTATGTTATGGAAATCATGGTAAGCTCAGATACTTCTCATGTAAGAGAATCCTGTATACTTCCTTGAATCATAATGCAAGAGTGCCTGAAATATATCATTATTCAAATCAATTGAACTGATATAATTTAATCAACAAAGGATTGTAAAATCTCAGGTGTGAATGGCGATACCTCCGCGTTTCTTATCATTTATTATTAGATCCACGCATATTTAATAAGTTTTATTGACTTGTCTCATTTCCTAGTGAATGTGAGTAGCTGCAATTCGGAGTTGCCTTCGGTCTGATTACGCATAAGTTATCTAACTACTCTAGTTATCTTTTACCTGTTTCCTATATGCTAAAGATACCGGTTAACTATTTTCCACAAAAGAGTTTCGTCCACCCACTCAATAACGTAATACCTATCAATGCTTGTCTAATACAGGTAAAAGTTCCCTCTGTTCACAACTTAATCAAATCAAATCAATCAAATCATCCGACATAATTACTCGCCACGCTACGCTCAACTGGCCTAGTATGTTGGTTTAATATCATCTTAATCGCGGCTGTATTCGTCTCTTCCCCTACCCTTCCGACTTAGTACTCTGAACTCAGTCTAACGCAAAACCTAACTCTCAAATGTTCAACCGACAATGTCCGTTTAGTGCCGGAATTCACCACTTCTTTTACCCGCTCTAGCCAGTCAGATCCTAATATCAATGACCTAGATAACTGGAGCATAATAAGCACTGGTGCTTCCGCTAAAATACTACCTAATTAGAATCATCCGATTTGTGCTTTCAGTCCGCGATTCGAACTGACTTTGTCTTTGTGTTTGTTTGTTTGTTTGTGATTGCCGAAATCGAAATTCCGTGATGATCCACCCTGATCTAATTAATTAATTTATTAGACTTAATCTAACCATGATTGAATAACTTGGATGAAATTATTAGTTTTATTTACTTTCATTTTATTTACAACATGAAACGACAGATGCATGGAGGCGAGACAAAGCCGTACTCCCTTTCGGTTGAGACAATGGAGTTTTTATTATTCTATAATTAATTCTCTTTCATTACGCCAAGGCAAATCAACACAGGGCAAGTCATTGCATTCTATTTGTTTCTTTTTTTCCTTGTAATAAGGCTCAAAACTGAAGTTACATAATGTGGCTTTAGGAATAGCATTGTTGTACTCTCGAATTCGGTCGATTCAAAGTTGACATGATATGAGTTTAATTAATCAAATAGAATGAGACTGATGCTGGCTGTGTGAGTGGGTCAGAGGTTATCCACCAACGAACCAAAGGAACCTTGAAGCTAGGGAAATCCTGCGCCAGCAAACTGGCTCTGATATCAGATTATTTGGGCAGATTCAGAACTTTCTATTTTATTCGCTACGAAGCGTATTATTCCCACATGCCCGTAGGCTAGGTACATGAATTTTTTTTAGAGCCTTTTAGGCTTGCCCAGGTACCATGGATTTTGATTTTATTATTAATTGATATGATTGTAATTTGGCCAAATTACGGTCGAAAGTTCTGAATTATTGAGAGGGCGTGTATCTCGGGCTCCCATCCTTTGCCATTCGAGGATTGCCAATCAGCCATGAAAGAAACCTTGTATATATATAAAACCCAATCAAAATTTGAATAATGTTCTGTCAGCTTCGTCCCTTTCTCCATACAACTGTAGTTCCCATAACCAGATATTACCTATTCCGTCATGTTAATGACCCATCTGTATAACAGCCGTAAAGCCAGGTACACTCTCTCCTTCAAGTGTATCCCTACGATGAACAGTTCTGTGTATAAAATATAGCAACGAGCCAGATGAGCTCGGCATATCTCGCTAATGTTACTTGATTAGTTCTGAAGGAACTAGAAGGCTACTTAAGGATTAACTTCAATTTATCCACGTTGTCTAAAATAATTCAGGTTAGCCGATTTTAATTCAACCAGACTTCAAAGGAAATGCTATATTATAGCTTATTTTAATTAGTCTATTTTGATTAAGTATTCAGGCTTAATACTTTGAGTTCATTGAAAGTCATAAAAGAATAGATATAACTCTATGCAGCCTCACATTGTTAAGTTTTATGAATACTCAAATTAGGTATACAGAGAAATTCAAATGTTGGAAGGTTTCAGAATACTTGTATTGATAAATGTATTCATATTCTTACCATACAAACACACACACATACATCAGGTAACTTAGGTAATGGATAATAAGTTCTAACATCATCCATTTAGAGTTCATGAAACAGTGTGTTCATGCTAAAGTTTCCTTTTATACAAGTCTGACACGTAACGTAACGCCTATTTCTTTTCTTGCATTTATTTATTTATTTATTATTCATTCCTACTTGTACATGCTTACAATTTATTCTAGTAAACTATGGCAAATTTAACATATAATAATACTAGCTGACCTGGCAAACGTTGTTTTGCCCTTAGGGGTAATAAAAAATAGATAAATTGAGATTTAACTATCCTATCTCTCAAGATGCATTGAACTGCACATGGTGTGCGAATTTTATTATAATCGGTTAAGTGGTTTAGGAGTCCATTTAGGACAAACATCGTGACACGAGATCTATATATATTAAGAATATTGTCCCCTCAATACATGTCGTTAATAATAGTAATCTATCGTAGGTTAAAATCAAAATATTTACAATTTAATCAGATACATCAGTAGATATGTCAATAAAATAAAATTATTGTAAAGCCATTTTACTACATTGCTAAACTTGTTTTTTTTTTTTTTTTTTTTTTTTTTTTTTTTTTTTTTTAGTAACATTTCTATTCCTCAAATTTACGACTGACAGTTTATACGTCGTCAACTGTACTCCCTCTCAGCAATCGTTTAAGGTTCGCAAACTCCCAACTCCATCCTGGCTTCTATTCATTGCTAGTTAAAATTTAATAAGCCACACATATCCTTTCGCACTCCGATATCCCTATAACCGCCTGTTCAATTATCGGTGTGGGGAACCTAGTTTTAATTTTTCTTCTCTCCCTCACATCTTTTGACCAAGTAGCGCCTTCGCCCTCCTTCACAAACAATATAACCTGTCTGGTATTATTAGCTCCTTATCATTCAATTTCAAGCAATGACGTCCTGCTAAAATATTTTGTCCTATGGCCTAACCGTCCCGGACGATAACTTCGCCTTATCGTTGGATGCCTTCTAATTGTGCACCGATTAATTGAAATTTTCGTAGCAGTAGGGCGAGTCAACGGCGTACCGTTACACGGCCATCTCCTAGTACTCTCGCCAAAATTACCTCAGAAATTCCGCTCATGATGTTAATTTTCTCGGCCTAAATAAACCATAACCGCTGTGTATCTATCGCATAGTATCGCATAATAGAATTTATTACATCTCGTTCGCTCAAAAGTTGTCAAGCCCGAATCGCTAACAGTAATCTACACAATACATTATAATTATGATTGAGTATTGAGTATGTACTATACTCGTTTTATACTTGTAACTATTTTAATATTTAATTTATTATTTTATTTTAGTTATCTAGTATTTGTAATAGTGTGTACTTATTTGGATTTTGGTATAAGTATTATAGTTTTGCACTACCTGCTGTCCGTGGTTTTTCGTATTTTCCTAATCTTTAGGTTGCCTGACAGAGATCGCCACTTAGCGATAAGACCGCCTTTTGTACTAATTACTTTTTACTTCTTAGAAATTATAATATTTAGTATGTTTCGTGGTCTACAAATATATTCTGAAGTAATTAAATCGCTCGTATATACTGCATTAATCAGTCTATAACTCACAGATTGATAACGTCGTCTAAGTAATTTCGTCTACAATCAGCCTGGAAATTGGCAAGTGAACGATTTATAAAACGCTTGTTTAATTAAATTTATATAAATTTAAGAACCAAGATGTTAACTATATTCAGTAAATAAATCATTTCATTTCGTTTATTTCTCTGCGTTCAACACTAGCTAACGCAACTTTCTCTCGAATTCGCTAATTTTTCCAAAATCAACTTTAATGACGTGTTGCCTACGGTCTCATTTCGTTTGTCTATTCCTACAACGCGCTAACCTACGGATAACCGTCCCTATTGTTTTAACCTCGCCAGGGTTCGATACGATCCCAACCATCTGTTAAGCATTAAATGCAGCTTTGCCCCTCGGCACTTTTACCTAGAACCGTCTTATCTCTGCTAGCCATAAAACCAAATTTTTACAACGCATCATTTGTTTTATTTTTCTTTTAACCGTTCAAATCCGCCTAATGTACGTTTATTGTTTACTTGTGCCGCGCTTTTCGTTAAATATCAGAAAATTAACTAAATGTTGCTACCCGGTGCTATCTCGAATCCAGATGTTATCCGAATAGGTATACTAGATTTCAAGGTATAATAGAATTTAGCCTAAGAATAAACAAGGTAAAATATCTTAAGCACAGCCGTCTCCTTGATATCCTATAAATTTTACATTTGCAAGGTATAAAGTTTATTTCTGCTCCCTATATACCTACGACATTTTTAAATGAGAACATATTATATATATAATGACATGCACAATGGCTCCTTTGTAAATCTTGTAAAATGTTTATTTCTGCTCCCTCTATTCCTACGACATTTTTAAATGAAAACATATTATAAATATAATGACATGCACAATGGCTCCTTTGTAAATCCTGTAAAATGTTTATTTCTGCTCCCTCTATTCCTACGACATTTTTAAATGAAAACATATTATAAATATAATGACATGCACAATGGCTCCTTTGTAAATCCTGTAAAATGTTTATTTCTGCTCCCTCTATTCCTACGACATTTTTAAATGAAACATATTATAAATATAATGACATGCACAATGGCTCCTTTGTAAATCCTGTAAAATGTACATATCTTAAACATAACCATTATATTTATCATAACATGCACAATGTGTTTTGTCTCTCTGTGTTGTTTCTATTTAATTATTTCTTAATACACTCTTTATATACCCAATATCACGATCACGATTTCCTACGTTGTGTTTTATTTTTATGCTATTATAGATCTAGTCATATCGTTATTTCGAATACGTACGTAGATCCCTGGTCACTCGGCATCAAATTCTGTGATGGTGCGGGCTGATCGTCTATATATATAATTGAACCATAATTGAGTACCCTAGAGAAAGAGCCTATTTTTATCTACTTACTTACAATCCTTACCTCATACATTCCAGGAACTAGTTTATTATCTCCCGGCTGCCACATTCGCGCTGTGTCGTTCCCTCAAAAGCACCACTCAATCTCGGTGATTGCAGTTTAAATATAAAACTAGCCTAAAACTGTAGCCTGCTAATTTTGACTAGGTTCTTTTAAAACAATTTAAGACTCTGACTTTACTGCTATGCAAATTTAATTCAATATTAATTAACGTTCAGGCTTTATTGAGGTCCGGTCTGGTTCTGAAAGAACACCTGGCCATTCAATTGTTAAGCTATATTTCTGAATTTAAATAAATGCTGTCAGGTCTAGGTTCTGTACTTCAAAGCATGTTAAGCACACTCAAATGTAATTATGAATCGTGATTTAGATATAGGTACATAAAGACATTCGATATTGGAGAGTTTTGATCTAGTTAATCACATGTACTTGTAATAGAATTGAAAGTTACATTTTATTATTATTTAACTAGAGTCTGAATTCTAAACGAGACTCCATTAGCGAATACCCTTGAACGTGAGGGAATTATATAAATGAAATGAACATATTAGAGCTTTAAATCATCTGTATTTAGTGAAATAAATTTATTGATATGAGAGAAAGAAACTTTATAATTATTTAGAATCTAGATTCGATGGGTCACATCGATATCTAGATTCAAGCGTTCTGTTCCTATTTAGCCAATCCAGAGAAAACCAACGCTTAAAGAAAAAACTCTGTAGGCATCATGTAAGTATATCTTAATATAATATTACATACACACATGAGTACAAAATGAAATGGTACATTATAATACACAACGACATCGGTAGAGACAAAACACATACTCTATTATATAAACTCTAGCCTAAAGATAAGTATTTACAATAACCGATCTAATCTCACAGCTGGTTTATTCCAAGTTTAATAATAGAATTTAGTTTATATTGCCCATCATTATCTTAAAGCAACCGATAACACGTGTAATATCGCACGTGGTGCGTGCGATATTTAATAAGGTGCATTTTTGCCTAACCTTTCCATATAAAATCGATAAAAGGCACAAAACTATTAAAACAGGCACGCCCGTGAAACCTAACTTAGCCCAGACCTTGGTTGTCTTCCGCTCTTTCGTTCCTGCTAATGAATGACCTGAAATCCCGTGCCAGGATCCATTATGTTTAACTCACAATTTGTTCTTACGACTCTAGCATCAAAGTTCTAAATTTCAGCTGTGAAATTATCTCAAGTAATAGTTTAATAAAATGATTGGAGTACATTACCAAAATCTCCGACACTCGTCTCGCCTGCTTTGTCACTAACACAACTCTATTTTATTTTAGTCAAAGTAAAATATTACAAAGTGTTTAGACTTAGAATTACGAATTTAATTTATACAAGTTGCAAAAGGGTTAACACTGACTCTATATAATATAACGTACAATAATTAGGTACGAGTAACTTGTTAGTCGTCGTAGTATGACCAGCGTAGGCCCCCGAATGCCTCCCTCGCAGCGCCAGCGCAGTGTGTCCCCTCCCTCGTCATCCCTTCCTGTAAGCAAGAAACAGTTCCTCCCCGAAATCACTCTGTTTATTGTAATTGGCCATGTCTCGGTGACTCGATGGCTAGATGACGCGTGATAGGTTTAATTCATTGCCCCGCCCCTAATTTCACTTCTAGTTTTGTGTTAGAGCGAGACAGCGAAGTATTCCTGTCTCTTGGCTGTACTTGACTGTAAAATATTCTTTAATTTTTTTTTTATACAACTTAACCTTATCGGAGACCATCTGGATTGCATTTAGCGCATGATATTTTAACGAACATTCGTTTCAAAACGATTTATGGTTTTCGGTCTTTCTGCTAAAATTTAAGAACATGCCTCTTTTGTTTTATAGTTTAAATGTATTTTCGAACCCTCATAAATTTTATTCTAACGCTTTGAATCGCTTTGGATTTCATATTTCTATTTTTTGTTTATTTTTCGAAAGTTTTACAAGTTTGAGTTTTAAGTACGGTTCCGTCGACAGAATTTTACCTACTTTCAGATTTATGGCTATTGCGGATGCTTTTTGTTAGAATTTTTAGAGCTTTATATAATTTTATCCGTGAGAAATATTAAATACCATCTCAGAATCAATGCAACATTATTGTATTTTGCTTAGTCCCAACCGAGGCAAGGTACCGAGAGTAGTGATAAAGGTTAACGTTGTCAGCCTTACAACACAGCCTGTACACAGGTTGTACAGCCTGCGAAATATGCTCTGACTCTCCCAAGGCCAATTATAGAAGTTAATTAAGTCGAGCGAAGACCCTTGTTGGTTACGAAATCTTAAATGATAACAACGCATGTTGGTCAGGCAACCGTGTTGACGTGATTAATGAAAGGAAAATCACAGAAGCGTTTCCAGCAGACAGACACGCCAACATAAATCAAGTATAATCTAAGAGGTGAAAGGATTTTCAGATATCGCTTGTGCTTCATATCAGGAACATCTTCCTGCAAAGTTTACGAACTGCTGCTAAGGTAGATGTCTGTTTTGAATTTAACTGATACAATCTCTTTGAACAATACGATGGTAATTAGAAGATAAACAATATCTTGATATCCATGAATGTTATTGTATTTAAATAATGTGACTAAAGCCGGTTCCCAATATTCGATCTATCTTCCATTTGCCCTACCAGAGATATCAATTTGACATTAGCTTCATACAAATTATGTCAAAATTCTATCTCTAGTAAGGCAAACCATGGATAGATTGAATATTGGGAACCGCCATAAGTGGTTTGTTTAGGTTATCCGCGTATTACTTGAGTTTCAGGGGTTTGAGTGCCACACATGCACCAAGCTTTTTGAGGTTTTAGAGTTATGTGTGGAGGGCACCAAAAAATCCTTATAGCGGCGAAGATGTCCTTTAGCAGATTGTGTGATTTTGGTCGAGAGTAAAGCTCTACGAGTATGTGTCCTAAGTCCTCTATAATTTTGTCCTAGTTTCTTCCTTCCTTTCTAACCGAGACTTGGCTAGCTGAGTATCGGTAAACCCTTCTTCTTCATTCTAAAATTAACGCAAAAAGGCAAATTAACAAATAAAAAGATCGCAGATTAAAGCATGAACACTCCCATATACTCGTATTTTTAATATTCTGACAAATATCTAAATATATAAAAGAAGAAACTGACTCACTGTCATATCAACGCACAGCCCAAACCGCTGGGTCTAGAGACTCCAAATTTGGCACACATGTTCCTTGTGAGGTCTAGGGGAGCACTAAGAAAGGATTTTTCAAAATTCACCCTCTAAGGGGGTGAAACGGGGGTCCAAAGTTTGGATTTTATCAAGTTAAAATACGTCTTCACGCCGCAACTACTGTACCGATTTGGCTAAAATTTGGAATAGAGGTATATTATATCTTGCATTACCACATAAGCTACTTTTCATCCCGAAAAAATTCATGGTTCCCGTGGGATAAGTTAAAAACCGAAATTCACGCGGAAAAAAAATCTCACGCCGCAAGTACACAACCGATTTGGATGAAATTTGGAATGGAGATAGACTAAATCCTGATTTAATAAATAGGGTACTTTTCATCCCGGAAAAATCCATGGGTTTTGCAGGAGAAGGGAAAAACATATATTCGCGCGGGAAAAATACTACTTCCCGCCGTAATTACTGAACTGATATGGCTGAAATTATGAATAAAGATAGATTATATCTTGGATTAATACGAAGGCTACTTTTCATCGCGAAAAAATTCAAGGTTCCCGTGGGATTAGTAAAAAACCGAAATCAACGCGGAAAAAAAATCTTCATGCCGCAAGTGCACATCCGATTTCGCTGGAATTTAGAATGGTGATAGATTATATCCTGGGTTAATAAATAGGCTACTTTTTATTCCGGAAAAATCCATGGTTTTTGCAGGAAAAAAGAAAAACAGATATTCATACGCGAAAATACTACTTCACGCCGTAATTACTGAACTGATATGGCTGAAATTCGGAATAAAGGTAGATTATATCCTGGATTAATATAAAGGCTACTTTTCATCCCGGAAAAATCCATGGTTTCCACGGGAAACCTGAAACATTGATGTTCACACGCGAAAAATACTACTTTACGCTGTAATTACTGAACTGATATGACTGAAATTCGGAAAGGAGATAGATTTTATCCCGGATTATTACTAAGCCCACTTTTCATACCGGGAAATTCCATGGTTTCTATGATAATAATGAAAAACAGAAATTCACGTGTGAAAAATATTCCATCATGCCGTAATTACTGAACTGATTTGGCTTAAATTTGGAATCGAGATAGATTATATCCTGGATTAATACAAAAGCTACTTTTTATCACGGAAAAATCTATGGTGTCCGCGGGAAAATTGAAGAACTGATATTCACGCGGTAAAATTACTACTTCAAGCTGTAATTACTGATCTGATATGACTGAAATTCGGAAAAAAGATAGATTTTATCCTGTATTTATACGTAGGCTACTTTTCATCCCGGAAAATTTCATGGTTTTTGCAGGAAAAAAGAAAAACATATTCATACGCGAAAAATACTACTTCACGCCATAATTACTGAACTGATATGGCTGAAATTCGGAATAAAGATAGATTGTATCCTGGATTAATATAAAGGCTACTTTTCATCCCGGAAAAATCCATGGTTTCCGCGGGAAACTTGACACATTGATGTTCATACACGAGATATACTACTTTACGCTGTAATTACTGAACTGATATAACTGAAAATCGGAAATGAGATAGATTTTATCCCGGATTATTACAAAGCCTACTTTTCATCCAGGAAAATTCCGTGGTTTCTATGATAATAGTGAAAAACAGAAATCCACGCGTGAAAAATATTCCTTCATGCCGTAATTACTGAACTGATTTGGCTGTAATTTGGAATCGAGATAGATTATATCCTAGATTTATACAAAAGCTACTTTTCATCCCGGAAAAATCTATGGTGTCCGCGGGAAAACTGAAACACTGATATTCACGCGGTAAAAATACTACTTCACGCTGTAATTACTGATATGACTGAAATTCGGAAAAAAGATAGAATAAATACGTAGGCTACTTTTCTTCTCGGAAAATTTCATGACTTCTACGAGTATGATCATAGTGAAAAACAGAAATCCACGCGGGAAAAATATTCGTTCACGCCGCAACTACTGAACCGATTTAGCTCAAATTTGAAATGGAGATAAATTATATCCTGGATTAACACATAAGCTACATTTTATCTCGAAAAATTCAAGGTTCCCGTGGGATTAGTTAAAAACCGAAATTCACGCGCAAAAAATTATTCACGCCGCAACTACTGAATCGATTGGGCTGAAATTTGGAATGGAGATAGATTATATCCTAGAATCAACTACTTTTTTCTCTGGAAAATCCGTTGTTTTCGTGATAATAGGGAAAAAGAGATATTCATGCGGGAGAGAATTTTTTGTTCACACCGCAATTACTGAAAATTTTTGGTTTAGAGTTGAAATGAAGATAGATTTCATGTAAATTAACACAAAGAGTTCCCGTAGAGAACTAAATTTTTTTAAGTTTAAACTATTTTTTTTAAGTTAAAACTAAAATTTACGCGTGCGAAGCCGCGGGTTTCTGCTAGTAATAATATAATATTTAAATACATATTTTAAATAATACACTATGATCTATTTAAAAATATTAAAAATACTGAATATTTCACTTTATTGAGATATTATCTCAATAAAAAGCTGCATATATTTTTTTATTCACATTCTGATAAATAATATAATTCACAGGTACCACTTAAATAAAATTTCATAACTTTCTATGCTATTTAATAAGTACAAATTCAGAAATCGTTTCAATTAATACGCTGCTGAGGTACGCTGAAACTTTTTTACGTAGGTATTCCAAATGGCAAAGCAATTGGATTTGCAATTGTTATATGGTTTAGGAAGTCGTTACAGTGAAAAAGATACCTAATTGATTATACGATACAGTAGCAATGCATTGTTCAAATGTTCACAACTAAACTCAAATGCAGCTTGCTTGAAATCGCTTTGAGGTTTATTCATTGATTGTTTAAGACAAGTGCCGCTTTAAATTAGGGTTCACCGTCGAAAATCGGTTGGGGTGATCTTAATTAATGTACAGTAAACAATAGGTCGTGCACGACTCTCTTTACATAAGTGGCTGTTTAGGCAATATCACGTTTCATATTTTGCAAATTGCAGTTTAAGTCCGGGGCGACAACGGGGTCTGGAGAGGGGGGTGCTCTCCCTCTCTTATCGCTGGCACGTCTTGTGGCTTTAATTGATATTGTTCAGAGTCAGACGAAGACGCAGTCATCGTAACAATATCAATACGCCAAACTACAATACCTGTAGAGATTAGATAATTGTTATCGACAACGATGTAAGCTCTGCTAGATACATGGTCCCTTGGCTTGGAAATTGTGCAACACATTGTGTCTTTATTGCAATTTAGCTTAGAAAGCGAACAAGACTCTTTTACAAAAAAAAAAACGTATAAAAGTACGTTTCGTCTTACGTGACATAAATATCTTACGTCCCAATTTACATAATATGTGCAAATTGGGATGTAAGATATTTATATTAAAAGAAGATAAAATTACTTTTTTTACATACAAGAAAAAGGATGAGATATAATTCAAAATTCAAAATGACTTATTTCTTACTAGCTGTTATGAATATTCAGTCAGTGAGACATGATAATATATCTATTTATTAGTGGTTATTATAGTCTAGGATCCCGCTATACAACGACCTTCACCGAGCTGCTTATTGGATGAAAACTATTTTATATCCAAATAAATATGTCAATAAATATATCGCAAGTGGGTTGCCTAAAAAATTTCAGTCCAGGGTATGATTAATTAAGAATTAAAAAAAAACCATTGTAACATGGACTCCTATTTGTTACAGTTTAGTTGACATCGTAGTTCAAATTAGATTGGATGGTATAAATAGTGCTTTTTGCCAGAAATACTTTCCTGGCTGAGGAAAGTATTTCTGTTCTATATTTTTTGGCAAAAGAAAGTTAACGGATAATAAAATCGTAGGTTTTATGCACAATTATGCACAATTGCAATTTGCGACCTGAATCGCTCATCCAATCTAATTTGAACTAAGATGTCAACGGAACTCTAACAAATAGGAGTTCATGTTACAATGGATTTTTTTTTTAATTCTTAATTAATCATATCCTGGACTGAAATTTTTTAGGCAACCCACTTGCGATATATTTATTGACATATTTAATTGGATATAAAATAGTTTTCATCCAATAAGCAGCTCGGTGAAGGTCGTTGTATAGCGGGATCCTAGACCATTATGAATAGTTATTATTTCGCGACTTAAAACTTTGTTTCCAATTTTCAAAAAATCATTTCATTTCATTTCATTATAAATTGGTATTCGTGATATTACATTTAGATTTTCGCTTCAATAATTGAAAAGCGCATTGATTTTGTTTAACAAGACAGTATCGCGTTTAAAATATTGAATAATACAAGTGATCGATTAGTGAATCAATTATCTTACTGTGGGTTTAATCATATCAGTAACGAGACATTCCACTTCCGCGATCAAAGCGGATTTAATTAAAATTTCGCATTGACGGCTTGTCTAAATTCCAAGTAAAATTAACTTTTTCTTGCTTTCTAAAAGAAAGCTTTAACGAAATCTCATTCATTTAGGTACATTTAGGGTAGATAGGTATATTCATAGGTTTATTTCAAATCTGATCATTTTATAATAACGATACAGGTTTATCAATCAAAAGTAACTTTCATCAGCTTAACATAAAAATATAACATCTTGATTTACATTCATGAAAATACGAAGAAGTAAATAAAATGTCTATCCACCTTGTCCCATTTTGAATGGTAAATATCTCATATTTCCATTTTCATATTCATTTATTTGCTCAGATGTAGGTACTAATATTTTTGTTTAATAAAATCTATATTTAAACCTAAATACGAAAGGGGATTGTATAAAATACGAGTTATATACGTAACCTTTTACGCCAGTGCGTAAAACCTTACATTCCCTTAACTTAATTCAACCACATTGTTACCTAAATAACAAACTTTATAATTATTGCGGTTCGCAGGTTCAATACTGTTTTCGTGTCTTATATTCAGTTAATTTAAGGGAAGTTTTGATGGCGGAAAGTTCCCCACCTATTTCCATTGTAATATATACTTCCAAGTAATTTATTGTTAATAATTATGTTTGTGAGATTACACGTAAACGTTAATTTTAGCTTTTCTATTGATAACGAATTTTGCGCTTGATCATAATGAAAACAAAGGAAATTTGGAGAATTATAGCACAGAGTTATTTTTCACTTAGATATTCGTAGAACAAAGCATAATCCATTACAATATGTATCGCCTCGAGAAAAATAAGTCTTCTTAAGCCATTATTAATAGAACTTACAAACATTTTCAAACAAGTGCTGCAAAACTCTTCAGTGCTTTTTCTCACTGGTATCTCTGAATATGGAACCAATTATTATCTTTATATTCATTGAATATGCTTTTTTCGACTACAACAAGTAGACGGGTAGGCCTTATGATAAATGATTACGAACCTACACCGGGAAAGATCTACTCGCAAAATTGCACGTAGCAGAAAAGCGGCGAATTCAAATTAAATGCAATCTTGATTTAATAAGACTCACGCTACAGACCGAGATGTGTACCTACTTTACCTACATGTGCAAAAATCTTCCTATTGAAATTCATGCTATTCAAGCTGCGAACAAGATCAGTGTTAATTAAAATCGGAAGAGAAAATAAACCGTACTTAACGGGACATAATTAAACTGGCAACTGTGGTTCAAAATCAATTTCCAGTCTAATTATTCTAGGCATACATAGAAACTTTGTTTGCATGACCCTCTCGGGACAATGAGCACTCTTGTCTATGTAAAAATAAGCAAGACGCGATTATTCTAATGCTATATAATATAATAATAATAATAATATGTAAGACAATAGTAATCGAGTATTGAATAGGTAGGTATGCGAAAGACATACACACATTTAAATGGTAAGAAGTAACAAATAATGTACGTAATAAAATAAAAATTGAATTTAAAATTAAAAATCTCAATTCGATTCATCATTTAGCGATTATACTGGCACGCGTGAAGCACTTAATTAAATGATATTCATACACCAAAAATGCCTTACATCATTTTTGAAAAAAGCTGATACTGTTACACTGCTGGACCGATATTAACAGAAACATAGCTAAGAACAACCGCAATAATCGCATCGAAATCATCCGTTTCAGAGCTTTTTTGCGTCAGGGGTTAAAAATGATATTAAATACGATATTTTCTATGGGAAAACTTTTCTAATGTATAAAAATGATATAATGTTCCTAATTTTTAATTTCATAATTTTTAAAAAAGTTCATAATTTTATTATTGCAACCGTGACTTACTTAACTCATTTTTATAGAAAGTTTATGTAAAAACCCATACAAAAAAATCTACTGGCAGCAAATGCTGCGTATCCATAGTAGGTATAATTTGTTCTCGATGAGACCCGGTGCCAACAGTCATCAATTGTTCGCAAGCTGGAGGCACTAGAGGCGTAAACATCGTTCTATCCCATTCCCATACTATAGCATTGAGCTACATAGCCTTGAGTCTAGACGACAGTCCAACCGATAAAATTCCACTTAAGTTTATAAAACAATTGCATTAGATTCTCCCAGCGGTCGTAAACTATTCGCATTTGTCCGATAAAGCGAAAAATGACTTTTATTTTCTCCAGTTTTATTTAAAAATTGTCATAAACTAAAAACATTCAAATTTCACAATAGAAGAGTTAACTCCTTAACAGTTTAGTGCAATTGTAGTGTTGTTTGTCAATTGGTGACATTATACCAATGCAATTTTAGACGCACGACGTGATATCGACGGATATTTCAGAAGTTAATTATACGACAGTGATAATTGTATTTTAGTTTCCTTTGTTCTATTCCTCAAATGCTCAAATATCCAAAATAAATAAATATCATTTTGTGTTGGGCTCGTATCATAATAGATGCAGGCACTGGCCGAAAAATAATAATCAGTAACCTTAACAACAAAGAAGAGGATAAACGAGGATAGCTTTATCCACCGCGATAAAGCGGACTCAGGTAGCGCGTGGCGCGTTTGTGATTATTATCGACAATATGCAAAGCGTTGAAAATTCTGTGTGAATGTTAGTTACTCCTTCACACTGAAGCTATGGAACTGATACTGATACGGCTTATAAAGTCAAACCTGGTTAACTGAGAGCTCATGGGTCCGAAATCTCATTATCTCTTATAGGCATTTCTCACTAACCCGATTTTCAAAGTTAGGAGTGCAAAATGACGGGACAAATATTCTTACTATTAGTAAAAGTATTTTTGGAATATAAATAGATTTTACCGTGAATTAAAAAATGGGCTTTTTTATTCCAAAAATCCGTGATACCTAGAGATAATGAAGTACTTACCGAATTTCACGCGGGCAAAAGTAAGTCATAAAATTATCTTATGGTATTATAGATAGAGTTCAAACCGTTTTCAATTCTGTTACGCATGACTACGAATTACTTTATTTATGGTGGAGTTCCATGCCAACAGTTCATTTGTTCAGAAGCTGGCGGCATTGGGAGCGTGAACAACGCAATTTTATCCGAAACTGCCATGCACTTCATTCAGTTGAAACGGCCTGAACTAGCAATATTTATCATAACAGTTTATTTCATTATCATGTTACTCATCACACTGGATAACGCATTTGTCGGATAATGCTGTAAAAATTGCAATTCCCAGAACATGTTACAGACTTTTACTAGGAGACGGTTATGGATAGCGTTATATCGTGTAAATACCAATTGATTTCTAAATGAATTTTACTAGGAAACATATAAACTTAGCCCAAACACAAGAATTTAGATGAAAGTTGTTATGAAAACTTGTGCTACATACTCACGATATAAATACTCAAAGAGGGTTAACAGAGTAATTTTATAGTGTGCTGCCAAGTGCTGGTTTCAATATACAAAAGGGGCCAAACGATGAATAATGGATATGTTTAGTAAGTAGATGCCTACACTGTAAGCAACTGCTTACGAATCCTGTTAAATAAGCGTATTCCAACCATCCAAAATTTGTCGGTGTCATTTTCGCTTAAAATTAACCGTTATATTAAAATTATGCAAATATTATTTCTACGATACACTCTATAATCTTAAAAACAACTTCCAACAAATTTAAATAAAAAGCAACTTAGCCGTTCCATACAAAATAAATTTAAAACCTCTTCAAAGTTTAATGGTTTCCTAGCACGCAAAATAGTTCTCACTCTCTCGTTTTTATCTTCAGCTATGTCAATAATATGTTAATTTGTTTTATACCGTTTAAGGTGTCACAATTTTTTGAAACAAGTAATTACAAAATGTTATTATAAAAAACAAATTTATGTAAATATATGGGATAGCTGTATCCCACGTACCCATTGCGTGTGGTCATCTGAGAACGACAAACGCGATAATATGATACGATGCGACACGATACTATTAAGACGTAGTTTTTACATGTATTTGTTGCGTACCTACATTTCCGCCACAATCGCGACAAGACTATTATATATTATTGGTCGCATTATGTTGTATAGTATCGCTTTAATTAATGATCATAACAGAAACATATACCGTAGGGACTTACATAGCAGAAACGTCACTATTAATATTAATGCAAAAAAAACTAACAGCTCAACCCCTTAGTAGCTCACTGTGGGGACAAACCCATAAATAAAGGTTTTAAAAACTCCATAGGTCTAACCATGCACGAATGCGAACTAGCCAAGTGCATAAACATCAACCGAGTACTTTTAAAATAAAACAGCATGCGCAGTAAGTTAATTTATGCAATGAGAAATACGGAAAGGTTCAAATTTTCGTCCAACTTAAAATTCATTTTTCTCTTTTCAACTTTATAAAGGTGAGAGACAGACAAAAAGTCAAACTTTCTTTTATCTTTTTCTCAGTTCCAGAAACTTGAACGTTCGCTATCGCGAGAATTTTAAAATCCAATAAGTAAATGTTTTATAATAATTTTTAGCCAAACGATTTCATACCATTAAACCCGCCGTTTACGAACGAAATTGGTGAATGCTCGTTATCGAAGTTCTTCGAATGAAAATCGCAAATCAAGTGCAAAAACGTGACACTTAAATAAAAGAGAATAGGAGAAATGACGTGCAAGTAATATCCGCAAATGATAAGCGTCCGCCAAAAACATTAAAAAGTGCGGCACGTAGCACTCTAGAGGCTTAATCAATTTACGTGGGATGAAAGCGTGTGCACAAGTTAATATCATGATCGCCGTAGCACCAGCGTTGCTAAAGCTGCAACGTTGGTGCAACGTTGAAACTTCATGCAGTTGATTCATTTTTCAGCAGTTCATTTCTTCATTCCCACAGTAATGTCTACAAAGAGTACAAACAGTATTCGAGTATTATAGCTAGTCTTTCTGCCAGTCAAATCAGTATTTTGCGATGCTGCGGAATTTAGTTTACAGGTAAGTAAACAGTTTCCTGAAAGTGGAGGGAGTTGTATCGTTCCTGGCTTCAGGCAATTTTAGTGGCAGCAATTATAATATCCTTCAGTTACATAAGATTACGTTTGCAATAGCATTTTCAACATAGATACATCTGAAATTACTAAAGCGATGATGGCAAAGATGTGATGGATGATGATAAAATAGCTGTCACAAATTGAAACAACCTAAACAGGTAGGTAATCTTAAATATGACACATAGTATGAATCAAACACGATTGGTACAAAGCAATTACGATTGATAAACGAAAGCAAACTAAAAAATAAATGAATGACTATGCATGCAACAATAAAATAGGATGTGCGTTAGTAATTACATTAAACTATGACTAATATTTATTACACACGCATTTGCCACTTGTTTTTTGTCACAATCTGACACAGCTGTTGTACTAAACAATAAATAGCGTGTACTTGTATAGAATTTGTGTATACATATTCCGAATAAATATGTTACTTACCAATGTAGATACAATTAGGTACAAACTTTTAGACTCTGTTTGGGGCGTCACAGGTTGTATAAAAATAGACAGGTAAGAAAAATGAGGTTGTTTTAAAAGAAGTTAAGGCTAGACGGTACCTATAATTTCAAAGACATAAGAATGATAAGAGAAATCCTAGTGTTAAAATAAATAAATTCCTAAGTAACAAGTAGGCACAGCAAGCGTGTCTTCCTTATTTCCGTCTAATCGCAAATGCACATTGTAATAAAGTCCGATGCCAGAAAATAGAATCAGCTTAAAAATAAAACGCTTACTCACGTTAATATTAATTAAATGCATAACATGAAATCCGAGATAACTTCCTCAGAAGCGCCAGATGTTGCCGCTTGTTTTAGCAGAATTTTGAATCTTTGCTCATAATTGAAGACCCCTTTTAAAGCGGCAGAGGAAGCTACAGATAAACACATTAAAATTATAATAAGCCACAAAAATACTGATATGCGTCATTGTTTGCAAGCTGTGTGTAATTGAATTGATATAAACTTAATATGACACACTTTAACCGTGAGCATGTTCCATGTAAGCCAGTTAATCCAAGCCCGCAAGTCATTAGGGACAAACGCATAAACCGCACTGTCCAAATAATTTTCCACCTCAGCTTAAATGTTAAATTTATTATCAGTTGATAATAACGCAGATTTATGTACTATCGGAGACACGGTAAGATTATCAGAACTAATACCTGTGACTATGACATACACAAAGGTCTATAGTAGCTGTTTTAATATGAAAGCTTGGATATAGTGGATACGTCTGCTTAATGTTCCACGGCACAACTACTGAATTAGCTGGCAATGGAAAAGGTTTATACCGTACTTTAATATAAAGGATTTTCATTGTATTCAAATATACATATACCTGGGAATTACTTATAGTATTTGATAATTTTGGAAACAGTTAATGTAAAGTATTAAAGTGGAATGCAGGTATGTACCGAGATGTCTTTAGGCTCATAAGCACACCGTCACGCCTACGTATTACACCCGTTTACAATCACAAGGCAAAAGAGACCTTTTCTGCAAAAATCAATTCTAGTTTTATTTTTAAAAGACTCTACCAATTTTTAGTTTGACGAATGAAACTTTTTTATGAAAAAAAGTTATGAACCACTATATTGGCTAAAAAATCCAACCACAGTCCAGTCTTTCTGGTGGCGATCGATATCACAAAAGTAATAAAAATAAAAATCTTTTCGCTTGGTACTCGAACATTCAATCTCACAGGAGTGCAGTTCAGATACTTGCTCCTATGACGTCATAAAACGTTCTTCAGTAAATTTCTTTCAAAGATTAATATCAACACTACTAGCTGACGCCCGAGGCTTTTCTCAGTGAGGTTAACCCCCCCCCCCCACAAAGGTTAAAATTTTTAAAACTTTACATACTTAGCTATTATATATAGCGATACTAAAAAATTAAAACTAGCTATAAATTCATACGCTAGGACATCTCTTATGATAGCAGTTCAGACTAAAACCTTTTGCTCCCTAATCCCTTGACCCTAATCCACCATATACGGTATACCCCCTACAGGTTGATTTTTTTAAAACTTTATATACTTAAGTAGAGCTATCTGTAAAAAAAACATTAAGTTAGGAATTAGCGCTATAAATTCCAAGCTAGAACGTCTCATATGACAGGAGTACAGACTAAAACCTATACAAGATACATTTTGGTAAATACGCAGCACAGTTAACTACGTACGTATGAGTCTAGTGTATTACTTACGAGCAGCAAGCTTATTTGACATCAGAATGTGGGAACACAAACATGCAAGTATTGTACTTCTGGTACGCATACATAAGTTGGTTTCCTGTGATGGCAGCTGATGGAAATTGTGCAAATTGAGCGAATCTGTGTAGTCTCCGTCTTCCACAGTTTATACTGCACTGCAGTACGAGTATAACCTAATCATGCTGTGTTCCGTACAATCCTACGATATGCATAATTAAATTAGGGACAGCGTTTATCTCTACTTAACTGTTCTATATTGTAAAGGTCCCTATGATTTTTGGTTTTTCAAATAGTCTGTCTATTACAATTGAACTAACTACTGACTAACAACAAACTAAAATTTAAAATTGGTGTTCGACGACACTTAAAAAATATTTGTAATCTTATTTCATTACCTAGACAATATTTAGTGAATAACAGCCCCTTGTAAGAAAAACGTATCGTAATCTTTTACAAATTCTGCCAGCTGATTGGTTCCATGACTTACCAGCCAATCCAGGGGCAGTATATTTTTCTAACGATTACGATAACGATGAATACTTTTTTCTTACGCAATCAGACCCCAGGTTTGAAACTATAAGGTAGTAAGATGTGTCATGTAGGATACCTACTGTAACTGATTCCGTTTACAAGCTACTAGTGAAGATATAGGTAGAATGTCGGACGAGTGGTACAACGCTGAGACGGTTACAGAACACGGTTTCCGTAAAGCGCTTTTAGACGAAACGTTAAAATTATGTGAACTGCTGTTATTGAATTATTATGACTAAAAATTACTAAAGGTACCTTTTACAAGCTACTAACATGTGAAGACGTAGGTAAAATGTCGGACGAGTGGTACAACGCTGAAACGGTTACGGAACACGGTTTCCGTAAAGCGCTTTTAGACGAAACGTTAAAATTATGTGAACTGCTGTTATTGAATTATTATGACTAAAAATTACTAAAGGTACCTCTACCTACTGATTGATATATTTGTTTTGATGTCGCACTTTTATTAGATTGTTGGTTGCAGTTTAACCTCAGGGTTTTACGGACCGGACTGGAAAGGCAGACAAGCTGTAATTGTTTTTACTTAGTTTTGCTTGATGATGGTCTGCTATTATATTCTTATTTGATAAAAAAAAAAACATTTGAATTTATAATAAACAAGTTCATTTTACAAGTTACATATTTTGAGTTTTGTCTAAGGTTCGTGAAGGCTCGTTCGGTTTGAGTTCGTGAAGTTAGGCTTTGTAGAATTAGGGCGTCTAGAGTTAAAACTTGGATCTTCATGAGATATTATAACTTTCTGATACTCGTAGTAAACTTAAATTTAACAAGCAACTCATATTTCGTCAACTTAAAATTGAATTTTAAATAATAATGCGTGAGTATTGTATTGCTAAATTAATAGCTTCTTAAATTAACACACACACACACACACACACACACACACACACACACACACACACACACACACACACACACACACACACACCATAAAATCACTAGCTTTAAGCTTCCTGCAATTTAATTTAATGTTATGACTTCCGTCTCAGTCTTGTATTATTAAGAATATTATAAGGAAAATCTGTCATTGGCCATATTAGGTTTAAGCTTTAATGTAAACGTTATTAATGTTTGTAACGCTGTTGATTTTCTGTAAAATAAATAAATAAATAAATAAATAAATAAATAAATAAATAAATAAATTCTTAATAGACTGCATTGGTGTAGCGCTATGTATAAATACATGAAGTTTTGATTCAAACCTCGCACAAAATTTCTTACTTCGAAATTTCGATTTCTTAGAAATAGCAAACAAAAATTGTAATATTGCTGATTACATAGAAAATAATAAAATGCATAAATGGGATGTTCATGCATTTTCACTGTGTGAAACATCACGTAAAAAAATTTAGTCTTTAGAAGTCAACTTCATTCCAATCTATTACGGAGACAAATAGTATATTTGTTATAAGTTGTTCGTTGAATGCATAGTTTTCAGTGTCGACTGCTGTCTGTTTAAATTCGCCAAAGAAAGGTACGACTGCCAAAGAGAGCTGCAACAATCATGTGCCCGACTGCATTACCGATGGCTCACTGCAGCCGGCCTTTGTGTAGGTACTCATTCGGATGCCGCTCATATCTTTGTAGCAGCCGCTACGTATCCAGTGGTGTAACAACTATCCATATTAAAGGCCAAAATTGCAGTTTAATTTATTCCGAACGTGTCTCGCCCACGGCCGCAACTGATGAAGACAATGATACCACTTGTGCTACCGATTTCACATAACTTAAAATCCGAGTTCGTTGGGAACTTTTTATTTTCCAGGGATGCGTACAAAGTATTGTTATGTATCTCATGAAACCTTAGAGCCGATTAGTATATTTCTGAGAAAAGCGTTTTCATAGCTCTATAAACATATTTTGTACTATAAAATTTAACTTATTTTATAATATTATTTTATGGTATGTTAAAATTTAAAAGTTTAAGCGTAAAAATCATAAAATACTTGTTCGGTATAAATTCAGAGGTTGTAATAGGTGGAGGTTTAAGTTCATATTGTATTAATATAGATTAATACTAGCTTTTGCCCGCGGCTTCGCCCGCGTGAATTTCGGGGTTTTACAAATCCCGCGGGAGTCCTGGATTTTCTGGGAAAAAAACAGCATATGTGTTAACCTAACTCCAGAAACACGATTGGATAAAAATTTCTCGCCAAAAAGTTCTCCCAAAAATTGCTCCAAAATCTCAATTTTTCTAATTTCCATCGAAAACTACGATGGACATAATTGTAATTTTTGTTTTAATGTATCGGTAAAAAATAATTCCCAAAAACGCTCAGAACGACATTTAAATAACTGGCTTAGTTTTTGAAGTAATTAGGTAAAACAACCTTTTTCTGTTATATTCTTCCGCAACGCTGCATACTAACCTAACCTAACCTAACCCACCAACGTATTCATAAGAGTGAGAAGGACGAAAATAAAATCCACGCTTCCGCGTTGATTTTATTTTCGTCCTTCTCACTCTTATAAAAATAAAATCCGCTTAAGAGTGAAATAATTTCAGAACCTTTACCTTATAGGTATCCATTTCCGCATTTATAGCATAACTAGCTGTTGCCCGCGGCTTCGCCCGCGTGAATTACGATTTTTTTTACATAATATACCTTCCTACTGAAATTCCTTGATTTTTCGCGTGAATTCGGTGTGATGTTGAACAGAAACCTGTTCTTACTTTGCACGGGTTATATTGTGGTGATTTTGAAAACTCCTTTTTCTTAATAAGATTCATTAAAACGTAGTTGAAAGATCAAAAGGACGATTTTATTACGATTTATACATTGGTACAAGTCCTGTGCCACTGGGTCGAAATATCGACAGTTAAAATCGTCCTTTTCATTGTGATTTTTATTCTGAAACCACGAAATATGTCAAAAATCATTAAACCATGTGAAAAGTTGTACTGGTGGTAGAACTCTTCTTTCAGAGTTCGGCCGGGTAGGTACCACTGGGATAAAATACTCTACTAACAATATTCCCCAGCCCAACATCATATAAGAGTATTTTAAAAATTTTTGCTTCATCTCAATACAATCCAAAACATCAGAATGGGCAATGGCTATTTACGTATAAAAAGACCTTAGATGACAGTCAGTCGGTTAGGATCGATAAGACCTAAGAGTTAAAAATATTTGTGAACCATTATTTTACCCTTTTCATACTGCGGGTGATAAAAAAAGACGCGGCACTCCTGGAATGTCGACAGAAGTGAAAACTTAACAGTGCCATCTGAATATAAAGTCAGGAAACAGTAAATAACATGACAATTAATTATTATTTTAAACATTTCGGTAGTACCTATCTCAGAGTTTTACATTCAAGTTCCACATAAATTGTAGAGATGGCGCTATACGGTATAACGTAGCGATAACGCCAGTTACATGATTTTTGTTCACCCTGAAAGTGAAAATTTTTAAACCATACAAAATCTCCTACTAAGCCTATTTATTTACGGCTGTAAGGGTACTCCAGTCTTACTTGAGCCCTACGTCCTAGCCCTAGGTTCTTTGTGCAGTCCGAGTTTCAAGTCACCTACTTGAACTTATCGCTAAAGGTTCTGATGCCTGTAATTTCTGAACTACAAAAGTGATGATGATAAAATTTGTATGGAATAATCTTTAAAGAACCTCCTTTCTAACAAATGAAGAATGAATCAAATCGGACAACGCGTTAATGAATTATAAGTAAATACACATTTTGACTATGATGCCGTCTTCCAGGGAAACCATGATGAATTTCGGGACAAAAAGTATCCTATGTCCTACCTCGGGGTATGAGCTATAATCATGTCAAGTTTCAGTTAAATCCATCCAGCGGATTAGCCGTGATGCGCGGTCTTGAAACAGACAGACAGACAGACAGACAGACAGACAGACAAAAATTAAACAAATTACAGTTTTGGCTTCAGTATCGACTAAATAGTGTCCTCCAACAAAAATTTTCAAAATATCTTCAATGTACAGAATTCGACCCTTTACAGTTTTATTATAAGTATAGATTACTATCACATATTCTATTGCTCAACTAAAACACATATTTTTAATAGCGAAACAGTTCTCAGAAACTATACAAGAACACCTTTTTAGCATTATTAACCTGTATACCATTGCTTAACCAAAACACACATTATAAATAGCGAAACAATTGTACTTTCAGAACCTTTATGGGTAGGTACCCATTTCCACATTTATAGCATTACTTATTACTATACCATATCCCTAACATACATTGTCAGTAACGAAACCGATGTTAGTTCAGAACCTATATCATATAGGTACCCGTTTTCATAGTTATAATATTATTAACCTGTATCTCATTGCTCAACTAAAACACAAAATACTAATAGCGAAACAGTTGTAATGTCGGAACCTATAATACGGGTACCCATTTTCACATTTATAGCATTATGCATTATTTATAGCATTCTATCATTATTATTTATAGCACTATCCCATATCCCCTTGTTCAACTAAAACACACTTGTTAAATGCGTACAGTGCTATGTTCAGAACCTACATAGTGGCCATTTTCACATTTAGAGTGATAATAGATTCAGTTTTTGCCCGCGGCCCCGCCCGCGTCAAATTCGCTTTTTCATGAATCCTAAGGGTAACGTCATTTTCCTGTTATCGTTCCCTATTCCAACCTTTAAACATGCTTTCAAGCAAGTTCGCTTGAACAATCTATCTATAAATGTAGCTATAGATTGCTCTAGAAAATTTGGTATTTTGAGTATCCCACGGGAACTACGGCTTTTTCCGGGATAAAAAGTAGCCTATGTTTTAATCCGGGTTATAAGCTACCAATGTTCTAAATTTCAGCTAAATCGGTTCAGTAGTTGAGCCGTGAAGGAGTAAAAAACATACACACACACAAACTTTCGCCTTTATAATATTATATTATTAGGATTAGGATTAGGATTAGGATTGATGATGATTGATGATTGATTGATAGATAGAATATGGTCCCGTTCTATCGTCCTCCTAAATGCAGAGGCATTGATGTCCTGAATACTGGACTGAAGGGTTTCCAACTTTCCACATAATATGGTTACACTGGCTGTTGCCCGCGGCTCCGCCCGCGTGCAGTTCGTTTTTTTTACAAAAATGTTTCCCGTGGAATTTCTTAATTTTTCCCAAGATAAATGAGTGGTCCCTGGGTTCGATGGACCCGTAAAAGAGTCTTCTTCCAATCTCTCCTGTTAACGTGCTATCTTCTTTCACACAATTTACCTATATCTTCTTTGGTCTTCCTCTACTTATACACTCTATCGAAATCGCTTATGTTACTCAATTCGTATGGAGTAAGACAGAGTGGGGCGTGTCATCGTGGATTGTAATATCTATACTAACAAAACTTATCTTATTCTGAGATGATACCAACGCCCAGATATTGTAATTAAGCATTCTGATGCGCTGCTGTGTACGTAGCAACCCGTTCCTGCTACGTACGGGTTATCTTGTCTAGTTATACCTAGTTGGACGATCAAAAGGACGATTTAAACTGTCGATATTTCGACCCCGTTTTGATTGTGCTACGTAGATAAGTAGCTATAGGTTTTTTTAAACATCCCACGGGTGCTCCCAAATTTTTCACGATGAAAAGTATCTTAAATGTTGACTTTTCTTTCCCGCGGGAACTCGATTGGATTTATAAGTTTTACTATATATATATTTTGTTAAAGAGGCAACATAAGGTATCAGCATAACAAATTTTACTAAATTAAGTTCATTAGTTGTTGTTTACAAAGCTGTTAAATAAATTGCAGTTTTTTAACTATCCCACGGGAACCCTTTATTTTACCGGGATGAAAAGTATCCTATATGTTGACCAGGGACATAAGCTATCACCACACAAAATTTCATTGGAATCGGTCCAGCCGTTCCAAAGATTAGCCCGTACAAACAGACAGACAAACAGACAAACAGAGAAACAAAAAATTTGAAAAAAATTTAAATTAGTTCTATTTCACTTCTTACATCCCCCTGACTCCGTTTTTAGCATTTTTTTTATTTGTACAGAAATTCGACCTCTACAGATTTATTATATGTACTAGCTGATGCCCGCGACTTCGTCCACGTGGGATAAAAACTATTCTATCTTTTAAGTTGGACCAAATGACAGATATTCACAAAGTTTGAACTAAATCGGTTCAGTAGTTTAGGAGTCCATTGAGAACAAACATTGTGACACGAGATTTATATATATTAAGATTGATTGATAGAGATCGCAATGATATATGATATATTGATAATATAACAGAGTTGCAAAAAGCGCAAAAGTTTTTAAAATACCTTTTGAAAATTCTAATGAATGTTGAAATCATATAACATTGACGCAATATATCTACCCAGTAGGTATCAACCAAAAGTACGAGCTCAGCAGGAAATTCCCTAAAGATAGAACTTTATATGTATTTGATTCAGATGTGTGAAAATTAATTCTAACATCGCTTTAGTGTACCAGTATCACAGCAGCTTTCCCATGGGGGCAGCGGATCGTAATAACAGCATTACTAAGATATGAGACAAAACAGTATACGTGACGTGACATACTAACACATGGCGAAAAAGAGATTTCAATTCTGATTACTTTCATTATACAAGAATTTACGACGAAGGGTTGCTCGTAAAAGCAAGCTCGAATGAATTAATCGACCTATAACGGAATTCCATGTGACAAAGAATTCCGCCTCTGTAATTTTTGTTTAAATCAACCCCATTTCCGTCCAACCTGTTATATTTCCATTTATTTCTGTTAAATGCAGCAGTCAGACCTTGAAATGAGAAAAAGCGCGGGTATTATTTTAACCGGTCTGAACGAATTCGACAAAGACAGCTAGGAGCAAGCGGTCCACAGAGACTTGCTCCAATCATCTGCTCAGCTGCATTACCAAATGCCCGCTACGTAGGTACCCTTTGTCTAGTACTCATTCCGATGCCGCTCATATCGGTGCACCAGCCGATGCCCATCCAATTGCGTAACAACACTCCATATTAAAGGCCCCAAATTGCAGTTTAATTTATTCCAAACGTGTCTCGGCAACGGAATTGCAATAACTGGCCGAAACATTACCATCGCTTATTAAGAGCGATTTCATTGCATTCGCAATACTTTATTTCGACAGTTTCACGAAACAAAGGACGGATGTTTTGAGTGCTTACTTTGCATGGAATTTCATAAATAAGAAAACATTCTTACAAGATAGCATAACAATGTTAATCATCTCTTTTCCAACAAAATTTTAGTGAAGGAACGTTCCAATAAATAACTATATTACTATCTTTTACTAAATCGAAATAGATTTCACCGAGTTCAGTGTAGTATGACGTCAACACATCCCACTTAAAAGATTGATAACCCGGCGGCGCGACTCTTATATTAATACGATAATTCATTTTAAATACATAAACTTTAATTGGACGACAATAATATAAATGAAAAAAAAAATAAACATACGAGGATCAAAGTAAATACCTGTTCTGCATTCAAAGTCCTTGAGTAAGCTACGGAGAGCTGCTTGTTATTAAGATTTTCTCTAAACCATAAAAAAATTTAAATGACAGGACACTGTCATTGCTCTAATAAGTGAGGTGGTGAGGATTGCTCTAGTAAGTGAGGTAATATTAAGTAGAATAATTTAATTTCAAGCGCGATACTTTTTTACATGTTTTAGATAAGCTGTAAGTAGTAGATAGTAAGTATGCTTAACTAGCAAGCAATAAGTACAAGTTAAAACGCTTTTTCACCTATAGGCCTGTTTGATTAGTTCCGATGGTACATTTTATAAACCATGTCAAAGATAACTGAAAGTAGTAAGCCTCTATGACGGTCTCCACACACAGAAATCTCTTCAACGACAGTTTATACTCGCAGCTCTCGTATCAGATTTATGACATAGAAAATATAAAGTATATTTTAAAAAATATTTTTTTTTACATTTTATACAATCAGGATGAGCATCAAAGTATAGGAGTAGAAATCATCGCAAACAATGGTCCAAATAATTGAATTGAATTTTTTTCATCTATTTTACGTCGCTCAGTATAGGGACACTGTGTAATGAAAGCGGCGGCACCAAAGCTATTTCAACTAGCAAAGTGAAATAGATTGGATACCTTTTCAGTCCCCTGGCTACGTATGCTGCATATTTTCGAGACAAATTCTGGGTTTTAATTATTATTTGCCTGACACTGGAATTACGACTGTATATTGTACATTTATAAACCAAGACATATCATGATAAGAAATATTGGAAGTTCTAGAGCACATTTGTTGATAATTATTATAATTTGCAGCAAAAACCGCAATGTAAACATCTATAACTTGCTCAAAGGAATTTTCTCTGTCTTCCTCTCTGTTTATGACAGAGCTATCCATTATTTAATATATAAATGTATTCTAATGTTCATATAGATTTTAAATGCTGGCCATCAATAAAAACTAATGAAATCAGTAACTAAGCATAGCAAGTGAAGCCTATCTTATATTCTGTTGTATAAACAACGCTCTCCAAATCTTCCCCGCCACGTATTTTGTTTGGTTGTTTTGTATGCAAAATCTCCGTAGGGGAGCCGTAGCACGCTGTAGTTACTGATAGCGTAGCAACGTGTAGCGCTACGAGTTTTACTTCTGCAATGTTCAGTTATGGCACAGACGGTTAGTACAAGTTTTTATACGAGTTTCAAGTCAACCCGCATTACACAAACGAATCGAATTCCTCTCCATACATCTACAAACCAGCACCATCTATGGACCGTCACTGACAAACGGCTGTCAATAGATGGCGATGGTTGTAAATGTATGGAGGAATTCGATTCGTCTGAGCGATGTAAGTCGACTCGAAGTTCGTACAAAAACCTGTACTAACCCTACAAGCTTTCTGCATGTACTAGTGAGTGGAGTAAGGAAACCCACATACCTAATACAAAGTATGTATGCATTTGAGAAGCAAACACACTTAAGTAGGTACACGTAAATTGCACAAGCAATCTCTGATGACGAAGCTCCTTTTGCTTAATCGATGGCTTCATATGAAAAACGAAAAATGGTAAAAATGGAACCCTTATGTTGAGACTTTCTCTGTCTGTCCGTCCGATAATATTTTTTTGATAATAACAATAATCCGCCAAAAACAAAGTTACGTTTGCGGTTCGCCAACAAAAGTACCTATATATGTAAATTATACTCGTAAATTCGTGAATAAAAGTGATACTTTTAATGTTTTACTTCTTTGATGCGGTGCTCGAGTCCGACTCGCACTTGGCCGGTTTTTTTATATTTGTTCCTTTCAGAAACTGTAATTAAATACCTGCAGTTATAAAGTACTTTTATTGAGCAAAAAAATTTTAATTTCATAAGAACAAAGAATTTTAATAAAACTAACATAAATCCCACTACATGTAGAAGTATGAAATGTATAATAATGCCCAAAAACTATATTTTGGTATATTTATGAAAATTCTGATTAAAAATTACTTAATTCGTTTAAAAATAGTACCTTCACATTGATAAAAAGGTATACCTTAGCACCTTATCTTAGCTAATAGCCGTTTTCACAGATGCTGTTATGAGAGGAAAAATAAGTATACTTACCATTTTGGACGCACTAAATTTAGGGACTCAATAACGAAAAACACCAATATTAAACTAAGCTTTTCGATTCTATTAACAGTAATGTTTAAAAAATACTGCTAACAAAACTAAGTTATTAGAGTCACGAAGTTTATTTAACAGTCAGTATTGTGTTTGCCTTATTTCAAGTATTAAATTAAATAAAATTTTAAGATGAAAATATATACGCAATCTATTTGTTAATATGCATACTTATGCGACAATTTATTATTCAAAATTAGCTTTATCAGTTTATAAATAATTAACGAGCGATCAGTAACTTATAACTCTCGTATGAGAAAATTGACTGAAACTTTTTTCGTGTATGTTTCATTACTGCGGACGAAATGGTTTGACCGAACCCTGGATATATTAGCCCTTCATGGCTCCACTGTTTGACAGCCTAATCCACTTAACCTTCAGTTTGCGCTCGGGACAAAATAAAATAACCCACGAAATAGCCTTTACCTTACTGACTGAAAGGTGCAATTTATCAAGTTCCTGTGAAGATAGTTCTGAGAGTTTAAACGAATCGATCGTGATATATCGCCTTATAAATTACGACGCCGATTTCCACTACAAAAGATAAACTACCAATTCGTTGTTCGCATTTAAAAGGCATCCCTCGCACGGCGCAGCAGTCTCACACTTACAAGCTGTTGAAAATACAACTGCACGACTGGCACGCATATAGAATATTTTTCGGTCAATTCATAACAAGAACAGTGAACGCCGCCATAAGTTATCACAAAAGATGAATTTTTCTCACTTTCCTCACACAACGGCTTAAAATAATATGTCGGTCAACATAAATAAATGAATAAAACTCGCAAAATTTCTCACCAGACTGTAGGTAAAATTAGCAAAATTTCTGCCATTTCATTCAGAATGTAAAACGAAAATAGAACAGTGAAACCTAAAAAATGTAAAGCAATTTTAAATCTGCCTGTAAAAGTTCCATTATGGCGAAAGTCTAAGTTCAAATAAGCTGGGATCAGCGAAGGGTTATCTGGAGCGAGCGTGACGCCCGCTTTACATTTCGCGGCGAATTCTAAAGTTTTCTATACATCAGCGTAAATGAACGTATATAGACTAAGTTCATTGTTGAAAATCTGCGTGAAAAAATACACTGATTATCTCAATTTAATTAAAAAACTAATTTAGTTCAATATAAAATTGAATATTTTGTATACATTTTCGGAGAAACTGCAACGTACGTAGGTACAACACTTGTCATACCGATCCGACGCTGCTTATGTTTTTGAATCCCTCTCTCTCCACGCTCAGGATTTCATCTATTGAATCTTTCGCTACACCCATGGTTCAATCTTAAAGCCCTTTCTTTGCTCACTATTCAAATAAAGCACTCGCGCCAAATAACTAATTTTCAGCCTTGCTTAACAAATAATATAAAATATGCTTATATTAATATGTATAATACCACTACTGCAACATAAGTCATAGTTCATAGGTCTTTACCATACTAGCTCCAGTCTACAACCTATCTAAATCTAAGATCTCTAGATGTAATGAATCTACATCTATTAAATCTGAATAATCATCCGCCTTACACCTACGCTACGAGACATTACCTCAATGTATGAAAATTGGTCAAGTGCGAGTCGGGCTCGTACACTGAGGGATTCGTACTTTCAAGATCAATTCTCTATTTCAAGAACGAGCAAAATTCACGTTTTTATGGAAGCTGCCTTAAATATTTTATTGTTATTATTATTATTTGTTGTTACAGCGCCAACAGAAATAAATCATCTGTGAAAATTGTCATCAACCGTCTATTACAGTTCATAAGATACAGCCTGGCTGACTAACAGACATACGGACAGACAGTGGAGTCTTAGTGATATGATCCCGTTTTAACTTTTAGGGAAAGAACCCTAAAAATACCACAAACGGGGCACGTTACTTTAGCTACAACGACTATACTTATGTCTGAAAAGAACTCCAACAAGACAAAGCATTTGTATACATAATGATATACATAATATATGAAAGTAAAGCCTTCCTATGTTACTTTACCCACATTTATCGCACCCTTATACCGAAATCGGTCTACGTGAGCCACATAGATGGAAGATAAGCACTGTACTATAAAATAAGTACCTCCTTACATTCTTTTAGTCGCTCTGAAAAAAACTTACAAAATATTAAATTTAACAGAGAAAAGCTTATTTTTTTTGACTTCGTATTTTCAATTCTCGCTTGAATCGTTTTATAAACCGCCAGGGTAGAAAGTAAAATAGTTAAATAAGTAAGTGCCTACATTTATTCGTCAAATTATTCTACTTACTTAACTTTAGCAAAAGTTAAAGCGATTTATTTAAATGTAACATCAGAAAGCAAAAAGAAACAAGTATGCCTCGACCAGGGAAAATGTTTTTCTTCGTAGCCGGTCTATAGAATTGTGTGCGCCGGTCCTTAATGAATGTTCCGAGGCTTCGTTTTAGCCGTCCCGCTAAACTAAAACTTACCCGCTATTGTTTCTTGCAACTATCTTACGTATATTTTGCACTACGTACATATAGAACATGTATATAGGGTACTCTGCTATGTCGCACCGAGAATGGTACACCGATCTGAACTTATATTAGAACTGTTAAACTTTCAGTACTTACTTTGTGAGGTAATTTCCCCACAACATTTACTTAAATGAGTACACATTTGTAACAATTTTAGATATGAACATACTATTTATAACAATAAGAGCATCACAACTAACTGCAGCTATCTGAGATTTATTTAATCATGTGAATTTATATAATAATATGATCTATAATTTAATTAAGTGTTAAGGATTAGTTACCAGCAGTATTTAGTCTTAGTAAGAAAGTTAAATTAGAATGAAAGTGCAACCTCACGAGAATAAAAACAATAACACGCGAACTTGGTCTATATCCATAATAAATGCAGGTTTAAAAGAATTAAGAGATCTCGCGACTACCGATTTATCTTCTTAACGACTTCCGCAACGTGACACGTACGGCGAGGTGCGGGGCGCGCGGACTCCGGCCCGAGGACGGCGCGAGAGGGCGCTGCGATCGCCCCGCGATGTATGCTATCTACCCTCACACACTAACTATCGCGTTTGTCGTCATTTTTCATCTCGACATGCATATTCAACGCAACGATAAATCATTCGGAGCCATCCCTGCGCCAAACGAAATAACCTACTGTCCACACGCTAACTGGCGAAAATATCGCGCATAAATGTACGCAAACAAACGTAGCCCGGAATATCGCGTTAATAATTACCCACCCTTTCGGGATGGTGATAAATAGCGCCATTATCATCACCGGACTGTTGAAAAATTATTCTTCTTTTCATATTTACTCGACCTCTTTCTGTCGTAATATGTATATTATGTATCCATTCTACTTACCTCATACATGTGCGAACGAATGCCTTTTTAAGTTGCCTTGTTATTACCTTCTTTGTTAACGTAACGTTTCGTTTCTCGTTAATTACCGACATATAAGAAAAACTGTTGAAATAAATAAAGCTAATAATGTATTTACAAAGCTAATAATGAGTTGTATTATGTACCTATGTTTGAAAAATAAACAACACATATTCTTTCCACCTTGATAAATGATTAACATTAGGGCTACAGACTTGTCAACTTTATTTTTAATAAATAAAATAATAATATTTTCCTCTCTCTCCCTCTCTCACATTTAATATTTTTATACAGGCTCATGTATTATAGAATGCATTATAATAATAGGTATCCTAAAAAAAGGTATTTATCAAAATTAATATAAACAAAATGTTTAGATACTTTCATCTTACGAATTATACTTTTACGAAGCTCTTGCATTTTAGCTTTTATCTCCGAGATTGCTCCTTCACTTGCAAGCCACCGTCATGAAATCCTTTTATTATGTAATCGCTTACCTAGCCACGTAGACTGCTGATTAAGATAAAATAATTTTATGTTCTTTCCACTTTAAAACGTTTTGCCGGCCATTTGAAAAGGTTGGGCATTAAGGTTTTATGGTTTTGAGACTGATATTTTTAAAGTTACTTTGTTTAATAAATGTTTTTCTCACAAAATGTATAAAAAGAAGTCAAGTTTACATAATTACTGCCGCATAACTTAAATGTGTAAATATCGCACTCAGACAAATTTGTCAGTCGAGATAACTTATATATCAATTTCAGACTAGTTGGAACAGAAGTTTAGCCGAGAATACCTACACCTAATTAATTAGCATGAAGAAGTAATATACCAGTTTATTAACTGAATAACTTACCTAAGTTAACGGAAGCGCAATCTACAAATACGAGACTAAGATTAATATGCCAACCACAAGGAGCATGCCTAGAGAAATTAATATTAATAGCACCGTATCCACAGACTGTAGTCATTAGATGGCATGTTCGTACATTGTATTAGTAATATTATATATTCGTTGATTGTAGTATCCAAATCCAAGTCCAAGTTCCTCTAATCTAAATATAACAGGTCCTCCTCAACCGATATACATGTCTGAGCTGTTAACTCGTAAAAGTAAACGATTTTTTTACCTGGCGCGTGATTTTGCAAAAACACACGGATACTCTTTCTGCTGGACCTCCCGTGGCTATGTATACCTACGTAAACAAGAGGGAAACCCGCAAATACGTATTGACTCGGAGGAAGCCCTCACAAAACTTAAAACGGATTTAGCCTGACTATTTTTTAGTGATCTGAGTGTCTTTTCACAATATCTTACCATTACTGCAACACTAGAATGGCCTTACTTTTGGTTATATTATGTGTCTATGTTATTATTACTTTTATCTACGCTCATTGCTTAAAGTTCGAATTATGAAATCAAAATGTGTCACATATTGACCTACTTTATTCACAGACTTCTATAATTTTTAAAAAGTTATTCATTATAACATTGCTGTACTATGGAAATATCTCTAGATAATTGAATAATTTCCATTACGATACGCGGCTCTGGGTTCCTGTATTTTTGTGTGTCGTCATCAAGACCAGGGAATAACTTTCTTTTCTCTGTGGTCGTCATAGCCAAAAGAGAGTGTAGAGCCAATCCTCAATTTTGTTTTTTTTTTTATATAAGGAGTCCACAGACAACATTTAGTTGGTAGTCATGATCGACCATAGACAACAATTAATTCACGGAAACAATAATTTTTCCCTGCCTTATATGAGTGATTAAAAAGTGTGTTCATACAGAATATTGAAAAGAATTATGTATAATTTTTGATTATATTTCATACATTTTATTCTTCATATAATAAACACAATTAGGTATACTTTCATTTTACTGGCAATTTCGCACTTTTATTTATTTTGTTTTTTAAAACTGACCACCCTGATGGACACGCGGTCCCCAGCCTACCTCCGCGTCAAGCTTCATTCTTTTATTGTGCGCGGCAATGAGCACTCGACTACAAAAACACGTCTCGTTTTTGTTAATTTAGGTTCAAAGTAAAAAAAAAATTAAGTGTTCAGTGTTAAAACTTGCTTAATTTTCTATACTGATAATGCTTAGACGCTAGTAAAATTTATTATTATAACAAAAATAAAATCAAATCAAATCATATAATTGTGCATTCATCTTCGTCAGACTCCGAGGAAAGAGGGTAAGTGAAAATTAACCTTTTTTCCCAGATATCACATCAACTCAAATATCAATGCTGACGAAAGTGTGTCCAAAAATTGAAATCCTAAGGCATCTCTAAGCTAACTTGGAGGGTATCACATTGAGGTTATCACGAAAGTATAGCATGATGCGCGAAATAGTCCAGGCATCTCTAAGCTAGCTTGGAGGGTATCACGTTGAGGATACCACGAAAGCATAGCATGATGCGTCAATGCTCCTGGAGGTTGACTGCGGGTCAACACGAAGGATTTTAAAAAAAACCTCAAAGGACTTTGCGGATACCAACGGGGGACGATGTCGGTGTGGCGCTGTTCTCGGCTTCACTACAAGTGGCTCCGCATGACCTCCCGGACTTTGATCCCGAATTGCTATCGGCGCTCAGTCACAAGAACTATATTAATGGTTAGTCCCGACAGTTATAAAATTCTAGCCGACCTTCATTGCAAAGAATCAAATAGTTTATTTGATATACTTGCCTGGCTTATGAATAGCCAGTTAAATGTTATAGCCTTTTATCAGTGATAACTATTTCACGACTTAAAAACTAATCCCACGAGGGTACCAACGCGTCGAACTTTTCTAACTATGTACCTACAACAATAATGTTTAGATTTTGTGGTGGAAAATAATTTTACTTACTTTCGAAAATTAATGTTCAGATTGTGTAATGGGATGATAATTTAACTGTTAGCTCAACAATATTATGTATAATGTACCATTAGTCTGAAAGTTTCATTGAAGTGAATTGTTAAATTCTTTCTGAAACTAATAAAAATCTTAAACCACAACGCGTCCTGAACTGAGAAGAAGCTTAAGTATTGACAAATGACATTTTGTTTCGACAAATGACAAGTAATTAAAGTTCACGAACGGGACCAGATGTTTTTTCGGAGAAATAGTTTCGGGCATTATACTAGTTTCAATGGTTACTGATCGTCAGGTGTTGTAAATAAAGAAACCAGCAAGGCGCGGCGGGCGACTTTGCTATCGACACCCACCGCTGGGACAGCGCAATCTCGTTTCTCGAGAAACTAGCTGGCCCCCTCTCGTTACGGCTCGGCCAGCAGGGGGGGGCGTGACACACTTGAGTATTGGCGATCAGCCGCGAGGAAGATGCGACGTGACAGCAAGTTTCCAGCATCAGCCACAACAAGGACCAGGTTCATCGACGACGCTAGACATTAAGGTACCTATATGCCAGTTGTCTTCAACATTTTGAAGTTTATTGGTTACATATCACTGACAAGGAATCCGTCACGATCTATAACATGATCTAGAATTTCGGGAGTTATAATAAGTGAAGACTATTTTTTGACTTTCACTAGGTGTACAAATGTACGTACATTCAATAAAATATTTTAATGAATTGAACAAATTAAGGAACTAGCTCCAAAAAATTATTATTACATAATACCATTTTTAAAATCGTACACTAACACAGTGTACCGCCTTACACGTTCACAACAAAGAAAAAGCGACAAATGTCTTTGACAATCGACATTTCTTTTTTGGGTGAGATAATGTGGGAGTGAGTCACTGCATGTTCGATTATAGTTAAGATGTGTCTAACCTCAAAATCTTACGTGGTAAAAGATACATTCTAAATTTAAAGGCGTTGAATGAATTTGTAGTTCAAAATCTTTTGAAATTGATAGTTCATAGAACAGCTTACAAGCGAATACCTAAAAAGGGTTTTATGCCTATGAACTGAAGAATCTTATTTTAAAGTACCGATTCATCCTTGGTAAAATACATAAAGAAGTTGTGACTCATCTCAGATACTTACCGCGGTTTTTTCATGAAGATTTGTTAGGTGTTAGAGTGTTAAAGTTATTTACTACCCTCAAAACATGCTCAGTTTCCTGGTTTTATTTTAATTTCTGACGATATGGCAGTATCGTTACCCAACCGCAAACTATGACGTGAATTATGTAACAATTCAAATTCTGTAAAGAATTTTATACGCTTAAATCGTTGTATCATCTAAGAGTTAAGCTTAATTCCGATTAAAAGTCCTAAAGTCCACTTCTCCAGCTATTAGGTATGGATGGGGTTACACAGAACGTCTGTAGAAACAAAAAATGTAGTCCGTAAGAAAAATTAGACTTTAGACGAAGCTGTTCGTCCATCATCGGTTATCCTATCAGATGGCCAGTGGTTACAAAACATTTTTTAAGTCATCTAACTCCCTTAAACCTAAAAGGTTGAACTAGTGATTCACACGATTTCCCGGTCTAGATGAAGACTAATTCTTTTCATTAGAGGGATTTTTGTTTTTGTAATAATTAACGTCAAGATGAATCGAAATACCTCTTTACAGAGTTGATGGCCATATTTTTCGATACATCTATTTTGATACACATGATTTACATCAGTTGCATAGAGGATATCAAATATCCTCATTTAAACGATTGGGTTAATTGTTTCTTATATGGAAATTAAAGATAATCAAAAGCTGACCAAGAGTTACATCCAGTTAATGGGATTAAGCTATCGCGGTAAAATTATATACTTCAAAGTTATTCAAAGAGTTCAATCCAGTTATTGAATTTATCGCTTCTTGCAATAATGCGAAATGTAATCAATACGAACCCAGACGTCTTAGAAACAGACGCATTCTGAACATTTTGGAACACCAAGTTTACCTTTGCTCTTCTATACATTCTTCTAGAGGAAGAATGCTTAAAAATACTATTATAGACAATGCTTTAGACATACATCGTCTAAGGACCTTTACAACTTTGGATTTTCTTCTTTTACATAAGGTGTCAAAAGACTTACTTCTTATAGTACATTTATTGATGATAAATAAATAAATATGGTCTTTCCCTAGAGAACCACAATCCATAGGAATTACTGGAGGAAGTTCTCTGAAGGCATTAAAAAAAAAAAAAAAAAAAAAGAACATTTTGTTGGAATTTTTAATAATTTATATGTTTCAAAAATTTTGTGTTATTTACAAAGTTTTGTGGCAATACTGCTTTAATAACGACTGAGATCCGTACAATCCGTACCTACATTATAAGTCAACCTCGTAATTTCCAACAGAACAACTTGTTAACGACGTAGCATATGGTACGATTACTTGTTATCATTCGGCATTGAGTTTAATTTCTGCTGATGATTTTGGGTCAAATAAAAAAAAAAAAAAATATATATATATATATATATATATATTATATTGCGAAAATGAATAGATAAATTAACATCAAACACCACATAGTAGCACACAATATAGTATGCTAACACATTGCTCAATGGGCCTTAATAAGAGTTTATTCATTCCGTAACTTTGCTTTGCTGATCTTGGAACTTTTTTAGCTCTAGGCAGTAGACACAGCACAGAATGAGAACATTAGCATTAGTTAAAGTTAGTATTATTGTTTTTATATAATTCAAGGGAATTATTGAGTTTATACAACGCCAGCTACTACTCAGGGCGAACCAGTTTTAATTATACCATAATTAAAACTGAAGAGAAAGTATAAAAATTTGCCACAGCGTTGAAAAACAAATCGATATGTCGTTTACAAAATCTAAGACCAAGATATATAATAGACAACCTCCTGATAATGTTGAAGCGACCTCATAAGGTCGCCTGCAGGCAGACCACCGTGAGAACGTGTCTGCCGAGGAATATAATCTCTCACGAGAGAGGTCTGCGTTTCAGTGCACTCAGCAACACTTCCTCGGCGAGCACGTAGTTTGTTGCTTGACCTCATCAGAAAAGCAGTCTGCTGGTAACAACCATTACGGACGTTACCTAAGTTTTATAACCTCTTATTGAGCGATGATGCTTCTGTCGCAATAGCTCTTTTGCTCTCTAATCATTAATCATTATAATCTATCTAAATATAAATTAAACCTATTTATAATGTGACTGGGTTATTGATCCAGGAATTGAACGAAAAGATTGTGTTAATTAAATACTTCTGTGGTATAAAGAGGACCTATTTCCTATTATAATAGGAAACAATTTACTATCTGTTAATGTCCATAATTTAAAAAAATTTTCATCTCTAAACATCTACCTAATTGTGTTTATTATATGAAGAATAAAATGTATGAAATATAATTGATGATTAAACGAACTTACCTGTAAGTGAAGTTCTATCACAATTATGTGAATACATTTTATTCGAATATAATAATATAAGGTCCCGCCCATACCCAAAACCCATGAGTATAATACGAAAATTTTGTTAAATATTCTCTAAAGAATGAAGCTTGACGCGGAGGTAGGCTGGGGACCGCGTGTCCATCAGGGTGGTCAGTTTTAAAAAACAAAATAAATAAAAGTGCGAAATTGCCAGTAAAATGAAAGTATACCTAATTGTGTTTATTATATTCGAATAAAATGTATTCACATAATTGTGATAGAACTTCACTTACAGGTAAGTTCGTTTAATCATCAATTATTTAACTATCTAATAAAAATATATTTTATCTGACTTGTATAAATATTTTTCTACTCTTTTTTGTTTCATGACTTTTTTAACAGACTATACGCAGTTTGCATCTGAATTTTGGCGCCATAACTAACTTTTAACATTTCAATGTGTTATTTTTGTTACTTAGTCAAAACTTAGCGCGGAAAAATGTCTAGCAGTGAAACGTACTAAAGAAAATTTAACTCCACCTGACATTTTAGTAATTGCAACAAAAATGTCCCACAATCTTTTACCAACAAAGTGAAGGATTTACGACAAACGTTAGCAACATTTTATGGTTTGGATTTATGATAATTTTAGCGTAGATAAAGTAGTGTATGAAACTCTACATAATTAGGTATTAAAACACTCGTGTAATACTATTAAAAAACTCGCCTGCGGCTCGTTTTTTAAACTCACACTCATGTTTTAATACCCCCCATTATGCATCCGTTTCATAAACTACTATTCCGTATTACACTACATTACTTACTGTGCTACACTACAAATAAAACCACATACAAATATATACACAAACACACAAAAATAAATCCTTATTATACTATTAATAAAATACACGGGATTGTGAGTACGTACAGGTCAGTGCTCATTCCAAAATCAACATGTAAAAAGAGAGGTTTTATAGTGTTTAAAATATATTTATATTGTTGTAATGACTATGGAAGTTTTTCTGTAAATACACACAATCAATACTATAGTTATTGTAAAATTCTTGCTAAAAACATTAGTAGTACTGTATATAAAAATCTAAGTACCTATGTTGTCCTACGAAAACAATTTTTGTGTCTTGCTTTGAATGCCGTCCCTGTTTACTATCTTGTTCTATCAGTAATTTTAGCTTTAAAGACTGGATTCTGAGCGCATAAATAAAGATCTCCAATTTTTAGGTAACATGGCGTCATATCAATGTGAAGCCGAATTGTGTACTAATTACATACCAAATAACGGTAAGTCTTTAAAAATTTTCCATATGAATATTCGTAGTGTTAACTCTAATTTTGATAGTCTACTTGTTCTACTAAAACGTATTAACTTACAATTAGATGTGATTGTTTTAACAGAGTGTTGGCTGAAACACATTAGCAAAATACCTACTTTAAAAGGGTATTCGTCCTATAGCTCACAGGACGTAATCAATCGTTGTGATGGAGTCATTTTATATGTTAGAAAAGAACTAAATTTTACTATTACATATCCTACTATTCTTGATGCTAGCTCCATTATGTGTAATTTTCAAAATAAAGTGTGCGTAATTGCAATATACCGATCTCCATCGTTTAAACAAATAAACAATTTTCTAGATAGTCTCAATATAGTGCTAAATAATATGAAACTCTGTAGGTCTCTCATAGTTACTGGAGATATAAATATTGACATTTCTCCTACAAGTAGTGACAATCGATCTCATGAATATTTAAATTTCATCAGTAGTCATGGCCTTCTGCCATCTCACCAATTTATAACTCACGATAAAAGCTGCATTGATTACATACTTATAAAAACTCGTTCTAAATCCACTACTCTAGTAGTAGATGCATCGGTTACTGATCACTATCCCGAGATTATAAGCCTAGACATGTTTATACCTAAACAACATGTTCCCAAAATACACAATGTGATTGATTACACTAGTGTAAAAAAAATCATTGATGAATATAATTTTGATACAATAACTAGATCACAAGACCCGAACGTTGCATCTAATCTGCTAGTTAACACTTTGACGGACATCATCGATCGAAACACCAAGAAGATTCATACTCCGCGCAAAAAAACTCTTATTAAACCTTGGATCACTCCTGGGCTTCTTAAATGTATCAGACATCGAGATCGATTACATAAAAAACAAAAGGCTTCACCTGAAAACGAAACTTTAAAAATAATCTATCATCGATACAGAAACTTTTGCAATAAACTTTTAAAGCGACTAAAACGAAATTATGAAAAACTTGAATTTGAAAAAACCAAAAATAATACAAAAGGTACTTGGCAAGTAGTAAAAAAGATATCAAATTTAAACCTAAATTCTTCTCCTCCTTTAGAACTATTACAACTTCATCAAGACCCCAAAGAATCTCTAAACCATGTCAATAGATTCTTTGTTGAAGTAGGTCCCAATTTAGCAAATCAAATTTTGTTACAGCCGAATTATTCTCCCGACGTGAATGTTATAGCTTCTCCTTCTCCTGTAAACTCCTTTGGTATTCTTCCAGTAGATCAAAAAGAAATTGAAAACATCATAATGAATCTAAAAGCAAACTGTGCTGTCGGGTGGGATGGAATCCCTACCAAGGTCTTAAAAGCCAGCTGTAACAAACTTGCTCCAATCATTTCCAATATTTGTAATATCTGTATAGCAAAGGGTACCTTCCCGCAATGCCTCAAGAAGGCTTTAGTAATCCCAGTTTATAAAAGTGGTGATAAAAACAATGTCAGTAATTATAGACCCATTTCCTTGTTAACTTCACTATCTAAAATATTTGAGAAGGTATTAAATAAAAGATTAGTTAACTATTTAGAAACACAAAACATCTTATCACCTAATCAGTATGGTTTCAGAAGAGGCAAAAGTACAGAAGACGCAGCCCTTGATCTGATTGAAAATATTAGTAGAGCCTTAGACCAGAAGTTAAAATGTCTAGGTATCTTCCTAGACTTATCAAAGGCGTTTGACACCGTCTCAATCCCTATACTTTTAACACAACTGGAAAAAATAGGCATAAGGGGTATAGCCTTAGATATTTTCAGGGACTATTTAACAAATCGAACACAGCATATAAAGATAAATGAACACTTAAGTGATGATCTGCCGCTAACTTTTGGTGTTCCCCAGGGCAGTATTTTAGGCCCGACACTTTTCCTCATATACATTAACAACCTCTGTCGCCTTCCAATTCCTAAATGCAAAATCATAACCTATGCAGATGATACTGTCCTGCTTGTAACAGGTAAAACGTGGGAAAAAACACTTAAAAATGCTGAGTTTGCTCTAAAAAACGTTATTGGCTGGCTATCTGTTAACCTACTTAGTCTGAATGTTAACAAAACCAAATTCCTTACTTTTTCGGCTTCCTCGACCTCCCAATTACCTATTGACGAACGTATTCTAAAAGCTCATATCTGTAATCCGTCTGTAATTCCAAACTGTAGTTGCCCTCAAGTAGTTTATGCTACGAACATTAAATATCTCGGACTTATCATAGATAACACCTAATCCTGGAAATTGCACATAACCAATTTAACATCTAAAATTAGGAAACTTATATACATATTTAAAAATCTAAGATCTACTGCAGATAAATCAACTATTTTCATGGTATATTATTCAATTGTTCAATCAATACTTACCTATTGCATTTCTGTCTGGGGCGGAAGCAATAAAACCTTAATGCTGCAGTTGGAGAGGGCACAAAGGTCTGTTTTAAAAGTAATGACATGCAAACCATTCAGATTCCCTACAATAGACTTGTATAAAGACTGCAAAGTTTTATCGGTTCGCCAACTGTATATATTTCAAATAATTATGCGTAAACACAATAACACTAACTATAATAACAAACCTGAAAAGAAAAGAGTAGATAAAATCTTTTATACCGAAATACATAAAAGCAATCTTGCTGGAAGACAGTACTACATTATTAGCTCTAGACTTTACAATAAAATAAATAAAGCACTAAATATATTTCCTCTTAATAAAAATAAGTGCAAAAACCATGTAAAAGAATGGCTTCTTACACAATCTTATAACGACACGGAAAAGTTTCTTGAAATCCTAAGTTAACTCTAATTATATATACCTAGAATTTAAATATTAAATTCATTTGCAACAAAAAATATATATATGAAATAACATACAATTAGCGCATTGTCACACAGACATACTTACATCTAACACACAGCTCTCATCATACCCAGTCACAGCACACACTAAACACACACCCGCAATCACAAACGCTTTATTTTTTAATGTTCAAAATCTATTATAGGAGAGACACTGCCGCCTGAAATACAGGTTTATTCCTAGCTCAGGGGTAGTGGATCACCACCTTAAATGCTTTCTTTGTTTTAATGAAATATCTTGTCAAATTAAAAGTAAATACATTTTGAAACTACTTAGTTCACGATATAACTTAAACATTTTATAATACTATATTTGTATTGGTTAAAGCGTTTTTTTTTTTTGGTGAAATTGTATTAACCTCATAATGTTCACCTCTGTATTATAGTTTTCCATAAGTATCCTAGAGTATTTAAGAAAATTGTAAAACTTATATTTTGGAGAAATAAATATATATTATTATTATATTATTATTATTAAGTCTTGTACATTATAGTATCCAAATTCCTACCATCCTAATAATTACTCAACGCCATGTTTTAAGGCGAAAATAAGCCTCGAACCAAAAACCTATCGTCTCTTTTGAAATTTCCAACAAATTCGTATTGTAATAAGTTTTCGTCGCCCCCTTTAGTTTCCGTCAACCTCTTCAGTTTTTCTCATCCTCTCTAGTTTGCTTTACGTGTTTGGACATACCTCGCCATCAATAGACCTCCTAACAGATCCTCAACTAAAGTTTCGACCCGCTTCGATATAACTGCTCTTATAATATCGTTAGTCCATCTTATGGGTGGTTTAACAACGAACACTGTGACTAGTAGAGCACGAAAGATATCATCGATTTAGGGGATCTTTTCCCTGTTGATGAAAAATTTTATATTTGCACGAAAAAAAAATGTATACGTAACAGAAACACAAACAGTAATATATTGCTCGATCATAATAAATCCTGAATGGATTCCAATTTTATCATTTTTCTGGTTTTATTATTGAATTATAATGAACTTAATTTTATAATACTTACATACAAAATAAAAGTCATCGTATTTACTAGTGCTTTCAAGAAAGAGTTTTTAATTTATTTTGTTAATATCGCTTGATAAAAAAAACCGTATATTGGCGCGCTACTTATGTGTCCCCGTCGCACTCATGCAAAGTGTAAGAGTGAGAAGACTAGTCAATTCAGGAAAACCAAGACCCCATATCATTTACCGAACTGGTTTTATTTTTTTAGTGTTTTGGTTTAGTTTAAGTTTATAAAAATTAAAATACTCGAGGAACTTTTTAGGTCGAAAATATGGATATTTATCCGCTTATAATATTTTGGGATAAGCAATATTTATTAAAAATTAAAACTTACGAGCATAGTTCTTCATAGTATCATTTTCATTTTCATTTTTCAAATTTTTTAAACATTATTTAAAATTATAAAAATCGGACTACATTTACGGGTAGGAATCCGTTATCGCATTTTGTATGAAAACTTAGAGTTAGACGATCCTCTTAAATAGTATCATATTGTTGTTGTATAGTGTTTGGTCGTTAAATCTGCGCGTTACAGGAGACGCCGTACAATCGACGCGTGCATCCCCGAACGAGCTATTTACATAATTATCGCCGAATGCGCCCGTAATGCTGGACTACAAGCCCGGACTAATTTCACTAATCATTGTTTTAGTCACGACCCATGCACCGCTGTAATTAATGGTAATTTGTCAACCAAAATTGCATAACGTCGCGTTGAACTTTGACAGATTTTAGTTGACAGCTGCATTTTAGTGTGATAACAAATTGTTTATAGTTTACTCTGTTTCATAAATGTCCTTGCAGTCGTTGTTATAACAATAATGAGATAAGAAAGAATAGGTCAACGTTATGATTATTTCAATGGTGAAATTGAGAATAATAATAATATGCAGTATATAATGGATGAAACAGAATGATGCATCTATTTCAATAAGTTGTTTAGTAGAAAGCACATGCGCATTCGCGGAACCCTTATTTATTCTCTTTTAGGATTTATGAAAGTAGAATACAACACTTTCATAAATCCTCTCTTATCGAATACCTACATTACAGCTAAGTATCTACAGCCAAATTAAAACCATTGATAGATATATAGTCAGTCAATTAATCAGTCAGTCGAATCATGTCTTTGTTTTATATAACTACAGATTTGTATCTATCTACCATTTCTGCAAACAGTATGAGTTCACACACATTTCCTAAATGAACACATCTCACATAGCCGTGTCAGAAACAGTTATATTGACTTGTCTTTTAAGCTCACATTAAAGACCTGCTTATCACAGTACAGAAACTTCATTAAAACTTTAAAATTGGAAACGTTTAGAAGTTATACGTTACAATGTGTTGTTTCCCAAAACTTCCACATCATTAATATTAGGGAAGAGTGATTTAGCAAATGTAATCTTGAAGCAACCGGGTGTGACATTGCTTTTGTATGGTTGAAGCGATTTGCTATCATAAAATGGGTCAACCTTTAGAATCTTCACTCCTATTGAATCTCGTCGCCTATCCGATACCCAAATATAAAGAACGCGCTTGAAGTTGAACTCCACCGTCATTTACATGGCTACTTTTTATGCTCTCAATTTATATTCCCGGTTATTTATTCCTCATCCAAATTTATTCAGCAGTTTCAAAGAAAAGCTCGTAAAGTAGAAGATTTGGGAGCACAGCGCAGACATACTCGTATATTTAAAAAAAGGGTTTATACTTTTCTATTAAAGTGAATAACCGTAATTTTCAGGTCCTCCTAAATCATAGAAGCTTTAGACTGCTGGGTTTTATTTAAATTAATATATTATTTTCGATCTCAGAAAATGATAAACCTCAATCAATCTTTCCAAACACAAAAACAAAACAGTTGTTAACGTAAAAATACTACAAAACTTTAATTCAATTTTAGTACGCAGTGCGTCAATAAGATCTACTATCAAATGTAACCCGAAATAAAGTAGCAAACAGAATGAAACTCCAAATTGTCTGAAATAGGGAAAGCATTTATAGCAGTAGTTCAACAAAAAGGGAATAGGGAGGGAGTGCCGCAGCGTTCTCCAAGTTAAGATGGACTGGCACAAACATTTAAATTAACTCGAACAGTTTTAATTGAAGCGCCCTCGTGTTGGAAAGGGCGGCACTCGGGTGCGGTGCAATCTAAGCGGTTACGGAGAAACTGGCGTCTTTGATTTTCGTAACTACAATAGATGCCATTCGTAGCCATCTATTTTATTCACCAGAACATTCATAAAGGAATCTCTTAACGACCATCAAGATAAGGATCTTCAGGCCGATCGTACCAGGAAATTAGCAAAAGAATTAAAATTAAAGCTCTAATGGTACTTAAGTTCTCATTTCTGCGCAAATTACATCTAAAGGACGATTGTTATTACAAACCCGCCGCCTCTTATAAGGGTAATAATCTCATGAGTGGGTCTTACTTACTTGTTAGAATTATTAATGCTTGTTGAATCAAGATTTTATCTTAACGAGTTTTAAAGATTCCGGCGCAATGTTTATTACGGGAAATGTGGAAATTGGGAATTGTGAATACAATGCCCAAGACACTCGTATGTATAATTATGAAATGTATAAAAACTTTCAAAGGATAAGTAACGCGTATCTCATAGAAAGTGTAAATAATTCCAGGATATTGGTTTGGTTAATTAATTTCTTAACGATGTGCGGACACAATATGTGGGGATTTGGTATTTTGTGAAAGAGCAGGAAAGAGGGTGACATACTAGTACGATGTCCAATATCCTCATTTGAAATGGGTAAAGTTTTAGTTAGGCTCACTTAGTGCATACTTAGAAAACCGGCAAATCGCACAATTACAGTTGATTTTTGACGTTGTATACACTTCCTTGAAAATCTTGTGTAGATTTTCCAGGAAAAGTATACGATTGTTATTTGACGGAAATCATCTCATATTTCCGGTAACTCATAATAAAGGAAAAGACTAACTGATCAACGAACAGCTCAAAGTATTGATAAATAAAATTTGTGACGCAACCATCGGCTAAAAAGGTTTTGAATCTTAAACCCTTATACAGGCAAATAGTGGGTCACATAACCGTAAGCGCTTGCGTCCGCTAGTAAACTATAGCAGAAAAAATTATAAAGCTCTTATGAAAGTGGAATCCTGAACTTCTTAATGAATAGTTAAATATATATAATGAATAGTTAATAAAAGTTAAGTACATAAATCACATAAAATACAAAAAGGAAAAATATTAGCTTAACGACTTAGATTTTCCGGGTATGAAAAGTTTAATACGCTGATATTCCTAGTGTGCAAAGGTATGTATATTCCTCGGAGGCCTTGTGCACATGATATATGAGTACTAAGCGCTATATGAGCGCTGCAGTAATAAATCCTCCAACAGATATCAAGATGAATTCACTCATTCATGACCTTCCCGCTCTTATCGCCTCTCTAGTCTAAATTTCGAGCAACAAAAGCATTTAACGTGTTTTTCTGCCATTTAATATTCAACATAGATGTGAAAATAATTAATCCAAGCACAATTTCTGTTACATGATAAAACAAAAATAGATTCTTATTACTATTAGAAAAGACCCTTTTTTAATCGTGAGTTCTAAGATGATGGTTAAGCAGTCACAAAATCACTAGTCTCTTGCATTTACTGCCGCAGAATATATTTTTAAACTTTGAGGGAAAAAACTAACAGTGAAGGTTCCAGACAAAGCTCTTTCCTAAATGAGCTAAGACAACGACTTGATCGTAATTTAGCTTGGCCTGCATTTTGCATTCAACGAAACAAGAATATTGCCAAAATATTTTTTAAATAACACTATGTCCGAAGTTATATCTCGGTTTACTTGCTTAGGTTTTAAAAGGAGCCCTCTCGAGTAAAAAGCAGCTATTTGCCGTAGTAACTTATTATTTTATAGCTGACGTTACGTCCGCTTTGCTTTCCCTGGAGTCATGGTTGACTTTTAAACTGTTTTCTCAGTAAATAATTAAACAGCCCTACATAAATCTTGTGACCATAGAGTAAAGTAATATTGTCGGGAATAGAGAGCCCTCTCTAGGAATTTTTTTGCCAACACAAATCAGCGCCATCTATAAATCTTGACCCTACACTAACAACCACTGTCCATAGTCCATACTAAAAAACGACAAGCAATTTTATGCTGATCGATTCTAAATTTGTAAATATAGTGATAATTATAATTGTTTCGTAATTAAAAAGGTCAATATTTTAAACAATTATAATAATCACTATATTTACAAATTTAGAATCGATCTGCTTAGGTTATTATGGAGTAGGGGTGTTTGGGTGATAATTAAAAGAAAATGTTATTTTTTAACTTTATAATTCTTAGACCTATTATAAAACATTTGTGCGCTCCTTTTTACAGAGTCATCATTACCATCATATGTGATTTTTCCATACTTACTATATTCAATACTACATACTTAGCTATATTAAAACACTTCACCACACAGACCACAACTTATCTACAGTTCAAAAAATTAATTAATTATACATCTAAATAGTACACGAGCGTCCTCTGCGCAATTTAACTAATAATAATGTATTTAAAGCGTCCGTTTCACCATATTATAACTAAAACCAGCGTCCTTTTCGCAACTAAACAAAATAGTGTCAATATCACAAAAATAAACTTATATTTATTCACAACCACTGTAAAAGTCAAATAATTCAGTCTCTTTGAAAGTTACTAATTAAAACTGCCTTTTAAAAATTTAAGTTTTAGAAAATTCAAACCAACTTGACACGAAAGTTCAAGTTGAAATGTCAATGACATGACATTTGACAAGTGACAACTACCAAAAAGTGTTCCGACTAACGCTTACACCATGTAAGAACGTCGTACAACAATTGCCCGATTTCATAAAAAATAAAACGAAATATATTTATTTTACTATTAAATTATTTATTTTTCGCCAAAAGAATAATTAATAGACATTGAAACACAGCATTGTTCAAAAAAATATATATTTATTTAATCAAACTAAGATAATGGTATGCGTTCATTGGAATGTCGAGCTGACAAGAGCGACCGTAACGACATCTTGTGACACTGCTGTAATCTCTTTGAAATTTTATGTTTATGTGTTGGGTTAAGATTAATAGATGGCGCTGTAAATTCCTTCATTTGGCTGATGTTCACAAGTTGCCACCCCCTGCTTGTGACTTTATCACCTGCTACGAACTGCTTCAAAAGATAACGAAAATCTTAAACTTAGTCGATGTTTGCTTTATAATTGAACACCAATATATTATTTTGTAAACAAAGGCTTAGGACATGTGATAGCTTTCTGTAAGGATCTCTACATCACGGAAGCAGGCTCGTGCAGAATGGGAATAGTTGATGTGCCTACCTACAGGCATTGTATTTGGGCGATATGTTTATAGGCAGAACTTTAGAGGAAAAGCTACCTAACTGGGCTCAATCAAGGACTCAATATGCCAAAGGAGCTTTTGTGGCAGAGGTACATTCGGCGTATCGTCCTTTACATCTCAGCACTGTGGCTAAACGCAGAGACGTAGTTCAGATGTAAGAGAACTTTTGAAATGTAAACAGACATTTCTGCCATAAGTAGTAAGTACAAACAGGTACAAATAACCAACATAACCTAATGAGCCCTATTGAATACAAATCTAAGAAAAGCAATCACTTTTGTTATTTTGGATTTAAGCCATTAAAGGTGGTGGAAATATTAGTAGATTTTAAAATGAGGGGAAAAAACGAGAACAAACCCGACTTTTCGAGAGTTCTCTTTAACTCTTTCAAAAGTGTGTGAATCCCGCGCCAATCCGCACGAGTAGAGCTTGGTGGATAATTATGTTACCTAAACTAATTGTTATTATAAAAGGAAACCCTGAAATCTGAGCACAGATTTGAGAGCTATTACGATAGAATCAGATGATGATAATATCGAAAATATATTACTAACTAAATATTAGCACGATGAACATAATTTTGACGAGATAAATCATTTTTTCAAAGAAATATACCAATTTTATACCAATTGCTTCAATTATATACCCTCTGCAGTAACTGCATAACAATAAAACAGGAAAATTTTGAATAATATCCTTATGCGTATGTATTCAACACCTGTGATACATTCACAGATGACAATACAATCGTTCTCGTAAAATATAATTACACGAATGTATAGGACCTTCACGGTGTCGGATCGGGAATGGGAACTATTCCGGCATTCTCGAGGCTAACACAGGAATGCCTTCTAAATTGAGGTGACCAATCAAGCTCCTATTGTAGAGATATTGATCTCGTCACATAGCCTTTAGATAAAATTATTGTTATTAGCAGGTATGAGAAAAGGATTCTTTTTGCACACTTCCGCAAAAGTGTACGCTATACATTATATTAAACTGCAGATGAGACAACGAAATTGCAGCAGTTAGACACACTCTAGAATATTGAAGTCGATTTTGTATAATATCCGTTGCTTAATCTTTTGTCGTAGTACATGCGGTCAACTTCAATCGTTCTACTTATAGATAAGCCAGGTAAGAAATGGGATGCGATAAGCGTTGACACATAAGCCTCAACGCATATCAGGGAGATACCTACGAGTATGAGTAGGTAGCATCAAGGCTGGAAGCCGCAGCAGAAATGGCTTAATCCGGTAAACGTCGCCAGTATGGATCTCCATCAGAGTTGCATATTTATCCCATTTTCCTTAGAGATACATGTGTCATCGAGTAACAATAATGACCAATTCTCAATGGTGTCGTGTGGATATGTTATGATACGAGTATGTACCTTAAACTAAATAAATCCGAAAGTTCTCTTTTGGATTTATTCCTGAATGACCTTGTTTCTTTCTAAATTTTATGATTTTCAGCTCACAGGATATAAGTGTAGGTTCCGAAGGATCGAAAACGACATAAATGACTATTGATTGTCTTCTTTTAGAGGCGTTTTTATAGATCTAAGGGAATATCATATTGCAGACCTCAGTAATTTTAAATTGCTCAACAACTCTACCTGTTTCTGAGAAAAGGGGCCATAAGTGGCATATAAATGGACAACAAATTGATCCCATACGGTTATTCTTTTCTCATTTGAGAAAAAAGAAAAAATTTATCTTTATTCAAGAAGTAAAATAGAATATATTTAATAGTTATTTCTATCGAAAAAGAAGTAAAACACTATTTTTCGATAGCAATAACATTCTTTATAACATTTTGCGCAATCAAGGAGAGAAAGGTCCGAGGGTAAAGAAGTATTTTATACTTGGCTAGCTCAGATTGTGGCAATCAAAACAACGTTAAATCTATAAAAGGAGGCAAACACTCGAAAAAGGTAAACTACGAAGTTTATTTAGAGCAGAAGAGTCAATATAGCTGCTGGGGTACCGACTTTACTCATACTCCAATATAGCATAGTAAACTAATATACGTACGTAGGTAGGTGCTGAAACACCACTAGCTTATGCACTACTTTAAACATGTGATTGTCCGCCAAATGACGAATATTTTAACTAAAGAAGAAAGGAAAGCTATAAGAATATCATTGCTTTACCAACCTTACTTATTTTAAAAGCTGCACGCATATACTTGAAATTACATAAAAATTACAAATATGGTGATATTTCATTAAAAAAAAACCGGCCAAGTGCGAGTCGGACTCGCGCACCGAGGGTTCCATACCATAAAAGAAGTAAAACATTGAAAGAATCACTTTTGTTCATGAATTTACGAGTATAATTTACATGTAGGTACTTTTGTTGGCGAACCGCAAACGTAACTTTGTTTTTGGTGGTTTATTGTTATTATCAAAAAAAGTATATAAGTTAGGGAGTTAATTTTATTTTTCCTGTAAAATATACATTAATATCTATTAAACATAATTATTTCAGATTTTTCGATTGATAAACTTCGGAGATAAGGGGGGGAACGGTATTTTTTTCGACAGTTTGCTCAATAAATCCAAAACTATCAGGCATAAAAATAAATAAAAATCGGTTTTAGAATACACAAGTAACGCCCTTTCATATGATACCCCACTCAATATTGTTATCTCATTTTGAAAATTCGAAGTCCCGGTTTTCCCCCCTTTTTAAATATAAATAAAAATAATTTTCAATATTTTATGAATGCAATGGCGTTGGGTCACTATTATCTAAAACTATTCCAAATTTCAAGTCGATAGCTTTGATAGTTACTGAAATAATCGAGCGTGACAGACGGACGGACGGACGGACGGACGGACGGACGGACGGAGAAAGTCTCACTATAAGGGTTCCATTTTTACCAAATTGGTATGGAACCCTAAAAACTGATTTAATTTTAGATATTTTTAGTATCCTTCAAACCCACTTTCAGGATCTTCATTCACGTATTTTTCGGGACGTACCTATTTAATCAATAAACCAATTTCCGGTGGCTTGTTCGTATATACAACATTTAATATGTATAGCGAAAATATTACAGGCCTAAATCTACATAATCTACGAGTACATGTGTATGAATAAAACTGTATGTCTGTATTGCGAGCCAGCTGTCTTTTGTCCGGAGTTATCTTGAGAACGGGTAAATTCCGGGCTCCGGCGGGGCTTTCGAACGGACTTTTAGAGGAGTAGGTACCATCTGTGTTTGAGGCGATTTCTATAGGTACTCTGAGCAACATGTACCTACTAAATAAAAAGAGGAAAACATTTTTTGGAAGCGCACAAAAAATAATAAGTCCGCCATATTGCGCCATCCGCCATTTTGCATCTAGAATGATGTCCCTTAGCTAACCATGCATTGTCATCCAAACAAAACGTGTATCACTTGAGTATTACTGCTTTTAAACTCAGCAAGTTTTGAGCCGAAAAAATAATTTGCATATATAAAAATACTGCAAGTAAAATAAAAGCTTGTAACGTAATAAAACAAAATCTTATCCTATCCTACTAATATATATACGCGAAAGTTAGTAAGTATGGTTGGATAGATGGATGGATGGATCTTTGTCACTCTCGCAGCTACTGAACCGATTTGGCTGGAATTTAAAACAATGATAGCTTATAATCTGGATTAACGCATAGGCTACCGTTTATGTCGGAAAAAATCATAGTTCAGACGGAATTAGCGAAATTACTACAGAGTTACTGTACAGAGTTGTGTACTAAAGAACGCTGAAAACTTACAGGACGTAAGTAAAAACTGAAATAGAAAAAATCCGCTATAAAATAAGAAGTTTGCCTTTTCCCAGCAATGCTCGACTAATTTGATCTCATAATGCTCGATCAATCATACAAGCGGTATGAGGACGCGAGCCGCGACTGCGGCACCGCCATTCATCACACTTCGAACGGTTTAAGTGCTGTAGCGGTACTTTGATGTGAAACTCCTTATCCAATATCCGATAAACAAATAACAGCCCGGAAAATTGATTGTATAACATTCTATCAATCTGGCCCAGTACCTTCACTATTTTTGACTAGATATGACATTGAAATTTCTTTCGTATATGTATCTAAGAAGATTTGGGATGTGTATGATGAATTAAAATAGGTACAATTTTTAACCTGTAATAATATACATTGCCTAGAATTTCGAAATTCAGGACACAATGATAAAATTCAGTTTCGTATAGTCCAGTCTGAAACAAAATAAAATAATGTATTTTATTTCAATTAGGTATTTTAAACTTAATTCATTAACGGTATAAATACATTTCGCCGATTCATCAAAAATGCCGGCTAACGTTTTAATGAATACCAAGTAATAACTTTGAACAAAGTTAGAAATTAAGAATTAAACGATATCTGAAGTTGATAAGGTTAACCTAATTGAGATGTAAATCTACTGAATTTGTGGAAGGTTCTGCCTGCGATGTTAACTTGGTTATCCCTTACAAACTTTGTGATTTAGCTACCTGGTCCAAAGTAGGGCAAGACAGTTCTGGTGTAAATGTAGGAAAACGTATTATTATTGCTATATTATATAATTTTTTGGGAGTCCGAATACAGAATGACTGGAACCCGAATAAATCGTTTGCCTATCTTTGTTGTTTATACTTGCTGCTTATAAGGTCCACTTGCGCGAAACGGGAGTTAAATATTCACGTTTTTAACCCTAGAGTCAATGTCTCTCATTGGACAATTTTGACAACTTACTCTGGGTTAGCGCGTGCTAACTCTGTCTTAACACTCTAAACCCAGGCCGACGCAAGTGGGCCTAAGTCAAATGCGCCAAAAGAATCGCTCAATTTCATAATAAGAATTCAAATCAAAAACAAGAGATTGTAGCAAAACAAACCTGTATAATCATAGCAAATCTTTGGTGGACAACTAACCTAAGGATCATTTTAATATACCATACTCTAAGATCCAAATTTACATGAAGATTAATATCTAAGCCTTTATTAAGCAAATACGCGTCGTATTAAATAAACTAACCCACCCTATCCATATGAATAGAGAAATTGCGGTAGGAATATGAAAGGTATCCTTACCGACAGCCGACAGCGGCCGCAAACGAAGGCAAGGCATATTAGAGCGTCGCCCTTTCTCACCAGGCCTGTCTTCAAAAGCGTCTTTATGAAAACGTTAATAAATTCGACATTGCTATGTGAATAACATCTAATTACACAATTAGTTATAGCCAACCTGGTTTATTCATCTACACCTAACATTCTTAATTATTTAGTGCCGAAGTTTACAATATTATAATACTTAATACTCGTACGTATCACCATTAAAGCCTTCAAATGACTAGACGTTCAAATTTCATTTTCAAGATTCACAACTTTATTTTAAGACTAGCTGTTGCCCGCGGCTCCGCCCGCGTGAATTACGATTTTTTACATAATATACCTTCCTACTGGAATTCCTTGATTTTTCGCGGGATTCTGGTGTGATGTTGTACAGAAACCTGTTCCTACTTTGCACGGGTTATCTTGTGGTGATTTTGAAAACTCCTTTTTCTTAATTCTTAATATATATAAATCTCGTGTCACAATGTTTGTCCTCAATGGACTCCTAAACTACTGAACCGATTTAGTTCAAACTTCGTGAATATCTGTCATTTGGTCCAACTTAAAAGATAGAATAGTTTTTATCCCACGTGGACGAAGTCGCGGGCATCAGCTAGTAATAATATAAAGTTTCATTAATACGTAGTTGAAAGATCAAAAGGACGATACCACGACTTGTACCTATGTATCGAAATATCGACAGTTAAAATCGTCCTTTTCATTGTGATTTTTATTCTGAAACCACGAAATATGTCAAAAATTATTAAACCATGTGAAAAGTTGTACTGGTGGTAGAACTCTTCTTTCAGAGTTCGGCCGGGGGGCCCCAGCCCAACATAATATAAGAGTCTTTTAAAAATCTTTGCTTCATCTCAATACAATCCAAAACATCAGAATGGACAATGGCTATATATTTCTTTACGTATAAAAAGACCTTAGATGACAGTCAGTCGGTTAGGATCGATAAGACCTAAGAGTTAAAAATATTTGTGAACCATTATCCTTACTCTTTCCATATTGCGGATGATAAAGTTTAAATCTGTTCATGTGTTAACAGTGCCATCTTAATATAAAGTCAGGAAACAGTAAATAACATGACAGTTAATTTTTATTTAAAAAATTCGGTAGTACCTATCTCAGAGTTTTACATTCAAGTTCCACATAAATTGTAGAGATGGCGCTATACGGTATAACGTAGCGATAACGCCAGTTACATGATTTTTGTTCACCCTAAAAGTGAAAAATTTTAAACCATACAAAAAATCCTGCTAAGCCTATTTATTTACGGCTGTAAGGGTACTCCAGTCTTACTTGAGCCCTACGTCCTAGCCCTAGGTTCTTTGTGCATTCCGAGTTTCAAGTCACCTACCTACTTGAACTTAAAGGTTCTGATGTCTGTAATTTCTGAACTACTAAAGTGATGATGATAAGATTTGTATGGGATAATCTTTAAAGAACCCCCTTTCTAACAAAAAAAGAATGAATGGAATCGGACAACGCGTTAATGAATTATAACTGAAAAACGTTTGGACTTTGATGCCGTCTTCCAGGGAAACCATGATGAATTTCGGGACAAAAAGTATCCTATGTCCTACCTCGGGGTATAAACTATACTCATGTCAAGTTTCATTTAAATCCATCCAGCGGATTAGCCGTGATGCCCGGTCGTGAAACAGACAGACAGACAGACAGACAGACAGACAGACAGACAGACAGACAGACAGACAGACAGACAGACAGACAGACAGACAGACAGACAGACAAAAATTAAATGAATTACCGTTTTGGCTTCAGTATCGACTAAATAGTGTCCTCCAACAAAAATTTTCAAAATATCTTCAATGTACAGAATTCGACCCTTTACAGTTTTATTATAAGTATAGATTTTCCTCATCGCGATTCCTTTCAATTTTTATTTTGTTATTTTCAATACAGTTTAATGGAATTTCAGTGTTATTTATTACACGTAACCTTCGTTTGTGGAATTTCGATTCTGGTAAGGACACTCGGCAATCTGACCGATCGTTATCGGGGTGTTTGTTTGCCCGGCGGCTGTCGCAGTGTTCGATCGCCTCGCGCGTTGTACTCGTATCACATTGTTATCGAGATATTCTGACATCTTTTATTTACACAGTTAGTTCAGCATATTTGTTTTAATTGTTCACACGTCTCAACCAAAGCGAATCATGTAGTTCTCAAATATCAATATTTTAACAATCGTAAACAAATACGGCTTTATGTCTGATCTTAGAAAAGCTTTTTACATGTTAGGACGGCGCCATGCTAGAAGAATTTAAAAATATTATAAAAGCAAATTCACTAAATAGTAGACATCGAGCCAGTTGAAAATCATTACTTAATGACTGAATCTGCAGTAGGTAGCAATTTTATTCAAAAGCTCCATTTGATTAACTAGAACAAAGAAGCAGCAATTAGAGTAGAAAGTAATAAGAAATGAAAAGGTATTTTATTTAATATATTACACAAAAACTAACAGAAAAAAAAACATTTATTGCAGACATAACCCTATTGGTTATTCGCAATTACTTTGTAAAGATCTCATCGCTATATGGAGTATTATTAATCGTGAAAGATAAAGTGCCTGCTCTTGATAATGCAGAAGTTATACTTCCTCTGCAAAAGCAATGGGGTCAAACGCGGAACGCTGTCGAGGTGATAAACTCAATGAGACGAAATATTGAAATTTTTGCCTCGCTATGAGCGATAGCGCTAATGAATGTTCAAATACTTTTAATCCTTAAATAAAATTCCCGCAGCGGCCGGACTCGCAAGTTCATTTAATTGCAATTTAGACTAAGCCCAGTGATCGCCGCATAAGCCTGCAAAAGAGAGATCGAGAGTCCGTGGTATGAACTAGATACACCCTCTGACCAAGTGCAGTCTACAGTATTGGTTTCGTGCTCGGTGCATGCAACAACTTTGAATTTCCTTACATTTAAAGACCACCGCACTGTCCTTTGTTTTGTTATCACTACATTTTGGCTTACAATTTAAAATCAGATTGTCTTCACCTGAATATCGTTTTTTATGCAATGCAATATTTATTATTGGCAACAAAGTTATTGTTAATGGTACAGATAGTAGTCGTCCTGTCTCCTGCGTCGGTGGTTGTAGGTTAGATTCCCACTTCTGGAAAATATCTGTGGGATGAGCATGAATATTTTCCAGCGTATGGGTGTTTTTCTTATATTGTATTTATGTTATAAAATATTAGGTAAAGTTATTCATCTAGTATCTATAACACAAGCTATGACTTACTCTGGCGCTAGATTGTGATGTGTGTAATGTCCTGATATGTTTATTTATTTAACAGTTTCAAATATATATCGGCCAAGTAAAAAACTTAAAAATTATCTTTTAAAAAGCGAAAGATTTCGTTCAAAAGAAACATATTATTTAGATACACAGAAAAAAGAAAATTAAAGAAGCAAAATATCGTTTGTCGTTGATCAACTGGAAATTGGAATCATTGAAACAGGAATGTTATAATGGGAATTCCTCGATGGTATTATAGATAACATTGGATTTCTTTTCCATAATTGGAAAAATAATACCTATATCTGAATAAATTTTGCGGTGAACAAATAACAGGAAATTAACTTTTTTAATTCGCCTCGCGCCACGTATAAAGTGTTTAGGTCTGATAAAATCGGTTTTTCCGGTTTTAATTCAATAGATGTTTTTTGCCAATTGTTTTTGATACCGTTACCCGTTTGCGAGTTGTATTGGCTGCTCCTGTATACAATATTCACTATTGGAAAACTAAAAATGAATTCGATTATACTCATAGTGTTTCTAGTGTATTTCGTTTTTATGTTTGTGTTGAATCAAGCGCAACTACAAAACTTTGTTAGTCCGTTTTCAACTTATTTCATCGAATTCTGTGTATTGTATTTCATAATGTGAATTCCTACAATGTTTTCACAGGGTCCTTATGAAGTTGAGTTTCTGAAATACGAAACATGTAAAGGTCCTAAAAGAGGAGAATGTGGAACTGTGCGAATTCGTAGTATCGATAATATGTCCGACATCCCTTTTATTCTGGATTTTCCAAAAGATTGTCCAGTTAAAAATGTTAGTAAGTACCGAATAAATAAAAATTGCATAAATTAATATACTTTTTTGTTAAATAATTATGCTGTTTTTTAACTTTTCAGGCACGGATCACAATCGGTACTATTCAAAATAGTAATAGTACGAAGAGGCTATGGAATTATCAATTAAACAAGCCATGTCAACATTTTGTCCTTGGCCCATTAATTAACAAATCTTTTAATCTGACCAATAATTGTAACATAGTAAAGGTAAGAATAAAATTATCCTTGGAATAAAGCTTGAAAAATCGTAATATTTGATGAGGCAAGCTTACTTCACCCCTGATTGCGTAAAACAAACTTATTCATGGTTATCGTAAACGCTAGTGAATTGTGCACCGCGATTGGCTGACGCAAATCAGGAAAATTGGAATAAAGCGGACAGAATTCGCTAGCGTTTACGATAACGATGAATACGTTTTTCCTACGCAATCGGGGAGCAGATATTAAGTGATCTATACTTTTGATCTATCCTTTACCTACACACCTGCCTTTCACCTGTCCAGTAATCACGTCCTGTCACTTTGACACTTTCCCTAACACCTAACGTCACCTTGGATTGACATAGCTCTCTCTCGCGTTTACCGTCAACGAAGCAACACCGTTAATTGAAACTGAAGAGGATTTTCTCTTGTTTCTCGTCGTAGTACGCAGCGCGAGCGTTTAGCAATCAACATTTAAAATCATCTTTGCAAATCAGCTAAAATCATCAAAATTCACCGCCGCAATAGTGGCAGACCTCAGCTAAAATCAACTCGATAGTGTGAGAAGAAAACGAAAGACCAGCGAACACCAACAAGATCGTGACTCCTACATTTTTCCATCATTTCTCTCACAACTAATGCTTCACATACTTAACTGACACTGCGGTGGTTCCTACGCGGATGAACTCCTGAAGAAAAGTCCTACCACCAGTAAAATTCTACACGAATCACAATAAAGCATTTCAACTTCCCCATAAAAGTAGAAATAATCTACCATGAAGAACATAAAAGACGAATGACGATGGTAAAGTAATTCAATTTTGTTGACAGGGCCACTACGAAGTACACATAAATATGGATGATTTGACCAAAAAGTTTTTGGGGTCCAGTTTCTTTTACGATACATTTTTCTTCAAAACAACGGCTTACAACAGCGGTAGTAACTTTTTCTGTGTTTATACAGCGATAAAAATATTCAAACCTTGACTCACACAAATATAAGTACTTAGGCTTAAGGCATACTTTGTATGGCATTTGAATATTTAACCGAATTGTTACGTCACAGGTAAGCCATAATAGATTCCCAGAAACGAGAAGGCAAATTTGATACAAAATCTCAATTGAAAATTGAACAGTAATTCGCTTGCAGCGCTGCTCCCAAATAAGAATTTTTCCCAAGATACGTTCTCGATTCCCTTACCAAGTTTCTTTATACATTGTAGAGCTCATGTTTTAAACAAATATTGAGGATTGTACGTGCTCGAAAGACTAATGTGTGACTCGATTCTGTTTTTTATTTATTGTTGTCACATGACACGGTCTATATGAAAGAGCATGATTTACAGTGAGTACGTCCCAAATGTATTTTTGTACAGAATATGGTATTATGAATATTAATATAAATATAAAGATGTTGCCTTCAAATACATTATTTTTTATTTTCATTATTGTCGAACACATTTAACAAACGTGAAACTTTAAATACCTACCTACAAATATAGGTACATGCGCAAGCAACGACGTTTATAAATCTATGGATAGGTATGTACATACCCTTGCTGACTTCTGCAGTCTGCTACGGTGACTGACAGTGACCCTATATATCTATCTATCTATCTATCTAGTAAGTGATAATATCGGAGGGTTGCCTACAAACATAACTCTCTCTCTCTACCTCTTACAAACATATAATGTACTCTCACAAAACATATAATAAGTATTATTAAATAAAAAGAAAAATTGATAAATGCGTTTTCTCTGCAGACGACGCGACGTAGCGAGCCTCATAGTCGCGTCATTATACTGTAGGTATACTTAGGTACGCAAATATCACGCTGTCTGCGCCGTTTCTGGTTTCGCACAGATGAAATTAGGGAACATAGAGCTTAATACATTTTTAATGGGCACGACAATTACACAAAAGATTACTCGGTCTTAGTTAAAGTCCGTGTTCCGCAGGCTAAATCCGGTGGTAATGGCCGAGGGCGCCACCTGGGCTGCTGTGGCCTCACTAATTTTGCAAAGCATAATATAAATTACCGCCCCAAACAATGACGCCACGGCCAAATTGTGTAGTCGCATGCTAATGCACGCTAAAAGGATTTTATCCATTTTGCGTAATATTTTGAATTGTTTTTACAAGCTTACGCAATTCACGCCATTATTATATTTAATGTCGAAACCCATAAGTAGGCACTGTTTGGGGCAAGATAGTCTCAGTTTGAACTACCTAGGTTACCTAGGTATATATTGTGTTGGTTGACTACACTACAACTTCATGATAATACTCGACCTGTCAGTCAATTACAGTACACATAATATATTATTCAAATTCTATACAATTAAGTATGGACACCAACAGAGCAATATGTGATAACTTGATAAGATACTTTTCCCATAAGGATTATAACTTGCTTAAGGGTCTCTGCCACAACCTTTGCCATTTGATACAACATAATATTATTTGTATACCACCGTTAAGTTAGTGTATCAAGACAAATATCTCGGATAATATACTTCGAAATAGCTTCAAGTCGGAGAAACTTCATTAACTGCTGAGTCATACGGTTAATTATGTTCAGCAGACAATGAATTGCATAAAACATTACATCGTAGTCGAAAATGTTTATAGAAACTTCATTTCTTGTCCACATCAATTAAAATTTAGTATAAGCATCTTCCAGAAAACAAACAGTTTTATCCAAAGTTTTTATGTTCAACCTTAATGGTATTTCAGTATATGCCAGGTTTTATGTACTTATCAAAATTAATATTTGGAGCGAAACCCTTTTGAGACTGCGAGTTTTGTTACACAATGTACAAACTATAGCTACTTTTGAAGAAAGCTACGTGTAATGTAGTAGTTTGTTCATTTCACAAAGTAATATTCCACGTTTAACATTAAAAGCACATTCCACAACATGATGCTGCACAGCAATAAAAGAATCTAACGTTAAAATGCAGCGTGCAGTTGTTGCGAGTACGTACGCCGTACGGTATGGAAGCGCATGATATGTATTCGCATCACCTGTTTTAAATTGCTTTAACGTCTGCATACCTACGAGTAGTACCCACGGCACTCTGCTCGCTATTTAATTTCTAATATTACACTCGTATTTATTAAGTAATTTTTTTACACTATACAAGTTAGTACTTGACTGCGATCTCACCTGATGGTAAATGATGTTGTAGCCGAAGATGTTATTGTTCCAGCTTGGAAAGGGTAAGTAAAGTCACCCTCAATGGTTTCTACACAGCATCGTACCGGAACGCTAAATCGCTTGGCGGTAACTAACTACAGCCGAAGCCTCCCACCACAGCAGACCTGAGCCAATTTAGAAATTAAAAAATTTAAAAGTGGCCCGTGGTGGGAATCGAACCCGCGACCTTCCACACGAATTCGAGCGCGCGTCCCCTGCGCCAGGGAGGTCGCCAAAAATTTTCATCAGAACGAAAAACGTGGGAGGCATAAAAAAGCGTTTTCCCAATAGGTACGAGTACATCCTGAAAGCCAAACAGTAAGTTTTTAATGATACCCATGAACTGAGAATCAATTTGCATTATTTTTCAATTTTTGTGTTTAAAATACGTACCTTATTGCAAAACTCTCAATAATCATATCTGCAAAATTGCAACAGGACTACTTATGCACTGAAAATATATTATCAGCAGCCGAGGTTTATTTAACGTAATAAAAAGTGGTATACGAGGCCGCGTCCAATTTAAATTGTTCGTGAAACAACGAAAATTAATTTCACGTGAATATGTATACGATAAGCGATCGCATCGGAATCAGGCTATTTAAATACGTGACCCGTCATTAGGAACACGGCGAGAGATCCCCGGCTCGCTCGAGTACGCACTCGATGGCTTCGCATAATCGACCTGTTAACGGTTCAACCTACGTACATACCGTTTACCTTCATATATTTGACTACCCTTACAATTCTATTTGTGCCTGGAGTGCGAGAGGCTCGATTTTTATAAAAGGAGATATAAAATCAGAGATTCGGACCAAAATCAGTAGGGCTTGGATCTAAACTGTAATTGCCACCATTTGAGGCAAGGTATCTAAAATCCTTAGAAACTTTTTAATAAAATATAATCTGTTCCTTTCTGTTTTCAGAATTTCAAATTCCAACACCTTTTAGTTGTCTCGTAGAGTGTAGACTAAAGGCAGTTAAAAATACGTATTTTATGATCATTAGACTAATATACGTATTTATAACGAGTAGGATTTGATAAAGATGAAATATGCTACAATTGTACAGCAGCCGATCAGAGTCATAAAAACTAATCACCCCATTTCGTGTCTCCTATGAAAGTCAACTTTGATTATATTGAACCTACCCAATAGGATAATGACTGGGTGGTGAGCAATAAAACTGGGCTAACTATAGACAGGATTTAAATTGTAATAAATGTAAGTAATAAAATCATGTACTAAATACTTGCTTCTGTGGACTTATCTTGCCATAGCTGCAAAGAATGAAATCTTTCTTATATTAGTATAAAAGAAAGTGTATTTGTAAGTTTTTATAAATGCGCGTGTGTGGTATTATAAATATTCATGTAAAAAAGCTTTGTTACTCAATGGCATATAGTTTTTATATCAATGTTCTTACTCGTAAATTTAAAAAGAAATGACTCATTACTTCAATTACTTTCAATTAACTCAGCACAAACCCTTGGCTCTAGAAAGATGTAATATTTCAAAGAAGTTCACTTTGTGAAATAACCACGAATTATGAATGATTGTTAAATCCCACAAGGTATAAAAATACCATTTAAAAATATTAACAAAACAAACACAGATAACTTAGATCTTAGTGTCTAATGTCATGCTCGTATGTGCCTAATACAGGCAGTTGTTTTCGAAAAGCCTATTTGCGTTAAGTCACGCTGGCACTCGTTTTGTTTGTTTTGAACCCAGTCCACAGTACAATGTATTATTATTGCATCCCTTTCTACGTTTTGTATTCTGTGACCAAGAATTCAAAACTAAGTGACCACAATTCGCTCAAGTCATTTAAAATTCCTTCGCTCAAGATAATCGGAAATTGTAAAAGGAAAATTTCTAGCTCACTCCAATATAACCGATGCAATTGCGTAAGTTTCTATCAAGCGAAGGATTATTTATAAATTGAAAGTTCTTTATATTGTAGTCATTTTTAAGCATTTCTCCGGATTATATATAGTGATTTTAGATTCCACATTACGTAAATCTACCTACTTTTAGTTAAGTTGTTTGGAAATGTATTTATTTAGTTTCTACTCAATGAATTGATAAAAAAACTGTAAATATAATAAGTTGTGTACCAAATAAGTTGTTACTATTATAAATTTAGGAATTTGATTTTTAGTTTAGGAATTATATTTATATAATAAACACATATTTTTTTAGTGTCTCTATCTGTATAGATATATGCTTTTACAGGAATAGCTTCTAGCCATGAGCGTTGATATTATATAAGACCTGTCAAATATACCGATCTCCCGCTTCAGCTGTCTCTCTATAGAACGAAAGCGAAAAAATAACGACGCAAAATCCTGAACTTGACAAGCTACGAGCGACGCATTGTCTGCTGTCTGAATGTGAACATCCAAACAGAATTTGTTTTGTCTTGTGTTTAAAACTGGTTACTGGAAATTGAACACTTCAGCGGTTTCCTTTTCCCGAACTATGAAAGTTATACCACAATCAAACGAACCATCCGGCTTCAACTATTAAGCAAATGTACTCGTATGTCAAATGCAAACAATAAAGAATAGCACCTAAATCAATACAAAGTGTCCCAACATTTATTTATAATACTTTTCGTACTCGTATTTAAGAACCAAGGATATTCTTACGAATCCAGTGATATAAAAGTTTCCCGTCGGATGATTCTATTACGTGCACCAAAGTATAGATTAAACATGCAAAATGTCTGCAACGTAAGCAGCACCGTTTCTGTTAGGATAAAACCGCCAACGACGGGAACCAAAAGATTCGCGTCAAGAGTTCAGACACTCGTCTTTCGTTGTTTACTTTATCACTCTGAATAATTTATGCTAAGTCAGCACTTGGTCTTTAGCAGATTCACTTTTCGACCACCCTACCTTTATCCTCCTTAACATTTCGGACACCTCTTTGCTCTCTGGGTCACATCGTTAATTTTTTTGATATCCGCACCGAATTTATCACGACCTCCTGTTACGGTGCATAAAATAAGATCTTTAAGTAGGTGGCCTTTTGTAACAACCGATACAGAAAAAGTAGCAAGAAACAGCTGCTATCAAAACATTTCGCCAGTATTTACTCGCTAATAGCTGCCAATTCATCAGATAATATTTTTTCACAATTAGTCTCCAGCGTATAGGCCACGTTTACATGCCTACGTAAATAGAACGAAGAGCTTTTAATATTTATTTGCCTCGGGAATATTGTCCCATATTTGTCACGCCGGACACCAACGAAAACAAAAGAAAAATTTCACAGCAGCATTTCTTGTGTAAACTATTCATAGGGTACTCGCGGCAAAGTCAACCGAGGTAACACAATAATGTCATATTATTTCTTTAGAGTCATTGTTTCGCAGTCACGTGCGCATTGGCGACGCGCCACACCTGTCGACTGCATTCGCCACAAGGGACCTCTCTCAAAACTATTGCTTTGTATTTTCACGGTTGAACACAATTCTGTTTCATCGGGGTTTCGTGCTCCAACACAAAACAACCATTTCAGGAGATCTGTCCGTTCTCCAGTATCACATGTTCGGTATCTAGCCGAAAGTTTTGACAAATGTGTAAAACAATTGAGTTTCTCTAAGTTGACCCAATCGTGTAAAAACCTCAGTAAATAAAGGCTTATTTTATTTTTTTTATTTTATTTTTTATTTAAGTTGACCCAATTAAAATTATGGCGGTTGCCTTTACGACTCACAAAAATGCAAGCAAGTCTCAAAGCTCTGGCTTAAGTTACGAAAAACAAACAAAAGTTTTTAATTTGTGGTACTTATGGTCTTATACCATGAAATTACGGTTTGGGAATGCTGTTAGCGGTATCATGAAAATGAAAAATGAAAATTTGAAATGAAAATTTATCATATTATGAACTATAGCAGAGAGGCAATTATTTTACAGATAATAACTTGTAGCTTTACTATATTAACAAATTATAATGATAACAAAAATAAGTTTTATGCTTTCGGTAGTACAGAACTCTTACTGCGTGGGTCCCACCCACACCTCGCCGGTTTTTTCACTCCATCCGCCAGAATAGCGAAACTCTTCAATCGTCCCAAAATAAATAAGTTTTCAAGTATTGGAGTTTCCAACGTAATTACGGCGATGACTTTGTCGAAAGTTTCGGCAACATGTAAACGACAAGGGCGAGTACGCACACGCTTAGCATAATACCTTCCTTTCAAACGGTTCTATCCAAAACTGCCTCCATTTACGATAAGAGCGGATTAGGTATAACTTACTTGTTTGATATAATATAGTAATATAATAGTTTTACATTAATAGATAATAGTTTTACATTAATGTTAAAAACTATTTTATAGATTTTTCATTTTGTTCTCCAATAAAAGAATTCTTTTAAAGCTACCTATAGTTAAACTGGAAATGCTTAGAGCGATTAGGACCAGATCTATTCCCATTCGAAGAGCAATCGCTTGAATTTAAATACGATTTCTTTCACTTTAAAGCCAGTTTTATTAAAAGTAGGTTTTCTGATACATTAGCTCAGGTGTATGAGACAGAAGTGAACACAAGAAAATGCGCTCAATAGGCTCAAGATTAAGGTGGGCTTAAGATTCAGAACCAGCAACTCGGAGTTACGGCCTGAGTCGGTGCACACAGCTATTTTGTGTAGTTTATTCGTAAAAGGATATACGAGATTTAGCCGCCAGAAACGTACGAGTCTCGAATTCAACAATTTCGACGCTTTCATACCTACGTAACTGTATTACCGTGAATGTAAAAGACGTAGCGTCTGAATTACGGATTTTTATTCATACACACCTTTTGTAAGGGTGTAGTTAGCTACATTTCATATTCGTATATCCGAATTAGAATTTGGGTCCTTGTATTTTACCGAATTTAGGTACGTATTTACAAGCTCAGCATATATACTATTCATGCTATATTCAAAGGCACACGTGACTAGAGTTACACCTCGAGAACACACTGAAAAAGGAAAAAAGTAATATTTTCAGGTTTACTAAAATACAGGTAATATACAAGGTGTGGGTTAATTCGTATAGTGTGCCCGCAGCTGATCTTTTAACTTGATCCTAGAAACACATTAACGTGATAAGAAGTCCCAATTATTTTATTTTATTTTCAATACAAAAAATATTATTTCATTTAGAAAAATAAAATTTAGCAACCCTAACTGTGATAGCTATAAACCTCATACCATTTTCATTATTCCCAGTTCATTGATATTGAACCAGCTGTTTTTAGGGATGTCACTTAAAATTTATGGTAAATTTTTGAACTCCCTATAGTTCCCTCAGGATATCTTGTGATAGTATTTCATGCATCTATACATCGGTCCCTACTTTAGGCTTTCTGCTAATAAGAGTAATTGATAAATAAATATACGTTGTATGAAACTCTACCAATCCAAATCTTTAGAATAGGACCTATGCCGCAATACGTAAACATCTATGGTAAACATAAACATAATGAAAAAATCAATACGTAAACGTAATGAAAAAAATCATAAATATTCAATGCTCTTACCATATTCACGGTAATAAGTAACCATAAAGGGTATTTCACACGAGCAAAGTGCCTAGCTGTTACGAGTTGGAGGACGTGAGCTGAAAGAAGCACCCGACTGCGTTATTGGAACACCTGCTTACATGGTACATTACGGTAAATTCAAAGGTATAAACAGCAACGCAGCCTGAAAAGCCGCTTTTATTTACAAAATAAACGCAATTAGTTCCCTACTCTGTCGTTTTTTCGCTATAAGCGGATTCGTTAAGCCATTCCATATGCCATTTTTACGCTGATATAAAAGCGTAGTAATTACTTGGCATGGATTTTATGTAAATATAGAATAAAAATTGGTTTAATACAGAAAACGCGTCATTGTGATTAGTTTCTTATTTAATTCGAGGAACATTTGAGAGAAGTATTTTGAGAGTGTAAATTAAAAATAAAAATCTAAAAAATATAAAATATTTCAACTGATGCAAGAGGTGCCTATTACCTACTCGTACATAGTATATTTTTTACAAAATATGATCTACATTGCAACTGAAAAAAGTTTCAAATATTAATTTTGTTTCAAACAAGAAGTATTTACACGACAAAAGTGAAACAATCCAAGTCGTTAGTATTCACCAAACAACTTGGAAATGCGACTTGATTAATTCAAGAAACTTTAACAAGTTTCAATCCACTTTTACGTCAAGGGTCCGCATGGCAATTTGATTTCCACCGAAGAGTGAAACTTCGTAAAACAACCTCTTCAGTCTCCAACCCCATGATTTTTTTTGCATAAAGTTGTTCGTGAAAAATATGTTGAACTGTTGAAATAATTAAATGAAGAAAAAAGAACGGCACCGACTGATTTTGCTTTGGATCAGCACGCATACATTTTTAGGCTCCGCCCTGAAGCCGGATTTTCAATTTGTCAAAACTGTAAAATGGCGCTAATGTGTGCAATAAGGTGCAATGTGAGCGGTATGTACTGTCAGCGGTACCGAAATGTACGACGCGCGACGCGCCATATTTGTGATTTTTTTTGTTTTGACCAATACGTTTGTTTGAAGACAACCAAACTCTTGGGGATATCATGGACATGAGTAGCCCAACAATGCAAGAAATGGTGTTCTTATGAAGAGGCCTATTTCCAACAATGGATGAATGAAGGTTCCTAAAGAATAAGATGAATGGTGTTCACAATAAACACATCACCGCTCCTTGCGTTGGGCAATGCCTGTCTTGAACATTTAAACATATTAAAATAGGGACATTAAGACATACTCGTACATAGGCTGGACATAGTGATACTCACAAAATACAGGATTTTTTTTAAAACCTGCAGCTTACCTGGCAAACGTTGTTTTACCATAATATGAATCACTTAATTAGAGGTCTATTCTCAGACCTATTGTATATTATAGTTACACAAAAACTGATCAGGAGTTTTGTTACAAAATATGTTATCAGAAAAATTTGTACGCACATTGAAAGTATCCAGAATCCAAGAAAAATATTTTTTTTTAAATATAATAAAAACATTAAGAAACAGTATCCAAATATAACGCAAATGAAGGATTAATCTTGAATAACTCCTTGAATATTAAACACCTTTAAGTAATGGCCGTTAGCATAGCGAAACTTTATTTATAGTTTTGAGTTATTTAAAGTATTTCGCAGCGAACATTACGAGAAATCTAAATATTAAATACATGAAATTCTTGTATTACTTGTAACTTCAAAGATAATGCTTACTTATCATATTTTATCACTTGCAAATAACATAAATTGTTATAATTACAAGAAAGCCTACATGACAGTCAGAAATAAAGCCTAAATTACGATATTTCATAATTAGAAGCCGTACGACAAAATAATTTACATTGTAACTCAGCAAGATAGGCTAAATTGTAATAGTATTAAGAATGCTAACTTTATAAGGAGAGTTTTACAAAAATAGGAGCTGTGTTTAAAAAATTAAGAATACTATGTTACACTTATGCATACTTTTTTAAACAAAAAATAATTATTGAAAAATAAGCCCGCTATTTTTGGAAAAAGATTGCTTAACTGAAATATCGTTATGATTTCATAAAGAATTAATATGAGATTATGTGAATTAATATCCATATTACTATTTTCCAATTTGATCAGGTTTTTATGACATGTTCTCACCCTAAACATATTAACTCTACAACTGAAATTCTCCACTTCTCACCTCATAATCTAGATAAAAGCTAAGGTAATCAAATTAAGGTTTCCTCGGGACCCTAACCAGAACATTGCGTTTATTATTTAGAAACAGTTCAGTAGCTGTAGCCATTGATGTCCCATCTATGCGTAATTCGAAATTCAAAAAATGTATACGAATATAAAATCAATTTAGCGTTCAATAAGCGTCAAAATATAGCGATAGTTCACGTTCAATTTTTTTCTAATTAAGCTCCATTTCTATACCTCGCATAGTAACGATATCTCTCACTTGGCTCAGGGGGCAGAGCAGTTAATTTATTTTCAATGATAATAATTACTATTTACAGAATTGATGTTTAATCAGGTGAACTAAATGAAAACATGAATTGAAACGTCTCGCCTGAACAAATCCTACCATAAACAAGCGGTTATGTGTAATTAATCTCGTATATTATCTACTCATGCTATGTACATGCAATATTTACTTGATCGATTTAATTTTGCGCCCCAGTAAACTTTAATGGGATCGGTTATAAATTGGAGGTTTAGGTTGGCTTTACTAAAGCTTAGAGTAGAAGACTAGAAACTTGGTTACATTTTGTTTTCTTTTTAGGGTTCCATACCAAAATGGTAAAAATGGAACCCTTATGGTGAGACTTTCTCCGTCCGTCCGTCCATCCGTCCGTCCGTCCGTCCGTCTGTCACACTCGATTATTTCAGTAACTATTCAAGCTATCGACATGAAATTTAGAATAGTTATAGGCAATAGTGACCCGACGTCATAACAATCGTAAAAAATTGAAAATTGTTTTTATTTTTATTTAAAAAGGGGGGAAAACCGGGTCGATAAAATTTCAAAATGAGATAACAATATTGAATGGGGTATCATATGAAAGGGCATTACTTGTGTATTCTAAAACTAATTTTTATTTATTTTTATGCCCGATAGTTTTTGATTTATTGGGCCAACTGTCGAAAAAAATACCGATTATCTCCGAAGTTTACCAATCGAAAAATCTGAAATAATTATGATCAATAGAAGTTAACGTATATTTTACAGGAAAAATAAAATCAACGCGCTGACTAATATACTTTTTTTGATAATAACAATAATCCACCAAAAACAAAGTTACGTTTGCGGTTTGCCAACATGTATGTTATACTCGTAAATTCATGAACAAAAGTGATTATTTCAATGTTTTACTTCTTTTATGGTATGGAACCCTCGGTGCGCGAGTCCGACTCGCACTTGGCCGGTTTTTTTACAGCTTAATGTTGATTTAGCATTAGGTATATAACCATCTTTGGCCCACGGCCTCACTCGCATGAAATTCGGGTTATCGCTACTCCTTTGCGCCGCAACTACTCAACCGATTTGGCTAAAAGGAATAAAGAAAAGATAGATTATATACCTCAGATGATTATACCAATTAACATTTAGGCACTTTGTCACGAAAAAAAATTTGAGAAACCAAAAAATGAGCAGGCAAAGCCTAGTTGTATTATTATATTCATAAAACTTTACAAAGTGAAATGAATCGTAGTTCCTAACTTCTAGCAGTTAACGACAAAATTAATGAGTCGCGCAGATTTTAACTCAACAAAGTCTCACTGAATAAATTACATACATAGTTACAGGTTGATTTATAGAAACAACTAAGCCTTCCACCCTTCCTTACAAGCCATTACCGCTTCAGCCGTCACGACGGAACTGACGAACTCAATAATTAACCAAACCTTGAAACTTTAAAGTAGGTATCAGCTAATTTCACGGGTTTACCCTCCCTCTTGTAAAGCACTATACACATTTCAGAAACTGTTTCATAGAATAGTGAAAAACAACAGGTGCGCATCACCATTCGGTAGCGATCGATCCTGAGTAATCTAGCAGTATAAATGTTATGAAGAAGAGATTCTAATTGGACTACTTTATTCTAAAATGGTGACAGTTTTACTCTTGTCATGCGTATGAAAGAATTCCAGAAAGTGACTATATTATAAAAAAAAAATATACGCACCACTGCAGTCTCAAAATATTCTTATTTGCATTCTTCACTAAGGCTCGGTTGCTTGACTGTACTTTAACCGAAACGTTATAGTTAAATATGGCGGTCTGACTCTTATGTCTTTCGAAATAAGAGTCAGGCCGCCATATTTAACTATAACGTTTCGGTTAAAGTCAAGTCAAGCAACCGAGCCTAAGTTAATGATGATAGAAAAAAAAAAAAAAAAGATTCCGACGAATTGAGAACCTCCTCCTTTTTTTGAAGTCGGTTAAAAATAGAAAGGCAACTCAAAACTAATATTAACATTTATTGATATCGGTCACATTGAAACACGCTCGCTAAGACTGAATCGGTTCATTACCGTAATTAGATAATTACCGATATTGCGATTAGGCCTCCACTGAATATTATCATCCATTGCCTAAATGCCCAATTGCTCAATGCCATACAAACTGAATATAATAAGAAATTGCTTTGAATCCCGTTTAGATAGTCGTTATTTTGGTCCGATAGTTTTCTCGTTAGTTTTTCGATACAATTTTCTTGGCGATAAAATTTATTTGTTTTATATAAAAATATTGTAACACGAAACAACCTTACCGTGACATGAGAGTATTTCGAAGGACATCCTGCAAAATAATACTTGTATCCAATATATTTGTTAATGTTACAAAGGGTCACTGTTTTTACTGCGGGAAACGTTATCAATCATACCATTCCGTGACATAAGTGGACCCTCCTCATGCGAGCTGCGAGTTCCATTACTCACAAAGCCACGCCCAGGACTGATTCGCTCCTTCAGGCTCTTTGATGATAAAGTAACGTCATCCGGCTCTCTAAGAGTACCATAAACTTTTATTTGTTTTAGGTGTCTATATGCCATGCCATATTGCAGCCTAGAAGCTATCAAATTAAATATCAATAAAAAGATATATTTATTTTGTGAATACTAAGCCAAGTGCGAACAAAAATTGTAAAGTATTTTAACATTTGAAGACTAAAACATTTTATAATTTTCATATTCACAACGTTCCAGAGTGAATATATTGCTTTTGGTGGAATTTCAAAAACAGTTTTTTTGACCTGGCAGACCAGGGTTAATCGCTAGATCAATAAGTATCGTTATTAGCAGTGTGTGCTTGTAATTTCACGTCTACTGGTGAAAACCGCATCAAAATTGTTGCTTTCAGTCACGAGAAAACCTCAAAAAACTTGAGTCTGTCGACAAGTAAGCAAGCAAGTAAGCAAGTTAGTCGGAGCGATAACTCAACTTGCAAACAACCTTTCGAATTCGGGTTTTTTATATCGATTGGTAGTACTAACCCGAGGAGCTGTATAGTTTTTGGTGAAATTTACATAGTCAGTGACCGAGATATGGGCAAGACCTATGCGAAGTGTACTTCTATCGTAGTAAACTGTGAACGGTGTAAATATGCCCGCGATGAGTTCTGTCATCGATACTAGTTTTTTTAATGTGTTGTTACCTAATTTAAAAAGGCAAATACAAAGTCCGTCTCAAATTAAGTATCGGCAAAATTTCATACGTGCCATAACATAACATGTAGCACAAAAAGACTGCTTTTGTCCGTGGTTACTATTATTATAAAACCAATTTCTCCTTCGGCAATTCAGAATATTTGAATAAAGCTTATTTTGAATTTGAATTGAACAATCATAAGGTTCGGAAAGTGATGATTTAGTAGAAGAATTGGAACGAGCTTGCCCAGAATATTTCTGTTCATTCCTATCTTTTAAGATATTTTATAAATTCAGGTTATTATGCGGGATAAAATTGTGTAATATCAGGCACTTTTAAAATCAAATACAACGCTTCAATATAAAAAAAAATCAATTCTGTTATAGTATCATTATTTATATCTTATCATTATTTATATTGATTATTTAATAGTAGCGTTTTACCTGAAAATAAAACGTTTATTAAAATACTTACCTCACTGGAAGCTTATATTGAGAGAAGCGTATCCGTTTCCGTCCGTTTCATGACGGTATCATGTCTCCTTATCGTACTTTTTATGACGTCAGAACCGGCTCTGTGGCGACACCTAGCGGCGTCGCGCGCCTTTTGGTTTATATAATGGTTCAGCGCGCTTCTTAGCTCATTGGCGTTTTAGTTTCCGTCGAAGTAACTTGCAATCGTTCCACATAGAACATTGCATTTGAATACTAAAGTGTAAAGTGCAAACTAAAATTATTATAAAGTGAATTGTGTTCGTCGTGAATTCGCAGTAAGTAGTCTCCTTGTTTTAATATAATCAGTATCTCCGCCTGTCACGCGGGAGACCGGGGTTCGATTCCCTACCTGAGAGTTAAAGGAAAAATTTAAATTTTCGGATTTATTGCACTAGCGTGCGGCAAGCGATCAGAAAATATGAGATGCGCCAAAAAGAATCGTGAGCCAGGCTCGTGATTCTTTATTTTAAGCTTCGCTAAATAAAATACTACCTTCGAGTACTTCAATTCAGTTTTACGTCTAGTTTAAAAATTTTTTTTCGGCAGCAGAATCACTCCCACAATGGGTAGAAGTATTAGAATTAATTAAGTATTAGAATTAGATTATTTAATACGTAATATAAAGCTCGAGATCACATGGTTGTTTGGGATTTACCAACAAGGCAACAACAAGTGGAAATTGGAAGAAGAGATAACCGACACTTCATTAAATTATTTTGTTTCACATTGTGTTTGTTTCACATTTGCCGACATTGATGAAATTATATCAAAAAGCGTTAAATAATATTGAAATATTACACGAATGTCAAAAATTCTTCCAGTACTAATTAATTAAAAAAAAAATGAAAATATGTCCATATTCAACGTCCTCGTATCTGGTCTGTAACGAATTCCGTTTACCAGCTAGGAACCAACAATGGAATTAATAGTACGGCATGAAACTCTGAAAAACTACTACCATAAAAACGAGACGTTAAAAGAAATGAGTATTCCTGCAATGCTATCTCATTACAGCCGGAAAATTAACCGCATCTTCTCGGTGATGTCGACCATGGAGACAACCATAAAATTGATGAAAAATATTTCAGAGAAGTGATTAAATTTACATCAGGGCGCAATGCAACCTCAATATTTTGTATACGACGAGCTACGAGGAATGAATTCCTATTTACGAGTACATAATATTATGAAGCAAAATTATGACAATTGTTATGCACATCATATTGTGAGTTAGTTCATTATTAACTTGCCGTAAGTTTTAAGCAATTAAATTGGACTATAAAGTGTTGTCGTAACAAAAAAGAGTCAAGGTTATTGTGCCGTTAGCAATATTGTAACAAATTAATTGTTATTAGCTTTTTCATTACGCCCCTTTATTGAAATGTCGAAGGACAGAGTTGAACGGATCTATATCGACTTTTACGAACGATCTACTGTTTTAATTAAACTTACGAGCCGCCGAGAATCCTGTATTTTATTTAAAATGTTATGGTACATTACACAACATACTCTTATCCGTATTCATTTTAACATGAACTGAAATACAGTAATCACATGCAACATACTCGTAAATAAAACAATTGTTTTTATGTATTCAGTACTAATTCTTGTTACATTTCGTCAAATAAAAAGGTTCAAAATGCCGTCTATCATAATTCATAACCAGTAGACGTCGATTGCTGAGTTTTAGGAGGTCTAACATGCTACCAAGTAGCAGCGAACCCGAAATTACTAAAACTCAATTTTGGTTTAGAAGATATGGGAGACAGTATCCAACAGCCGATACAATTGGCATGGACTAGATCTAATCTGCTTGATCTCACGTGTTTATTATTGATATTTTTAATGCCATTTTGATAACAAAGAAGGAACTAAAAAATCTCGTCATTAAATAAACTTACCTGAAAACCATTTCAATGATTTCAACGTGTAATGTTTTTTTTTGTGTCATGAAGTAAATAACAAGCTTTTTAGAGCATTTCTCACGATTGGATCGAGTGCAAATCGGGCTGTAAAGGCGGGTTGTTAGGTGATTTTTATAGCGGCCGAGGCGGACGGCTCCTGGACGTTATAGCGCCTATAAACGCCCGTGTTGAGTTGACGTTTTAAGAAAATTTAGCCCCTCGTCGAAGCTAATTGCCTCCCGCGGGAGCCTAAGAAGCTTTCAAATTACCAAGATTCATTTAGCGAATAGCCGGTTTAATGACAAGTAAAATCCTCAGCAAAAGATATTGCACGATAAATTATCAATCAAAGCAGCGACGACTCTTTACGAATTCAAGATTAAAGATTACAAAGACACTTAATAATATAAGTGCCTACACAATTTTATGCTACGACCAATTTTCTTTGACGTGCGATGAAAAATTAAAAGGAATAAATATCTATTTTATAGCCTTAACAATAAATTGTGTTCGGCAGAATTACAAAACAAAAATAGTTTAAGTCCAAATTTAGATGAAATCTCGACTTCTATTTCCTTGATAATAATGTTATCACGAGTAAATGGTGGCTAATTAATAACGCTGATTACAGTATTAGTTAATTATATCTCGGGGCGTATACCTGTTTACGTTGATTCAATGCCAGAGGCAGTATAAACGCATTAATAGACTTATTATTTTATTATTCGCGAGAAAGAGTTCATACCTAAACTTCTCGACGGCTGCTTGCTCTTCATCGCGAATAGGCGAGGACCATTTAATATATTTAGCGAAAATAATTGGTAGCGCAACTAAGTCTTGATCATATTTTGGAAGAGGGGTAGGCTTCTTTTCTGCACTTCTGTACACTCTGGAGAAAAAAATGTTTCTACCAGAGCGATCCTCCAGAATTCAAGGCTATGGAGTACATTTTGTACTCCTGAGTCATGAATTATGTTAATGAAGCGTTGCTTAAAGTACGACTAGGTAAGTTTTAGCAACTTACAACCTTCCACTACACAATGTATACAACTCGAGTGAAGGCGCGTCCTTATACCCACCCCCGTTCCAGAATTGAAAGCTCAGCTAATTAGTTGCTTTGAAACGGTTTTCCTCCTACCGTCAATTGTATATCGAGCTGATTGCGAAACTTCTGTGTAACAAACGGTTCGCAAACTTAGATAAAGCGCAGTTTGATCGTGATTCGGAAAAGTCTTAGTCAAGGCTGAACTTAGTAATTGAAGCTTAGACAACAAACAGCAATATTTAGTAGCTCGTGACAGTAATCCCCGGCAAGCAGTGCACTCGGGCGCGTCCTCATCACGGATTCTCGAGGGCGCGCTAAATGTAGGCCACCAAGTTCCTCCCGCGCCGCGCCGCCCGCAGCCCGTCGCGGGAATATTGCTTTGTCACTTGGCGACATCGTACTTCCCTAAGCCCAAGTAATTGGAAATAGTTGAAATAACTCCAACAATATAGCTTTATTTTACGTTCTGCCGCATTTCGTGTCACCGTTGAATTTCTGTTTTTCTAACGAGTAAGTGGGTTGACTGACAAGTATTGGCAATTTATCTCAGATTGTTTGATGTATTTTCGCAAGGGATATAAGGAGCGGAGGATAGAAAAGTTATAAGTCTTGAGAGTTCTTAACAGTTCCTTTGACAAAACAGAGGCTGAGCCTAAGTAACTATTTTATTTTGAATACAATTTCTTTTTCTTACATTTGGTCTCGTCATCTCGTGTTACGTTCCCAAATCATCTGCCGAGTGTTCCACAAAAAAATATATAACCAAAATATGCTCGATATATAATGGACGCGTACGCTGCAGATTGTCTGACTTAGATGATCTTGTTCTATTTTGGATAGTTTTAACACAAAAGTGTTTCCATAATATTATATTCTGTACATTTATACGTCACATGATAATAGCACAGGATATTTTTATTATTATTTCAGAAAAGTGAAAATCCCGAAATAAGAGTAATAGGTACAAAAATGTTTGTAAACTTATTTGGTAGCAAATGAAATGCTTTTGCTACCATTTTTACCATAAAACTGGCTAAGAATCAAAATATAGGATCGTCACGCGTAGTTTTATTGCTTCGCTTGCGAAAAGTTTTCTGGCTGCAAAATACACTAATTTATTTGAAATAAAAAAGCCTTTTGGAACCCTAAAAATGCAATGCGTGCGTACAGTTTGCGGTCGCAAAAATGCAATTTAGCAACTGCGACTTTTTGACACTTTATAACTTGAAATGCAGGTGCTGGATATAATAAATATCGTCTGTGGTAAAAATACGCGAAAGCAATACGACTGATATAAAATTTGCCAAAAACTAACTTTAAAACTTTCAACAATTACAAGTATTCCAATCATTATATTCAAACCTCATCGACATTTCAAAGTAAGATACTTTTTGGGGTCACTATATGATATTATGAATATTGAGCTTTATTAGTACATTTTTATACAGATTTTTATGTATTTTATCCATGACAATTTTTTCATTGATATAGAGAGTTAAAAATAACGAAAATAATGGAATAAATATTATTATGTAAGGCAAAGTAAGACCGAAGCTCTAAATAGGATTGTTTCATACGTATAATAAAGCTCTACAAAGTTTTTTATGCGGTTCGTTAGCACAAATAAAAATCAGTTTAGCAATCTCGCAATTAATTGAAACAATTACCTACCCAGAGAAATGGATCATATTCACTCGATGTACCTACCTATGTCAAAAATAAACTTGATAGAGAATTTTCACTTATTTTAAGTCGGTAAACCCATTTGGCATATCGCAATCAACTTTATTAAGATACGGCGTACCTACTGGGACACAGAAGCCTCAGACTCCGATTAATTATTATTATTTATCCAATATCACATTTACGCGTGCGTGTCCAAAATACGAGCTTTTATTAAATAAATATCTGGTGTTCAACAAACCAATTAAAATAAAGTTGTAACTATGGTGCCGGAGCGCGTGGGTCGAATGAAAATAGGTTCCACAAAGGATGTAGGAAAAGGAGCTGACGCAATAAAAACGGTTCGAGAAAATTCGTAGAGTTGTCGTAGTTCGTGGATATTAACCGTGCCTACGAATGTTAGTACTTAGTAGGTAGGTCCAACCCATCATTTGTAACCGCATAATACTATAAGATTATTTTTGATTTCAAAAATTTAGGAGGAGTTTACTCCAGTATATCTAAAGAAAACTAATTTTGATCATATTCAAAAAACTCCGAACCTTTTTTAAAAATGATTCGTAGTTTTTTTTTTTTATAAATTTAAATATCTGGGTGACCGAGCTTCGCTCGGTGGCCAATAGATGGCAGCAGTAGTTTTTTTTTTTGGTTAATTCGACATTTTCTAAAAATGAATCCTAGCTAGATCGATTTATCGCCCCCAAAACCCCCTGTATACTAAATTTCATGAAAATCGTTCGAGCCGTTTCCGAGATCCAGATTATATAGAAATATATATACAAGAATTGCTCGTTTAAAGGTATAAGATTAATTTTGTTTCTTTTGTAACGATAATTTGGCTTCTTCATAAACTCTTTGGAAATACTCTGAACAACTTAAAAACATTGTCACAAGATTTTCCCTACTTACTGATTCAAAGAAACTGGCTTTCTATTTGCAAACTAAGTCATTAAGTGTGATGGCAAATGTGTAATCCATCAGTTCAATGAATTTCAATTTAATTGGTGTGTACTATGTACATATGCTTACGTAGTTGTTATATATTCTGTATAATTCAAGATGCCTATGTCCAGTGTTCTGTTAATAGACACACACTGTGCTTTGTGTCATAATTGAAACAGATAGCTACACAGATATTGGTTTAACAGATTAGAATAGAAACAACCATTGTTGTGAAGAGGAAGTAGTAATAAACGAATCGCTAGTAAGGAAAGACATATTATGTTGTCGTTCCGTTTTATCAGTTCTCACTCTTTTTACCCGACTGCAAGAAGGGTTATGTTTTTTTTTGAATAACGAGTAAGTATTATAAAGCACGCCTAAGGGACCTCATTGCGTCATTGCGATTGAATTCCCCGCTAGCGTACAGTGAGGTCTATAGAATTTTCGAATACTTATTGAAGGACGTTTACAGCAAGCGCGCTTTACATCATGGATTTCCACTAAGTATTCATGATTATTATTTGTTATAATCATTGTGCTATTCCTGATTAAAAGTATTATAGCAGATTAATGTAGCATTTGTACCGGACAAATGAGTCAGTAACAGTAAGAGCTTGTTTGTTAACGGTTTTATTAAAAGGTTGTTTTAATTGGAGTTTAATTTAAATGGAGTTGTCGCCTACATATGTGACAAATGTCATACTGACGTTTTACAAGAGCCTGTATGTTAGACCTATGTAAAATAAAGATATTTTGAGTTTGAGTAATGGGGTCTTGTGTTGGTCTTTGTGATATTCTAAGTAGATAATATACAATTACAAAGGTATTATATTAAATGTGATGATTCCCTTAAGGGAATTCCATTCCATATTGAGGAATGTCATCTCGCGAAATATTTGACCCAGCTAAGATCTCGAGACAAGACCGACAAGTCAGTTTCGTGCTTTACCAGATCTGAGACTAGCTGTTACAGTGTGACCGGGAGTTAAAATTGAGAAACTTAAAATACCATAATAACCAAACTTTAACTTATGTTTTAAATTTTTGTCTCTACAATAATAGTAGTTTATGGTACAAGTGAGTAAAGTTAGTGGATACCGCTGAGGCGCCATTGAGATAGCCGAGGAAGGTAATCATCAATACTCACGTGTATCATACGACGTTTTTCAACACACTTGTGAATAAAACAATACTAAAAATAATTTTATCTACGCTCATTGCTTAAAGTTCGAATTATGAAATCAAAATGTGTCACATATTGACCTACTTTATTCACAGACTTCTATAATTATTAAAAAGTTATTCATTATAACATCTCTGTACTATGGAAATATCTCTAGATAATTGAATAATTTCTATTACGATACTCGGCTCTGGGTTCCTGTATTTTTATGTGTCGGCATCACAGACCAGGGAATAACTTTATTTTCTCTGTGGTCGTCATAGCCAAAAGAGAGTGTAGAGCCAATCCTCAATTTTGTTTTTTTATATATGGAGTCCACAGACAACATTTAGTGGGTAGTCCATGATCGACCATAGACAACAATTAATTCACGGAAACAATAATTTTTCCTGCCTTAAATGACTGATTAAAAAAGTGTGTTCATACAGAATATTGAAAAGGATTATGTAAAATTTTTAATTATTTAATTATCCACTAAAAATATACTTTATCTGACTTGTATAAATATTTTTCTACTCTTTTTTGTTTCATGACTTTTTTAACAGACTATACGCAGTTTACAACATAATTTTGGCGCCATACCTAACGCTTTTATCATTTCAATGTGTTATTTTTGTTACTCAGTCAAAACTTAGCGCGGAAAAATGTCTAGCAGTGAAACCTACTAAAGAAAATTTAACTCCACCTGGCATTTATGTAATTGCAACAAAAATGACCCACAATCTTTTACCAACGAAGTGAAGGTTTTACGACAAACCTTAGCAAGATTTTATGGTTTGGATTTATAATAATTTGAGCGTAGATAAAGTAGTGTATGAAACTCTACATAATTAGGTAATAAAACACTCGTGTGATACTATTAAAAAACTAGCCTGCGGCTCGTTTTTTAAACTCACACTCATGTTTTAATACCCCCCATTATGCATCCGTTTCATAAACTACTATTATTTTGTAGATAAAATTAAAAAAACTGCCTTACTCACTAGTGAATAATAGTGATGAAAAGCACAGTTCGCGATTAAAGGTGTCTTTATGTGCCTAATTGGGGTAAAATTAGAGCCACTTTATGAGCAGTGTATTTTTAACATAGACCGTAGTTTGTAGTAGCATACAGAGAACCAGAATAAATATAAAATAATAAATTATATTTCCCACACTAATAAACGCCTTGTGTAAATCCATGGATACCAACGTTGCCTGTACGCCGCCCGTAAACAAAGATAACGGGTATGCTTTTACGATCCAAACGTAGTTTGGTTGGCGTTTTATTGAGTCGTATAGATTCTATGTATTTATGATACATTAAGGAAATTGTATACGAGAAACTAAGTTAGCACAGAGCTGATCCAAAGCTGGGTATTGTGCACGTGAGACAGATACAGGCATGAGAGGCTTAACGGGATTAAGCTTCAGGCGGTGGTTGATTATGTTCTTGCTTGATTTACGACGATGCGATGCGGCAAAGCGGCGTCGACTTGCCTACCTAATGAAGGATTTCGCCTTAAATCTGGGAGATAGAGTCACACGTACCACCGCAATCAATATACCGCTGAAGAAACAGTGGAAATACGTATATCAGAACCCTTATCTGTCAACATTCGAAAAAGGGTCGGTGAAGTTGTCGAACAAGGCCTTTTGAAAAATTCCACGCACAAAGAGCCTTTCATCCGGAATGTTTGCAAGTGAAAATGGTCATTTAAATGCGGATCGCGGCAGTGATTAGTCCGGCTCCCCTGCGCTGGTAGCTGACACCTCTTAGCCCCAATGGATTTCTTTTCAAAGACCGCTTTTAAAGTATCTATTTTCCAGCCCGTATTCGGACCTTAGCATAAATTAAGTTAATTATCGCTGTTTTCATTTCGAACACCGTTTGTAAAAGCTTTTAGCAGCGTCAACCTTCGTAGGTCATTTGTATCAAGAGCTTTTTAATAATTGCAAACAAAATTCTTATCCAAGTTCATTCATTTTCTTTAATTTATTCCATTTTTATATTTTACGTTTTTCGTTTTTCATCATTTGTACTTTGTATAATTATTTATTGTTGAACAACCGAGAGTAACCGGTAAACTAATTTATTGACAAAACTTAAAATGGGCTCCGTACAATACACGTATATTGTACCCAATGTAAAATTGATTTACTGGTCAATAAAGATTTTTCATTTTTTTTCGTTAATAAAATAGCATAATTATAGCATATAGCAATATCATTTTTAGATACGCAAAAATAACAGTTGATTGTTAGCAAATGTATATTTCGTGGCATCGTAACTCCCGAAACGATAAACCGATTTTGGTTTAGTTTAAGGCTTTAAGCAACCTAGATGTAGATACATCACTAGGAATCTGCAGGATACCCAACCTAACAGCAATGGTACCAATCGTGTTTGCGCTAATTGGAATGTTTTTACAATTAATAGGATTTATTCATAGATATTGATGAGGATCTAGCGATGAACCGAAGATCATCATTAAGAAATCCTGCTATTCCTGCAATAAAGGTCTTATGTTGAAGCAGAAACATAATGAACATCAGGTTTATCAAGAATAGTTTAGAAATTATCGGGGGTGATATAAATGTTGTTCTGACACTTGTTCAGCGACTCTTACGACACTCAACGTCTATCAATAAAAGTAAAAGGTTACTTCACTTACCTCTTACGATGACTGCACAGCTCAGCAAACGTGTGGATTTTTAAATGTCCTTACTATTAAGGAAGTGGAAGAAACGAAGCTCGATCTTCATTTTACGTTGGTAAATAAAGGTACGTAAAATACGCTGCTTCACTTCTATATTTCACATTATTTTATTAATTCCGCGGAGACTGTCGTTTTTGCACATGTCTAGACTAGGTGAAGTTGCTCGTATCTCTATTCCGAACTAAAGACAATTATCGGTTCAATAGTTATAATTGTAACAACCATCCAAACAAACTTTACAAGCATACTAAACTTACTCGTATATACTAAGTAAGAGTATTTTATAACTAAGATGCACGGAAGTCCATTAGCTACGGTGAAACGGTGAAACATACCTGAATTCGGCTGGTTGTCTGAATTGGGCCGCGCCGACGGTGCTCCATCTCTCGCCTCCACTTCCAGCGCGTAAGCTCCCTGCTTCTCCCGATCGAAGACCACCTTAGTGAAGATCTCGCCCGTCTGCATGCTGATCTCGAAGAAGTCCTTGCCCTCGTTGCGCGGAGAATCCACGATGTAGTAGTACACCTGTACAAACAATTAATTACTATTGTATATTATATCTACTTATCAACTGAACATTACCTAGAATTTACCATAAATAGGTCGTAGTTCGCGCTCCGACTAGATAGAACCCTACCTAACAAGGATAGCTCCGTGAGTGCCGCAACTTTTTTTTGTGGAATGAGTATGTCAATTTGAAATTCGTATGGTGCGCGGATCTCGTAGTGTGCGTGAAAAATTGTGTAGCGACGGCTCTGGTTTGCCAATTTGGGCAAAGTATTTTTTAAAGCACTTTTGAAGTCGATGGCTCCCCCTCTATGACAATTACTTCAACATAAAACGCTTTGAGAATAAATAAACTTCTTTAATAGAGCTTCACATCCTTGCTCTATTTTATGTCCTACGACAATTTCGGTATTATACTTCATACAACAATTAAATCTGCCAAATGCGAGCTGTGTTAACACATTGCAGGTTCCGTGCTTGTACTGTGGAATTTAACGGCGTAGAAGCCGTATTTACGCGATCTTTAGTGAAGTTTTGTATAAAAACTATAAATACAATGACTTTTAAATTTACACGTCATGTATTTTGGGTCTTTGATCTAAAATCGTTGAGAAGCAGAAACACGACTGGATAAAATTTCCTCGATAGAAAGTTCTCCCAAAAGTTGCTCGACAATCTCAGTTTTTCTTGTTTTTATCGGAAACTGAAATGGATGTAATTGTAATCTTTGTTTTAATGTATTGGTAATAATTATATCTAAAAACGTTGAGAAACAGATTTTTGATAACTGGCTTAGTTTTTGAGTAATTAGGTAAAAGGTCGTATTTCTGACATATTCTTCCGCGACGCTGCATGTCGCACCCATCAACGTATCCGTGAGAGTGACAAAGACAAAAATAAATTCAATAAATCACCTTAATCGAATTTTACGGCATAGTCTTTAAAGAAACACTTACAATGACACTTCTTATATTCCTCTGATCTGATACGCCATGTATTTTTGTGAACTGCATTGTTTCAATCCTCAATATTGGTTCACTAGTTAATAAGTATTACAGTCAATATACCTTTGTTTAGCAGTTCTTAGAAATCCACCATAAAGGTACATACGAGTACCTACCGATTTAATTTTGTTTACTTTAATATGTAGATAGATACTCTTTGTTGTAGTCTGTTGACAGACTAAAAAAAACCCTAAAACATTAGGTATATGCACCTCGTAACTAAAGTGCGTATTGCAACAATATTAAACAGAATCATCCTTACGAAGAAATTTTCAACCTTAACAACACAATTCTGAAACATGGTTTAATATTACCTATAACAGGTAGGTATGTGTTGTTTTGTAGAAACACTAAGAGACATTCACTAAGCAACAAATATAATAATACATGCATGATGCAGGATGATTGTGAATACCACAACGGTTCGGTCAGTCCGTTAACAAATATTACCCTGCAATCAGATTGTTGTGGGTCACGCTGTGATATAGATACAACGGTTAATTACGTTAGCCGCAAGACTGGTAATTGGTATAGCTTTCATGTGTGTTTCGACATAAATTGTAGACATAATGGGAAATCCGGTCCAATATTATATAGAAAGATTTAATGACGACGAAAGGGAGATTTATTTAAAGCTCATTTAGAAAGTCAAAATCAAAAGTCATTAAAAATAATTAAGTAGGTACATATACTTATTAATAGTGATAACTATTTAACGACTTAAAAACTAAGTTTACGAGTTAACAGATGAAAAATGAAATAAAATCTGGAACTGACTAGTTTTTATATTATTGGTGACCATTTTGGCCAATATCCTCCAAAAGTTTAAAGCTAGTTCCAATTCGTTTTTGTATTTATTTCTGCAGAAACTTCGTGAAAAATATGTTTCATAAGAATTAAATATTGGGTTAGAAGCAGTTAGTGAATCCGCATTGTCACTGAAGTTCACGTCCTACTTAGCATTTCAAGGAAAAACACATGCTTGTAAATAATAAAGGTTTTTTAACTAAAACAAAAATGATAAATCTAAATTTTTGCGCTGTCTAAGTAGGGGTGAATTAGGGTTAGTAAAAAAGATAAAATTCTTATCTCTCTCATTCATTTTATGGCAATAATATAGCTATATTTTTAACATTTTTTTTCAATAATTAAAAAGAAAACATGTTTAAAAATATAAAAAGAAATTGAATCTAGCACCGATCGCGGAGATTCAAGGGCCTACCCCACCCTTAGTCAGGGCTCCAACTAAGAGAAAGCTTCTGAAGATTTTGGTCAAAGCTTTTCGCTATAAGAGCGTTGACTAAAACAACTATCCGAACAATAATAACCAATAACCAGTTGAGTCCACAATCCACATGCTAGGGATCTCATAAGCAAGGTCTTAAGTACTTTGACTATCTAGACACGCGGCAGCGTGTCAAGCCAAGTTCAAGCAAAGGAACTGGCTAGCCAGCGCCAAGATTATTTTATACGTATACTTATAATATTATAAATCAGCGTCTCAATAAAAATATGTTCAATATAACAATTCAATTAGTTTCAACAGTGACCACAACAAGGCAAAATGTTTGTTAAATAGGTATCGCTAGCTAATTGATATAATTCACCGCTAAGTTTGCACGCTCTGTGGACATGACCTCTGAGCAGCCAATTACCAAACGCAATCGCGGCAATACATAATTGCTAATGTCGTGCCCGGTGGGTACTGCATTGGCTGCTGCAGGCAAGACTATAAATACCGCATTTAAATTATGATATGACTATTAAATTAAGTTAGTAACTAGTCAGTTAGTTTTTTTTTACTATGGATAATCATAGTAAAAAGAAACAAATAAAACTATACCTACTATCGTGCGCTAGTTAACTATAATATTAATCTGTGCTACGGTTCCAAAAAATAACAAAGAATTTCATTTATATCTCTTTACTGGTAGCAGGACTTTTCTTGAGGATTCCATCCAGGCAGATACCACCGCAGTGTCAGTTATTTTGAGGCTAGTCTAATCTATATCGTGAAGCAGTAATGTATGTTTATTAGGATTGGTTCGGTTTGATGGTACGCTAGTAACTATAATATGAATTTGTGTTACGGAAATAATAAAGTGGCATGGGCAAAAAGCAGAGTAATAGAAGATTAACCAATAAAACCAGTTTCCTCTCATGGACAATTGATTTTTATATAAGCTGTCCTGTACTTATAGTAACAAGAGCAGTGTTGTGTTGCCAACTCTAGAGATCAACATATTTAAGGGTTCGACATTTTAGTTATGAAAGCTATCGAGATTCCAGCGCTATTTTCTACAGTTCATTAATTCATTAATATATAATAATAATTCAATTCAAGTATTGTACTATATCATTACAAGCAATGTTATGTAATAGTAGTTTATGAAACGGATGCATAATGGGGGGTATTAAAACATGAATGTGAGTTTAAATAACGAGCCGCAGGCGAGTTTTTTAATAGTATCACACGAGTGTTTTAATACCTAATTATGTAAAGTTTCATACACTACTTTATCTACGCTCAAATTATCATAAATCCAAACCATAAAATCTTGCTAACGTTTGTCGTAAATCCTTCACTTTGTTGGTAAAAGATTGTGGGTCATTTTTGTTGCAATTACTAAAATGTCAGGTGGAGTTAAATTTTCTTTAGTACGTTTCACTGCTTGACATTTTTCCGCGCTAAGTTTTGACTAAGTAACAAAAATAACACATTGAAATGTTAAAAGTTAGGTATGGCGCCAAAATTCAGTTGCAAACTGCGTATAGTCTGTTAAAAAAAAAGTCATGAAACAAAAAAGAGTAGAAAAATATTTATATAAGTCAGATAAACTATATTTTTCGTGGATAATTAAATAATCAAAAATTATACATAATTCTTTTCAATATTCTGTATGAACACACTTTTTAATCAGTCATATAAGGCAGGGAAAAATTATTGTTTCCGTGAATTAATTGTTGATTGTTGTCTATGGTCGATCATGACTACCAACTAAATGTTGTCTGTCCTTATATAAAAAAAAAAAAAACAAAATTGAGGATTGGCTCTACACTCTCTTTTGGCTATGACGACCACAGAGAAAAGAAAGTTATTCCCTGGTCTGTGATGACGACACACAAAACAGGAACCCAGAGCCGCGTATCGTAATAGAAATTATTCAACAATCTAGAGATATTTCCATAGTACAGATATGTTATAATGAATAACTTTTTAATAATTATAGAAGTCTGTGAATAAAGTAGGTCAATATGTGACACATTTTGATTTCATAATTCGAACTTTAAGCAATGAGCGTAGATAAAAATACTTTTTGAAATCTTTATCCAAGCTTTTAATCAAAATTGAAATACAAGAGCTGTAATTAAGAGTATTTGTTACATAAATAATATTCCGTGTTTTCAAGTTTAATAATGTACGCAATGTTTTATTTGACCGTGCAAAAGCCTTTTAATTGCCTGCTCAATCATATTTTCGATGAAGGTTTTTCATGCAAATATGTAGGTCGCATTGATTTTACTCATCGTGTTCAGATTATCCAAATAATTACAATTTTATATGGTACCCATCTGATTGATATGCTATTTTGATGTTTAAATGAAAATAATATTTGTTGTTTAAAATATATGTTTGTGTTAAATTAATTATTTTAGACAAATAATAAATGGTATAGTAGGTATGCAATTAAGGTTTACGAGCTTTTGTAAACTAATTCGTGAAGTAGTTTTAATCAGGATTTAGTGGTAGGTATACAAGTTGTGTTGATGTAAATGTTCCTGGGGAACAGGACGCATACCGCATAACTTCTTAGCATGATGATTCGTTCGATGAACGATGACGCAACAAGTTTTTTACTTGTGACACTGCACCGAAATAAGTGAGATTTCTGTCGGAATTACACGCACACACCCCCAACACACACACATACACATATCACGCTATTAATGCATCTTATGAGCAGCCGGAAGCTGCTGATACACTTAATTCCAAGGTTCTGTCATTCTTATAGTTAATTGACAATTTGTCAATGTTTAGCTGACTGATTGCTCGCTGTTTTTTTTTTTGCTATAGATATATAGTAACCCCACTTTTGTCTACGATTTCACTAGATATTATAGATACGATCTTGAACCGATGAGAATGAGTGAGTTAGGACTTAGTATATTATACCTTAAAAGCAGTTTATGATTATTCACTTCTACTAGACCGAGAACTTTTCGTCCTCTTGCTGGAGGAGACAACAGGTTGCTGGTGTGGGGACGCGAAATATGGGTGTCGTTTGAGAGAAAGGTCGCAATCCGCGCCCTAGAGACTTCGTGGCCCAAAGGTTGTCCAATGCCAAACTAGATGGGTGCCTTTGGTTCAGGTACAGCGTAAGCAGTTTTAAGCTATCGCATAGCTTCTATCGCGGGCCTTGAGCGTGGAGACCGAATCCAGAAATTCCGTAACGAAAATAACCTAACACCCCCACTCCGACCGGCTCACACAATCGCGGGCCGGCCGGAGTGTCTCGCTCTGTCGCGGACCTTGAGCGTGGAGACCGAATCCGGAAATTCCGTAATGAAAATAACCTAACAACCCCCACGGAGTGGGGGGTGTTAGAAGTCGATAAAAGATAAGTTGATAAAAATGCTATGCAATAGCTTTACCATGGCAGTCTCCGAGTGCCGCACGTCTTTTTTTGCATGTAAGTAGATTTTACTTTAATTAGTTACCTATTTTAGAAATTTGATCAAATAAAGCAGTTTAATTGATTCTTATTTATTTATATTTGCTAAGATAAATATTTCACTAACCTGCGTTATATTGGAGGGGATAATAATTTTCGTCACTCTGCGGTGAGCGCGTACTACAATTAATAGACGCTCTATCCGCGATCACTGAGAGACTGGTTCAAATCCCGCCGAGTACGATAATTTTCATGCGTACGGTCTATTCAAATAGGAATTCCCTTACCTGGTTGTTAGGGAACGTGCCGTCTTTGTCGATAGCGTTGACCTGCGTCACTTTGGTGCCGATGGGCTCTCCCTCGAGAACGGTTTCTTGTTCGCGCTCCGTGAACAGTGGTATCTCGTCATTCACGTCTTCTAACATGATGTAGACTGTGGCTTCTGAAGCCAACTGCTGAGCGCCGTTGTTCTGTGTGACGAGATTACATTACAGTTCTACTGTTTACTTTCGACCAAGATTGTACTTGGGTACTTTCACGTGAATAAAATCTAGCTCGGAACATCAATAAAATTTAGGTTGGCAAGGTAACCTTCAGGGAAACGACGAATATCGGTAGAGATGACTTAACGGCAAAAATGAATAATACAAAATTTTAACAAATAAAACCACTTGGATCCTTAACAAGATACTTTATTAGCATAAGTCATGAATTAATATCTCGCTCGAAGATAACTCATAATGGATGTTTTTTATAACGATAAAGTAGTTCTAAGGGATGAGACAAAATTCTTTAAAAATCAAAAGGGTTGCTGAGGGTCTCACCTCCACTCGAATAGTAAGGTTGTATTCCTTAATGCTTTCATAGTCCAAGGGATGATTCACTTTGATATCCGCCCAAGTAAATCCGTTATCAGCTCTTTGTTGCAAATAGAATGTGTGAAACTTATTCGTCTGTGCGGTAGATCCGGGCATCAAGCGGTAAAACACGGTCGGATTATTCTCTATTCCTGAGCTGAAAATCACAAATGACGATATAAATTTCGATCAAACAATTGATACACTATAAATAAGCTACTAGGACAAGACAACATCGAATGCGAAGATGCATTAACGAAATTGTTTGATGGTGTTAGTAAAAACGGCAGAAGCGTAACTAGGAACCTGTTTAAAGCGTTACCTTTAAAAGATAATACCGTTGTTATACAATATTATGCACAGGAATTATTTTTAGTGTTCCATACCAAAATGGTAAAAATGGAACCCTTATGGTGAGACTTTCTCCATCCGTCTGTTTGTCCGTCCGTCTGTTACGTTACAACCGGTTATACCAGTAACTATTCAAGCTATCGACAGAAATTTGGAATGGTTGTAGGTAATCGTAAAATATGAAACAATTTTTTATTTTTATATCATAAGTTTGATTAAGTTTTCTTAATCTGCCGGTTTAAATTTTTTCCTGAAATGAATAGTATCCAAAGTATACTTGTTATAGACCTAGTTACGCTTTTGCAGGAAATGGATAGGACTGGATATTACAGGTTCTAGTTTTTCTATTATCCTACTAATAAAATGAAAACAGGTATTTCTACAGGAACAAACAGTAAAGGGTATGTATGCATTTTAAAATTTTGTGATTGACTTTTTAACATCAAAACTTAAAATTAAATAATGCTCTGGATACTAATAATTAATCGAACAGTCTAATTATTGCAGGCCTAAAAATGAAATAAATACCTCTTGTTGGTATTTTTATCTACCACAATAATTAGGCTATTTGCAAACTATTAAAAAATATTTTGGATTCATAAATGAGATAATAAATAATAATTGATGTAAGAATGGTAAAAAATATTAAAACTCGACAGGAACTTATTATTATTATTTGTCATAATTTTCCAAATTTTATTAGCAGAAACACAGTAGGTACAGGTACAGAAAGAAAGGTAAACTACTGTCAAGATTTAATAAATAATTTACCAATTTTATTAGGGTGATGTAATGTTGGTTAGTAAAGTGAGTTAGTATGGGTTTCCTCTTTCCATTATCATGTGAGTTTGAAATGTGTGATTTAGGACGAACAGATAGACAATAGAGGTGTGAACCATCGACCAAAAGTCAAAAACTCCACGTGATAGTTAATGCAACATGTGGCCCGTTGCAAATTGGTGATGCACATACCAAATAACCAAAAATAAACCTTCCGTTAAACCCGTATTTATGATCTACTTTAGCTGTTTTCGCTGCAAGCTATAAATGACCCTTTAGGCCGCCTTTGCGCAATTTTTCGTTCTTTACATTTTATTTTATCCTGATTTCATTTTATTTGTGTAACAAATACTATATCCTTCTATCCATATTGAAAAGACTCTTGTTACATTTACTTGAAGAAGGTTTGGCTAACTATATTAGTAAGTTTACTTGACCGGCTTGTATCCCGATTTTATTAAAATTATTAAGCGTTATTATTTTCCCAATGCTATGCTTCTGGCTATTTCAATAAATATTAGTAGTGCGCAAAGTCTAGTATAGTCTCTACTCTCTACCTATTGCAGCTAGCCTGTCTTTAAAATATATTAAGGCTTTTGGGTATAAGAATAAGTATTATAGACAATGCCAGACTATTCTGCCCTGATGATAGTACAGCTAAAGTCATAAATGGCTATAATAATTGGTGATTTCACAATATAGAATATAGATTAGGTATAGAGCATCAAATCTATACTTATAATAAAACTGTAAAGGGTCGAATTCTGTACATTGAAGGTATTTTGAAAATTTTTGTTGGAGGACACTATTTAGTCGATACTGAAGCCAAAACTGTAATTTTTTTAATTTTTGTCTGTCTGTCTGTCTGTCTGTCTGTCTGTCTGTCTGTCTGTTTCACGACCGGGGATCACGGCTAATCCGCTGGATGGATTTAAATGAAACTTGACATGATTATAGTTCATACCCCGAGGTAGGACATAGGATACTTTTTGTCCCGAAATTCATCATGGTTTCCCTGGAAGACGGCATCAAAGTCCAAACGTTTTTTAGTTATAATTCATTAACGCGTTGTCCGATTCCATTCATTCTTTTTTTGTTAGAAAGGAGGTTCTTTATAAATTATTCCATACAAATCTTATCATCATCACTTTTGTAGTTCAGAAATTACAGACATCAGAACCTTTAAGTTCAAGTAGGTAGGTGACTTGAAACTCGGAATGCACAAAGAACCTAGGGCTAGGACGTAGGGCTCAAGTAAGACTGGAGTACCCTTACAGCCGTAAATAAATAGGCTTAGCAGGAGATTTCGTATGGTTTAAAATTTTTCACTTTTAGGGTGAACAAAAATCATGTAACTGGCGTCATCGCTACGTTATACCGTATAGCGCCATCTCTACAATTTATGTGGAACTTGAATGTAAAACTCTGAGATAGGTACTACCGAATTTTTTAAATAAAAATTAACTGTCATGTTATTTACTGTTTCCTGACTTTATATTAAGATGGCACTGTTAACACATGAACAGATTTAAACTTTATCATCCGCAATATGGTAAGGGTAAGATAATGGTTCACAAATATTTTTAACTCTTAGGTCTTATCGATCCTAACCGACTGACTGTCATCTAAGGTCTTTTTATACGTAAAGAAATATATAGCCATTGTCCATTCTGATGTTTTGGATTGTATTGAGATGAAGCAAAGATTTTTAAAAGACTCTTATATTATGTTGGGCTGGGGAATATTCTTAGTAGAGTAATTTATCCCAGTGGTACCTACCCGGCCGAACTCTGAAAGAAGAGTTCTACCACCAGTACAACTTTTCACATGGTTTAATAATTTTTGACATATTTCGTGGTTTCAGAATAAAAATCACAATGAAAAGGACGATTTTAACTGTCGATATTTCGATACATTGGTACATTGGTATTGGTGCCACTGGGTCGAAATATCGACAGTTAAAATCGTCCTTTCGAACTTTCAACTACGTATTAATGAAACTTTATATTATTATTAAGAAAAAGGAGTTTTCAAAATCACCACAAGATAACCCGTGCAAAGTAAGAACAGGTTTCTGTACAACATCACACCAGAATCCCGCAAAAAATCAAGGAATTCCAGTAGGAAGGTATATTATGTAAAAAAATTGTAATTCACGCGGGCGGAGCCGCGGGCAACAGCTAGTTGATATATAAATTTTATTTTCGTTCTAGATGTATCACAAATTATTATTTACTTACCAAATCATCTAAAACCCCTATCAGTAAAAGGATTGATCTTAGGCTTATCGCGTCATAGGCTTCATTTAACTATGTCAGAATGCACTTTAATTTTACCAGGATCGATGTAGAATCTGAATACTTCTCTATACACAATATTCTCCTATGTGACTGTGACATAGGTTCCTAACCCTATTAGGTTTATTAACTCTATTGATCGATAATGTAAACAAAATTATTCCCTTTGGTTCTGTTAATACTACACGCCGGCATTAAAACATGAATATATGATTTAAGAAACACTGTTTTAATCTGAATTTACATCATTGATCATCCTCATATTCATAGCACAATTAAATAAATAGAAGCGTCAATGTTATTGTTCCTTAGATGAAAAAGTCCTATAATACCTGCCCTAATTGGAATTTAAACCAAACATCTGTGTTTCAAACACTATAAAAACTAAATCAATAATAAAACTCCTACTACCTAATCTACTGTACGTTTTTATCATGCTCATACGTAATATCGTAGTTGAAGACATCTAAAACTTCTATTGGGACGTAATAAATTTGACAACGATCCATAATGCATTAATGCCTCAGCCTACATGCAAAATATAATGGACACAGAGTTTATTATAACAATACCTAAAATTATGAATATATTTATTTATTTACTCAAAAATATTTACATTCCGTAAAACTATGATTTAAGACTGAAAACTTGGTTATGTAAGTATTTTTGGGTAAATAATTTTAATTAATGAATTAACCCTGTGATCCCATTCCACGTAAGCGGTGAGCCCCTAAATGCACGCATGTGATTCTCGAAAACCGCGCGTGTACGTGGCAATGCTTTGCAATACACGGACACAAACATTAGATCGTACGAAATCACCATGTGAGAGGCAAATAATAACGATGGTTGAAGACGCTCACGGCCGTCTGCCGCGCCGGACCTGCGGGGTGATCGTCACCATCGACACGTCTGTTTGTGTACGTGTCGGGCGCCGGGCGTGTCGACGGAGACAGGCCGCAGGCCGGCGGGAGAGGCCGGGCGCGACACTGCGTGCAGGGGGCTGCGTGCGGTGCCCGTGCCGAACAGTTACACACGCACCTTGCTTTAACGGACACCACTTTGGCACCCACGGGCAAGTTCTCTCGAATGTAGATCGGGCCGTACACGGTGTGGTCCCACACGGGGGGATTGTTCGCGCGATCCACTACGTCTATCTGGACCTCCACGGTTCGGGACAAGGGCGGGAAGCCCTTGTCTTGAGCCATAGCCTCCAACTTGTACGTTTCTCGCTAGCGGGGAAAGAGTCGATGGAAAAAGACAAAACCACGTCGTTAGTAGTGTTAAAGAGGGGCGGCGGGCCCGGGAGCCCGCTGCGCCTTATACCAACCTGGCTTTCACACTGGTCACTACGGTACCCACTGTGACATTCTCTTTGATGTGAACGGGGCCATACGTGGTCATGTCCCAGATGGGAGGCTTATTGTTCCTGTCTACCACGTCTAACTCAACGTCCACGTCCGCGGAGGAGGGCGGGTCGCCTCTGTCGGAGGCGCGCACGCGCAGGCGGTACCTGTCCCGCTACAGATACACGGGTCAGAGGTCAGCGGGGACAAAAAAACATAACACAACTCAAATATAAACACATAAGTACTCATTGCTAATAAATAATCAAAACAATTAAAAATAAATCCAACTCTAGACCACTCTCATGATAACGTAATCTATTTGGATCAGAACAACTTGAATAGTATTCACCAGATACAGCTGCCATTCGTCGCACACGCATTCATTAAGCTGAACTAAAACAAGAGAAGAAATATACAGAAGAGTTGTCTAATACATAGCTCGACTCCACTCACGCCGGCCGCTTCCACGCAGAGCTCATAGGCATCATTCGCGCTGACTTACAACACTTTGCTCGTCGCAGCCGATGTAAAGGGTGCAAGAAAATAAATTGGAAATTATACATTGTCGGTATTATACATTTCCGGTCTGTACAATAGGGAAAAGACAAACTGTACATTATTTATACTTTTTACAATAAATTAACTAAACTAATTTTAAAAAATTAAAGTAAATCAACGAAAAGCAGGCAAATGCATGCAGCTCTGCATACAAGACATGGCGGAAAGGTCAGGTTGTCGTAAGAAGTTTTTTGTGACCTCGTATTGACTACAAATAAATGACACTCATTGTATAATGAATATATTACAAACGATGGACGTTACGGGTTACTGTACAAATTGGGTTTGAGAACGTTGCCCCTTTCACAGAAGGAATAATGTCACAACTGGTCAGATGGCCACATTGCCTCGCAGGCAATCTGACCATCTCAGTTATTAACTATTTTAACAAAATTGAATAAAAGTACTGGAGCCCTGCAAAAAATTCATAATTATGGTGATTATACTAATAAAATGATATCACGTAGCATGAGTAGTCGTCTGCGCCCGCCGGGAAACGCCGGACCGGGCTCGAACCGGCGAGGAGCGCTCCGAATACAAGACCAGAGGTTAGTAACAAAACATGTACATACATAATAATACTGATAAGGTATGTTTAAAAGCGTAAGCTTCTCAAATCAACCGATTAAATTACAATAAAACAAATTTTAAAACTAGTTAGTGCGAAATATACAGAAGTGCTGTTACGGAAACTGTACATGTTTTAGAACTAAACATACTTCTCAACGGTGAAATATATTTACAGCAGTATCACTTCGGTCATAGGTAATATACACAGGTCGTAATATCGCAAGATAGTCAATGCAAGACGGTGCTGCGGAAATAAATCTTAACGAAGATTGAGTGCTGAGCCGGCGCTGGCGGCAACTGAAAGTAACCGTGCTGAAGAACAACAAGCGCCGGCGCCGCCGCGCCGCGCCGTTCGATGGACGACGCTCCTCACAGCCTTGCCGCAGGATTACCGCCCGCGCGCGCACAGCAATGTACAGCAGCGAGGAATTTAGAACTATTTACAGTTAACGAACTTAAAGTAGGTGCCAATTGAATCCTAAGGCCTGTAGGTAGCACTCATCCACCAAACTCCATAGTATAGATTATCCCTTTCACTCATCGTTCTCGCCACATTTCACTCTTGTGATCGCATATAAAGGTCGATAAGCATACTTACGTCTAGGGGCTTCTTTAGAACGATCCAGCCAGATTCAGGTTGAATCTCAAAGTATTCTATATCGGCCGGGTTATAAGGGGCGCTTAACGTGTAAACAATGGCCCCGTTGTTATCGGCATCTTCGTCAGATGCCGACACTCGCAAAATGTTCGTGCCTATACTGGCATCCTGTTTAACATTCTCCACATATTTCTGCAAGATACGGACAGACTTAATTACAGCGCATTAAAACTATAATATTTATCATGCTTACTATATCGATCATGCATTCGTAAAGCTACTCTAATATTTACAAATCACTTACTTGTCTATCAAAGAGAGGAGGGTTATCATTTACATCGGTGATTTCTACTGTAAATGAGCATACTCCCTCTAAGGATGGCTCTCCTTGATCGGTAGCCTTTACGGTTACGGATACAAACTTTCCGTCATCGCCTTCTCTGTCAAACACTTTATTTGTCGAAACTTCGCCGGTCTCTTCATCTACTGTGAACTTAGTACCTTTTTGATTAGGTTGCTGTACTATAGAATATTTGACCTGCCCGTTTACACCTTTATCTTCATCCGTTGCGTGTACTTTTATAACAGGACTACCGTTCGGAGCTCCTTCTTCGACTTTCGGAAAGTATGTTGGACAATCTTTAAATATTGGCTTGTTATCATTCACGTCGGTAATAAATACGACTACAACAGCCGTCGAAGTGTGTATAGTGGCGTCTCCGTTAACACAACAAGCACCGTCATCCATCGCAGTAACATTTAGCTCGTATTTATCTCTGTCTAATGATATTGCTTTATTATGCAACCGAATGACACCGGTTATTTCCTCTATAACAAACTGTCCTGAACTCGTTCCTCCACCGACAAAGCCGAAGCGAACATTATCACCATCTTTGTCTGACGCTACTACCGTTGTGACTAATGTGTTTGGACCAGCATTTTCGTCAACATTCGGCGTATAAACTTGTTGGGAAAATTTAGGTTCTTCGTCATTCTTATTTTTCGTATACACTCTGACCGTTGCAGTTCCTGTCTTGGCTGGTTCTCCTTTGTCCTTGGCGGTGACCACGAATTCGTAGTAAGCGTTGTTATTGTCGGCGTCCAACTGCTTATTGTTCGTGATGATGCCATTGGAGTCAACACTAAAGTGGTCATCTGTAAAATATAAATATGAAATTAAAATAAATTGGAATCAGCCAATTGATCTGCACATCAACAAATATATTAAGAAAGCATGGCAAATATTACTAAAGTATGTAACTCGAAAGATTCAGGTCCAAAAATATTAAAGAGATTAGATCAACTGAAACTGAAAGTACTATAAAATTAGTATTGTGAGATTTGTTAATAAATCATTCAGATAATTAATAATCTAGCAATCTTTATCATAATTTTGGAACTACACATTTCACAAAGTCAACAATCTTAACCGAGTTTTGAACTTTTGTGTCAATGCCAATAGACTTCGCTAGGTTATAGTTTTTAGTGTAGGGGCCACCAACCAACAACCACTCATGACCAAATTAACCTGAATTTTTTTTTGGGAACTTAATCACGGAAGTGAACCCGTTCGGCATCAGCTCTCAGAGTGTTCCCGGGGCGTCCTCTTGATTCATTTTCCTGCGTTTCTATTGCGTTAACTCATAATTTTTCTTTAACAAAGTTCCCAAATTATTTGCCCTACCTGAAACTAAATATTCGATTTCGGCGTTCTTCCCGGAGTCCGCGTCCATGGCCTTCACTTTGAGGATGCTGGTGCCGAGCGGGATGTCCTCGTCGACGTTGTGCGCCTGGTAGTCGGGCAGCTCGAATTTTGGCGCGTTGTCGTTCACATCCGTCACGCGTATAGTTAACTGAAATGAGAATAATACAATGTTAACTCATAATGAAGACGAGTCTATTATTTTAGAATTCTGCCACTCATCGACAGTTGGGGGTTCCAATCTCGGACACGTACCACTGGCTTTCAGGAGCTTTGTGCGTTCTACGTTCAAAGAAGAAATTCTTAGTTACACTAAAACTAGGCAGTCTAGCTAAAGTAGTTAGCTTATGAAACTTAGCGGTGAAAAAAAACACATCGTGAGAAAGCCTGCATGGATGAGAGTTCGCTACAATGTAGCGAACACTCGAATGTAGAACCTAGCCTAGGTAAATTACACTAATGTTAAGTTGTGGACAAAGCCACAATTACCGTGGCCTTATATCAGGAAAACCTGCGTATTTAATAAGTGAGATCTGATTTGTCGGTAGACTCTATTCATAGACTTTGTCAGCAAAATCAACCAGCTGTATCTTACTCGTACATTAATTAAATTAATGCTCATTGGACTGCAAGTATCCGGCTCTTGTCATCTTACACCTCGAATCTCTTTCTTCGATCAGATCGAAAACTTCGAAAACTTCGAAATATGGTAACGGCGTACGTTATACTGAAGAAATTAGAAAGAGAATTGATATGTAAGATTGCTAGATGTTCAACTTCTGAGTTTTTAAACACATATACGATTGTTATACTTACTTCAACAGACGTGGAGAAACCTCCGGAGTCCTCGGTAGCTGTTACTACCAAAGAGTAAACGTGCGGTTGACGTAGGTCTTCAAAATCCAGCTCCTTTGCCAATTTCACAATTCCTGACGTCGGTCCAATGTTGAAGGTGCCGGCACCTTGGCCTTGCGCTTTCAGCGTGTACCGGATCTCGCGGTCAGCGAATGATTTTGCTTTCACTGAGATAATGCTGGAATGATACGACATTTTATTTAAATGTCTATTAAGATATGATGTTCGATGATGAATAGTTAGCTGGCGGAGCAAATAGCTTGGAGATTCAAAAATGGCAGAGTAATGAAGTTCTGAAATAGCATGGCACAGGGAACCATAGTTTTAGCTGAGTTTTTGTGATCGTAGGCGAATACGTTCCACTCAAGAATTTTTTCAAAAGAAATCGTCAGCTGGACTAAATTAAGACCCAGAAGATCCTCCAAAGTAGGTAACCCTTTCATTAATAATAGACTTAAATCCAAGTAAACTAAGATGCATCGTAATTTGTGCGGACACAACTCTGATAAGCGAAGCTAAGATACTAAGCTATGTTGTAAAATACGATTGCAGTTTTTTTTGGTACTTTCGCGATTTTCTTGATTTATCTCAAAACAATAATTATATCTCAAAAATATAATCAAAAAACGACAAGTGTAGATGTTTTTATATAAAGTATGCTATTGTTAGTAGAGTAAACTATATTGTATTTGTGTTCTATTATTTGGTAATTTGAACATGTAAATTGATATGCACATACTTTTAACTTTTAACAAATTAATTTGTTTTAGTCACTCAGCAATTCGCTGAATAAATTTACGAGGTCGCTAAAAGAGACGGCATGCGCGTTTATCACATCTCATCATTTAGGTCACAGTAACACAATTCTAACGCAATTTCTATTTGCGTATTCACTTTCATTTTAGTAATGCTGAGCTTTGGTGTGTTTCAATTCTTTTAACCTGTTTAGGTTTAGCAATACTATATATGATACTTTAAAAGTGAAAACTTATTGGTAATTAGGTATTGTTGGAACGCGTATACCCCTAAAGACATTGGTAGATACGCCGTACGATTGAAACTTATGCATTGATCTAACCAGTAACCATAGTGAGTACTTACTCGGAATCTTTCTTCTGATTTTCAGCGATCTCCGCCTCATAGCTGGGCAGATAGAACTGAGGGGCTCGTTTTCCACCAACTATACTAAGCCTTTCTTCTGGCGTCGACTGGAATCTTCTCTCGTCAACACGGCCACTCTGAAAAATGATATAAACAAAAATGTAAAAAACTAGTTCACATTAAAATTGTTTCAACTAAAGGTTCGGGGGAAAAATGCTAAGGAAAAGTATCACTTAATCGCGTTATGATATCAGAGTCGGCAAAGTGCTCTCTGTTGATTGTGATACGTGTTTTCATATCAACAGCGGTGTCTATAATACATCTAATTGCAATAATAATAATTATTTAAATCAAGAACAACAGAAGCTCGCGTACTATGATTATTACATAATGCCTCTTGTATACTTACAATATACCAACAAAGAATATTTATGTAAACCTGATAAATAGTTGAATGCTATAATAAACTAATTTTGACCGAGACTCCAATCGCGTGGCTTTTTCAGCGATGTTCTTTTCCGGGACAAAAAAAAAGCTTGTGTTATTTCTCTATCTCTAGTCCAAATTGGATAACTATAGTTGCAGCGTGATGGAGTAACAAACATAAACATTATATTACGAAAGTAAGTGTGTATGTATTCGGTGATATTACTGTGATTCAATTACCTGATCTTCCGCCTTAACGTATAGCACGTACTCCATATCCAGTTGAAAAGGATCAGTCCCCCTCGTTCGTACAACGCCCGACCGCTCGTCTACCTCGAACCTTCCACCAGTCCTGTCTCTCACAATGAAGTAGTGTATGTTGTGGTCGGTGTCGGGATCCCTGGCCTGGAGCGTGAACACCGGCGTGTTGGGGGCCGCGTTGAGTTGCACGACCGTTTGCATCGGCAGCGGACGGTTGATGAAGTACGGAGGCTCGTCGTTCACGTCCTTCACGTGGATGATCACTCGCTGATTGTCGGTGTCTGAAAAGTTTATAAGAATCCGATTTATATATTTTTTAATACCCGGGAGTACAGATCAGATCGGGATCCCGATAATCGGGATTGAACTGATAAACCAGCTTAAGACCGGAGTTGATCAAACATTTAACCCCCGTTTAATTAGACAATTGTGAAGCTGTCTATCTTTGTCATAAGTGATATGGAAAAAAGGAGAGACAAAAAGTAGAATGTTCTAATCCAGGTAATTGCATAGTGAATTCAAGGGCCTTATTCTGTATCGTTCACTTAGTTAGTTAGTAACCCTAACTGAGTTATTAACTAAGAAAACGAAGGCAAAAATCCTATTTTTGCACAAATTACCAACTTAGGTCAGGTATGGTATCATATCAGTATACCATGCTAGTTGCTATCTTGTACAAAAAAATACAAAAAAAGGGTTTTTGCCTCGGTTTTCTTATCGTTCACTTAGTTAGTTAATAACCCAGTTTGGGTTACTAACTAACTAAGTGAACGATACAGAATCAGCACACAGGTCAAAGCTTTTTTAGCGAATTTTTAGCTTGATCCGTATCGAATTAAAGTTCATAATTTTATCGCCTAGGATTTTATTAAAATATTCTTGTGGTTTGATATTCTCTTCGGTGAGGCGAAATAATGTTAAAAATTTTTGCTTCTCTAAACTTTGTATCAGTTTTTAGAGAAAAAATCTGTTCGAGTGATTTAAACTACGGTTCAGGGCAAGAGTTTGCAAATTCCTATGTATCTATTTTTTTTACTGTGTCATCCGTTTTATTTGGGTCCTACTTATTTAAGTTCCAACGCAAAAATTCCACGTTTCCACTTAAGTTCTAAACCTTTTAATCGTACGTGAATCAGGACTCACATCCATACATACACAATACACATGCAATGATAGAGTTGAACACGATCCGGGGCATTTGTTGTGTTCCCGCTTATCTCGGGCCAAATGCCTGCCCTCGCGTGTCCTACTTTGTAATTAAACTCTCACTTTGCTACAAGCCTTCCTGGGAATCATTAAGTACTTGCTACGAGCAAAAAAAATCTCTTTGTAAAAAGTACATTTAACGTGAACAGTATTTTGCTTTCCAATTTCAATTTGATATAAAGATTTAGATAGATATGTATTAAAATTTTATCGCTACCATGTTCTTGTAGAATTAACGGTTTACCTGAGATTATGATTGAGATATTGATTGATGAAGGTTCTGCCCACAAAAAACCTCGTATCTGTGCTTCTGCATTTGATTTATATAATTGTTACGCTCTTAAGCAAAATGCAAAAAAAAGGAATAACGATAAAATAGCGTTTTATCACCTTAATTATAATATTTTAAAAATCTATGTTAGTAGGAAATCTCTGGGCCCAATATCTACCCAACATTGATATTTTTAATATTTTATTTAAAGGCAAAACGTAAACAAGTTAATAAATTAATCTTATAACTAAGCATTCAGTACGAAAACTAAAGAGCTTTTTTTAACATCACGAGTACAGACACTTTACTTGATTTTGTTTAGAAATTTCAGAGCAGCTGAAATCAAAGTCCTTCATTACACAGTTAACTCGAAGTAAAGCTTATAAGGTTTTTTCTTTGACTGTTATTCGCCGGAAAAGGTGTTGAATTTAAAAGAGAGTTTTCCGATCACATTATGTGCCAGTCTCCGGTAAATAAGGCTCATTAGGAAAAATTCAATTATCGATAAAACATCAGGAATGGGATAATGATACCTACTAATGAACAGGGAATAACTGTTTCTTTGAACAGTATCTTAAAATAGAAAATATGAAACAATGGAACAAACAAATACTACTATTATACTTACATTTCAGGGCCACTGAAGGGTGAGCATGAAAGCAAAATACAAAAGAGTTAATTATAAGTCATTAATTTATTATTTTTACCTACATATTCATTGTTTATCTTAAGATCTACTTGTCTCTTCTAACCACATCGGTGCTAAGTGGAAGAATAAGATCTCGCCAACTATGGAGCCCGCCATTCTCAGAAGTTGACATAATATGCATGCATGACAATTTCACATTTAACTTAGTTTAAGTAAGGCAATATATTTTAGTCTTATGACAGTTAAATTATTAAACACTATAATCTTCTCGTGTTTATATTAGCGGACGCCCGCGGCTCCGTCCACTTTAATTTAGGCTTTTCAGGAATCTTGCGGAAACCATGGATTTTTTGGAGAAGTAGCCTAAATTCAACATGATGATACCTATATGATTTATCTTACTGAGGGAATACTCAAGGTAAACAGCACATCAAGAAAATCGCCACAAGAACATTATGTAAGCATTTAAATAAGTAGTATTCGTGCCATTGTCATGGGTTAGAAATAGCAACATGCGTGTTTATATCAGTATCTGTGATCAGTATGATCTTCCTTAGGGATTTAGAAATGTATCCATCACTAATCCAATGTTTGCTCCAACCCCATTCGCTGGACCCTGTTCCGGGATTTTATCTCACAGGCAATTGAACACGAGGCGCAGACCTACTAGTAGTCTACATACTGCGCTCCTATCGCAAATCTGATAATAATAAATAAACACACATAAGGTTGAACCATTTTAAGTATATCTGATGTACCTATACCACAGTTACGTAATACCTACGGTAGTGCGGAATACGGAATCCTTAGTGAAAGAGTCCAATTCGAAATAGGCCGAGTTTTAAAGAATAATCAGATAACAAAAACAACGAAATCGGCACACAAACACGAGACGCTTCTTTTTGGATGAAATCCAAAATTTCGACCTAATGTACACTTGTTTTTACTATGATAATATTGATATTATTATGAAATGTTCAATTTATTTTCAGGCAGCGCGGCTCTCCGCAAATCTTTCGATTACCAACATACTCGTATTAAACGTGGCCAGAATATCTGCCGAACTATTGCCAATGGACATGGATGGAATTGTAAGCGCAAGTTTAATTGGAGATTTATAGGGTTTCATACCTCAAATGAATAAAAAAAGATCGCTTTGTTTTCCAGCTGTACTTTGGGTAATTTTCTAAGGAACCGGTATAGGCAAGTCGTTTTTACGCGAAGGTTCCAGGGGTGTGGTGCAGCCGAGCGCTGGACGATAGGGATTACAACTACCTCCTACTGCCCTAGGTAGAGATATCAAGATGCTAAAGTTCAAAGCTAAACGAAGTCGAACATTTATATCGTTTATTTTGCACCCTATAGGGTACAAGAAAAAGCCCGGAAATTGTAAAATTGTTGTTATTTTCACAACATATATAACCATAACCTTAGTTTGTTTTAACAACGAATAAAACTCTACAATAACCGGCTGTGAAGTTTAAACTACGTTATCAAAATTTCAAGATAAAAATCTCGTGCAAGTTGCTGCAGTTTTCGTCGTTTTCCATTTTATAAGTGCAGTAAATAGATATTTACGCCAACTGCCGGCTTCTAGACATCTTCACCCCACTGAAACAACCTCCAATACTCTTCCACACGACTTGGCCGTTCGCCAGCCATCATTGATAATATATCAGAGATGCCGAGATAAGAACCGCTTACTCAATAAACTACTCACTGAAGACAGTTTTTTTTTTTGATAAATAAATAAAGATTCCGACGAATTGATACTTTTTTGAAGTCGGTTAATAACACTATTAAAATAATAAATTATTGACAACTGAAAGGATCGCTTGGCCTTATTTTAACGGAGCCAACCATAGCAAACCCTTCTACTGATCGAATCCTAAAATAGCTTTTTGCAGTGGTTGTTAGTTTGTACATACACACATACCTACATGCTAGTAGGCACCCCTTCCACCAGGCTGTACCGTAAACTATTCTTTACACAGCAATATGTATGCAGCTTCGAGTAGAAAAAGACGTCTGGCACACTTATATTTTACTGTAGGTATCCTATAGATATTTCTACTAACAAAATAAAGGAATCATTTACACTTCACGCGCCATTCAAAGCTTTCCATTTCAATTAAACTTTAGATTTCGCTTCGCCGAATCATAAATTCAATTTTGATTGTCTAGAGAACAGAGGCGTAAATGACACTTGAATTCCGTGAAATACAGTCAGGTTTTAAAATGATCATGCGGGGCACGGTCTGGGATAGATGAAGTTGGGGGGACGCCACCCCTAAGCTTTCCACCCGCGCTGCTTAGCTCAAGTTCACTCTGCGCATGCGTACACTACAAGCCGCGTGCTCTCCTCGTGGCTTACGAGACGGCCATGACGAATAAATCTGAACTTGCATTCGTTTTCTTAAAAAAAAAAATTAAACCGTTGTGCATTTACTTGAGCAACTTCGTATGCCCAACAATTATAAGACCAAACCACGCAATCATTTTAAAATATATGTCTCGCAATTTCCACAGATTTCTAGAAAAAACTACATAATAATAAATAACTACATTGTAAAAATACACAAAAACGGTGTCGTCTTTGTTCTTCTCTCCCTTTTGTTTCTTTCATGCATCTTTCAGTGGTAAATTATTCTAAAACATGACGCGAACTTTAGAGACGGAGCGTGTTCAACGTTCGCGTATGAGACATGAATAACCTAGTTGTAACACGTTCAATATGAAGCTATACATTAGGTGCATACTGCATTATACGTTACGGAATCCTCTGTGGCCGACAATGTAGCGGGGAAACTTTGATAAGTTAAGACTAGAGCCGGCCACGTCTGATGTACGAGGGCAGTGCTAGCAACTAGGTGGTCTTTTAATATGATTTACAATGGAAGCACTGAACCGTGAACACCTGACCTATTAACATAATTCAATTAATGTGAGCTATATTTATGGTAGTCGCACTATTTTTTACCAGAAAACGAAAAATGACACTTTGCGTCTACTTAATGAAAACATGCATAATTTCATCTTAACACTTTTAACGAACTTAATAGGTATTATTTCAGCTACATAAGGTTTCTTGACATCCAATTCAATCCAAAACTCTGTTATTGAGGTTAATTCAACACAATATACTATTATTTTGTATTTAACGCTTTAATGATCTATTGAATCGCAATTTCTAATTCACTAACATAAGGTCCCATACTCCCATTAACATGATTAACCACTTATTATCCTTATTAGTGACGTAACATTTTATTTACAGTTTTATTATATTACAATGTAATTTTGTCGTATTGAAATATTATGTAGCTTTATGAGCTACGCTATTTGTTGATGCTACGAGCCGTAGCCTCTACAAAACCTGCTGTGATTACGTTCACAGTCATTTTTGAAGAAAATATACCTACATATAAATACACTTAATTCGTAGCTATAAATACAGTTATGCATAAGAGATTTTGTGTATAAAAACTTGCGCATAACAAACCACCATACCCTCAGTACCTCACCCTATATCCTTTACATTATTTATATACCTTACCTCTTTGACAACTTCATACAGTCCTAACCAAGTCATGGGGGATCATAATTCCTATTCCCTAACTTTCGTTAGTAATTCAAATACATCTCATCTCATCCTAAAACGAATATAAAACATAGCTTTGTAACTTTACTGTGCTTGCATCCATATCTATGGGAAAAGTTTTTGCAGTTCTGCACAAAGTAAGTAGCATTCGAGCGGTATCCCTCCAATTCCGAGCGTAATAAATCCTGCAAAATCTGAATACCTGCACCATTCGGATAGAATATAATTTGTTACCCAATTCAACCGCATTTTGAAAGGACATTTATCACATTTGACGCCATGTTAGCGCATGCCTCGAATATCAGGACTGTATTACAGACCGTTCGTTAGTCTGAATTTTACTGTGAAATAACTTGGATTTTTTATTTAACATTTCATTTTTTAATTTTACAGTTCATTTTTAAGGTTCCGTAGGTAGCTGAAGTGGGAAAATGAAACCCTTACTAGAGCTCTGCAATACTTATTTGCGTATTTAAGAAATATCGATTTTCTCAAGTGTGTGTAGAACCCAATGTTTTAGGTGGCGATTTCCATGACCGTTATAATTACCAACTCCCTGAGCATGTTGTTTACCTGAAATAAAAATATAAATATTAATATTTTGTCAATATTACAATATAAACGTAGTAGGTATACATAGTATGATAGAGAGAGGATGAGAATGTAGGATCGTACAATTATTATATCATTCTATACAAATTTTCATCGAATCTAACAAATAATTATTTCACCAACACCCAGACTTCACCCGCAGGACTCCTAATACATATAAAATTAATTCATTTGAACCCAATTTCGCAAACTTTGTTCCCTCATTCGTGGTAGAAGTTCTGAATGCGTTTGCATATTATTAAAATAAATTCCATCTAAAGATTTAAGGGAATTAACTGCTGTAATGCCAAGGAGCAGTTTAATATAAATGGGTTGTCGCATACTTCCGAAATTTCATCACATAATTTTTAGCATGGTAGAGCAACATTTTAGCAAGTCTTATAATTTCATTAATTTGTACGGTACACAAGTATTATGTGCATTTTAATTGAAATGGGGATCACGTGCGGCATTTCAAAGCGATTAAAGTTTGTTTTAGTATGAGTATAAGGCGAAGCAGAAAGTAGTGTGGTCGAAATCGACAACAGCTGTATCGATTCTAAATATTTTCAATGCATTATTGTTTCTGAAAATACCTATTTTTTGTGTTTTTGTCATTTTATTAGCAAACAAAACATGCTCTAACAAAAAAAAATTAGTAACTTTTTAAATTCAGGCCTCCTCGGTTCGGGTTCGGCTTTATTTTGATAAAAGCTATATGGTAGAGTATTAAAAAAACTTCCAACGTGATGTTTTCTGTTACATGATAGTGAGACATACAATTATCCGGAAGCATCGGTTCGCTATTACGTCACGCATTTGACAAATTTTATTGAATTTGCCAGTGGGTGCACTCGATATAAGTGCAGAGCCCCGAGTACAAAATTACGGTGCAGCTTGTTAGCAGTTGCTGTGAAATTGCACTTGGTACGGTCACTGAGCGAAAATATTACACCACCGGCGACGTCGATATTAACTGTTACAGTTTTAATATGCGGGGGGTAAGCTTACTGGTACCTACTTTATATAAACTGCAGTAGCATAACAGTCAGTGTGACCGTTTGACGCAGATTTCTACCATTCGGGCAGATTTGGATCATACATTTCAACTTTGGCAGAATAAGCACACGATTCAAGAAAGTGGCAGAATGTGGCAGTATTCAAGAAAATCTTTATAATTTTTGAAATAAAATGTAAAAACTGTCTATTTATTTATTATGGTACTTATTGCTTAAAAAGATGGCACTTTGTCTTATGTTGATAGAACAGAAATTTTTCGACGTAAAAACTACTGCTTGTACCATAATTGTTGTTGTACATTGTACAAGTGCCCTATACAGTTGAATCGAGTTGGCAGATTTTAGCAAATTTTTTGCCAGTGTTTGACGGAGTCGCCAATTTTGTAATCTCAGGAACAAGCATAAGCTCGTGTTAAACAGCACAAGATTATCTAAAATTAGCAAATCATTTGCATGCAACTGTACAAGATTTTATAATAAGTTACCACATCATGTATCTGAAATGTCACTTAATAAATTCAAAGGGTTTGTCAAGCCTAAACTCATTCAAAAGGCATATTACAATATTAAGGACTATATCAGCGACACAAACCCTTGGAATTGACTGATAAGTGGTAGATTGCTCTGTTGTCGTAGCTAGCCTATTTTTAGTATTTATACTTATTTTGTTAAATGGTGATAACATAAAAAAATACCCGGCTGAGTTTGTTGTGGGCTTCTTCTCAGCGGCAGGACGCGTTTGGAACCCTCGTAAACTTAGTTTTAAGTCGACTTGTAGTTATCACCATTCTTAAGCAAGAAATGTCATACCGACGTTCGCAAGAGCCTGTATGTTAGGCCTATGTGAAATAAAGATATTTTGATTTTTTTTTTTTTTGATTTTTGTAACGGTTACACTGAATAACAGTGTTAGTCCAGTGGTTCGAACGTTTGCCCCCTAATCAGAATTGGGTTAAATCGCATGTATACCTAGGCACTCTTAAGGTTTTTGAAGTTTTGATTTAGACGCAACCAAATATCACTTTCCTATTGGTGAAGGATAACATGGCGAGCATAGCATGTTATGCTTGACAGCCCTCCATAATGTTCTCAACAGTGAGTGAAGCCTGTCAATCCGCATTTGGACTTCTCATTCTGAGAACAGAGTCAAAGATAGTAGACCATAAAAGAGCGTTAAGACCATAGCATTATAGTGATGGTAATATGTATATCTGTAAATAGATCAATGTGTAGACAGTGTACATACTTACTTAAATTAGTCACAAAAGTCATTTAAGGCTTCCTACACTCTTAAGTCTCTATGTTACCTAAAAAGTTCTATGTTAGAAAGCTATATTATTCGCATTGCTATGTTTTAATGAAGCACAGGCCACATTTGACACGTATACCGTTATGAAAATGGCCTAAATAATATAATAATTGTAAACGACAACACACGTCAACACAACAATGTGTCTAGACCCGTTAATTTTCATTGTAAATTAGAGAACAACATATTTTACAATTAGCATTCCGGTCATCATATTATTTTACGCGATAATTGTTTGGTTTTTACCCATAAGCAGTTTCATTATTTTCTACATTTTTATGGAACTTTGAGTTTTTAAGAAATACGATTTGGATTTGTAGGTCTAAGTTACATCAACAATTTGTGAATAATAACATGGCAAAATTTAATGCTAGAATACTTAGATAAGAGATGGCCGAATAGTTGTTAGCCGACATAGCTTTATATACAGTACTTAACATTCCGAAATCACATCGACAAACAATAATATTGTGGTGAAGTTAACATCGCGTGCCGCGGTCAATTTGTCGGGTCATTTGATGCTAAGCTCGCATACGGGTGCGAAGAGGGCGGAATGTTGGGGGGATCAATTAAAACACGGCTTCATCACCCATGGCGCCGGCCCCTGGAGCCTTACGACTACCATTATACATATTGACTTACAACAAAACAAATGATAGTAATTACTATCGGCGGTCACTTTAATCTTGTCTGACCGGCCACGGCTTTCCATCCAGGTCATTTATGTGTGTACACTGTACAGTTTACTAAGTATTTGTAGCGATTCGTCGATTCATTCAACCTGGTTTTATCAAAACCAGGTTTGTGTCGATAGCAGGCCAGGTCCACTTATCACGTGATCGAGAAACTACAGGTAGGCGTCTCGACGTACTAATTTCAGACGTCCGCCACTCACCGGATACTTTGCTCGCGTTAGGTCGGGTACGGTCTATTTCACGAGCTGCGTGCGCCCGATGACGATGTAGCCCTATAGTACGTCGAATTCGATAAAATTACACGATAGAAAGAGACCACAACTTTGACTTTGTTGCGTGTTCTTCCGGAGGCATGGCCAGGCGATATTGCGAACTGAATTGCACTTTTTATGTCAGCGCTACAGAGCCGCTATTTTTAAAATTATCTTGCCGAGTGAGCCTTCTGTATCGTTAGGTACTATTACTTATTAGGTATTCCGTGTCAATACCAAAATTGTGTCCATACTTTGATGACGTACATACAATATAATTAAATAAATAAGTAAAGTAAATAATAACTGTGTTGTACTTCTAACAAAGTTATAACACTACAGGTAGAAATCAATGTGAATAGTTTCCCGAGTTTCTGAAGTCTTCAATTGCCTGTTTTATAAAATGGGTATCTTTTAGTATCTACGACAGCAAAACTTTTGACCAACATTATAATAAGTGGGAGGACAACTTTTGTTCTTAAAACACGCATCTGGCTCTTGATACTTTAAAACAAAACTAACTTTGTTTATAATCCTCGGTAGCCTTAAAACTGGAGTATGTAAGATAAAAATTTTAAAGCGATAATTAAAATATTCCTGAACCTAAAAAAAACAACAACATAATCGATGTGGTATAGAAACAAGAAAATCAAACGATCCTCTATCTAAAAGTTTATGTTTCTTGTCATGTAAGATTATTCCTGCTATCGCTTATTTTCTTTGAACTAGAAATGTTCGCATATAAATAAAGTTGAAAACAACTTTAGAGTAACTATATTAAATGGAACCTTAAAGTAACGGTTCATTAACTTATGCACATGTAAATGAATACGGAAGTAGGGAATCCTTTTTCTATAATGAGCGAGATTCGCCCCATACTAAACTGCGCTGCATCACAATGAAAATATTACGATGCAAATGGAAGATGTGAAGAATTGTTGTGAAAATAAAATTGCACTAACCTATATTTTTTCAGTACTTATTTGAAAACCATAAAGGTTGCGTAGCCGTATACCGTACCTACATGAGCAGCGTAGCTTTGCTACGGAATGGTGCAAAGTCGTTTCCATCACCTACTTTCTAGAATCAAACTATCGTATTCGTGCATTTCACAAGCCCTGGTTTATGATTTTCCAACTACTTATATAATTATGTCGTCTTCGCAATGCATCAAAGCTAGATAAACAACGCTGTAGAAATTAAGCAATGTATTATCTACTTATTATATTTAGCGATTAAACAAGCTGATGAGGTTTTAGACTCACGTTATGAGTGACAGAAAGTTATGAGTATTTTTAATAAATATTTCTGAAGAAATAGTTCTGCAAGCCAACAATTTCAAACAAATAAAGAGAAGTGATTACAGCAAACAAAAATATTAAAAAGATAATAAATAAGGGTAGACGTACTCGTAGCTTGCGTGCACATAAACATCAAACATTAAACATTTACTGAGTTCCAACTTGCAATACTGATGTTTTACCTAGTGATCGCTACACTGTTTTTGTTATAGAGTTAAGGCCTAGAGTTACTTATTTGATATTTGAGTCAATTATATTAAAACGATTTCTAAACTAAATGTTTATCTTACCGCAAGTCACTAAAATTGATTAATTTATCCTGATAAAAAAAAAGTACATAATACATCGATTTCAGTGGACATCTGCGAAGCATGCATTTTGACGATCTCTATCGACACCCCGTCTGTAAAACTACTCGAAGGACATTAGGCTTCAGCCAAGTTGTCTAGTGTGAACATACCTAGCTTTATTCGTAAGTCAGTTGCTTCTAACGAATAGCAGCGAGATACCTACTTCTAAATTATACAGAAACAATTCATCTATGAAGTTACTAATTAACAGTGTCAGGTCCGAAGGTAAGCTTTCCTCGCGTTCCTATTAATTTATTTATGGTCAAGTACCATTGACCATCAAAATGCATAACAAAATAGCTAATAACTTGTGTCATAATTCAAAGGCTCCACTAATAAACAACCAAAGCATGTCGCATGGGCGAATTAAATCATTATTCCAATTAAACTGCTAGTTGGAAACGAGTACAAAGTATTGAGTGTGAAATGGGATTTTTAATCGAAAATTTTAACATATTTCGTTTCTCTACGTACCTAACTGATTATATTTAAAATTTTTGGACTTATCTATACTTTTATACTTCAATAAGTACTTATATTATAAAGAGGTAGCGTAACGATGTTTGTGAGTTTGTGCGTTTGTGAGTTTGTGACGTTGTGAGGGGTAATCTCTGAATCTACCTAATATGGCTGGCTATGGCTATAATAATTTTCAAAATTAATTACGCATCCTAACTTGATAATGCAATCCAAGTCGTAAAAAAATTGCTTTCATCGCGTGCGCTGTAGAAACTATTGAGGATAGAACAAAACAGTGCTCTACAATATTAAAAAACGTATCAAAATCTGTGAAGAAGTCCGCGATAGCATATGCCTATCTCCTACGGGTAACTCACAATAACTGCTACTAATCTTCAAAGATATTAGCAAAATAAAAAGGTACGGCAGTTAAGGTACGGGCGCGCCGCCCCGGCGCGGCCGTTATATGTATAAGTATAAGCAGTATTCATCCGATTGCATCGCGTTTAGCGCTGTGGGGGTAGGGACTGTGGGTAGGTATTACGCGGGACAAACGGGCCGGGACAAACATATTTCTAACGTGGAACGGATTCTGCGGGCACTGCTAGTGTATTACCTACAACGGCAACGTGCAATCAACAAGTAGGTATACAAATATGTATACATAGGTTAAGATTTAATTAACTGAAATTCAACTTACAAACTATGTTATTAAGCTGTAGAATCGAGCGGTTCAATTCACAAATGACAAGTAAACCGCCCAATACGAAGAAGCCAATAGGTATCAAGTTAAATTTCTATCCGGGAAATTGGTTTAATTGTGAAAACTCGCTCGGGGCGCTCTAGGACACTTTCATTACATCGATGTCCGGCGCTACACGGTTCAATGACCAGTCCGAGAGCTATATTTAACACGCCGGCCACACACCCGTAAACTGCACGTGTTGTACCAATAATGCTTACGTTAGAAATCGTTGTTACGGATGCGTAATGCACCATGCACTCTTCCAATACTATTACGCTTTACAAGACGAAATACGTCCTTTACTATAACTGAAAATCCACCGACTAAAACGACAAAATGTTGACTAAATTAACTGGCGAAAGCCAAATCGCTAATGTTAGTTATCCCTGATGTTAATAAGTAATTTAAATCCGAATTTCTTACATATTTAGATTGTGGAATTTTGCACGGAACGCTCTAGGAATGTGTCATCAAAACTAGGTCCGGCGATACGCGGTTCAATGTCCACTACCACGAGTAGCTATATTTACCACACCTACTGGTCTCGAGGCTGTAAAACTAAGTGCTTATAGTTTGATATGATCGACGATCCAAGATCGAGTAAACCATCTAGTGTAGTAACAGAAATATTATTACTTTATTCGTTATAATATAATTATAGTAATACTAGCTGTTGCCCGCGGCTCCACCCGCGTGAATTACGATTTTATTACATATACCGTGGAAATCCTTGATTTTTCGCGGGATTCTGGTGTGATGTTATGCAGAAACCTGTTCTTACTTCACACGGTTTATCTTGTGGTGATTTTGAAAACTCCTTTTTCTTAATCATAATATAAAGTTTCATTAATACGTAGTTGAAAGAACAAAAGCCAGAAACCCAGTGGCACAGGTCGTGGTCACTACGTGACCACGACTTGTACCAATGTATCGAAATATCGACAGTTAAAATCGTCCTTTTCAATGTGATTTTTATTCTGAAACCACGAAATATGTCAAAAATCATAAAATCATGTGAAAATTTGTACCGGTGGTAGAGCTCTTCTTTCAGGGTTCGGCCGGGTAGGTACCACTGAGATAAAATACTCTACTAACAATATTCCCCAGCCCAACATAAGAGTCATTTAAAAATCTTTGCTTTATCTCAATACAATCCAAAATATTCGAATGGGCAATGGCTATGTATTTCTTTACGTGTAAAAAGACCTATGACAGTCAGTCGGTTAGGATCGATAAGACCTAAGAGTTAAAAATATTTGTGAACCATCATTACCCTATCCATATTGCGGATGACAAAAAAAGACGCGGCACTCCGGGAATGTCGACAGAAGTGAAAACTTTAATCTGCCATCTGTCTTAACAGTGCCATCTTAATATAAAGTCAGGAAACAGTAAATTACATGACAGTTAATTATTATAAAAAAATTCGGTAGTACCTATCTCAGAGTTTTACATTCAAGTTCCACATAAATTGTAGCGATGGCGCTATACGGTATAACGTAGCGAGTTTCATGATTTTTGTTCACCCTAAAAGTGAAAAATCTTAAACCATACAAAATCTTCTGCTAAGCCTATTTATTTACGGCTGTAAGGGTAGTCCAGTCTAACTTTAGCTCTACGTCTTAGCCCTAGGTTCTTTGTCCATTCCGAGTTCAAGTCACCTACTTGAACTTATCGCTAAAGGTTCTGATGCCTGTAATTTCTGAACTACAAAAGTGATGATGATAAAATTTGTATGGAATAATCTTTAAAGAACCTCCTCTCTAACAAAGACAGAATGAATGAAATCGGACAACGCGTTACTGAATTATAACTAAATACACATTTTGACTTTGATGCCGTCTTCCAGAGAAACCATGATGAATTTCGGGACAAAAAGTATCCTATGTCCTACCTCGGGGTATGAGCTATAATCATGTCAAGTTTCATTTAAATCCATCCAGCGGATTAGCCGTAATGCGCGGTCTTGAAACAGACAGACAGACAGACAGACAGACAGACAGACAGACAGACAGACAGACAGACAGACAGACAGACAGACAGACAGACAGACAGACAGACAGACAGACAGACAGACAGACAGACAGACAGACAGACAGACAAAAATTAAACAAATTACAGTTTTGGCTTCAGTATCGACTAAATAGTGTCCTCCAACAAAAATTTTCAAAATATCTTCAATGTACAGAATTCGACCCTTTACAGTTTTATTATTAGTATAGATTTCTGGTACTTGTGTAGTAACAGAAGTATTATTAACTTCTCTTGCAAGTTTCACAATTGTTCCATAGGTACGTATCAAAACCCGCCGAAAAAATATGGTGACAATGTTCTAAATCACGTTGAAACTTTTACACATTCTAGTCTTAAGGAGTGATCATTACCAGAGGATTATGGAGTCTTATCGCTTTTAACCTCGCCAGGAAAATAGAAAACCTCGCAACGTTGCGGAAAAATGGAAATAAGTCTTTCAAATATGTACCTCCGAAGCAAATTTTAATTTTTTAAGCAGGTATTAAGAAGACAAATAAAAAATCGGGCACATCCTTAATGCCATGTTTAAGGAAAACGCGAAAGTTTGCAAGGCCCTGGCTGGTCGGTGCGCAGCAGCTCAAATCAATAATTTCGCCCCACTTCCGCCGACGAGACTTCTTTGCTAATGTAAAAATTAACCTACGCAAACAGCTAATTAAAGTGAATGCTCTACACGGTGGGAGTGTTAATTATGAAAACAAAACAGACAGGTGATTGTGTGGTAGGACGTGGGTTAAGGTTGCCGTAAACTAAAGGGCTCTATTCAGTTTGTAGCCTTAACACGTATAATAAAAAGTTCCAATTAAAGCAAAAATTACAAAATATTTTGATACGATTTTTTTTTACAATTAACATCATTAAGAAAAAGCCGGCCAAGTGCGAGTCGGACTCGCGCACCGAGGGTTCCATTTCATACTATAAAAGAAGTAAAACATTAAAGGAATCACTTTTGTTCATGAATTTACGAGTATAATTTACATTTAGGTATTTTTGTTAGCGAACGCAAACCTAACTATAATTATGATTATTATAAAAAAAGTATAATAGTTAGAGAGTTGATTTTATTTTTCCTGTAAAATATATGTTTATTCCTATTGATCGTTATTATTTCAGATTTTTCGAATGATAAACTTTGGAGATAAGGAGGGCGGAACGGTATTTTTTTCGACAGTTTGCCCAAGTAATCAAAAACTATCGTACACAAAAATAAATAAAAAATGGTTTTAGAATACACAAGTTACGCCCTTTTATATGATACCCCACTCAATATTATTATATCAGATGGCAACCAGAAGCGATAGAATTTTTCACCGGATCAGACTGGAGCCAATTTAGAAATCATAATATCCCAAACAGGCCCTAGTAGGGAAGCGAACCCAGGAGATCCCAAACACCAATTGCGCCAGACAGGCCAATATTTATTAAAGTTCGCATCTAGTGTAAAATGTCAGCCCATATCTTCTTGGTCCAATGTAAGTCGTAAAAGTATTATATACTTCCCGGACGACGGCGATCCATAGTCACGTCCACGTCCCCAGGAGACGCTAACAAAGTTTCTGCATTCGACTTGACATGGATAAAGTGAGAATATCTGACATATACTTATACCATTTTGGCTTACCGAGTATAATATTACTTATGTATAAGGACGAGATGTTATCGGCTAAATTGGCAATAAGTTAGGCGATAACTATCCCGAGTTTTGAGTATTTCATAAAGCAATATAGGATATCGCGAAAGGTATCAAAAGTATGTGAAGACTAAGTTCTTTTAGTACGTGCCCGTTTTAGCAACGCAGCCACACAGCGGAAAAGAAAGCAATTTACACACGCGGACAGAACTTCCTAAACTCATCAGTCGAAGCGGGTGCACGCCCGGTAGCGTTACTTGGGAGGAAACTTTCTTATACCGTCCCGACGTATTAACGGTACAATATACCGGTGTTATAATAGCCCTATCTCCCTACACTACACTAGATTCTAGATAGCTTAGAAAACAATACAATTGGTATAAGTATATAGGGGTGATCGAAAACTAGGGGTAATAAAATACTCCAAAGCCACGAATACAACGATAGTGACGATGTCTGATTGAAATAATCCAAAAAAAAATTCTACACGATTTTATTATATAAGTAAATCCTTTTGCTAACTTTGCTAGCAAGCATAAAATGATAGATACATCATACAAGAGATGGATTTTGGTTCCTATAGATACATGATTTCATAAAAACATAAACAAAGTAGCGGTTAATAGCTAGTCAAAAGCATTTTAGTTTTAGCATAGTTTTAGACTCAGCTTTGATGAATTAATTTATCCACCAATCAATCAGATGAGGATCTTTAGGTACGCGAAGACCAAGGAGAAACCGAATCACGTCATTAATTACTTAATTATTCCTCATAGAATGGCAACGTGATTAATTACGATTGTAAAGACTTTGGAAGCGATTGCGGTACTCAGTAATTAATTTTACTGTATTTTCCATAATCCGCAAAATATCGAAATTATTATATGAAGACACCATTCCTGGTATCGAATATTCATTCATAAGGAATATTGTGCGTCACATCGTTCTGAACAAATACGAATAATGTAAGAGTGCTTGATTCTGCACTCAGACAGTAGGGTGAATTGTCTATTTATATTTTACCGCTTCGGGTCTTTACCGAGGGGATGGAAGGAAAAACATTTGAATTTTGATGATAAAATGAAACAGATACTTAATACTTAGTAGAAATAAGTTATACGCCTCTACTTTTTTTAGAATAACTATAATATGGCTCAACCCTTTCATGAGCTATACAAAATTTATGAAAATGACTAGCAGATACCCGCGGCGTCGCACGCGTAAATTTTAGTTTTAACTATTCTACGGGAACCATCCATTTTCCGGAATAAAAAGTACCCTTTGTGTTAATTTACATGAAATCTATCTTCATTTCAACTTTAAACCAAAAATTTTCAGCAGTTGTGTGTGTGAAGGAATAAATGTTCTCCCGTATGAATATCTGTTTTTTCCTATTATCACGAAAACAATGGATTTTCCCGAGAAAAAAGTAGTTGATTCTAGGATATAATCTATCTCCATTCCAAATATCAGCCCAATCGGTTCAGAAGTGACGGCACGATGGAGTATTTCTCCCGCATGAATATCTGCTATTTAACTATTTTCTCAGAAACCATGGATTTTCCCGGGATAAAAATTTACCTGTGTATTAATCCAGGATAAAACCTATCCCCTTTCTGAATTTCAGTCATATCTCATATCCGTTCAGTAATTACAGCGTGAAGTAGTATTTTTCCCGCGTGCATATCTGTTTTTAAGTTTTTACGTGGAAACCTTGGTTTTTTTGGGATAAAAAGTAGCCTTTCTATTAATTCAGGATAAAATCTAACTTCATTCCGCATTTCAGCCACATCAGTTCAGTAAGTAAGGCGTGAAGGAATATTTTTCCCGCGTAGATATCTGTTTTTCACTTCTATCATAGAAACCATGAATTTTTCCAGGATAAAAAGTAGCCTAGGCGTTAATTCAGGATATAAACCATCTCCATTCCAAATTTCAGCCAAATCGATTCAGTATTTTATTCAGTTGCCGCGTGAATAATTTTTTGCGCGTGAATTTCGGTTTTTAACTAATACCACGGAAACCTTGAACTTTTTCGGGATAAAATGTAGCTTATGTGTTAATCCAGGATATAATTTATCTCCATTCCAAATTTGAGCTAAATCGGTTCAGTAGTTGCGGCGTCAACGAATATTTTTCCCGCGTGGATTTCTGGTTTTCACTATGACATACTCGTAGAAGGCATGAAATTTTCCGAGATGAAAAGTAGCCTACGTATTAATCCAAGATAAAATCTATCATTTTCCCGAATTTCAGTCATATCAGTTCAGTAATTACAGCGTGAAGTAGTATTTTTACCGCGTGAATATCAGTTTTTCAGTTTTCCCGCGGATACCATAGATTTTTCCGGGATGAAAAGTAGCTTTTGTATTAATCCAGGATATAATCTATCTCGATTACAAACTTCAGCCAAATCAGTTCAGTAATTACGGCATGAAGGAATATTTTTCACGCGTGGATTTCTGTTTTTCACTATTATCATAGAAACCATGGAATTTTCCGGGATGAAAAGTAGGTTTTGTAATAATCCGGGATAAAAACTATCTCCTTTCCGAATTTCAGTCATATCAGTTCAGTAATTACAGCGTAAATTTGTATTTGTCGTGTGTGAACATCAATGTTTCAGGTTTCCCGCGGAAACCATGGATTTTTCCGGCATGAAAGTAGCCTTTATATTAATCCAGGATATAATCTATGTTTATTCCAAATTTCAGCCATATCAGTTCAGTAATCACGGCGTAAAGTAGTATTTTTCCCGCGTGAATATCTGTTTTTCCCTTTTCCTGCAAAACCCATGGACTTTTCCGGGATTAAAAGTACCTTATTTATTAACCCAGAATATGACCTATCTCCATTCCAAATTTCAGCCAAATCGGTTGTGTACTTGCGGCATGAAGAATTTTTTTCGGCGTGAATTTCGGTTTTTAACTAATCCCACGGGAACCATGAATTTTTGCGGGATGAAAAGTAGCCTATGTGCTAATCCAAGATACAATCTATCTCTATTCCAAACTTTAGCCAAATCTGTTCCGTAGTTGCGGCGTGAAGACGTATTTTAACTTGATAAAATCTAAACTTCGGACCCCCGTTTCACCCCCTTAGAGGGTGAATTTTGAAAAATCCTTTCTTAGTGCACCTCTAGACCTCACAAGGAACATGTGTGCCAAATTTGGAGTCTCTAGACCCAGCGGTTTGGGCTGTGCGTTGATATGTCAGTGAGTCAGTCAGTCAGTCAGTATGTTCTTTTATATATTTAGATGATCACCTAAATTAGTCAAGGTCCTCCTCCTTTGAATTTTTTCCAAAGAGCTGTAAAAGCAATTTTACTTTTACCTAAATAAAAACCGGTCAAATGCGAGGCAGACTTGCGCACCGAGGGTTCCATACTACCTAATAAGTACCATAGGTACTACAAAAGTACTTAAAACGTTAAATATCATTTTTGTTTTTATGGGTTCATTTTTAATTTTAAAAAAGTTATGCAGCTGATTTAAGGTGTTGCGGCCCTACCAGCCCGCGAAATTCAAATTTTATTTAGTTTTTTGCAAATATTAGACTAACTAAACATTTTAAATTTATGGCAATGCATTTTGCGGGCCTACTTTTTATACATCTACATGTTTTTAATAGAAACTTTGCTCGAAAGTTCCCACTCATCTCATATTGGTTCCCGAAAGATAATTTTTTGCAGTTTCCCAGATTTCGAGCTATCGGGAACCAATATGAAGTAAATGGGTATTGTTGAGCAGAGTTTTTATTAAAAACATGTAGATGCATAAATTCTGTGCCCGCAAAACACATTGCCATTAACCTTCGATGCATAATTAGCCCACTATGAGCAAAAAACGAAATAAAATTTGAATTTTCGCGCCCGGATGTTACCCATTGCCCTTAATTCTTCTGTAAAATATTATACTTATACGGTAACTCCTACTCGTATCGATCCTAATGGGAATCAAGACAATACTTTCTTCATACAAACGTTAAACGGTGATTACTACATTATTTGATATGATAGACTGAAAGGTAAGCTTATTAAATCGTTTTGTCTCGTCATTATCTTAATTTTTTGTCGACCCCATTCAATGTCTCGTGTTCTTCAAACGTGAAATTTCGAAGCCCCGATTTTGCACAATTTTCAAATGAAACCCTATTCTTAATTTTTCATGGTTGCAATGACCTTGGGTCACTATTACCTACATCTAAACCAACATGATAGCTTTAGCAGTAACTGAAGTAATCGAGTATACTCGATTATTTCGGACAAACGGACGGACGGAGAAAGTCTCGCACCATTAGGGTTAAATTTTTACCTTTTTGGTATAGAACATTAAAAACGCATGAAGCTGCCGGGGTTGTCAAGGATCCCCCCTCACCCTCCCCTCATGACATTTCCCTTCACCGGTAAGCAAGCGATACTCGTATTTAGTAGTCTAGTCCTAGTAGTAATTATGATTCCGCGCACTTCGTAATAAGGACGCTATGTACGAAATTAGCAGGCCTAAGAGTGCCTAATCATATATGAACTTTAATTACAAGCTAAAAATACATACCTATTCTAACTAATAAGTTTGATTAGCTCACGTATCTAAATAACTACTGTACTCTAAAATGTACTGCATTTGTATACTCTTCAGAAAATAATCATGTTTTATGTCAAGTTGATGATTTGATGACCCAATCCAAAACCAATCCGCAAATAAATCGAAATCCATTAAGAAGATTGCTCTGCGTGTTCCTGTGCACCAATAATATATAATAGGTCTCTTATATTTTATTTATCAAGGAGGCATCCCTCGCAGACGTCTCAAAAGGGTGTTTACCTAGACAATGAATCCGCACGCCGGATGGTGAAATTGCAAGGACCCTTCTTCACTGCAAAATCCCCATTCACATATTGCCATACACACATAACGCGCATTTTAATAAGGGACTGCTACGATATTGAAAAATAAAGACATGATCTTGAAAATAGTTTATACTTAACTCTACGACTTCGCATTGTGAAGTCAACATCTCCTGAGGATGTTCCGGTGTCGGGACGAAACTTGCGTCGAAGAAAGTGTTAGAAATTTGTGTGTGGTGGTTCATGTGGGTAGTGTTCCTGCATATTGTACCATACATAGTCTTTTCAAGTAGCGGATTATAGCAAAACAAATTAATCTGTCCTGCTAATTATGAACCTGCTTCCATTCAACATACTTAACCCTTCCTAAAGTTATTGGTCTGTACAGGTTTATTTCTAAAAATCCAGGTAATTCTAAAAATCCTACTTAAAAGGTACTTTAGAAAATGAATAAAACCCAAAAACAAAAAGTTTTGAATTCTACATTTCTATAAAATCGCTACAAAAAGGCATAGTGTAGTTCCGATTGAATTTTACGCAAAACTACCATTCCATAATTAGCTATGTAAGTAAAATGACAAATCAGACTTTAAAAAATCTCATTTTCAATACAGTTGTATGTTATGGCGCACTTTCAGAGGCTGTCATTAGTATTCGAAAGTTAAATCTTACGCACAGGCATTTTACTTTTTCGTGGATCGAAGGAATTTTTTTTTCGTTTGTTTTTATCCTTTACCTTTTGTCTTTTATCTTTTATCTTTTATCTTTTTATCTTTTTATCTTTTATCTTTTATATTTTTATCTTTTATCTTTTTATCTTTTATCTTTTATCTTTTATCTTTTATATTTTTATCTTTTATCTTTTTATCTTTTATCTTTTATCTTTTATCTTTTATCTTTTATCTTTTATCTTTTATCTTTTATCTTTTATCTTTTATCTTTTATCTTTTATCTTTTATCTTTTATCTTTTATCTTTTATCTTTTATCTTTTATCTTTTATCTTTTATCTTTTATCTTTTATCTTTTATCTTTTATCTTTTATCTTTTATCTTTTATCTTTTATCTTTTATCTTTTATCTTTTATCTTTTATCTTTTATCTTTTATCTTTTATCTTTTATCTTTTATCTTTTATCTTTTATCTTTTATCTTTTATCTTTTATCTTTTATCTTTTATCTTTTATCTTTTATCTTTTATCTTTTATCTTTTATCTTTTATCTTTTATCTTTTATCTTTTATCTTTTATCTTTTATCTTTTATCTTTTATCTTTTATCTTTTATCTTTTATCTTTTATCTTTTATCTTTTATCTTTTATCTTTTATCTTTTATCTTTTATCTTTTATCTTTTATCTTTTATCTTTTATCTTTTTATCTTTTTATCTTTCACCTTTTCGATTGCGAATTCGAAGTCGCCTTCGATTTTGATCTTCGATATTTTATTTAGGGTAAAAACCAAACAAGATGGAAATTGGCCCCCAAAATCTTGAGCAAACATATTATCTCTTTGATTTGTTTTTTTACTAATTCTCACAACTGTATTGAAAAACGTCGTGTGATACACGGGTGTATAGGTTTTTGCAAACTCGTGACATTAAAAACCCTCGCCTTCGGCTCGGGCTTGTTAATGACAGCTCGTTTGCAAAAACCTACTTTCCACCCTTGTATCACAATGTACTATTAAAGTGCTTCCCGCTTATCAAAACGTCTTCAATAAAACCTCGCCTCAAAATAACAAGGTGAGGGAAATTAAATGCATTTTAGAAGTACGCAGAATATGAAGGCAATTTTTCTGTAAAGGATACTTCGGTTACACAAACATGGACAGAACGGACGCAGTAGTTGTTTCAATGCAACCAAGAGAATAGAATAAGTTGAAAATTAAAAAAAATTTAAACACCCACGACTCTTATAGACTTGAAATTGAAAAAGGATTAAATAATATTTGTAAAACTCCCCGACTAAAGGAAAGTAAGAACTAAGAACCTATCAGTATAATTACAAATCCAAGAAAATCCGCCGGAGCTGCTATGTTCTGCCTGTGCCGGTGTTGATGGTGCAAGATGTTGCTGTTTACCAGTGTGTGTGTTTACTTTATTCATTTGGTAACTAATTCAATTTCTTGATACTTCTTATAATAAGCTACCGGTAAGCTTACCTATAGGTAGGTACTAACTGCATGAATTGATATTGGAAACAGAAATGTCAATGGTAGCTCCGACGGATTTTCTTGGATTTGTAATTATACTGATAGGTTCTTAGTTCTTACGTTCCTTTAGTCGGGGAGTTTTACAAATATTATTTAATCCTTTTTCAATTTCAAGTCTATAAGAGTCGTGGGTGTTTAAAATTTTTTTAATTTTCCACTTGTTTTATACTTTTTCAATTAGTATAAGTACCTATTATATTATTACAAAATAAAAATTAATTTTTAAACTAGCCACTATCTCCTCTGTGCAGCGTCGGAAGGCATCATTGACCCTCGTCATCAGATCAAATGTGTTATAATGAATAGTTAAACGAAACCTAATGGGTCCCAAGCTCCAAGTATTTTAATAGATACGATTGTTGAGTAACACTCAATCCCAAGTTGCATCATCAGATATCACACATTATATTTGGTGACGAGGACATTCCTCGTCACCAAATATAATGTGTGAGCCTCGTTAGAACATATCAAACAATCTCAAACACTAGGAGTTTACAAGAAACATTATAAGACACATTAGAAAATTTCGCTACCAAATGATAAAGAAACGTTTATTGTGGCGCCCCCTGGTGAGTGATTTCCGTAACAACTATCTATTAATGTATCCAAATCGATTCGGTCGTTTTTATTCCAAAAGCTTAAATTAGGAACATTCGTTTGCATTTCGAATGTATTTATGGCGCCCCCTGGTGAGCTATGTTCGTAACTACTATCTACGAACCATCGCCAATAAGTCACTAATATTATATTAAAAACTGTATCGAAATCAGTTTAGCCGTTTTTGAAATAAATGGGAACATTCGTTTGCACTATAAATGTTTTTTTATGGCGCCCCCTGGTGATCGATGTTCGTAACAACTATCTACGAACCATCGCCAATGAATACCAAACATTATACAGAAAACTGAATTTAAATCGGTTCAGCCGTTGTGGAAATAAATGGGAACATTGGATGTGCACAAACAAACAAACAATCAAACAAACATTTTTTTTATTGGATATTCGTTTTCTGTGAACAATTTAACACACAAACAATCAAAAAATTTCATCAACCAACTAATGTACAAACGGTCTCTCACCCTAAACGCATATACCCGTACTCCGTTCCGTCGTGGGTAATAAACAAAACTACATTCAGACAGCGGAACATTTCAAACCCAAGTTGCGCATTTCTTGGTTTCTTTGAGCTGCGCGGTGCGCCTCTAAGTTGAACGTTCCAAGTTTACAATAAAAAACAGTATTTATTTCCTAAATATTTTTTTTTTATATTATATACACAGCTCTCTCTGGTCAAGTAAACAAGCCAACCCTTATCTCTATTTATAACTAGTAAGCCTTATTGACGATGATGAAGAAGACGAACGATGGATATTGGAATTTGGACCCGCTTGCTACTTGCAAGGAGACCACGTACCGGTCACATAAACGTCGGCAGGCAGCCAACACGTTAGTCTGTCAATATTGCAAAGCTTTTTAGGGAAAATCATGGACGAGAATAGCCCAACGCAGCAAGATATGGCATACTTATGAGGAGGCCTATGTCCAACAATGGATAAAAGGTGGCTCCTAAAGAAGAATTAGAAGCGTTATTGACGAAAGAGCACGCAGTAAAAAGTTTAAACTAACTAGAGATAACGAAAGTCTATCGCAATCTTTTGAAACTAGTTGTACAAAAGAAAATACTTATACTTATTTTATTATCCTCCCTTATTATAAGATTATTATTTGGTTAAATGCCAGCTGGGCGTACACGATAGAGAAAATTAAATTAAATTTCCAAATGGTTACCCAGACTTAATTTTAAAATCCAGTTAAAGTGAAGTTTGTTATTAATATTTAACTTTTCCTTGTAGGCCTTGCTATAAACTGGTGGTCCAACTTAAAAGATAGAATAGTTTTTATCCCACGTGGACGAAGTCGCGGGCATCAGCTAGTAACTTTATAAAATGACTGATGTAATGAAAACTGGCCTAGTCAAATCTAACCTATTTTAAGATCTCACATTTTTGAATAACAGCAATTGTTATAGGTATCCAATAAAGCAAAGAAATAGAGTTTAATAATTGTTCATATTGTTTTTTTGTTCCTATAAATACAAATTTCGATTTTACATAGAACTTGGCACTCATTTTGATCTCCATTCTTTTTGCGGCTCTCGAACTTGGCTCTCCTTTTTTACATTTATGTTTTTGGTGGGATATCATTACTTTTTGTAAAGAAAACTAGGCAGGTATTGAGTTTAAAGCTTTTTCTTGCGTTTCCGCTGCGTGGTTTTCTTTTTTATACTATTTTCTACACTGTCTTGAATGTTAGAGATAATAGTGATAATAAACAAAATAGAAAAATAAAGTACCTAATGTTGCAATGTCCAAATTAAAGAATCAACTGTTAGACGGAACGAAGTTCGCCGGGTCAGCTAGTACAACATAAGTTTGCTGCTGTCAAATGATGTCAGTATAGCGTTTTCTTACTGGAACTAGAAATGAGTGGCTGAGACAACGCTAAACGCGTGACAGTTGACAGCAGCAAACTTAAAGCGAACGAGTTGTATAAAGTATTTATTTATTCATTGAATCTCATATATATGTACTTCACTTTTATACTATTATTGGTTAAGGCACGAAGAACCTGGTTTTTTAGCGCGTATTACAAGTTTTTTTGTATGAGGACACCGCTTATTTTTTATTTTTTTTGACTTTTTTATTTTTTGATTTTTTCCTACGTTTACACACAATTAACGAGCTGGATTCCAAATTTCATCCTTCTAGGTCATCTGGAAGTAGGTTAAGTTTAGGTACTATATGTCAGTTTGTATGGGGACACCCCTTATTTTTTGACTTTTCTTTATTTTTTGATTTTTTCCTAGGCTTACACACAGTTACCGAGCTGGGTTCCAAATTTCATCCTTCTAGGTCATCTGGAAGTAGGTTAGGTTTTTGTACTTTATGTTAGTTTATATGGGGAAACCCCTTATTTTTTGACTTTTTTTATTTTCTGATTTTTTCCTACGCTTACACACAATTACCAAGCTGGATTTCAAATTTCATCTTTCTAGGTCATCTGGAAGTATAGGTTAGATTTAGGTACTATATTTCAGTTTGTATGGGAACACCCCTTATTTTTTGACTTTTCTCTATTTTTTGATTTTTTCCTACGCTTACACACAGTTACCGAGCTGGATTCCAAATTTCATCCTTCCAGGTCATCTGAAAGTAGGTTAGGTTTTTGTACTATAATATGTTAGTTTGTATGGGGACACCCCTTATTTTTTGACTTTTTTTTATTTTCTGATTTTTTCCTACGCTTACACACACTTACCAAGCTGGATTTCAAATTTCATCTTTCTAGGTCATCTGGAAGTATAGGTTAGATTTAGGTACTATATTTCAGTTTGTATGGGAACACCCCTTATTTTTTGACTTTTCTTTATTTTTTGATTTTTTCCTGCGCTTACACACAGTTACCGAGCTGGATTCCAAATTTCATCCTTCCAGGTCATCTGGAAGTAGGTTAGGTTTTTGTACTATATGTTAGTTTGTATGGGGACACCCCTTATTTTTTGACTTTTTTTTATTTTCTAATTTTTTCCTACGCTTACACACACTTACCAAGCTGCATTTCAAATTTCATCTTTCTAGGTCATCTGGAAGTATAGGTTAGATTTAGGTACTATATGTCAGTTTGTATGGGAACACCCCTTATTTTTTGACTTTTCTTTATTTTTTGATTTTTTCCTATGCTTACACACAGCTACCGAGCTGGATTCCAAATTTCATCCTTCTAGGTCATCTGGAAGTAGGTTAGGTTTTTGTACTATATGTCAGTCAGTATGAATTTTAACGACTTTTTGACCTTCATATCTTTATAACCGTTTGAGCTAGCTTCATGAAAATTGGGCTTCTATATGATCTTATGGATATAATTAAACACACGTAGTTTTATGTGTTTACGTTAAATAGGTTTTGAGTTATAGAAGGGTCAAAAGTGGCACCAAGTGGTTCGTGTAAACTTACTCTTGGCGCTGGCTAGCCAGTTCCTTTGCTTGAACTTGGCTTGACACGCTGCCGCGTGTCTAGATATTATCGCAGCTGATTTCTTTATTGACTATAGTGGTGGTAGTAAAATTGGTTTCTTCGCTTATCATGCAATTTGACGAATGTTGAGAATATTCTACTTTGAATTCTATGCATCATGTGCAGGTAGATTTATATCTACACGCACATTCTATACCCGCTGATAAAATATTTAAGTAAATTATTCTGATTGTAATAGGATGACAAAATCTCTACCATTCAAGTTAGAACAATGGCGATCTGCGATCTTCAATTTATACAGCATTTTCCGAATTTATAACCGGTGCAGATGCAACTGGGTCATTTATTTCATCTCAAGTTCAAGCGCACTGAAATTCCAATTAGTTTCCAAAGTATAAAAACGATTCTAGGCAAGTTATGAAAACATTTTTTTTTGCAGCATATGATAAGTTAAGTGTAAAGACAAAGAATAGTTCAATATCTTGCATAAAATTTAACATACTTACGATTAAAGTTTTTTAACTCGATTTAGCAATCCAAGGTAATACCCGTGACTAGAAGTAGTATATTTTGCATAGATGTATTTTTATGTTATACTCGTAAGTAGGATGTAACCAGTAGCAGAGTAAGATTCACTTTCGCATTAAATTACTCGTCACTTTCCCTGAAGTCAATTTGATATCTTTTAAACATATCGTGATACTGTCATTCTAAGATTTATTATCTGCCTTGTTGTTGTCTGTGAACTTATCTTCATACTAAACAATGACTCTTTCCTGAAATATATATGGAATCACCCAATTTTTTTAAAACCAAATTATATTTAAAAGTAGGTAACTAGTACTCTAGACTACTATTTAGACAGTACGGACTAAGGTACCACAATTTATACTACATTTTTATGTTAACTGAAAGATTTACCGTAGCTGGAACTGTTACCAAAAACACAGACGTAGCGAGGGTCGCATTCCACCAATAATAAAATCGTTACTATTGATTTCGCTGTCAAGAACAATCAATCCAAAAGCGACGCCATCACAGCTAAATCGGCGACATCCGCCCGTCTCCCCTTGTGTCTACAGAGATTTTTAACGTATCGTATCCAACGATATAAATCTTTGATCGTATCTATAAATTACATTATTATCACACAATAAAAACTGTTAGTATACATTTATATAACTGAGATGATTTAAGAAAACGTTGGGATACTTAATAAAGGAAGAAGAAGAAGGGAAAAGAAAATATTCATACATACTTAAGTAAGTATCCTTATTTTAGTGTGGACGAGATGTATCTCATCTATACCGGACGCTTCTCGTCCAGACTTGGAAAGGAAATACCATTGACTTAACATTATTTTAATCAATTATATCAATCTCAATTATATTACTCTCAATTATATCATTATTAATTTAATCGGGTAATTCAAGACGCGAAATGATTAGGTGCAAAGTATACAATTTAAAACCAATGAAAGGTCATCGTCCTTTTTGCCTGTAGTAGATTATAGTAAAGCTATCACTAGTCATTAAAGGAAACCATATTATTTACCGGCGTGGGTGATTCTAAGCTGATAGGCATAGTGAACGAATAGGGCTGCACTTTCAACCGGCAAGGCGCCGTTGCGTGGCTCGTTTTACCCCACGTACCGACCACTGCAATGCGTAATCAGAAATCATTTTAACTGAGCCGGGAATCCTAGGAGGATCTTTGTAAGCCATTGTGCTTTGATTAGGCTTTAACACAATTTTAAACAAAATTTCAAACCTAATAAATAGGTTTTGAAAAAATATAAATAGGAACAGTCCCCATGGCCGGACCCGTCAGTACCTATTGGTCAGTACACAGTTCAGAGAATGAGTTTAATAGTGGGTCAGTATATCGGCGAGTGGTGGTGACACACGTAAAATGCCAAAATGCATAAAAAAAACCCACACACCCTCACACTAAAAAGTGATCGAAGGGTTACTAATAAATGAACTTCTCATATCACCCTCGACCCACAGCGTGATCGAGGTTTCCTGCAGGGCGATCGCCTAAAAATGTATAAATCATTAAAGAACTATATCAATTTCAAAACATGGGTTTTGACCAATGACGAAATACGCTTAGATGGTTTTGACCAATCACAACACTTGAAAATCACGTTTAGTCTTTCAGACAGTTCTTTAAGGATTAATATTTTTTAGCCGATCGCCCTGCTGATCTAATCATTACAATCATTACGCGACTTCATGAGTAAGTTAATCAGTCCAAAATTTTCTATTAATTGGCAGCCAATAGAGCACGCCTAGGTACGGCGGCGATTACAGACATGCAGTGTGTGCACGGGGTACTTGTGACCGGCGACGCGCTGCGGTGGCTCATGCTACCCCATGCACCACTGCATTGCGGAACGAGAACTATAATTCATTTTTAGAATGCGAAACACTCCTATTGTATCACGTCTATTGTACAAAAGGTATTTTATAACGCGATTAACGGAGCGTGCCGCGGGATACCAGATTATGGTAAAATATTATTTCAGAGAATGCTTTGCGAGTCAAATTATTTGGGGCACTCCTACGTACGCGTTCCTCTCAAAGCTTTAATCAATACACAAAACAACATTACTTATACTGTGTTCATAATTTATCAAATTAATTATCCACGGTCAGGAACGGAATTATTATGTTGATCAAAGGCCGGATTCTGACACATCACTAGCCTTCAACGTTCACGTAAGTTAATGTAACAAATCTCAAAATTTCAGGAGGTAAAATTTACCCTCTGGCCTCTCGAATAAAAATAAATAAATTGGTTTACATTCGTTGCAGACTAATCCTTTAGGTGTAAAATTTTCAAAAATCCTTTGGAAGTGGATGCCTATACGCCATAATAACTATTTGGGTGTCATATGTTACCCCTGATCAAAGCAGTAGTTGAAGCTGCGCGTTGATAGATCAGATAGTGAGTCTTTTTATAAATTGCAGATGTGGAGTAACAAACACATGAGTTAGCCACGAAGCCTGGAGTTCCTTTTCCTATTTTTATGCTTTATATTCAAGTTGTTTAAAAAAATCTATAGCCTCTGCATGACTGGGATAAATAACATTTTTCTTATTTATTTGAGTGGATTTCCGTCCCCCGTGTATGAAGCATGTTTTACGGACGGCGTGCGTGCGATATTTCTCAAAGAAAACGGCGATTTATCACAGCACCCCTCGATAACATGTTTCCGCATTTCCGCTGACTGGGCGACCGATCACAGAGCGCTATAGCTACTAATGTTGCCCAGCCCAATGGTCGGACGAGATATTGGATAAGAACTTAACTAATTCATCCAATGTTGAAAACTTCTACTTGACCTAAAAGCTTTATTTAGCAAGACAGATTAATTTGTTTTGCTATAATCCGCTACTTCAAAAGTATCTGTATGGTCCAATATGCAGGAACACCGCCCACATGAAACACCACACACAATTCTTCCAACAATTTCTTCGACGCTTGTTTTATCCCGGCACCGGCACCTTATAGGGGCGTTGAATTCACAACGCGAAATCGATCTCGATCGGGACCAAGCAGATTCCTCTCAAGTACCTAGCGGATTGTAGCAAAACAAATTAATCTGTCCTGCTAATTATGGATTTTCGCAAAATAACGCCTGCTTCCATTCAATATTTAAAGCTTTACCTATTTTATTAGATGGATACCTAATTAATATATATATAAAACAATTACTCAAACGAATTAAATACTAGAAAGTAATGTCTCATCTAATTCGAATATGGTTTATAGGTGCTTAAGAGAGTTCAAAAGTTTCGATAATGTAGAGTAGGGTTGTAACCTTTAAGTACTTATGAAAGATTATTTATTAAAAAGGCGCCGCCCTTAAGAGACTCATGTCTACTCTAAAAGGCGGCAATTGAACAACGTTAAAAATAAGCATTTCTGTAATAATAAAAGTAGAAAATGTTAAATATTTTCTACACGAATATTATAGAGAGGAAATTTTAATTACGACACAGGTGGGGTCAAATACTTCATTGACCAGTGACGAAAAATATGAAACAAAGTTTTGAAATTCTAAGTTCTTCTGTTATTCATTTAGATTTAATTATAATTTTTAACCTAAGTTGTGTATCGTAATCGCCCAAAGAATTGAAGTAAAAAAACCGGCCAAGTGCGAGTCGGACTCGCGCACCGAGGGTTCCATACCATAAAAGAAGTAAAACATTAAAAGAATCACTTTTTTTCATGATTTTACGAGTATAATTTACATATAGGTACTTTTGTTGGCAAACCGCAAACCTAACTTTGTTTTCGGCGGATTATTGTTATTAGCAAAAAAAAGTATAATAGTTAGAGGGTTGATTTTATTTTTCCTGTAAAATATACGTTAACTTCTATTGATCATATTTATTTCAGATTTTTCGAATGGTAAACTTCGGAGATAAGGGGGGGGGGGACGGTATTTTTTTCTACAGTTTGCCCAATTAATCAAAAACTATCAGGCATAAAAATAAATAAAAATTGGTTTTAGAATATACAAGTAACGCCCTTTTATATGATACCCCACTCAATATTGTTATCTCATTTTGAAATTTCGGCGACCTGGTTTTCCCCCCTTTTTAAATAAAAATGAAAACAATTTTCATATTTTTACAATTGCTATGACGTCGCGTCACTATTACCTATAACTATTCTAAATTTCAGGTAGATAGCTTGAATAGTTAGTGAAATAATCGAGTGTGACAGACGGACGGACGGACGGACGGAGAAAGTCTCACCATAAGGGCTCCATTTTTACCAAATTGGTATGGAACCCTAAAAATATATCAATGAGTAAAAAGTATTTATTTTCTTGTTGTTCATGTAGTGTCTGATTGATTAATATCATCCACTTTTCGTTGTAAGTAGGTAGATATTTAAGCTCCAGCTACCTTTTTGTTGATCTAAGTCTTAGATAATTATTAGTTCCTAAGGCATTAATTATTATGTATTATGATTACTTCAACTGGGTAAATTCATTGTTTAGGTAGTACGTAAAAGGTACCTAAATCGAAAATATTGTAGACCGTAATATATTTCTAATGAACTTTTAGCATACTTACCTATATACATAGGTATGTCATAGGGCTAGATTTTTCTATGTATCTGATAGATACCTACCAAAAATATACATCTCTATCATCATTTCACTTCTATAATATTATGAAGATGTGATAGTCGGTAAGAAAGAAGCTAAGATCGTTTTTTTTCCATATCGATGTTTTTTCCCCATTTATTATATCAATTAAATGATTTTTAAACATTAATGACTTAATTCACCACGAAAAACAATCTCAATTTAAAAGGGATATAATTATAATATATCAAATTAGAAACGGCATCAAACAATCAATCAACGGAATAAAGTCATCAAGCGACCTTAATAAAGACAGGGCGTGATAAAGGATATTAAAGTCTTTGTATGTGTCTTAAAGGTCTTAATATCTTATCGTGAGAGGAATACGATGGCGTGGCGGAGCCAGGCCGCCCTATAGCTATCCGTCCCCTCGCAGCTTCGGGGTGGCGGGTGGGGGGTTCGGGGTTCGAACCCGCGGCCGTTGACACGAATCCCCGGCATTCTGTTTATCCCGACGGATTTTTTCCATATGCATGTTGCCGGGAACAGTGTTGCTCACGTATGGTTTTGTTTTAAGATTAGACAAGACGATCGGATACGTTTCTCATCCTTGAATAAATAATTTTGAAGCAGATACACTCGTTCCGTAGTTCGTGCGTTCGGTATAATTGTGTAATTGGTAATTTATGGTTGTAACAACTGTGATCAATAAATTAATTATTTTGGCTATTGGCTAACATAACCCCTAAGTCTCATGTCTAGACTTCGGAATAGTTATCGAAGCACCTAAAACAATGACATTCTGAATTAACAAAATTCTAATTCAGTAAATAAGTTGAGCAAATTTAACAAAGCATGTAAAGCTGGAGCATAATGAAAATATATATCTTTGTTTAGTTTTAGATGTCTAGACATTGAAACTCTAAAACACTTTAAGCCAGTTTCAGTTAGTTGATAATAATGCGCAGCATTAAAGAGTGAAATGATTTGAATTCACGTTTTGAACACTATCAGTCGCAAGTTCATCTTACACCGGTTATCCAAAAGGTTTAAAAAAAAGCATCTTGATCTTCATGTTCATGATTTAATGCGAGCCTAATTCGATGTTATTTGAAAAATCTTCCAAATGGCGAAGTATGAACCGTAACTATCACGGTGGTCTTAGTTTGTCTCTGAACTATCTCATAATTCGATATTACACTTCGATATTACAATAGGTACTGTGTAATTTAGTAGGTAAGTACCGAACTGCTGAAGTGATAACATATCATCAAAATCTTTTTGTAAACAAAATATTAAAGCCATCCAAATGGTCGATCATCATTCGACGACGGTCACTATTATAAGTACTTCGCTGTAACCATCGCGTATAAACAAATAAGAGAGATTCTCTTTAGTGTTTGTTATTATTAATCTTTATTAACTTCACATGCCGATTTCATTTTATATCTACAGTCACGTCATACGTACTCTCGTAAATAAATTACAACCCCAATGCAAATATTATGTCGCTAGGGTGTGAACGAATAGAGCCGAGCGTACAAATCTAATCTGGTTCAAGATCTAGGGCAACTAAAAATGACTGACCCATTTCTGTTGTTTTTGAATTCAACTTAGTTTTTACTCTCATAGGTATTTCTATAAATTCATTCATTGCAACGAAAAGGGTCACTGAAGGAAAGGAAATTAAAGAGCTATGTTAGGACTTTGTAGCTCGAGTTGCAACTTAATGGCGTGTTTAATCATACTTAACTATTATGGGTCAAGGTCCTAAGGTAAGTACTGAAATAGAAAACACAATGAAAAATCTCTACAAGAGACTTATGTTCAGTAAACATAAGTGGTAGCTCCTTACGAATATTGACTTGGAACTAATGAAACCTAGACCAGTAAACTGAATGTGCTAGTCAGTTCAGTAGTCAGTTTATATTGAGTCAAAATTGACTTCCTGCAATATAATGAAACAAAGAACTAAAGCACTCAAACACCAGTGTCTTTGACAAACGATTCAAGTTTAGATTCGACGAACTGCACTAAACGCCTTTGTATCTCCGCTCTTCACACCTCGTGGCACCGATAGCATCAACTTGTTACTGCCTGGAAATGAGCTTAGCGGTTTACCTGCCTTAAACGCTGCCTGATATTTAATCACTTACGTAATAAAATACGTAGTTAGCACGTAGCTAACGTTAAACATGATCTAATTTGATAACATATGAATGAGTTATAAGAATGCATGATAATATTATGACACGTAAAAGTTGAATAAGAAATCCGTTTTTTTCTACGGCATTGGCATAAACTTGGTAGTCAGTGGTATGCAATTACAGTGGCTAGTAAATAAATAATAGAAGGTATACCTATAAGCATTTTCTCTCATGAAGCAAAGTCTTAAAAGTTCTAAGTTAAACTTATCTTTCTTAGAGCATAGATATTATGGGCTTAAGATAAGCTCAAGCTAGGTTTTTAGTAATGAAAAGAGAACCCAAGCTGGGACCACCCGCGTTATCATGACGATGATGAATAATAACAATCATGAAATCAGATCGAAAACACAAAAAAATGATGCTGTTTAAAGCCTCTAAGTTATCGATAATAAATTAATCGTTGAAGTTTATCGATCATTGAGAACGATTTATGTAAACAAATTCACATCAGGAGTAACAAACAAATGTATAGTGGGTAGGTTCCTACTCGGTCTTTATAAAAACCACAAAAAACTCGTTAAGTTCGAGTCAGACTTGCGCACATAATAATGATATGTGAACCACCAAAACCTTTAAAGGAAGTTAAACTCAGCCTGAGAAAGATGTTTTATGGATTACCATTTTAACTAAAGCGACAATATACGTTTCTTCTTCCCTTGATTTATGGGTTCTTATAGAAATCTTGTTATAGAGGCAATAGTATTGATTTAAATGTGAAGTGAATATTACTGAACCCCAAAAATTAATTTCCTCACGATGCAAAGCAACCTCGTTCCTAGTGATTGGCAGATAATCTTCGCTCCTGATCGTCAGAACGGTCACGATCTCTCTATTACAGGAACAACAAGATTGTATCGCAGTAGAAATGTTACATAAACCCGCTGAGATTAATCTTTAACACGACTCAACACTAATGCAGGTACATGAAATAGATCAAATAAGTGTACCGCGTTAGTTTTCCTACAATACTCGTATGGACGACAAAACTCATCCAGTGGAGTTTTTAATCGATTGCAAACTTCGTAGAACAGGTCCATTAGGATTCGCATGCACACGCAAAGTTAAATGAAACAGGAAACGGAACATGCAGGGCTATAAAATGGATGTTCAAAGCAAAACTCATTCTACATAGTAGGTCAACTCCATGCATAAGATAGCCCCAATAAGCTTTGCTCTGGCAAAAACAACGTATTTCTTTTTAGATAGATTGTACCTACTCCTACGCTAGATTAGTAAAAGTAAGTCTATTCTCAATGGTATATAAACCTTCTTTATTCCAAGCAGGCAGGTTAAATTAAAAGTTAAATAAAATTCAAACGACAACGTTAAGCAAAAATAATTCAAGACAAAAATATTTAATTTTATACTATTAAAGCTTACGGTCTGTTTCCGACAATCTTCTGCTCAAATTAATTCGCATTTTCATTGTGTACATTGTACATTTATATTTTGTTCATTGAACAATTATATGCAGTAGGTACAAATGAATAATTTGTTTTCGAATGCAATTTTATTTTACTTCTACGTCACACAGCTGTAGGTATACTTAGTCTGTAGGAAAAGTACCTACTCGTAGCTTATAGATGCACCAATATGCATACAAAAAATAAAATCCGCCCGATTTTCAATCTTTATGTTTCTGTCTGTAATCTCATCTGTATAAGTTAACAGAATGTTGGAAAATAGATTTCATAAATGAACTTTTTAAATCCTTTTTTTATTTGATACCTCTAAAATTTAAACGCCAAGTTTAATAGGGAAGTTAGTTATCACTTACTTATTATTATTGTTGTAGCTACAAGTCTTAATAATTCCTACATATTCAGTAACAGAAACTTTTATTTAAAGTACATTATTATTAGTAGGTATTTCAAGGTCCTGTTTTAAATCTGTGGTTTTTCTTTTTAGGAAATTCAAGCAATTATTTATTCTCACGTCTTGTACTAATCGTAGGCTAGGATTGTTTAATACAGCCAGCAGGTATATAGGTACATGCGCAAATTCGTATGGGTAATGACGAATAAATACCTAAGTAGTTATAACTAATGGATCTAATACGATGTTACAAATTACAATACATCACCACAGATTTTATATATCACAATGTGCGCGTAGGTGTATCGTATCACCCCCCCCCCCCCCCCATATCGGATTGACTGAGTATAGGCAACGAATGCCACCCCGTTCATCGGCCTAACATTTCTCTAAGAATCAATCTACATTCCTAATACATATATTTTAGTAACTACTGTGACATCGACACAGTATAAAGTATATATCTATAAATTGTCTACTAAAGTAATACCGTATTTCATTCAAGCATGTTATTGAAATATATGAAAAAAAAAATTAAGTCCACATATCTGTAATCCGTATACTAACGTATTAATTATTATTATTTATTTATTTATTTGTGGCAACTATGGCCCCCAAACAAATATATAATATTAATTAAGTAATTGCTTAGATTATTAAAATGTCAAACTTACAATAATTACAATAATATTTAACATAATAATAAATCAGTCAATCCACATGTAATTTCAAATACATTCCATATACTGGAGAGTCATGTCTTTGTCCTAACGCCCTCAGAATGCTGTTGCCACTCGCCCAAACTCTTCGCATCAGAGATCTTCATTAATGTTTGGAAAGAGTTACAAGAACTTTACAAGTATTTGTATAGAGAGTGGATTTTTGAGACAGGCAGGACATGGGGAGGACATATAAAGTTATTCCTTGGTCTGTGGGGAGGACCAACCCAACAAGACAGGTAGATAGGTAAGTAGGTACAGATCCGATGCTAATTAGGCCTAATTGCTTGAACTTACTTTTATCCTTATACCGGTCTGGAGCCTTAACAACATTTTAATACTGTTTTAAAATTTTCAGTAACAACAGTACCTGATCCTTATGTGTTTCAATAAAAGGGTTAGACGTTTCTGTTAAAGTTAATTCAAGTAAGCGGGTCCGTATACCATCAGTTGCAGTCATGTTGCATTACAAGTTATATATGACACTGTTCATATCTACCTAATAGGGCCAGAATATAATGTGACTGTCTCCATAAAAACCTTATTCTATATCGATAAATTGGAAAAAAACAAGCGACTAAATTTTGATAGGGCCCTACTGTGGTAAGTACCTAGTACCTACATACACTTTATAACAATTTAGTCTTTAGAAGAAGAAGTCCTTAGAAAAATCCATCCAAATTCCTGTGTAATCGATAACATTCCAACTTCCATTCTATAGCTCTGTATTTGCTTGTCTACACGTTTCGAGACCGCCACACGAATCGATATCGCAACATTTTACCCGCATCTTAATCCTCCGTTCCCGCTTTGTTACAGATAATGGGAAATTTAGGTTAAGTTACTTGAGCATTAAAGATTTTCTGATATTGTCTTCAAATGTGTGCTCAAAGGAAACATCCGTTCAATTCCACGACATGTAACAGCGAGTATCGCATAACAGCCGGTGCGGGTCGCCTGTCTCGATCGATTCTGACCCCGCTACAGCCACACTTGCCTTTTAACGCCTATAAGGTCAAGACATTTTTAGCATTGTCGTAGAAACATTGTTTGGTATTCGTTACATGCGAGTTTAATCACCTGGAGGTTGATGACTCGCGCTGTGTCACTTTTTTCTGGATTATGGTGTTACGAGCCAGAAATGAAACACGTCTCACCAATCGCACATTCAATTATATTTTCTAACTTTTTAAATATCACAGTAATTACAAATTAATCACAGTAACACTTTGCACTGGTACACGACTGATAATGAATGCATGCCTCGCCGCTCGCCCATTTTATGGACGCACACTCGTCACGCCTCCCTCTCGCCGCCTCACCTCGACCAACTTCGACACTTGTCGGCTCTTCTCGTCGCACCTCCGGAATTGCTCGTTACAGTCGGCCATCCTGTAACAATTGCGCCGCAATTGGCGCAGAGTACACTTTAATTCTCTAGTAAATCCATTAAGTTAATCTCAGGTTTCGATTGCCTCAATACTACTGTTGCAACACGGTTAACTGTTAAGAGCACGTTAATGACACTACGGTAAGTTCCCCCCCAGAAAACCTGCAGAAACAATGACGAGGCTGTGAACCTTACACTCAGTGCTCTCAATTTCATACATACACACATCATCACGTCTCAACAGTCCCTTAATAAAAATCCCCTTAAATTACCACCAAATCTCGGCCCCGTGGATTAACTTGATAGCCAAAACCACACCTGCTTAGAAGTGCCAGCTCGGATTAATGAAGAACTGTTTGTCAGGTCTGAATGTACGCTTAGGCCTGTCCTCAACATAATTGTTCACAATTCCTACATTCATTTCAATCAGCCGTTAACTTGTAATCCACTCTTTTTATACGCGTATCCTCTTACACAATCCATCCACCTATACGTTATCTTCCTTTACATTATTCTTTGTTACATACGTGATTTTCAGTCTACGTATTATATGGCCCGTACCACGCTAACCTTTACTCCTCATTTATTAATTTCATCGGTAACAAGTGCTACTTTAAAACTTTCACTAACATACGTGTCCTTTGTCCTATCCATCCTATCCATTCTCATCACAACTTACATCTATGTCAAATTTCACCAGTCGTCTATATTTCACCTATCTCTTTTACTTCCCAAAACTTTGACCCACCCAACTGAGATTACCCTCTTAATTATTCCTGTAAACAATTTATTTCCTACCGCTTTATTATACTCACAATGTAACCTACTCATTTTCCTCATTACAAATAGCTACACGTAAGAACTCCTACTACTACTATCGTAAAATCCTGATAACTTCTTAACAAACAATCGACTCGAGCCTCTGTAGTAAGACACATAAAATTCCCGCCATGCTACACTTGCGAGAAGTCTCAATCCTCGCTCACATGTACAAGCACGTACAAACATACGCGTACATACACTCACGCAAATAACTTTTGTTTTAATGTGTCATTAGATCCTTTATACCAAAACTGTTAGTACCAAAATTTACGTTTTCTACCTTATCCCAACAAAACTACCGTCTAAGATTTTATTAATAAGCTTTCAGCTTTATTCGCTGCTTTAAGACTCATTTGCATAGGTACAACTCTGAAAATTGATACGATATATAATTTCGACTCAATAAGATGGTCTCATAGAAGGTCACGACCCTCAGTCATGAGGCCACGACGAAGAGATAATTTCGACTATATTGGACGGCTCTTAAATTCTACAAATGTAGGTACTTCCCGTCTACTAGTATATCACGCAACATTTTGATCACTGGTGGTTGTTAAATTAACTCCCTAGAAAACTACACAAGTACCTTCATAAATAACGTATCTGAACTCATATGATCACACAGTTTCACACAATTTTTTTACTGTGAGTTAAAATGAACACAGTGCCTGACGGTATAGCAGTGGACTATGTCAAATGTTTAATATTTAAATCAAAATAACAATTGGAACAAATACAGCTCACCAGAGACGCCATCTAGTTGATGACATCATACATTCCGTGACATGACATCATATACACGTGGAGACACGTGGCCAGCGCACAGATGCAGCTCCAGCATAGCACGGCGAGCCAACATGCACTACGCGACACGCTGACCAGCGCGCAAGACTCGTCAGTTCATCAGTTGTTCATGAAACATAAAAACAAATATTAGCAACGCCTACGTTACATTCTCGTTGTAATATTGGAACGATCATACATTACCAAAAAGCTTCTTAAAATCCTACGTTCAGTCTCAGGAATCCCAGCCCTCGTTATTGCGGTATACCCGCGCTCATATCTTGTTCCACTTTGAATTTTTTTTATGCCACGTAAAATGCATTGAAAACTTTCAGAAGTCATTCACTTGATTTTAGCTGTACTTTGGACGAAACAACCACACTTATAGCAGATACTGCCCGCTTCCTTTTTGTTTCCACCATTACAGAATGTCATCATCAAATGTACCGTCAAATCTTCTCACAAAAATGAAATTGCAATGTATACTATGCTGCCATTGTTGCTAACCGGCTTAACAGAGTACACGCCTGACCCCTTATTGTCACTCCACCGATAAATCTCACTCAATCTTGTAAATCCTCCTTTTCACATATATCACGGTTTTCCGGGTTACAATCGGGTACAATTTAGCAATTATCATATTTTCTTCCAATTTTTTTTTTTAAAGTACCCTCAAGCAAAAATTATTCCACGGCTTTTCTTTCTCACGTATTCATCATGCATCGCCTTCAAGCAATTTTTGAAACGATAACTACTTTCATCGGCACTTACATGAGACTTTTCGCTGGGTGTCCAATTTTCTTCAGTTTTTCGCAACTTCTTTGACGTCACGTGACGTCACATGTTCCCGGCTTTTCGCTTCACTGTGGGTGTGGTGAACAGTATACCACTTCTGACTGTTACGAGCCAGAAATGAAACACGTCTCACCAATCGCACATTCAATTATATTTTCTAACTTTTTAAATATCACAGTAATTACAAATTAATCACAGTAACACTTTGCACTGGTACACGACTGATAATGAATGCATGCCTCGCCGCTCGCCCATTTTATGGACGCACACTCGTCACGCCTCCCTCTCGCCGCCTCACCTCGACCAACTTCGACACTTGTCGGCTCTTCTCGTCGCACCTCCGGAATTGCTCGTTACAATGGTCTATTAAAAAAATCAAATTTTGAATTTCACACGAAATTATTATTTGTTTGGTTTCATAAGTTACACGTAAGTGAACTCGAATATCTTAATAATTAATTGATGATGATATTTGAAAAATATGACGAGTCGGATATTTTTCTTGAAAGATATCCTAGTTGAGATGTCTTCGCACCCAATAACGGAAAAACCCAAATAAAAACTTATAATTTATACGTTTATTGTATGAACTTATAATTTATACGTTTTTAAACTATACGCATTTCAAGGTACGAAAAGCTCACTCAACTAAACATTTTATGGAATAAAAACGTGCTATTTTGTTACCAGTTCTATCTCTATAATGAACAGTGATAGCAGGTGCCTAGGACTAATAATAACAATAATAGCAAGCACTTATAGGGCACAACTTTGAACACTAAAGATGCTCGTAGGCTTACTTCTAATAAACTAAGAATAAATATGTTGTATCCTCATATAGACTATCAACTATTGCTTGTAGACTCGTAATAAAGGCTGAAAGATTTTAATTAACGTAGAATATTATAATAAAACTTCTTACTTCTCAGAGCAGTAGTAAGAACTACCCTGTAGTACCCAACCAAACATCACTATAGGAGGTTCCCTGAGGAGGTTAGTTATTCAGAAATTCAGTATACCTACTCATATAGATATCGAATCTTCCATTTCCGACGTAATATTTCATCTAAATTCTAAAGTGCTTCAACTTAAGTAGACAAAATTCAATATTCCAAAATGTCGTCGCTTAATATTTATCCATAGGTACCCATATTCAAATGTAATCATGTTCCCGAATCGCTTAGAAGTCATTTAAAATTCCAATAACGTATACCAATATTGAACTAATATCTATAATATTTCTTATCGACCCATAACATTGTATCAATGGGCGTACACTTGTTATTATTGCTGCTATAATCGATATTTAAATTATGGGCCGATGATATGATCCGGACTCCGGAGCCATCGAACTAAATGCGTTTCCTAAATAGGCAAGTAGTTTACGAGTAAATAACTTACAAAAATTGAGGACTTTCTAAAATAGATGCGTACATAAAAATGAATGCAATCAGTTTCATACCATATGCACTACGGAATTACGAGATTAAACAGATAGTGTCAGTTTGAGCCTTCAATCAAATAAGATATAGGTACACCTATAGCTTGTTCGAAAAATCTAATTGGATCCCACATTGATTCTGTTAAAAATTTAATATTTTTGTACCAATAGGTAGTTATAGACAGAACCAGATTCCAGCAGAATCTCTTATTAACACGACCGCGACTGACCGATGGCTGACGATTATAAAAAACCGGCCAAGTGCGAGTCGGACTCGCGCACCGAGGGTTCCATACCATAAAAGAAGTAAAACAATGAAAGAATCACTTTTATTCATGAATTTACGAGTGTAATTTACATGTAGGTACTTTTGTTGGCAAACCGCAAACGTAACTTTGTTTTTGGCGGATTATTGTTATTATCAAAAAAAGTATATTAGTCAGTGAGTTAATTTTATTTTTCCTGTAAAATATACATTAACTTCTATTGATCATAATTATTTCAGATTTTTCGATTGGTAAACTTCGGAGATAAGGGGGGGGGGGAACGGTATTTTTTTCGACAGTTTGCTCAATAAATCAAAAACTATCGGACATAAAAATAAATAAAAATCGGTTTTAGACTACACAAGTAACGCCCTTTCATATGATACCCCACTCAATATTGTTATCTCATTTTGAAAAATCGAAGCCCCGGTTTTCCCCCCTTTTTAAATAGAAATAAAAATAATTTTAAAATTTTTACGATTGTTATGACGTCGCGTCACTATTACCTATAACTATTCCAAATTTCAAGTCGATAGCTTTGATAGTTACTGAAATAATCGAGTGTGACAGACGGACGGACGGACGGACGGACGGACGGACGGACGGACGGACGGAGAAAGTCTCACCATAAGGGTTCCATTTTTACCAAATTGGTATGGAACCCTAAAAACTACATCGTTTTATGAGTTACACATAATGAGTAGATTCTTGACAGAGCAGGTGTGAGGTGGTAGAGCACGTTTTAATTGTGAACCTGTCTAACTAATTTCTTACCTACAATTACACAGACCACCGTTTATTCCAATGAATAAACTGAGCGTTATTTTTAGTGGCTTACATTTGCTTTTACTTAGGGAACAGTTACAGTGTTATCAGAATCTATAAGCTACTAACAATTTTGTTTCAGTCTGTAAATTTAGCGTATTTAAATTTCTAGTACCTAAACCTATCCTACTCACTACGCTACCTACGGTTCAAAAAAGATAGGACTAGTCCCTAGAAACAGTTTTCCCTTTGCAAATAAAATAAAGGGGAAAGTAGATTTTTAAACGCGTTAAATTTAGAGACTACGCTGCCCGTTCACACTCTTAATATTTAAATAACAAAGACAGTCAAGATAAATGCAATAGAACAGACTGTGACCATTTTGTTTATTCAAATCGCCCAGTAATCTGTGCAGAGCAGCGAGCACGTGTGGCGCGCATATGCGCCGGCGCGGGCGCACCGCCGCCGCTGCGTTCCAACGTTCTCATTGTTTGAAATTTCACGTTCAATATGGGGCGTAAATATTTCGACAAAGCCAAAGGGAGAGCCGATAAAAGAACAACAGTTAGCCGTTAATAGACGCCGAGTTCTATTAAGAAGCGAAGATACCGATCGCGGCATTTCTATTTCATTTGGCTTGTTAGATATGAGCGAACGGTATGGACGTATGGTGATATAAAGCGTGTGTTTATGGTTGTTTTGTGGCGCAGCGGAGATGTGTGCATTCCGAGCTCTCGTATAATTGTCGGAGTGCAATAAAAAGCCGGCGAAGTAAAGGGAGCTGAATTGTCGCGCACGTGCATCCGCCTGCCACTTCGCGAAGTTATTTTTAAGACACACATTTCTTATGGCATGAAGATTCGTTAAAAGAGGACGCAAGCTATTTTTACGAGTTTCGGTGACACTGATTCGTCTATAAAGTATTGGTATTTTGTTTGAAATAATGTGTCTGGGTGCAAAATTGTTTTTATTACACTCACTTTGTTAAAACTAGATTAAGTTTATCTTTAGGGTTCACCAAAGTATGCTTTGTCCGCCTGTTCGTCTGACATCAATTTTTTTTCAAAACTTGCTGTAGTGTATAGATCTTTGATGTTGGCGCATTGTCTTGTACATTGACATTTGTGTTTGTTGACACTTGACTTAAGTAATCGTTATGTTCTATAAATACAGCGCCCCGACAGACGGTCGGGCATTATCGTACGGGCAACCGCCGTGAGTGGTACTTAGTATAACGATATAGTGTGAAGTAATAATTACGGTGATTCCACGTAAGTGTACAGTGTGCAGTGTGGGAATATCACAGTGGCGACGAGGATAAACTGTAAGTCATTTTTAATTTTTAAAGAAAAGGAGGAAACAGTGTTAGTTCATCATGCATGATAATGTTTCGATTTTTATCAAAAGTGGTCTTTTAGTTTTAAAAGCTCATTGCTCAGCTGCAGTTACACGTTTTTACTTTGCAATTGAAAATTTTCTCCAATTAAAAATCTGCGGGTAGTTGAATAATACTAAAATTGCAAATTTAAAAGGAAAAAGGGGAGTGTGGTTTCAAATCTGTTTCAATCTTGACTATGTTAATTAATTTTCGTTATAAAATCATTCGGGAACGCCTGCATATAGCTTAACTATCGAGGCAAACATTTATTTTGAACCCGGATATCATGAATGTGTTTTCAAATCTGTTTTCATCCTGACCGTATTAATTCATTTTGGTTATAAAACCATTCGGGAATGCTTGCATACTGCTTAGCTATCGAGTCAACCCTTTATTTCAAACTAGAATACGTCATACGATATAAAATAAATAAATACAGTATAGTTTAAGTTGTTTCTGGTTTTGATCAAGATCAAGGGATAGTGTAGCGTTAGTCTTTAGAGATAATTATCGCGCGATCCATCGTGTACATAATACGATTAGCACAATGATATTTCACGTTAATGTGATTGAGACAGGGGTCAACAACAATCCTCATATTTTCTAGTTCAGTTTGCTTTCATGAATAGTCTAAAATAGTGTGAAATTTTTATTGAAATTCACTTCCAAATGGAATTTAAAGATTCTATTAGTTGATAATGCTTAATTTAATATGTGACAATAAATAATAATAAAATTAAATGGTATAATAATATAATAATCAATTGGCTACAGGTATTAATTCTGTTGAGCATATGTGTGTAAAAATAAATTCGTTTAAGTGTAATAACCAAAATTGGTATGGAGTCCAATTTTTGTATATTTTGTTGGCAATTGGAAATGAAATGAAATGATGAAATGAAATGAAATGATGAAATGAAATGAAATGAAATGATGAAATGAAATGAAATGATGAAATGAAATGAAATGATGAAATGAAATGAAATGACGAAATGAAATGAAATAATGAATATGAAAATTTTTAATATGGTATGAAGTCCAGAAAACTTTGTCTGGTATGGAGTCCAGAAAAGTTATGTGCAAAAAGTCTGGTATGAAGTTCAGAGGACTTTGTCTGGTATGGAGTCCAGAAAAGTTGTGCTTTGTCTGGTATGGAGCCCAGAAAAGTTGTGCTTTGTCTGGTATGGAGTCCAGAAAAGTTGAGTAATGAGTCTGGTATGGAGTCCAGAAGACTTTGTCTGGTATGGAGTCCAGAAAAGTTGTGTAATGAGTCTGGTATGGAGTCCAGAAGACTTTGTCTGGTATGGAGTCCAGAAAAGTTGTGTACAATAAGTCTGGTATGGAGTCCAGAATACTTTGTCTGGTATGGAGTCCGGAAAAGTTGTGTTGATAAGTCTGGTATAGAGTCCAGGAGACTTTGTCTGGTATGGAGTCCAGAAAAGTTGTGTAATTAGTCTGGTATAGAGTCCAGGAGACTTAATCTGGTATGGAGTCCAGAAAAGTTGTGTAATTAGTCTAGTATAGAGTCCAGGAGACTTAGTCTGGTATGGAGTCCAGAAAAATTGAGTTCAATTGGTCTCGTATGGAGTTCAGATAAGTTGTGTACGAATGACCACGGGAGAACACAGAATTTTAAAGTATCGACTAGTTGAATGAAGTTTACACACCTATGCTACACGGATGTTGGAGTTGGACGATAGTGTCCATAATGTTATATTACGACCATTGTCATCTAAATGTATGCATTATAGCTACTACAGATATCTGTTTATAATTATTTTACGTCACATTTTACATTATTTCCGTTTATTTGAATGACAGAGAAGATAAAATATTTAGGTACTCTTTTAATTATTAAAGTAGTCCGTTTTAGGTTAAAGTCCTGGGTGGATTGGATACCGAGATTATTCAATACCTGATCTAAGAGTTGAGATTGGTGTTAATTTTACTTATACTGGATACTATTTTCGGTAGCTTTCGGTTAAAGAGGTTAAAACTACCTACTATTAGTTACCGTGTATCATGGCATTATAGTTTTTATTTTCATAGTTACTATTATTTATTAGCTATTTCGCTTCCGGTGTTAATAAGTCTTAATAATAATATGAAATAGGCCCAGCAGTTCGACGATTAAATTATGGAAAGAACATAGATTACGAGGGGGTTTCGGGTTCGAGTCCCGATGGGAGGTTGGTTGTATTGCTACGAGTACATATAGGTGCATCCACTATAATTGCTGGAAGTACCAAGGCCATCCTAACACAACTACTACTGCTACAGAAAACTACTGCGACCTCAACAGTAATATGCGAAATAGTTAAAGTTAAGTCAAGGACACGTCTATGTCTTCAATACTGACAACGTTCGGGTGTGTTCAAACCTATTTGTTTGATGGTTAGGACCGCTGTTACTGCGACTAGGGTACGCTAACTATCATATTATGAGCATGATGGAATTTACTTCGTCAAACATCCAATAGTACTATTTATTAGGTATTGATATGAAATTACCAACCTTTTATGTAAGTAAGTATGAGATTCGGTTTGAGTATTGTTTGCAAATTAAACCAACGACATGATTATAGTAAATGTTTCCAAATCAAGTCCTAAATGTGTCAGTAATGGGCAAAGATTACGATGTAACCTTTTATATAATTTGTGCAAGATTTAAACAATATTAATACTCATCGTTATTTAACAAAATACTCAAACTTCATTTACCTACATTAGTTGCCTAGGTATTTGGCTTCAATAAATTGGTTTTGCCAATAAGTATACCATACTACGAACGTTAGACTTCAGTAAATAAAAAAAATATTATTACATATTATCTGTAATAAAGTTTAATAAGTAGTCACAGGAAGGAAGTAAAGGTCTTCTGTTGTTTTATCATGTAAAGTCGACTACTAAATTATAGATGTTGTCCAAGGGTTGCAGTGGAAAAACGTCAGTCTGCCGGTCGTGATCGCGATTTCATTGTTGAAGCATTATTCCTAACTTGCAAGCTTAAGGAGCTGGGAATCATTATTATTTACAATACCTGATAAGATTATTGGTATTGTTATTTTAAATTTTTAATTAGTTTTTAGTCAAAAATTCATAGTCATGTCACAAAACAATTTATAATTCGTTTGATATTATAGTTACTTCATTAGCTTAGAACTAAGGTACTTTTTACTGCAGTTATTTTCAATTTAGCCAGTTTCAAACGTATTGGATATAATAATGAGCAACCATATTATGAAACGTTACTAAGTGGATTTAATGTGAAACAAGTAAACGTTGTATTACTTACTTGATTTTACTCATAATAGAAATTACGGTTCTAAATACAATCAATTTGCAAATGGTAAACAGTGACATATCCCAAGCAATTCCATTGGGATGAAAAATTGAATTAAAAATATTTTGATGTTAAAACCAAACTGAAGTTTTTAAAAGTCTTAAGAGAGAAAATGACCTATGATACAATGTGTCCAAATGTTAAATTGCGAATCCATAAATTCTTCTTTCAGTGGCAGTAACGGCTGTCACAATTGAGTTCGGTAACAATGCTAATTTATGAAATTTTGATAGTTCGTAAAATACTACCATATTCAGAAAGCACTCCTTAGTCATCCAAACGGTTACTCAAGTAAGCATTGTCAGACAACTTTATTAATTATAAATTTTAATAAAAGTTGTGAGTGATAATAATGTTATATGTGGGTATTTTTAAAAAAAAGGAGACTAAATTGACAGCATATTATAATATAAGAGTTCCCAAGTACAAGTGCAGAACTTATGAGATATCATTGTCCTTGGTGGGTAGTAAATGAGGTGTGGTTTTAGTTTCTAAAGCATTACTTCTTATTAAAGAAAACTGCGTTCTGAACTAATTGAAAAATGATTTCGTTTCAATTGGACCTTATTTGCGAATCTGGGTTATTTAATAGGCAGATTAAATAGGCAAGTCCCGGTCCAAAGTAGTCTTTTTGAAAATGTTAATATTACACTATGTAGTTAAAATTAAATATTTACGATTATTTTCCACAAAAATGGCTTGATCCGTTTTTCTAGGTTTATACAGTGTGGTAATTTTATTTGTTGACAGTTTTTAAATGTTATTTTCGACATCGTCCTGTCGCTTATCTTCGTATGTAAGCGACAATGATGGTGAATTATTTTGATTATACCTAGTAACTAGTCTGTTATTTTTGAGCGTAATTGGTTAAATTTCATTAACAGAAATAAATTTCAGTAACAGAAAAAGGGGAAGGAATGCTCGGTTGAGTTTATTGTCTATGGCTGTGGCCTCGTGGACTTGATGGTGAGCCGTGGAGAACTTATCGCCGTTTGGTATAGACTACTTACAATTCACCGAAATATTGTTGCCTGTATGTCGAGCTTGTCCCAGGGTGACCAGTTTAAATGTGTGAATCTGTAAACCCTCTAAAAATGGAGAAAGCAATATGATGTGGATAATGAGACTTTTATTTCAAAAATTTTATAGAAAGGAAGGGATGTAGTGTATAGATCTTTGATGTTGGCGCATTGTCTTGTACATTGACATTTGTGTTTGTTGACACTTGACTTAAGTAATCGTTATGTTCTATAAATACAGCGCCCCGACAGACGGTCGGGCATTATCGTACGGGCAACCGCCGTGAGTGGTACTTAGTATAACGATATAGTGTGAAGTAATAATTACGGTGATTCCACGTAAGTGTACAGTGTGCAGTGTGGGAATATCACACTTGCAATTTGGAATCAAGTACGAAATACAAATGGAACAACAAAATGGAACAATAAAACAACAGATTTCACTAAAACTCTTTCCTGGTATAAATAACTATTTTAAACATAGAAATGTACCCAAATAGATCTACGAAGGCAAAACGTAGGGCTGTTAAATACCAACCTCATTTAGTCGTAAGATAAACATTATCCCAAACCGCCCGCGATGTATCGGGCTTAATTACGATATCAAAAGCTGCATCGTCACAAACCACGTGCATCTCTTTCTAAGCGCCGCCGGATGAACTCCGCTCACATCGCATCGCTACATTCGGCTATTAGACACGATTCTATGCACGCTCTCGTATTTTTATTTCACGACCCATTCTCTCTCGACGGTGAGAACTTTATAAATGATCCGCCTCCTATAATTTAAACTCGGGTATTAGGTAACAATCGTGCGAGAGGCTCGATGACATGGCAACAATACTCGTAATGTTCAAAAAAATCTCATTAATTGTGTATAGTATTTGTAATGTACGGTATAGTACGCTGTACGGCTATGTAACTAAGATGGTAGGTATACCGTTATAATATTGAAACTATAAATGTGTTGAAACTTTATTAAACTCCAATAATGATCCATCAATCAAGTTCGGTGTACCCAGACGCTGAATCTATCAACTACGAGTAGATATTACGCTTGTTCGCACTTTGCATTGATCGATTTACATTTTACTGAGACGGGAATAACTAAATCTTTAATTAAGATAAGTGTAAAGTGATATAGTACGAGTATGTTAAAAGCGCTTTGTCTGAGTTAATTTTTACAGAATGATAGAATATAAGATTTTATATTACGACTAATTTTTGTAGAGCTTTCAATATAATCAACGGCGCTACACCCCTTTGTGGGCTGGAGCCTGCTCCAAAAGATTCCTCCATCGGTCTCTGTCAATTGTGTTCGTTTACCAATAATTTTTAGATCTTTAGCCGCGAGAAATCTTGCAAAAAATGAAACATAAGGAGGCGGCGTCTCATGTGATACTATTAAAAAACTCATGTAATACTATTAAAAACTCGAATGCGGCTCACACACAAAACTCAAACTACTGAAACTCCGCTACCATCCAGACTTCAAAATCAAATAACTGTCAACCGTGTTTGGCTTGTTAGAAATAACAAATAGATACGAGAAGTTGCTACAGTTTCACTTTAAGCCAATTAAACATCCGAAACTTTCATCGTACACACTGAGAGATATGGCTATATTATAATTTACTGTGATATGTATGCTCAATACCTAATTGAAATCCCTAATGATTCTATTGAAGACATGCAGGAGTAGCCTGTGTTAGCGAGACCATTTTCCGTCCTAATCAGCCAAATCACGTGAAAAATATCTTAATTTTTCTTCATGATACGAGTATACAACCACAAGATATGGACATCCGAACGATTTACGTAAACCTTTTTCATACAAGCAAATAGTAGCGCCAACTGTCAAACACAGACTTTATTTAATGTAGTATGAGCTGTCAAAATACCGCTGCCGCCGCTGACCGAACTACCGCGTGGCCTTATACTGTTGGTACTAATGACACCCATAAACTGACGAGATTTTTTCGCGCGGTTCGCTCTGCCTTGAGTAGATGTCTATGCTTTAAATGAAAAAAAAAATTCCTGCTCTATGATTCAGCGTGAAGACCACAGACCGTGTCGAGGTCTCATCAGCTCTCGCCAGCAGAGTTGTAAAATAATTACCGAGCACGAATTGGCCAGTTAGTTGAAGAACGACACGACTATCAAATCCCGTTGTTTTTAAACTCATCTTCAAGACATAATGGTTGATCATTAAAGCCTAACCTAACCTACATTAACAATGAATAGCCAAATAACAGGAATTAATAGATTTGTTTCATTTATAAGGATTTAAACTTGCTATATTGTAGACAATATTCAGTTATTTTTTTAATTTATGGGTTCTACTTAATTAACCAAATATTCTCACAATAAGTCTGTGTGCTAATAAGCGATCAATCTAAATTTTCTTAGGGATGTTAATTGGATAACACAACGTCTAGGCCAGCCATTACGGCAATAGCTTTCGATCCCTCAACATATTTCCCAAGGGTGCCAAACCTTACAATTGCACCTTTCCCCAAAGCTGCAGTAAATCTCAATGAAACGGCGAAATTTTCCCCGTAATTCTGCATTCTCGTGCCTATAAATTACACACGAAAAGCAATACTAGTAACCTGCGTAGTAATACAAGCAATGTATACTACAATAATGGAAATGGAACCATGTATCATGGACTCGAATACCTACTCAAAACTGTAGTGAAGACTTTTTTATTATTTACGTAAAAATAAAGTAGAATTAGATCTCTGCAAATTCTAGTCCGGTAAAAAGCTAGGTTTTTCTTTTTAGTTACTAATAGTTAGCTACGAGTAGGGAAAAAACATTTGTAATATGGTTTCGTGCTTATATCTAGGTATGGTAAACCCTTGAATGTTATTCAAACATACTTCTTAGGCAATTAGGCAGCCTTGAGTCTGACTTAGCTCTCATTCCTCGTAATACCTCGCATGCCGTTGAATTCAGACGGAGGGAGAAATTCATGCGTGTACTGTGAATGCCAATTGAGGTTTAAGGGCACTCGAGTAGCTTTCCTGAGTGAACAATGAGTTATGAAGTAGGTACAGCACATGTAAGACCACAACACATGGCTTGCGGGTTGCTTACTGCATTCAATCGATTAAAGTATAGAACACGAATAGGTATTTAAAGAGTAAAATTATATCACTATTAATCAATAAAATCATTAATTTTAGATCATTTTTTTATAACTAAAATCGTAGGTATATAATAACTGTTGAGTTTTTGCTAAGGCAGATGAGATCAAAAACAATTATTAGTTTTAATCTGTTTTATTGGGAAAACCGGAAATTTTGAAAGTAAGATCCACATTTTATAAGTTAAGGTTTGTTAACGCTATTCAAAACGTAGGATCCGATCACTGCACGCAACATTCGAAATCCCTCCAATACCCATAATATAGGTAAACGTTAGGAGGTACTACCACAATGTAAAGATAATATCTTTTAACTGTCGTACTACGTAGGAACTAAGTACGTACGCTTAAAAAAGAAACAACAACAAACTTGCGTGTAAAGGCTAAAGACTCGCAGTTTAGGAGGACGAGAAAATGACCACAATCAAATCGCAATCACAATGAAAGCCTATGCATCGGAGGCTGGATCACTCGCGCTCCGGTGCGTGTTTACATTACATGGTGTTAGATCTAATTACATAAGACGCGCTCACTTCACGCGTAAGACACGACTACCATGATATTGTTTCGCTGCCGGCGCCGCTTTTATCTTAGAATCCTTCATTCTAGTACTGCACGATTTTATTAAGCCACGATCTATCAATCACTAAAAGTTGTTCTCAATGATATTACCGTATTATCTAAGCTGTTGCTTGCGGATTTTCTCGCATGAATTTCTGTTTTTACATATCCCGTTATAATGAGTCAACCTTAAAAGATTTTTTTCAGAACTTGCAATGGAAAACAATTCCGTCATACGTAATTTTTGTCTAACTTTTAACCGTTTACGCAGCGGCAGCGTATGCAATAGAAGCTAGGTACTAAAGGAATAATTTTATGTCGTTTTTGCAAAATTTTTCGTTGATACTCTGCTCCTATTGATCAAAGCGTGATGTTATTTATAGCCCAAAGTGCCCAAAACCTTCCTCGGAAAATGGACTATCCAACGCAAAAAATAATTTTTCAATTCGGACTAGTGGTTTCTGAGATAAGCGCGTTCAAACAAACAAACAAACTGTACATTTATTTTTACCACTGCATTTACGAAAGCTTTTTTGAAAATAAATTGTGACAAAAGTTTTTTGTCTTTTTTTTGGTTAAATCACAAAAAACTATTAAAACTTTCAATATTTTAGGGCTAAGGTAAGATGTATGGATGTAGTCCTATTTATATTTCCTAAGCCTGGGTGCTGTGCAGCGAACTAGATCTTAAAATAACCGTAAAATGCCTTCCTAAAGGACGTAGTTAGCTACGAGTAATTTAGTAAATAAAAATCTTTGTGTCTCACATAGGCCCAAAAATAACAGGCTCCGAAAACAAGTGGCGAATGGCAAGAAACTCGGCACTTGCTCTTTTCAAAAATCATTTTATATACGCTTTCTTCTTACAAGACGCATCAAAAATTATAAAATATTTTTAAAGTATCAGTTAACATAAAAAGTTATGCTAATGTATTCGGTTAATTCGTTAAATCTCGTACGTTGGTACGGGTAACGGAACCATATTGGTGTAAGTCAAAATCACACTTGGCCGTATTTTGAAAACACATTATTAAAACATTATTTCCAACTAGCTGTTGCCCGCGGCTCCGCCCGCGTGAATTACGATTTTTTTTACATATACCGTAGAATTCCTTGATTTTCGCGGGATTCTGGTGTGATGTTGTACAGAAACCTGTTCTTACTTCGCACGGGTTATCTTGTGGTGATTTTGAAAACTCCTTTTTTTAATAAAAAATATAAAGTTTCATTAATACGTAGTTGAAAGATCAAAAGGACGATTTTAACTGTCGATATTTCGACCCAATGGCACAGGTCGTGGTCACGTAGTGACCACGACTTGTACCAATGTATCGAAATATCGACAGTTAAAATCGTCCTTTTCATTGTGATTTTTATTCTGAAACCACGAAATATGTCAAAAATTATTAAATCATGTGAAAAGTTGTACTGGTGGTAGAAATTTTCTTTCAGAGTTCGGCCGGGTAGGTACCACTGGGATAAAATACTCTACTAACAATATTCCCATTTCCCCAGCCCAACATAAGAGTCTGTTAAAAATCTTTGCTTCATCTCAATACAATCCCAAGTATCAGAATGGGCAATGGCTATATATTTCTTTACGTATAAAAATACCTATGACGGTCAATCGGTTAGGACCAGTTAATACCTGAGAGTTAAAAATATTTGTGAACCATTATTTTACTCTTTCCATGTTGCGGATGATAAAAAAAGACGTGGCACTCTGGGAATGTCCACAAAAGTGAAAACTTTAATCTGTTCGTGTCTCAACAGTGCCATCTTAATATAAAGTCAAGGAACAGTACATTATATGACAATTAATTATTTTTAACAAAAATTCGGTAGTACCTATATAAGACATTGAGGATCTCCAAAATTAAACACAAATTGTTTCCCTGAAATAACAAAGAAACGACATTTAAAGTTCACTATATCTCGAGTCCTCAATCACATTCTTTCTATGAGTTTTTATTACGACAAAAATGCACACAACAATTTCAGCGTCCCTCGCCATTTTAAATCATCGACACAGATCAATATCATAGATACGCGACAGCTGATACGCGAAGCGCGGCAAATTCAAATGAATGAAATGTCACTCATTTCATTACATCTCCCCCCCTAAGAGCGAAAATTCTAAGCAATATATCTGTAAAATGTACTTATAAGTCATCTTCATATTCATTATCATCTCCTTCATCTTCTTCAGCCTCTGTTATGACAGGTTGCAATTTTGTTATATGAAATAATGTTGATTCTGTTTTTCTGTTGCCTGTATCAATCCTATAAATGGAATTCGATATTTTCTCTATTATTTTGAAAGGGCCTATTTTTAATTCGTCTAATTTCTTTCTATTCAGTCTATTTCCATTTTCTACATATACACTGTCTCCTACATTAAATTCTTGCATTTTTCTATTTCTATCAAATATTTTCTTGTTATACTCATGAGATTTTATTGTATTCTCTAATGCCAATCTTCTATCAGCAATCCACTTGTCTTCCTTTTCCATCGTTTTGAATTCATTTGGTAGAATACTGACATTTGTACCATCCAGTAAATATTTTGGTGCAAAACCTGTAACGGAGTGTTCTGTTTCATTATATTTTTGTATACATTCTCTTGCCAGTGTTGTCCATGTTCTCTTATTATTTTTCTCATTCATTTTACACCTTATTTTATTTACTATTGTTTGGTTTAATCTTTCATTCAAGCCGTTCGAGAATGGTGTATTCACGGCTGTAAAAATTAGTTTAATATTATTTTCCTGCAAAAATTGTTTAAATTCTCTTGAATTTATGCCCGGATATTGATCTGTCAGGATAATTCCAATCTCATCTGTCTCTAGTACTTTCTTTGTTAAATTTATAAAGTCACATGCATTCTGGGTTTTCGAAGTCGCAATAAATGCATATCTTGTGTAGTGATCTACTAAAAGGTGTAGATATTTCTTTGTAGACCTAGATCCTCCAAATCCACCAATAGTATCCATTGACATTATTTCAAATGGTTTGGTAGCTGGTCCCAGTTGTGACATTAATCCAATTTTTTTTTGACATCTTGATTTATTTTTTATGCATATTTCACATGTTTTACAAATATTTATGATATTTTTTGTTAGGTTTATAGCCGTATATATTGAACTTATTTTTTTCTGCAGTTGTCTGATCCCAATATGGCATAAATCTTCATGCACCTTTTTTATAAGTTTTTTACTAAATTCTTCTGAGAGGATAATCTTTTCCTGTTTCTTTATTTTTTTATAATAGATATTATTTTTTAGTATTAAATTTTGTTTCTTTTCTCTTATTGTTTCATTTTTCTCTTGGTCTCCAACTATATCTTTTATTTGTATTAAATTAACTATTCTCAATGTTTCCTCTCTGTTATCTTCTGGTTCTAATACAGGGTTTCGGCTCAAACAGTCTGCTTCTACATTTTCTTTACCAGGTATATATTTTACGGTAAAGTCATACTGAGATAGGTAGTATGTGAGATCACCCAATTCTTCATCTGTCCTGCATTTAATGTTCATGTTCTCTAGAGGTTTGTGATCTGAGTAAATGGTGAATTGTTTTCCGATGAGCCAGTGCTGCCAATATTTAACAGCTTCTTTCATAGCAAGACATTACTATATATATAGCTGCTCGTGCTGATTCACTGACTCATTGATCACCTCTCCTGAACAATTTTGTATGAAAAAATTTTTTTTTACTGATCTTTTCGTATAGAGGGGAAAAATTCATTCGGAGGAAAAATACGGAGAGAGCTGATGAGTGAGGATTTCGAAGACGGGTCAAGAGCACAGCCAAGGGTATTGAAGATAGGTGGGGGGTGCTCGACCAAATGTCATTTGAAATGTCATCCAATTGGCAGATAGGTGAAAAAAAATTCAAAATGGCGGATTCAAAATGGCGGCCATTTGAATTTCGTCAATATCTCGGAAAGTATAAAAGATGGAAGAATGGTTTCTCGACAAGAAGTGATCAGGATCCGAAGGTCTATTTGATGGATAGAAAAAAAAATTCAAAATGGCGGAATTTATTTTTCCATAGAAAATGTATGGGGAATGTTGAAGTGACTAACAGTTGGTAATTATGCAAGGTTGTGATGCGGTTTTTCGGAGAGTTACTAGAGAAAAATATGGAGAGAGCTGATGATTGAGGATTTCGGAGACGGGTGAAGAGCATAGCCAGGGTATCGAAGATACGTGGGGGGTGCTCGACCAAATGTAACTCGAAACGTAATCCAATTGGCAGTTAGCTGTAAAAAAAATCAAAATGGCGGATTCAAGATGGCCGCCACACAAATTTCGTGTTGTTCTACCTCGGAAAGTATAAAAGATAAGAGAGTGATTTCTTTGCAAGACGTAATTAGAGTTGTTAGCGTGCTGAAGATTTATGTTTAGTTTTCATTAATATTTTGCGTCACCGTGAAGTATTTAATATGTATAATTTTTGGAAAACAAACCTCTTTACAATTAATATTATTTTTTATGGAATTTGAAAATAGAAATGTAGTTAGTTCTGTCTGTCATTGAAAAAGAGATGTCGAAAAAAAATGTTACTAATTGAATTATTGATTTATGAAAAAAATACAAAAAGATAAATAAGTGGAAAGAATCTTTTATTCACAATCCTGGACCTGTAAACGAAAAGGAATTTCAATAATTTGGAGAAGACTGGGAAGAATTGCTTTTTCTATATATATAGCTGCTTGTGCTGATTGACTGATTGATCACCTCTCCTGAACAATTTTGTATGGAAAAATTTTTTTTCACTGATCGTTTTGTATAGAAAGGAAAAATTCATGAGGGAGAAAAATATAGCGAGAGCTGATGATTGAGGATTTCGAAGACGGGTGAAGAGCACAGCCAAGGGTATTGCAGATAGGTGGGGGGTGTTCGACCAAATGTCATTTGAAATGTCATCCAACTGCCAGTGAGCTGAAAAAAAATTCAAAATGGCGGATTAAAAATGGCCGCCATACGAATTTCGCCGATATCTCGGAAAGTATAAAAGATGGAAGAATGGTTTCTTGACAAGAAGTGATCAGGACCCGAAGGTCTATTTGATGGATAGAAAAAAAAATTCAAAATGGCGGAATTTATTTTTCCATAGAAAATGTATGGGGAATGTTGAAGAGACTACAGTTGGTAATTATGCAAGGTTGTGATGCAGTTTTTCGGAGAGTTACTAGAGAAAAATATGGAGAGAGCTGATGATTGAGGGTTTTAAAGACAGTCGAGGAGCATGGGCAAGGTATTATAGTTAGGTGGGGGATGCTCGACCAAATGTAACTCGAAACGACATCCAATTGGCAGTTAGCTGAAAAAAAATCAAAATGGCGGATTCAAGATGGCCGCCATACAAATTTCGTGTTGTTCTATCTCGGAAAGTATAAAAGATAAGAGAGTGATTTCTTTGCAAGACATAATTAGAATCTCAAGGTCTACGGGATGAATGAAAAAAATCAAAGAGGTTGAATTTATTTTTCCATGGAAAATGTGAATGCTACTATAAACAAGGCCTATGAAAAACTATGAAAAGTATGAGAAGAGATGATGGTCTACGATTTGGATGATGATTGAGGAGCACGGTCATGGATTTAAAGATAGTTAAGGGCTGTTTGAATAAAAAATACACTGAACCTCATCCGGAGGTTCAGTGTATTTTTTATTCAAACAGCCCTTAACTATCTTTAAATCCATGACCGTGCTCCGAGGTAGTTCTTTTAGCCCATTGCCAATCGGATTCCAATTGGCGATGGAGATGACGGCGATTCTTTTATAGGTGAGAAGACAGCCCGCGGGCCACATGTGGCCCGCGCTCCCACGCGCCCTACTAGTTCTAAATATATAGCCTTTTTCCGTTTTTGATGTTCATTCAATTTTTTTGAGAAATATGCCACCGGTTTGTCTTTACCATCTAGTTGTGTCTGTTTTAATATTGCTCCAATGCCCTCCAAAGATGCATCGGTAAAGATTTTGATTGGTAAGTCTTTGTCGAATATTTCCAAGACCGGTTGCGAACATAAATATCTTTTTATCAGATTGAATGCTTCTTCACATTTCTCTGACCATACAAATTTCTCGTTTTTTCGTAATAAATTGTGTAATGGATCTAAAATAATTGCACTTCTTGGTATATAGTCATGGTAGAAGTTTATTTTTCCCAAAAATTGTCTGATGTTCTTTTGCGTCTTAGGAGTTGGAAAGTTCCTTATTGAAATCAAATTGTCTTTTAGTGGTCTTACTGAATTGTTCTGAATTATATGGCCGAGGTATTTTACTGAGTCTGAAGCAAAGGTACATTTCTTAAACTTCAGTCTAAAGCCTTCTTTAATTATTGCCTCTAATACATTTCTAATGTGCCTTATATGTTCTTCAAAGGTAGACGAGTATATCAAAATATCATCGATATAGTTAACAGAGTATCCTGTGAGATTGTGTTTTCTTAGAATATTGCTTAAGATTCTCTGGAAAATTGCTGGTGATGTTTTCAAGCCAAAAGGGAGGCAGGTCCACTGGAAGTGGCCATCTTGTGTGACAAATCCTGTTTTACTTCTGTCTTCCACCCGTAATGGTATTGCCCAAAATGCTGAGTTTATATCTAGTGTAGTAAAATACTTGCAATTTCTAGTTTTAATAATTAGATCATCTATCAAAGGAAATGGTTGAGCTTGTGGTATAACTATTTTGTTTAACTCTCTGAAATCTACACATAAACGGGATTTTCTATTTTCACCTTTTTTAAACGCCAATGTCACTGGAGCAGCGAAAGGACTGTATGATTCTTCTATTAAATTGTTCTTTAGTAACATCGATATTTGCTCTTCAATTTCTAATCTATCTTGTATTGTACATCTGTATGGTCTTTTACTACAATATTTATTTACTTGTAAATCTATGCGAGCTTCATAATCTTTAACTGAACCTATATCATACTTGTCCTTAGCAAATATTGTTTTATATTCCTTTATAATTTTCTCTATCTCAATTTTCTTTTGATTATCTAAATGGTCTGTCATACTTATAAATTCCTCTGTTTGTATGTGTTCATTGAAATTTACTGTATATTTTTTTATATTATTATCTTCATTTCTGTTATCTTTAGACATCCTGTCTATTTTATTTGTTATTTTCTTTTGTTCTATCTGCAAGTTCTCATTTTGGGTTAATCTGAATTTCTTTATCATATCTAATCCGATTATGAAATCATCAAAATCTTCATTTTCTACTATGTATACGTCCACCTCTTCTTCTAAATCAAATATTTTAATTTTTATTGTTATCAAGCCATCCATCTTCTTCACACCATTAACCGTTCTCATGTATGCTATGTTCACATCATCTTTTTTCTTTTACTTTTATTAATCTTGAATTTATTATAGAAATCTGTGAGCCTGAATCATAAATACCACTCACTTCTAGTTTATTTTCTAATAAAAGCTTGATTTTGATTAATGGTGTGCTTACTAGTTTTTTTCTCAGTATTTATGTCTACTTCAATTATGGAGTTATTGTTTACATTTTTAGTTTTAAGATCTTTTTCAGGTTCATTTTTATTTTTCTTGAACCAACATGACTCCTCCGGATGATATCTAATCCCTTTGTCCAAAGACTCACAAGTCTTACATGACTTCTTCTCATAAGTTTTATTTTTATTATAAAATGTACTGCTCTTTATGTTAGTTGAGTTTTTCTTATACATCGTGCCTTCATATTTTCTTATCTCGTTGAACAAGTCAGTAGTGTTGTTGAGTTCATCCCTGTTTAACTTATTTAAGATAAATCCAGGTAAACCAGTTGCAATAAGATCTATCATTGTTTTGGAATCTATAGATTTGTTTATATCTAATAAAAGCCGTTCTTTTTTTATGGCATAATCAATTAACTGTCCTTCTTTATACCTAAATGCGAGAGCATATGTGACTATGTCCCATCCTTGGTTTTTAAAAGTTTCTAAAAACTTGTCTTTCCATTCACTCCATTCAGAATTTATTGTTAGTTTTATGATCATCGAGCTATACCAATCCAAACAAGGTTTATCTAAAAATAACCACAAAATATCTATTTTTGTCTCATCTTTTGTTATATTAAAGCGCGCACACTCTTTTTCAAAAATTTCTATCCATTGCATCGCATTAGGATTTTTGCTTGTGAATTTTTCAATAATAAATTTTTCTGAGATATGTTTTAAGTTATGTTGACTTTCTTTCTTAGTTGTAGTTTCTATTAATTGTTCCAAGATTTGTTGCAAAGTGTCATTTTTGTCCTTTGCTTGTGTTGTGCTCACTTCATCTAAATATTGATCTAAAAATTGCATATTACCTTCCTCATCTACATATGTCTTCTTTAGATTTTCATCCAACTTTATCCATACTTTTCTACTCTGGTGTCTTTTTTTAATGCTATTTTTTACTTTTGTGAAAGTGTTCGTTTTAACAATATATGTATGATGACTCACCGGCTTCAGTTCCTCGGGTAAAACATAACATTTTCCTTCTTCAGTAGATATTGAGGTTATAGCTAATACATTTGATTTGCCATCATTTGAGGCTATTATTGTAAACTCAAATTGAAGCCGGTCCATCTTCTTTTAGTTCACAAAAATGTCGTTTTATAAGACATTGAGGATCTCCAAAATTAAACACAAATTGTTTCCCTGAAATAACAAAGAAACGACATTTAAAGTTCACTATATCTCGAGTCCTCAATCACATTCTTTCTATGAGTTTTTATTACGACAAAAATGCACACAACAATTTCAGCGTCCCTCGCCATTTTAAATCATCGACACAGATCAATATCATAGATACGCGACAGCTGATACGCGAAGCGCGGCAAATTCAAATGAATGAAATGTCACTCATTTCATTACACCTATCTCCAAGTTTTACATTCAAGTTCCACATAATTTGTAGAGATGTCGCGATACGGTATAACGTGGTGATAAATTCATGATTTTTTTTCACCCTAAAAGTGAAAAATCTTAAACCATACAAAATCTTCTGCTAAGCATATTTATTTACGGCTGTAAGGGTACTCCAGTCTGACTTGAGCCCTTACGTCCCAGCCCTAGGTGCTTGTCCATTCCGAGTTTCAAGTCACCTACTTGAGCTCATCGATAAAGGTTGTGATGTCTATAATTTCTGAAGTACAAAAGTGATGATGATAAAATTTATATGGAATAATCTTTAAAGAACCTCCTTTCTAACAAAAAAAGAATGAATGAAATCGGACAACGGGTTAATGAATTATAACTAAATACACATTTTGACTTTGATGCCGTCTTCCAGGGAAACCATGATGAATTCCGAGACAAAAAGTATCCTATGTCCTACCTCGGAGTATGAACTATAATCATGTCAAGTTTCATTTAAATCCATCCAGCGGATTAGCCGTGATGCGCGGTCGTGAAACAGACAGACAGACAGACAGACAGACAGACAGACAGACAAAAATGAAACAAATTACAGTTTTGGCTTCAGTATCGACTAAATAGTGTCCTCCAACAAAATTTTCAAAATATTTTCAATGTACAGAATTCGACCCTTTACAGTTTTATTATAAGTATAGATAGCAACTTCGTACCTATTCAGAAAACAGTATTATTTATGAAATTAATTGTATATTCAAATAATTTCTTGACTACCGCAATCATCACGACCCACATTTTACCCCACGTTAATTTCGTGCTCTATGCTCTTTGTAAACACAAAACATGTTGTAATACGGGAACAAAATACACACAATGCAGTACTTCAACTATCGAACAATTTACAAGTGCTCAGTAAATACTCATGTCTTGACCTATTCATAGAGTAGGGAGTAGAGACCCGCCATGGTTCTCGTAAAATACATTCGCACGGGTTACTCCAAAGATACTCGTATTTGATAAAGTGAAGTAAACTAACATTAGTTGGAAGCTATAAGAAAACAGAACCTATAATATTATGCCTAATTTCATCGGATAGGAACGAATTTTTCTTGTAGTTAGAATTTTTACTAGGATAGATCTATATCTACGTTTAAATCTTTGCTCTCTACGTCGAGTAGAGAGCAAAGATTTAAATCTTTGGTAGAGAGTCAGGTTGGAGCGCGCTAGAAAACGCCTTTCAATCTTCTCTTAAAGGCATCCAAAATCGCGTTTATTCTATGGGAAACCCCTTAAATATTTATTTAATAACTAGCAGATACCCACGGCTTTGCACGCGTAAATTTTAGTTTTAACTATTCTACGGGAACCATCCATTTTCCGGAATAAAAATACCCTTTGTGTTAATTTACATGAAATCTATCTTCATTTCAACTTTAAGCCAAAAATTTTCAGTAGTTGCGTCGTGAAGGAATAAATTTTCTCCCGCATGAATATCTGTTTTTCCCAATTATCACGAAAACAATGGATTTTCCCGAGAAAAAAATAGTTGATTCTAGGATATAATCTATCTCCATTCCAAATTTCAGCCCAATTGGTTCAGAAGTGACGGCACGATGGAGAATTTACTATTTATCCCGCATGAATATCTGCTATTTAACTATTTTCTTAGAAACCATGGATTTTCCCGGGATAAAAATTTGCCTATGTATTAATCCAGGATAAGACCTATCCCCTTTTTGAATTTCAGTCATATCCGTTCTGTAATTACAACGTGAAGCAGTATTTTTTCCGCGTGCATATCTGTTTTTAAGTTTTCCCGCGGAAACCATGGATTTTTTTGGGATAAAAAGTAGCCTTTGTATTAATCCAGGATAAAATCTAACTACATTCTGCATTTCAGCCACATCAGTTCAGTAAGTAAGGCGTGAAGGAATATTTTTCCCGCGTAGATATCTGTTTTTCACTTCTATCATAGAAACCATGCATTTTTCCAGGATAAAAAGTAGCCTAGGCATTAATTCAGGATATAAACTATCTCCATTCCAAATTTCAGCCAAATCGATTCAGTAGTTGCGGCGTGAATAATTTTTTGCGCGTGAATTTCGGTTTTTAACTAATCCCACGGGAACCTTAAATTTTTTCGAGATAAAGTGTAGCTTATGTGTTAATCCAGGATATAATTTATCTCCATTCCAAATTTGAGCTAAATCGGTTCAGTAGTTGCGGCATGAACGAATATTTTCCCGCGTGGATTTCTGTTTTTCACTATGATCATACTCGTAGAAGTCATGAAATTTTCCGAAATGAAAAGTAGCCTACGTATTAATCCAGGATAAAATCTATCTTTTTTCCAAATTTCAGTCATATCAGTTCAGTAATTACAGCGTGAAGTAGAATTTTAATGCATGAATATCAGTTTTTCATTTTTCCCGCGGACACCATAGATTTTTCCGGGATGAAAAGTATTTTTTGTATTAATCCAGGATATAATCTATCTCGATTCCAAATTTCAGCCAAATCAGGTCAGTAATTACGGCATGAAGGAATAATTTTCACGCGTGGATTTCTGTTTTTCACTATTATCATAGAAACCATGGAATTTTCCGGGATTAAAACTATCTCCTTTCCGAATTTCAGTCATATCAGTTCAGTAATTACAGCGTAAAGTACCTAGTATTTTTCGCGTGTGAACATCAATGTTTCAAGTTTCCCGCGGAAACCTTGGATTATTCCGGGACGAAAAGTAGCCTTAATATTAATCCAGGATATAACCTAACTTTATTCCAAATTTCAGCCATATCTGTTCAGTAATTACGGCGTTAAGTAGTATTTTTCGCGTATGAATATCTGTTTTTCTTTTTTCCTGCAAAAACCATGGATTTTTCCGGGATAAAAAGTAGCCTATTTATTAACCCAGGATATAATTTATCTCCATTCCAAATTCCAGCCAAATCGGTTGTGTACTTGCGGCATGAAGATTTTTTTCCGCGTGAATTTCGGTTTTTAACTAATCCCACGAGAACCATGAATTTTTGCGGGATGAAAAGTAGCCTATGTGCTAATCCAAGATACAATCTACCTCCATTCCAAATTTAAGCCAAATCTGTACAGTAGTTGCGGCGTGAAGACGTATTTTAACTTGATTAAATCCAAACTTCGGACCCCCCTTTCACCCCCTTAAAGGGTGAATTTTGAAAAATCCTTTCTTAGTGCAACCCTTGACCTCACAAGGAACATGTGTGCCAAATTTGGAGTCTCTAGACCCAGCAGTTTGGGCTGTGCGTTGATATGTCAGTCAGTCAGTATCTTCTTTTATATATATTTAGATTTTTTCAATATTTGCTGTAAGCTGTTATAGCGGCAACAGAAATCTGTGAAAATTTCAAGTGTCTAGCTATCACGGTTTAAGAGATACAGCCTGGTGATAGACGGACGGACAGACATGAAATCTTAATAAAAGGGTTCCGTTTTTACCCTTTGGGAACGGAACCCTAAAAATTTCAAATTATAATAAATTTATCAAAATCTTCATACAGTCCGGCGATGAATAAAAAAAATAGGGCTAGCAGATGTGCACAGATCATGTGTGACTTGTGGGGTCGGACATAGGAAGTGAGTGTATGTAATAATTGTGGCGACTGGCGAGTGGACACAATGAGGGGAATTGGCCAGTGCGCCGATTGTTGTGCGACCGACGCCCGCACCCATCGCCATTGATTGAATGAATGCGTGACTTTAACAAACAAACGCTGACCAAACGGAGCGTAAATGTTTTGCGAGGCCGCGGCCGGCCGATGCTCCTCGTTCAGTATTATCTCAGGCCGTGTTTCATCAACATTCAATTGGATTGAATGAAATAAATACCTGCATACCTATATGATCTTTAAATTAGTAGTAAAGGGTTGTAGGCCCTAAAGAAAATTGAAGGAAAAGGCGACGAATCCGGGACTCGTAACAACAAGATTTAGTACTTACTTGTAGTTTATTATTTGTAATCTCCTTTTAGTTTTCTTCATTTTGATACCCCACTCGATTAATGATTCACATAGGGCCATAAATCTATCTAAGAACACTGGGTTTCTAAAACGAATCTAACTATCAAAATCCATTCAGCCGTTTGAAATATACGAGATAATGAAGAAACAAACAAACAAAACAAGATACGCGCATAAAACATAACCCTTCCTGCAGTCTGGTAATTAAATTATGTAAATTCAGCAAAACAAATAACAATTTGTCGTATTTTATATCATTTGGATTTTCACACTAGATAGGTCAAGGTTGAGCAGACGAGAAACTGAAATGAAAATATTTAATCAGTGCACCGCTAATGAAGAGTTCCCGTTGAAGTGACTTGCTATAACCACTTCAAATGACGAATAGGTATATCAGGCTATGAGGAAATTCACACCGAGTGTACAGTAGAAGGTAAGCAGCTTTAATAAGTTTAACAACGAATTCTAAGTATTTTCTAGAAATGATATTTAACTCAACGTATGCTGTCGTGATTACAACTGCTTCAGATGTCTTGACTAAAACATAGCCGGTCCCAAGCCCGGATAAATGAGGAGGGTTCATCGTTGGACTATCTACTCGACATGGCAAAAATCAAATGACGGCTCCAGCGAATGAAAAAAGATAGGAAGACTTACGAAGCATGGGTAAATACACCAACTGGCGCAGGGAGTCGAAGGACCGCGACAAGTGGAGGAATATTGTGGAGGAGGCCAGGGCCCACAAGGGGCTGTAGCGCCACAGGATAGATAGATATTTAAGTACTTCATTCACAGTTCTATCCAAATCCCACATCTCAGATCTTCGAAGTACCTAATATTCCAAGTATACAAAACAATACAACAAAATAACAACCTAGTACCTAGATAGAGGGGAAATTATGTAAGATAGGCGTTACGGCGTGATTACCACGGCGCGGGCGTATAGAATCGACGAGATGGAGGCCGTGCGACAAGTCCAAGATTATCAACGCATTCTGCACGCAGCACGGGCGCGGGATAACCTGTCGCTCTTCACGCAACTACGTTTTTGCCTATAATGACAAATGGGGATTCCACGCGCACCTGTGTGTTGCCTCGTGCTACGTTTCCAGGCTTATAAAGGATGCATCATAGGATTTGATAGAAAAAATATGTGCGACCGGGGTAAAAACACCGACCAAGTGCGTAAACTACGGGCATACCACACCAAAAATGGTTTTATAAATTCTTAGCTCTCGGCCTTAGGTAAATACATAAAACATTCATAGTTGCTGCTGCTCAGCTAAAAATTTTATGAAATCAATAAATGAACTACTTTTACTATTAAGTAAAACTTTTCGTCTCTAAGCTATGAGATACTGTTGCAAATTTTTAAACTCCATCATCTTTATCAACATAATACGAATGTTCATAAAGATATCTTGAAGTTGAACCTGATCTAAGTAGTTATTCTTGGAAACTTTTAATGAGTTGTTGAAATCTCCGGGAGCAATTTACTCTATCTAGAGACTGAAAAGCTACTAGCATTCAGGTCATTTAATATTACTATTTGTATAGGTGATATAATATCTATTATTATCAGTACTGTATAATTCAACCTAAATAAGACATAGTTAATTACCAGACTCTGATTTATATATAATCTGAATAGGTATAGTTTTTTTTTATATTCTTAATAGTTTCTGATCCATGCTCATCTAATATCTACCTAACAAAAAAACATTAAACTCTTCTCGAGTCGTGATGGGAATAAATATAAAGCAAGTGCAGGACCTGTCGATGCGACGTTCTGCATCAATGCGTCTTTCGTCACGACAGGTGGGAGCTACCTTGTGTATTCCGACTCTACGATGTTACAGTTTAACTTGTTGACCTTTAGCAAGCATTACGTCTAACCTTTAGCTTCTCGCATCATAAAATAAAACTAAATATATATGGACACAAATATTTTACAGAAATACCTAAGAATTAACGTTAAAGGAAGACGTACCCTTTGGATGATATGAATTTTTTTTTAAGGACTTACCTCCGTTTCCAGCGTTAGTGATGGTAACCCAGAAGTCGATTGTTTTCTCAGGTCCTAGCTCCTCATAGTCCCACTTCTTTTTAACTTTCACCACACCACTTGGTTCAACGGTAACCCACGGATTTTCGTCGCGAATCTTAAACGTTTCTCGGTCAGTCTCTTTTTCGAGTGTAAACACAGCACGTCCTTCAACTTCGCCGTCGGCCTCAGTAAATTCAATGCGCTTCGTAGGACGAACTGCCCGTGTCACCCTCCTCTTTTCACGATGAAGAATTGGCAACTGTTTCGGTTCACGGACAACAAAATCGATAAATACTTGAGCAAGACGACTTTTGCGCGCAGGAGTTCCGGTGTCGTGAGCCAATACTTGTAATTCCGCTGCATGGTCATCAGGTTCGCCAGCTAGTATTAGTTCTCCCGTCTGCGGTACTATTACGGCAAGATTGGTGGGAGTTTTAATGGAATAGTACACGCGATCTCCATCAGCATCCACAGCGTGCACTTTACCAATATTTGAGAATCTCTGCCAATGCGCGGTTCCATTCCGACAACTGTTGTCACAAGTACCATTCACAGTGAAATAATATATTTCCTGTTCAAACACGGGTTCATGGTCATTCTCGTTAGTGACCGTGATTTTAACTGGAAGGCTCGCTTTACTCGCACCATGCAAATCTGTCGCCTGTATGACTAAATCATACGTGTTTTTAGATTCGGCATCTAAAGGTTGCGTAGCAACTATCTCTACATCGCCTTCCGTAATCACTGATCGTACACCCGAGTTACTGATCTGATCTTTATCTCGCAGAGCAAAAATAGACTGCTCGTTCCCTTTCACAATCTTGTAAGCTATAGGGCCCACATTGACAAGCGCAGTAGCTTTTATAGGTGGGAAATCAACAACGGAGCCAGCGGGAGCATTTTCGGAAATCTCTCCATGCAAGCCATTCGTTTCGGCGAAATGAAGGATTTTTCGGCGATCCATTACTAATAGATGAACGGAATGAGCCGAACTGCTAAATGGCGTTTGCTCCAGTATGGCCAGATTGAGTGGTCGGTTTAGCAGTGGTGCAAGATCAGCTGTTGTCATAAGGAGTCCATCGTCCAAGAGCGTGAAGTAGGGGGCATACTCCGGGTCGATTAGCGTGTACCGGGAATGGTTGCCGACGAAATGGCGGACGGCGTGGCCAGGGCGGACGTCGTGCGGCAAGAGGATAAGTGCGCTCGTCTCAAGCGCTATAGTTAGGACGTAGAGCAATGCTCCTCCCGCCAACACAGCGCGCGCCATTGCTATTCTGAAGGATATTTCCAGTTACCCCGACATTTCGATCTGCAACAAAACATTACTTTTATACAAACCAGTAGAGACTAGAGACTTAGTAAGTCTGGGGTGCCTAAACGTTATTTACGGTCTAACTATTTAAAACATTTATTTCACTGTTTGAACAATTATTTATCTTTATGGGTATTGTACTAGTCATATTTGGAAATAGAAGAGTTTAAGCATGATGCATGAGCAGACCGGTATGTAGTTGATACCTAGGACTCTATCTAGCAGAAACTGTATCGCTAAGTAGATAGGTAGGTACTATGGTACTAGATTTCTATGTCCCTACATTTTTCAATTTCAAAGTGCAAGGTTCAAGACCAACTAGCCTGCTGCCTGACTTCATCGAGCACGATTAGTAGGTAATTAAACATTGTAATTCTGTTACTGACGTACCTATATTACGCAATTTCAAATACTGGCCTAATTTTTATAAATGATACATCCACGGGACCATAGAGCTTGAACTTAATAACTACCTACCGGTTCCTGAGAAAACGGTCCATAAGTGGCGGACAGACTGTAATCGTGGACCCATTAGAGTTCCATTTTCTATTTCGACATGCGTCCCTACCTAGACCTACGGAACCCTGTACATACAAAGTAAATGTAACCTATTCACTAAACCATATTACTTGCTTGGTGAACTTAACCATAGCTTAGAATATTATGGCCAGATTAAAATTATACCTAATTTATAAATTCGGCTAACAGCTGAGCTCAGTTAAGGAAAGTCTATAATTAGTACTCCCTCGTCCCTACCTAAAGGGAGAGTACGTTCACCATGTAAAAATCTTGGAAAAGAGTTTGTCGGTTCCCCACAGCAACGATCTGGAGCTAACAATAATTATATTTATTTAATAAAAGTATTCAGTAAGTAGGTATCACAGAAGATATGTGGCGGCTCGCAGCATGAAAGTGCAAGGCGCGCGGCGTCGGCGGCCGGCATCGACTTAGGGCGGCGCGGCGGGCAGTTAGCACACATGTAAAGCTTTATTTAGGCGGCAGGCGGCAACGCCAGCGTCTCGCGACCCGCCACCGATCAATACCCCCTTTGCGCCGCCGCGCGTCGTTTTGCGAGCAAATCTAGACTGTGTGCGCGCCAGTTCACGGCACACCATCAAATATTCAGACGCTTATTTGAACCGAATAGAAAACCAATGCTATTTCAGTGAACTCCAGCATAAATGCACCGGCTGCAGTATTTACTGCTTACAGAAACCGAACACTCTAGCCACTTTTACATTGCCTATGGTTACACACTGAAAATCGATGCACAGAATTCACTTGGTTAAAAATTTCATAAATTAAACACTGCTCTGTCACTATATTCTCTACTATTAGATTGTTTTCCAATGCTTTAAATTATTATTTATTATTAAGTACTTCAGTATGTAGTATCACTCATATCAAACATGTGAGCTGAATGTAAACAAATTAGGAAGCTAAATAGATTACAGATAAACCTTACGATAAATTACAAATAATCACTAATCACAAAACGGCAAACTCACACAATTTTGCTATAGAAATCCAAATAATACGTACATAAGTCGATGCGGATAAAATAACGAAATCGTGCGTTCTGCGAGAGCTCTCTCATACGTCACAGACCGTACGCGAGCGGCATCAAAACGCGACTGGAGTAAGAAAATAATTGAAATCTGCAGCGCGCGCGCGTATCGAACGTAGCCGGCCGCCCCGCCACCCCCGCTATGTCCACCCCCTGCCTTTTGCTACGCCACCGGCTACGTACGGTAGCACTATAGTCCTCCCCCGACCCCGACTTCGATGCATAAAACTTCATTCTGCCCTGCCCTCGCTTAACATTTTTTATGTAAAAAATAAGTATGATGAGTTATTATTGTTTGGTATTTTTTATTCCGGAAAAATCCACGGTTCCCGCGGGAATTTAAGAAAACATTCTATAGGAACCTTTACCTAACTAGATCTATACTTAATATGAATTTCGTTGTAGCAATTAAGAATAGGAAACTTACATGAAATTAGGTTGGGAGGAAACTGGAATAGGATGAGAATGATGAGATCAAAACGCGGGCTTGGAGATTAGAAATAAAACACCTAAATCCAGTGTCTATCATTTATGTCCCCTAGTCTTATCTCCGATTGGGGACAAATGGGAATTTTCTCATTTGTTCCCGAATTTAACTGAGTTTGAATTTGGGGACAATCGGGAAAACCTTTGGCAGGAAGTTGCATGGAATACCATAATACTTAGTACCTACCTACCTAGTTGTAAGTTTTATTTTTATGAAGTCATTGATATCTATATATATATACTTATAATAAAACTGTAAAGGGTCGAATTCTGTACATTGAAGATATTTTGAAAATTTTTGTTGGAGGACACTATTTAGTCGATACTGAAGCCAAAACTGTAATTTGTTTAATTTTTGTCTGTCTGTCTGTCTGTCTGTCTGTCTGTCTGTCTGTCTGTCTGTCTGTTTCACGACCGGGCATCACGGCTAATCCGCTGGATGTATTTAAATGAAACTTGACATGATTATAGCTCATACCCCGAGGTAGGACATAGGATACTTTTTGTCCCGAAATTCATCATGGTTTCCCTGGAAGACGGCATCAAAGTCAAAATGTGTACTTAGTTATAATTCAGTAACGCGTTTTCCGATTTCATTCATTCTTTCTTTGTTTGAAAGGAGGTTCTTTAAAGATTATTCCATACAAATTGTATCATCATCAATTTCGTAGTTCAGAAATTATAGTCATCAGAACCTTTATCGATGAGTTCAAGTAGGTGACTTGAAACTCGGAATGGACAAGCACCTAGGGCTAGGACGTAAGGGCTCAAGTCAGACTGGAGTACCCTTACAGCCGTAAATAAATATACTTAGCAGAAGATTTTGTATGGTTTAAGATTTTTCACTTTTAGGGTGAACAAAAATCATGAATTTATCACGTTATACCGTATCGCGCCATCTCTACAAATTATGTGGAACTTGAATGTAAAACTTGGAGATAGGTACTACCGAATTTTTGTTAATAATAATTAATTGTCATGTAATGTACTGTTTCTTGACTTTATATTAAGATGGCACTGTTGAGACATGAACAGATTAAAGTTTTCACTTCTGTCGACATTCCCGGAGTGCAGCGTCTTTTTTTATCATCCGCAATATGGAAAGGGTAAAATAATGGTTCACAAATATTTTTGGTCCTAACCGATTGACCGTCATGGGTCTTTTCATACGTAAAGAAATATATAGCCATTGCCCATTCTGATACTTGGGATTGTATTGAGATGAAGCAAAGATTTTTAACAGACTCTTATGTTGGGCTAGGGAATATTGTTAGTAGAATATTTTATCCCAGTGGTACCTACCCGGCCGAACTCTGAAAGAAGATTTTTACCACCAGCACACCTTTTCACATGATTTAATAATTTTTGACATATATGTCGATATTTCGATATTTCGATACATTGGTACAAATCGTGGTCACGTAGTGACCACGACCTGTGCCACTGGGTCGAAATATCGACAATTAAAATCGTCTTTTTGATCTTTCAACTACGTATTAATGAAACTTTATATTTTTTATTAAAAAAAGGGGTTTTCAAAATCACCACAATATAACCCGTGCGAAGTAAAACCAGGTTTCTGTACAACATCACACCAGAATCCCGCGAAAATCAAGGAATTCTACGGTATATGTAAAAAATCGTAATTCACGCGGGCGGAGCCGCGGGCAACAGCTAGTTATACATATAAACATGCCAATGTATGTAATATTTGTTAGGACGATGACTAAGTACTTAAATGTCCTAAACCATTGTAGTAGGTAAGTACACTACGTTACATAAGCATCAATATACTTACCTACCTATTAATAATTTTTAATTTTTTATCCTGAGTTTTTGATTGTAAAGCAACTGATTTTGTTATATTTTTTAGGGTTCCATACCAATTTGGTAAAAATGGAACCCTTATGGTGAGACTTTCTCCGTCCGTCCGTCCGTCCGTCCGTCTGTCACACTCGATTATTTCAGTAACTATCGAAGCTATCGATTTGAAATTTTGAATAGTTTTAGGTAATAGAGACCCAACGTCTTTGCAATCATAAAATTTTGAAAATCATTTTTATTTTTATTTAAAAGGGGGGGGTAAACCGGGTTGTTGAAATTTCAAAATGAGATAACAATATTGAGCGGGGTATCATATGAAAGGGCGTGACTTGTGTATTCTAAATCTGAATTTTATTTATTTTTGTGCCCGATAGTTTTGGATTTATTGGGCTAACTGTCGAAAAAAATACCGTTCCCCCCCTTATCTCCGAAGTTTATGGTTCGAAAAATCTGAAATAATTATGGTCAATAGGAATTAACGTATATTTTACAGGAAAAATAAAATCAACTCTCTAACTATTATACTTTTCTTGATAATAACAATAAGCCGCCAAAAACAAAGTTAGGTTTGCGATTCGCCAACAAAAGTACCTACATGTAAATTATATACTCATAAATTCATGAATAAAAGTGATTCTTTCAATGTTTTACTTCTTTTATGGTATGGAACCCTCGGTGCGCGAGTCCGACTCGCACTTGGCCGGTTTTTTTTGTTCTATGCATTATCAAAAATACGTAGTGTATTAAGCACCGACATTTAATGTACCTATGGTACATAGGTACAATATCTAATATATATAAATCTCGTGTCACAATGTTTGTCCTCAATGGACTCCTAAACTACTGAACCGATTTAGTTCAAACTTCGTGAATATCTGTCATTTGGTCCAACTTAAAAGATAGAATAGTTTTTATCCCACGTGGACGAAGTCGCGGGCATCAGCTAGTAATTATATAAATGTCATTGGTATTAAGTATTTAAAAATACTTTGATTTTACATTTGCTAATCATTTTTGCCAGGCGTCAGTAAAAGAGCGTAGGTACATAAAAATAAGGGCCTGTATTAGCAAGATAAATAAATACCTTAATCCTTCTTTTATTAGTACCTGCTTCAACCTGTGCTAATGCCAGCGAATTGCACTATAGTTTTGCTGTTGGGAGAATAGTTCACGGGTTTGCACATCTTTTATACCTACGTTGCAGACTCAAAACAGTTGATGCACTAGCAGTCAGCCCGTATGAGTACCTAACTCCCAAAAAGTTAAAAGAAGTCAGTGCGTGCCTGGGATTCTTCACATGTCTGAGGAGAAACAAACGTCTGAACATCATATGCATTTCTGTAAAAATGAAACATGACGAATCTACCTATAAGCAGTGGTCGAATTGAACTTTTTCACGAACCGGAACGCTGTACCTTCAGTGCTTCTATTATTTTTTTGGACTTTTTTACGAACCGGAACGCTATGCCTTCACAGTACCTACTCATATTCAATTATGAGGGTACAGATACATTTTTAGTAGTACTCCTGCCAAGAAGATCTCAATTATTTAAATTCCGTTTAAAATATTATTCTCAGAGCGTTCCAAACTCTGGGTTTGGAACGCTCTGAGAATAATTTTCACGAAACGGAACGCTGATTTCACGAACCGGAACGGTGATTTCACGAACCGGAACGCCGTTCCGGTGCGTTCCGGTCCAATTCGAGCACTGCCTATAAGGGTTCCGTTTTTTGCCATTTGGCTACGGAACCCTAAGAAACTGAGCAATTTCTTGAAAGGGAGACATTATTAACACAAAACCTATTGAAACACCAGCTTTTGTGTTTTTAAAGGAGAATGCCTATTCTTGTATGAAAATTGGGCTATACTTAAGTACCTTGCGTCTTAACCAAATCATCGGTAAAACATCAGAAATATTCTCAATATTATGTAAAAAAAATATTAGTAAGATATTAACCGGGAAATTGTAATAATCTGATTTTTAAGTGGTTAATTTTCTAAGTTTTATAAGTCGCATGGCAGTTCCACATGTTTCGAAACGTTTGATTACTTTTTTTTTAAAATACTTTTGAACCCCTTTTCACATTTCACTTACATAAATATATGCAATATTAAAATTTGAAAGAAGATTCTTCTTGCATATGCGCTTGAGACGCAGAGTGACGTAAATCTAGCTCATTTTCAGGCATTCTCCTTTCCTATCTTATTATGCTGTTATCTCACGCTTGGCGTCGCAAATACGCGGATGTGTAGAGATCCGCAATAGTAAAAACTGGCGCTAGTGTTGACTCCAGTCTTCAGCAGACGTACCCAGATACCTACCAGTGGATTGTAATAATAATCATTAATTTATAGTAGGTACTTGCGACTCGGTAGGTATTTTCTAATGAAGTGTGTTGTTTTTACATATTACGAAGGTACATTGTGTTCCTGGTCATCATCATCATCATCACGATTACGAAGGCAGATTGTGTTCATGGTACGAAGAGATAATGATGGTAGCACCTCGAGGAATAGGGCTCCGATCCTCCTGACCTTAAAAAAATTAGTAGGATGAAGATTCGCGGATAAACTGAAACTGATGACGTGCCTAAAACTGATGACGTGAACATTTTCGTCTTGAAGGATCATTATGAAGGTAAAACAGGAGCGAAGACCCACCCAAACAGAATGTGTAGGTAAATTTAACTTATTTAAGTGTTAAAAATAAATAGACGAAATTGTGTAAACAGTTTATTATAATAACAATCATTATTCATTTCATGGACTAGTATAAAAATAGCCAAAGCTACACAACTGAGCAAATATTTTTTGTGACATTTGAAGTTTTGTGATGTTGATGTTCATTGTAAACATACATTTGAACCACAATTTTTACATTTTTAACACCACCACAATGAACCATTAACAGCTCTCAAATATATTGCAATTCAAAGTAAGTTTTCTGATTTTAAATAGCACCACTCATAAACAGGCTTTTTTACTTCAGTCTCAGTGATTCAACAAATATTTTGGTTGTCTATGCCAGAAAATTATGGATTTTTGCAACAGTCAGCTATTCCCAAAGCTAGTAGGTATGTATTTACCTATGTAATACCTGCTGCATCCATTGGGAAACTTTGTTTAGACAACCCAAGATAAAATTAACTTTTTCACATCACTCCGGGTATTCTACCTAGCTAGCAAAGTTGTGCAAAGGATAATGCTCATATCAGTTGTTTAATGTTGTCTGTTATTGTAAAATTATAGACATTTCAATCCACAAAGACGCACCCCACTCTGTCAAAATTGCTTATGTTTCATTCAATTCGTACGGAGCTTGATACAGTGGGGAGCGTAATTGTGGATTGAAATATCTATACTTAATATAATTAATAGATAATTTGTAAATTCATTCTTATTGGCTAACATTTAATTTAAATAGTAATAATATTTCTCTTATTATTGCAGAGTATTTTTTTGTAATAGTGAAGTGATTATTCAAAGGCTATGTGTTGTCCACATCCACTAGCAAATGAGCACTCTCCTTTAGTTGTCCAATTAAATACCCAACATAGTTGGATTTCCTTTTTCATATACTGAGTATGTAGTTGAGTGTTTTGATTTTTTACCATTTTTATACAGTTACAGAGTCAACCCTACATAACAAACTTCTATAAAAAATACTATTTTATACTGACTTTTAGTTTACATGAATCCAATCAATCAATAGAATATACAAGAAAAATAATTTACAGAACAAAATACTCTATTGCTTTTGTTGTCATATAGAGTTTACTCTATACTTATACTTATTAATTAACACAATATTCATTATTGAATTTCATATTATCTTGCAGCTTGAACAATGCTTTTACTTTAAAGCAAACTGCACAAGTCTGCCTGCCAAATTCAAATTTTATTTAAGTTTTCACAATTTGTAACCTAATAAGACATTTTATTGTTATGGCAGTTAAATTGTGGCCATGGCAGTCTTTTCTATGTCATTCTTGATACTCTGATAAACAATTTATTTCCTAAAATTGACATTTTTAAACAAAGATTCTTATATAAATATCAAACACTTGACATCCTATTAGATTTCAAAACTAAATATATTTGTATTTAGTAGGAAAAGAAGTGCATTCAACCTTAAAGGTTTCCTTTAAAATCTAAAATGATATAGAACTTTTGCACCATGTGCTGTACCACAAAGCTAATATTTGCCAAAATAATTGTTAACCTAAATATTATGAGTGAATTGCTTAGGTGGAATAGTGTCACCATTGTTTTTGTATCTAATCTCTTTAATCGTCAATTGCTTTCCCTGATGGATCCTTTGTAAGTGACTCCGCATGTCATAGGAACGTGAAAATGACCTGTGACAAACCGGGCACTGTGTTTTGCCTGCGTGAGAGTCCTTGTGCAATGTTAATGACGTAGGATGTTTAAATCCTTTGGGGCACAGCTGACATCGAAACTTGGCCAGGTCTGATTCTGAAAACAGTATGTTTTCAATTAAAAACAAAAATTTTATTGAAGTTCAACAGTTATGAAAATTCATATAGATAATAGACCTTTATTGTCATTTGATTTAATGAGACCTACTCATGATGCTAACAAAATTAAAATTGAAATAACAGGACAGATTTAATTATTGTGCTGTAATCTGCTAAAGAATCTGTATGATCATCAAAAGAATCATGTATGTATAGATAACACTGCCCAGATGAAAAACCATACATAATTCTTCAAAAATTATGTAGAGACTACAATTTTGCATTGCAAAGTCAACATCTCCTGAGTATGTCCCAATGTCAGGATATAACATGTATTGTAAAAAGTGCTGGAAGAATTGTGTATCGTGTTTCACATGGGAGGTGTTCCTGCATATTGGAATTGGACCATACAGATTCTTTTCAAGTAGCAGATTATAGCAAAACAATTTAATCTGTTCTGCTAGTTATGGATTCTCCAAGACAGCCTTTTTAGCTTCCATTCAAAATTTAAAACTGATAATTATTTTTCATAATTACCTGAATTGCTTTTATCAGTTAAATCTTCAGCTGATGTTGATTGCATATCAATTTGCATATCTTCACTTGTAGATGTGCTCTGTTTTAATTTTGTAGTGCCAATATCTTGCGCTCTTGATGTCTCTGGTTGAGGCTCTTGGACTTCAATCTCATTTTCTGGGGTCCCAATGGTAACTGCAATGTTGTCTTGTGGAATGTTATCGCCTCTACTCCAAGGTAGCGTGGTTAAGTTCACAGGCTCCTCAGTAAGAACAGGCACAGGAAAATCATTAACCCTATTAGATTTAGAACTTAAGTCTAACGAATTATTGTCACTGATCCGTAACTGGTTATTAGACGATTCATCCTCCGCGTTATCAGTCAGACCCTTAACCTCTAAAAGCTCTGCAGTTATCAGAAAAGATTCCAATTGCTCCTGAAATATGTTCACCTCACCATGATACATAAAATTGATGATGGCATTGAGATCTTCGAACTTGAAGTTTCTGAATATAATCACAGGATGCTGGCAGGGGTTTTCCTTAAAAATTTGCCTAAAATAACTGCTGCATGCTGATAGCAACATTTTGTGAGCCCTAATTTTGCCACCATCACAACATAAGGTCACGTCCACCAAGTCATTTTCAAATCTTAGTGCATTGAAGGCCTCCGTTACATGAGTAACATAATTGTTCCACCGCAAAGAAAACTGAGGAGCGTTATTCATTTTTCACATTTGCTTATTAAATTACAAAATAAATACTACGGCAATTTTTAGATAGAAAAACATAAATTTTGTGGTCTGTGAACATAAATCCATGACAGTTGACAGACGTGAGACACCATCATCACTGAATTGATCACTGGTCTGTGGATCACACCACACCACAGACCATCCACAGACCCTCATAGCCACAGACAGACACAAACTCTCAGTAGAGATGCAAGAGATGCGGTAGAGAGTAGGTAGGTACCTATTGTGTTCTATAGACACAAAGTTTGTCAAAGTTGTTGGTCTTGGGCGAGAACGATCCCTCTGGTACTGTGTCCTTATCCATCTTGCTATCTCAACCATCTCAACCATTGATTACCTATGTATAATGGAATTAAGGAGCACAACACGGATGTGCCCGCGAAATTCAAAATTTTCGTGGTTTTTCGCGATTTTTAAGCTAATAAGACATAATAGGCTTATGGCCGTCAAATTGCGATAATCCCAATATCTTCTTCACGTGTTTATATAAAAATCTCTGCTCGAAAGTGTCGAGTTAAAGAAATTAGTCCGAGATTTGCGAGTTACTCACATAAAACTCGATACTCGGACTAATATCCTAGGATACACATTTTTATGCAAATATTTTGATATAATCATGTAAAGATGATACTGCCACTCTCGCAAATTGATTTCCATAAGCCTATCATGTCTAATTAGCGTACAAATTGCAAAAAACCACGAAAATTTTAAATTTCGCGGGCAGAGCCGTTGATTTCACGTTAATAAGTACTTCGTAGGTAGGTACGATGAAATTATGTATAACTATATAGTAGAGGATGTGTAGGTAACAAGAAATGTCAAGTGAAGCTTCTTAGTTAGTTATTTTATTTTATTCCTTAGTTTCGTTTTATAATGTGTTGTTTATATTTTTTATAACCACATTTATAATGTTGTCGTCATAGGTATTTGTCCTGTGTTCCGTTTTATCAATATCAGTGTAATGTACTCTTTAGTCTTTGCATCTGTGCATTGCACAATCATAGACGAGGTTAGCTTAGGACTACTAATGTCAAAAATCACCAAAATCCAAATTACAAACAAAAAATTAGGTACCTACAATGTTTCCTCTGTGAATGTTTCTTTTCATTTTCTTTCTCATGAATTATTGAAATCAAGTAATACCTTCCTCATCCTTGATCCCCCCAAACGTAAAAGGCCTCAAAAGAGTAAAGTCGCCAGCTGTGATCATCATTGATACCTACCATTCAAAAATTAATCTGGAATCGCCCCTAAAATGGTTTATATTACAACTGCCCAAAAAAGGAGTGTACCTACCTAATGTTTTTAGGGTTGGAGTGTAGGTTTTCATTTATGTCTGTATGTGAGTTTCTTTATTCCACTATAACTTCTGAACTGCTGAAGCGATGTGGACATTATATGGGGTATCATTAGACACCTTACATCCTTCTGAGTAATATAGGAATATTTTTTTGGAAGTCTTTTTATCACAGGGTCGTGTTATTTAATTACTTGTTTATGCTTGAGATTTGTCCTTTACTTTTTTATTTTTTCCACCAACAGTTACCACCTAGTAACTACCGTACCCAAAACAAAAAAGTTTTACTTCTAAAATGGTTAGTAAAGTTTTTGTTATTGTATTTAACTTTTTTGTTGTTCCATTTCTAATATGTACTTTTGATAATAATTATTTACCATTAGCATGGAAGAATCAAAGTTCGAACTACTGAGGAAGAAAAGGCTAGAAAAGAAAAAGAAAGGCAAGAAAAACTTAAAATCTTTAAACATGCTATGCAGAAGATTCTCAGTAAAGTGAGTATTTTAAACTAGCTGTTGGATGCGGCTCTGACTGTGTGAGTTTCTGTTTTCCACTAATCCTGTGGAAAACATACACTAAAAAGTAGCCTAGATGTGTTCAAGTTTTGGTTATAATCTATCTCCATTCCAAATTTCAGACAAATTGGTTTAGTAATAAACATACAGACAAAAACTTTCGCGTTTAAAATACATTGTGATTACTTATTCATTAATCAAAGGAAGAAAAACGATTATGTATAAGTAGTAACTTGTAATGACTAATAATTTTCTTTTTCAACAAAAAATTAAAAATTTGCTTTTTTATTTAATTAATTCAAAGGATGTTTTTTGTTGGAATTTTCCAACTCCTAAAAAACCACTGGACTTATTTTAACTCATTTGCTCTGTAACTCAGCAACCACAGGAGCCTGAGATGCATGTACCTGCTAACTATTGTGTCACGAGTGGCATTGAGATGAGCTCATGAGTTGCCACAGTTACGAAATTTGAAATTATAGCAAAAAACTGCAAGAGTGCGGCCTCCCATGCGATGATTAGTATGCTAGGGTTAACTCATTCTTGAATTCAGTCTAATATAAACAACTTTCCTTTCTTTCAATGTCCTGGAAAATAAATATTCATGACCAAATAAAAGGCTTCAGCTATTGCAGTTTAAACTATTTAGCAAAATCATAAAGCAAAGATACTATATTAATTGGTGTAATTAATGGCACATATACGTCTTGCTAACTTTTAGAGAAAAGAAGGTGAGCAGGACGAAGAACAATTAGAAATCACTGGAAAGGTTCTATCATCTAATCCAGATATTTATACTCTGTGGAACATCAGACGAGAAATATTAATTGTTTTTAGGTAAGAATGAATTTAATGAACAGGTTGTTAGCTTTCAGTTCACGCTATTTAATTTAAAAAATTAAGAACACTATAGAAATAGTCTGCAATCAGATTTTCTTAAGCTAACTTTCTATTCTTTAATGTAATATGTATGAATTATGATATTAATCATTGTGTAGATAGATCTATTTAATTTTTTTTTGTTTAATATTTCAGTAAAACTAAAAATGAAGATGAAATGTCCAAACATTATGACTCTGAGCTGAGCTTAACCGAGTATTGTTTAAAAATTAATCCAAAGTCATACTGTGCATGGCATCAAAGGGAGTGGGTTCTGTCTACAAGACCTAATCCAGATTGGAAGAAAGAACTTGAATTGTGTAACACATATCTCAAGTATGATGAAAGGAATTGTAAGTTATAATTTCTGTAAAACTTGTAAGTACAGATTAATTAAAATTAGATGCTTAGATATTACCATAGCAGTATAGCCTACTGAAAAATAATAATTAATGAAAAATTAAAATTAACCAATATATTGAAACTAACTATAAATTTATCATCACATTATAAAGACTATACTATGTATGTGTCTGCATGTATGTTTGTTACTATTGCACACTTAAACTACTAAACCTATTTCGCTGGATGCAGAAATGGAGATAGATTATACCATGGACAATAATAACTGAAATTTCTTTGGGGGTTAAAGATCCAACGGGAATTTTGCAAAATACATGTCATCCCAAGTCTCCATTGTAAAGGGAACCTCTATGCTAAATTTCAGCTCCTAAATCAGTGAGTAAATGGATAAATCGGAAATTTGTAAATAGTAGAAAGGGCAATTTTACAGTAGTAATGATTCTTTCTCTCATTATTGTTTCTTTAATAATTATAACAAATTGTAATTTTCTTTGCTTTAAGTCCACACTTGGGATTATCGTAGATTTGTGGTAAGCCAGTGCAAGCCACCATTGCAGGAAGAGTTTGATTTTACTACCGAAAAACTGTATGACAATTTCTCAAACTATTCCGCCTGGCATTACAGAAGCAAAATGTTAGTTGAATTATATCCTGATGTAAAAGGTCAGTAGACTTTATTACAAGCTTTTTTATATTATTTGTGTGACAGCTGCATTGGACAAACACTAAACAGCCTTTAACCTCTTTGGTAGCTGGATAAAGTAAAATTTTTGGTATACTTTGGAAATAAGTATTTTAGCCTTTTCAGTGCTGTGTGAATGTGAAAGTTCTTACACTAAAACCCTTTTTCAACATTTTTCTTTTGGCTAAGAGCGATGAAGACATATTCACCTGGTGTTAAGTGATACCCATGCTACCCTCATCACATACAGTTCATCCTAGGGCTTTGCATTATGAGTAATACACTGCAGTGTATGTACTATACCTGATATAGGTACTATACCTAGCAATTTTTCTAAGACATGTGTTTGCAACATTGATAAATTGATCATGGTTAATCTCATTTTAACTATAAGTTCCGCGCGTTGATATTGCGATGGAACCTTGTCACAATAACAGCTGCGTGACGTCATGTGCCGCAAAAAAGTACAGACAGCAAAAAGGTTAATCTTCTTTTCGTGTGAGGTGTTGCCACCTCTGGTGAAAAAATTAATAACCTAGGGTTATAGGTATTTCTATTATATTATGTAATATATTTATAGGTAAGAATTTAATTATAAGTATTTTTCATTAAATTACCTACTACCTAATATTATACACGTGGAAGAAGTCTTGTCTGTTTGATACATTTTCTTTAAACCTCTCAATCTATTGATAACAATAACAAAACTTAACAACAAAAATATAACAGGATAACGAAAATAAAATGCTATAAAAACACGTGGCAGAGGTACTCAATACACGTAAGCGCTGGCTGAACATGCGAACGGTACTGACAGTTCGACGACGACTACGTCACTAAGATGGCCGCCAGTCGCAATATCAACGTGCGGGGCTTATATGCCTTATTATTAATCAAAAGCAAATAAATCAAAAGCAATAAATTATTAATACAAATAAAGTCCTATTTTTCATTTGCAGGAGGCAGACCAATTCAAGATAATCACCACAAGCATGAGTTGAAAATGGTTCAAAGTGCTGCATTTACTGACCCTGATGATACAAGTGCCTGGTTTTATCAGAGGTGGTTACTGGGTTGGTAAATATTCTTTACATATTTTATTTAACTATGGACAGGCCAGGTCCACTTATCACGTGATCGAAGAAACTACAGGTAGCCGTCTCGATGTACTAATTTCAGACGGCCGCCGTGCGCCGGCTACTTTGCTCGCGTTACTTCTTGTACGGTCTATTTCACACGCTGCGTGAGCCCGTGCCCGAGTGATTTGTGTCTATTTGCAGGTGCAGTAAAAGTCACTATACAACTTGTTTCGTGTACTGTGACTCCATCAAAGACAACAATTGCCTGGAGTAAAAAAGTTTCTAGGGATTATGTAAATCGTGAAATTAAGATCTATTTCAATGGCCAAATTATAGAAGGAAATTGGGTCTCCTGCACTGGACTTGAATATGACGATTTATGGCTTCTTCAACACAATCAAGTAGTCACGGATGATTTAGATATTAAGGTAATTTTATTTACAGTAATGCCATTCGGCAGCATTGTCTATCAAGAGCAGCTAAAGGATAGTGGCCGTGGATGTATGGAATCCCTTACCAAGCTTATTACAATCCAAACTTTATTTTTGATAAACTGCAGTCTCCACATTAACTCCTACAGTTATAATATTTTTAATTAACATCCGATTTCCAAAGTTATGGGCAAATAAACAAATTGTATAAAATCTGTATGGCAGGCATGTGCATTTGACAGTAATGAGCATTGAAAAGAAAGCGACTTGTTGTATGAATAATTGAATTCCATATATAAAAAAACAAATACCCAGTGCCAATGGTTCTTAAAAACACTATTTTAAATTTCTAGAATATCTTGGTTTGGTTTTGATTCATGACAAAACTATACTACGGTTCAGGTTAGGTTAGGTTAGTCTTTGTGAAGGATTTTAGCCAGCAGTCACGGCCGATATACTACCCGTTCGCAGAAGATTTGCCGACACTTGCCCTCCCACAGACCGCAACCCGCGCTCATCCGTTATCAAACGAACGCGGGCCGCGGTAGTATGAAGTGTGAGAGGAAGTCATCCGCAAAGCTTCTGCGAACGGGTTAAGTATACGCCACCACAATATTATGATTCTGTTTCTAGTTTTGCAAGCGTTTATTAAAGAGTGGCAAATCCCACCCGCTACGATTGTAACTTTGTGCCTTGCTGATTTTAATTTTCAGAGTTAGATTTTACTCTGGCTGTCTTATTTTATAACACTGAAATTAATAGTAGTTTATGGTACAAGTGAGTAAAGTTGGTGATTACCGCTGAGGCGCCATTGTGCCATTGGCGCGTTAGGTGAGGGTCTTAAGATAGCCGAGGACGGTAATCATCAATACTCACGTGTATCATACAACATTTTTCAACACACTTGTGAATAAAGTAATACTAAAAAAATAATTTTATTTAGTAGATAAAATCAAAAAAACTGTCTAAGTCACTTGTGATTAATATTAATGAAAAAGTCACAGTTTGCGATTAAAGGTGACATTATGTGCCTAATGCGGTGAAATTAAAGCCACTTTATGAGCAAGTGTGTTGAAAAGATTTTTACTTTTTTTCTGGTGATTGTCATTAAAATAACTAAATATTACAGGTGGAACACACTCTTGGAGAAGAAAAAGAAACAATTTCGTGTGTGAAGTACGAGCCATTTACATATGTAGGAAAGAATAGAATATGTTTCCAGAACCAATACTCTGAACCTGTAATAGAGGAATTGAATGAACAACTTGATTCATGTCGGCAGTTATTAGCATTGGAACCAGATAATAAATGTAAGTCAATGCCCTGTTACTTACCTGTATAGTACTAATTGTTAAGTTAACACTGTAATGGTTAGTAATAGCCATTTCAACAAATTTTGAATAGCTATACAACTTCCCAATTAAATGGAAATCTATCTATAATTAGTTGATAACAACAAATACAATTAGTTCTCACCCAATTTCAAACATGTTTTAAAGCAATTGTTTGCTTTTGACACAACTGAACTGATTTTGGTGGGACTTTTAAAGGCGGCAGGCACAAGAAAAGAGTTTAGTTACTTTTTAATTTATCCCTAAAAAAGTATTTCGGCGCGATATTAAAAAAAAATGTCTATTTTTGTTTCAGGGACATTACTAACAACAACCTTCTTCTTGTACTGTATTGATGCTAGTCTTTATCACAAAGAAATCGTGGCGAATCTTGAAGTGCTGAAAGTTTTAGACTGTCAAAGATGTAGATACTATAGTGACTTATTATCCAAATGGAATGTTGAACAGCAGTTGCCTCGGGACTATGAGAGAAACAGTCTGCAGTACAAAGTGGGGTTCACTGAGAAGATAACATGTTTACCTCATTTACAGTATTACAGTTTTTGTAGAATTGTTGATCTATCCCATCAGAATTTAACATCAAGGATATTGCCCACGTTAATTAAATTGCAGCACTGTAAGGTAATTTTTAGATGATATTATACTGTATCTTTATAAACATTGCAATTTAAAAATTACTATCAGATAATTGGTTATAATAATCGAAACCAACTGCATGACTTGCACGTTATGGGAAGTATAGAGCGAAATGAAATCAAAATTGAAGCTGGCAAAAAGAGTAGAAAAAATACTACTACAAAACTAAATCATTCCATATCATCGGAACCCGTGATTTTAATCAGCATTTTTTTTCAGGTGCTAAATTTATCAAGCAACAAGTTAGAAACATTAGAGGGCTTCCCTAGTATAGAACTGGAAGAATTGAATGTAGAAAATAATGTTAATTTAAATGTGGCGCAGGTTGAAGTATTTAAAAATAAACACAAATCTATGAAAATATATGTTTAATTATAGTCTAATTCTAGGCATTATATTTTTATGGAAAAAGTAACATATTTTTCAATTATTTTATGTTTTTGTATGCAAATATTATTTACTGTGGTGCTTGAAAATAAGGGTTAAAATATGCCAAAAGTTAATTCACAACTCTTTGCAATAAATGTGTGATCTACTCTTGTGTAGTAGCGTGACATCGAAATATTAAGCTAAACAATGCCCAAAAGGTATCACAGCCTTCTTTGGCATATTTTCACCCTGAGATGTGCATTGTCTACCAATAAGTAGCTCTCAACTAGATTATAATATCACTTACGAGTGTTACAATATTTTATAGAGTTATACAACAGATTTAACGTGAAATACACGGCTCATCCTTAGAGACATTGCCGCTAGATGGCGCTGTTACGATAGTTACAGTTTTTAATCATTTACGCCAATCGTAATGAACTTTTTTAAATAATATTTGTTTTGCGAAAGTTAAACATTGTCTTTTATTTTATCACATCATTATTTCAAACTAAAACGTAGCCAATTCGTTATTTAGTTCAAGTAGTACCTGGATGACCGAGCTTCGCTCGGTTTTTTTTGTAAATTGTAATTTGGAGTAGAAACTATATTTAAATATGAATTACATAGGTAGGTACTAATGTAATGATGAAATATGAAAAAATATTTTTCGATCTTATCGACATAATAATAAAAAAAAATATGAACTCGTAAATATGGTTAAGGCGAAATCAACGACTCTGCCAGCGAAATTCAAAATTTTGATTGTTTTTTTGCAATTTGTTCTCTAATTACGCATTTGTGAGAATGGCAGTATCGTCTTTGCATGATTATATCAAAATCTTTGCATAAAAATGTTCTAGGAAATTAGTCCGAGTATCGAGTTTTATGTGAGTAACTCGCAAATCTCGGACTAATTACTTTAACTCGACACTTTCGAGCAGAGATTTTTATATAAATACGTAAAGAAGATATTGGGATTATCGCAATTTGACTGCCATAAGCCTATTATGTCTTCTTAGGTTAAAAATCGCGAAAAACCACAAAAAATTTGAATTTCGCGAGCACACCCGTGGTGTGCTCCTTAAATAAAAATCACGAGTGTAATTAGTTTAATATTTATATATTATACTAATACTTATTTTTTTACATTACATCAACCAATTACGTAAGTTATTTTATTTCGAGTGTTTAAAATTATCGCTGCCAACGGGACTTGAACCCCCTAGCTATCACGGCTGAGTGCCCTGCCAATTGTGCCATGGTTTATCTTGCTCTGTGGATGGCACGATAATTTTGATATTGGGAAACTACGATTAAAAACCAATTTCAAAGGCTCATTATTTCGAATGGAGCTAGCTTTGAACGAGAGAATACCACCTTGCCCCTTTTAATGTTGTGCCCGCTAAACTCATTGCCATAAACTTACGATGTATAATTATTAGCCCACTATTACTAGCTGGGCACCGTTAATCAAATACTTAACTTCGTTAATCGTTAATCCGTTACAAAATAAGTTAGCTTCGTTAAACGTTAAAGCGTTACTTTGCGGAAGAATTAACGCAAGTTAACGTTAATCGTTAATCCGTTAATATACCTACCTATGTAAAATTGCCTTTTTATATCGTTGCGTTACTGAATTAATAAAACCTGTTGGTTTAGAGTCTGAAGTTAGGTTAGGTACTTAGGAAAAAACAAAATACTTACTTGTATAATTCAAACGTGAGATAATAGTCGGGCATAGGGTGCATATTCCCCTTCTTGAACACTAACATGTTGAAGTTCATTTTACAATTCATCATGAAGATAAAATATAATTAATAATAATCATGTACTTCGCAATTCCTTTGAAAATATGTGCACAAAATTTTATGTTGATCGGCTAAGTACCTAGTTTCTACGTAAAAGCGTAACAAATTCACATTTATTATGCAAGTATAGTAGGCATTGGATTAACGATTAACGGACTTCTGCATATTAACGGAAGTTAACGTGTCCGTTAACATTTTTAGAAGTTAACTTAAAAGTTAAACCGTTAATCAAAATGTTAACTTCGTAAATTAACGATTAACGGATTAACGAGTTAATGCCCAGCTATGCCCACTATTAGCAAAAACTAAATAAAATTTGAATTTTCGCGCCCAATTCGTTGACTCCATAAAAAAATTAGTATTAAGTACTTCTCGTCAATAGATGTCAGCAGAAAGAGTCATATTTATTGTGTCGTTAAAACAGTTGGATGCCTGTGCCATTATAATAGTATTGCTATTGGCCAATAGATGTCACGTTGTTTCCTAGTTTTCAATATATCGAGAAACAATATGAGGTAAATGAGTATTGTTGAGCAGAGTTTTGATTACAAATATGAGATGCATAAATGTTGTGTATAAACTATATAAACTTAGGATGTATAAGCCCACTAAACCAGAAAACTAAATAAAATTTGAATTTTCGCGCCCAGTTCGTTGACTCCATAAAAAAATTAATATAACTTCTCGCCAATAGATGTCGGGAGAAGTCATATTTTACCTTTAGCATTATAATATTATTCTCGTTAAAACAAATGCCGGCCGCGGTCATTAAAATTCGTTTCACTATTCGCTAATAGATGTCATGTAGTTTCCCAGATTTCAAGCTATCGGGAAAAAATATGAAGTAAATGATTATACCTGGTTGATCAAGCTTTGCTTGGTAATATCACAGCCACTCACCAATAGATGGCAGCAGAAAATTACTGTAATAGTTTAACTTTTTGCCAATAGATGTCAGGAATAGAGTAACATTTTTTTTATTGGTAAATACGACATTTAAAAAAATGAATCCTAGCTAGATCGATTTATCGCCCCCAAAACCCCTTGTATACTAAATTTCATGAAAATCGGTGCAGCCGTTTCCGAGATCCAGAATATATAGAAATATATATACTTACAAGAATTGCTCGTTTAAAGGTATAGGATAAACTTAGGATTTATAAGCCCACTAAACCAGAAAACTAAATAAATTTTGAATTTTCGCGCCCAGTTCGTTGACTCCATAAAAAAATTAATATAACTTCTCGCCAATAGATGTCGGGAGAAGTCATATTTTACCTTTAGCATTATAATATTATTCTCGTTAAAACAAATGCCGGCCGCGGTCATTAAAATTCGTTTCACTATTCGCTAATAGATGTCATGTAGTTTCCCAGATTTCAAGCTATCGGGAAAAAATATGAAGTAAATGATTATACCTGGTTGATCAAGCTTTGCTTGGTAATATCACAGCCACTCACCAATAGATGGCAGCAGAAAATTACTGTAATAGTTTAACTTTTTGCCAATAGATGTCAGGAATAGAGTAACATTTTTTTTATTGGTAAATACGACATTTAAAAAAATGAATCCTAGCTAGATCGATTTATCGCCCCCAAAACCCCTTGTATACTAAATTTCATGAAAATCGGTGCAGCCGTTTCCGAGATCCAGAATATATAGAAATATATATACTTACAAGAATTGCTCGTTTAAAGGTATAGGATAAACTTAGGATGTATAAGCCCACTAAACCAGAAAACTAAATAAAATTTGAATTTTCGCGCCCAGTTCGTTGACTCCATAAAAAAATTAATATAACTTCTCGCCAATAGATGTCGGGAGAAGTCATATTTTACCTTTAGCATTATAATATTATTCTCGTTAAAACAAATGCCGGCCGCGGTCATTAAAATTCGTTTCACTATTCGCTAATAGATGTCATGTAGTTTCCCAGATTTCAAGCTATCGGGAAAAAAATATGAAGTAAATGATTATACCTGGTTGATCAAGCTTTGCTTGGTAATATCACAGCCACTCACCAATAGATGGCAGCAGAAAATTACTGTAATAGTTTAACTTTTTGCCAATAGATGTCAGGAATAGAGTAACATTTTTTTTATTGGTAAATACGACATTTAAAAAAATGAATCCTAGCTAGATCGATTTATCGCCCCCAAAACCCCTTGTATACTAAATTTCATGAAAATCGGTGCAGCCGTTTCCGAGATCCAGAATATATAGAAATATATATACTTACAAGAATTGCTCGTTTAAAGGTATAGGATAGGATTAATATCTGTCATCTCGGTGAGCGTAAAGACACAACGCGCACGCATACATTGATGCTATGGTTCCAATCCAAGGTTCTGTGTTTCTTACGTGTTCTATCAATTATAAGCGTAAAAAAGACATAGATGCAACATAGATGGCGTTAAAATTAAAATACTCAGAGATATCATTTATAGTCCACAATATTAAATTTTCGGTGACAGATCAAGGGCAAGACAATAAATTCAAAACTCCGAGCTGGTACTAAAATTTTCTTGATAAATAAAAACAAAAAAAAAACTAGTTATTGCCCGACCCAAGTATCGAACCCAGGAGCGCGTGATTACATCCACCTATTCTATTTATTTTACTTGTAGGTATCTAACAAGTAATTACCTACCTATAGATATTTCCATCCAAGGAGACACGCCCCATTCTGTGAAAATCGCTAATGTTTCATTCGATTCATATGAACTTTGTCAGGGTGCGGTGCATCGTCGTGGATTGAAATTAGATTTAACAACTAATGTATATTTTTCGAGATTAACTCAAGTAAAAAATGTATGAGAGCGTGTGGTCCTTAAACATGAAAGAAAAGACATTCTTATTGGTTACCCTATCTATACTTATAATAAAACTGTAAAGGGTCGAATTCTGTACATTGAAGATATTTTGAAAATTTTTGTTGGAGGACACTATTTAGTCGATACTGAAGCCAAAACTGTATTTTTTTTAATTTTTGTCTGTCTGTCTGTCTGTCTGTCTGTCTGTCTGTCTGTCTGTCTGTTTCACGACCGCGCATCACGGCTAATCCGCTGGATGGATTTAAATGAAACTTGACATGATTATAGCTCATACCCCGAGGTAGGACATAGGATACTTTTTGTCCCGAAATTCATCATGGTTTCCCTGAAAGACGGCATTAAAGTCAAAATGTGTATTTACTTATAATTCATTAACGTGTTGTCCGATTTCATTCATTATTTTTTTGTTAGAAAGATGGTACTTCATAGATCTTCCTAGAAATATTTGAGGGTTATTAGTTTTATAGTTCAGAAATTACAAACCCCCAAACCCTCAGTAACAAGTCCAAAAAAGTAGAACTACAGAATATATAAAGAATCTTAGAATGTACGGCTCAACTTAAGCTGGCTGGAAGTTCAACCATATGAAATAAACAGAACACGTATATTGAGACTGTAAGTAAATTAGCAATACTTATTTAAAAAAAAAACTGACAGTGACTAGCACTGAGACAACTGTGTCAGAAAAATATTTTAAAGATTTAAAAACACACATTGAGATCGTTTTCAATTTAATTCATCTTATTGGAAGCCAGCACATACTCTGCGGTTCCAGTTTCATCATTTGCTCTAATGCTAGGTAAGGTACCCGGTATTTCACATAAAAAGCGATTTATATTGATGATAAAAAGATGATCACAGCAATGGATCACAGTTACAGGCCCCAATAATATAAACGTGGAATTGTTCAAGGACTTGGAGATCTTATATTATGTACAAAGGATGTACTTGAATCCTGAGGCAGAGCATCGGGGTCATCATCATCAGGTCGCGTCCGCGTTGGTGCAAATGCATGACCCATTAATCACAAAACTAGGCATAACACGTTGCTGAGCAAGAGCCTGTATGTTAGGCCTATGTGAAATAAAGATATTTTTTGATTGATTGCTGTGGCTACGATTTTTTTTTAAACTTACCCTGGTGTGATAATATTACCCCGCAATAAACTTCCTTACGGCGCGGCACGGGGTCAAATCTTGCTTCGTAAGACTTAAGTACTACCGAAATTTTGTTAAATAATAATTAATTATCATGTAATGTTCTGTTGCCTGACTTTATTAAGATGGCACTGTTGAGACATGAACAGATTAAAGTTTTCACTTTTGTGAACATTCCCAGAGTACCACGTCATTTTTTATAATCCGCAACATGGAAAGAGTAAAATAATGGTTCACAAATATTTTTAACTCTCAGGTCTTAACTGGTCCTAACCGATTGACTGTCATAGGTCTTTTTATACGTAAACAAATATATAGCCATTGCCCATTCGGATATTTTGGATTGTATTGAGATGAAGCAAAGATTTCTTATGTTGGGCCGGGGAATATTGTTAGTGGAGTATTTTATCCCAGTGGTACATACCCGGCCGAACCCTGAAAGAAGAGCTCTACCACCAGTACAAATTTTCACTTTGTACTGGTGGTTTTGATTTAATGATTTTTGACATATTTCGTGGTTTCAGAATAAAAATCACATTGAAAAGGACGATTTTAACTGTCGATATTTCGATACATTGGTACAAGTCGTGGTCACGTAGTGACCACGACCTGTGCCACTGGGTCGAAATATCGACAGTTAAAATCGTCCTCTTGATCTTTCAACTACGTATTAATGAAACTTTATATTATGATTAAGAAAAAGGAGTTTTCAAAATCACCACAAGATAACCCGTGCGAAGTAAGAACAGGTTTCTGTATAACATCACAATTCACACCAGAATCCCGCAAAAAATCAAGGAATTCCACGGTATATGTAAAAAAATTGTAAGTAATTGACGCGGGCGGAGCCGCGGGCAACAGCTAGTATATACTAAAGTTTAAATGACACTTTTAACCTTAAGATTTTAAAGCCTACACAATATAAGTAATAAGGTAATACTAAGACTAAATAACGTTTTATAATATTATTATAATATTCATTATAAGTTAAAACTGACCAACTGGTTGGATAAATAAATATATTGAATGTAAATGAACATATACATTTTTTGTTTTATTTAATCACTATAATTACCTGTGATAATTACCTTAGAATTATCAAAATCGATGGCTCCTAATCTACCACTAACTACACTGAGTCAACTAACTTTGTCAATTATTACAAAAAATATAAGTATCTATCTAAAATGTGTTTATATCACTGATAAACATAAGTTTATAATATTGATCAGATAACTAAAAAATTGGTCAAGTGCGAGTCTGGCTCGCCCACTGAGGGTTCCGTACTATTAAGACCAACTCTAACCGTAAATTAAACACCCCTGCGCCCACCAAATTTAAAAACGAGACATCTGTTTAATTTTTTACGAGTATATTGTATTGACTGATTTTACACAATACATCGTAGGCATGAATAGCTCAGTGGAACAACTTGTGCCCATTATTGTGCATCTTTGTGTTAGCTTTTTTAAAAAATTTTAACTATGTAATTAAGTATATGGGGCATTTCACGTGAAGCGGACAGGGAAAAAAAAGTGAGGTTCTGGAAATCGATCATATTTGGTCCATTTTAATAGATATGGATGTGAACACAAAATATTTTTTTTGTATAATGTATATTTCACAAGTTATGGGTTTCTAAAGAATTGTCGAAATTGTAATATGTATTTTAAGAAAGTGGTTTTTCGTATTTAACAAATTTACAATAAAATATTTAACATAGCGATACATATTGGAAAAATACTGCTCTTTTTAACAATAAAGTAAAATTAAAAAATAAAAATTTTTTCATGTCCAAAACCGGAAGTAAACTTTTCAAACGTGAATTTCAGTCACTTCGACCAATTTTTTTTTTAATTTTTTTATTTCAAAATATAGCTTAAAGTGTCTTAAAAATATCCTAGAAAATTCATAGTGGGATCTTTATAAGTTTAGGAGTTAGAATGATTAATGTACATTAGGGTGGTTCGCGCTTGTATGGAGTTTTTTTTTTGAGATTTTCTGTAGGGCTGGGTGTGGAAAAGATGCTCCAAGAGGCAACAATTAAAAAGTTAAGGGAGTCTTATGATATTTTAAGTGTAAGTACTGACCCAAGAACGATGAATATTTAAAAAATCGCCTGAATTTAGGGGTTATTCCGGACGTAATTTATAAAAAAAATATTGACTCTATAACACGTTTTATCAATTAATATAAATAGTAATAAAAATGAATTGCTTTTCCTTAGTCTCGCTAAAACTCGAGAACGGCTGAACGGATTTATATTATCTTAGTTTCGAAATGTTCCTGGAAGTCTAAGGAAGGTTTAAAAGTTGATAGCAAAAAATAAACGGAAAACCCCTAAACAGCTCTTTTCTTTTTCCCATACAAACGTTTTCTAACTAAAACGTAGAGTTAAAGATGAGATGTCGAAACGACGCAATCTGATTGGTTACTCAAACACAGGTCTGCTTTGCACCGCTTTGGTGGAAACCAGGCCTTACGCAGGACAAACGGGCCGGGACAAAAATATTTCTAAAGCGGAACGGAGTCCACAGGCACTGCTAGTATTATATAAACTTAAGATTAAAACTAGCATTAATATAGAAATAACGGAGTTAGATAGTAACAAATATATAAACTTTTCGTACGTTTTTAATCATAATTTTGCTCCAACACAGCAAGACTGTATAGAAATTTGAGCTAAATTATTTAAAAAAAAATACGAAAAGTGTATGAAGCAAGGTATATTGGTATAACCATCTCATTTTCTGATTAATAAACGTTTTTCTATCGAATAAGTAAATAGTATAATTCAATTAAACCTTAATAGTAATATTCTTCGATTTTTGAAATTTTCTGACATTGTGGCACTGACCTAGTTCTGATTATTAATTTTATAGAATATTTTATAGTTATAATAAATAGCCAATAGCCCTGTTCTGCATTTAATTAACCAGAAAGGCATGAAATTTGAGTAAGAAATAAATTTGAGTCAGTCTTAATCTAAAGTTTATTACAAATTAATAAAACGTGTTATAGTCTATATTTTTTTTTAAATTACGTTCTGAATAACCCCTAAATTCAGGTGATTTTTTAAATATTCACCGTTCTTGGGTCAGTACTTACACTTAAAATATCACAAGACTCCCATAATTTTATAATTTTCGCCTCTTGGAGCATCTTTTCCACAACCAGCCCTAAAGAAAATCTGAAAAAAAAAATCTCCATACAAGCGCGAACCACCCTAATGTACATTAATCATTCTAACTCCTAAACTTATAAAGATCCCACTATGAATTTTCTAGGATATTTTTAAGACACTTTAAGCTATATTTTGAAATAAAAAAATTAAAAAAAAAATTGGTCGAAGTGACTGAAATTCACGTTTGAAAAGTTTACTTCCGGTTTTGGACATGAAAAAATTTTTATTTTTTTAATTTTACTTTATTGTTAAAAAGAGCAGTATTTTTCCAATATGTATCGCTATGTTAAATATTTTATTGTAAATTTGTTAAATACGAAAAACCACTTTCTTAAAATACATATTACAATTTCGACAATTCTTTAGAAACCCATAGGTAACTTGTGAAATATACATTATACAAAAAAAAATATTTTGTGTTCACATCCATATCTATTAGAAGTATAAATGGACCAAATATGATCGATTTCCAGAACCTCACTTTTTTTTCCCTGTCCGCTTCACGTGAAATGCCCCATATGTATAATTAAATATTCGGTGAACATTTGAAGCGTTATTAATATGGAGCAAAAACAAGCAAAAAAATGACGTTTGAAGCCCCCTAAAATATTTATTTTATTCTACTTTTCAGTATTTGTTGTTATCGCAGCAACAGAAATACGTCATCTGTAAAGATTTCAAGTCTGTATCTATCACGGTTCCAGAGATACAGCCTGGTGACAGGACGGACAGCGAAGTCTCAGTAATAGGCTTCCTTATTTACACTTCGGGTACAGAACCTTAAAAACAATGGTGTAAACTAGATTTCATCATTATCGCCATTTGAAACTAGTCACTCTTCTTACTGCTTTACTGTTTAAGTGTATTGTGATCAGAAGTACAGTTGACACAAGGTAGGTAGTTAGGTACCTACTTTAGAGCCATCTAAAAAATTTAAAACTTTTTGCTACTTTAAGTTTGTACCTTATTTTATTAGAAAATGTGATGAGGATGTTACCTCTGTATTCTCTGCGTAGGATTTCTAAAGGAAATACAACTATGGAATTACATGTTATTAATATTAAGCAAATAACAACTGAAAATTATTATTTATTATTATGAACATTGAACACTAATTGCTGGCCAAGTGAGCCTTTACACTTTTTTGAGAAAATTAGTTTTCATTTATTTATTAATTATACCTCAATTAAGAGGTCTGTGAACTACGATGTCTCCGTTAATGCAAAATACCAAATCATTTGTAATTCGTGAATATTTCGATATGATGTTGTGGTGTTATTCGGATTCATATAGTAATAATCTATGCTCCTGGCCATATTTAGTTCGGAAATATTTCTGTAAAATAAAATAATAATTTTGATCAAAATTTTTATAACTTTGGTCGAGTTCCGTAATACCAAAAATTATGAATCAAAACTTGTAACTTTCTTTGTTAACTGGTGTTTTTCTTTAGCTGGACAACAAAAACTGTGCTTCTGAACTAATGCGACGTGAGATAGTGTTGTTTTAATTACAAAACAAATAAGCAGAAAACATGTCCTCTTTGCCATAAAAATAAGCAAAACTAAATTCGTTTACAATTTCGTCTAGCAACAGTATTTCGGAACCAGATATGGCCAGGAGCATAGATTATTACTATACGAACCCGAATAACACCACAACATGATCGAAATATACACGAATTACAAATGATTTTGGTATTACGTTTGTATGGGAGACATGGTAGTTCACAGGACTCTTAAGTGGATGACATTTAGCTGCCACATATAATACATGGCACCTCACAAAACTAGAAAGTAAGCTTGAGATTCAAACCCTGGACCCCCAGTTAGGAGAGACATCTGAAGCACTGAGGTTTCACAGCTTAGCTTTGCAAGTTAGAAATATCACAATTCACAAATATTATTCACCTACTGTCAGGTTAAGGTTACTTTTGTGTTTCCACTTGGAAGGAACTAAATTGGTTCTGAGTGCACACAATTTTGAACACCTTAAAGAACAGGCAGGAATTAGGTTAAGCATAAATTATAAAAGGTTATTTTATTACAATTGAAGAGACTATTGCTCCAACTGATGATAACAAAGGATCTTCGTCCCAGTACACTTTACCACAGGTTTCACAAAGTGTTGCTGGTTTACAGGACGCTGATAGATTGCGAACATTGCTGATAACAATTATTGCACCTTTGCTTGTGACACATGGTTCATCATGAACATCGCCATTGTTAATTGATGAAACCGGTGCACCAGGTTGGTAATCGTCATCTCCATCGGAATCACTAAGAAAGTTACTATAAGCATCTTCATCATTATCACTATGTCGTCTGCTATATTTTGTTGTACAGTAGCTGACAGATTCGTACTTACTACACAAAACCTTTACATTGTCAGGTGCCAATTTTGTCAGTTCTTTACCATTACATTGTAAGCATCTATTGAAAAGGTCAGTTTGCTTCACAATAATGTTAAAGCCAGTTAATACTCGCTGCAACTGGTCTTTGGAACTGCCTTTACTCACATCCAAAATTGAATTTTGAGGGAATTTTGTAGTTGGCGATAGCTTCATTTTTGGTGTTAAGATTAATCGATTTTCGAACATAGCTAAATTAACCGTGTCATGCCAATATATTGCTGTTGGAGGAACCATCGTATCAATATCACAATACCTTAAATAAGCCACTAAATCTGACAACTCTGGCTCAACCAATAGTTTGACATCTTTGCTGCACCTTTGAAAATTTGGAATGGATGCTTCAATTCTATCAACAACTTTGGTTTTTTTGGTTGTCTTCATTTTCTTCTCTAACATCACATAATTACATACTTCTTCAAAATTTATCTTCTGTTGCACACACAACTTTTGGAGGTAGTTATAAATTTCTAGTAAAACATATGCATCAAGAGCTGCATAGTTTATCTGTGTTTTCCTTAATGGTCTTAATTCCCAGTTGGAACACTGCTCAGCCTTCTCCAGTGGCACACCAAAGCATGCCTGAACTATTGAACTTAAACTATTACCACCTGTATCCCTGTCGCTGGGTAAGGATAGTCCAAGATTAATAACACTCTTCCACAGTAAACTTAAATCTAATAACCCTTCACCCTTTACTTTAATAGTACCTAGTCCAGTCACTGATGCTTTTATTTCTTTCAAATCTTGTTCAAGGCCAAAACCAACTTTAATTATTTCTGCATTGTCTAAAAATGATTTATTAAACCTGTACCAAAAGCTTGTATACTGTTTACTGTTTAAAATGATCGTATCAATCAAGTAAACATGTTCGAAGGTAGCAATTTGAATGAGTGCAACTTGAGACTGCACAGCACCGAAAGATGGCTTCCATTCACAGTCAATACTCACTATACTGCAATTTACTAAAGTTGTAACTAGATCATAAAACTTTTCAGCTGTGTCAATGATAATTATATCACTTTCATGCAGAGGAAGCTTGTAGAAGTTCTCGGAACTATTTCCTGGATCCCACTGCTCTTCCTCATTATGTACTTCTTGTAAAGACATATTTTGCAAAGCCAATGGCAAACTGTCCTCTGGCAACTGAAAATATGAGGCCCATTTAAGTGCTTCATTTGTATCATACTCTACTAGCATATCAACAAATTCTGAAGCACATCCACTTTTCTGTAGAGAATCTTTGACTAAGTCATCCCATACTGAGGAACTCACTTTATGTTCAACATACTTCTGATAAATCAAAAATCTCAGTCCAGCTGTTGTACGATTCTTACTTAGATTTTTACATGTCTCTATTGGAATGTTAAATTTGTTACATAGGCGAGCTACTAGTTTACCGAGAGGTTTGTGGTGAATCTTATCATATTTTACATGACACACATTATTGTCTTCTATATATTGCTGCGTGTAATCTCTGATACTGAAATTCTTATCCAACAACCGGTCTAAAAACATTAGGAGAGGTCTCACTTGGTTCGGGCACTCCGACAAATATTCATCAATCATATTTGCTTTGTCTTGAAGTATCAGTGGAAATAGCAGGTCTTCTACTGGAACATCATCATACATCTCTGTAGCTATTACTATCTGCGAAGCTTGTTTGCAGTTGTCATTTTTTATCATATCTCTTACAATAGGCAAAATAGTTTCTTTAATTGTGTGGACATGGTAAGTCTTTATAATTAATTTTAGAAAATTTTGATTTCTTTGACATGTGCCAATATGGAAAGCAGGAAGCTTCAGTGAATCTGGTGGTATTCTGTTATTAGACTGAGACCATTCTGCTAGAGTCTCTATGATATAGTACGGTAAAGATTTGGACTTGCTATCTTTGAATTCTTCACATTTGACACTACATACCAAAGCCACTGTGTAAGGATCTGTTGTTATTTGGAATAAACTGTTAAAGTGGCTGTCTGTAGTAGGGCTTTTCTTCCATGTTTTCCATTGAAGTTTTAAATGATGGAACCACACTTGAATCGCTTCATCGAGATCAGTGTTAACACCAAGATTTCGAAGCGATTCTTCAACAGAGGGAACAATCTTGATCGTCTGATCTTTATGCACAAGTTGATTTAAATCCATTTCTTCTTTGAATATTTATAGTTAAATATTAAGAAAAGCCATTTCTACCATAACTTCAGATAAATATAGAAAATAAAAAGTAAAAACCAAATCAAATAATGTTCTGTGATCGTAAGTTTACAATATCTTTTTTCTGTGCCTAGAGTTAGTTGCCTTTATGGTGCCTTTTATGTACACAGACCAGGAATATTTTATGTAGGGTATATTTTGTACACAGAACACAATTTTGTATAGTAGTCTGTGATTTTGTATTTGTCAAAGATTTTTTATACCAAAAAGATTGAGATGCAAAGAAAATAAGACTTATTGCTTTCATTTTAGAGTAGCTATTCTCTTACAAGCAGTAGCTAGCTAAAAGCGGTCTTGGGCGAGAACAATCCCTCTGGTACTGTGTCCTTGTCTAACATATTGCCATCTCAACTAAATATTGGGTTTGGTAGAAATGGTAGAAAAAAAATAGTTTGCTTTTTTATGTTTTACCAAAACGAACATACACAAACTTTGAAACCTATTTTATTATTTCTCCAGTTTATATAATTATTAATTTATATAAATAATAATTGTTGCGTTGTACCCACTTAAAAATAATTCATTATAACTGATTAAAGTAGTTCTTAAATGTTTAGGACTGGTAATACCAAATGCAAGATGGTGGTTTTTTTTCAAAAACAGCAATCATATTCTGTAGGGTAACCATGAATTATGTGGATCAAAGATTTTTCTAATCACGCATCTAGTAGTAGTTAGGTAAATACGGTACGGTAGACAAATTGGAGATGCATAATAGTAATCTAACGTAGTTTTTTTGCTTTTTTTTAATTTGATGGGCAGGGGTGGTTAGTTTACTTTAATACTATTGAAAATAGGTCTTGATAGTTGACGCTTGAACGTTATTTTTTTTTTTTGAAATAATAATAATATATATTTTTTGTGTTTTTGATTTTTTAATTTTTTCTTTTTGATTTTTGATTTTAATATTGATTTTAATTTTAATTTTATTTTTGGCAGGCAGCTTTCTCACACAATGAATTTAAACGAGATGGACAAAAATTGTATGGACGCGTGCCCCAGAATGTACAGAGATGATATATGTGTCATTAAGTAGTACAAATCTTCTATTTTAAGAAAAAGAAAGTTGCATTTATATTTGCAATCGTGGCTTAACATTATTTAGTTTTTAAAAAGTTGATTGAGGTTAGGTTTTAAATAAATTCAATATACTCTATGAAACAGATCGAAGTTTTTCAAGGGCAACCTGTGATACCTGATCAAAGCTGTGACAGAACAGGAGTTTTGTGGTCTATGGTGATCGCCGAATGCTGCGATGACAGATCACAGAATGTCAAGCAACGACATTCATCAAGCATAGAGACCACAGAACCAAAGACACAGACCCACTATGGCTACATGCAAAAATATGTAAACCATCTGTGAATATCGCAATGCTTTATTGATTATTATATTAAGTATATACCCGCCTATATATGTATTATTAATTTTAAATAGAGTTGATTGGCAGCAATATATAAAAATAATTTATAACAAAAAAATTTAAGCTTTTCTGACCATTTGTGACCTTAGTCTGTGGTAGCCTCAAAAAACTTCCAGTCAGGGCCGTATACTAAAATAAACTGCAAAATCTTGGACAAAATCGATTTAACTTCTTATTATTTTCAGTTTTTTTCAGCAACTGCTTTTAAATGTAAATAGTTATTCAAAATTAATTGCGTATGTTACCTAAAATTATTATTATACTTTTATGTTTGTACAGCCTGGGGCAAATTTTGTCCATCTCGTTTAGCGCGGGAATGCTGCCTGTATTATGGGTACCCACTACCCTAGCTCTAGGGGCCTACCCTAAATTTTTATATGTAGGTATATCAATTCTTAGTCACTTATTTAAATTTAATTACATTTCTTAGTTTTGTTTTATAATGTATTGTTTACTATTTAAAAACCACATTTAAAATTATTGAAATGTAAATAAATGTTGTCGTCATAGGAGCTTGTCCTGTGTTTCGTTTTATCATGGTCACATTAAATTAGAAAGGGATGCAGTACCTGCAGTGCCCTCTCGCTCTAGTTATTGTATTGTATAATGATATACTATGCCTATTCTATGATTTTTAGATCATGGTAGAGGAGAGCAAGAGCAAGAGTATTATATTCTTTGAACAGTATCTAGTTTTGTGGTCTGTGGACAGGACAGTCACAGAGTACAGACCAAGGAAAAACTTTCTGCTTTTCACATGCTTTTTTCATTAATCTGTGATGGCGCAATGGCACGGCTTTTTTTGTTGAAAATTGTCATGTCATTGAATTCAAATTCATTGTTGAATGTTTATTATCGAATAGTGATCAAATTAGTTATTTATTCATCCAATTGGAATTAAGTAACGTTTCAGATTGTTAGCTTTTACTTTCATACAAAATGGAACTTTCGGCAGAAGGAAAAACTCCAGAGTACATGGCATTAGCTGGTATAAAGTTCAAGTTGTCCCTACCTCAATTTAAAGATAATCCGCAGCTTAAAGAAGAGTTACTTCAGGGAATAAAGGCTGGTAATATGGCTCCATACTACAAAGAAGTTTGCACTGATCTTGGGTGGAACTTTGACCAGAATTTGTATGATAAAATGGCACTAGAAAACCAAGACAAACTTTCCAAGTTCAAAGAGGATGATTCTGAAACACCCGTATGGCAGGACCGGTACGTATGTGTCTTATTAGCGTATTTGGTTTTTATCTGCATAATTTTTTTGATTTTAGAATTAAGTGTCTCATCAGAAGTATAGACATCTACTATTTAACTTGATACAAATGCTCATAAAAAACATGCTATTAGAACATGCTCAAAATGATTTGCATGTAGAATATGTATGCTCGTTACCACATGCGGAATAAGCATGCTCATTACTACCAGACACTTCGTAAAAGTGCTACTTAGTAGCAAATGCTCGAAACTAGCATGATTACGTGCTACTATGTAGTTGTACACATGCTAGTTTAGTGCAACTCGCATGTGTATGAAGTGTCTGCTAGTAATGAGCATGCTTATTGGCAAGCAAGCAATTGTTAAGTGTTACCCCGAACTAGCACAATATACCCTTCAAGTTGGCTCAGTTGCTGTCAAATATGTATTGTGATTTCTCATATATTGGTCAGTATAAATATTATTGTTTGAAATCAGATATACAATAATATGTATCAAATAGACTGATTATGGATGAATGGACAAGTAAATTCAGTCATAAGATGTTAATTTTGGGACTCAAATTTATAAATGGGCTTTTACAGTCTTCTAGAATCATGAAATTTTGGTAAAATGCCTAGTGACAGCACAAGTAAAGAATAAATCTGAAAGTTATGTAGTTTTAGTTATTTCATACAAGAAAAAAAATGGGCATTTATTTGAAAAAGCAGATTATAACTTTATTAAAAAAACAACAAAAAATTAAAATTAAATTTAATTAAAGTTTTTTTTGGTGAAATAGTGTAATGATTGAGAATTTGGCTAGTTTTATTGTGAATCACAATTTCACACACTTTGCCTCTGTGAAACCCCACTATAGCTACAACCATTACAATTTACAGGCTGGACTATTTGTGCTCTATTGGTGATAAAGAAGCTGCTACTGCTCTGGCGACAACCAAGTATGAAGATTCTACTCTTACTACAAACAGACGGCTGGACGCAGTGTTTGCCTTGTTCAGGATTGCTTACTTCCATGGCTGCAATGTTAAAGAAATGGGAAAAACTATCACTAAGGTATTCAAAGTTTTGTCACATTTAATTTGCATAATACACTCATTTTCTTTGTCATATAGGCCTAGCTTACAAATTCATGTGAGTAGCAACCGTTGTCACCAACACTTGAAACACCTGCCGATAGGTGACAGTTTTCACTTAACAACTGTCACCTAAGGACTTAGGTGTCTCTTAAAATGTTGGTGAAAACGAGTAAATAGTCAGTAAAATATATTTATCTATTATTATTAGTGATAACTATTTTGCAACTTAAAAACAAGTTTACTACGGTTCCACATTGCAATTTAATAAAAAAAAGTTAATTTTCATTTTACTGACTTTTGTATGACATTGGGGTTTTTCAACTTATTGTGGTGGTATTATGTTTGATTCAAAGACCAAAATGATTTATTTCATTCATATAGGCACTTATTAATAGTCAGTAAAATGTGATGATACTTATTCCAACACGCCTAACTGAGAAGAAATTGAATATTACCAGAGTCGTCACAGAAATAAAATTGCTTATTACATTGTTCTAGGCTCATGTAAAACTTCTTATTACATTCTCTGTTCTAGACTCTAAATTTCTAATTATATCTGTTTTAGGCACATGAACTAGTTGACAAAGGTGGGGATTGGAGATCTAGAAACAAACTGAAGGCCTATGAAGCGATATACTGCCTGGCAGTCAGAGACTATAACCATGCTGCTGAGCTGTTCATTGATTGTGTCTCAACATTTGAATCTTATGAGCTTGTTGATTTTGGTGAGCAGCTATAATGTTAAATTTTAGCCATCTTATGAGTTTTTGTAGGAATTTTAAATTTAGGCATTATAATTTCAGCAAAATGTTAATTGCTGTTTTTTCACAAATCACGAGAGTATCTTGGATTTCCTATACCTGTTTCCACACCCTTTCTCGTTTATTGTACATTATTTTTAAGGAAACTTCGTATATAGCAATCTTTCTATTTCTGTACTGTTATTTGGTATTTCTGAAGTCATTGTGTATTTTTTAACTTTTTTAATTATTTATCGTTAGCAAATTCTGCCCTCTGATTGGCTGATGTAAATGAGCAACCTAATCGGCAGGCAGCGATAACAATGAATATGTCTTCCTTCACAATCTAGGGGGCTGATCTGTCTTTATTATCATTAGTAACACTAAAAAATTGGTAAGATACAGTCTCATACACATGGAGCTGTTTCCTTAAGAATCTACCTTTATGTTCCAGGTACAATAATCCAGTACTGTGTACTAGCCTGTGCATTGGCGCTGGAGAGACATGCCCTGCAGGCAGCACTGCGGCGGCAGGGCGCGGCCGTGCAGGCGCTGCGCTCCCGCTTCCCTGAGCTCCGGGAGTTGGTCGAGTCGCTCCACGAGTGCCGCTACGCTGACTTTATGAAGAGTCTAGCTTGGGTAAGTCTTCTTATTCTTCTTGAATGCGGCTTCAGGTCTCCATGGTCCCTGGTATCACGTGACACAACTTACTCGTATTAATTATGAGTTGAGAGATCGAGGCAGAATACCTAGGTGTATCCTAAAGTTGAAATGCCTGTACCTTTAGAAATTGAATTTTATTTTTATACATACGTCATTACTAGTGTATTATTTTACAAAGTAATAAATAGAAATTTGTAGGCAAGTCTACCTGTTATTTAATTATTTTTTTTTACAATAGGGACAGTCAACAAATAGAAATGACAATTCCAGACGTGCATTGAACGCCGTTTTTATTACATTTGTAAAAAAAAATGTTTTTACGTGTTTGCCAGCTCCGTGTTTAGTTCTGGTGCGCCAGTTCCATGCCGCGCAAGAGGAAAACAAAATAACACTAGAGCTAGAGAAGAATAACTTTCCGTACGCAAAACACACGCGGAAATTCTACTTTTTGAGCTATTGTATTAAAAATTATAATTCCAGGTGGAGACTCAGATCTGCGTGGACCCGGTGTTCCGGCCGCACTACCAGCACTACGTGCGCGAGGCGCGCATCAAGGCGTACGTGCAGCTGCTGCGCGCGTACCGCTCGCTCAGCCTCGACAACATCGCCGACACGTTCGGCGTCACGCGCGAATTCATTGAGGAGGAAATTTCTACGTGAGTCTGTTAATTTAATTCATTAATATTGTATGTAGTCAGTACTCCTTTTTGTGGTCTCCTCGGCAGGAGCACGAAACTCCTTTCAGAATAGCTGGCTGTGTGGGGTCGGCTCATAAGTTGTGTTTCCACTAGGCGTTGTGAATACTACCGAACGACAATACTTCAGCATCCAACTGTATTTTCAGTCTTCGTAGTGTCAGTTAGTACTGAGAACTGTTCAGAACAATAAGTGTATTGTTCTGAGCACTTCTCAGAATAGGGTATTTGACTCCAATTTTTTTATTACTTTATTATAAAGTAGAATTAAAATAATGACGTGCACTGAAAGAACTAATTAAATCGATCAAATAACAAAAAAGTTATAAGCATTTAAAGATTTGTGATTAGACAAAGATAGCAACATGAAATTGTGACGTCACACCGTACCAATGCCATAGTAGCTTCGTGCGGCTTCATACAAATTTTCGTTTTGCGAGAAAGGGATAGAAGATCCCCCCACTCCAAAGTTTAAACGCCTGTAACTTTGTAAATCTTCGTTGGATTTTAATATTTCTTTCACTGCACGTTATTATTTTTAACCTAGTTTATAATAAAGTAATATTTTTTATCAAATTCAAAAGTAGTGTAAGACCCCATTCAGGACATTTGCTCAAATCAAAACAATCGCTCAGCAGTGTAAATGAAAAAGCAGTTTCAAGCAGACAGGCTTCACAATGACCGCCGTTATCACCACCGTTTCATACACTAGTGTTGATCACACATATAGGTGATATTTGGCTGCCGCAAATATATAATTACGAAAAATCTGATTTGTCTGGTTAGACTACGGATAATATTATGTGCAAAATCCATCGGTTCGCCATTTTGCCATTTACATTACAGTTTAGTGTTACAAAGAAGAAGAATAATTATTATATTATTATCACACGACTGCCCAAAAAAGGAGTGTGTGTTTTTAGGGTTCATGTATTTATGTATGTATGTGAGTTTCTTTATTATACCATAACTTCCGAACAGCTAAATAGATTTGGACATAGGGGTTATCGGTAGAATCCTTACATCATTCCGAGTACATAGGCTATATTTTAATAGAAAAAAAGTAGTTTTACTGCAGGGCAGTTAGTTTATTGATGTTTTATATGTTGAATGTTGCAGATTCACGGCGGCGGGTCGGCTGCAGTGCCGCATCGACGCGGTGGCGGGGTGCGTGGTGACGGGCGCGGGGCGCGGCGCCGACGCGGACCGCTCGCAGCTGTACCAGGCCACCATCCGCGAGGGCGACTTGCTCCTCAACCGCGTCAAGAAGCTCGCCAGCGTCATTAACTTCTGAACTCTCATTAACTCCTGGTATTTCATACTTGTTATTATAATAATTATTCAATACGACATACTGACCTGTTTCTTGCTGTTAACATAAGATTATAGTGCTGAGTTGAATTTTTATCCCACGTTCTGATTAAGCTGGTTTTAGTGTATTTTGTAGTTTGCAGGCAGTTCGATTATATCCTTAAGTCAGACTTTAAAATTATTAGGAAACAGTTCAGTCTTGTCATATTTGTCTTTTTAACTACTAGAAGTGTAATATTGTCTATGGAACATGAATTATTAATCGGAAATAAACTTGAGTTATCTCGTAAAATGTATTTTTTTTAGTTTTACCTTGGCAAAATGTCTAAAATATATAATTGTTGTGCCAATTTTTGTTACGAAATTTCTCCGAAACGGCTTGACCGATTATTATGAGATTTTTTGTATATGTTCGGTAGGTCTGAGAGTAGGTCGCAAGCTATTTTTTATATGCCAAATAGCAAAATAATGTCTGCCGGATCAACTAGTAATAAATATCATCGTGAATTCATCACATTAACTACAGGACCGATTAAGATGAAAGCTTTGAAGGTTTTAAAGGCAATAGCTGATGTATGTATGTAAAGTTTTTAAAACAGTGTAAACAGAAAAAGGATGTGGGTGAAGGATAACAAAAAAAAAAAGAATTATTAATATAATAGTTTTTTTTAAATAATTTGAATACTTTTTGGACATTTACATAAACATTTAATAATTTACAGTGATTATTATTTATACTGACATGGACATGACACATCATATTCATGGCTAACACTACTCTAGAACTATTTGCAATTTGAAAATGATAACTTGTAGGTGCTATGATAATTTAGTCTAACAACTAAACCGATCGGGAGCCTAGCGCCCCGCAAGCGTCACTTTAATACTAAGAGTGTATGCATGATTTAATAAAATTTTATAAATAATTTAGGAAGATATTTATACACAGATACCTAGAACGAGAAAGAAAACACATTGGCGCCTACGCTGTTGCAAAATTTCTTTTTAGTTAAATAAATTAACAAAAACTCCAAATGGAAACGATAGCACTTTATTGTTATACTCTGTGCATTCATTTTTTTTCTTTTTGACACATGAGACTGATATAGTAATAGATAGAGTAATAGAGAGGTACCATAGACACAGAAGTAAAGTGGCCTCTCTCTGGTCCCTCGTTATTACTATATCTATCTCTTTTGTCAAAAAGAAAATAAACCAATAATCAGAGTGTGTATAGGCTTGTGTAATGCAGAGCCTCTGATTGGCTACTTTGCTTAGCTATGTTTTGCGTACACGCACAAAATCGATATACTGTATAATATAAGATAAGATATTCGTATTAGTGCAGTTTGACACAAAACTTAGCAAAGCAACTTAGCATATTATTATGTCTTTTATACAATCCTTAGACCTGTTAATTTGAGATTCAAGAGATTTTTCACAAGACTTAGGTACCATGGTTCTTTTAATAGCAAACAAAATGGTGTTTTATTACAATTCCTAAATAATAAGCATAAAAAATGCATTTTTGGAAATAAAGGTTTCACTGGAAATTATTGATCAGTCTGCTCAGTAGTTCGGTAGTATTGTATTGACTAAAGTTTAAATCTTCTCGCCTTTCACATATAAACCGCCTGTCGAACACGCTTTACAAAGATATGTCGAAGTATTCTAAAGCAATATAATAGCTATGATTCTAAACACTTAAATCTATATAGACCTCAAATGCAAATACTTTTTAATTTACATGATATGAATATGTCATTAACCTCTATTACAATAGTTTAAATAATATGTTTAGAGATTAGAGTACCTAAAGTGGCAATTATGGGTTGTTCATATTGAAAAATTTTTCATAGGTTTGATAATATTTTTTTTCCGTGGGCGTAGTTCAAGGAGACTCCAGACCAATTTTAGTTTGTGATTAGGTATTAGGTATCGGGTAAGTAATTAACTACATCACGATCTAAGTTGTATAGATAACTGTGTACTTTCTAAAGAATCTCCTTACTTTGGAATGTGCCTTAAGAGAAAATCATGCATATCGCACTCCAGTTACAGGTATAGATAAATATTATTTTTACTTTCATGTCTTACTTTTTAATTAATTATTCGTTCATTACAATACTATAATACAGTTTTATGTACAATTAGATATATAGATTTATGAATTTAATTAATTTTTGGGATAATTTATAATAATTTTTGATGCCATAGCACATGGGGCGCGTCTTCAATACAATACGCACCGACACCGAAAGATTGTGGCGCAAGGGACGCGCCCTCGATAGTGCTCTATCACAGAGTAATGACATAAACGCGGGACTCACTCGAAGTCGAGTCCCCGATTGCCCCGGGCCCGTACTCGTGCATATAAGTTACCTACATAATACTAGCCGTAATAATAAGTCGATACACAGCGCTACATTCAACACGTACTTATAAGGAATCGAACGAAATATTTCGATCGCTCCGTTGATTTTAAAAGTCCATCGTTTTTTCGAACCGTGCTTTTTTGTACAAGAGTATGATAAGTTATTATTATAGATGACTTTAATATAAAGTTCACGACACCGACAGTCACTCGCACCGTATCAGCCGCGGCGCGCTCGCCGCTGAGTCTCGATCGGAGTTATCTGGAATGTATTCAGGAGGTCAAGTGCGTCGGGAGCCCGTCGCTTCACACGGTGAGGCCTTCGGTTCTGGCGGGCGGCGGCAAGGAGGCGAGCGGGTGCGGGTGCGCGAGCGGCGCGGGCGGCGACGCCTGCGCGGGGTTGGGCGCGTGCGCGGGCAGCGCGCCCGCGGCTCGGTAGTGCTCCCTCTCGCTCTCCTCGCGCATTTGCCGACTCCTCTCGGCCAGCTCTCGCCCTCTCTCGGCCAGTTCCCGCATCGCCGCCTGGCGCTCGTCCCCGCCCTCTAGCGACGGCGGCCTCTCCAGCGGAGACGCGGCCCCCGGTCTTCCCGCCCCGAACGCGCCGAAGCCGAGTAGGCCGGGGAATTTTCCAGCTACGCCGTTCTGTCCGGCGCTCTGCTGTATCACGGATATCTCGTTCAGCTGTTGGAGACAAATCGATTATTGCTTTGAGTTTCACTCAACGGGGATTGAAATTCACAGAAATGTAGAGTAAAGCTCTAATGAATCTTAGTAGCTATAGTGTTACCTTCTGTTGCATGCCGTTGAGGAACGGCGCGGGGAGGTAGGGGTAGAACAGGTCGGGGCGGCGCAGCAGCTCGTGCGGCTCGTGCAGCGGGCGCGGCGGCAGCTCCAGCGACATGCGCCGCCCGCGCCGCGACGCGCCGCCGCTCCACATGTGCGTGCCCATGTGCACCTGCGACACACAATCGGTTTGAGACCTCTAATAAACACCCTAGCTTCTTCAAATCATTTTTGTGTAGTGCCTAGGTATCTAAATAGTTCAGTAGTCCTATGAAACATTGGCAATGGCATACCTAGTTGTTTTGTTGTGCTCGTAAGTTTATCACTCACTGTTTCAGGTCACTGATTGTTTAAGCTGGGTGCGTTCCGCCAGCCGAATTTTGGAAAATGTTTTAATTTTAGGTATGCGGATATTTAGTGCGTTTAATCCTTAGTAAGAAAATGCGTCCATTTTTAAGATCTTCAAAAATCTTTTCCGCTGGATTGTAATAATCACCTTAAGGTTGCCTTTGGTGGTGAAGGCCTTCTGGCAGACCGCACACCGGAAAGGCTTGTCGCCGGTGTGCGTGCGCATGTGGATCTGCAGCGCGGACGACGACGAGAAATTCTTGCGGCACACGCCGCACAGGTGCTTGGACGACGCCGACGGCGGCGGGTGGCTCGGGACGCTGGGCACTGGAACAACGCAGGACACTCATCATGATAAAGCTGCATACGACACCCAAAACGAGAATTACCATTCAAACATTTACTTTCAGACAATGTTCCGAAAAATCAGGACAAGTTACGGGGACGTTATTTTTAAATACGACATTCATTAAAGTAACTATTCGTCTTCTTGATGCTAAATTCCGACTCACTAACACTACACAGTCTACACTACACGTCGTTCATTTTGCTGTAACTAAACTAGCGGCACGCTATGATGGCCGGTTTGACACATTACATTACAATAAATTTTGAGTCCTAAACCTAAAACTACATTCGATAAAATTTATGAATCTCTGCACATCACTATCGTCAATAAAGTAATACAATTATTTCCTTCAAAGTCGTTATCAATTAACGTTAATTAATTAGCGGACAAACGTCAAACCGGCCATCATAGCGTGCCGCTAGTTTAGTCCAAAGTTACAGCAAACGAACGAAGTCATCAGAACATCTTTGAAATTCGTCCCTTAGATATTTAAAACTATGGATATTTTTATTGAAAAGTAGTGGGTACCTAATGCCCGTTTTCACCAACACGTTAAGAAACGCCTAAGCCGATAGGTGACAGTTTTCACTTACAACAACTGTCACCTAAGGGCTTAGGTGTCTCTTGAAATGTTGGTGAAAACGAGCATAATATACCTAGTTCAAAATTTTGTTCGAAAGCTGATGATCAAAAATATTACAATTAATAATCTTACCGGTAGGTCTTTTCGGTAACGGCGGCATGTCAATAGGAGGTGGGTGTGACATCGGGGGAGGGGGGTGCGCCGGCGGCGACCTCTTGAGGTCCATTTTCTCGGGGGAAGAGCGCCTGTCCGGACTGTGATCTCGACTCTCCTCGCTCGGCGGCCCCGACGGACCACTCGCCCCTTTGTCGAACCCAGGCGGCATATCCCGTATCTTGTGAGTGAGCATGTGTTGCTTCATGTTGCCCTGGTGGACAAAATAAATAACGTAAATATGTAGATATGTATATATAATAAATAACGTAATAATAACGTAATAATAAATAACGTAATAACGTAATATAATAAATAACGTAAAAATGTAGATATGTATATAGCATAGATAATAATTTTAATGTAGATATGTATAGAGATACTTAATATAATTGGTTTGGAGTGAAGCCCATTTGAGTTTTCCATTTGAGTTGAAAAACGTTTAATAGGAGAAGTTGAGATAGCATGTATGTAGATAGCTGTATTCTTTAGGAAATAACTTTTTATTAGTGATTAAAGCATAGACGATCGTACCTTAGATTTCAACTTGGACGATCTAGATTTCAAATAAGACGATAAATAATACATACTTTATGCCTACTGTTTTAATGCACACTTTATCGCGTAGCTAAATCAGGATTAATAACAGTTAGTGACTTGTTGGTTGTTGCGATACTAAGTAGGTATCGTTAATCATATTTTTACTTGTAGATTCGAAAAGTATAGCAATATTTTTATACGCGTCAAATTAGTTTAGAGATTTTGCACAACAGAATTTGTACCTTGGTTTGTTCTTAAAAGCAAGCAATAAATAAATTAAGATGAGGAAAACCAAATTTGAATTTTCAAGCATTGTTATAATTATCAATAGTTTATATGACTCCTTGCAACATTTTGTTTCGAGGACAATATTTTTTAAAATCATGTAAAAATTTAAATAAATGAATACTAAAATTCCAGAAAGTGAACACCGGTTCCGCTCGTAGGTTACTCAAGATGCCAAATGAAGGGGTCGGAATAAATAAAATGCGGTCGAAACAAAAGGTCATAGGGGTCGTTAGTAGTTAAGAGGGTTAAGAGTCCGCGCGCAGGCGTCGCTCTCTCATACCGGGTAGACGAAGGCGTTCCAGAGGTCCAAAGCAGTGGCGTGCGGCGGGCGGGCTGCGCGCGCGCGCCTCGCGCAACGACAACCGCCGCCACTGCTCTGGAACCACAAATACACACACATTTACTCACACGCATACACGAGATAATAGGAGCATGGGCCAACGTAATGGGGAAGATGACTATTTTTTTTTCTACTTTTTATAAAAGTAGGATAAAAAAATGTACACAAAAAAATCAAATTAAAATCAAACAAATAAATACAAAGCTACATAGCTACATTTATACTTTTGTTGTAGGCGTTCAAGAGCAGTGACGTTAAACAGTTTATAGCTATCTCTGTCTAATTAGAAATATTGAAATGATTAGGTACCTATATCTTTTTTAATTGATCGATTTAATCCGTTTTTTGTTAATAATTCTTGTTTCAAAAATAAATAGAAATAATTAATATTTTTATTTCAGTCATCTACCCAATTGTATCTATAAGAGAAAAGGGTAAACCTCGAACTTATTGGGAATTTCGTAGGTGTAAAACAAAATTATACTTTTGTAAATCTACTTATAAGGAAGGATTTCCTTTGTTGCATAGATAGATAACTACTAAATACAAATAAATCATATTACAAAATCTGCCAACTGTAACGAGCAATTGGACACAGGTGATAGGTAGTATGTACCTATACCTATAATTTTGTACTTTATACATCTGTTTTTATTGCACTGGTAGATTTAGCCAGTTTATAAAGTAGATAGGAAGGAACCTTACTCCATACCGACTTAGGAAGCATCATAATATGTATTATCAGTATAATAGACACACCTATACCTAACGTATAAGTACATCTTATGTAAATTTGATTTTTTATTTAAGTCGAGCTGAGGTCAACATTGAAATTTTATTTATTTTTTATAAAATATTTGGCCTGCTGTATGACATTCACAATGGCTGATTATAATTTCAAAACGTTTGTCGCTTTGTAATAGTGCTGGTTCATGTTGTTTTTGTATTAAGTTTTTCATAACATCCATTTGATTTGATAGATTTATATCTTCATATTTTATCTTTATTATGAATAGGTATGTACATAGGAAGTATAAGTCGACAAGTTTAACCTACTCATATATCTTTAAACATACAAAAAATTTTAAATAGGTACTAACCATAATACTTATTTCGAATAAGTAGGTACATTTTTTTACAAACCGAATTGGCACTTCAAGGCTACCAGAAAAAATAATGTGGTCGAATTATATGGATTGTTAGTACCTATTTAGTTAACGCTCATCAGGCGTAGCTCTCCCAAACCGGATAAACGAAATCGTTCTAGAAGTATCCATTTACTTTAAACATTACAATATTTCCAAACGGCTTTCCAATATACCTAATCCATCGATACATCATGCAGGCAATACTAGGATACCTACTATTTAATCCGGACTTTTATACAGTGGACAGAGTAAAGACAGCCTAACCAAAAGTCCTGACTGGTAAATTAGGGATAGTTACTTAGAACAATTTGAATGTCTTCAAATGAATTGCAATAAAAACGTTGAAAATAATACAAAAAGACGCAAATCGTGGTGACTAGCAAATTATAGTGTATTACTCGGCTACCGAATACCGATGCGTTGCAAATCAGTTGAGGCGCACAGAGAGCATGCCGCGCGGTCTTATCTCATAGAACCTTACAAGCGCATTTAAAATTCCAATAAGAGTTCTTGCTTGCGCCGAAAGTTCACGCCGCGAACTGTATCGATTATTCCGATCTACTATTGATCCAAAGCGTTGCCATTTGCACATTATATTTTGCTTCTAAACGTTGTTACAAAATATGTGGGTAGGTAGGTAGGGATGCCTGTTAGGCCCGGTAAGGGTTGGTCACAGGAGACAAAATCATACAACTCAAATTGATAAATCAAATTAACGAAAATAGCAGACGTTTCAATTATTATCGACCCGATTTGCCGAACAAATTACAGGTTTCCTTTGTAGAGAGTTACACTTAATAATCATGAAACATGTCGACAAAATAAGACAATCTTTGTTACTCCTAGTGACCCCCTCCGAAATCTAGCATCCAAGACTGCGACCGCATCTTTTTTTTTTTTAGTTTATTGGTCAAAATATGAAATCACAATTTATAAAATTTACATTATATATATGCCATCCTCAGGAAACTTGTCGTTTATTTTGAGGATGGCGAGTTCGCTAGATAAACTTACAAAAGTTATAAAAACTAATTCACAAATCTATCTAATCTAATCTAATCTAATATACTATATAAATCTCGTGTCACAATGTTTGTCCTCAATGGACTCCTAAACTACTGAACCGATTTAGTTCAAACTTCGTGAATATCTGTCATTTGGTCCAACTTAAAAGATAGAATAGTTTTTATCCCACGTGGACGAAGTCGCGGGCATCAGCTAGTACAATATAATATCTGATTGTCATTTTATCTTTATCTTTATTTTTTAGAATATTATTACACCGAAGGTACTGAGGCCCACAGTTGAGGTCATATGAATGTTATTAAGTTAACGCAGCCCGCAGGGATTTTTGATTAACTCACTTATAGAGAATTTTTAATTTCTTCTAAACCTTTTCTGTGTGTGGTGTTTCATGTGGGTACTGTTCCTGCATATTGTACCATACATAATGTTTTCAAGTAGCAGATTATAGCAGAACAAACAAAAATTAATCTGTCCAGCTTATTATTAAATCCATTAATAAAACAAATTTGCACGTAAATAAATACCTATATACCTACATACCTACTTAATATACTTACATATAAGTTTATTGCTTGGTATCGATCGGTAATGTATAAAACATGGCTTTCAAAGCGTAATTGTTACCTAATTGAAAATGATAGAATCATAAATTAAATTCCGTTGTGGACGAACAAAAAACTGATATAGGAGCCGTCGGTAAGTACCTGCTTTATGTTACTCGTGCCTAGTTATGTACCTACCTATGCCTATCTATAACGTATTCTGAAAATATAAAAACTGATCGTTCTACTAGTTGAGAAGTAGGTACTCGTAGATATCAATATTTACTCCCACTAAGCAGTTAATTGCTGTCAAAGCAGTGGGTAATAGACCACTGCGGCGCCGCAATAAATAACATATATTTTATTGATAAAGAGCCCCGCGTGGTCACTTTCAGAAACATACGAAAAATGGTATTTTGTCAAGCATAAATAATCTTTTTATGACGAGAAGCGTAGGCAAAGGCTCAAGGATTTATAAGCAGTAAATATTTTACGACATGAATTAATATTCCGATCGTTTTTCGTGACGTTGTTTTTATGAGTTATCATTTTTGTGGCGACTACGCGCGGCGGAGCAAAGACCGAGGCGCGAGTGCGGCTCTGCATTTGCCATTTACTGCTTTTGCCTACCTTTATTACCACAGAAAAATGAACACACAAACTTATTCTCTGGTCTGTGTTTATTGCCCAGACTAGTTGCTGCCCGCGAAATCACAGGTAAGTAGGTAGGTACTTATAGATATCTCAATTCACGACGACGCGCCCCACTCTGTCAAACTCCATACGAATCGAATGAAACTTAAGCGATTTTGAAATAGAGGGCCGCGTCTTCGTGGATTGAAATATCTAATAGACCTGCGATTTCGCGGATACGTACGCATCGAGTGGAAACCGTTAAATGTTTTCCCGGGATTAAAAGTGAGCCTATGTTAGACAGATATTTTTATAATACTTATAGGTAAGTTAACTACTTACACACATATTTTTGCGTTGCTTTAAACGCTATTTTCAACTAAGTATATAATATCGTCCAATAAATTACAGTAGCCATCAACTAACATAAATTATTTATTATTGGTAAGTACCTATACTAAGTCATTTTCAGTATATATTATGTATATTGCACAAACTGAAACTAATGATAAACTTGAATCGCCTTTAGTAGGTAGGAAGTTGAAATAAAAAAGTCTTCTTTCAACCTTTATGTTCGTATTAAATATTGAATTAATTATTCTAAATAGAGTTGAAGTTGCTTTATTATTTAAATATTTGATCATAAGTAAGTAGACAGGAGCTTTGTTGCGCCGATTTCTTTTATTTGTACCGCCCGCCGTTTGATTTGAAAGGATTTGGGAAGGCTTTAAGATCAGCTGTCATCCAACGAAATGTCGCAACGCTACGGCATTGAATTTATTATATTGCTTACCTATAGGTTATATAGATGTTAATTACCATAACTATATTTTTATTGTCATGAATAAAAATGAGATTTTAAGCAAGTAAGTATCTAATTAGTATCTAAATTGTAGTCTGATGCTGGCAGTTAATAACTTAACTAACCATAAATTGCTATCACCCATCACAACAGCTACTGAACCAATTGGGATGGAGATAGACAATAGGGCTACCTGATGGATTAAGTGTAGGTACATAGGACACTATCCTGAAAATAATTTACGGCCTCTATTCAGGATTTAGGACAAATCAAAATTCAATCGAAAGTAATTTTAATGCATTTATGTCAGCCGTCTGTGCATTATTATTTTGAAAAAGTTTTAGGTACCAGGTCAACTGAAATAGTGATTAAACAGGAATTTAACTTAATTATTAAGTCCTAAAGAAATCTATTAGATATGGAAGATTAATAACTTATTATTATCAATACTCAATAATAAGTAGGTACCTATAGGTAAGTAAGTTATCATTTATTATAAATAGGTGGCCTAAAACGCTACTAAGTGTACAATAATTAAGGATTAGGTAATTAATGCGGTAGGTACATAATATCTAATTGGGTAATTTTCAGACAATGGTTCAATGTTCATAATACCGTCGGTAATAAGAGTTGCATTTATAATGCATCGAATTAACACGCGACATTGCATCGCCTCGATAAATCAGCGAAAGCGCAAAGTGGTCTGGTCTAAGACTTAAATAGACATTAAAGAAAGTCGATTAAAGGACTTACTTATATACTTAACTGCCTTTTAATAGAAATACATAAGGCGGGGTCACAGAGAAGGTATGCACAAGTACCTTTATAAAAACTTTTAAACTCTTTATAAAGAAGATTTTTTTAAATGTTTAATAGGTACCTGCGTCATCTAGAGGCACATTGCGCACCCAGCCCTGCAGTTAAAGTTCATCTAAGAAATAACACACAAGTGACATTGAATACCTACCTAGGTACCTATACGATATGGCTTATAGGTACCTATTTAAGTAGGTTTACCTTATTGGAGTTAAGAGGAAATCTGAAACTTTCGTTTTCACAAAATTAAATTCGAGTGTTTTCATCATACGAAGATTTAAATCGCTGATAGTACCTAAATATGTACTATATTTACTATCTCTAGATATGCATGTGTGTTCATAGTAAATATATCAACAAATCATTCTCATCAAGGTCGGATCCCAGTATCCCGAGACACGAGGACAAATGTCCTTATTTACAAATATATTATATAATCTTACAAAAACACACATTGTTCACCAAGGTGTAAATGGGTTCTGTGACTATTTTTACATGACCTAAATATTATTAAATTTAAAAATTCTTAGAAAGCTACCTACATTTTGTTAGTATGTGAAGCGCTAAAGTAAAATGATAGGTACTTAGTAAAGGGTCCGCAGTTTGTGAAGTTGGTCATCAATTTCAGTTGGCAAGTAAGTAGGCGGGCGCGCGGCTAGGATGCACGAGTTGGTACCTACCGAAAACAACGGCTAAAACTAATGCTAAAGACTAGAACTCTTAGAGGCTTCGAGGCGCCGGCGAGGGACTTGTAATTACTTGCAAAATTAATGCACAGAAACTTAGATGAAATGAAACCCGAGCATAAAGTTTGTCGTAGTGCACGAGTAACTTGCTTTTCGATTACGCGACTTAGTGGCAAGAGCTCGAGGAATTTCCGCGTTTTCCTACTATTAGATATATTATAGATACGCATATCGTAAAAATTTTATTGTTTTATAAGAGAAGTAAGGATAATAATATAACATTATAAATACAAAAGTAATTGTCTGTCTGTAAGGTACCTACGCTTTCACGCGTAAACCACTGAATCAATTTTGATGTACCTACACAGATATTATAGATCTTGGGAAGGGACATAGGCTACATTTTATCTCGGATATAATCACGGTTCTTTTGGAATCTTGAATGATAACTATAGATAGGTATAGGTAGATTATTTATGATGGCAATTTTTTTGAAAGAAAGCATGTATAGTTTAGAAAAGGAAGCGGAAACGGGAACTGGAACAGGATTTCACGAACAGGATTTTATTCCGGTAAAATCCACGATCCCTGCGGGATTTTTAGAAATCGAAACTCACGCGGGCGGAGCTGCGAGCTTCTTCGTGATATAGGTATAAATTTCTCATTTAGGTAAACTAACTACCGAACAAACAGTAAGCACCTACATAAAAAAAGAAAAACTTTTAATACATTTTAAGTTAATTACAACTAGAGTCGTAATTATTAATCTATTGAGTTGTATTTGACACGTGGCGAAAATAAGAGGAAATGTTGTAAAAGAGCACATTTGCGTCGCTATTTGTGTATTCATAACAATAAAGTATACGCTGGCTCCAAGTCAGGAGTATTCGATCGGAGCTCATACTTAGAAACGTGACTGCTATGTACGATTATCATTTTACTGGTTGCACAATGGAAATGCGACTATGGGATACTATAAAACTACCCAATATATGAATCACGATGTAGTTCAATAAACTAAGTCTTATACTTATTCGCGGTTAAAAAATTAAAAACCCCCAAGTTATTTCTATATTTTTTTTTCAAGTACCTATTGAATGTTTTCTACGTTATTATATGAACCAACCTACCCTTTCGAATTTCGAACTAATGCTATTTGTAAGCTCTTTGACTGTTGATCACTGGCGTGGAGAATACGAAGGCTCCATGAAAAGAAATTCTTACCTTGGTAGAGAAGCCTCTATCACAGACGGTGCACTTGAACGGACGCTCCTTGGTGTGGCTCCGGTAGTGGATCTCAAGTGCCGAGTTGCAGGCGAATGTCTTGTAGCAGATGGTACACGTTGTGTTGCCGCGCACTGCATACAAATAAACCCACTGTTCATTGCCACCATTAAACTCCGAATCCGAACACAAAATACACAACAAGGCTTAGTTGGACGTGGAAATTGTTATTTTAACGTTTAGTAGATTAGCACCCGGTATATAGGATATTATTAGGTATGCACAGCAATATTAGGACGACATGAAGGAGTGGAGCGGACGACCGGGGCGGACGTACAGTTAAGAGCCCGCTATCGCATACCTGCGGGGGGAAAAGCGAGTCCGAGCGGGCTGAAGGGCGATCCGCCGAGAGCGCCGAGCGCGGCCAGCGGCGTCGGCGGCGACGGCAGCGGCGAGTGGCGCGGCAGCCGCGGCGGCGTGGACAGCGCCGACGGCGACGGCGACGGCGGCGACGCGCGCGCGCTGCGCCCGCTGTCCGAACCTGTCGCCGATGGGAGGGAAGCCGTTGTGGTGATGGTTTTTACTTCGAGTTCGGACGCCGAGGCGCAGACGGAGAGCGGTGAAGTTCGACGATCTCTAATATCTGGTTCGTCGTCGAACTCCCGAGCGGCGGGCTCGCGCTCGTCTCGGCCGCTCTCGTCGTCGGTTCCGCGGGAGTCCGCCCTTCGGTCGCCGGGAGTGGAAGGAGTGGGAAAAGTTGGAGGTGGGACGGGATCGTAATTATATTCAGTGACGTCTGACCCGGTTAATGACTGGTAATTGCTTATTTCGGTATCGCGAATTTGGTCTACGAACACATTGCATCTTTCACCCGTGTGAAGACGAATATGTTGGTGTAACATAGTTGGATCCGAAAATTTCCTATGGCACACGGGACACTGGTGTAATAACTGTGATGGAGGCTTTATACGGTGCACGCCCATATGCGTTTTTAAATTCCCTTTAGTGGTGAAAGCGCGGCCACATAATTTGCATCGAAAAGGTCGTTCACCAGTGTGAGTCCGATAGTGCATCTGTAGAGCACTCTTACAAGACAGAACACGATGGCAAACGATACACTCATTTGGATCCGACACTTTGTTATCGATATTATCTACCAATTGTTGCAATTTCGCAGTTTCCGACGTTTTTGTTATTTCAATTAAGCTTTCCCAAGAATTGTCGTTGCTACCGGGCCGCGGTAAAATTGCATTATAAAACAAGGGGTCACGAGTAAGATCACTGTCCATTGTGTTGCTGGGATGGTTGTGGAACGGAGTAAGGCTACCCGAAGAGACGCTGCTGGGTGGGGAGTGCGGAAACAGTGGAAATGAAGGGAAAGTACGAAGTCCCGTTGCTATTGAAATTGGTCCTGATATCGATGAAGTCTTACTTGAGAGATTTTCCGGTTGATCTGGATCAGGCTTCACGTGTGGACTTTCTCTGCCAATTTGATCTTCATTGCTGTATTTGGAATCCATGCTGCAGTCGTCATACGGCGATGTCGATGGATATCTATCTTGTTCTGCATCTTGTCCTATGTCGCTGTCTTCAATTTCTCGCTTTGGTGAAATACGATCAGTCTCTTCAAAACTGGAATCTCGTTGGCTCTCTTCATCTTGGGGTTCAGACTTAAAAATATCAGATGCGGGTCGCGGAGGGCTAGGTGCGGAAGGTTTGCTGAGGTCAGCAGGTGCATCTTGTTCTTCTCTCATGGCAAAAAGTGGGTGATGCGAAAGTGGCTTATCACCCAGTGGACGCGGAGGTAGTAAATCATGATGCGGTGGCCTGTACAATGGCAAGCTTGGCGGAAAAGGAGCTGGCCCTCCCGGAGGAAATTGAAGTGGATGTGGCGGCATCCCAGGAATGGGCCCCGGTGACAATTGAGCTAATAATGGTGGGTGATATTTATCCAGGTGTTCTGGAACCGGATTAGGGTTCATTTTGACGTGTGGAAATTTTGCAGTATGCCTCTGGAAATGAACTTTAAGGTTCCCTTTGGTTGTGAATCGAGAGCCACATACGTTACATTTAAACGGTCTTTCTCCTGTGTGGGATCGAATATGAATTTGAAGTGCAGAGTCGCTTCCAAATACTTTTCCACAATATCTGCAACGATGCTTGAAGAATGGTTCGTTTCGGCCACCACTTTTTCCATCATAAGGTGACATTTTTCCTGATTTTCGAAAAGCTAGTTCATCGGCAAGATTATTTGCCAGAAGACCCTGTGATGCATTATCGAGTACTTCCTGTGCCCGTTTCTGAAGCATTTCTAGTGTATTCGGTTCATTTAGGGACGGCGGAGGATCATTGTTTGTTATAATTGAAGATGCTAATGACGATGAAATGGAACTATAAGGTGGGTGGGACATCATCGGTGGCGACGAAGTTGGAAGCTTAGGTATAGAGATCGACTCTGTTTTGGGTGTAAGATGAGAGTGAGTCGAAGGTAAACTTTGGCTAGTAGGAGGTGAGGGTGCAACAGGAGTTGGCTCCCGTGGCGGACGCGGCGGCGACGGAGATCGAGCCGGCGTTGTCGGGGCGTTTTGTTCCGGTTCACTTGGCGGCGGGCTTTGGTGATCGTCCTCTTTCCGTCGAGTTAACGACAGCTGATTTTGAAGTTGTCGTATTAACTGAAGTTGAAATACTTGTTGTGACTGCAGAGTGTAAAGCGTATTGTGTAACACTTGTAATTCTTGTATTGCGGCTTCGTTGTTAGCATTGTTTGCCATCGCTGTCGCGGCGAATTGAGCAACAGCTACTCTCGTATTTTGTAGAGCCTCAAGGGTGACGTGTCCTGCCAAGGGAAATGGGAGACCCACAGGAGGTACATCTGCTTCTGGTATTTCAGCCTCGCCATCTTCGAGGCTATTATTATTTTCTGCATCTTGTCGATGCCTCCTGACTTGTTCTAGTCGCTTATTGGGACCATCCATTTCTTCGTCTCCCGAGACTACCATATCCTCAGGATCAGAGTGCATCCTCTCTTCACCCATTTGCATAGCTTTTTCATCGCAAAGTCGCTTATGATATAAGAAATCATGAAGATTTTCAAATTGTTCCTGACATCGTGGACACATGTGCGCCTCTGGTCTATCTCTCGCTTCATCTGGCAAGGCATTGTTAATGTCTTCCTCCGAACAGGATCCTGAGCTTTCACCTGAAACAATAAAAAGTTCACTCAATTTACACATTCAAATACAAAAACCAAATACATTGTGTGTAGTGTTTTTTGTATGATTGAAAAGTTTAAGCGTGTCAAGCGAGTGTGTCATTTTACACATTGGTAAGTGTAGGAGATTTGTTTTTTAAATGCAAGGAATTATTAGCAACATTCAAACAATGTTCATGTGAACAGTCTGCGACTAACCTAACCTATCGAGTGATCTTTTATGTAAATACGGTTTTTTGATTTTCTGTTTATTAAATAAATACGTCGAACACTTGAATTTATCATTTATTATTGAAAAATAATCGTTATAGATTGTGGAATGAATGCGTGCCGTGCTCGAATGTACATGTGTGTAAAAAAAATAAATTAAAAAATATATATATAAACCTACCTACACGATCTTTCGTCCTCAAAACTATTTAAAACTTAACGTAAATTTATTTAATTGGACATTTTTTCACGTAGTAGTATACATGTCATATACCTACGTTAGTTACCTACATAATATATGAAGTACGTATATCGATGAGCTTCTTAAAGTATTTCAACTGGCCTTGAAGCACATGTTTGATGTTAAAAATCATCATCGTCCGGGAATCGAATCTATACGACCTAAACCAAATTTTCGTAGCTCGATCACCCGACCCGGGAAATAACCTCAATATTCGAAATTGAAGTGAACTGAATAGATATAACGTGTATGTCACTCGATCGATATTTTCCTCAACTTTGTAACATTCTTTTTAATCTAATTCAGAACCACGGTCATGTTGCAATCGAATTGTAAATCAGTGGACATAACTGTAGGTCACGAAGTCTAGTTTACCTACTATTTATTCTTGATTTACATGAAAAAATATTGTCAACTTTGGTTCATACGGGAATCAAGTCTAGGTCATCTACCAAATCTTGCAGTCGAAGTAAAAAACAGTGTGAAAATTATATAACACAGCCCATTCATCCTCGTAAAGAAATTGTACAATTTTATTCAAAAGTATCCAAAACGTTGACGAATATAGGTGCAGGGTAGATCTACTCGTCGCTAGATGGCTCTGCTTGTCTTATATCTATTTGTCGCTCAAGCGTTATAAAGTTGTACATTTCACAATAATTCTTATGTTTTGGATGTCTGAAATATCCAGAATGCTCTACCAACTTCTTATTCACTGACTATAACTGATTATAACCTATACAAAACTAGCTGTTGCCCACCGCTACGCCCGCGTTAATTTTGTTTTGGGAACTAATTTTTTGAGCTGTTATTTAAATATTCGAGATGTTATTATGATCAGTTGGAAAACATATTGAGCAGTTATTTAATTTAATGGCGGTTGATTAATTATTGCGACAGTAAAACATGAACAGTAATAAAGAATCAATTAGTCGGTTATTTTATCATACAATATCAATTCTAAAAATAATTTAGCAGTCCAATAACTGAATGAGCGGTAAAAATGATGGAATGAGCGGTTCCTTTTCTCTTAAAGGTTCTCTGAAGTACGCAGTACCTCCAGTTGAAGCTAAAAACATTCCACTCGGACAAAAAAGGAAGTTTTTGTCCGAGTGGTATTTTCACGAAAGTTTTTTATGTAATACACTTCACAATGTCACTAGCTTTCGTAAATAACTCAAATTAACGAGAAATAATAAGAAAAATTATTATTATAAATCACATTTTTTTAGGTTATGTTTACGTATTTTTTGCCAGTTTGCTAATATTTTTACGAAAGATTTGTATCACACTGTCACTAACTTTCGTAAATCACTGCACAAACGACTTAGGGTCCAGGAGCGAGCGAAGCGAGCTCGGGACTTGAGGGCACCCCGACTCGGCTGGGTTAGGTGACGAAGAGGATGGCGGGGCCTGCAAGGCCCCGCCATCCTTCTGAGTGGTTATTTTCTTTTATGACCACCCAGAAATAGGAGCCCCGCGAAGCGGGGCTCCGTCGACTGGCCTTTAAGAAGATTAAAGACATAAATAATGAGAAGAGGTGAAGATTTTTTAATTTCAAAAAAATATTTCTCGAAAAGTATTAGGCCTCGTACGATTTGGCTTGGGGGGTAGACTCCCCCTACCCCTCCCCTCCCCCTCACCCCCCTCCCATCCCCCCCCGCAACGGGTCCCGTGTCCTAGACCTACCATTCCTTCAGTCAAAGCAATTAAGTACTGTTTTTTTTATTGTATTTTACCACCTCATTGTTTATAGAATTGCTTAGAATGAGATTTCTTACCGACAAATTCCGATTTCTTACTGCCCACGCGTAACCGCTCGTTCAATTTTTTTTACCACCCATTTAATTATTTTCCTGCTCAATTATATATTCACTGATCCAGTTCATTATTTTTTATTACTCATTTTTGTTTACTTTACTGCTTAGTTTTAACTGCTGAACTAGGTTATTAAACATGCCATTTTTAATTTTTAACTTATCAAAACTGCTATTTAGAACTGCCTCTTTAAATCAGTGCCTTTTGTTTTTGTAGAGCATGGTGGAAGAAAGAGCAGATCACAAAGGAAAAGTTTGTACCTACCTACCTTAAGTAGGTACCTGTAGTTATCATTCAGAGTCAGGGTAACTATAACACTATTTTTTTATGATATTTATAATTAGCAATCGTGTGAATAAAGATAAAACTTTAATGTGGATTCTAGGCTAATGGGATCGTTTTCGAAGTACCTAACTTTACATTTTACAAGTACCTAAGTATGTTGGCATAAATACTCATAATTAAAGGATTTTTAAAATCCTTGCATAGGAGTCATTTTTAGGATACCGTACCCGTTACGAACAAAAAAAAAAAAACGGAATCCTTATAAGATCACTTTATTGTCCATGTGTCTGTTTGTCTGTCACGATCTTTTATTTCAATAAATATTAAAGATATGAACATGTGGAATATACAACTATTCCCTAAGGTAATGATGGCCTGCCGTACTTTTTTAATCATAAAAATTGAAAATAGTTTTTATTTTTATTTAAAAACCGGGGAAAACCGGGGTGTTGAAATTTAAAAATAAGATACCACTATTGAGTGGGGTATATCATAAAAAAGAGCGTTACTTGTGCATTCTGAAACAGATAAGTAAGGTATCTATTTATTTTAATGCCTGATAGTTTTTGAATTATTGGGAAAACTGTTAAGAAAATAATGTTCACCCTTATCTTCAAAGTTTACAAATCAAAAATCTGAAATAATGAATAAACTTAATGTATATTTTACGGGAAAAATAAAATCAACTCTTTATGTATTATACTTGGCCGATTTTATTAAAATTTATTTTAATGGCTACGAGATCGTTTTCGTAATTTAATGAAGTCCAGTTCCTAAATATCAATACTTATAAAATATCGCAAGTAGGCCTAGTTTATGAAATGGTGCGTGATAGTAGTAACTAGTAACTAGTGGTACTTATAGGTAATACTGCAAACAAAACATATTAGTATAACATTAATTTTTATTATGACGAAGCAAAATAAATTGGAATTGCTTTTTCTTAATTCTAATTTCAAAGAATATTATAAAGGAGGTTAAATATCTTAGTACTTTAAGGCTGTAATCATGAGTCTCGCCAGAAGAGAAAAATATACGTAAAATAATAATAATAATAAGTATTCAAAGTATTTATTGCAGTAATTATCGGTATGAAATCAATATATCGCATATTGATTACGCCACGGGCGGCCATTTATATGACCACACTCGGAGAGCGTATCTAATTTAGTTAATACCTTTTATAGCATGCAGTAGGACTTTATGCAAAAAAGTAGTAGGTATCTAGTCTTATGTAAATCACTGGTAAGTAAGTATATCGGACTCAATTTTTTTCACCTTATTTATAATCTTACATTTACAAATTAGTATTTTCTAGCGCATAGCTCATGCATGCGCTTAGTATGAAAAGGCGAGGACGCAATTAACCTGTTACTTAAGGTATTTGTTTATTTATTGATTATGAAATAAATAGGTGACTTGTTTACTAATTAACGATAATTTTCTATCAATTAGTTGATAAAGGTAGGGTACTTGGTACATCCGTAAATTGGTTAGTATAATTATTATACCAACCAATTCACTCAATTTTTATACTAATCTATCCACCTACGTCACAGTAGGTAATACGCCGAAGTAGGTAATATTTCTTTGCTATCTTCACTAATATGTTAATGTTCGTCGATAATTAAATAATTGATATTATAAGTATTTTGGAAAAAAACTGCGCTATTTATGCGCGAACGTGGTTTTGTTACGGTAACGACCGTAAGGCATGTCAATAATTAACACATGAACGCGACCACAGAATAAGCCACCTTCCAAACAAATGATAAATTATATTATACCTACCTAGCAGATCTAGTATCTGTAGTAAATTAATTTGAGTACTTGAGACGTCACTGATTAAACAAACAAGAGGTTTTTTTATTTATATATATCTATTTACTTAGGTAGGTTCTACTAATAGTGCCTATATTGACATATATTTGAATATTATTTTGTTGGTTTGTTTGTTTGTCCTTTAATCAGTCGTGACGTGATTTCATGCACAGACATATTATTTAAGTTCTAGCTTAACGGGAATAGTGACATAGGCTATTTTTCACCGCCGAAAAATCAATGATTTCCGAGGGCTTTTTGAAAAAGTGTAATTTTAAAGAGGAACTATAAACTGAATTCCTATTAATAAAAGGTTTACTAATGTCCCTAGGTTTTTGGGAAGCTTAATAGGTACGATATTTGATTTAAGTTTAACTTAAGCTTAAACTATAAAGTTCAAGACCCATACCTACTGAGAGACACTATTCAACGATAAACAACTTTGGAGAGATAGTAGAGTTTTGGGTAGAAGCACGTCATCACAAAACATCCCTCCTCAATGAAGCAGAGATAATATACCAGTAAGAGAATAGAATGACTGCAGGAAAGTACATCCCAAGATTCTAGCGAATTACTGAGAGAGACTGGTCTACAGTAAACAATTGCAGAGAGATAGTAGAGTTTTGATAGGAGCACGTCATCACAAAATATTCCTCCACAATTAGGAGGAGATAAGAGGTAAAGGCACATCACTGCAGATACATCCCAAGTTTCCAGCGAATTACTGAGAGAGACTTGTAACGGTAAACAACTTCGGAGAGATAGTAGAGTTTTGGTAGAAGCACGTCATCACAAAATATTTCTGCACAATTAGGAAGAGGTAATATTCCGGTAAGAGGATCGGCACATCACTGCAAATACATCCCAAGACTCCAGCGGATCACTGAGAGAGACTGGTCAACGGTAAACAAATTCGGAGAGATAAATAGTAGAGTTTTAGTAGAATCACGTCATCACAAAATATTCCTGCACAATTAGGAAGAGATAATATTCCGGTAAGAGGATCGGCACATCACTGCAAATACATCCCAAGACTCCAGCGGATCACTGAGAGAGACTGGTCCACGGTAAACAACTTCGGAGAGATAGTAGAGTTTTGGTAGAAGCACGTCATCACAAAATATTTCTGCACAATTAGGAAGAGATAATATTCCGGTAAGAGGATCGGCACATCACTGCAAATACATCCCAAGACTCCAGCGGATCACTGAGAGAGACTGGTCCACGGTAAACAACTTCGGAGAGATAAATAGTAGAGTCTTAGTAGAATCACGTCGTCACAAAGTATTCCTGCACAATTAGGAAGAGATAATATATACCGGTACGAGTATCGGCACAACACTGTGCACCTACCATCCCAAGGAACCTATACACCTACATCCCTAGGTACCTACATCCCACGGTTTTAGCAAATTGATCTCATAGATCTCATAGATAGATAGATATAACACTCTGTAGGTAGGTACTTAGTATTTATATAGGTAGTACAACATATAGGCATGTAACGCAACATTGATTTCAATGAACAAAGCTGTATTGTCCATTTAAATAATAATATAATGCTTTAGGTATTTTCTATTAACATATTAGATATCTTATTTGTTAACGTTAATATGTACTGAAATACCTATTATCAAGTATATTATATTCAATGTAAGTGAAATCTATTTAACCTTTGGTATTGGGACATCACTAATCATCCATTGTTATAATTCATACGACGCTACGTGTAAAATATAGTTATCACTATCCGGTTTTTTATTTATGGCCAGTTAATACGGGCTGTGATTTTAGAAACGTAGGTACAAGCGCCATGCCCGACTTCTCTTATAAAAAAAAACAAAAGTAACCCATGGATTTTCATGCCCATTCATCGTCATATCATTTTCATTTTGCTATTCAGGACCTTTTGGCAACTTATTTATGTACCTAGAATTAAATAGGTATTTAAATGCACACTAGGATATTTACATTTTTTTACCTACCTACTAATATATTAGGTATAAAGTTGTTGGATACCTATTCCATTGATATTGAGGAAGGCTTTAGCCTAAAGCCTTCTTGTAGTACGTAAGCGTAATAGTAGTAAGTGGTGTTGTACCCTAAAGCCTTTAGGGCACAACACCACGCTATGACCAATAGGACATCAATGAAAAATGTTGCAAAAAACGGGAGAAATCGTTCCTTTTATAGAACTTCCGTTAAGGTTCCGGTTAAAGTTACATAAAAATTATCTTAAAATTTAGTGTTAAAAATATAAAATGTCTTAAAAAGTTCACGATACCACTCATGTCTAATTTTTAAATTTGACACATAACGTGATATGGAAAACCGGCAAAGGGAGAAATCGTTCCTTTTATAGAACTTCCGTTAAGGTTCCGGTTAAAGTTACATAAAAATTATCTTAAAATTTAGTGTTAAAAATATAAAATGTCTTAAAAAGTTCACGATACCACTCATGTCTAATTTTTAAATTTGACTCATAACGTGATATGGAAAACCGGCAAAGACGCGCGCAACAGCTTGTCTATATAAACTTAATAAAATGACAAAAGTTGTGATTGTTTTTGTGACAGATTTTGTTTATTCGGAGCACCTTCAAACCGAAATATACATAAGAACGAAAGTAAATAAAAATAGACGTTCGTGATTAAAATTTGATACTAGCTTTTGCCCGCGGCTATTGTAGGAGTATTATTAGCAATAATACTCTAATATCCGGGTGACCGAGCTTCGCTCGGTAGTTTAACTACTGGCCAATAGATGGCAGCAGGAGTCATATATTTTTATCGCCCCCAAAACCCCCTGTATACTTAATTTCATGAAAATAGTTCGAGCCGTTTCCGAGATCCAGATTATATACAAATATGTATATATACAAGAATTGCTCGTTTAAAGGTATAGGATATAGCATACTCCAAGGGAATATCAAATATTATATATTATGTACAGAGTAGCAATCTATCGACCTATATAGCTGCCGCTGTTGATTACTGTAGAAAATTCGGATTTTTTAAATATCCCACGAGAACTATGGATATTGCCGGGATAAAAAGTGGCCTATCTCCTTCCCTAAGCTCAAGTCTGTCTCTGTGCCAAATTTCATAAATATTCAACTAATAAGTAAATTTAAGCTAACAAACTAAAATTCACATTTTTTAATATTTTATTACATACTTAATAAGTATAACTATAACCATAAATGTGAATAATAAGTATTACTTATTATTCACATTTATGGGAAGGTAGGCAGTACGTCATTAATTTATTATGGATTTGAACTTGTCGCTAAGGTTGTAATTTTAAAATAACTTGCTTATTATTTTATCACCTATTTATTAATTTACTAGCTTCATCTATTTAGCAGCTATCGTGCTCGGAAGCCATTAACGTTTTTTTAGTGTTTCATCATTATAAGGTATTCAAGTATTTCTTCTTTTAAAAAAATATTCAAGCTTGTATAAGCATAAATTTGCTTATCATATTATATTGATTTTCCGACTTTCACCATAAAATTTTTAATGTCTCTGCGTCGCTCTATCTATATGCGATGGACAAAAATATTCGGTTGCCGCATTTAAAAGTAAAATTACAAAAATAAACCGTCCAAAGAATACAGATGCCCTTTTCTAACGCGCCGGTAGGAACTCTGAATGTTTACATCGAAATGCAAGCCAAAAGTGAGCACCTACACAAAACATTCATAATAATCCCGGATAATCGTGCGGTAAGGGCTTAAATGTCTCATTTGTAGCGAGATACCGGCGCGGTTAATACTTAGTTTGTAAGAAGGAGGATTAGAGGTGTCTGTTTGTCGCAATTTGGCTTTGAGCTTTGTGTTTGTAAACGCGACGCGGCACGCTCAAAGTCGGCTCGTTGCCGCTCGGCCGCGCTGCCTGTAGCGAGCGTGGCTGCCTCTCGCCGGCCGGCGACGCGCGTTACGCAGAAATACACAAAAACGCTATTGCGTCCTTTCTCGACGAACTGACTGTCTCGTCGCGATTCAATGCCAGAGATTATTCCTATTTTTGAAGCGATAAAAAATCTTCTATGGTAATTTCAATATTGAATCGTAGAGCTGAACCTTTCTGATGGCTGAGTTGTTGTATTTTAATATTTATCTACATAAGGTAAAGTAACTTAGGTGCTGCTTACATTAATATTTTGTGTATAAAATGCGAGTAGGTACGTGCCTGCATAATATTATTATTTTGCTAGGTACCTACTTAGATAGGTAGGAACGTAAGTTGTTATAATTTTGTTTCTATATTTAATAATCTATTTGTTCTCGTTACTTAAGCAGTATCTACTAGTATAACTAATCATTATTTAAAATATTGACAAAATAATTATAAAATATAACTTTAATTCGAGCGAAGTAACTTAAACTATTAATTAATTGGTCGATAGATACACTAGGTAGGAAATTATAAGTACCTAATTTTTAAAAATCTAAAAAATTGAAAATCGAGCAATTTCCTTATTTTTTACACCTATTAATTAGGTAAATTACCTGAGATACGATTGACGGTAATTTATAACTCAATTATTCACACAAATACCTTATTATTTGTATGATTTCTTACCAAAATTGTCAGGTCAACGGGTTTTCAGGCAGACATTAATCTTGTGAGGGTTTAATTTTTCTCATTGAATAATAGAGCTGATTCAATTTATTTGAGTTTGAGTTTAGAGAAGAGTTTATTGTAAGTTTTTTTCAGTGCAGGGCGCGTTGGAATCCTCGTAAACTTCGTTTTAAGTCGACTTGGAGTTATCGCCATGCATATTATGTGACAAATATTATACTGACCTTTTACAAGTGCCTTTATTAGGCCTATGTTAGAGAAGAGTTTATTGTGGGCTTTTTTCAGTGCAGGGCGCGTTGGAACCCTCGTAAACTTATGGAGTTATCGCCATGCATATTATGTGACAAATATCATACTGACCTTTTACAAGTGCCTTTATTAGGCCTATGTGAAATAAAGATCTTGTGAATTTTGATGTTTTTTTAAGTTTTAAAGTACTGGGGTCTTTGACTGGGGTCGATTTTAGTTAGGTAGTCTACATTATTTCCATTTATGCACTTTCATCAAATCCTACATCTTTCTAAGCTACATTTCTAACTTAGGTTATACCTACCTATATGTCTATAATTTTACCTACGACTAGGGTCATAGGTAGGTCGTCATTTATGTCTATTGTTTGCCGATTTCACTTTAATTAGCATTTAAATTTGTGAGTTTTAGAATTCAAATTAGAAGTCAATTGTACAATTTACTAAAAAATATTAAGTATTAATTTTATTCTATCCGTATTACTATAGCTACCATTATTCATTATTCAAGGTAAATCTACGCCAGTAGCTGGTGTACGCCAGTTTGTATGTATTTATGTAGGTATGTATGTATAAATGTGTGTGTGTTATACTTCTTCGCGTCAAAATTATACTGAACATGTACCTATTTTTCTGTGTTTATTTTAACTACGGAATTCGCAAAACATCAGGCTTGCGAAATCAAATGTAAAAGTTAATGCTAGGTATAGTTATACCCGTATTAGTAGGTATAGTAATATACATAAGAACCTAAACGGCTTTCAAACTAATTACTTAATAGGTCATTTTTTATTCAGACAAAAACTTCAGTACCTACTTAGTCCTACCTATCTGCCCAAAATCTATAACCATAGGTTTTACATGTACCTACTGTAATATTATGGTTAGATAGCTCGTCTCAATCGTTAATAGATAAAACATTTCTAAATAATTTATAGAACGGTCATAAACAGTGTAGCGGTTAGATTAATAAAATTTGACGGCCTGTCATTCTACTAATATAGAGCCACTTAGAGCTTTTATCAAAATGTTGCTCTCCACTATAATCTGTGCTTTATGTTCATAACAAATAAGCTTGTTTTTGATAGTTCATATACACTTTCATAGTCAAATGTCGCTTTGATATTTGGAATAAATGTTAAATAAGTCCTAAGTAAATATGAGATATTTACGACACGATCTTTATTATTTACTAATTTTTGCTCGCGGCTTCGTCTTCGTCATTTTCACAGGAATCATGGATTTTTCAGCATAAAATGTAGAGCATACTTAATGTGTTATAAAATATTGTTAGATAAGCTTTCACACGGCTTCATAATGCTTCGGAATTAATCAAATTTCGAAAAGAGAGAATTGATATGATGAGTCTGAGTTATAAGAAGTACCATTGTAATTTTGAAAGTTAAATTCTTAATAAATGATCATTTTACATGTTACATGACTTATTTATTACCTTTACCTATTGCAATTTTTCCTCTTTGTTCTTCCGGGATAAAAGGTGGCCTGTATCACTCTTCGATCCTTCAACTAAGTACACCCACCTACTTAGGTATAGATTTGTGGAAAAAATCAAGTTGGTCCATTGCTCCGTTGGGGCTTGATTGAGGGACAAACAAACCACATTTATAAGTATATATGGATATTAGACAGTACAGGTTATAATTACTCTTTTTTTAAATAACTGTGTCAAAACATGTTCTTTACTATATATATAGCTACTCGTGCTGATTCACTCACTCACTCACTGATTGATCACCTCTCCTGAACAATTTTGTATGAAAAATTTTTTTTTCAATCACCATTTCGTATAGAAGGGAAAAATTCATTCGGAGGAAAAATACGGAGAGAGCTGATGATTGAGGATATCGAAGACGAATGAAGAGCACAGCCAAGGGTATTGGAGATAGGTGGGGGGTGCTCGACCAAATGTCATTCGAAATGTCATCCAATTGGCAGTGAGCTGAAAAAAAATTCAAAATGGCGGATTCAAAATGGCGGCCAAACGAATAACGCCAATATCTCGAAGAGTATAAAAGATGGAAGAATGGTTTTTTGACAAGAACTGATCAGGACAAAAAGGTCTATTTGATGGCTACAAAAAAAATCCAATATGGCGGATTTTTTTTCCATAGAAAATGTATGTATACGGATATTGGAGAGACTAAAAGTTGAAAGGCAATTAGGGGGGAAGACGGCACGCGGGCCACATGTGGCCCGCGCCCTCACGCGACCTACTAGTTAATTATATGATGACAGTTAGGCGATAATTTAAATGTATAGAGAAAGACCTCGTTGTTTGTTAATCATCAATTTTGAAGGTTAAAAATATATCAGCTTAAATACATAATGAATATTTTATAGGCATTCCAATGTTGAGTGCACTGTTGTGTTCATTAACATGCAATCATTATAAAAATAAGTATTTGTAAAGGAAAAAAATTATATTTTGTATTATGAAAAATCGATAATAATATACCTACCTAAATGAATAAATAATATCTACAAAAAGTAGTCAAAAGACAGCTAAATATGTCCATATAACAGCTGCGTTTGCAAATTAATGATTTTTGGTATAAAAATTAAACACCGAAAAGAAATTATTGAAAATTATTTTAAAAATTCATGTAAGTTAGTAATTTAGTAGGTACTTAGTTCCTCTGCAACATAATTAAGATACCTATGACCGAGCTTCGCTCGGTAGTTTAACTACTGGCCAATAGATGACAGCATGTCATATTTTTACTTTCTTTGGTAAATTCGACATTTTCTAAAAATGAATCCTAGCTAGATCGATTTATCGCCCCCAAAACCCCCTGTATAGTAAAATTTAATGAAAATCATTCGAGCCGTTTCCGAGATCCAGATTATATAGAAATATATATACGTATATATACAAGAATTGGACAAAATGGGACATCCTGGCACAGGTATAAATTTACCTAAAAGGATGTCCCAACAACTGATGAATGTTTTGAAATATTTTTATTAATAAATGATTTTTTCATTTTTTTTTTCAAGAATTGCTCGTTTAAAGGTATAGGATAACTGCCATTGAAAGTAGGGAATAATTATGTAATAAAAACTTAGTTTGAAAACCTTCTCCATGCATTTGGGTAGGTATGGTAGGAAAGTTCATCCACAGGGAAAAACAAAAAGCTTTAGTGCGGAAAAGTATAGCTTTCCACTCACTAAACGCACATGGAAATGTCAACTTTTTGAGCAAAGGTATAATTTTTTATTATAACATATACCTACCTATAATGATAGCAACGAATAGCTATATAACATAACTAATGCTCGTTTTCACTAACATTTTAGGAAACGCCTAAGCTCTTAGGTGTTGTAAGTGAAAACTGTCACCAATCGGCTAATACACAACAATCAATAGGTACAATACAACAACTGTCACCTAAGGGCTTAGGTGTCTCTTAAAATATTGGTCAAAACGAGCATAAGTGATAACACAAGACGTGTCATAAATTGATTTGACCCAGTGCAGTGAGGGTGTTGCTGTTAACGATATCTAAATATTAGCTATGCAGAAAAAAATAGGCATATAGCTAGGTACCTAGCACCACCCTACCTGTATCTGTGTGAACCCCGTAAATAGAAAAACCAGTTTTCCCAAAGATTGTGAAATAAAAGATTTCAGTGCAACTTATTATTATTTACCTTACTTTAGATGATCACGTGGGAATTTTGTACCTATCTAAGGGAAATGATTACTTACCTATTGCCCCATTTCAATTTTGGTTACGAAAAACTAAGTATCAACAACTTAATTCATCAATTCACAACAAGTTTAGCTAAGATAAATATTTTTTTGTCTTCTGTTAGATGCCTACCTAGCTAGGTAGGTACCTACCAACTGAAAATTTATTGATTGTTGATTGATTATTGATGTTGATTTATGAATATATACGAGTATTTAAATGAAATAAACGGTGGTATACACAAACAGACAGACGGACAGACGGACAACAAAGTGATCTTATAAGAGTTCCGTTTTCTGTTTCTTTTGAGATACGGAACCCTAAAAATATGTAAACATACAATATTCAACTATCTTGCATCTAAGTATATATAAAATATTATTATTTTATTAGATAATAATTTTTTAATACTTAGATAATGATTTTATTAGATACAAATCTAATAAGTAAGTAACTACTTAAAAAAATTAATCCAAGACAGGCAGGACACAAACTCTACCTAAACTGCACTTACCTAAGTAGGTACTAACAAACAAAACAATTAATGGGCAAAAAAAACTTAAATTCTTGAATTATACTCGTAGGCATGCCTCTTACCTATTTTTAGGGATTTAAAATAAGTAGCTGCTTACTCTAACATATAAACAAGTATAAAAATGATAGAAATAAAAACCTTTGATTTTCTTGATGGGATACAATGTAAGTACCTTTGATACATTGCAGGTTGGTTAGTATAGCATAAGTAGACTTTTTATATAGTCTCTGTATAATTACGAAGTTTCCAAACAAGGAAAGGAGAAGTTTAAAAATTCATATCCGGAACTACACGGCACGGTAAGCATTTCAGTTTTCAATACGCACAATTTCCTAGTGATGATAGCTCAAGCCAGGTGTATCGTTTACTACACTGTTTACTTACCAAAGGTGAAACGATGCACTCATTTTTTGTGTACTAACTCATAACGCCAACTAAGTAAGTATTTTCCGACGCAATTTTCTAAATGACCGAAAAACTAACTCAAGTAAGACGATCTCGAAGTCGAAGTGCGATTAAAGACGGATTTTATTTAATCTCATAATTTCTAAGATACCTATCCTAATTCCTACTATTTACCCATAAATCTGGAAGATATTGTACCCACTAAGCTATTTGCACTTTTCATAAAGGTGAAAATATTAGGGCTATATTTTTTAAGTTAAATATAGGAATAGGTCAGTACTTCTCTACTGGATTAAAGACAAATTTTTGGTTTGTTTATTTATCTATTTTCTTTTTGGAGAAGGTAGATATATTACTTAGGAATGTTCTTTATGGTTTTTCATAAGTTTGCTTATTTACCTACATGTGTCTGATTAGAAAAAGCTTTTTGTGATTAAAGTCAATGAAGCTTTTGTAAGAACTTTTATTTTTAAATTCAAATTCTTCAAAAATACCATGAAGAAGATAAACTGATTGAATGACAACATGTTTTCGAAAGATTTTAAGGTAACTTTTAAGCAAATAATAGCAAAAATAAAAATCTTACCTACCGGAAGCTCTTACAATTTTTTTTTGTAACTTGTGCATCTAGATTGAACACAGCGGCACGTATTAGGTAATCTTTTCCTATGCGGTTCATCACAATTTTCTTTGCATCCCTAATTGTAAAATCACTACACCTACCTACGCACATTTTCCTCCTAAAGCTCTGCTGTATCACTGCACTGTTTACTCACCAAAGGTGAAACGTAGCGCTCACTTTTTGTATACCAAATAATAACGCCAACTCATTCCCGTCGCGATTTTCCGAACGAAAGAAAAACTAACTGAAGGGCTGACGACACGATCAGGGTGTTCTCCTACGTTTTCACAGTTTTCGTTGTGCGGTGTGGTGTGCTGTGGACTGTGGGAGCTGTCGTGAGTGGAGTAAGTACCGATGGAGACGCGGCGGACGCAGGCGGGCTTGACTCGCGGCATGTCGGGGCCGAGCAGCAGGCGGGCGCGCTGGGGTCAGAGCCGGCGCATGGCAGGGCTGCGTCGCGGCGCCGGGGCTGGCGGGTCACTCGCGCGGGCCGCACTCGGCTCGGTCGGCGTGCGGAGTCGGAGTGAGCGGGTCGCGGCCGAGCGCACCTCTCGCCATCTGAAGCGGGACTGAGCGCTCGGCGCGGCGGGCGGCGCGCGGGTGTCGCGCGCGCGCACCAGGTACACGGTTATGACAGGAGGCGGGGCCGCGCCCGGCTCATAAATCAAACTTCGCCCATTCGCACGCGCCGCACTCCACTCCCTCCTCCATATTCCATATTCGGGGCGGGGCATATTTTCATAATCATAACGCCTCATATTCATAAGTGACATGTGTCCGGAGCCGGCGAGAGGCGCGGTGGGCGGCGCCGACGCCCGCTAGATGGCGGTGGCAGCGCACCCGCGAAGCCTCCCACATTCGCTAATTGACGCTACACTTTGTAAGTTATAATCCTTTGTTTGTCAATTGCTAGTATTCGTTTCATGGGCTTCATTTTAATTTTTGTTACGAATGCATACTGCTTGATCACGATGGATGCATGCAAGTAGTACCTACCTATAATTGCCTATAACCGTAGAAATGTCCCTTGTTAAGTATATATTAATTTTAGTAAAATTTTTGTCTAAAATTCATCTGAAATTATTATGGGCCATAACTACTATTTATTTGTCTGGCTATATAAGTCACTAGTATTTGATTTACTTGTAATACTAAAAGAAAAAAATATTTACGATGCTTATTACCTATATAAAAAAAATTAAAGCCTACTTACCTACCTCTAAAATTGATTTAAATACATAATAAGTTATCTAGGTAGGTACATATTAAAGATGTAGATGTATCTTCCAATTTCATTAATCACCGTAATCCCTCGATGTTTTCCTGACTCATCATAGAGCCTACCTATACCCACCTACCTACTCTACCTACACAAAAAGAGCTGTGTCGAATCCTTCAACATTGACATCCGTAACTAGACGCATTTGTGCTACCGAATTAATTTTAAAAACTGTGCGGCTGTTATCAAAAAATAGAGGTCGGGAGTCGTGTCGACTGTATTGTGTGCTTAAATGAAATAGGATCTGGGCCGGAGCCAGGGAGGGTTAGCACCCCCCTTCATTTATTGACAGGGAGTAATAATTAACACTGAAATCTGAAAAAAATATTTTGTTTCTTTTTTGTGTGTTTTATAGGTTTAAATAATAATAAACAATTAGCAAAGTATTAAAAAAAAGGTTAACTTCTAACTTAAGTGTAAAACTAGGTTAGAAGGTACCTACCTATACGATGACTAAAATATTACTTATTAAACATTTAAGTATTTGAGATGCAAACTTTCCGACAACTAGGTACTTACCTACATATTTTTACGAGTTTAAAGAAAAGGTAGGTATTAACAGGAGGAAGTATCTATCCGCTATACTTATCTACCTACAGATAACAGAGTTTACCTAATTGTGTCAGTAATCTGTATCTACTATCTCGTCATTTATAATATTCTTATTTCTTAGGCCTATATCTATGATTTAGTAGTGAAGAGGTTCATGATAACGCGGCTTTTCCTTGGAGATAGGTAGGTATGCCTACCTACATATATTATTATAACATTAATTATTATAACATATATTATTATAATATTTTTAGCTTAGGTTTTCTTATATAGGTATGTTTAATCCATAGTAAGTAGGTACCTAGGTTTATAATATATTCCACCCCTTTATTTTCAACCTCTGGCTACGTCCTCGAATGAATGGTAGGATCCTACCTTCACATGCAGAGAAGCGAGGTGAGTTTGATAATTACGAATGTGATCGGTATAGGCACCTAATTGAGAGGGTTTTGCCAGTCACCGCGTCCTGTTAACTGTTGGCTGCTGGGCAATAGGTCGGTAGCTAGGTAGGTAGATACTCGTAGAGACTCCCCGGAGACTTTATTATTAGATAGGTACCTACTATTAATTATGTTTTTTTCAGAGACGTATTGAGTATATATACCTACCTATAAGTATTTATTTATTAGGTTTACTACAGTTATTACACTTAAGTATACATATTAAATTATACCTTACAACGTAACACATCTAGATTAGTGTAGTATAACTACTTAATTAAAGTAAACACAACATGCTATTTAAGTACAAGTAATGAGAAGCTTAAGAGAGAAACAATCAACGAATAGGCACTAAATTATGATTACATAGTGACAATATCTCTTTACATTACATTTTGTATGTATAAGTAAGTGATAAGTAACATTATATATTATAATAACCTCCTGTTATTACTATGCTTCCAAGAATATATTGTGTAGGTAGGTGCTAGGTAGGTGCCTACCTATATCTACGGTACTAAAAATTTACATTTAAAAATTATTTAGTTAGTAGGTAGTGCCTAACGGATTCGGCAGCACTACTGTTCGATGTCGAGTTTCCCCATGGGGCTCAATCGCGTAACAAAAACAAGGGTAACACTTTCAACCCCGTGAATAATTTTAAATATAGGAATTCAGGTAGGTACGCTATACGTCTTCTCTGATCTGTGTGTAAATCGGTCACTCTTATCTCTCTTTGTCTCTTCTCAGATCTGTGAAAAAATCAGTCACTCTCATATCTAGATATCTTTGTCTCTTCTTTGATCTGTGTGAAAATCGGTCATCTCTTACCCCTCTTTGTCTGTTGTCTGATCTGTGTAAAAATCGGTCACTCTTTTACCTACTTACCTCTCTTTGTCTCTTCCCTGATGGTCTGTGTGAAAATCAGTCACTCTTATCTACTCTTACAAATCGACTACTTTTTTAAAATCGATTAATTTTATCCCTCTTTGTTTACTAGAGTAGGTAGGGATAGGTACTTAACTGCAATATCAATCATACTAAGTATGTCATTCGTATTAAACTACTTGTAATAAACACTTGATCTAATTATCCAACCGAGTTCTACTAAAGTTGGGATAGGTACGAGTACCTATTTAAAGCTTATTTATTATACCACACTATAAAAAGCTACTTTAGTAGGTATGTTAAGTAGGTAATAACTTAATAAGCAGATACATAAGTAAGAAAATATTAAGTACTTATAGCAAGTACCTACAACAACAAGTCAATATAATGTGTAATTGAAATACTTGTAATTAAAATATATACACCTATAGGTATATTTTACTTAACTTTTTTAATTGCTTTATTGTAAATTAGGTTAGAAATAACGACATCGATTGAAAATGAAGATCTTATCTGACAAGGAAATCAAAAGTTACAAGCATTTGAATTCTGCTTCTGTTCCTTTCTCGCAAAACGGTATGGAGTTACTATGGCATGAGTGATAGTGACGTCACTATCCGATAGAGATTATCAATTCAGAATGGTTTAATTGCTTTATAAGTACTTAAGTTTTCGTCATTTCTCGATTTCATTTGTTTTTCAAAAATGTATTTAAGTATTGAATATTGTTTCAAAAATAACTGAAATAAATTAATGTTTTGATTTTTGTAAAATACCCATTCCTATTGTATAATAGGTAACTACTTATAAGAAGAAGTTTGACGTTTGAATATAATAAAGATGCCTGTGCCTATGAACCTATCTAAAATAATAATGTGAAGAACTATTAAAATTAACCATTCTAAAGTAATTAGGCAGCGTCATGTTGTTTTTAACCTCAGTTGACTAAATAATTCCTGTTTATGATGACACCTAATCCCATATGAATTAATGTGAGTTCCCTGAACGGCAGTATCGGGAGGTGTTATTTCAGATCCATCAGTGCGGCTGTTAAACAGAAATAGCTCAGTAACACAAGTCACATTCGATTTAAATACACAAAATTTTGAAAATGTCTGTTTATTTAAGCTAAAGCACGCGCCGCGCGGCGGCTCCTGTTCAATGTTTCGTCTATTAATTTTATTTATTTAACTTTATGTTACCTACATTTAAGTTTATAGATATACCTACAGATTTATTATTAATTTTGTTATGAAGCCGTTTGCATATAGAACTAATATTACCTAAGGAAGAATGCGTGGAGTGAAAACTTTATAGCGAATAGATTATCATGTCATGGAAAATAATACTTATTATACCTAGATATATACTCGTACTATATATGTATAAGTAGAACTTGATACAAACAAAATATGTAGGTAGTAGGTAGGTACCTAGCGACGAGTAAAATCAAATGGAAAATACGATCATACTGGCCAAGTACTCGGTATGGAAAAGCGAGGGTTTTTTTAAATTGATCGTCAAATTTATTATGGCGTTCGCATGAAATGACCGGTGGGCCGGCAGCGGGCTGCGATGGCCGGCCGAGCTGCGGACGCGTTCATAAATTTGAATATGGAAGTGAGGTCTAATGGCGTCGCTGTTTATTTTTACTGCACCCCCAGAGCTGTACGGGCGAATGCGACGCCGAATTTATTTCCATGCATTTTAATATCTCCCTCTGAACAGCTATTGCCATTTTCGCGCCGTTTTATTGTGGCTTCTATAGGTCTAGCTATCTTGTAGATACGGCTGCATCGTTCCGTAGGCGCTTCGGGATCGGACGCGATGAACAATATTGGTAGACGAAGCCTCGTAAGGTCGGAATATCGAGTGTAATTAGTGCCGTCTGCCGAGTCGAGCAAGGCGGGGCGATTATTAACGCTACAATAATGAGGGTTAGTGCGTTCGGCAATCATGTAATTTTTCTGCTTTATGAAGCGGTTGCGTAGAGGAATGTGAGGGCGAAGGATGTCAAAATTAAGTCATTAAACTTGGACGTTGATCGACGTCCAAGAAGGTTGAGAAGGGCACGCACCGCGGAAGCGCACGCAGCGCGGCGTTCACACGAACGAGCGGCGTCGCTCGGGACGCGGCGCGAGTTCAGGCTTCCCTCCACATTGACATAGCTTAGTGCCTTGTTACTATTTGTTCTCTCGACCTCTAAAGGGTTATTGTCGACGCTTTCGCAATCCACATCGATTACATACACTTTCGTACTTTTATTGATTCACCTCCGTATAGTCTCGTCTGGTTTCTAAACATAGCATAGTTTTCCTACACAGTGAAATATACACACTCTCAAATGTGATGATCAATCACTTTTTAATAATGCGCAGAAAAAAATTAAATGAAATTAGCCAGCAATTTAAGGTTTTTCTGTCACAACTTTTTGCACCGAGATACCATGGCCCCGGGGCCCCCGTTGCAAATTGCATTTTATATAGCACTCGCAAATATTCAATTTAATTTGCAAATCACTTTTTCAATTACGCTATATAATAAGTTGAAGACTAATAATTGTAAACGATCAATGGTGTCTAGTGAAACTAATTTGAATATATCTATTTGAAAATTATTTCCACTAACTTGGTAGGTAGGTAGGTAGGTACCTAAATACGTACGTACATGTTTGTGTCTAATACAATGTGTCTTGAATGTTAAAGTATCGATAACAATGTAAAAGATATTTCAATCAGCCTCAAAAATAATAAACAGCAGAAATATATTGAAAATTGAAAAATACCGACAGTATTAGGTACAAATTAGGTACGTATTTTATTAAGCTGTAATTAAATTTAAAAGTAGTTTATGAGTGCGATTAACTATATTCATCCTGACATTGTTGGTTCCCATACAAGACTGGTGCGTAAATCGTCCCAAATGTGTTCACCCTGCTGCAAAAGTATTACCGCTACACTTTTTCAATGAGTGGCGTGGCATATTGAGTGTATGTGTAACTATCTATAATTATTTAATTTTACTTTCTTTCTATAGGTACTCGATTACCTCGTGCCTACGTAATAAAGCCAAATATAGAATCTATAGTGGGATTCTTAAATGAAAGTCCGTGCTAGGTTCATGACAATCAATGATGTAATACAAAACAACACAACTCAAACATAAAGTACATTCACAAAATATTCCCGTGTTTAAAGTCGCGCGTACGTAACGTCGCTCGCGGAATGCAGGCGCGTGCAGTCGGACCGGGCAGCTAGAGCGAACTGGCTAGTGCCTACGTGACTGTGTTACTATGCCGGCCCAGCGCAAGCGGCGGCTCGCTATTCCTGGAAACGACGTGGCACACGGCGCGGGCGAGAGGTGCGGGGAGGGAACTTTACATTGCGCGCTATAAATCATTATTTTACATTAATGCACCAGCAGGGCGATCGGCTAAAAATGTATCAATCATTAAAGAACAGTATCAATGTCAAAACGTGATTTTCAAGCGTTGTGATTGGTCAATACCTGTGTTTTGACATTGATACAGTTATTTAATGATTGATACATTTTTAGCCGATCGCCCTGCAGGTTTACTTATAAATCCTCATTTCTCTACATTGCAATAACTCTATGTGTAATTTGTGCCATATTAATACTGCTGAGAGTTAGTCCTAGAGAAATGTGATATAATAAATCATGGCCACAGTAGCGAGTGGGTAAAGTTGTTGGACTCTTGAAATATAAAAGTGTCCGGGGGCACTCAGCGGCCGGACGCTCATATTTTGTTATTTTATTTTTATTAAAAGTAATGGTTCGCGCGCGGTATAACGCTCGAGACGGTTTTTGCACATTTTTCTCTTTTCCCTGTGTCGTATATTTTCACTTAAATGATAAAGTAACGCAACCCTCCGCTCCTTTGTTACTCGCATACATACACACTTAGAATTGCTAACATGAATAGGATGACAAAGATTTAAGTACTATGATTGTACTGGACTTACGTCTGCCACTTTCGTAGGGATATTGATGCAGATAGACACTGTGCCGCTTACATGGTCCACGTATTAATTTGGTGACTTATTACATATAATAATATTATACCTACATACCTACGTTGTTCCATCAGGCTCCGCCCGAGTGAACCCGGTTTTTCTATAATCCCGCGGGAACCATGGATTTTTTCGAGGTAAAAATATATGTTAATCCAGAATATGGTATAGTTGTGACATGAAGAAATAACAAATAAGTATTCGTATCTACATACCTATACGTACACTTATACATTTGGTACACACTTACGTCACATACAAACTTGCCTTTACAATATTATGAGTAATTTAAAAGGCAAAGTAAAGTATTTTTGTTACATTACTAAAACTGTGCTTTTGAACAGAACTGGTATAGACATTCAATAGGCGTGCTTTCGAAAAGAAGTGTCACAAAAAACGTCTAAGTGCGAGTCGGACTCGCGCACGAAGGGTTTCGTACCTATACCATTGTCTATAAAAACAGCAAGAAATCACGTTTGCTACTTATATGGTAACCCCTTGGAATATTAAATTTATTCTGTTTTTTTATTATTTGTTGTTATAGTGGAAACAGAAATACAAACATATTATGTGAAAATTTCAATTATCTAACTATCACGTTGCAATAGATTCATGAGTGATCCACGGAAAGATGGAAACCGTTTTTTAGGGTTCCGTAGCCAAACGGCAAAAAACGAAAACCTTATAGATTCGTCATGTCTGTCTGTCTGTCTGTCCGTCCGTATGTCACAGCCACTTTTTTCCGGAATTATAAGGACTATACTGTTGAAACTTGGTAAGAAAATGTATTCCGTGAACCGCATTTAAATTTTCACAAAAAACTAGAGGAAAAACAATAAATTTTTTCGTCAAACCCATTATAGGGGTATCTATGAATAGGTCTTCAAAAATGATATTGAGGTTTCTAATATCAGTTTTTTCTAAACTGAATAGTTTGCGCGAGAAACACTTCCAAAGTGGTAAAATGTGTTACCCCCCCTGTAACTTCTAAAATAAGAAAATGATAAAACTAAAAAAAATATATGATGTACATTACCAAGCAAACTTACACCGAACATTGGTTTGAACGAAATCTAGTAAATAGTTTTTTTTTTCAAGGATCATGTAAAGGATTTTTCCCATACAAAAGTGAATTTTTTTTCATTATTCCAGCTATCCCGGAAAAACTAGAAGTCGAAGAAATCTGAAATTTGGTACCTAGATCGATCATCATGGTCATGAAAGTGCACTAAGAACGGGATTTCCGAAATTCACATTTTGAAGGGTAAAAATCATGCATTTAAGGGATTTTTCCATACAAAATTAAAATTTTCTTCGTTGTTCCAGCTACTCCGGAAAAACTAAAAGTCGTAGAGATCTGAAATTTGGTACGTAGGTTTATATTAGGTCATGAAGGTGCACTAAGAACGGGAATCCCGAAATTCATATTTTAAAGGGTAAAAATCATACATTTAAAAGGATTTTCCCACGAACTACAAGAACTTTTATATTATTATGTTACTTGCTGCTACGGAACCCTTCACGGGTGAGTCCGACTCGCACTTGGCAGATTTATACTGTTTTAGTACGGAACACTAAAAATTATGCAGTTTTTATAAGAACAAGGAACAGTAGAAAGCGCAACACAAGCGTTACACTGTAATGTAGTGCGTATCTACTATCTACGCTTGGCTACGTAATTTCGTAGCGCGTAATATTTCATATTTCCGTAGCACTTTATGTAGAGGTTGTGATAGGCTGTGCTATTCTACAAAATGAAATAGCTGTCAGACAGCTGCCAACCCGAATATGGCATGCAAAATTGTACTCTATTACAACTGACAAATTCATAGATGCTCGTCGCTGTTTTGCAGAATAGCACGGAGGGGCTTTGCCTAGAATAATATTTTAATTTTTTACTAGCCAAACGTGCGTTCGTAGCACGATGTTTTCGTACCTACCAGTCAATAGAGATGAAGTTTGAGTGTCATTTAAGCGAGTCAGTAAAGCAACAATATGTACGAGTTTTACCATTGGTTTTTACACATCCTTAAGGTACAAATACAAAACTGAAAACGTGTTAATATTGAACTACTTCAATATTGAAGAAGGTGGTAATCTTTGTTCTACGACTTTTTATCTCGATATTTTGTAAAATATCAGATTTAATCACAATTATTTTCTTAATTCCACTTTTTCTTTATTATAATCATTTTGTATTAAAAAACAGGTTGAAATGAAAGTAGTAATTAATCTATATATCTACCTATCTAATTATAAAGTGGTCGCAGATGGCACATTTTTTTGTTCATGATATAATTACGAAGTCAAAATCTAATCAGAGTCCGAAACTATTGAGGCAAAGAAGAAATCCTTATGCCACGAAAATAATCTTATGAAATATTATTATATCAAGTCATGAGAATAATGTTATGCTAGTAGGCTCTGCTGTGCACGGTGGGCACTGGGCACGGCGCGGCGGCCGGACACCGCGCGGCGCGGGCGGTTCTTCCGGGGAAGGCACTATCTCGGGCGCGGCGGGCGCAGCGCAGCCACCCCCCCATAAATAACGCGCGCTGGCGAGCCGGCGAAGCGCCCGTGCCAGATTCTACAGCTAGAAACAGTTAAACGCTCATAATTTCGTGCTGGTTAAGCTTATCTTTGTCTCGTGCGAGCTCGCTGCGCCGTCCCCTCCGCGCGTTTTCGTGGACATATTTTATTTGTTGCAGTGGAACGTTCCGTCGCGTCCGGGGCCAAAGTTATAATTGTCGTTCGACATACCTACCGCTGCAGCTTCTGCATAAACTTACCCGGCGACGTTTACATTGTTGGAATAGCTTTGTCTGGTTAATGTTTCAAGTTTCACCACTTCCTTATGTGAATTTTAATAAGAATTTTGGCGCAGTTTCAGATATTAGATCTCTATGCGCATTTTTAAAATAAAAAACTAAACAATTTATAATAAATATATATTACCTACAGCTAATAAATATATATAACGCTACTTTGCTATGGCTACATATTTTTTCTTTTTAAAGAAACTAAAAACCTGAATAGATATGTCTAATCTAGTCTTCTAACTATCGTCTAACTCATAGAAACCTATACATGACAAAATTATTGAATTTTAATAAACATTATTAGCTTAACCTAATGTACTTATTTATGTTCTAAATCCTTAGCTTAACCTATTGTAGGAACATAGATTGTCAATGACCTTTTTATAGGGTTTTCTATAGTTAGATACTTTGGATATCATTATTATAGTTAGATACATTTACATTTACTTGTTACTTTCATTTATTTTAAAAGCATGTGCGATTCAATCTTATGCATTAACCTCAGACGCAACTTTTCATGTAGATATACGCTGAAAAGCATTCGAGTAGCGTGCGATAGTGGGGGTGGAAGGGGGTGTTAAGCCGGTATCATCCCGCCTTATCGCGGTGCCGCGGTTTCATAATAATTTTAATACCGGGTTCCGTACACTTTTATAAGCGAGTTTCCCACCTCAAGGAGACGCTGCGCTGTCGCCCTCCCGTCAATCCGAGCCGGGGTTCGCTTGAAGACGCCCTCGAGACTGCGGATTTATTCCAAACTTTTATTCCGTTTTGTAGATATACTCGTATTTGCTTACCATTCCAGTATTCACCGTAGTTTGTATTTTTACGGCTGTTTTCAATATCTTCTGGTGTTATCGAGAAAAGTCTGATAGGAATAAGTTTTCGTAGATTGGTTTGAATTGAGATATTATAACCGACCCAACTACGCAGCTTCGGACAATACTTACTTATGCAGCTCATGCCGTAACTTTTTGGAATTTAAATCCAAAAAGGTCAAGTTCAATTTATTAGTATGCTAAAAGCAGATAATTATATCTATCTGCAAGTATCTAATTAGACTACATTTAAATTGGATACAAATCACGTAAATCTTGCTTTTTGGGACTTAAATTGTAAATACCGATATACTTAATAGATTCCTCAGGGAGGTTCATATATTGGATCAATTCTAATCATTAGCTACTAATGAAGAACATTATACTTGATCAGGTAATTCGCGAAAATGGATATAATAAATGACAGGCGTAATAGAGGCACTTGAGTGGAACATTAATAGTGCCGGTGGGGGGAGCGGCAAGGGTGAGAGCGGTCCGGGGGGAGGGGGGGGGGCATGGCTAACGAGCGTTTTTATCCAGGGCGGGCGGATGATGGATGGACTCTCTTCCGTCGCGGCCGCAATACCTTTGTCCTTGTATTTATGAACGGCGATCGCAGTGCTACTGAATTTGTAATTTTTTTTCGTCCGCTCACCAGTCTATAAAGAGTAGCTTTGCACATGTTAAAAATATTGCAGGTTTATATTGTAGGTTAGCTAGCTGATTTAACTAGCTTCCATCATGAACTTAAAGAACATAAAATAAAAAGAACCACAAAAATGAGAAAAATGGGTCCCATATTGGATCACTTTGTTCTTTGTCATTCCATCTATCTGCCAATTATGAACCTTTTTCTAAAGAACTTCCAAGTTGAGCTTCCAAATTGAAATCGATTTCAAATACTGAGATCTATGGTTCCCTCAAGGCAAAACAACCTCTTATAGATATGCCTGGACATAGTACTCGTATTAATACCTATTGTTTTCATTAATTATAATGGACATTTTTCTAAATAATCTTGTTACTTGTACGAGTACCAATTTCAGTATTAAATTGGGCTTATTCTTATTAAAGCTTAATATAAGAGCAATGAAGAGCCGAGAGGTTTTACTCAAAGGAGCTAATTGTTAGTATAATTTGACGCTAATGATGACCGACAATGGACAAGTCTTCGCAAATAATAATGCGAGGGGTCGCGCCCTACGCCTCATTTCCAGTCTATATTGATATTAATATAGGCCAATTTTCTTAAGCTAGTGTCGACTGGGAAGTTTCTGGACCTTTCTGCTGCTTTTCACTGAAAAGTTGTAATTTATTATTACTTATCTAAGTTTATTGAAGTTTTTAACAGATAACTTATATACTTATAATATGCCAAAACGTATAATTTTTTAGCTTACAGCTCACATTTATTTCGTCAGTTTCAGGGTTTTAGTTAGGTATAGTATAACAGTAGGTCTAATTTATAAGCCAGCTATACAAAAAACAAATACCTACCTACGTCCCTACACTCTAGGTAGAGGTAATGCCAATTATACAAAAATGTAAATAGATGCTTTCCCTATGACAGCACATAAATATTGTGCTAGGGTATATGTAAATCAGGATTCGCTCACGACTACGGGCAGTATACTTTGAAACAGTAGGTGCGTAGTACGTACGTGAGGCAAAACTGCTAATTACAACATATATTAAACTCTCTATCGCGAATTCGATCGCTAATATATTAGCATACGCCGGACATTCGCTTGTAATATTCTGACGTTCGGCATAACTAACTACGGAGACAAACGCTTAATTGAATTTATATTCACGGCGTCGAATGAATATGAGTGGAACTTGGAAGGCTCGCTGTTTCATGCTTAATGATCGTCTATTAGGTATTCATTGCGTCTGTGTCCAACGGTGAGAACCTCGTAACATAAATTTTGCGTATTATTTACGTTGACAAGCGTGCATTATGAAATTATAATGCCTCGATTGATATTCGAGCGGCGCGCCCGCGACGCCGAGACGTGGTCATCGCGGGTGACACGTAAAATTACATTGTAAACACGACTCGAGGACTGTGCGAGACACGATTCCCAGGCCTGAAGTAGGTTGCGGGGAGACTGGCATTCCACCTACGCGGATACAAGGGGGAATTGTTTGAGCCGCAATCTTGTAAATTCTCAATTTAATCTTAGATGTAATTATAACTCTCGTACACTGTCACCTTCTATCTGTATCTCTCTGTAGTCTGTACCTACTTGTAGTTGGTTAATGGTTGGGGAATCTGCGAGGAAACTATAGCTGATACCTATAGAAATATCTTCTACGAGTAAGTGTATTAATTTTGTACAAGTGACGTGAAATACCACTGTAACAAATTAATTGTTAGGTACGGCAGACTTGAGTAGACGATGCAATTTAACTAGAGTTTGGGTAATAAATTGTATAGCACCGGTACGCTAGCATCGTTGAAGATAGGCAATACCTGCATGGCATACCTACGTAGGAAGGAACCTACGGGTAAATCAACTGGTTTATTTATGATATTGTTGTAGTTGTAACAATGTAGAGTTATTTTTTGTGTAGTGTCGCGTGATGAGCTGGTTTAGTGGATAGATTCGCACTAGTTGAAATAAAGCGAGCCAATCAATATTAACACGCCGCAAACAGCGTAAATTGTTGCCTAATGCCGTACACGCACACACGCCCGTTCCGTACGTCCATGAACATGCTCCATACACAGGGTGTTCAGACTGTGATAACAACATTTTTAAATACTTAACTCACGTGTAAGTAATTCAGCGTTGTAGCATCGTAGGTGCAGGTTGGAAATCAATTCCATAGCCTTTTAGCTTACTTAGATACCTATGCCAATGAACATGCTGAATACATCTGGACATCAGTTGTGAAACGATGATCTGGTATTAAAATATGGTAATTAAAGCGACGCAATACTTTGTAAAAGTAATAATATTTCTTTGGCTTTATTTACTATAGTCATTGACGTTTGTGTGTGATGTGTAGGTAAGTGATGCTCAACGTGAAATACAATTTATGGACGAGTTTGTAACCGATACGATGTATATTATAGAATGATCAGTTGATCACGCTGTATTGCCCTGTATTACACGTATACAAGAAGCAGGCGTCCACATGCACAGGCATCCCTGTGTACATCCACGCACACTCGTGCCGCGCCCGGCCTGTAATAACTCGGAACCACAATAAATCAATGTGATTAATGTCATTAAGCACTGTGTGCCGGCCTCTCTATATTCCGTCAATATGCACTGTTTTACGACATGCCGCGCCACGATAATTAGTCAGCTTTGTTAGGACGAACCATGAATATTGTTTAAATCAAAAGTTACTTACACGAAAATTAGAACGATAAAAGTATAACACCGACTCGCGTCCACTGAACGACTTTATTTCTAGTCGTAAAAAAAGAGTGAAAAAACGACCGTGACAAGTTAGGTACGATCAAAGAGATATAGCGGAGGGTTCATAAATACGTCAATTGTGCAAAAATGATCCCTGCTGTTTCTCAAACTATATTTTCTCTGATTACATTTGGCATTATAAAACTTGAAGTCAAAGATTTACGTAGAATTAGAAAAAGTAGACAAGAAATATAGTAAAGCTTATGAAGTACTTTATTTTCTAGGTCAGTTTGAAAAACTTTGCGATGACGAATTTACATGGAAAAACGACTGTGATTATACTGAGATAATATTTTCACAACGCGAAAACAATTTTATTAAAGAAAATAACACGAAATAGATAGGTATTTTATCAAATGGCTACATGGCTTTTAATGACATCTAGCAAATATATCGGAATGAAATCGATCACGGTTTCGTTGCATGAATAACTACCTAGATTTCAAAGAGATTTGTCAGAACCAGCTAGCCCACTCTAACTTTATTCGCTCGGAATGTCTGCAGCGTATTGGGGGGTATTAGAGATCGTTGTCGATCACCGATCCTGGTCAAATTCAGACGCACGTTTATCATACGTCTGTTTGATGGATAGGAGGTAATTATAACGATTAGAACAGCATCGCAAATCATGGGAACGGCGAGGACAGGCTGCGCTAGTTGACATCGTTATCGTCTCCACGCATCTCGATTGTTGGCTCGGGCCCGGCTCAGCTCGGGCGCCATACGGTTGTGTTCGCGAGCCGTTTCATACTTTACTTCATCTATCGCTGCGAGTGCTTCATGCACGAGGCGTAGTTACAGCTCAACGAATGTATTGAGTATTGATTCCGTGGCCCATTTAGATCGCCGATACGACAACGACTTGACGGACAAGGCTCGCGCGTTCGTTGTTCTGTTTGAGCTACGGTAGCCAACGAGAATTTTAATAAACGCGGTCCACCAAAACAGGAAAATATAGCACTCTAATCATTGAGTCATCAAGTTTTCTATCTTAGCAGAGACAAAAGTCAACTTCCGATGATGATTTTTTTTTATTCGATGAAGATCGATTAATGTTATTGGTACAAAAGGAAACAAAACCTATTTTTAGCTATATTCATTGATGGTAATTGAAATAAATATAAGTAGATTAAGGATAGGATTGACAAACATGTGGTGACAATGTGAATTTTGTACCTACATAAGTGACATAATTGTTAAGCTTTAAAAAAAACAAATAAAAAAAATTAAATTAAATTTTTAAGTTATTAAAAGTTACTTTATTATTAATATTTTCAATCAGAACATCTCCTGTTTGGCTAGGTTGATTGGTAGTCCTAGTTTAAAACGAATGTTCCTTGTAGGTAGCTATAGGGTACTCTAAATACTTATTGTTGCTTTTGAAAACCAATACCTATGGTCTAAGATCCCGCCATACAACGACCTTCACCGAGCTGCTTATTGGATGAAAACTATTTTATATCCAATTAAATATGTCAATAAATATATCGCAAGTGGGTTGCCTAAAAATTTCAGTCCAGGGTATGATTAATTAAGAATTTAAAAAAAAAACCATTGTAACATGGACTCCTATTTGTTACAGTTTAGTTGACATCGTAGTTCAAATTAGATTGGATGTTATAAATCTTTTTGCCAGAAATAATTTCCTGGCTGAGGAAAGTATTTCTGCTCTATATTTTTTGGCCAAAGAAAGTTAACGGATAATAAAATCGTAAGTAAATAAGCACAATTGCAATTTGCGACCTGAATCGCTCATCCAATCTAATTTGAACTAAGATGTCAACGGAACTCTAACAAAGCGGAGTTAATGTTACGATGGATTTTTTTTTAATTCTTAATTAATCATACCCTGGACTGAAATTTTTTAGGCAACCCACTTGCGATATATTTATTGACATATTTAATTGGATATAAAATAGTTTTCATCCAATAAGCAGCTCGGTGAAGGTCGACCTTACTTGGGATCCCCTACTACTATGTTTGATGTTTGAAATTTTACGTGGTTGATGTTTTTTACTTGAACTTTATCTAAATGAAACATCGTCAACCCGCATGTTGGCACGACGTTGAATGTTGATGTCATACGAAATATTGAAGCATTAATTATTTTAGCTCCAACTAGCTGGTATTTGATTGTGGTTTACTGACCTGAATTTAGATTTATTATTTAAACCATACCTACTAACTATTTGCTCTGTTTTAAACAAGAGTATGAGGTTTGCATCACACTAATATTATAAAGGCCAAAGTTTGTATGTATATTTGTTTATATTATCGTGTTTTATTTACTGTTCGCGCTTCAATTTCTGCAGTACCAATTTGGCTAAAAGTTGGTAAAGAGATACATTAGGATATTGTGGAGTTTTTATTTTTTATCTTATTTTATTTTGGGTGGTGTACAATTCACAGTTTTATCTATCTATCCATCTATGACTTTTATCCTTAAAAAATCATAGCTCTCACGGGATTCTTCAGTCAGATGGACTTATTAAATCTTACGTTTACATTTACTCATTCTAAACTTTTCATCAGAATTGAGTTTGCATTGTTAAAATAGTCCTCATCGTGCCCATTTGGCGATAATTCTGCTAAAATTTATTATTTAAAATGATATCAAGTACAAGATATTTTGTTCATTGCACGTAGGTATTATAAAGTATGAAACTGTATCGTACGAACTGGTTGTGATTAACCTTGGCAACAGCCTTGGCAGTGAAAGTCTCATGAAAATAGGCCAGTCCATCGGTTCAACCCATACACACAAGAATGCATACAAATTACAAACAGCTTCCGTAATAATAATTATAGTCTACCTATACAAAAATGACATAAGGAACACAAGTATCAATGAGGGAATTTACCTTCACAAAGTAACTGAATAGATTTAGAAATAGAGCTTGGCAAAAACGTCTTGAAACGGGACAAGATGCAGTACCTACTTGCCTAAATCAATAAAACTTCATTGTTTCCTATTTATTTATTCCACTGTGTGTGTGTGTGTGTGTGTGTGTGTGTGTGTGTGTGTGTGTGTGTGTGTGTGTGTGTGTGTGTGTGTGTGTGAGAGTAGTTTGGCTGAAATTTGCTAGGCTAGTTTCGTTGCTAGTTTCAAATAAACAGCAGTTGTTGCACAAATAAGCGTTTTTACACCTACGCGGTATGTTGGTATGTTGGTATACTTATAGTATTTAGCTTTATAAGTATTATTTTCTACGGTTTGGTCTGTAAAAATAGAAATGATATTATATTATTACGCATAGCTTGTGTCTAAGTCCTGCACAGAATACGAGCGGCCATTGTGGCGGTCGCGGGGATGCCGATGACCATTTCGGTTGCACGGCAGCGCCGCAGAGTTGGCAATCAAATAAATATTTCGGCACAATTAAGAAAACGCCACAGAGTGTAGCACTCGTGACACTGCGACAACAGCGCTCCGTGGAGAGGCCGTGGATTAGAAAGCTTTAGAGTTTAGATTTTAGACTAATACTGCTGAATCGGCAAACGTTGTTTTGCCATTGAGGGATATGAAAATTAGATAACAACCTGCTCTCATACCTAGTGATCGATCATACACAGAAAATTTCATAACAATCGGTCGGGCCGTTTCAGAGGAGTTCGGTAATAAAGAATGCCACGAGATTTTTTTGAAATTGCTTATTGCCTTTATTATAAGTCTACTAAAACCAGCCAAGTGCGAGTCGGATTCACACAAAGCGTATCGAGGAAAATCTAAATGTATTGTATCGAGAATCGAGATCCGCTTTCATTTTCAAAATTCTCTATATAATTGTTTGTTGTTATACCTATAGAGAGAAGAAATAGCCTTTGTTATAGCCGAGCAAAAATCGCCCCTTTTAATTTTCAATGCAGCGAAAGAAAGCAGCACTTTGTGACAATATCAACCATTTATCTCCTTGATGTTAAGGTTTAGTTTGATTCTTTTAGTTATGGAACCCTATAAACTAGTAATTAGGTAGTAACTATCTAGCCATTTTCATTGAGAGAAATAAAAAATGCAATTTAGGTATTACATAACTATACCTACCTTAATTAGAACTCCACGTTACGCATAAGAGTCAAGAAACTCACTACATAGTTTCTACGTATGCTCTAAGCGTTGGAGTGTAAAAAAATGTAAGAACTAGCAAATGGTCGGAGAACAATTTTAATAATTCTCTCACACCGCAGCTCCATGCACGCCCGTGTGCGCCGAAGCCCTGCGCTCAGCCCACATCCGCTGAAGTATTTTGTTTATTGCTAATGCGATTTTATTTTTTATTGCTTTTTATTTATCTTTATTCAGCGATTGCGGTTTATTGTATTAAAATAAATAAGAATTCTTGACTTTTTAATTTTATTCGAGCCCATGTACAAGACAGCGCCGCGCGGAGAGAAAGAAATAAATTTTAATAAGCGTTTCTTTTTTAAGGCGTGATTCTTCAGTTAAAGCGATTTATTTTTTATATAAACTTGAAAGATAAACCGTATTCATTAGAGATCGGCAGGAAGGGGACAAATTTAAAAATAAACGTCCGCAAGTTATACTGTCCGTATGTTATACTTACTGTCGCCGAGTTATTGTGCTTCATGTTATGTCTCCCAAATATTGACTCTCCCTTTGGATATTGTAGTTGTGTAGTGTATTAAATATAAGTTATTGGTGAAATTAATACCTAACGGTATAGGCAATATTTCGTGAACATAATTTTTCTAAATTGCCTTCCACCACAGGCGATTTAGATGTTTCCACTATGGAAGTAAAATTTTATGTATATTTCGTCACATGTGTTTAATAAAGAATTTCTTTATCTTGCGGCATTAATTAATGCAAATCGTATTTTAAAATTTTCTTAGATTAGATATAATAATAATATGTTCTTTACCCACGACGGCATCGGCGCACAGGGCGGTGGATACCTATAGGTATATGTGAGATCGTTTGTGTAATTAATCCAACGTTCCCATTTATTTCAAAAACGCCTGGATCTTTTTGGATGCAGTTTGCTGTATGATTAGCCAAAACTTCAACAAATGCAAACCTACTTAATGAGCCAAAAGGCAATAGATATTCATAATATTCTTATTCAATTCCCACTGCATCCCAGACCGACTGTTTAAATGCGTCCGTGGTGCGTATTTCTCGTTAGGTAATTACTTATTTTCTGCATGATGTTGGAAAGTAGGCATAGAGGCAACTCTTTTCACATCAGTATGTAAATAATATGTGTCATAAGCGTGAGTGGTGTCTATTTGTGTAGCATGTGGGTCGCAGGCGCAGGCTCATTTGAATTCAATGAGCGATCACAGGTAGGTTATTACTTGGGACGCGTACAAACGCATGTATTGTGGAACATCTTTTTCCCATACTAGGATGTCGATGAGGTTACAATAATGGGATTTTTAAATATTGCGTAGGCATTTGCGGACAAATACAACGTAATAAATAATACTTGGAACGTATAAAATAAATAATACTTACTTACGTAGGTACTCTTGTGAAAGAAATTTTATTTTTAAGATGATATCACATACCAAACGATAAATATTTAAGGGACCATAAAATTCACATGTTCCTCGTAATATATAGGGTCTTGTGAAAAATTCAGCTTTTATTTTCACAGATTTTTCATTTCACTTAAGTTTATGCATATGTGTCAATATCAATTACTTTCAATATCGATGCCTAGGACTTGTTAATAATGTTTCAACCAATCGCTCTTTTTTAGTTAGTTTAATTTTAGGAATTTCCTCACGTCGCCGGCGGAGGCATCCAATAAGTAGCTGAGGCGTCGCATGCAGCGGAAGTACATAAATAATGTTTATCGATCGATCATCGCCGAGGAACAGTGACGCACACGTTAGAATTTAGATTTATACTACCTTCATTGTCAGCCGTAAACTAGATCTCCATAAAAAGGAACATTTCCTATTTAAAATTTATATCAAAGACAATAGTGGACAAAAACTCGGCGCCCGCTCGCGAAGCGCCCGGCGAGCGGCGCCAACTGCCAAATCTCTATCGGCCGCGCGTAAATTACGCCTTTTTACCTGGATTCCTGTTTTGACATATTTAAGGCATTAGTAATAATTATGAGTGCTCCACCCGGAGCCTCTACCCGACCCCGTAAGTGAGCGCCAGTGAGTTTTGACACTATCTTAATGACGAGCGTCGAGTGACAATAAATATTGAATCGTTATCGGTAACTATTTGTGCCTGCGTCAGTCTCGCTAGTATTTTAGAATAGACCCCCCAAATAGCTGCTCCCACTTATTGTTTTATGAATTTATAATTTCTCATTTTTGTCATTGATAGCAATCTCGACCTGTAAAACTTTTCTAACTGATCGAAGTTAGAGTTCTAAAACAGGAGAGTTCCATGCCTGTATAGTCAGTGAGATCTGACTGCTCATAACTAATCAATAAGTGACTCTAGAGCTTCGTTCGTTCGTTTCAGCCGACGGACGTCCACTGCTGAACATTGGTCTCCTGCAATGATTTCCAGCCCGCACGGTCTTGCGCCACTTGTATCCAGCCCCTTCCCGCGACTCTTTTAATGTCGTCAGTCCATCTGGTCGGAGGTCTGCCAACACTGCGCTTTCCCGTGCGGGGTCGCCATTCCAGCACCTTGGGTCCCCAACGTCCGTCGGTCCTATGAGCTATGTGCCCCGCCCATTGCCACTTCAGCTTCGCGATACGTTGAGCTATGTCGGTGACTCTGGTTCGTCTACGAATCTTCTCATTTCTGATTTGATCACGTTGAGAAACTCCGAGCATAGCTCTTTCCATCGCCCGCTGAGTGAATCTGAGCCTTCTTATGAGACCCATAGTAAAAGACCATGTCTCGGATCCGTAAGTCATCACTGGCAACACGCACTGTTCGAAAACCTTCGTCTTCAGGCACTGAGGAATATTGGACGAGAAGACATCACGAAGCTTCCCGAACGCTGCCCAACCGAGCTGGATTCGGCGGTTCACCTCTTTCTCGAAATTGGACTCTAGAGGTTAAAAATCAATAAATAGGTGTTCTCGGTTTTAAGAAAGCTATCCTTAAATTGTTTCAATGACAGTACCTAAGCTTACCTACTGTAAATGTAAAAACAATGACGGGTAGGTAGATACTAGGACATTATTCTAATATATATAAATCTCGTGTCACAATGTTTGTCCTCAATGGACTCCTAAACTACTGAACCGATTTAGTTCAAACTTCGTGAATATCTGTCATTTGGTCCAACTTAAAAGATAGAATAGTTTTTATCCCACGTGGACGAAGTCGCGGGTATCAGCTAGTAACATTATAAGAATGTAGCTCGTAGCGAATATTGGGGTGAGCGCGAAGGCCGGGAGGGTCGGACATCTGCTGCAGTTGTCCACCCACACACAGTCTAGTTAACGAGTCGCAATAGTTTTAATTGCAACCCGATATTTGTGTCTATACATCATTGTCGCCGTTTCTGTATCATTGTAGCGAAATGTCGAGGCGTTACCTATATATACTCCAAATATTATACTATTGCGTGCAAATATACAAAGTATTTGCTCTCGATGCGTCGTGTCCTCTCTGTTTACTCAGACGTGTTATTTTTTAGCATGTGCTAATTGTCAGTCTACCGTTTCTTTGGTTTTTTAGGTCTGATTGAAATGGAAGGAAATTAAATATAAAATTGTTGAAATGAAGTGTGGAAATTGTGTTCAACTAGAATTAAAAATCAATTCACATAAATACCGAACTAATTTTAATGGAACACTATTAAGCAGACCTAATATAGGTCTACCTTTAAATTATTAATTTTATAGAGTTCCAATGAAACAAAACAATAAATGACATTCAATTTTAATATAAAATAAACGGTACGCAATCAAGCTTTATTAAAAATGTAACGTTTCGTTCCGTTCACAATTAATATTCGCGTCAATTAAACATTGCGGCAGTAGCGGCGGCATAAAATAAAAAAAATAACAAAATACCCGATATCCGAAAAACCGATCATGTGTTTCGGGTGGTATGAATAAATCAGATATACCGACGCGACCGGCGGAGCGAGGGGAGTCTCCAGGCTCCATCCGAGGCATAAAACCTTTTCAAAGAGTCAACTGTAGGGTTAGTACAGGTTTTGTATAACTTTCGAGGCGACTCGCTTCGAATAAACGGAACGATCGAAAGCGGAAAGTCGGAAACATTTGATTGAACTAAGCTTTCAGAGGTTGTCCGCTTGGAGCACGGGTTTTTGATGTATAGAAAAATCCGTTCCGTTTATTCGAAGCGAGTCGACTCGATAGTTGTACAAAAACCTGTACTAACCCTACTGGAATAGTCACGCGTAAATATTATAAGGTTTTACGACGTCTCATTCAGTCATTAGAGCGCGTCTTTTGTTTATAACCGTTCGCTCGTAGAGTTGTCACGAGTTCGCGATAGCATCGGTCCCGTCTCCTCATTATTTATGTGAATTTTGACAGAACCAAAGAGTATTGGGTTGCAGCGAAACTACTATAATTTATGGCGATTGCACAGTGCACAGGTACATAAATAACCGCTCATCAAATCAAGACAAAAGCTAGTGTCGATAAGCCATTGCGATTAGGGCACGCCTCAGCTCTGCTACTGCACCATATTGACGTGGATAATATTTTGCGAACTTTTACGACTTCACTTTCTGATTGGTTTTGCTTTGTAAAAGTTAAAAATTATACCATTTTAATAATGAAGTATTAAATTATATATTTAATTTTTACATAAATGAAAAGTTTAGTTTTAGTTTCATATACGAGTAATAATAAAAGATACCATAATTTAGAATTGAAATTTTATTTTAAAATATAATATTTACATTTTTAAGTCGATTATAATTGATAGGAATTAGTTGAATATTTCTTCGTTATTTTCTGACTTCATTGTTTTGATATGCCAGTATAGTTATATTGAATCAATGTGTACGTATTATATCTATACCTAAGTACTGTGTTGTCTAACAACAATGCATCGGATCATGTGTCCGAGGATATAAGCAAACAGCCGTAAGATATTAGCAACGGCGGAAATAAAATTTATACCGCTTAATAGGCTTCGGACAAGGGTGAATGAAATACGGTTAATGATAAATCCACAAATGAGATTTGCGGACGCCTGGCCACTCCAAACCAATACTCTATTGTCACTGGACACTCACCTTATATTAACACGGATCATCGGAATATCGGACAATACAGGTTTCGTTATTTGTTTAGACAGAAAAATAGGTAATACTAGCTTTAAGATTTCTTGTCTAATGACATTATTTCTTTCATTTATGCAATACACCCCGAAGCCTGATATGTTAGCTCTTTAATTATTTTAGCATCCTAAAATTTTCATAATGGATAGCATCTATCTCAAGAACATGGTATATACAGCAACCCTTTTAAAATAATTCGTTGAAATTTGAGCAAAAATATTATGTGAATACTGCAGGGCGATTGGCTAAAAATGTATCAATCATTAAAAAACTGTATCAACGTGAAAACATGGATGTTGACGTAGTGTTGACCATTCACAAAGCTTGAAAATCACGTTTTGACATTGATGCAGTTTTTTAAGGATTTAATATTTTTAGCCGATTGCCCTGCCGAATACCTACCTATCAGTATCAACCTAGCATGGTGTAGCGCTTTTGGTGATCTTGATCAGTTAGAGGCAAAACCATCATCATAATATGAGAATCTCCTCCTTTTTGAAGTCGGTTAATAAAACGAAGTCTTTGATAAAATATGTTGTGTTGGTACCTAAAGGTAAGACAGGACTAGATAACTATAGTTTTCGGGAGCAAGGAACGAGTTGAGAGCACCCTGTATTCCGCACGGTGTAGGTGGTGACGCTCCAGATGGACGCGGGTCAGCAGCTGCGCGGTAATTAAGAGGTGGCTGAGAGTGGCATGCGCCGGCGCACAATGCGGTTCAATTGAATGAGAATAATCTTTGCACCCACGCCGCTCGCGTGCGTGGGTGGACGCTGGCCAGTGCCGCACGACGGGATGCAGCTCTACTTTGGAAAACTACTATACTATACGATAATATATCAGGACATTATACACATCGCAATCTAGTCCCAAAGTAAGCAATAACTTGTGTTATGGGTACTAGATAACTGATAAATACATATACATATTAATAATTAATATACATAAATATAATATATTGAAAAACATTCAGACACTGGTAAACATTCATGCTCATCACACAAACATTCTCCAGTAGTGGGAATCGAACCCGACGCAGAAGCAGGTTGCTGGTCGTGGGTTCGTTAGCGCTATACGCCAATTGGTGGTCAAATTTATTTGCCCCTAGATTATCTAAGAAAAACGTATTCGTCGTTATCGCTAATTCTGCCCACTGATTCGGTTCCTGGATATTATTGTAAACATATTTTGTACTCATCCTTTTGAAGTTTTAACTCCAACTAAAATTTTCCTTCTATGTAGTCCTACACTTATCCACCTAGTGTTGGCACTGCGTGTAGAGTATATTCCAGTTGATGCGACGTTCACAAAAGCGAACAATTATTGTAAAAATTGCCTTAATGATAAATTGGTGACCGTTCCTAATGGCTACTGGGGCAAGAGTGATCCGACCCGGAATGCCCACGCAGTCATAACGTCCTCCAAGCACAATGCCGCTCTCTCTATGATTTATGTCTTAATTGTCCGATTCTTCTTACCTTCAAAGGACTTTTTGTATTTATTGTCATCATAATTCTTTCATATTTTATTTCATTCCGATATTGTGATGCATCATCTGCTCTACATCTACCTATCTATATCTACCTAGATGTAGAGCAGTTGATATTTTAAGTAATTAAGGTAGGACTAATTAATTGCGCCCCTGAATTCAACCCATAATCTTGATTTTATGTAGTTAAGATAATTAAGTACCTACCTCATAATGAGTAAACAATTTATTAGAATATACTTCACAACCTAGATATTTTGAAAAAAAAAATGAATATTACTCACGTTTTTTTTTGTCAAATTGTATTGAGTAGCAATTATATGATAAGTTGTCTAACTTTTCACCCTTAAACTACCCTTGACTCGTAAAAACATCTTTTAATACGAAATTTTCATGAATAATGCTAGTTTCGAAGTAAGAATAAGTTTAGTATTCTATTTCCGTTTGAATATCCGTACACCTGTTGTATAGAGTATATCTCACTCACTATACCTCAATAGTAAACAAACAACGGAGAAAGCAGGTAGTCTGGGCTCATAGCGGGACGACATCGCGGATGACGCGAGGACGCCGCTATTGTCAATACTACTCGCAAAGAAAACTAATAGAGGCTTCCTTGTCGAAACGACTGTTTTACCGTTTTTATGAGAGCGCATCGATCGTCAACATTTGGCTCTGTTTTAGATACGAATAATTTTTTTATTAGGACACCAGCAATCCACGCTAGTTTCAGGTTAATAATAAGGTTTTATATCCTAAATTATACCTACTTAAGTACTATAAAAATATAAAATTTCATTTATGTGATTAGCAAACCTAATAGGTAGCCCATAGAGGTCCAAGAGGGAGCCCTCGACTTCAAAAGTGCGGCAAATAATAGGTACTTTGCCCAAATTGGCAAACCTGAGCCGTCGCTACACAATTTTTTACGCACACTAGTATACAAATTTAAAATTGACACACTCACACTACAAAAACAAGTTGCCGCACTCACGGAGCTGTCGTTGTTAGGTAGGTCTCTATCTAGTCGGAGCGCGAACCACGACACATAAATCTATGATATAGCTATTATGAGTGTGTACGAAATCCCTTATTATATTCAGATGAATACCAATTATTAATTAATGAATTTATTTTACCCATTTTATTGATTACAAATAATGTAAGTATTACCCGTGGAAAGGTGCAAGATATCTGAAACCGCCGCGGGCGTATAGGTTTGTCGTAGTTCCATTGATATCAATATGGGGGAGGACTTTAATATTGAAGTTATTTATTGTAAATCGTTTCCTTGCCCTTTTGCAATAAAATAATATTAGGTATCTATCTTTCTACGACGTTTGTCATTATAAGTAGCAAGCTTACCCTACCTACGTAATAAATTTTTGTTCATTACCGTACGTGTATGAAATATTTCAACCCTTTATCTACGCAGATAACTACTATGGCAATTGTAGCTTATGATTATAAAACGATTAAGTTTTTAATAATAAAACATACTAAATTGCTTCGGTCAACGTTTCCAAAGTTTAAAGGACGATCATTTATACTCCGACTTTTAAAGTAAAAAATGGCGTTTCATATTTCATACTTTACTAAACTCTACTTACAAACCCTCCAATATTTCACTAAATAAATAATTATTTTACTACTTAACATATTATTATATTAAGGGAACTGAGTTTCAAAGCAAAATAAAATTCTTGCGAAACACTTTTTGATGATATATTTAGTATCGTTTATTTAATTTACCAAAAGACAAATGGCATGAAAATGCAGTTGCAAATTCATTAAACAAAAATTTTAATTTTTGAGTATGAATTTTATTTTTATAACGGTTGCTTCTGTGTCAATCCAAATAGTAACAGTAAAATTATTAGTATAGATAAGTATACACATGACATTAAACAGGGAAATATAAGCACAGAGACAGCAAGCAGACGGTACACGCGGTGACAATGCAAACGCGAGGGGACTCTGTTTGCAGGCGCGGTATGAATAAAGATATTCCCGTTATTTGTACTACAGATGTCATGTAATTTCATTGTGTCGCGAAATATTTTGAGTAAACACACGGGGAGATGCCGCCCGGATTTGATAAGATCTCGCTACTTTCAATAACAGATCCACTGCCTAATAGTAACATGCATTTTCATAGCACGGCAAAAAATCTACACGATAATAAGGGAATTATATTTTTTTTGTGGTTACTTAATGGAGATTATAGCTGCGCGTACTCTAAATACGTTAGTATTGTAAATTTTACCAGGCTAAGAATTAAGGTAAAACGCAATATTAATCGAGGGCAACATTTTGAGATAAAATGTTCGGATTAAGTATAGTCTAGATAGAATCTCAGCCTTTGAAACGTGCAAATAAAGTTGAGCTACGGTTGAGCGCTTGTTAGTAATAATTGTTACTAATGTTACTATGCTGAGCGCAGAAATAACTATGGTTATTAGACAGAGTTAGGAGAAATAATACAAATGCTATTAAAAACTCAAAGGTTTAGGCTGTACAACATAACAACATAAGGTACCAAGGTCTCAAAATACTCCCGTTAGAGTAAGTATTGCTTTTTAAATATCGCTGAGTATAGTTAGTATTTACTGACAGAAAAAATCGTTTGAGATCATAAGACACTAATTGCATTTGAAATTCAGAAAGATTAGGTAGGTACCAGTTAACAACGCAACGCCAATTTTTTTTGCTCTCTTATTTTCTGTCAGTAATTATTCAATTCGCATCAATATATCTCTATTGTGATAATAAAATCATGTCAGTCATAGGGAAGCGGGACAAGCCCAACGAACATGAGCCCTCCATTAAATGATAATCCCTCCAATTTATCGGCAAGGCAAAAAATATACGGCATTGTGTCGTGAGTTGTCGAACATGAAAATTATTTTATATAAACACATTGAATATTCTCGGGTCGCGACCTCTCCTCGCCGCTCGCAGATTATTCCCGCTCTTCCCCAGTCGTCATCGGTTGACATATTTTTTAAAATGGGGCGACGGCTAATGGAATAATAATAAACTGGAATTTACTTTTTGGTCATCAGAGTGAATCAAAAACAGAAAGGGGTGTGAACATATTGGTTTTTGTTATACGTTTCTCATTGTCGTCCAACGGACCAATGCTGTGTAATCAAAGGCTAGATGGAATGAGCCCGCGCTCGGTCTCCAGCCATTTATCGCATGTTTGACAGCAATAACAGGGTTCGCCACGCACTGAAGCCACCATATGTCGGTCATATCAAATTTATTTCAATTATTTTATTGGTTTGCCCGCCGATGATTGCCTTCATTACCTTTATAGATTGTCGCAGAGAACCGAATTTATAGTTCCGATAGCCTGATGCCTATAACGAAGTGAATAAAGTAATAATGGTAATAAATTGTCGCACGCTATCGCTACGACCTATCATTGTTAATATCAATTGTGCTTTAAGTCTTCAGAGTGTGGACTGTGGAGGCACTTCTCTTGATTAATTCTATGGGAATAATAATGTTGTAGCGATACGCGAAGATATAAATAACGCGAAGGAAACGCTAAACGTATAATGTCGCAGCATTTGTAAACGTATTAGACGACGACAATGCCCGCATGGGCCGAACGGGCTTAAAATCATCCATTTAAATAACGTTTTTAAATAAATACCGTACAGATAATACGAACAATGCAATATTTTGTCAACTGCCTACTCCGGCCGCGGAGAGTGCAGTACTGCGTGAAGCGGAAAATCCTCGGGACATTCGAGGACATTTTTTGTGGGTTAATATCCGCACGACATTGTCAACCGGCTATTTAATACATCATGTAACACAATACTTTAAATACGACTAGATTTGTGCAAAATTTTAAATTTTTACGCTCACTGAACTTGTGTAAATCTATTGGATTAATCTATTCTGCTATTGGCGATGTATTTTTGGATTTGGAATGTTGTTTCCGATATTATAAATGAAAAACTTCATTTTGTTGATGTCATGATAAAGTGAAATTAAACTATAAATAATACCTAACTATAGTCGTACCTGTAATATCTGTTCTACAGCTACAGGTACTGTTCTACCTGTAGTGGTGTACCTAAAACTGAAGCATAAAGCTTATTTGAAAAGCTATATTTAGGTAAGTATCTAACAATTGCAGATTTAATTAATGTTTATGAAAACTACTACTTCTACACTCTACTTTCTACTTTTTGAAAACCAAAAATAAAAGGAAATTGACAAAGTTATTCTATTTTCGTAACGAATAATAAAAGTCCTTTGTTATCATAGATCAATACACTGCAATTCGAAGTAAGTAGTAGAGCCCTTATAATATGTATAGTTCCCAAATTTGAAGACTCAAGAATATAAATTAAAATGACGGAAACTGCTGTTTGAGTTCTTATATGCACATATTTTTTAACTTGGATTTCCAGTCTACCCTCTTGTGATCGGCGCAATACATTGAATAGCTTTTCTGAACACCGGCGCGGCCCGTAACTCTCTATTCAAAAGCAATAAAACAAGATATGACAAAATATCAGGTTTCATAAAGCTTTGGTTTCATGATATATAATATTATATTTAAAGGACATTATTATGGTTTTTGTCTGTCATTTTGAGAATTATGCCGCTTATGTCCTCGCACACTGCGCCACGTTTCTCAACTTACAACTAATTATTGTCTTTTTAGTTTTTGTGTTCAAAAAGTTTTTATTTGGTTGTAGGTACCTTATAACCTTGTATAAGCATAACTTTCATGATTTTATATTAAACGATCATAGAATTATATGCATTACAATACTTTATGATCAAGATTGTTAAAATTATTGCAAAAGAAAATTTTCATAACTCTATATCAAATTGCATTTTTTAGATCGCGTCTTATTTATTTTACGTAGATATGTCTTTATAACGATGTTTCTCGAAGAAAGCATTACGCGGAATTAAAAGGAAATTACGTTATAATACTTACCTACACACTTAAATTAAAGAGGACAATGGTATTTTTTATGTGTCGCTCCATTGTAAAAAGTTTTTATTAAATTGAACAATACAAGTTGCTCGTGACATTTTTTACTAGAATTTATTCCTATGTACGTTTTTTGTAGTGATTGGAAATTGTATAACTCGTTCCATAAAAAACGGGATTTTTTTCTAATACTAATAGACTACAAACAATTGTTTATTAATTTTTTTTCAATGAAGTCCAAAACGGTTTAGGTATTAAGCACTATAGCACACTTTTTTTTTCTAATTGTTATATACCTACTCAATGTTTAATTAATTGCTTAACAATTACGTTCTAGTGTAGACATTATTACCTGTATGTAATTACCTTTATACGAACTTTATATATACCTTTTATTACGACAATAAGATTATCGCTAACTCATTTAGAATTTTTATTGTTCCCGCCTTTATATCTACAGTTTATAGGTGGCTCATCCGGAATCAATTTAGGAAAACTTTATTATTACGGCCAACTCGAATTTGAATTGGGTGTCCTGAATAAGTTTTACGCACATTTGAACGCACTTTTGATATATGAATTTTAGTTTTGGAAAAACAAATTGTGAGAATTTTAGTTTTGGAAAAACGCATGAAAACATATTAAAATTCTCTAAAAAAATACGTTTGTTAGGTACTGAATAATATGATCCGTTCCACAGTAATAAATAGATCGTGAAAAATGAATGTATTTTCAATTTTTCACTATCAATGTATTTTTAATTTTTTTAAAGAAATAAGTAGGTAGGTACAATTATAATTAACTAGGAAAAAGTTCGAACATATTAAGTGGGATGCATTTTTCCAGCGATACATACGATGATCAAAATAAATGCCGTTAATACTCGGAACATACCTAAATAAGTCTAGGTAGAATGAGCTGAAACTAAATGCAACTATAAAGTAGGTTTTATTTATTCTATTAGATAAACAAAAAATACGTATTTTAATACACTACTGTTAAAAGAAGTATAAACCTATTTCGGCGTGTAATAAAATTCTTGCATGCTACCTTCACTAATGTCAGAGGCGAGATATTGCAGTTGGCTTGTTAGTTGGCTTACAACTTGTTATAAGGTTGTTGTAAACACGCGTGACGGCGCGATATCACGTCATCGCGCACGCGAGCTCGGATGAGCTCCTACTCGTACCTGTAATAATAAATCTGCCATCGGACACTCACTCGGACAACTTTCAGCCGTGGATGCCAATTTATTAACGATCTTTGACATCTCAATTTAGCCGACCAAATTTAATTTACCACCATCAAGATTTGCATAAGCTCCGAGTGTCATTTTTCCGCCTTTTACTGGTGTTACTGACTCCGCAAATTCGCTCTTGTTACAGTAGCTGTAAAACTGAACCATCGGACGTGCACTGTTATAGCCCATAACGGGTTTCAGTAAACTGGAGCATTTGAGGGTTACCTGAATTACAAGGTATTATTTTCTAGTGATACCAGGCCAGTCCACTAATTACGTGATCGAGAAAGTACAGGTAGGAGTCTCGACGTACCAATTTTAGACGGCCGGATACTTTGCTCGCGTTACTTCTTGTACGGTCTATTTCACGCGCTGCGTGCGCCCGATGACCAGGTTGCCCTAGTACGTCGAATGCGATAAAATTACGCGATAGAAGAGACCACAAATTTGTGTTTGTTGCGTGTTCTTTTCGGAGGCGTGGCCAGGCACTATTGCGAACTGAATTGTACTTTTTGTGTCAGCGCTAGTTGCTATTTTTTTTAATCATCTTGCCGAATGAGCCTTCTGTACCGTTAGGTACTATTGTGTATTCCGTGGTGATACGTGTACAAATAAGGCAAAATAAGCAAGGGGTGGAAAAATAATAACAACTGCAAAAATATATATAAGAGCACTCCAGTGCTCTGATATATATTTTTTTACAGTTAATTGGTCTAATATTTGATGGATGGTTACGCAGTAGGTATATTATATTTTGCAAGGATAGGTGTACGTGATTCATTTAGCACCTCATTGAGAAGTTAATATTTATTAACAATATATTTAGCATTTAGCATTTAGCAAGTATATTATGTTGCGTGTGGAGGCTGCGTGCGGCGGGCACATTCGCCTCTTCCCACATCGCACCCTAATTAATATAAGATCTCAATTAAATTGCGACACATAACGACCAAGAATTTTTATATTCGTTTCAAATAAAATGAATATCCACCGCGTACTAACACGGGCAATTATTCAGCGACAAATCTCGCGAACTTGCGTCGTCATTAAACTTAATTTTTTTTAGATAGGTAATTCGAAGTGACCATGTCGGTGAAATAAAATGCGTATTTTAGGATACGCTGAATCTAATATTCAAAATACGATATACAGCACGAGTATATTGTGACACACGACGTACTACATATAGTAGTTATAGACATACAGTAGTTATTTTTATGATGAGACTATAAAGTTGATATGTATTTTACTTTACCCACTTTAATGGACAATTCGAATTTAAGTTTTTCAGAAAAATTCTGTATATAATTAGTTAATTTTATCAGACGTATATAATTTGATAAACCCAACTATTATGTAAAAAATATATCCGTAAATCTTGCCACAATAAAGCGGCGACGTTTATCAGCCTCCGATAAATCAATACAGCATTCGAAATGTTCGACCACAAAAGTCCGGTCCCTTAGATTATGATACTTCGTCCGACACAAAAAAGAAACATTAATTTTCAAGTCGCTTAATTGACATCGGTTTATTATGACTAAACAAATAAAGTATTTCGGAGTTGGGGTTATAAATGGCCACTTTTCCCTTTAATGGTGCCCAAACTTACTATATTCTGGATACAAGGTCTTGACCAAGTTCTGAATCGTAATATTTTGGTTTCTGATTACCAGAACCGATAACGTTGCATCTCACCTTTTGCCAGGGCTGGAGTCTACGGTCTTCATAAGTAGGTGTATGTGTATAGCCATTCATTTAGGTTTTTCATTCCAACTTTATAATATTACACTTATGTCATAACAATATAATGAACAAACGACGACTATTTCTATGTTTATAAATAAGATTGAATATAAAAAAACTATGAGAACTTACCCGTACGTACGTCGCGTCCTGGCACTAGTACCTACCATACGAAAAATGGCACCGCACGCGCTTCTCCGGTTTCCTGTTACACATTTCCGTCCCTTTTCCAAAAACACTTTTAAAAAAAATATATTTAGAACCTGAAAGGAAATATATTACATATAAAAAAGAGGTTTTTGTTGCGGATGGGTTCTATGGGACCCTACTCTAGATCTACTACTAATAAAATATTTTTTTTTCGTATTGAAAGTACCTATGATACGAGTATATCTAATTTTGCTTCGTGTTGGACAATCTGTTATTTTATTTTTTGAGTTTTCCGAGGTGCGGACGTGTGAGTCCGCCTCTGTTGGGGCAATCGTGAGGCCACACACGGTCGGCTGGAAAAAGGCGGCGCGGAGGGTGCGGGGTGCGGTTTCATTCATGTTGTTAGATCGGACCGCTCATAACTTAACTTTTAATTTATTCCTCTCGACTCCAAATCCAGTTTCCTTGCAGCCTTCCCTAACACCTTGAACAGCCGTAATTATACACAATTTAAGAAAAATATTTAAATTTATCTTTATTATAACGACTCACGATCAAGTTAGAGCAGGGGACGTATAATAAGAGTTAATAGTAGCCGTTCGTTTTAAGTAGTTTATAAAGTTACTGTCAGCCATTGAGGAGGAAAATGTTTTTAAAGATCAAAAAATATTTGTTCTTAAAAAACATTTTCTCGTTAAAGATATTTGTTACTATTTTGAAAATGTATTTGGAATTATTTCCTAGCAGTAAACGTATAGAAATCTCTTCTTCAGAGGACATTTAATAATAGATGTTATTTCATTGAAAAAATTCCGTACACATTCATTCTACATTAGGTACTCGTATATTAAACTTAATAGATCATGAAATAAACAGCCTCATTTTAAATTTTGTCTACTATTATAGTTTGCGAGTACTTATGTTCATAAAAGTTTCATTCATGTTTTCAAACAATAAAACCATTCTATATTTAATGTGACAAAGCGAAGCGACCAACGCCTACGTTTCATTTAAAAATATCGAGTTTCACTAGGACCATCAATCGAAATAGTGTGAAAGGGTCAATGTTGAATTGATCTTTTTTTATATTTTATTTAGGTAAATTCGACGTACAAACGACATGAGAAAAGTTGTTGCAAAGCAAGGAAAAACTTTGAATGTCAATACAAATTAAAGCTTGTACAAATTACGGCCTTCAAACTTCCAAAACAGAATTTTTGGCGTTGCACGAGATGATATCAATAATGAGATTTTGAGACGTTATATATTTATATGTTGTTGACATATAAATATAAATATCGAATCTCATTATTGGATATTAATTAAGTATCATAATATTAGGTAGGACTTTATTTTTTAAATAGCTTATTCCACTTAATATGTGATACTAAAGTTTACTTCAATAAAGCTCGATTTAAAGTTGAATTATATTATTATGAAAGGGTTAAGTATTGTTGAGAAACTTTTCTTTTCATCTTGAAATACATATTTTATGGTTGTCTTTAATTTTGACTCCATCGCCGCTGTCCATTTAATATTGGACACGGGTCGCGTTAACGATCACTATATAAAATTTTATTTCAACGCATCTTACGCTCTTCTTTTTGTGTTCAACACGTCGTTGGCTTTACTTTTTATTAATCACGACTTTAGAGTTGAAATATTGTTTGTCTGTTTACTTTTAATTATGAAATGTTTGTCGTTTACAACGGACATGATAATGATGCTACAGTGCACGCTGTACAAGTATTGAACTTGATGAACCCTAAAACGAACGGGATGTAAAGTAAGTATATTAAATATTGATTATATTTCACTAAAATTATCATTATTCTATTTTAAAACAGCATTTAACTTTTTGGAACTATTATGTTTATAAACAGCTGTGCTATTCTACAAAGTAAAATAGCTGCCAGACAGCTGCCAACCCGAATATGGCATGCAAAATTGTACTCTATTACAACTGACAAATTCATAGATGCAGAGATGTACGCTCGTCGCTGTTTTGCAGAATAGCACGGCTGGTACGTATAGGTAGGTATGTATCTACTAGGTAAATGTTTTTGTACATTGATAGGCTCTATCGTTAATAAATGAAACATACTAATTTATGCAAATAAAATAACGTTTCCGATGGTTGTAATTTGATATCTTTTCCCACTTTTCCTCCATGTCAGGTCCTTTTTGTCCTAATCCGAGTCTTCCTAATACCGATTGTTATATTTACGTTTTGTTTTGACGTCCTCTTTTAATTCTCCATGGTGTTTAATAATCGTTCATTAAAAGGCTTAAAGCGAAATAAAAATAATGAAGCTTTGAACTTTACTTCAGCCATTACATAAAAATATGTCACGCATGTTTGTATAATTTTTCCGAGTAGCTTGCGTTAACATTTCTTCGCAATGTATTTGTTGTTTGCGTCAAAAATAAATTTGATCAAGGAATGTGATTGAAATGCTTAACGTTATCGGCGCTCGGTGTAAACCAGTTCTGGAGTTTAAGTAAAGCTTGATACTAAATCAAGGAAAATAATATTAATTGTACTTAGGTATGTGTTGTTGTACTTTTTGTTACCTGCGTATCGCAATGGAATGATTATTTACTTATTAGTGTGATTGGTGAAAGAAATAAATACCCAATCACCCAGACCAAACCAGACCAGACCTGAGTCCATACCCAAACATTTCATGCTCATCACACAACCATTATGTCAATTGAACGAATGGACCCACGACCTCCGACACAGAAGGCAGGTTCTCTAAACGGTCGCCAAATTTTTCAATTTCAGAAGTAAAGCTGAGGATAAACCCTTTAAAAGCTTTCTCTACTGTGACTTGTAAAAAGGTCTATGACCTCAATAATATCTGCTTAGAATTCTGGTTCTTTCTAAAAGTATTGTAAGAATACATTTAACGTATGATCATCTGCAGTTTCAGCACAGTAGAGAGACAATTTCCCTAGTTTCAGCCTGAAAAAGTAAAGCATGCGTTAACTCCTAAAATAAACATATAGGCATGAGTGGAACAGCAAAGCATCGTAATGTAAAATGAAGTGGCGACAAAGGTCGAAAGATTTGCGCGCTATCTCTGGGGAGCAAGCATTCATGTAGGCCGAGATAGGCCGCGGTCGACGGTCGGCCACCGCCGCCATCGCGCCCAGCGTCCACGGTCCACCTCTACACACATTAAATATATCCTTTTAATGATTACAATTTCTCGTTATAATTTATTTAGGACGAAGCATAACAAGTTTTCGAATCAAATGTGTCGCCCATAAAGATGCTGTCTCGAGGGTTGGATCTCGATCCCTTAATTCGATATAGGTACGGCTTTTGTACCGACTCGCCTCGGCCACTAATGTGCTCTCGCTGCAAAGTCATAAGAATTAAAACTGGTTGATAACACCGAGTCCACACCGACCGTTTCGAAACAAGTCGATGGCGGCTCGCGAGAAGTTAAAGGGTTTCATGAACACATCCAGACGAGAAATGAAATATTTCTTCTTCGGAATAAATTAAAGTCTATTATCCAATTTCGGTCGGTCGCCGCGAAAGTCTATCTCGTTTGCTTCTTAGAAGGAAACGGATAGATCGAAATCTGCCGGAGAGTGTGAATGAGAGGATTACAATCGAAGGGGTTCGGGAAGGGAGAGGCTGTTGTCGTTGTTGGATAATTCTTTATTCTTTATGAATATGTGAGCTCGTTATCTGTGGGCTGACGTGGCTCGAGACATTCGCGCTCGCGGCCGTGTGCGTGCGCGTGGTGACGAGGCCGCGCAGCACACACGCGCGCGCCGTGTCGCGCCGCGCTCACTCTATGGCGCACTAAATAATACATAGGAATCGACAGGCTCGTCTGCAAAGAGCGGCGGGTACACGACCGGATCAACATACGGCATCGACGGCAGATTGAACGATAGTTCCCGAGGAACTGGTTATCGTTATGGGGCGACTGGATGAAATTTATTGGCAGCGCGCTGGAGAAATGTTGCGAGCGGAAGGGGCTTGCGATTTTAATTAGGTAATGAATGTCGATGTTGATCTGCATATCGCTCGAACGGCTAGATTTATCAATTCGCTCGCTGTCTCAGTTTGGAATATTAGGCCAATTTCTGATTTATTGATTTGTGGCACGCAGGGACTTAATTTATCTATCTACTATACCTGACACCCGCCCTTACATACAATGTTAATATGAAACGAATAATAGAAGATTACTAATTAAATCGGTGAAAATGTAGAGAACCCGCTTTCCGAAGCCTTAAAAATTAATATTGCTGTGTGTATGAATCAATACCATTACCCACATGAACTAACGCTCTTTTGCTAGCGACATCATAATTCATTCGATGTGCTACTACTTTCATATTGAGGTTAAAGGAACAAAAAATAATCAAAATATGTGGTTGCCATGTTATTTTAAAAGAAAGCTTAACTATATTTTTAACAATCGTTACTGTACACCTAAATTGTAAAAATAATATGAAAGGAGACGCTGGAGACGGCACATTTCTCTTCAAAATTGACGCTTTTTAGAAGCCGCGGGTTTTTAACATTTTAATTAGGGGCGCGCATTACGCCGCGCTGCTCGGGCGCCGGGCCCCTCGCTCTTTGCCTCACATTTTTGTATATTTCAGTCTATTTGGGGAAATTTTTATTTTTCGACAAATGTGTGCTATTTTTGTGTCGCGTGCAGCCGGCTTCGTCTCGATGCTAAATCTCTGTGGGAAACACGTTTTACCACAGTCTAACATTCGGTCTATTTATATTATTTAGCTCGCGATTTATTGAATGAACAAATATAAACCACGAACTTGTCACTGCTCCTGTGTTGTTCGGTGTTGATGAATGCGGTGTTTCCGATTTAGCGATAAAAAAGCTCTTGTTCGGTGTAGGTACTGTTTTAAAATGTAATTTATATGTCACGAGCAAAAGGAAACGAATAGCGTGATGGATAGTGGCGAAGATTGACACTTTCCTTCTGGTTGGTAAAAAATATGCCTCGTTCGTTCAATAGGTGCACACCTGTCATCAAGTACGTCGTATAGCATTACTTGGGCATTTTAAGTCTCTACTTATGTAATTATTATTTTTTCGTAAAATGAAATCTACTAGGTATGTCCATTATAAAAATAAATTAAAATCTGGTTTTCAGTATTTATACCTCAATGTATCCTTCTCAATATTATTAATTGTAACTTATCTTCCTCCTCCGACCTCCGTGGTTGAGTGGTTAGCGTGCCGGTTTTCAAGGCGCCGCCATCTCTGAGGTTCCGGGTTCGATCCCCGGTCGGGGCAATGTAGAAAAATAAGTTTTCTACATTGTCTCGGGTCTGGGTGTTGTGGTACCTTCGTTGTTTCTGATTTCCTTAACACAAGTGCAAAAGCTACTTACTAAGGGATTGGAGCAATGTATGTGATGTTGTCCTGTATATATTTATTTATTTATTTATTTATTTATTTATTTATCTGATTTCGAAATTTCGATACCCCAGTTTAACCACCTTTTTAAATAAAAATAAAATCGATTATAATTTTTTTTATGATTTCAGAAACATCGGGCCACTATAACCTACTTACAGCTATTCCCAGCTTTACTAGTTACTGAAATAAACTTAACAGTTGCGGTGACAGACAGAGGAACGACAATGTGATCGATCCTAGAACGGTAGTGCATTTTCCGTTAGAACTACGGAACCCTAAAAATTAAAGTTATACCGAAGTACCTATATTCAATTTCAGGCTCGTTACGATATTAATTTTTAACTTTAACTAAGTAACTCGGTGGTTTATAACTGGTATAATAGGGAATGTTGATCATAATGTTCGTTTATAAGGAAGGTAGTAGGTACATAATATAGGTATTCCTATTTATTCAAATGCAAATAAAAATGTAACACCAAACAGTTGTGTAATTGATATAAATAAAAAAGACAATTTAGTGTCGCAGAGGAGTGACGCGGCCCTATTCTGAGTCGCGTCACGTCACGTCATTTGTCGTCGTTAGCGATGACGCATGGCGCCGCTGACCCCGGCTTTGACCCGCTCCATCGCTCTTCGATCAACACCACGATTGCGTTTCTTCCTCTTGTCGTATCTATTGGAAGTTGACGACAGTTTATTGTCACTTTAATAGCGAAAATACAGCTGCTGTTATAATTTGGAGCTAAATGAATCTAACTAGGCGACCGCTAGGTATACCTATACAATTACTGTATAAACTATACAGTACATGAAACCTATAGTTAAGATAGGATTTAATTGGATTGATTTATTAAAAATATGTCTTATAGCTCCAATCTGTGGCTCCAATGCTTTCAATAAACCATACTAAAATTTAATACTGGGTATAATTACGTTTATGTATAAAATTTAAAGGACGGGGGGTATAACTTTAAACTAATCCCATAAATAATATTTAAAAGCTACAAAACAGCAATATATCAAAAGCAGGTGAAGAACAAATATGCTGCCATTTCTATAATAATAATAATCGCAGCTTTCTTTTCGCAGATACAATTTGCTTTGCGAAAAATTTGAACAGATTTAAAAGACAGTTTTTTCGCACCACCCACAATGGACTGTGGTACGTGCACAAATAGCTAAAATCTATATTTGTGTAATGATCTTGCATTGAGGCCACGACTTCCATTCACTTGCTGTTCTTGTAAAGGTGATTTATGGCGATATGCAACTAAACAATGTATCCGTTTTGACTTATGATGGGCACGGAGTTAGGTTTCACTGCGCACCCTTTCAGCGTCTCGAAACAAACCCTTTTGAACGGGGTAATAAAATTTTATTATTATATTTGCAAAACCCGACGCAACAATAATATGTCTTGCACCCCGGAGATTTCGTCATAGCAGCGCCAATTAGTCATGACTGTTCGGGCAGCAGAAAAAATGGATTTATTGGAAATATATAAAAACAAAAAAATGCCCTTTTGAAAAATGCAGATTTATGACTACGCCGTTGACCACTAATATATTTTTTACTGTAGTTTGTGCGTTTATGAAGTACGTATTAACACTTCTGTTGCATCCATCCTTTGTTTTCGTATTTTAAATAAAATATTTACGAACATAATTCTTTGCATTTTTATACAAAATCTGAATAATTTAGACAATTGCGGACAGGTATTTTTAAATAAAAATTTAGATAAGCCAGACAAAAGGTGCAGGAATTGATTTTCAATATTAGAATACTAAATAATACTTCAACACCTAGTTTCAAAGTAAATTGCATTTTTTGTTTAGACTCAACTGTAGGTAATATCTTAGCGCTACCGTTCTTTGGGATTCGTTATCAAAATTACTAAAAAATCCCAGAAGTTGAACAGAAACTTTTCGTGTTCAATAATTTTCAGTTTGTGTTTGCAGTTAGCCGTAGGTCGGTATTCGACATGACGATGTCATAGGTAGGGGCGACGTAACACGGCACGCGTCTTCAGACATCTGATATGACATTATACTATTTCTGTTGTCGATATGCGGTGGGATGCGGCGGGATGCGACGCGATGCGCTCGGGTGCATGCAAATGGTGCGTGGAGATGTGTGACGTAGCTCGCTCGTCTACCGCCCTTGTTACCGTCACAATGTCTCTAGTAGAGTCGCATAGTTTTTGCTATTATTGCCCGATTTTTTAAATTTTTTGATGTGTGACACTGTACTTTTAGTTGCTGGATAGGAGTGATTTTGGAAAAGGCACGGAAACGTGGAACAGGAACCCGGGAAAGCGGGTGCTTTTGATTGCATTGAGGGCGCGCGGTGCCATATCACAGAATACAATAATAGTACGTAAGTTGGTACCTACCAAGTTGTGATAGGTTATGATATAGTATATGCTACTCATAATTGTTATCTTCCGCATTTTTGTGGTCTTGCCATGGCCGAACTTTTATAAAAAATCGTTTCAACTCACGGACGTCCACTGCTGGGAGAAGCCTCCTGCAATAATTTCCAGCTTACACGGTCCTGCGCCACTTGTATCCAGCGACTCCCCGCAGCTCGCTTAGTGTCCACCTGGTCGGAAATCTACCAACACTGCGTTTTCCCGCGCGGAGTCGCCACTCCAGCACCTTGGGTCCCCAACTCCTCAAACATCCTTCGGCTTTACGAGCTATGTACCCCGCCCTTTGCTATTTTAGCTTCGCGATACATTGAGCTACGTCTGTGCCTTTGGTTCCTCTTCGTCTAAAAAAAATTATTGACGCACATACCTAAAATGTGCACCTATTACGCTATTTAGTTTCGAAATATTATCATCAATACATATAATAAATCTGTTGTTTGTCTGTTTGTCTGTCTGTTTGTACGGGCTAATCTTCGGAACGGCTGGACCGATTCCAATGAAATTTTGTGTGGTGGTAGCCTATGTCCCTGGTCAACATATAGGATACTTTTCATCCCGGTAAAATAAAGAGTTCCCGTGGGATAGTTAAAAAACTGCAATTAATTTAACAGCTTTGTAAACAACAAGTAATGAACTTAATTTAGTAAAATTGGTTATGCTGATACCTTATGTTGCCTTTTTAACAAAATATATATATAGTAAAACTTATTAATCCAATTGAGTTCCCGCGGGAAAGAAAACATTACAAAAACAGTTAGCAGGCGTCTTTCAAGTAACGGATTTTAATGAAATTTTATGATCCTACTTTATATATATGCCCAGTCAACATTTAAGATACTTTTCATCCTGAAAAATTTGAGAGCACCCGTGGGATGTTTAAAAAAACCTATAGCTACTTATCTCCGTAGCACAATCAAAACGGGGTCGAAATATCGACAGTTTAAATCGTCCTTTTGATCGTGCAACTTGGTATAACTATACAAGATAACCCGTACGTAGCAGGAACGGGTTGCTACGTACACAGTAGCGCATCAGAATGCTTAATTACAATATCTGGGCGTTGGTATCATCTCAGAATAAGATAAGTTTGGTTAGTATACATATTACAATCCACGATGACACGCCCCACTCTATCTTACTCCATGCGAATTGAGTAACATAAGCGATTTCGACAGAGTGTATAAGTAGAGGAAGACCAAAGAAGATATAGGTAAATTGTGTAAAAGAAGATAGCACGTTGACAGGAGAGATTGGAAGAAGACTCCTTTACGGGTCAATCGAACCCAAGGACCACTCATTTTGTACGGGAAATCTTGGGAAAAATTAAGAAATCCCACGGGAAACATTTTTGTAAAAAAAACGAACTGCACGCGGGCGGAGCCGCGGGCAACAGCTAGTTATTAATAAACGTTATTGACTTGTTATTTATTCTTCTTAACAATTGAATACCTACGACATAATTTCAATTTCAATGGCGTCTCTACAGATTCCCAGTCCACCAGTTAAGTCAAACTAAAAATCTTTTAATTTTCCGCCGCATGCAAACTACGACATTCCTTCCATTATTCTCCAGTTTGGATTTCATGTCCGAGAGGAATAAGTTTTTGCGTCGTCACGACGTGCTTCGGTGGCTCTAGTCATCGGGTGCACCTACTGTGCGACTGCGGCTAGAACTATTTCCATATCGTCAACCATTGATATGAACCTGAGGACGCGCCCGTCGGAGCATTTTACGTCAACCTTCTTCAATCTTCATACAAGAAAAAAGTAACGCCATTTGTCAAACTTTCAGCTTTTTTTTTGTAACACGTCGCAACATGGTGGAAATCGTCCCTGTGGAAACTCAGACCGCGGTCTATAGACAATGCAAGCTGACTGCGGTCGGCTGTTGGTGTCAAAACAAACATTTTGACACCAGTAAACTGGCGACATTTTTTCGCGCGGTCTGCCGGGTCCTGTGTATTTTATATGTCTATTACTTCAAGTAAACATTTAGGGCCATCTAATAATAATATTCGTTCCTACGCAACTTGAACTTGATAAGTGAAAGTGACAATTTGTAAGACGCAACCGCTTTGTCATTCTAAATCACCATCTTTGTTATGGTAATGCGCGTCGTTTTTACAGCTTTTCTGCAAAGGGCTGACTGCAGTTCAATTGTGAGGTGTCATAAACTTAACATGTGATACATTCCGGGAAGATATTTTTTTGGATATGATTATAAATGTCGGGAATTTTTGGTGTGACAAAAAATCATTTCAGTCATAAATGGTCAGTGTAACGCTGCTGCCTCTTTTTATTGTACCTACCTCGTTATAATAATCTATTTTGCTAACAGAAATTGTTTCATTGTTCATTTTTAGTCACTGTCTGTCTGTTTGTCTGTATGTCACGATACTTTATTTCAGTAACTATTAAATATCGACATGAAATTCGGAATATACCTAATTGTAGGTAATGATGGCTTGCGGTCCGCCGTCATTGCAATAATAAAAATTGAATATGGTTTTTATTTTTACTTGAAAAGTTTGAAAAAAAAAGTGATATTTATGGTTTTACTTTTGGTTTTAGTACATAACATTTGTTGGTGCGCGAGGCCGACTCGCACTTGGCCGGATTTATTTTTCTGAACTAGACATAAGAAGTCCACTAATTTGTTAATAACCGATCTGATTAATTGAAAAACGTAGTCGACTACCCTAATATTTTCAGGCGGGCAGTTGGCAAGGGCGAACGGTGCGAGCGCGGCAGTGGCAAGCGGTGCGGGCCGCTCGGTCCTCGGCGCCCTTCTAATGAGCACCCGTGTTCTTCTCAATTGCACACCGAACTCTTATTCACCGGCAATTTATTTCATTTTTGCCTGTGATCGCGCCTTATTGAGCGTCTTTTTATCTTATTGCCTTCGTGGGTCTATAATACCCGTCCTGTTGCTTGCAAATGAGACGCACGGGAACGTGTTGGGTTCGCTCGGTCATGACATACATAGGAATAATTAAAATTTTTGTCTCGAACAAAGTTTATTTTTATTTTGTAATTAAAGCCGCGGCACTATAGCGAGGGCGCTGTTTTATTAAAGCAGTCGCAGAATAAATATCCTGATCGATTCACCTATACTTTTATTTGAATATCGACGTCCCTTATTTTTGTAGTTTTGTTATCCTAATATAAATACTATATGTACCTACCGACCTAGTTCAGAAAATCTTACCTACTTCCGAAAAGCGATCATATTTAGACGACAACCTAAGAATACAAATCGTTCGATAGATAGGTACCTACTCAGTTTTTTTCTTAATTTATTGATCCAGTCAGTCAGTGGTATTTCTCTTTTATATCCTGCCTAAGTATTTTGATTTTTATGTAGTATTTTGAGATCTTCAGAGTTCAGACACACACGCAGTATATTTTACTTACATAAAGTTCTATTACTCTAATTACTAATACGTAGTACTATATTATGGCAATTTACTATTGTTTCATGTCCTTATTTTACTGACGTCTACTTATATTTGTAAACTAGAATGTTATTTTGTCTACTCGTAGTAGTAAATCAAATTATTAATTGGGTGCTATGTTGAATTGGATTTGACATTTATGTTCCGAAGAGTTATAGTCTATCGGGGATTTGAGACATTTGCCAAGCAATAGTGAATAGTGTTATGAGTAAGAGAGAATCGTTATAATAACATCTTTGATTGCTTGCCAAGTGCCCGTCGCCTGTCACTGAGATAAGACGCAGTGGGCAAGAACACTGAGGCAATAAATAATTGCACATAAAAATATTGAAGTGAATTTTTTGCATACTTGTATAATATAAACAAATGTAATCATTGCAAAAACTAATATAAACAGGATACTAAGTACCTATTTAAGAACTAAGGTATCTACTACCTATATACCTACCTAAGTAGTTAAGTTTAGCACTTCAGTAAAACACAGTTATATGAAACAAAATCGCACTAAAACATTTGTATGTAAAATGCCGTCAAGACTAGAGTATTTATTGTGGCTTGCACTCATAGGCTTGTTAATCTGTGGACGACGGGTGTAATACAAAATTCACGAAAAAAGTGTCCCGAGAAAACCTTTATAAACGAGGGTACATGAGTATTTTTATAAACAAACTAAAACATTGTAATTTATGTCTTAAACCATTACTATACAGCCTAATTTTCAAACACGAGACTGAAGTGCGATTGTATGTCTTTTCGCGTTTTGTATGTCATTCGGTTCAAGCACTTTTTAGCACTAACCCACAATCCTTAGTTAACAAATCAATGCATTGTAAAAAAAAATATTAAATGACATGAAGTGCAAGTATTCGAGTCTTCACGTCCTTACTCTATAGGTAAGCCCTAATTTCAATAACTCTACATTTTAGTCAAATAATATGTGGCATGGCCGTTGATAATAAACGGCCAAGAAACAGTCAAGTAATTATTGAATATTGACGTTAGAAATAAAATTCTAGCAATACGAGAGATAAATGATAATAATTCTATTTGTGTTTTCATCGTCATAAATAGACAAAAAATAAGACCAAACTATAGCGTTGTAGTGATTTTTGCTTGTTTTTTGTCAGATTTTATTGCGTTCGGCGCACTGGGGTAGAATCGTAAATTAAATGAAAGATCCATCAGTTCGGGAAGGAGTAAATCAAGGCGGACGGATTGCCCCTAATAAAAATTATAAGAGGCACAATGGCTCGAATGTGCGCCGAGACCGGCAGGAGCTGTAAACTCTTGCTATGTTTGTTTATGATGCACTAAAATATGTTATAAACTTATAAACTAGATAAGTATTATCTAAGTAAAGTAACGCATAATTACTAGTTCATATTGTTTTTTTTTTCACTGATCTTATTTGAAAAACTTTCGGAAAAAGAGTGATTAAAAAATAGAGGTGTGGCCTGTGTGTATAGGTAGGTGATTAAGGTAATTAAATTATTTTATCTTTAAACCAAAGTGTTGTTTGAAGATGATAGATAATAATATGTATAGCTTTGCATTAAACTCTACCTTCCTTTATCTTTAAAACACGTTAAAACTACGTAATAGTAAAGAAGAATGACCTAAGGTGGTATCAAGTTTTCTCATGAACCAAAACCAAAATAGGTATTCTAGGAAAATAAAATAGTGTTTTTTGGCACTAGCAATTTGTTTTTCATACCCGGAATTTAATTCTTCATACAAAAAGTTACTTTCTTTATCAAATAAATAATAAGTAATTGCAGGACTTGATGTGGAGGCCGTTGTCTATAAAAATAAAGTCTGGATTCGAATCAGCTTGGTACGGGATTCCATATATCATCATCCTTTGATTTTGTCATTTGTTTCATGTGGTTATTGAATTCAAAAACAAAGTTGTTCCACCGAAATGTTTTTGACACCACATTTGAGTCCTAGCGAGAAGCGGTCGGGGAATTCAAGCGTATTCCCTTTTTCAGTTCTCAAATCTTCACTTAGAAAATTTAATAAAGAAATACAATCCACTAAGATTCAATACATTTTATTGTATCCAAAATGACCAAAATGGGAAAGTTAAATAATTTGACTTTGGCGAGCAGTTATAAGTTAACGCGCGGCGATATTTCTTTGTTCGCCAGCCAATGGAGTGCGGTCGACGTTGACGTGTCTTGCTGAGCTTTTTGTGTTGCTCTTATTATATTTTTTGGAGGAATTTTTTGGATGATCTTATTTGTTGGTTCAATACCTGGGTCGTAAATCTGTAGAGGGGTATGAGAACGAATATGTGCAGGTGTGTCAACCCTTTCCTTTGGTTATACACATATTATACAGACGTCTATTTACGTACAATTCTGTTTTATGTAATTAAACGTTCTTAGAGTTTGCATAGTCCTTGAATTTGATTTTTTTTGGGTAATATTGTACTTATAGAGACAAGTAAGTCCAATCACCACTGTGGTGATTAGGTAGGTAGGTATGGCTGTATGATGATGTCTCTTATACCTAATAGGTATTCGTTGAAATATGTATTAAAAGTTTCTGCGTTTAATTACCTAAATATGAAGATGGAAATCAAATGTGTACTTTATTTAATTCCTAACAATAGATACTTATACAGAAGGATTTAGTCATTAACAGAATTTTTATACTTAAACTTTACTCGAATTAGAAATTTGTTACTTACTTCATTACAAATTTAACATCATCGAATTCTGAATAAAGCATACGTAAGGCATTACGCAACAGATGTAGGTATTATTTATTTATTTACTAAAAAGCTAAGTATTAAATTGAGAGCTGTTTCTGCTCCAACTAAAACAGTTGAGATAGGCTCAGGCAAAACTGCGATCTATTTCCATCTCAAATTAATTTTGTATTTGGAGTATGCCCCATTTATTACATTCACAAATGTAAATGAACGCTTTCGAGTTCTCGTTTACGTGAGAATATTTGTATTTATTTTATTTATGGAGAGAAGAGCTGCGCGAGGGCGATGTGTTTAAATATCTTTAGATTTAAATGCGAGTTCACTTCGAGTAGCTCGGAATCCATTAGGCTGATATTGGTTATCTTTTGTAAGTAGGTACACCATCATTGGATCTTGAGTTTGATTAATTTGTCAGTTCTTATTAGCATGTTCTACTGTTTTCCTTTACTTAGCATTACTATGTTAAGAATTTACAACATGTTTTGCTTATCTGTTTCGGTTTCGGTAAATACTTGGGTAAAATTTTTTCAGGCCATACAAATATTAGGAATAACTAATTTAAGAATTAAGCAGATTTATTTAATCCTACGATGGCTTATAAAAATAATTAAGTAGGTACTTTCTTTCGTTTTATTTAGTCTGAGTGCAATATCTACCTGTTTGTCTACTCTGAGATTTAATCATTTTTTCTCATTGTTTTTCTTGCCTACGACTTCACTCTTCTTCTAGCATCTAGGTAAACCAAGATAAAAATAATTTTAAGAGTGCGAACCATTATATTCTGTATTCAAATAACACGTGTTCCCAATAACTGCGTAAGTATTAGGTATAATATGACAATATTCCTAAATCCTAAGAAGGACTCATTTAAATGAAGCTAAATTATGGCTTCAAAAGATGTTCTTTCTGGTGTCAAATTTAAAATTTAATGCGGTAAATTATCGTTGCTATATTCATGACGATTACATACCGCGCTAACGAATTTATGTCTCTCTTGTCTCTGCTGTACTTCGGAACGATCATAATGTCTGAAGTTCGTATTTTTGGATCTTTATTGGATTTGCAAAGAACTGTGAACATCGTGGAAGGGGATTTGGTGAAGTTTATTAGGTGTAATATCAGAAGAATAATCTCATGTCTGAACTCTTTATACCTTCATAATCATAAATGCATTATTCCGAGGAACATTCGTTTATAATTAGGTATTAACTTTCAATTATGTTATCTCAAATTCTGATTTCAAACCCACTGTCGTATCTATTACCCATTTAAGTTAGTACGTAGGTACCTACAAGATAAATTGAATTTAATAAAGGGTATTTACTGCCAAAATAAGTTTACCTACGTAGTAATTGTTTATGAAAGACCATGCCATCTGATTATAAGAACTAAATTTTGAATTGAAAGTAAATCTCCTCGGCAGGTAGACTACAGTTTCTGATGTACGTACGTCAACACATGAGTCTGACTCGTCTGCCACTTCGTAAAACATAAATATTATCGTTTGGAAGGCCGTTCCCGATCGAACTTATTTTTCCGACTGCCGACAGTTATTTCATATAAATTAATGGCGCGAGTCGTCACGGCGCAGACGCCGGCTTCTATTTATACACTGACGAATGAGACGCGCCGAGCGCACGCGCACACGTCCCGTCATATTCCAATTACAAATAGCTGTCATCATCTCTACTAACTCGGCATGTTCAGTTTCTCGTGTTTCGGGTAAACATTGTCTAAATCATTTTATTTTAATGTTTAAATGAAGACCCGTAGTAACGAGAAAATTGTTTTTCACGCATGATCGAGAAAACTGACGACAGTTACGAATGAAAAGAGAGCTTCTCTACGGTCATAGTATGGTTAGCTTGTTCGTAAGATATAAAATTATGAATTATGATCGAGTGGGTGTCGGCAAACGTCTCTGTTCCACTCGGGAAGATAGCCGGCGAGCGAATGAGACGCAGGGCGGCGCGCCGCGTCGCGGCAGCTTCGGAAGGGTTATTATATATGAATTATGATGACGCCGCAGCACCGTCGGCGGTAATATCGTTATGAATATGCTGAGCTCTCCTCGCCCATTGGTGGAAAGCACATCCGCCTCGACTGCGCGGGGAACGCCTCCGGTGGCCTTTTTATTCCTTTATTGACATTCAGATATGCACGTTCTGAGTGGCGATGCACTAAATGTAATATTTTGCCTGCAGATAAGTCGGACCAACGAGCGGTGGCACCGAGCATTTGGGATGCAAATACAGGAGACTGTCGTATGTAAACGAACTTATGCTACTCATGCGGTGCAGGCGCCCGCTATGAGACCCTAAGTACCCAGACGTTTCCTGCATTATATCAATTTGCATTTCAGGTAGCTTGACTATATCTACCACAGCTACAATTGTTCTTATCATAAGTTAAGTATCTCAAAACCATGGAATTGGAAGTTGGAACATTATCTCGAAGTGACGAAAGTTACAGAAGTACTATTCGTTTTGTGATTGGATTTTTTAACCTTTCATGATCAAAATGAAATTAGATACCTACCTCATAAAATAAGGCCTCTGCTTTAAAAAAAATTCAAGCGTCAAATTTAATGCAATCAAAGGTAACGACTATTTATCTACCTAATGGCTTTTTAGCGGCCATAACTCTCAGAACCTATGCTGCCTAGGTACCAACTCCACCATACCACCATAATCATACCATCATCTCAACCATATCAACCATAATCTCGTTGACTTAGAATTATGAAATCTGGCAAAAATTTTTAAGCAACTCTCACAACCTAAACAGCTATACTTGTAGCTATTGTACTATTACATATTCACAATTTTGACGGTTTTTTCAATCAACATGCCTAATATACCTAGTTAGGTGTGTAAGAAAATAAAAATGTTTAATTTTCACATTGTAAGTAACCAATGTAGGCTTATCTTTTATATAGGTACATACCTATACATACCTACCTGCGCAGTAGGTACGTGGAAGTGCAGGAGTCCTATTAGAATTGAAACTATGTAAATCCAATAAAGCAGAATTCTATTAAGAATGTGGCTGTACTGTGATTGCTATCTGCTAATAGGTAGTATAGATGCTATCACATGTTGTTTGAGAATGTCAACCATAAAGGGCTTGTCTACATAAAGATTTAACTTTCATTCATGTAATTTCGTATCGCAAGCCACCCGTCTTCAGTTTTCTTTTTTATGTTAATTCCCTTAAAAATACAAAAGTTAAAACTTTTTCCCAATTTAAACAACGGTAAATAATTAATAAATACACAAGTTTTACTGTAGAATCATTTGATGGCAAATCTGTACCTACTGACATAATATTTTCAGTTTTTATAAAACTGAAAATGTCCAAAGATTTCATGGGCAAGTTTCAAGTGCAAGGAAAACTGGAAGGGTGTAGACATCATATTAGGCAAATGGCAGAAGTTGAAGATCTTAGACTGTTTTTATTTTTGTCCTCCTCGCTCTCACGAATAGGTGGTACGTCGGTAAGTGCGACAGGAAGCACTGCGGGACATCAATATGTCATTTTAGCTTCTTAATTACCTACTAAAAAATTAAGACAGTTTTCAGTACAAATTTTCTAATAATTATTATGGTGGCCTAGTACCAACGGACACAATTAAAAATATATGTTGTTATTATACATTCACTGTAGTTTCCGATAACATTAAAAAAAGGAATTTTGGAAAAACTTTCTATCGAAAAAAATTCTGCCAATCGTGTTTTTGAATTTAGAATAAAGACCCCAAAATAGAAGACGTTTTTGGAAAGTTTTACAGTTTTTAGCCTTCAGGTTTCAAAAATTCGTTTTAATAACCGTTTAGCCCGATAATCCGACCAAATAATTTCAGATTCGAATGTTCTTCCGTGTATATTGGGCAAAGTGGATCGCGTTCGGTGCGTGACTCTCGTGGCATTCACCTTGTTGGCACCGTGCCAGCCCTAGCGGGTTGCGTCTAACTAAACCCCTTAGGACTCACCTCCATCAGCAGGCAAAACTAGTTATATCGACCACATGACAATAAACATGAAGTGTGTAATAGGTATTGCATGTGTTGGGCGATATGAAATGCGTTCAGTGTGTACCTATCTGTGGTACCTATTCGTCCTATTGGCATTTCGCCAGTCCTATACTCACTGCGACCTCTAACTCTAATGTTATTAACGGTTTTCCAATATAATATCTGCTGTTTAAGTGTTTAGTGAAATGTATATATGTATATATCTAAATTGTATTTATTTTATGTAAATATATGTTATATTATCTAGACCGTTTCTTAAAACTTTTCTTAAGCAGGGACTATGGATTTATCAGATAAAAATTGTCCTATAAGTGTTGATTCAGCGGTATAATCGATTTCCGATGTGTTAGTGTTTCCAAATGATTACAGTTGCAACCAAGTTGAAGATCTCTTGAGCAGATTATTTCTACCCTTCTTCTTATTCTTGGCAATTGGCATGCTATAATAATCCATTCGTGACCACGAACTGTGGCAACTGGGTCAAAATATGAACAGTTCAAATCGTCCGCTCAATCGTATGTAGGTACCCGACGAACGTTTATACTAAATACATCTTAAATTAGTGCACTGTATCTACATGTACCTATACTTACTTTAATAGACATAGGACCTATACGGAATACGGATATACATGAACTGAGGGATTCAGTTAAATATTACTTATGTAGTAGGTATAAGGTACCTACTTAGTTTTCTTTAAATTTCTTCGGTGTTCGTGTAATTTAGCTCGTTTTTGCTTACAGGCAAAATGAATATTTACCTATATAAAAAAAAGTTGGTGGTAGAGCAGCTTAACTGTGCATTATATGCGGACATTCTTTCACAATTTATCAAAATTACGATGCTATTGTATTTATGTAAATGGAACACTGCTTTATATCGCTGCTAAATTTACTGTTGATGCTTCTGCAGATAGCTTGGGCTCGTGTATAAACGTTTGTAAGTTTGAATGTTGTTGCAAAATATCCATGTTTATAATATCATGCAGGTACTTACCTACTCACAAATATTTAAGTAATTAGTCTACTTATTCTAGTAGTGCCTCATAAAAATAGCAAAAGTGGGCAAGGAATTATTTTAAACCCCTACTTTGCGCCCTTTTCTTTATACTAAAAATATTCGATGATGATTATTTTCAATTCCAATGATGTTTGGCCTACTACGTAGGTATTAAATTGCAACCTTTACAACTTTAGGTAATTGTTTGCTGCAACATCGACTGTGACTGTAAAGACATCTTGCACCAGACATTTTGGATCGGAACGCTTAAAAGTATATAAGAGTAATTCCTAGTCCCCCTTTTACAATTAATCTAAATAAAGTGACACCGCCAATTACTATACAAAGTAAGTAAACATACTTGTTAATATTGAATAATGTTGCTAATGTAAATTAATAGTTAACATAGCCACACATGAAAAGAAACAATTACAAGGCTGCATGCGCAATCGTTACCAATATAATGCTCAGTTGCCTTCACATCTTAATTTGATAACTACCATTGCCGATACGCCTCTTTGCCCGCGTGTAACATTTACAAAACCTTTTATTACCGTTCACATATTCATTACGGTATCTGTATTCGTAGCATTCGACATGATAAAGCCTATTTGCGGCTGTTTTGACGCTCGATCCCGATGCCAAGTCGTCGTGGGTTTAAACAAACGAAATAAAGGAACTACATGAACAAGACGATTTTCATCCACGTTTCTGATACGTACCGCTAAGGTGTGGAACACCCTTCCAGCTTCTGTGTTCCCAGCCAAGTACAACCTGAGTGCCTTCAAGAGAAGAGTGAATAGGCATTTTCTAGGCAAGCGCGCTCCATCCTAGACCTCATCATTTCTGTTCATCAGATATGATTGTAGTTAAGCGCAAGCCTATCCATAATAAAAAAAAAAAGATTAACTAATTATGTACCTTCTTGAAATAAGATTTAGGTAGCAATAATAGGTTATTTTTTTTTACATTTTGAACAAAAATAACTTTAAAAAACTATTAAACCCCCGCAAGTTTTTGGAGACACGTGTTTCCCGATTTTGAAAATTATTTGACTAAAAGAAAGCTAAATTATACCTGTTGAACATTAACTACGTTTTATCCCATAAAAATGCGGTAGGTACCCATCCAAGAAAGTCACATACCAAGAAAGTCACGGTTTGCAGCTTGCGGTTATATTTTATCACTGTACGTAGGTACGCATAATAATATAAGAATTCATATAGTTATGATAACTTGTGTGTTATACGGTGATGACTGATGAAAATGAAATTCTTTATTTTTCACGTAGGCCTAAATAAAATCTTATGAAAAGTCAAAACTCTACTGCCAGATTCGGAAAGCAGGATGAAGTGATTGCAAACGATTTCAAGACTATCAAGGCTATTTAAAATAGTAAAGTTAAAGATATTATATTTCTACTAGCTGTTGCCCGCGGCTCCGCCCGCGTGAATTACAATTTTTTTACATATACCGTGGAATTCCTTGATTTTTCGCGGGATTCTGATGTGATGTTAAACAGAAACCTGTTCTTACTTCGCACGGGTTATCTTGTGGTGATTTTGAAAACTCCTTTTTCTTAATCATAATATAAGGTTTCATTGATACGTAGTTGAAAGATCAAGAGGACGATACATTGGTACAAGTCGTGGTCACGTAGTGACCACGACCTGTGCCACTGGGTCGAAATATCGACAGTTAAAATCGTCCTTTTCAATGTGATTTTTATTCTGAAACCACGAAATATGTCAAAAATCATTAAATCATGTGAAAATTTGTACTGGTGGTAGAGCTCTTCTTTCAGGGTTCGGCCGGGTATGTACCACTGGGATAAAATACTCTACTAACAATATTCCCCGGCCCAACATAAGAGTCATTTAAAAATCTTTGCTTCATCTCAATACAATCCAAAATATCCGAATGGGCAATGGCTATATATTTGTTTACGTATAAAAAGACCTATGACATTCAGTCAGTTAGGATTTGTGAACCATTATTTTACCCTTTCCATATTGCGGATGATAAAAAAAGACGCGGCACTCCGGGAATGTCGACAGAAGTGAAAACTTTAATCTGTTCGTCTTAACAGTGCCATCTTAATATAAAGTCAGGAAACAGTAAATAACATGACAGTTAATTATTATAAAAAAATTCGGTAGTACCTATCTCAGAGTTTTACATTCAAGTTCCACATAAATTGTAGAGATGGCGCTATACGGTATAACGTAGCGAGTTTCGTGATTTTTGTTCACCCTAAAAGTGAAAAATCTTAAACCATACAAAATCTTCTGCTAAGCCTATTTATTTACGGCTGTAAGGGTAGTCCAGTCAAACTTTAGCTCTACGTCTTAGTCACCTACTTGAACTTATCGCTAAAGGTTCTGATGCCTGTAATTTCTGAACTACAAAAGTGATGATGATAAAATTTGTATGGAATAATCTTTAAAGAACCTCCTTTTTAACAAAAAAAGAATGAATGAAATCGGACAACGCGTTACTGAATTATAACTAAATACACATTTTGACTTTGATGCCGTCTTCCAGGGAAACCATGATGAATTTCGGGACAAAAAGTATCCTATGTCCTACCTCGGGGTATAACCTATAATCATGTCAAGTTTCATTTAAATCCATCCAGCGGATTAGCCGTGATGCGCGGTCGTGAAACAGACAGACAGACAGACAGACAGACAGACAGACAGACAGACAGACAAAAATTAAAAAAATTACAGTTTTGGCTTCAGTATCGACTAAATAGTGTCCTCTAACAAAAATTTTCAAAATATCTTCAATGTACAGAATTCGACCCTTTACAGTTTTATTATAAGTATAGATAAGTTTCAGTTGTGTATATATACATAGAGGTAAATTATAAACCTATCTATCGAGTTTGGATCTAAACCTATTATAATAATCTGTGTCTAAACTGCTAACTTGGAAAACTGTGAATTTATTAGAATTAAAATACAAAGACCTCGAAAGCTCGAGAAATGTAATTAATAAAAAGCATTCAGGGGTATAATTGGGCTTTGTTGGCAGTATACCAACAGAATAGCGAGTCTCCATCATGGATAATTTTGCTTCATTTATCAATTTTATTAATAAGAGACTATTTAATGATAGCATTAATAAAAGAGTTGGATTTGAATTGGTATCTAAATTAGTTTCCAAAATGAAATAATTTCCAATGAGAAAAAGATTCATCATGTAAGACTATCGTTACTCCTATTTAAAAAAATATTCGTAAAATCAAAGATTAATATCGCCGTAAAATCAGTGATAGATTTTAGATATGGCCTACTATATGGAGATTTTTAAAAGTATTCCTTTTTTAAACTGTAATTTAAAAAGAAGCTTTCGTTTTAGTTACCTAGAAGCCCTGTATGCGTTTGGTTATACATAACTCCATTTAAGGAAAAGTTCGGAATGGATCCTTCTCGCTTTAGAACTCATGTTACAACATCAAAATAAAAAGATACAGCATACTTTACTTCAAATATGGTTAGTTATTGAGTATCTAGAGCTGTCGAGCAATTTTAGCGACCTGTCACAGAACCTATGGTAAGCTCAAGAAATATTTGCCTTATATAACTTTTACATGCAGTGCCGTGCTTCGAAGTGTAAGCGATGCGATCCCATGCTACTACCAACTCCATAGCATGTATATTGAATAAAATCTTTAGATATTTATAGTAGGTAGGTAATATAGAACACTAAAATAAATCAAATATAGTCTGGTTTTGTAAATATGGAACAAAAGGCCGTAAAAACTAAATTGTATGTCAAAAAGCGGAAAGATAATTAGTAGCTCAAAAAGCGCATTCATTCGACCACCATTTTTTTAAAGAAGCCGCGAAAATTCAATTCATGTCGTACGAGTGATTACAAATTCCTGTACTTCAATTTGGGAGTCGAAATTATCCTTTTTGACCAGACACGAAACAACAGTAATCGATACGGTAAAAACGTAGTTATGATAATATGCATGAGTGCATTATGTCTTCATTTGAATTGGGTGAAAAAACATGGTGAAATTTAAACGAAATCAATTCTAATAAAAAGCATGCAGCAAGTTTGGGCCTTATTTTAATCATTTAAATATTATTAATACCTACGAGTACTTAATAGCCTTTTTCAATTGTAACAAACTTGAAAATTCAAAAAAAAAACAGAGTCTGACTGTAAAGTTTGTAGAACTTCTAACTGCATAGAACCTGGTAAGAAGTTTTATTTGATGAGTCTGACGTACCTAAATACAAAATTTTTTGTACGAACGAGTAATGATACTTCAGATAATTGGGATTTTCCTTTGTGAATACATAGGTAGGTGAATAATTTAATGTGGCAAGTGTTCGGAACGATTTCAACTAGGGCGATGCTCTGTCGGAAGTTAGCAAATTATCACTGGCTCGTAAAATTAACGCTTCTTATCGATCCAGAAATAATTTCATTGTGAGAGCTCACGTTCGAATATGTACATTTCGATTCGAGAACAGAGATCAAAGTTGTTTGACGAGCGCGGCCCGACAGCGCGAAACTTATTTAAAACCTAACAAAATGTTTTCAATTTTATTGCTGATTTTATGTTGAATTCTTTAAACATGCACAGGGCAGTGCGTGTATATTTGACGTTTGTGTTCATACACACACTAATCCTACTAGCTCGGCTGCAGCCGGTAAGGGTCCATGGGTCGAAGGCGGTAAAGTGCAAAATCCGGGGTATCGCACGGAGAATCTGAAATTTGCCTGCTGGAAGTGGCAGTTCCAAGATAAGATCTCACGATGCCGCAATAAAAAGCGCTCGTAGCTCGTCCGTTGTGTAATGTGCATTCAAATTGCATTGTGCGAGAACTAATTCGCTTCAGGCCGATTCGGATGTTACGATAAACACATGTTTCGATTAGCGCCCACCGCCCGCGCCCACCTCCCGGAGACGATACGCCTTACTGCTTCAGCACTTGTCGTAGGTTAGCTGCTTATACTTCCATAAGTGCAACTACCTTATACTTATATCCATGTTAACTCAGTTATGTTCATTTCTTTCATCAGTGAAATATTTAATATTTTGCTTATTAACATTGGTTTTAAAAATAAATCGGTAACATCTAATTATTATAGACAAAGGACGACTACCATGACTATGGTCATATAGTTGATAGGTCGGCAAATCAAGATACCATGAGAAATTAAGTCCGTGAGCCATGGAATTACTCAATTGATTTGACGTCATGTTTGGAACTTCTCACGAATAAACCAATTGAATAAAAGTTCAATTGTTATAAAATCCAAAGAACTCAAAATTAATGCCATGCGAATCTTCTGAAGACGGTCTTCGAGGAGAGACAATCGTCCCATACGAGATAAGGATATGACAAAAGCTATTGTTCTATAGACCAATTACTCGTGGCTCGCGAATTACCTAAGCCTCATAATATAAATTAGCCGACGGCAAACAGCGGAAAGATTTCTCTAGTTATACGCCAACACAACAATTATTCGTAAATCACTTTACTATATGTTGAAATTTACGATACCTCGCCGGTCGAGGCGCCGACCCGCACTCTAGGAGAGACTCACGCTCCGAAGGATTTCTAACTGATGGTTGTACGTCATAAGGTTCACAGTGTTTCTGAACCCGCAGTGTTCGTAGAGAACATGAAATTTCGTAGCAAAAGAGAATATGCATGGCGATTTCGTGATGAATATTCATTTCCTACGGGGCATGAAATTTATTGTGTTTTACATTTATATTCAACTCAGCTGTCTTATGTAACGGTAGCTGTACAGGATTAGCGAATTGTGAACGTTCATATTATTACGACTCGCTTGTAGTCTTTCTTCTTTGATCTTCGTTGTTTGTAGAGATAGTATGCCTACTCTATATTTATACGTTAATACCATTTTTGTCTTAATTTATGATAATTTAGATGAGTTTCTTAGTGTGATCTACTTAAGATTTATGCATAAGTATATGTCTGTTAATTTTATAATATCATTATTTGTGCCTGTGGTCAATAGTTCTTATGCACTATTGCGTTCAGCGTAGCGTAACTCATTATATGAATTTCATATTAGCTGCCAAGCATAGCGCTTTGAGCAGGGCAGCAGCTCAAATTATTTGACATTTGAATATCATTTGGGGCATTGTTAGTCATCGAACTCTGCGATCGACACACTTGGCACCTGTCGAATATTGAACGCATAAATTCATAGCGCCGCAGATTCGATCGCGCTAGATGGAATCTGAGCTATATTTGTTTCGTGCAAGACGCGAAGCCGCATTGTTTTCTTGATTGCTTTGTTGACTGATGGGTAAACAGTATACATACTTAGTTGTATCATATTATATCTACGGACGAGACGAGAGCATATTATTAATAAACAGAAGGTTTTGATGTGTCCTAAAATAAATATAGCTCTTTAGGTTGTTCTTTCAATTAAATACCTACTGCTTGTTTTTTTTGTAATCAAATTATAGATTGCAAGTTATGTAGGTATTATTGTGCAACTGTGTTAGTTATTATTAATGTCAGTCTAATATGTGTAGTTAATGATTGAGTTCTGTTATTACAGTGACTCATTACCTGAATTAATGTATTTGAGTTTATAGTTTGATTTCAATGTAAGTAATCAGTGAAATTCAGCCTAATGTTAGGGCGGGCGGCGGCACGGGCGGCTAGGGCGGGCGGCGCGCGGAGAGCGCGTGTGATTGCAGCGGCCGCGTCAAACAATTGATTAGTCGCATAAACTCGGTTTGGCGCGCTCTAACGATGTATCATCCCGACTGATAATTAAATTGTAAATTAGCTAAGCCGATGCTAGCTCGCTGCCTCCCGCGCCGCCGTGATCACAGCCGCCGCGCGCCGATTGTCGCGGTTTGGTGTTAGGTCAATTTCATTGCAATTAATATCTATTATATTAATATATGGTTAGTGTAGGCAATATAATGTAGTAGTAGTAGTAGATGTATTGACAATCGACTGTAGGTAGTTTATATATTTTTTTATTGAAGATAGGCTTGCGCATGACGACAATCATGCCTAATAGAAAGAAATGATGAGATCTAGGTTGGAGCGCGCTTGCCTAGAACATGCCTATTCACTTTTTTCTTGAAGGCATCCAGATTGTACTTGGCTGGGAATACGGATCATTGGGATTAGGTATATAAACTCGATTCTCAACTTATCATAGTTGGCATTATGGGATTGCTTTTGCTGCTATCCGTGTTAAACGAAGAAATGGCATCATGATTCATGATCCTCCAAGGCTCTCAAGATATGTTAATGATGATGATGATGAATTAATTAGGTCTTCCAAAGTATGAATGTATGAGACAGCATTTTATTTAACATATATAAGTACGAAAGTAAGTATCTCATATTATAAATGAAACCACAAGCTGCATATATACTTACATTTAAATTCAATAACTCTTGTGCATAGATATGTGGCTTGGGGTAGTTAGTAGGTATTATGTAGTCTGTATCTACTGGATGAGTTGTAAAGTTTGTTTGCGAGTAGATACCTAGATGTAGAATAAATGTACATAAGTTCGTTTCGACAAGCCCCGCTTGTGCTGATTGCGAAAAATTCAATCTTGTTTCATGGAAATTTAATTTAACATACAAAATGAAAAGCTGCCGTCGCTCGATATGAATCGATGCTGGGAGTGACTGCTCGCCTGATGTGGACGATGGCTTTGTGTGCATATTGTAATCAATTGTCGAATTGTATCAATTTGTACTTTCAGTTTGCAATTTTGACGTGAATTCATTAATTTGTTAGGACTGTTAATGCAATCATGCTCGTTATGCCGTATAAGTATTCGCATGTAACTCGTTAGGGTTTATTTTTGCATTTCCGCGGTAGGTAATTGTGAATGCAGATTTTAATTCATCATCAATACCACTAGGTAGATATAATATTTTATTAATAGTTAGTATGCCTATCTAACATTATGACGTGTTATACAAAGTTTAGGTAGGTGTATAGTCTTTGTTGGCAATGCTTATGGGACAAAATAATTATTTTTATTTAGATACCTACCAGATAGGTACCTTATATAAAATGTTTCATGATAGTACACTACAAAATATTGATATTAATGTTTTGGTCACTTTAATACTATGAATAGCAAAACCAGCTTTAAAAAAATTAATTACAAAGAAACCTGTACAAATTCCAAAAAAGCAGCCCATCAGAGCTCAGTGCTAGAACGCTGCCAGTATTCGTGGCATCATTCTATGCGTTCAAGACGTATAGAGTAAATTAGAATTAGTGAGCGATTTCCATTAATTACAACAAAATAAAATAATAAACTGAGAATTACGGTACTGTGTGTTCTCCTATAAGTCAGGTAGGTACCTACCGTATGTTTAGTGTGAGCTGTTTGTTTAGGGATCGACCCGTACAGAAATCTGAAAGTTGGAAATAACGTCAGCTGACGCAAAATTTAGTTCACCAAAACACAGATCCCAGGAACATAATCGTTTGTCACACTGTTCCCCGCCTCCCGCGACGTATTCGCACATAAAATATATTTATAGCAGTTCGACGCACTCTCACCTACCGCGAGGAGGACTCGCGTGCCGATCTTGTCAATAATCGCTAATAGATATTTCAGAAGACAATGCAATCGGCTAAGTATAGCCCGTAGTGACTAACGTGCCGTCTGTCGCGGCGGCCCGCGTCTACGCATGCCCCGTTCTGTTGATCTTATTATATTCGTGAGATTTATCTCCGATGAACCCTGTTTGACGTGCCGTTGCTAGTAATTTTCAAACACTTTAACTCTTTATAAATAAGACTAGCTGTTGCTAGTGTCTGTGCCCGCGTGAATTTTGGTTTTTATATATCCCATTATAATGAGTCAAACTTAGAAGATTGATATGTGGTGTCGTATATTAGTTAAACTATGGGTGTAGCGGTCTTTTTTCAGAACTTTTTAAAAGGAAAACAATTCCGTCATATATGATTTGCCGTTTTCGCAACATTTTTCATTGATACTCCGTTTATTTTATTAGTCATAACGTGATGTTATTTATTAATTTGTCCAGATTTACAATCGTTCTTAACTATAACGTTATGACTAATAGGATCGAAGTTGGCCTAGCCTTCCTCGATAAATGAACTATCCAACTCAAAAATAATAATTTTTATATTCCGACTAGTAAGTAGTTCCTGAGATTCGCGAGTTCAAACAAACAAACTCTTCAGCTTTTATATAATATTGGTATAAACGGATATCCATCGCTTCTTGTTGAGCTGGCGTTATCATTCAAATTAACCCTAGACCATGTCTTAAAGGCCACCAACTTATATAACAATTCAATATTTGGTGTTCAATCAAAGATGACCAGCTGTCCAATAATAATTAATTCCATAGACCATAGTCCAGCTAATAGGCTCCGGAAACATGCAGTAGCTCTTAAGAATGGCACATTAAGTTGCATACATTCACAAGTATCATCCACGTATGTCCCTGTTATATAGGTAAAAATAACAATATTGGTGTAGGAGAATTTTAATGCGGAATGTCAATTAACATAATTTTAGTTCTTGCGCCGATAAAAATATAAACTTTATGATAATTCATCCCAAGTTCGGAGATAAGAATGTGAAGGTATAAGGGAATACGATTGCAGTGTTAGAAAAAATTGCCATTCCATATGTTGGCAGGCGTCGGAAGTCGTAACTCACAGTTATGAAGCGGACGACACCAGTTTCATAAACATTGTTTTTCTTCGTTTCGCCCCTAATATTTATATTTATCAATCCATCTACACATTTATTTATAGTTCAAAATAGCGAGCTTCCGAGGGTGCCCAAGGGGCGCGTTGTCATTACGATTTATTGTTTTCTTTGGCCATTGGTTTGGTCCCCTGAAACAGCTCTCTTAAGTAAGATATTGGGTCTTACGTTTAATGACCATATCCTTTTTAGTTTAGTATTTAAAATTGTATAATAATTATTTATTAAGTATTATTCACTAAGTATTTAGAGTACAAATGTTAATAAAGCAATGCTCCTATCAGTGTAATAAGTATTAGAGATCAATGCTTTACTTAAGTAAAGTTAATGATTGAGAACCCAGAATGAAATTAATCAGTCTGAAGTTTTACGAGGTTTTGTTTTATTTTGGTGAGGTGGTGAGTGGATGTTATTTTTAGAGTTCGCACACATGGCGGTTATCGCGCACGCCAAGGCTTATTGTAATGCTCTTATTATAATAATAATTATTACCTTTTCGTTATAGTTAATTTACCCAGTGAGATATCAGTGTATCATTAGATAGATTGAATTAGGTTAAAGAAAATGCTTCTGGTCGTATGCTTGGCGCAGCAATTATTGACTTGGCCTTTCATTATTTCTACAAAAAAAAAGGCTGATTGAACAAAGTTTTTGCAACTTTGGATCTGTCCATACTTCAGGTATTGCAGAAACTGGTTCACTGAAGGCAGGCTAGGGATGTTATAGCTATGCTTCCACTGTACGGCCTAACGAGTCTAACGACAAGGATTTCATTGAAACTAAAAAGTATACTATTGTCTCTCGTGTTACCTACGTATACGTTGTTTTGCGCGGAATATTAGGAATCATAATTCACACCAAAAGAAGCTCACACAAAGTGCGTGCGCCAAGATGAGAAAGTAATACTCGAAATAAAAGTTGCTCTATATTTGGCACATTTATAGGTATAAGTACACAGAGGTTGCAACACACGGGGACATATGGTGAGGCAATTTATGAAGTCGGGCGCCCATTACCATTTTAAATATTATTTTTAGGGAATTTCGTGTCAGATCTCACTCGTCGGTCGTCGTATATCAAGAGATGTGATCCTCTGATTAAGTCGCCCCCAATATTTGTGACTTCTGTAGTTGTTCTGTTAATTAAATTTTATCGCATGGTGCACCTTATTATTTTCTTCCATAACTAGAATATAAAATTCAGTTCCATTTAAAGCCAGTTTAAATTAGGTTTAATTTAAATCCTCTGAGTATCTATTCATATAGGGCAAGTAACTTTTCTTTAAGCAGATAATTATGGAGACTTTTCTCATTACCAGTATGTTCACTTGTACCTAAGCATTATTATTTATTTAAACATCAGGTTTAAATACATATCTTTAGATATAATCATAATGGATCTTACGTCGAACGTAATAGGTAAGTACAATTCAAAGTCGAACTCAACAAAATGATCAGCTGGAATTGTTCCTCAAACGGGGCTTCTTTAAACAACGGACGAGCAGTAATTGCTAAGCAATTAATAGTTAACCAGAACGGCTATGAATGGTGCAGTTGTGAACTCGGCTAACGCAAACAAAGCTGGGTCAACCACGCCATTAAAGTTTATGAAACGGAAGCCGTCAACTGTGCCATGTGCGGCCTGTCCTTCGATTTGTCAATAACACCCGATCTGTGCGTTCCACAGGCACCGGCGCGTGCGCAGAGCGCTGCCCCGCTGTCTGACTGCTGCGCACTGCGCTCGTTATTAGGGTTCTGTATCGTAAATGAGCAAAACGGAACCCTAGGATTTCTTTGTTTTTCGTCTGTCTACCACTTATCGCCATTTTTCTCAGGAAGGGGTATTGCTATCAAGTTGAAATTAAAACCAAATACGTACCTTCTATGCTCTATCTATGTATAGTCCCTTGAATGTACCTATAAAAAGTTCATGTTTCTAAGTCAACCCAATCAAAAGACTGAAAATGCTCAGATCGCAACGATGTCTCATGATGCATATTACTATTAGGTAGGTGATCATATGTTTCGGTTGAACGGAACCCTCAGTGCATGAGCCACTTGAACAGTTTTTTGTTTCTTTAACTCCTAAGATTGTAGTAAAAAAATATAGTTTTGCGAGCGTCTAAATCAAATACTATTATTATTTTAATTGTATACTGTGGAACATATTAATAATTACGGCGTTTGATATATTATATTAAATATCTGTCATGATAACTGAGACCCCACCCAGCCAACATATACCTAAATACATAATATTTAGTTAGTAAAAAGCTGGGTGTTTTGTATTAAAATTGTGTCGGGATTCACGGATTTATAACACTTTCATTTTACTACAATACAAGTGAAATTAAGATATTGTGGTTGAGTGAAGTGCAGTGGGTTGTGACGGAAGCCGCCGGACATTGTGGTAGGCGATGATACCGGCTCATCACTGTGTACAATCGATCGCTTAAATTCAAAAAGTTCATCATAATTAAAAGTCTAACTTTAATTTTAATTTTGATTTACTTTGTCTTCGTGCCTCTCTAGGTACTACTTACTGTCTTTACAGTCTTCTAGGTCGTAAACGGGGTCATACGAAATAAAATTGACATTTTGGATAAATAGCTCCAAAATTAGGTACGAAATTAACTAAAAACATAAATATTATAGATTTGGATAGTCTTTTGTAAGTTGTAGGTGATTATTATTATTTATGCTAATAGTGCTTATAAGAATGTTGTATACCTACGTCCTACGTATACCTATAAGTTACCTATAGTAATTATTATTATAACATCCGATAAAGTCAGTAGGTAAGTGCCGCTAGGTGCGTGAATCTTTTTCACAATAATTTTAGTAAGTATGTAGTTTATTTATTTTTTAAACTAACACGCGTTTTGAACGAAATTAATAGCCTGGTAAGTACTCAGTTATAGGTACATATATTGTTAAAAGCCACTTGGTTTGCCCTACAGAATTTTCAATCTACAAAGGTGAGACTTCTGAGGTGTGTTGGTAAAACAATTCCATTAAATTACAAACTAGCGGATACACCTATATCTATTCTATTAGTGTCATTTTACGACGCATACGGTCGTAATCTAGGTTAATTGAATCTGAATAAGTACCTTACACGCCACACAGTGCTATCGAAAATAAGTAAATTACTACGGGTTGTCCCACGATTATATTACGCCAGCCAATCGTATACAACGCGTTGTCATGACAAAAGCAATGAACTGAAAATAAAAATAGTCATTAGAAAATGTGATATCCGCCAGTAGGTACTTTTAGCGACTCAATGAAGTAAAATATGGAAAAAGCTTCGTTAGGAGTAGTTCAGTACCTGAGGTTTATGAAAAGTTGTTTTTCCAATAAAATTATATGCACTAATTTACCAAAAGAGAAAAAGTGCCAGAAAACAATTTTGACTGTAGGTAACCAGTTCGTTTTAAAGCTTTGAACAGTTTTGTCGGCGATTGTACTGAACGAATAATAAACAGCTAATATCAAACGGAAATATCGGGTTCGTCAACGCTATTATATTCATACAACAAAGGTTAAATGGATTATTTTATTCAAGGATGTTTCATTAATTCAAACGTAGGCAAATATATTGTGTTTTGGTTCATCCTTACACGAGTATAGATAAGAGAGGCATTGATGCGAAACTGGTTCCAAAAACAACTGACAAAGAAGAATGAAGCAAAATACTGAAATTCGAATTTGTTTTCCGATTCAATGAAACCATGTTTTCAATGAAAAAATTTAGTTTTTCCTTGTTTATTATACATTTTAAACAAGCGATTAATAAAAAAAGTCCTTTTATTAATTAGGACCGTTACGTTGCAAAAATCAGATCAAACTGGATAAGTACACAGCATCAATTTATTGGAATTTTAATATTTCAGTGGTCACATTGATTCTAAAATTCAATTCACGTAATTTACGTCATTAAAAGCACATCACGTCACATCAATTACGGCATTAAAAGCATCCCTCACCACTATAAAAACGTTGGTCGCACTTGGTCGACTTTAAATCTGAAATCTTTAAATTCCCCTTGATAAAAGTCCTCCAAACATCTTCCAAATCAAAGGAAATATAAATGCTGTCCAAAGGCGAGTATGCGGCAATCCCTCACACAAGTGGGTAAGACGTTTTGAATTTTTAATGTTACACTCAGACCGTTGCAAACCGTAACAGTTTTCTTGTCATTGGTAGAGTGGAGATGTGAAATAAATTTTGCAGAGTGGCCCCATCTTTTCGTTTGACATTAATTTTTAATGCGTGCACGCTGTACCAGTAGATCATATGTAACGTGTCTAATGGGCTTCCCATACACCAGTATCTTGAAAATCGAAAAAGATAACATGTTTCGGAAAATTAGCAGAATGTAATGTTTAGTCCATGTGTTTAGTTGTAGGTTGGAAAGTCTTCGACACACCTCTGACGACACGAATTACTCTCAGACTTGTATCTTATCGATTATTTTCCTTCGCTGCCAGCCACGACAGTTCCAGCTTCGACAGCCACGAGTAAATCGTGGCTGTCGTCATTGTGGATACTGTAATTATAAGTACTTATGTAGGTGAATGCTAGATAAGTAATTTATTGACGGTCCTCGGGAAATTTCGGGAAAGTGCGGTATGGTTTATGTGACCGCCGCGAACTTGGGTAGTGTGGTGAACTATGGCCCAACCTCTCATACTGAGAGGAGACCCGCGCCCAGCTGTGGGACATAAAAAGGGTTGATAATGATGGCTATAGGCAATTAAATGGCAAATAAAACATTTAACGCATAAATTGTATTTTTCACCTTGAGGCTAAATTGACTTCCTCATAGTCATTGATAATAATGACGAGTTTAAGACAATAATGTTTTAGCTATTAGTTTTTATTTTTCGTCGCAATCGAAGGCCGCTTAACAATACACAAAACAAAGTTGACGCGATTCGCTTCGCCATATAATTTCAGTTAATCAAACGCTACGTCATTCATCGTGAGCTCCGGAATCGATTAAAGCGTTCCATTTCCGATGTTTTTGTAGGGGATTATATTATTGAAAAATAAAAAGTGCGACGTACTGTTTCCTTTTAATAGTAGGTACCGAATATAATTATTATAATAGCAATTGAACATGTAGGTACCTAACTACAACTTATGAATTAGTTTAGAAAACAAGAATAAGAAGTCGCCTAAACGATATATTAAGATCATGTGAAATGACTGTATTTATTACAAACACAAACCATATGACACGGGAAAGTTTATTATTAGGTATCTAATTTTTTAAGGAACTACCTACCAAATCTAGGTTTTACCGATATGCCTATTAGGTGTACCCACCAGTAATTTCAATCAACTTTTTATTATTTTTGGAGAAAAAATAACCTACTTACTGTAAATATACAATTTGCAATATTTCAACAAATATTTTATGATCTAAATGCCCTACAAAGTAATGCTTCAAAAAACTAAATTCATTGAGTTTTTATTTCTTATGATCTCTTTGATAGTTTAGATGATCTAGAGACAGCCAACTGTAACTTCCGTGATAAATCTTTATTTCTTATCCAATAATTTGTTTTTATGTTCGTTTGATGACTCTATTGGTTCTTTGGTTATCGACGACGTCTAGTCATGCTCTTGTTGCCGTATGCTGGGCTGCAGCTGCCCAACGCCTCGATGAAAGAAAGCATTGCTTCAAATTATTATTTATCTTTTACCACACTTTTAGAGTTCCTTAGATGAAGATTCATTGTCGATATTATGCATTTACAAGCTTTATCTAACTATCTCTGAAGTATAAAGAAATATAATGACATCAACTGGAGTTTGCGTCACATGGTTTAGCCACTTGCTTGCAATTTGTAAAAGATTAAGGGGATATACTGAATTTCCTTTTCATTCTTACGAATACGTGCGTTGGTAAGCTATATTTTGTGTCAAGCGTATCAATTTCGAAATTGAATGAAAACGATTCCTTTTGGTGCTGTCTGAAACAAAACGTAAAAACGTATCGTAGCACATATTATCCGATTAGCAAGCATCTATCCCAAAGTTTGTCCAGCAAAGGCGATTATCAAAAGTAGATAAGATCCTTCTCTCTCCTTAGTCTTCAATCTTATACGCACTGCAGTTCCTTCGCTATGTTCTTAACCATGTCCTTCTATACATTACGATCTTCGGCTTTTCTGATGGCTGTTGCGAATGGAAAATGCCCGTGAGTGATTTCACTTAGGCATACTAGCGGCTAGGTGATCGGCCGCGTGGTCTCTTCCCCTCCACTTTGCCCATTACTATGAGTTTCTCCAAGACAATAAAGTGACTGATAAATAAAGCTACTGCGGAACCTTATGTGCGTATATGGAACTTGCACTTGGTCGATATAATTTTCTCAATTGGGAAGTAGATCACCTCGTTGATTACGAGTTTCTTTTTATCATAGTTTTTAAGCTTCAGGTATTCAGTGAAGCGAAGCGATATTTTTTGAGTCCATTATTTATGTCTGTCATCAAATACAATAGTTTTGTATGAATTGTGAAACCCACTGTAGCAATTTTGTCGTTTTTCGATATTTTTCTAAATATTTACATAACAGTCATAAAAATTTGTCGTCACGGTGACTGGAGACGTAGGCAATGCGCGACGATTCATTAAAGTAGCTACTATACCTACTGTGGCATAAATCAACTTAATATTGTAGTCAATATTGGTGGAAAAATATCTACTATTATTCTTTTCAATTCTCAATTGTGAAACCTAAAGCCAATGAATAATACACAAAAAATCTGCATTTTGACCACAAGTCCGCAAAGCTTACTATAGAAACGGTCACTTGAACTCGGTAATCCGAAAGCCCAGTTGTTTAATTTTAAATACACGTGTCGCAGTCGTTAAGGAATGCGTGACGTGACAAGTTATTAATATTTTTATGGTTTGATTCAATCCAGTTTAACGACCACTTTCCGGTTATGGCTAAATGTCCGAGCGTTTTTGTTAATAGATATTTTTATGCGCTGATTGAAATGGCAAAGGAACTTGTTGACCGATCGCACCGATAAGTCATAATTTATATAGTTTTAAAATTCGCTTATTAGTATTATATTTCAACAGTGGAAACATTTTTAAGAACATAGATACATGTTTAAAGATTTTGTGGTGTCGATATGGTATTAACTACGACTTTTTATTTTACGGTAATTAGATATTTTGTAATAATTTTAATTGTAATAATATAATTATTACCTACATATTTTGGTACTTATACATAGATATTCTTAACTTATGTAACTGATGGATCATATACCTAATATTTACAAAAGAAGTAATAGAAGAAGTGTAGACAGATTTTGTATTTGAGGATAATTTTTTAACCTTCCGCTTATATGTATAAGAACTTCCGTTCAGCTTCAAACGAGGACTTCTAGCCGTCAAAATATGTACCAAATGTTGTAGCTGTAATAGGTATAGATAATATTATTATTTGACCAGGGGCTGCCTGGTGACTTCACTAGTCGAGCTATAAATTATAATATTATAGATCGTATACTTGTGAGATAAAAGCTCAATAAATTATAAAGATATAAAAATTATATTTTATAAAAGGACCTGATATTAATGAGTTTGATAATGGCTTTGCGAACTTCAATATCAAAGCTTGTATGACCACTTCTAAAAATAATTTTGGAAATATGGTTTCATCATTAGGTATTATCTACCCGTTTATATGGCCCACTACTGGGCATGAGTTTTTTTTTAAACAAAGTTTTATCCCACCACACTAGCTATACCTACTCCGCACTTTACAACTTAGAGAATGTTATGAAGATCTCTTATAATTGCAGGATCACAAGAGAATAACTCATTCAGCAGAAAATACAGAGATGGATGACTTTTTATACTCTTCCTATCTGCACCTACTACAAGTATTAGGCTTATTTACGCCGAGGTCGCAACCTCCTAGCAAAAAAAAAATGATATCTGTTGTCGTGTTAGTTACGTGTAACGCTAACTCATTTTCATACATGATCTGTCAAACTTATCCTAACGTCAAGGGTTGACAACGGTTCGTGCCATCCGCTCTACCTGCGGATGAACCGTTTATAATCACATCATTTATATTTCACACACGATAGGGATCTTTAATTTCTAAGCCGTAATGATCTTTACTCAACAAATCAAAAGTTGAGACTTAATACATTTAGGAACTAAAAAATATCTGCTCTCGTGTCTTTTACAGTTTACAGTATGAATAAATTTCGGACTTATTGGGTTGTGTTACGATTATATTTCGCTTAAACGTGGCCTCCAAATTTCTAAAACGGAAGGAATAGCTTAGTGTGTGGCTGCACATTTGTGTTATTAAATGATTTATGGAGAAGGATCACTGGGGGAGTCCAAGGTCTTTCAAACTTGAAGGTTGCTGCTACGACATTAGAGCCATATTGCCTTAAGACAAAGATCCGTTAAATCATGCACGGTAGTCGCGTGTTGATCTCGATGTAATTGAGTTAACTGACGCACTGATGACTTATTTGACGTCTGTTTTACTATTCCATATCACCGTTGATGTCTTCCGTTATGGGTGGTGTCAAAATATTTGTAGAGTGTTAATGTCTGATAATTAATTTAATATTCCTTCCGACCTATTTTTGTTTTGATGATTAACACCTTTTAATGAACAAGACATCATACATTTGAACTCTGTGTTTGGATAGTAGAAACTAAGTTATATAGATTTTGCTATCCGGTATCTAATAAGACAACAATTTAATATGATAAGTAATTTCTCTTCACTTTTCTTAACAAATCCATAAGTTTGCGTTAAAACACTAGTTGTGTGCCTATACCAAATAGATAGTGGAATAAAAGTCGTAAAGAACGGATTCCCCAAATCAAAATCCAGAAGCGTAACATCCCAGCTGGCGCTCCATCGATCGCACATACATCGTCGGCGCATTATTTCCCCAGATCGAGATATCAAATTGATAAGTGAGGCACATTCGAGTCGGGCGAGCGAGGCATTATGAAATTGGCCGTACGTTAGACGCCGTTACTTTCGATAAAATATAACCGCCAGCTCCGCTCATATCTGTCGAACTAACCTCAGAGCGGCCGCCGGTAACCGACTCACGTCCTCGCTGCACCCATCATTTTATCTGTAGGGCAATCAATAATTTAATATGGCCCCATTAGCCTCTGATGAAATGCGTAATGTGTATATGTAAGATTTCCAATTCAAACTGGATTAATGTTCTGTAAAATTATACATGCAAATGGTGGTTTAGGTTGTGTCAGCTATGTTTTAGAAATGATTATAATTAAAATACGAGTAATATTATTGAAATCCATTGGTATTTTGGCCCTCGGCAATGCATATTATTTTTACCTTATGTTTTATTTAAGTACTTATATTGATAATGATTATTCTTAAAGTATTTCAAGTACTACAGCCTTGTCTGATAATAATATGTTTGAAAAATAATATACTTGTGCGTTAGCGTTAGTTTTCATAAACATGGATTGTGTTGCAAAATAGGTATAAAACTTATGTTAGGGATATCTTAATGTCTTGGTAATAATGGTTACCAACCTGCTAATAATTTCTACAGTAGTAGGTGATGTTATATTTTCAATGGAGTAGCATGGGAGTAACACTGTCGCCTCAATGACAGTGACTTTTCAGTCTTCGGGTTTGAGATTGACGGTTTGTCTTGACTCTCCCTCTTTGGTTTGGTTCTTCGCACGCGCAATTACTCGTGCGCCCCTTTTCGGTTATAATTTAAATATATGAGATTTGGGACATAAATATTATCATAATATTATATTCACCACACAAACGCAAACAAATACAAAACATAGTGAAGTGCGCAGTGGAAAATCCCGGGTCCAGCAAGGATTGGTGTACCTACCAGTGCAGTATGACAGTCCACACATCCCAGGTATTTATACGTATATATTCTAATGATTTTTTAACTCCGCGTACCGTGGACATTTATAACAGTAATGAGTACCTACGTAAAATATTATAAGTTTCTTATAAAAAGATGTATTTCCTCCTGAAATACTACGTTGGTAATAGAGTTTAAGTGTAATGAATAAGCTTCAAGTGTATAGCCGACGCCGTATCTCAGAGCATTTGATGTGCGCTATCGCGGGGTAGTTCCTCGGGAAAGGTAGTTGGTAGACGGTAGTGGGTAGTGGCCTAGTGCAGGGCAATGGGTAGAGAGAGGCAGGCGGCGTAACTTCAGAGATTTATGTTCGCATAACGTTCGTTCAGCCTGCTATGCCACAACTTATTCATTTCATTTCTACTCTCATTTTTGACCATTCGATAAACAGGATTACAATAATCATCACTTCACAAATCATGTGTCGATTTTCCCGGCATTTAAAGTAGCGTATAATGGTGTCAATCCAGATAATAAACTATTTGTGTTCCAAATTTCATCCAAATCGCTTTGACATTTATAAGATTGGTAGGATGCTACTTTATTTTAAAAGTTTTATTTACAGGTCTTTTGTTTGATTTCTGAACAAATCTCCACATTAATTTATTTCGCGCGTCCTGTTGTCAGTTGTCGTAATGTTTTAATTATTAGATGGTGCTTAGTAATTTTTAAAATGTTATTTGTAGGTGCAAATCTTGGAGTACTTAACTATAATCACCTAATTTTAAACCGTTCTAGGAAATATTAATAGTCTTTTACTGGCCCAGAGGTTCACACAGATATATTGCGTGTGCAAGTCATTTCGCGTAGTTTGTATTCGATATGTTTGATGAATAAATTAATTATGTTAATGGATAGCTAGTCAACTTATCGGAACATGATTTATTCAACTCCTTGTCAATAGGCCCTGACAACTTTACATTACCTTTCATTAATTTTCAATCAACACACGAATGTATAATGTCGAATGTTTGTATGTGACTAACTAACAAGTAAAGAATTGATAAAGTAAGAAATTAACAGTTGAGTTAGAACAGTGACAATATACTTAACAGTAGGTAGATCTGAAATCTAACTTTATTTTCCACTACTAAGTACCTATGACCTAGAGAGTAGAGACGACCTCTCTGCACGTGCTCGCATTCGCGTGACAGGTCACTAGTTCGGTTCCCTTTGAAATTATATAATTTCCAAATTGACCTATAGGTCTAGTTTGGTTGGATGCATTGCTTCAGCCATGGCTAATATTTTGATCACCCTATCGGCCAAATGCGTTGTTCGAACCTGTTCTGGTGTGACGCTGTTTAGAAACCATTAGGGGTTACTTACCCCTTCCAAAGTTAGTATAATATCTTTATAATCTTGTATTGTCACTTACCGTTAGGTGAGATAGCAGTCAAGTATTTTATAAAAAAGGTCTCCTCTAAAATGAGAGGAACTAAGCCCAGACTTGCCTTCATGTACCTACCTATGTAAGTTAACGCGCACAAACTTACCCATAATATTTTGAAGTTCAATATACGTTATCACACTTTGAATTTCCTATTGTTGTTTTTTTCAAATGTTAAAAGTAACCACCTACCTGGTTTTCTGAAGATTACAGGAAAAGTGGTCATTAAGAATGTGTGAGCAATGAAGCAAGCTTTTGCTTTAATCCGATACGCTTGCATGCGTTGGAAACGTTTTGTCCCGAGCTGCATTGGTTATCGCGAGTAACTAAAAAGGTGTCGTTAGTAATGGTTTTTGAAACATCATAAAGATGTCAAGCGGGCTGTTAGCTGATTGTGGCTATCTGAATGTAATAGAGCGCGCATAGGCCGCCTGCGTACCGTGCACAACTTAACTGTTTTCCCTAGCACAGGAAGGTCACAGGTTCCTACAGACTGTAGTGTCAGTTTTAATAATTTCTCAATTGGCCCCGGATTTGTCCGGAGTGAGGCTTCAGCCGCCACTTAATTGTAGACGAAGACCAGGGGTGTATGCATTATTATTATAATAGGTATTGTTTTGACGTTTTCATACAATGTCAGTATGAAAATTTTAAAACAATATTACAATAATACTGCTATAAAAGATGGTGGTAGGATCCCAGAAAGACGCGCCCTACTTCTTCACAATGGCTTACGATTCATGCGATTCATAAGGAGTTAGGGAGCGCGTCTTTGTGGATTGTACTAAATAGTGACTTAGCGTTGCTTTACTTCCAACATAGTATACGTTTAAATCTTTGGGTGCATTTTCATCTACCATCAGATACTTGTAAGTAATTGAATTTGGACTCATAGGTATGCAGATTCTTTACTATGAAACGCATATTATGATATACCTATTCTTAATATTCAGAGCACAGATTTTAATTCAGAGGTGCTAATCAGCGAGTTTATAGGATGTAGGTACGCATAGAGAAAATTTTATCTACTTTTTTGATCTCTTATCTTTTTCTAAAATAGATGGATAAAATAGACATAATTATCTACACTCTACGCGTGCAAAATATGAACATTGCACGAAGAGATAATTTTGTCTATAACAATATATTTGTACATAATATTATGAACGACTGAAATTATTTGATGGTTCTTTGTGATAAAACTAAAGCAAAGATGACTTTAAGTGATTCTTATGGCAGATTAAGCACTTTAGCTTGCCTGCTGAGTGGTGGCCGATGGCCAAATCTATCACATTTTGAAAAAATTTATCCGTGTGCAGAAGTTGGTCGGTAAGAGGTTGAGGAAAAAAATACAAGTCATTTATTTTTGTTTTCAATTTCTGTTTACTTATTTCTTTATTTGCTGACCTTCCATTCTCTTAATCACTTCATAAGTCACCAGAGCAACGTTGTCAGCGCTTATCCTTTAATTTTTGATAGCCAACGGTTACTTAACACTTCAAATTGTTTCGGATAGTTGTTTATTTATTTTAATGGCGCCTTTTTCCTAAAAGAACATTCCACTAATCAGCCAAGTACATTGCCCAATGAATATGACAATATAAATAAAGAAGTTGACGATAAAAGCGTGCTTTCTTGTTCATTCGAATTTAACATATTATTATAATTACGTTATAAGTTAATAAATACACAGTATTTATATTTCTTCCCAACTACTGCTTGTTCATATAGAGTTATAATATAAGTTTGCTTGTATTGCCTACAATAAAATTATTTTTGGTATTTGCTAAAGTAAAATCTTTATAAATAGTTCCTAAGTTACTGCTTACCTAGAAGAAACGAAGTTTGCATATGATAATAATAAATATTATCTGCAACCTAATAGCAAATGGCTTCGAAAATACTTACTTATGCTGAGAAGAATTAATGTTAGGTTAATTGGATTTATTTTATGATGATTATATTACTAGCGATTTCATTGATTCGCTTCATTTAAAAATATTATTATTTATAATGTCTTTCAGGAAATCAATTTAATAACGAGCAAAAAAGTTGTTGACATTAAAATATAGGTTGGTATATTTAATTACTAGGAAGTCGCTTTATGGAAAATTGCATATTTTCGTTTCTAGTTCGACATTCATTAGTAGAGAAAATAATTAAGGTGATATCTTAGCCTCGTAGCTATGCTATTTAAGGTTTTTTGCAATTTTTGTTACTATTCATCAAGGTATTTCATGAGCTACAATTATTTACCTCAAGATAATATGTTTTTAATTTCGAGAAATCCAAGCCAATCTATCTTTGGCTTACCAAACATCATTAAGAGGAAAAAATCCACCAAGTGCGAGTCAAGCTAAGGCATTTTTAAGGGCCACCTACCATGAAAAACATAAAATATTTACGTTAATGATATTTAATATTAGGAACTTTAGATTTTGATACTTTAGAAATCATTAAAATGAACCTTGGAGACATTACAAGCTAATCTACATTTTAACTCCTACCAACATTCAGATCTAGGTGTTATAACTACAAATATAAATTACCTTAGACAAGTAATTTTTTAAAACGCTACATGCAAATATAAATAATATTTTCCGCTTGATAACTCGTAAAAAATTGTATTACTTATGATAATGTAATCCTTTAATTTATTGCTCAATACAGAAAGGAATATCGGACTGAATGTTGGAGTTCCCCCAATAACATTTCTGCTTGATTTGCCACCGCCATCGGTAAGCGGAAATTTTAATTTATGCGCTTGAAATTGTTTGTTTTTATGAGAACATTGTTTTTGTCTATGGAAAAAAGTTGATTTCACCCGAACGAGGAAGTTGCAACAATCATTTTTTCGCATTATATTTTTATGTTGTGACCATTGTAGGCCACTTCTTGTGAACGAATCACTGACTTGTCATGTTGTTTAATGGTTACCTTCACTGCAATGTGGACTCTGGTATGTCTTATGGATTATTTAATTTACAACAGAATTATTATAGTTCAGTTTTTAGATAGAACTATGCAATTCCTGGTCTTACACTTAAAACATCCCTATTACTTACATGATTTCTAATCTTTAATCGATTCTTTTTCTTTTTCACACTTTTTCATACACTTGGTGATCATCTCAAATGAAGCCAATTTCTTTGAGACATTAGCCCTGTTAGGGTTACAAAATCACATGACATACTTAAATATGATGACGTCTGTCTGTCTGAAGGTCACAACCATTTACTCAAAGACCATTTATACTACGATGATGGGAAGGCAGGTGTATCCAATGAACCGCTACTCATTGTTCCAGTGAAATAAAGTAAATTGAAATAAATAACGGTTGCATTTCATGTAACGAGAGGCAGAAAACATAATATGTAAGGCCTGCATTATGGTAGATGTTTAGTTACCATCCGGGCGGGAAAATTTAAATTTTTTTTATTTTTTCGCAAGTAGTGGACTAATTATTATACATAGTAGGCTTTTGGGCACTGAGTACATGTTTTTAATAAAAACTTTGCTCAAAAATTCCCATTTGCCTCACAGTGGTTCCCGAAAGATTATTTTCTGCAGTTTTCCAGACTTAGAGCTATCGGGCTTCAAGCCTGTGATACATAATTAGCCTACTATTTGCACAAAACTAAATAAAATTTGAATTTCGCGGGCTACTTGCGCCGAAACCTCTTAAACACAAACTAAGGATATTGTATTCACATCTAAGGTGATTAGATATTCTAAGAACAAAAAAAAATGTTTTACTGTATACGGGTTCTTGCTTCGCACAGGATATCCCGTTGGAATTTCGAAAAATCCTTCTTTATAATAATGTAGGAAACCTCTGCAAAAGGTCAGCTTTCTAGGCCGATGATGGATCAATGAATAAGTCAGAACTTATGTTTTTATAATGGTTTTATAGATTACAATCTTTAGTTAACATACTTTATTACAATTTTTGCTATTAATAATAATTATTATTATGATCAAAACTTAGATAACATTTCTTGATAAATAAAATATAATGGTGTAAGATGCAAATCTAATCTTTTACTGCAAAGTAAAATCACATTTTATGTTGATAATAGATAAAATGTCAATTTCAAATGCATAATATTATTGCTTAATATCATATGCTAATAGCCATTTAGTTCGCAACTTGAATGTATCTTGTAGCAAAATCAGCTTGTTCCTCCGTTCATAATGTCCTGCATGGCATGAACGAGACGGAGTAATGTCAAGAAACTTTTAGATCCTAGAGTAGTTTAAATGGAAAAAATATGAAAAATTTTGAACTTCTTGCCTTTATAGGTATCTATCATGAATTACAGATGTACCTGTAAACGAAAACACAATTCATTGAGTTATCAGATTTTGTGAAAACCCTAATAAGAAAACTAACATAAATAATATAATAATTAATTGAATAACAATTAAGGTTATTTATGTTATGTAACAAATAATATAAGCTTAATTTCATGTGATTATGATTATATACTTACTCCAACAAAAAAACTTGGAATCATAATTAATTACCCAAAGTTTTATAATTTCGGTAGTTATAACAAAATACATTAATTGAACCAATATCTGGAACCGATAATGCCCATAACAATTGGTTACGCTTGAACAGTTCTAATCTACGAACAGTGACTTGGCAAAAACTGTGAATCCGTCGCAAGCCGTCTGGTTTCATCCAATTAACTAAAATCATTTATCTTTTGCATGATTATTGTTACTTTTTAAAGACTTTTGAAATTACTTCCATTGTGACATTGAATTTTAAATTATTTAATAAATTAAAAAGCGATAGAGCTTATTCTTGAATGGAATTCTAATTTTTTATCTAATTATGAAAATCTTAGATACTATAAGTACCTACTTCTACGCTGTATTGGTTCATTGAAGTTACTAGAATATGCATTAGGACTGAAACACACAGTCTTGGTGTTTATCCATGAACTTATTGTTATAGAAGATTGCTTGAAATGCTATTATTTATAATTTTATTTTTATTTTGTCACAGTAACCACGACATTTATCCAATGTACAAAAAGTTTTTTGCCTTTTGAACATTCATTTTAGATTTTTAATTGAAAGGGCCTGATTTATATCTTTCTCAATCAATCTAAAGGATGTTAAGTATATTAAACGTATCAATTTTATTGTTCGTGGATCAGACGGAAATGGAATATGATCCGTGGCGGCTAAGCTGGGTGTGACCGAAACCACAAGCGGTACGGTGCATAGTGCGCGGATGTAAGTAAAGTGGCAATAACTCTACTTATTTAAACAGGGCAAAGACCTTTAGTCCTTCAAGTGCTGTCAATATTCTATAAGGTAATTAAACATACTACTTTAAGTATTCATTACAGCTATTCATTTTACTGCTCTTGCTATTCAATTGAAAAGTAATAGAGTAGAGCGCCAGCGCTATTAAATATATTAGCGCTCTGTATAACACATCTCGATACGTAGCGAAATAAGAAGAGAACAGGCGTGTCGTACAGCACTTATCTAGATCTGAACATTCTCAGAACAGAGGGCTCTGCTACCAAATATCATGACTACCGTCTTACAAATGAGAAAATTTCGCTCTAATTATTTATGAATGTGTTATCGTCATATCTCGGGAGCTCTCAGCTCACGACCGGCGTCTGTGCGCGCGGCACGACACGAGCAAAACCGTCGGTAATTAGCAAATGTGGCTTTCTTTGTTCTCCTGGCACGTTTTGCATTGCTTTCCCATCTATTACTATATGCTAATGAACGAGTATGCATAGAAGAGTTGTCGATGCATCGCTTATATTACTTCCATTACTTTCATTAAGACTATCTGTGGACAGTGCAATCGTATCGCGTCGACCGTCATTCCGACCATACGAAATTATACGCGAAGACGCTATCGAAGCCCGAGTAGGTACGATGCACACTGCGGGCCTTTGATTCTTTCCAGCTCTATGTTCTCAACGCCTTTATTTAATTGCGAAATGAGAACAAACCTCGATAATGGGCTTCGATCAATATACACACCCGTCCGAGCCCGGTATCATTCTCCGTAATCCTAAATCTTGTTATGGAAATGTCTGGGATACCTAAGCATCTATAATAAATTACGTTGCAGATTATCGTATGATCCAATCGTAAATTAAGACAAGATACATAATTAAGGCGAATAAATAAAATGGTTGGCATTTCGACGGGAGCACGTTCGATTCTCCCGAGCGATATATTCGCCCTCCATTTTGAGCTATCAGCCCTCTTTAATAAAGTGTAGTTTGATTCGTTACATTTAATTGCGATTCAATCGCCAACAATATTGAAGGAGGCAGAAGAGTGCGGAGGTGGGACGGGACTCTGAATGTCACGACAAGATTTTTAATTACGGCGGAGATATCATCTCACAACTGCACTCACCACTAAAGTTCGCGACACATTGTACAATTCAATAATTATTTCTTGAAAGGTTTATGTGAACTATAAAGGTTTTAATAACATTCAATTTAATCGCTGGATTTAATGCATTTTATCGGTCAGACGGCCGATTTGTACTAAAATGATGTCCATTAACAAGAAGTATAAACCTAAAGATATAGGCAATTATATTCATACAATAAGTTATACCTATAGCCTACTTTCTTAGTAAATTACCAAAAATATACAGCGTGTTCCTTCGAAGTATCTAAATAAGTTACGTTTGCATTCAGAGGTTTACGCTAAAATCCATCTCTGATCAAAAGCTCCGACTACATTGTTGCATCTCTGTGTGAAATGAAAATAACAATTATTAACAAAGTAGAATGAATATTCCTATGCTCCTTAAAAATGTTAGAATTCGCCCTATTTTCGGTAGCCCTTACACACAGGTAATATATTTTCAGTAGTGTCATAGTGACTATTGTTAAGAATCGTAAACAGAATATCTTTAAACTGTGGTAGTGTCGTTTTTGTGCGAAATAGGTCGTCGATAACAATAAGACGGACGTATTCTCGACGATAATGAACTAATAACATGCTGATAATGCCGCATCGGCAGCGGTGCGGCGGCTTGTGTCGAATATGATCCAGTTTATTTTCGTTCGTCTAATGCGTCTTCGCTGTCGTCCGGACGACAATTAAAAATACAAAAAGTGAAACGTTTGTTTCAGACGTTCATTGTCTCCGTTATTAATAAATTCATTTTACTGAGTTGAAGTGGACGTGTATTTTATTCACTTTAAGTGGTTTCACATTGTTTATATATTTATGTGCGGTTATTTTCGGCGAAGACATTATAATGCAGTTTGTGGGGGAAGATGGAGATGTGAAACGGCTCACTCTTGCTCCATTAGAGATATTTGAAACCTCGGGAGTGCACTCATAAATTCACTTTTGTAGTAATAATACGCGTTCTAAGAATAACCATTGTTGAATTGTTAGCTCACATGCGTGTGTCACTCTTTTCGGTCCTGTATCAGTTTTTATACTTTTAGTCCCGCATCAGCATACTGCGGTCGAATCGTGCACTAATTTAAGTGAAAATTATAAGGGAGTTAAATAACTAAACAATTTTCATTTCAATTGTCATATTTAATTTGATTTGCCTTAAACGATTGGAAAAATTGCAGATTTTTCAATTAAATTTCGATCTCAAATTTTCATAAAAATAATTTAGTCGGAGACGTTTGCCATTTGCCAGACTGCTGGTATTTAATAAACTGCAAAGTGGGCACCGAGTTATGAGGCAGTATTCTTGGGCTGTTAGTAATGGAGCTCGCTGGCACGTCCCCGCGGCTCCACTACTGCATTTACTTTACTGCTCTGATATTTCACAGGTAGAGCTCTTAACTTTCATATGTCCGCTTTTATAGTCTGCTTCACTCGTTATGGCCTCATGTCACGTGATACTCAGATTTCAGGCGCTTTCGTCTCTATACACCTGCCTACTTTATACCCGCAAAAAGTGGCTTCATGAAACGTATGTACCTACTTATTTATAACCTTATATAAAAGTATCTAGTGACAGTTTAATGAAATAGGTATATCTTTTCCGGTGAATTATTGAATTTTATTTCTTCAATTACGAGTAAGCCTGCTATCAATCAGTTTGCTTTTTCCTAAGATGTATTATGCAGGTAAATATAAACCTTAGAGTGTGCGTTAACAAAAATATATTCCTAAGCGTAACGTATTAAAAAGTAACTCACGCGAACCCAAAAGAAGAACATTAATTTCTGTTTTATAAAAAGATAGAGGAGGCTCCGCAACAAAGTGAAACAAGATCCACTCTACTAATCCGACAAAAGCGAGCCTTGTTACCCTTCAAATTTATTTATAAGAAAACTCTCGGACAAGTCGTTAATACCTATAAAGTAGGGGCGAGAGAGGCGCGAGCGAGTTTATAACTCACGTACCGAACTTTACTCGCCGACACATAAAATAATAGGTGTAAAAACTTACACGGGAATGTACTCAGTGAGCGAGACGCCGCGAGATGGACGGCGGGCGGCCTCGTGCTCGCGGAGCGCCTCGCGGCTCCTGCTCGCTCGTGCTAGAACATCGAGCCGCTGCCTGTCCGATCAACGCAACACTGCTCGCTAATTATTTATTTAACACGAGTTCGGGATTCCCATCACCGCTGAGTTTGAAAACATTAACGAGGGTAGGAAGACAGCTCCAGGAGGTATTTCGATTATGCCCTTCTTCATATGTGTGTGGATATCATTATTTTCATATCAACCGCTCGGAAAAGAGATCTTTAATGCCCAAAATGCGGGAAATGCGTAGGCATATTCCCTAGATCGGAAAAATATTTCCATTTATCCCTAGGGCGGAAGCATTTTCAATATTCCCTAGGGCAGAAAAGCATTTCAAAATTGCAACATGACGTATTATATCTAAATCTGATGACAATAATTTTTAAAGTGATTATATTATTTACTTGTTGTTTATTTAATTGTTAATACTTTTTCAATTTTATAGTATAGGTGGTTCTTATTAATTGGTGTACCCATTGTTATTCCTGAACGCATCCAAAATAATATGTAGAAAAGTTTCTGATTTTTTTTTTACTTTCTTCATTGTTTTGTTTGAAATTTGAAATAAGATGAGTGACGATTTCAGGTGGATTTAAGTGATTGAAGTTTTTGCAAAGTTACTAAATAAAAACAAAATGTAACGACAACAAAATGTGCGAGTATGACTCGCAATTTCGATCCAAATTGTTATTGATCATTTTTCTCGCTGTGGTGAGTGTGGCTTTGAAATTTGAATGTCTCGCTTCGCTCAGCATTCAAATTTGACACTCGGCCGAAAAATCTACTTTGCGGCCTTGCATAACAAATAACTGTTGTTGGAGAAATCTGGAATATTGCTTTATCAGCACAATGAAAGACTGGGGAAAAGGACAACTATGATCCTATATTAACGGCATTCTTATGCACTTTACATTCTTATTACATACTCGCTATTCAAATGAATTTTGGTGATAAATACCTACATAAATTCTTAATCATTTAATTTTTTTTAATAAAAGACATGGATACCAGCCGGGGTGATGTGGTGACACCTTTTTTTGATGTTTTTTGTGAATAGGTTATATTACCATAATACTACTTACAAAACAAAAAATCTTATCAGTAGTCGCAAAGGGAGCAACAGCAAAAAAATACTATCTTGCATAAATCATGCGGTAACGAACACCTTTCCAACGCTTTATAGCGTTTAATTCAGATATCACTGCGGAAACAAACGTCGGGTTTATCCCGCCATCTGTGGCGAAGCGCGCACCGGTAATCGTTAACCCCGGGGTGATATTATTTTGAATATCAATTTCCTTTATCATTATTATTCAAAAGGTCCTTACGCGAGGGCCCTAGAGTTCATTTACGTGTAATTTGTTTATAAAACGTGAAGATGTATGACACGAATTCGAATTCGGAGCAGATATACGCACTCGTAGGTGCCCGGGGCGGAGGGCACGTGCGCAGACGCACCTTGCAGCGCGTTCTGGTCTTATTACAAAATTAATGTCTATTTTATTTAAAGCGCATTGTCCGTTTATTACGATTCTATTGTACAATAGTATTGAGTCCGCCATATTTATCGGCAAAAGCAAGTGTGTTTACTGAACAAATGTTTGATTTATGTGATCATGAATAGGTCTTACAAGCAACTGGCAAGGTAGGTATAAACGGAAATAATTATGTGAGTTTACGGCGTAGACGTTTTAGTGACTTGCAGTTTTAGAACTTTAAAGACAATTACTTAGGTACTTTAAAATTTAAATGTCACTGAGAATGTCTCGTTATGAAGCAGAAACACTATTTATTGTTTCTTGATAGAAAGATCTCCCAAAAATTGCTCCAAAACCTAAATTTTTCTAATTCTTATCGGAAACTACTGTGTAATTGTAATTGTATAGTTTTTGTTTTAAAGTGTCGGTAAAAATAATATCCAAAAACGCTCAAAACTAATTTTTGATAACTTGGCTTAGATTTTTTTAGAAATTACTAATTAGGTAAAACGTCATTTTTCTGTTCTACCTTTCCGCATCGCCGCACTGTCGCACCCACCAAGGTATTCATAAAAGTGAGAAGGACAAAAATAAGTAAATCCTCTTAAGGAATACTTACACAGTAAAACAACAAACTCAGGACAGTTCGGCGAAACAATTTGATCGGTCCCGCGAACCCGGGTCCCGCGCAGCGCACAAACCGGGACGGCATGATACCGGCTCATATTTGCATGCTGGCAGCCTGTTATCCTTCCAGTGACCGAGGTCAATCAGGCTCTATGCTCCTACTATAAATTTCTTTTAATAAGACACAAATACATCTTTATGCTCGTTTTTGAACGCGAGCCAAGAAAATTTAAATAAAACACTTTTATCAGATTCGACAGGTGGAGCAGAGGGTTGCTCCTGCTCGTTTTTTCTTCGCTGTAGGTTACGGATTAGCGGCAACTAATCGATTCCCGATACGGAAGGGGAAGAGCTTTATTAGTTTGATAGTTCTACATCCACTCTCAATACAGCTCTCTATTCAGTAATTGCGCTATACTTTTATTTTGTACATGTTCCAAAACAGTGTTTCTATAAAATAGGTATACTTTATCATGTTTGCACTCATAATAGGTATTATTTACATTTCAAAACTACGTTACATTACAAAATTGCCGTTTTAGCTACAGAACTATAAAATTTTCTTTAACTTTCTCTTACACGAGACTGACCTTACCTTTTTTGAAGGATTTGGACCTTCATTCACAGATTTTGAAAAAAATGTACTTTAAATTTTCTCGCTTACTTTTCAAATTCTGCGAAAACAAGTCAAAATTTCTGTTAATAATATTCTCCTGGAGTTGCTTACAATGGTTTAGGTGTAGTGGTTAAATTACCACGCTGTATACCAAGTAAGTATAGGCGTGTTGAAAGTTAAAACATTAGTAAAGACATCTACTGTGTGAAATGAATATTGAACTCCTTTAGTTTCTATTATTACAAGACAAAAGAAAGCAGAGTGTAAAATCAATATTCATCAAGTAGTTAATCACTCGGTGCAGCCCACCCACGTCCGGGGGTATAACCACTGCGTACTACAACACACTTACCGTTTTCTTCACCATCAGCGTGATCATCATCATACTAATTTAGTTCAACTCCGTCTACCATTGGACTATGTGCAATAAATATTTAAGATTAATCTGCCTGGGACCCGCAGCTAGTTAGTTTGCAGAATACTAACGATCACTAAAGACTCGGTTCTGTTCGGTTATAAAACAGGTAGCGGATTATTTGTATTGTTTTGCAATACTAGTTTTGTTTTCTGTTTACTTTAGTTGGCCAAATAAATGGGGTATTGGCGAATCTAAACATAATTTAGGTATTTCAAAGGGATTCAAACACACATAGTACGAATTAGTTTTGAATGATTTTTAATGTTCTACTTTAATTGGGTGTGTGAATATTTACTACAAGAATAACCATAATAGGTAATCAAGTAAAGCATACATATCTCCTAAATACATAATATATAATAATACATATACACTAAAGCATAAATATACGGCATACTTATCTTTAACATAAAACTTGCTTAGGTACCTACCTACTTTCTTTGTTAATGAATGAATAAATTATCAGGATAACTGTAAGTACTACAAACTTTTGAGTTTTAGGAATCGGAGACAGCTAGCTGATATGTTGCTATTATATGACATATTAAATGGACATATGGACAGCTCGCTTCTCCTTTCTAAAATTAAATTTTTGGTTCCCCCCAAGCGGACCCGCCACACAAATTTACTTCTTGCACCCCTCAAAAGAAAAACATACACTAATAATTCTGTAATTACAAGGATTACGCGCACATATAACAAACATTTTTCGGACATCGACCTTTGTCACTCTAGAGATAAATTTAGGCGACAACTCATAAAATCACTATGATATACAGACAATCACGTCTTATACACTCATTTTCAAAACACACTCACATACACACACGCACGCACACACACACACACACACATGCACACACACACACACACACACACACACACACACACACACACACACACACACACACACACACCATAAAATCACTAGCTTTAAGCTTCCTGCAATTTAATTTAATGTTATGACTTCCGTCTCAGTCTTGTATTATTAAGAATATTATAAGGAAAATCTGTCATTGGCCATATTAGGTTTAAGCTTTAATGTAAACGTTATTAATGTTTGTAACGCTGTTGATTTTCTATAAAATAAATAAATAAATAAATAAATGAAGAGTCAGGCTCATCTCTCTATTCTTAGGTACAAGAACTAATTTTAATTCTCATATCTTGGTCAAAATGTGCGGCGTAGTCGTTTTGTGGCGTAAGTAAATAAATTACTGGTTTTTAATATTTTATGTAAGAAATGGCCAAGATACACTTGATAATATTTTAAAGTTCTTGTTTATTGTAATTTTAAAACACATAACCTAGCCGCAACTGAATAATGTAAGCTTGAAATATCTCGAAACATATCTATGTAAATTTTCGCGACTACACTAACCAATGCGGGTTACGCTTATATTTAACACCACCCATTTGAGAACTAGATTTTATTTTGTTAAATATTTATTAACTTGTACTTTGTAGTATTTAAGAGATAAAGAACTCAGGAACTCGTAGCGTAGCAACGTATAATTAACCGAAGCCGATACATTGTTCAAAGCGTATAGATAGAGTAGATATTTATATTTTTTCATCTTTTATTGAACCGGTTAAAAAATAAGAAAATAACTATAAAATTGTTTAGATAAGATATGAGCATAATGAGCTGCCATTTCCACACTGATCGCAATTACCTACTATCAATTTTATGATGTACTTAATTTTCTTTTTGTCGTTATATATAGCAAAGTAAATTAACTAAAATAGCGGCTACTATCACGATCGAAAAATCACACGTGTTATTTATTGAAAGAATGCATAAATCCTATCATCATAAAATGAAAAATTTACATTTTCACATGAAGACCTGTATTTTAATAGGTACTATCAATGTTGAAAATCTATGATGCTTGTCTTCAGTCCTACTTGATACCCATGTCGTTATGCATTCCAAAATTTATGATAGCCTACTATGGAAGCGATAGTAAGTAAGTATGGCAGCAATTTGACTTTGTAAGCTTCTCTCACGTACTTTCTCCACTGGCTTTCTTTACAAATTATAAATGGGAAAGGACGTCAATGTTCAATTGTAAAAATCAAACTAAAAACTTGCCCCATATTAGTAGTATTCATGTTAGTATGGGTAAGGGTAGAAAATAGTTCTAAAGTATAAGCTTAATAGTAGTGAACAGTAGATACGAATAGGTAGTTGTTAGTAGCGTCTGATTTGTTGGGCTTTGGGAACCTATCAAGTTACAAATTGTATATCTGTGATCGATACGGACGTAATGAAGAGGGCTCAGCATTTAAATACATTTGCATATTAGAATGCGTTCGCTCTGTCGCCGCTAAGGGTTGAGCGACTACACCATTGCCGGGTAGATACTGGCCGACGACTCTAGCAGTAAGTCGTGAGCAAATATCTAACTAGTTTAACGTACCTGATTGTGCTATGATAATTTACTTCAAGTACCGATACAATTTCATCTGGTAGCAATTTATGGCTTATCAGTCGAGACAATGTCGGTTGGAATAAAACAGGCAATATAATTAATGTTCTTACTATATACACCTAGGGATAGGTTTTTAAAAGTGACAAGGTGATTATTAAAAGTTGGTATACCTATTACTTGACGCTTTTGCTTGTACGAGTATGTTAGTTTAACATTTTAGGATAATGATAAGAAGGTAGGTGTTTACCTGTTTTTGTTATTTATATTATGGAATCTGTTGTTTTGTAACAAACAGATTTATAGACGGCATAAAGCTCGCTGCCCGTGGTGAAATAAAATAAAGAAACAGTTACTCTTTTACACACAGTCACTGTCACACAATGACTTCTATGTATCCTACATAGAAGTCTTTGCTGTCACACTTACGGGCAATAGGCGTCTGGTTTCCCAATTTCTTTGCAACGCGGATATTACGTACTTACAGTTTCAAATTGAATTCATTTTTAAACTCGCACAATGCTAACAGGATTATAATTGATAGAAGCGCTTCGGGCAAGTTAGCAATAACATGAAGCCTCATAAATATTACAAGTTATGCTAGATCAATTTGTAATTATTATGCAAAGTATGATCTTATCGCATCATATGGCATGCTGAGTTCATTATGCTACACAGTAAGGACGTGAAGCCGATGAAGTTATTTACTCCATTGCGTGCATTTGCATTTTATATTGCATTAATAACCCGATTACCGACGTTTTATAAAGGACTTAATTAACTTAAGTCGTATCGGTTTGTATTTCTATGTGTGAGCTTTGATCACAACACTCGATTAAGTGAGTAAAGTGTAAACTAAGTTTATTTTATGTATTAACTATTCTACCACCCATGATGACTATATAGATAGGCATAAAGGCTATAGCAAATACGTACTTGTTCTTCGATAGGCTCTTGACGGAGCGGTCGTGGTCATATGATTAGGAAATACAGTCTTCTCCCTGCTTGTCGTAATCCTGGTGCAAGCTCATGGAAGGGACTACCAATAACAGCCTTGACTTGGTCAGTCCATCGCATGGGACACCATCCGTTTGGTCTTATGCCTTCTACTTTTCCTTGTCGTTCCCTCGTTCATCGGGACTGAAGATTCTATCTTCACTTACATTGCATAGGTTTAATTTTACTATTCAACAGTTTTGAAAAGTAGTTCATTGCAACGGACATAATATACTATGTATGTTCAGATGAAGTATTTGGCTGACTGAAAGATAGATACACTTTGATTTTGTTTATTTGTAATGCATACTTTGACTCTACGTTCTTAGAAATAGTTTTGAAGCGGGAACGCAATACGGTGTACCGTGTGAATTACACAGGGTGTAGGTATATGTAATGTGGACATGTGTACCTAAGCCAGGTCGTCGAGGCGCTCGATAGCGACACCAATTAATATGCAATGTCGCAGCACTCGTAAACTAGTCACGAACATATGCCAATATGTTGGTACCGTTACACGTTAGTGCGAGGCCATTTGTACGATTCTGACGAATTGCCGAGATGTTCCCGCTTTCTTATATAAATAATGCAAATACTATTTTCTCATGCTGTTCATTACTAGTGGATCTTGTAGAAAAAACTTAGTTTTAAAAATTACGTCATTCGTCACTTCAAATCTCAGATTTTCGGGTCGAAAAATTCACGTAACTTCTACTGAAAGTGCCACTTGTGCTTTTTCTTCTTGAGAATCATAGCACACTAAATAGGGAAGAGAGGGTTTATTATAAAACTATTCCGATACAAGGCGTTTGCTACATGTAAGGATATACCTTTAAGCCGTAGTATGTAGATCGCATTGCAAATGGTACATATGTAATGTTAAGCCGTGCAATCTTTTCAGTAGCAATAAACAGCCGTATGGAACAGTGGTAATAGCTAGTTAATCAGAGATAATGAGAGCGGTGCGAACAATATGGTAATGCGTTGGTATCACCCATCGGCGGGCGTCGGCCACCTCTATCGGCGACATCGGCCCGGCGCCAGCGCCGTCTTGTGCTGCTTCTTTATGCTGCACAGCGGAAATCTATATATTGTATTACTATCATGATATTACTTACCTATCTAATAAACAACAACGATGGATTTCGACAATTGATCTCTCCTTAATAACGGTCATCTCTAATATCATGGAAGTGAGGTCAGGCCAGATAGGTACGAGCGCGCCTTTAAGACAGTCTCGGCAGCGGCTATCCAGATGCCGAGACCCGCTGCTGAGTTGGTTGGTCAAGACCTGGCGCGGTGAATACGACACTGAATCCCATACTTCCACCAACAGGTCCGTCGTAGAGCTTAGTGGAGCCTCTTGTAACTTTTCCATTTTCCCAGACTTAGGGAGGGCTATGCGTTAAGCATTTCTTATCAACCAAATCTCTAATATCTCGAATCAAAATTATGTATCTATTGAGTTTTATTAACTTTTACAGGTACAATGAGCTATTTAATCTCACCGTGTTGTTGCCTTGTAACTTTTGATTTAAACTTTACAATAATTACAAACAAACACGGTAAAGACGGTAACATAAGTAATTGTAAATGGGAATTGGGAATATGATTCGTACTAACTCCCTGCAAAGTCACCTAGAGTTTAGACATTGTTTTACCGCAGTGAAAAACGTCCTTCGATTGTCCTTTAAAGTAATCGTCAAAACCAAATTGCGAAACTAAATTTTTTATATTGTTTCTTGTAATTGCATCAATTGAAACGCTGTTTTCATTCCCCATGCGAAACTTTGTAGCTGATTACTGATAAAGAAAAGCACTCATGTTACGCCTGTGTAGATTGATGACCTACCGCAAAGTCGAGGCAAGAACACGCGGGTCGGCAGCGGGTGTAGGCTGACGTTAAGGCTCGCAACGCACAGCATAATAATTAGTCATTAGAAAGTAGGCAGTGAGGGAGAGGGGGTGGTGGCCTGGTGGGTGGGAGGGGGCATGCTCGTCTGTTTCAGCTTATCTGAAATTACATCTTTTATGGGTATCCGCGATTATTCCGCGCTGCAGCGACTTGCGGCACGTTAGTGCTGGGTAACAACTCCACGTTACCGTCGCGCCGCTGTTCTACATAATCCTTACTAAGCATTGCTTTTTATATTACTGTTTTCGCTTTTGCTCTTCGTATGTCTTTTAGCTATTATATATTATATTGTCTCTCCAGGTTAATGCTGATTTGTCTTGAGCATTGCTACGAATATGTTTTAGTCCTAAAACCATTTTCAGTGCAGCGTTCCTAACTCGTATAATTTAATTCAATTAACGCATATTCTTGTTTCAAGATTTAAATTCAAAAGGTACTTATATAAAAGACCAAATTTATAAACGGCTCCGTAATGGGTCTGGGAAGACGAAGTGGATAAAATCAAATATCTTTGTTTTGTTACACAAAAGCGCTGTCTACAACAACAAACGAATAATTCAGCGGAGTTGAATTCATAATCAAGTAATTTATGTGCACGGCGAATAAATTAGCCGCCCCAGCCCGCGCGCCGCCCATAACTTACCCCAATAAATTGCCCAAAGCGGGCTAACTTCATTTTATCTCCAAATACTAATAAGTACTGATACCTACGTATACGGTAACTCGCTTTTTATTTCCAATTCACTTTTTGTGGTTTCGTAAATTTCCACCATGATATGACCGCTTTATGATGGCGTTACGCGATAAGCGAGCGATAACTACTGGAACGAGCGAGCGCGGCGCTGTGGAGGCTCAACAAAAATGTGACGTATTAACAGACCACTAATTTATTATTACCGTGCCGCTAGCTTTTACACACAGTTTCATTAATTCCGAAATGTAGTGATTGGTCATTCTAGCCTTGTCGACTGATTCAACTTTATTGAACATGATATAAAAGGAGCATTAAGTTCGGGTTTTGGTTAGCGAGCGCGCGCGAACTTACTACCTTTTACATTGCTGTGATACTCGGGTATCAGGTAGCACCTGCTTTGCATAAGGCGTCATGTCGAGAACCCCACGTTCAAAGTGTAAATTTTGCGATTAAATGCATAAAATCGAGCATAAATACGGGAAACAAAACGAAGTTGATAAGAATTATAAGTGTACCACATACGCGTATAATATGTCGCAGGAAGGTCGAACAAAGGTGTCCTTATTAATGATGAGAATTTAAATGCGCACGTACTGGTTACATTAATAAGCACAAAATTAAGCCTAACATTTTTTCAAAATAATATTCAGGTTTAAGTACGTCATGGTTATAATTATTAATTCGAATAAATAAATCAAATAAATAGGTAAGTACCAACACTTGGTAGCTGGTACTTACCGTTTATCGTGAAATCAAAAATTAGGAGATCCGCAGAATATCAATGGTGACTGACTTGTAGAGCATAGACTTGCAGTCGCTAAATTGAAGTGCCAATAAGCAGAGCACATCCTATAGCTCGTCAGATTGATAGACGTCGGGGGACCTTAGATATTGAATACAGCTCCTGCTCATGCATCGAAAAGCGCGTTCTTGATAAATCAGGTGGATGGACGACATCAAAAGAATTGAGGAGAGTCGCTGGCTTCAGGCGACGCGAAATCAGTTGTGTTTCGATTAGTTCAAGAGGCCAGCAGTCGTTGTCCTTCAGCTGAAATGAACTGTTAGGTAGGCTGAGGACATTTGGAAAGTTGAATATATTCTACATAGTAAAAAGTTGTGTTGATCTGCTTTAATGTAATTATAGCCATATCGAATGTAAAAACTAAGAAGGTACAAAAATGACTGTTCTCTTTATAGCCTGTTTTCAAAGTGGTATTTAATATCAAGGTATAGTTACTATTGACATAGTTATAAAGTGTGTTTACGGTTTGCTCAATATTATTATTCACGTTTGTCCAAATAATCGTTTACATATCCCGACGACAGTTGTGCCGCGTTCTGCCACCATCAACAAAAGAAGTGCCGCTACGGAAGGTGCTATTCACGCATACCGGCCAAAAAAAGTTTTGAATGCATTATAATTTCAAGACGACAAAGGGCTACTTAGCGAGAAAAATATACAATTTGTGGACAATTCATTTTATGTTTAGTGGTATCCTTCCCTCAAAGGAAACTTTATAGCATATCAAATAATGTGATATTTATTTCGCCTTATGCCTTTGTGTTTAAATAAGACTTTTAGATATACAAAGGTCGTCACGATCTCCAAATTGTCCAATTGAGGTGACTATAAAATTACCATACGCCGTATCATTATCACTGCACAGGAAGTGTGCGGTAATTTGTAAGCTTTGTGATTAATAAAATGTACTAAGTGTGACCCGAATAGGACAGATTAGCGGTCACTTTATCACTTCAATACCGAGTTAACGTCGCGTGACGGATCTCGTTTGAAAGTCATAAAGAGTCCAAAGCAAAATACGTTCGTAGATAACACTTGCTTAACGTCTTTGGGCCGTCCACTTGCCAAGTTTAGACTGTCCAGCGTAGACCGATGCGGAGGGTCAACTTTAACAAGTTAATTTCTCGTAAGTCCTATACTTACTACATAATTCTATATTATATTCAAAAATATTTGACTTGAATTACCTAATTTGATTTTGTACCTAAAAAATCGGCCAAGTGTGAGTCGTGATCGCGCACTGAGGGTTCCGTACTACATTAGAGAAGTAAAACCATAATAATCACTTTTTTTTACTACACAATTGGCTGCTACCAATGGGTACTTGACTGGTTAGTGGTTTTTTAAATTGGTTTTTGTCACGAGAATGTTAGTTTTTGGAATGTTTTTATACCAACATACATTCCTCATACTTACTGCTCGCCTCGCCGCAGCGCCTTCGAGGAATGTGTGAAAAAATTTAACCGCACTCGTGATAATAACCCAGTATTATTCATCCCCCATTCGACTCGCTGCCGCTTCGACGTAACGGATTTCACGCCCGCTATCGACTTCGTGCATTCTATACCTGCAACTATTCAGCGGCTCCCCCATAATTTTCTTTAATTAATTGATACTACAAACGTTAAAAATCAGTGAGGTGTAAAACACGCCACAGAGGGTTCCTGAAATAGAATAGGCAGTCAATTCAGAAAAAGTTAAATAAAGCTAAAAAAATCTGTTAATGGATACAAAAATACATTTTTTTCTCAACTAAACAAGCTGAAATATTACGTACTTTAGCTTGCTGTGTTATACAGAATTTGAAAAGAATATGTGAAAAAACTAATCTTATAAAGATCTTCAGTCTTTACCTACACCATTTTGGCTTTAACAAGTATTTATTCTCCCAGAAGGAACTTCACTAAGTAATCTTAAACCTATGTAAAATAAGGTATCTAACGTAGATAACACTGTAAAAATAAATAAATAAAAAAAAACAAAGCTTCAAATAATATTATGTTGTCGTTTATATTACTTACCTAGTTAATGTGTGAAGTAGTTAAATTACCGTATCATAAAATTATAGCGCATAATCGCTGGTGTAAAACTGTAATCGTAAAATTAATAATTAATCGTGTGTTGTTTTTAGATGGCGTATCAGTAACAGGAGCTTTGTTAAGTGGTGGTTGTAATTATTAATTTGTTCATAAAGTAAACTGACACCACGGTGAGTGAGCACGCATGCCTTTCCGCGGCAATTAGCTACTACACGAGTTACGACTTATCATATTACAAATTATTCTATAAATACCTAATTAGAGCTATTTTATGGACACTTAAATTAAAACATTTTTATTTGAAGAATGCGAGAATTTAGTTAATCATCTCACGAATTTGTAAAAATCCGAAAGTAACCATATATACTAAGTATATTTATATAACAAAAGCTTATATAGTAAAACCTATCTAAAAGTATATAGATTAGAGATAAAAGTAAATTCAGCACAAGAGTTCTTAAGAAGGAGCTAAAGGAGAATCTGCTTGAGAACTTTATTAATAATTGTTAATTGTTGTGCAGATTAACACAAAAATCTACCGCATATATGGACATCCGCTGATATTCAGCTATCAATAGATGGCGCTGGCTGTAAAAGTATGCAGGAATTCGATTCGTCTGTGCGATGCGTCATGCGAGTCGACTCGAAATTCGTACAAAAACCTGTACTAACCCTACTGAACTGATCGTTCATTTTTTTAGGGACCAAAGAATATTTCTATGTAAATAAACAATGACGTCGCTGTCATGTAATACTCGTACAAACACGATTATTTATAGCAAATAATTGTATTTGCACATGATCAGATATTTCACGTTGCAGTAAGTGTAATGTAAAAATAATGTTACTCTAATGCGCTTACGACTGTGGGGTTTCGTGATTGTCATACATTGAAAAGCATATTATAGGGCGGTATTGTTTCAGTAACCGACGTTAAAAAAGGAGAATATCTCTTCAAAGAGTATACGTGATACGTATCTACCTACGTGTTTATCAGGCATTTTTTATTAACGGCCCATTATCCCGGTTTTTAGCGACTACGCCACTTTTCAAAGCAATTCAAAGTCATGAAAAAATTGTTTTTTTTTCACTGTTAAAAATACATATTAAAGATACATGCTTTATCTCTATAATGGCCTCATGAAAACACGATAAGTTAAACTTGCCTCGATCATAAAAAATTTTGAAAACAGGTCGTTTTTGTTCATTTTTTTAATGGTATTTCCAAAGCTTTGGACTAAATTTCATAAAAATTATACGTAAAGTAAGCTCATTGTATTGCCTATCCATTGAGCAGACAGATATTAAATAAAAAAATTGCTGAATAATTTCGCCTAACAGAAGTCATAAAATGGTCTAACGCATCGAATAAACGATGTACTCAGTGGCTCACGAGCCTCCATACGAGACGGACCTGCGCAAGTTTTCACGACTCACGCTCCTTTCGCGCTAAAATTATTTATTTTTTAAATGCGCTGGAAAAAAAAACTATCTGACAGGAAGCGAAGGAGAATTTAAAAAAATTATATAGTAAGTGTTTCTTGAGTTTATCAAAATACCTAGTCCTCAAAAGCTCCGAAGAAACTCTGATACGAACTAAGAAAATTATGGTAGGTAGTGTAAATTCCACCACGTGCAAATACCATCACGCGTAACCACAGTTTAAATACTGTTACTGTTTATCTGTTCAACTAAAATAACTCGTTTTTTACTTTTTACACGACTGCTCAAAAAAAGGAGTGTAATGTTTTTAGGGTTCATGTATGTATGTATTTATGTATGTATGTATGTATGTATGTATGTACGTATGTATGTGTGTATGTATGTATGTATGTATGTATGTATGTATGTATGTATGTATGTATGTATGTATGTATGTATGTATGTATGTGATGTTTCTTTATTCCTCCATAACTTCTGAACGGCTGAACAGATTTAGATATATGGGGTATCGTTAGAATCCTTGGATCCTCCCGAGTAACAAAGACTATATTTTTTTGGAAAAATCAATATGGCGGATGTGAGGCGCCATTTTCAAAAGTGGAAAAAAAATTTTTTCTTCAACTATCATAATATGGGTATCAAAATGAAGGTATTGGAGAGTAGTAACAGAAAATACCTTCACCTAACTGCTGACCATCAGTAAAAAACATAAAATAAAAATAAGTAATTAAAAAATTAAAAAAAAAAACCGGCCAAGTGCGAGTCGGACTCGCGCACCGCTTCCATACTATAAAAGAAGTAAAACATTAAAAGAATCACTTTTGTTCAAGAATTTACGAGTATAATTTACATGTACCTAGGTACTTTTGTTGGCGAACCGCAAACCTAACTTTGTTTTCGGCGGTTTATTGCTATTATCAAAAAAATGATAAAAGTTAGGGAGTTGAGTTTATTTTTCCTGTAAAATATACGTTAATTTCTATTGATCATAATTATTTTAGATTTTTCGATTGATAAACATCGGAGATAAGGGGGGGGGGGGGGGGGCTGGTATGTTTTTCGACAGTTTGCTCAATAAATCAAAACCTATCGGGCATAAAAATAAATAAAAATCGGTTTTAGAATATACAAGTAACGTCCTTTCATACCCCACTCAATATTGTTATCTCGTTTTGAAAATTCAAAGCCCTGCTTTTCCCCCTTTTTAAATAAAAATAAAATCAATTTGCAATGTTTTATAATTGCATTGGCGTTGGGTCACTATTACCTAAAACTATTTCAAATTTCAAGTCGATAGCTTTGATAGTTGCTGAAATAATCGAGTGTGACAGACGGACGGACGGACGGACGGACGGACGGACGGGCGGACGGAGAAAGTCTCACCATAAGGGTTCCATTTTTACCAAATTGGTATGGAACCCTAAAAACACGAGTGCCCAGTTATAAAACGAACTAAAAAGTAAAAAACGAGTTATTACTTCGTTTTATAACAGGGCATTCGTGTTTTTTAATTGTTGAAACTGAAATTATTTTTTTTAGAAGGCTTCTATTTCGATGAACGGTCTCATTTACAACATTGGAGATCACACAATGATTGGAGATAAATGTCGACTCGACATATGTAAGGATACTCAATGCCAAACCATATGAAAATCAAAATGTAACCGTTGAAAAAATTGAGTGTCGCAATCACATAATATTACGCAACTTTTGTAAAAAACTACGCAGACTGGCAGCAGAAACAAATGCCCTGAGACATCGAAAAACACTTACCAACATAAGAATTATGATAATGAGAAAAGCTATCGTGAAATATATAAAACTAGCAGTGCCCGCGGACTCCGTTCCGCGTTAGAAATATTTTTGTCCCACGTAAGGCCCGGTTTCCACGAAAGCGGAGCGAAGCGGAGCTGTGTTTGGATAACTAACCAGATTTCATCATTTAGACATCCCTCAGTTTCAAAAATATCAAAATGACGAAATCTGATTTGTTACTGAAATACAGCTCCGCTCCGCTTCGCTGTGGTGGAAAACGGGCCTTATACCCAAAGCCCACAGCGCTGGACGCGAGGCATTCAGATAAATGAATGATAAATGCCTATCCTATCGCCACGCAACGACCGAAGCGGCTGCGGCGCGCTCCTGCATACCGCGCGTTTTTGTTTTGCTAATATCTTTGAAGATATTTATTTAAACTGTATAGAGTAAAGGGCAGAACTATTCTACATTAAATTTCCGTTCTAAAAAACATATTTACAAAGATATAAATTAATACCATATGGGCTAAATAAGCTTCACAAAAATTATTTATTTTTAATCCACAATTTTAAAGTAAAAGCAGTTATTGCGAGTTACCCATAGGAGATAGGCATATGCTATTGCGGACTTTTTTGCAGATTTTGATACTGATTTGATGATTTTGATTTTGTTTTGTTCTATCCTCAATCGCAGCGTACGCGATGAAAGCAATTTTTTTGCGACTTGGATTGCATTATTCAAGTTTTAGTAACAATGCAAAGTTAATTTTGGAAATTATTATAGCCTATGACACTCCACGATAATGTATTGGTGAATGAATTTTGAAAATCGGTTCAGTAGATCCAGAGATTACCCCTTACAACGTCACAAACTCACAAACATCGTTACGCTACCTTTTTATAATATATTAGTATAGATATCACAAAATATCTGGGAACCCTAAAAACGTTGCCATATCAGTTCTGCACAACGATATTGTTAAACTCAATGCCGCACTCTTATGGTGATCACAGAATGTGTCAAAACTACTACTGTGAAAAGAAAGATGCGGACAGTAGCGAAGAAGATTAAAAAAAATATAAAACTCTTCATTTCCCTAATATGTACAAGAAAAATTTCTACAAATCCTACTACTTTAGTAATACATAATTATTATAAATAAATACCTCGGTTGATACTATCGATTACCATAAAAAAGTCAAAATATACGCAAAAAACGCAACTTCCAGCATATATTTCGTGAAGCGAATTATAATGACAAATAGTCCAACTGTAACAGCACACTACTGCACAGTACTGTGACGCAAATATTTATGAATAGGTTCACGGAGTTCATTCTAACTGCTCGGCTTACGACAATGGTCGCTAGGTATCGTAGAGCGAGTCTGAGTGTGCGACAAATACCTAAAGTGCTGGGATATAGTCGCCTTAACTATAAATTGGATTGTGTTTATCCGTGTACCTACATTTACAGTGCTGTAAAAGTTACTGCAAATTTCACAAAAATCAGTTCTGTAGTTTTAAGTTCTAATCCAGCAATTTTTTTAGTTTATTACTACTTTGTATAATGGACTGGAATTTTTCAGGTACCTAAATGTTTTTAACTCATTTCTGATAGGTTACTTAAATTATGCAAAAATGGACCTAAATTGGCAACACCTAAGCATGGCATTCCCTCACTTACTCGAAAGTACCTACTCATTTATACACTTAGCTGACAGTAGATATTTCTGTCTATAAGTTAAGCAAAATGAAACGCCTATACCGGCGTACAAATTTTATAACGCTCATAAAATAATTTGTTAATATGCAAATAAAAGAATCTACTAGTCATACAAATAAATTTTACGCCTGATAGATATGCATACCCATTTAAACAATGATAAATGTTTTGATACGTCTACCGATATGGCCGAACAAAGTATAAATAAAATAAATGCACTTCCTTCCAAACTGATAATGGTTACCCTTTGTACTACTAATACTCATGAAATTTGAATAGCTATAAACATATAATTAACTATAAACTTCATGCACCAGTAAATGTAGACATTAATTTCCACACTAGTTTATCTATTTGGGCGCACAAACCGCCTTTATCTGTCATCGTTCTCGACTTTTCTTGCGATAAACGAGAACATGATTAGAAATTTTACAAACCAATAACGGCTTTATGAAAAATACATTAAAATCTGTTTTCCTACGATGTGAACCGTGCATACCCTGTTTTTCAATTGCCTTATGCGGGTGGAAGGCGACTCTACCTCCTCTACGTATTGCGTTAACTCGAAATTATTTTAATATGCAAATAAGAAAATGTGAAGGAGAATTGTGTTTTGGGAGACGTCGGTGGAATCGGTTACGCAGACGTATTCTTTAAATTAATAGCTGAGCGAGATTAGAGTGCTGTTAACTGCTTTACATGGAGCGGGCTTACGGAGGTTGGCTGGTGGGTAACAGACAAATGAAAGCACATAAGTAATTACCGGGGCCCGTTCTAAATGCAACAAGGATTAGAATTTACATCGAAGCGTTAACAAGCACGCGTATGGCATTTATGACTTTTATTTAAATATCTTTCCCTTTTATAAAGGCAACAGGATGTTAGCCGTGCACGACCTGAAAAAGCTAAGTACTCACCCACCTACCTTCCGATTTACAATTCAATATACTTAAAACTAGTAGGGCGCGTGGAGGCGAGGACCATACATGGCCCGCGGGCTGTCCTCACGCCGTTACTTGTAAACGTGATGAAATGAAATGAAATGAAATGAGATGAAATTCTTTATTTCACATAGGCTTAAATATAAGCTCTCATGAAATGTCAGGACTCTACCGCCAGGTTCGGAAAGCAGGTTTGCACCGAGAAGAACTGGCTGTTTCATTCATTCATAGTAATATATATCCCACCAAAAACATTCTGTAAAAAACTAGCCAAAGTCAAAATGGAGCTGCTTGTTTATCTCTAAAAAGTACTGAAATCTAGACAAAGTCGTGCCAAGTCTAAGGTTCCTTACTGCGATTTCTTTATTATTATAGTTAATGTTGCGTGACTTGGCCGTTGAAGGGTACACAAGGGTTCAAACCAGGTGCTCCATGACACCATTGCACCAATCTGTCGCCAGAATTCATCGTCAATGAGTAGCGGTTCTTGGTCTTCAACGGCCAAGTCACACAACATTAACTATAATAATAAAGAAATCGCAGTAAGGAACCTTAGACTTGGCACGACTTTGTCTAGATTTCAGTACTTTTTAGAGATAAACAAGCAGCTCCATTTTGACTTTGGCTAGTTTTTTACAGAATGTTTTTGGTGGGATTTCACTTCTTTTTGTAGAAACTTCAAAATTTTTGTTTTAAAGTCGAGGATAAAGAAAATAACGGGCACGGCCGTACCATCTTTTTCTGTAATGGTAATAATAATCATAAAATTCCTAACCTATTCAAATCTTCGAATTGTTATAATAAGTAAGCTAATTAACCTTAGCAAACCTCAGTCCTCACGAAATAATAATAAGCGAAAAATTAACTAACGAAATGCAAAGTAAAATAATATAATCCCTCCTAATCCCTAGCAAAAATTTTCAAGTGCAGCAGAAGAATGTCGTAAACGACTGTATCGCGGCCGGTTGCCACTTCGCCATATACGGTTATCGGAAAAACAAACTTATGCGCGTTTTAAAATACAGTCAGCGCCATCTAGCGACGTGTCCGGGATCACTGCCACACTTAGTCCAACGCTATTTTGACCAAATTTTAAGCGAAATTAATATTTTAGTGTAATTTGTTTATTACTGTATAATTTAATAATTTGTGTATAGGTACTGTTCGAGTAGAATAAAGTTAATCGTTCGACTATTTCTTCTTGTAAACTTGTAAGTAATAAGTATAAAAGCCAGTCTAGTCTTATCCAGAGTTTTCCATTAATTTTATTTATATGCGTATTAAAAGCAGAAGGGGAGGCATTTGCCCAGCCGTGGGAAGCTATAGGCTAAATTAAATTACATTAGATGTGTCCCACTACGCTGGATTTTTGCAATGATAGTCGATTTTTCGATATTTTTAAGTACCAATAGAAGAACCATATCTCCAATACAGCTGAGACCAGCTGAGGGTTCTTCATCAGATACTTCAGACCTGTCCGTTTTTCTAGATACATTAACTGCATAAATAACTTTGTAATCTCATATAATTTATATGGAATTACAAAGTTATTAATGCAGTGATCACCAGGTACTCCAGATCTTCGATTATCCTAGTTTTTATAGTTTTCCCTTTATGTGGCCATTAAACCCTAACTCTGTACCAAATTTCAGCTCTCTGAGTTTATGGGAAGTACTAGTTCTATTTTGATGATCATGAGTGAGTCAGTCAGTCAGTCAGTGTCGAAAATGCGAAACTTTGCTTTCGCATAACTTCGGAACTATATGACCTACAGACTTGAAATTTTGGGTTTTAAGTATGTGATTATAGCTTACTGGATAGCGAAAATTTCAGCGTTCTGGTCTTATCCGGAGGTTCTCAAATAGTAGCCCGAAAATGCGGCGAAATGGTTCCTGTAAAGATGGTACGGCAGTTTTGCTTCGCGCTTTGACTTTGGCGGGGGCACTGCCGTGCCCCCTGATATAATACTTAATCGATTTCAAATTTCAATTAGGTATTCATGCGCAATAAATATTTGATACTTACGACGTTACTAATATAGAGACTAAAGGGATACGAGAAGCATGCCTAACGGTGTTACTTTTTAGGGTTCCGTACCCACAGGGTAAACCTGAACCATAAAAATACCCTATTACTCCGCTGTCCGTCCGTCCGCCCGTCTATCACCAGGCTGTATACTCTTGAACCGTGATAAACTGTTGAAATTTTTACAGATTATATATTTCTAATGCACATAACAACAAATACTAAGAAATAGAATAAAATTATTATTTATTTCCCAATACTACAACTTAAATTGAATATTGTAATACTTAACTTTTAAATATTAAATGGAAGCAGGCGTTATTTTGCGGAAATCCATAATTAGCAGGACAGATTAATTTGTTTTGCTATGCGAAATCGTAGAGCACGAGTATCGTAGCGTAATCGTAGACTCTACGATTTCGCATTGTGAAGTCAACATCTCATGAGGATGTCCCGATGTCGGGACGAAACGTGCGTCGAAGAAAGTGTTAGAAAATTGTGTGTGGTGTTTCATGTGGGTAATGTTCCTGCATATTGTACCATACATAATCTTTTCAAGTAGCGGATTATAGCAAAACAAATTAATCTGTCCTGCTACTTAACTTTTAATAATACTTCGCGAAAAAAGTATTTACCAATATTGGTTGTTGTATTATTCCTGATTTAAGCTTGTATGAAGAAATAAATAGTTTGAGTACCGAAAGCTAATGAACTAAGTATTTTTCGTTCGATGGGAGTCCAATACAAATTCGAATTTCTTTTGTCTGTATTCCAAACACTTGGAGCACATGAAATGAGTACGTATTCACGCGGATTTTTGTGTTAATTAGCTGATTACACTTGAGGTGAATATGACGCGATCCTGACGAGATGGATGAATCAGATGAATGCAAGTTGGTACTTTTTAACATACAATGGGCATAATAATAAAAAGTTCAACAAATGTTATGTTTCTTGTTAATTAAACTGCTACGGTTTGCCGCGTTGTGTAACATCTTAATTTATGCGGGAAATGTTTAGAAATTCTACCAACAACGTTATTTATATGACTTAATTATCAAATTTTCGAGAGAACGTGTAGCTAAAGCAAAATAATTATTGCTACTAGGTACTTTAATTCTTGTGTAATGCACTAGAGTACGTAGGTAATCTAGGAAGGTAAGGCACATAGCTCAATACTTCATTTTAATTTTTAGAATAGGTAGGTAGTATTATATGTAAGAAAGAGTAGAGTTATAAGTAGGTATTTATCAGTTTTTAGATTGACGGCATAAATGGTTATTTAAGTGATTTTTAGTAACCTGCAGGTTTAAAACTATAAAGACAGGATTGGAGCAGACTGGAATATTTTTCGATAGAAAATTATCCCAAAAGTTGCTCCGAAACTTTTGGGATAATTTTCGTAACGTTTTTTTGTCGTAAACAATACAATGCCAAAAAGTGTTTTTTTTGTTTTTGTTTTTTTAGTTAAACATGACCACTGTCTTGGCTCTAAATGTCAAAAGATGCATACGTAATCAATTCGATAAGACAAATATGTTGTACTCGTAGGTATATTTTACTTAAATGCTAAGAGCTCCATGCATTCTCAAACGTTGCTGGACCTCCTTCAGTGGGTAGGTACAAGTCGCAACATTACACGCGTATGCGAACCTCCTCAAATTGTGTGCGCTTCAGCGTTTTTCTCGTCAGATATCGAAGCGTAATTATAGGCAGAGCTCCGATTAACATCTGTCGACTATTAAATAAACTCAGATTATAAGGGTTCAATTGTGAGTAATTATTCTTATCCGTCGGATGTTTTCAAAAGGCTGCCTGCCTCGATCTCGACGTGTGCTCCGGCATAATTTTCTCATGATTCGCGAGCAAATCAAACCTGCCCTACCCTTTTATTAAGCAGTCACATTGACTTGACTGCCTAATGTTCCTATCTACTTGTTCGCAATGTATAATTGTTTAATCACCAGTATCGGTAGGTAGATGCGGTATAATTTAGGTAAGTAATGCAGATAAACGCGCCTTATTAAGATTGTTCTAAAAGAATAACCTGAATAATTAGAAAAACAACAATTAAGTACAAAATATTGCAACAGGGACTTATTACTTTGAAACTCAAACATCGAAATTATTGCCTGTTTGACTATTGTCCACCTAATGTTGCACAGTGCAAAACACTGTATTTCGGAAGCAACATGTCGGAAAAATTATTTGCCAAATTTGTATCTTTCTAATTTTTAAACACGTAGGAGTGAATAAAACATTGACTTTACTATATGATGCAACCTTCTAAGACCAGGGTCTGCTCTCTGCAGTAAAGACCGTGTCATCTCAAGGAATAATATAATTTAATCGCCTCCTAGAACGGATCCAATCACGTCAATCAATCCACTGCAACAGTAATGGGGTGTTACAGCACGGCCGCGATCAAACCGCGCCGCGGCGGCTCGAGTACTCTTGTAAAAACACTGTTGCTAACAGAACGATTATAATATATTAGTTGCTCTTTAATTGCACCGATATAATTACGTCGGTAGCCGCGCATACGTGACGATATCCCGGCCGCTCTGCCCACGCCGCGGCCTCCGCTGATATTAAGAGAAATAACTCGAGCTAACCGATCGAATGTTTTGCGATAATGAGCGGCGGCTAAGATCGAAGTGTCATTAGGAAGTCGTAACTGACGATACGCACCTCAAGTAATCTCGCCCGTCGCTCGGAAATTTATCCGATTATAGTGCGTAAGTTCCTCATGATTGACAGTTTGCGGATTAAAGTTTTTATATTACGGATGAATATAGACCGTATGTATATGTACCTATTCATCCTAGGATTACCTGAAAAGAAATTCCATACGAGCATCTTTTTTTATTTTACAATTTCTTGACTAATTCACAGGTAACAATTGGAGTGTAGGTACCCGTAAGTACATAGAATATGTAGGAAAAATATCTCATCTGGCTCAACTATTAAAAATATACATCTTTGGATTAGGCACCTATGGTAGCTACTATAGGTATAATTTCTGCGAGAATTGAGGAACAAACAAATTGTTTTAAGTTATGTTTCACTTTACGTTTCATTTTAATGTAAAGCATTTGATTACTAGTCAATAAAATCATAAATAATAATCATAAATAGTATTGGTGATTTCATTTTAAAATTGACGCTGTACCTAATTGTGTGTATGGTGCTCGCTTTTGAGACATTTATGTCGGAGGTCTAGACATTAAAGGCGATCAGTCGGCGAGGCGAGGAACCGGGGTAATTTCCTAATGGTTCAATGAGGTGATAGTTAACCATCGTGGGAATCAAGCCAATACTTGTGACGGTTTGCGTTCAATTGTAACTGTTTTCCAACCCAATGCGTTTGCCACTTCTCAGGAACATCTAATCTCAAGTTGGAGAATTATTTAAGATACTTTGAAGATGTTCGTTTATATCTACGTCCCTTTTTTTACTTACTCGTTTTATCGTACTACTTTTAACTGAATGTGACGACATTAAAATATGAATCAATGAATTCTCAATATAAAAATCACATTTAATAATATCAAGAACCTATAATTAACTACGTATGTAAAAAAAACTACTCAAAATCACCTATCTACACAAAGAGTAAGCACTAATTGATAAATTCCTCATGAACAAAATAATAGGAAAAGAAGTAAATGACCATTGAAGTAAACAACAAGGATAAAAATTATGAATTAATTCCGATAGGGCGGCACCTCTCAGACGCGCGACATACTTCGTCCAGATAAGGGAAAAGCGTTGCTGGCTTATAAATGACTCTTTATTAAACGTGAAAGCAGCGACGTCGGCTAATGGTCCGATCATGCGCTCCCATTAAAGATTATTTAATATTCAAAAGCGGCCGACGATAAATCACGATCGCCCGCCATGCTTCTTCGACTGGACTGCACTTTTGTCCAAATAACTGCTCACACAACTTGTTTTGAAAACGCAATATTTTTAGAGTCCTTATGCAGAAAATGGCATGTTTTCAGAATATTGATAAGGAGAATGAAACATTTTAATTGACATGATAGGTACCCCTATCAAGAACTATCAAATGTGACATTTTTTGTCGGTATCATATTTTTTTTTTTTTTTTTTTTTTTTTTATACATGCTACTTATAGATTTTTTATTTTTATTTTATTTATTTATTTTATTACAACTTATAGGTACAAAATATGCACAATATTTGGAGCCTGTGGTCTCCACACTAGGATCCCCTGTATTGTGGAGATCACATCCTTCCATAATGATACATAATAATAGTACTACCTAGTAATGATACAGTACTAATGATACATAGTAATAGTAATGATCTTTATATTTAGTGAGTGTGTGTGCGTGCGTGTGTGTGTGTGTGTGTGCGTGCGTGTGTGTGTGTGTGTGTGTGTGTGTGTGTGTGTGTGTGTGTGTACTGTGTGTACTGTGTGTACTTATGTGATGTGTGTATACTTACAAAATTATATTTATTCTAATATAGTAAGTATTTTTTCTGTTTCTGAGTAACTTGATTCTAAGAACCATTTATAGAGTGTTTTTTTGCATTTATAGCGGGACATTTTTACTATTTTTAGTGCTCTGTTGACCTTGGTATATAGGAATGGTCCAGCAAAAAGGTAAGATCTACGTCCGAACTTCGTTTTCAAAAAAGGGAACTTCCACCTTTGAAGTCGAGAGCGAGTAATAACTGTTAGGGCTGCGGATTTATGGAATCGAAGTATAACGGATTTTATATATAACTGTCTCACACGCAAAAACCCACACTCTGCATAAAGACTATCGGTAGGATACCGGAAAGGTTTTTTATAGGCAGTCTTTAAAACTGCACGTTGGGCACGTTCGAGTTTTAATAAGTAGGTTTTGCCAGCTCCGCCCCACGCTGGGAGGCAGTAGTTGAGTATCGATTGGCAGAGTGACACATAAACGAGCTTTATTATTTCTGTATTAGCCACATTCCGAAGTCTTCCAAATATGAACATAAATTTTCGTAACCTACTACTTAGTGCCTGAATTTGTTTGTCCCACCGTAAACCTTCGTCTAACACTACACTCAGATATTTCAAATTTTTAACCTGCTCGAGCATGGGACATTTGCAGTTCTCAGTATTGTGGTCAAGACATGCATGTAGTTTAATTTTCAATGTATCTGTTGGATCCGTTCTGCTCGATATTTTAAAACAGATAATTTTTGTTTTACTCGAATTGATGGTTAGCAAGTTATTTCTGAGCCACGCAAACACCTCCTGCAAACCCTGTTGACATAACCGCTCTACTGAACCCCAGCTATTTCCGTAAAAAACTACCGCTGTGTCATCCGCAAAAGTGAAAAATTTAGCCTGCTTAACATCAAGGGAGCATAGGTCGTTTATGTAGACTAAAAATAGAGTTGGGCCCAATACACTGCCTTGAGGCACACCGAAATTGACTTCTGCTATATCACTGGATAAATTATCAACCGTAACTTTTTGTGTACGGCCAGTTAGATATGACTGGAACCATTGCATAGGTATACCACGAATCCCCAGTGCCTCTAATTTGTTTAACAGGATTTTCCGTGAGAGAGTGTCAAAAGCCTTTGCTAAATCGAGAAAGGCACCAACACATCTATATCCTTGATCCAGCTTCATAGAAACAAAATCAGTAAGTTCTGTGACCGCGTCTTCTGTAGAACGATTTGCTCTAAAACCATACTGATTTTCTGAGAGAAGTTTATTGGACTCCAAATAATCTAGCAATCTTTTATTGACAACCCTTTCAACTATTTTGGATATGCACGAGAGCAAAGAGATTGGCCGGTAATTAGCTACCTCTGCTGGATCTCCATCTTTTGGGATAGGACACACATTTGCTATTTTAAATTTATCAGGTACTATGCCCGTAGACAAACTAAGATTACATATGAATGTAATAGGACTAGCTAAAACAAGTTTACAGTTCTTTAAAAGTTCATTTGTGATGGCGTCATTGCCTGCAGCAGACCTGGTTTTAATGTTGTTAATTATCTTAATGATTTCTAGTTCATCAGTCGGCGTAAAAAAGAAGGAATGTTGGCTATTGTTCCTGGTACTAAGTACTGTGGCTTCCTTTGCAAGTTCGGCTTCTGTTTTTCCTACCTCATCTAGAATTTTCCTAGCAAGCTTTTCGCCTATAGTGGAAAAATAATTGTTTGCCTCGTTAAGTACGTGTGTCGGATGCCGAGTATTTTTAGTTATAAGTTTGGTTTGGTTTTTACTATTTTTAGAATTTAGATGACAAATATCTTTAAGAACATTCCAGGTCTTTTTGAGATCATCCTTACTCTCTAATAGTCTTTTTCTATCGTATTCGTCCTTAAGATTTTGTATAATATTATTACAAGTATTTCTATATTTTTTGTAGTTATTTAAAAGAATTTGGTCACCCGGATTTTTTCGTACTGTCATATGGAGGCAATCGCGCTTCTTTATACATCTGACGAGGCTAGCCGTCATCCATGGCTTGAGTATACATTGCGAACGGTGTATAGTACGCAGTTCTGTATTTTTAGACAGGGTAGTGTTTATCATATCGATAAACTCGTCGGTGGCCATGTTGGCGTCAGTATGTTCATAAAATTTAGACCAGTCTGTGAGCTGTAGATCGCTTATTATTTGGGCATAATTAATCTTTTTTAAGTAAGTAGGTCTTGGTAGGGGTATCTGCTTAGTATTTAGCTGCGTAGAGCCCAGAAACGTCCATTATACTCGTACCTAGCCAGGCGTTACCTATCTAATGGATCAGTATCCCTAAAAGTGGATTGCAGGCAACAAGGCATTCATATAAAACAATGAGAGTACAAAACAAGCCCTTTTACAGTTGTAGACACTTCATTTCACTTCGAGGAAAATTGATCGAGGTCCTGTGTTCGATTCCAAGTTTGGATTAAAAGTGTTTTTGGTCGTGGAAAAAAATAGTCGGTATAAAATTATTCCTATTGACCTATGCACTAACGTACAAATCTAACAATCGACAAGAATTGCCAGTGCAGTAGAATACCATAGATCAAACAAAACTTAATTTTTCCTTTTAATATTTTCAAGAATTTTTTTTTATAAAAGAGAGTCTAATTCTTAACGTACAGTAAACGAAAAAATGATTTGAGGCCAAAGGCTTACTGATAATTTTTCGTCCGCCATCTCCTTTTAGCTAGAAACATACAAAAGGCAGTGAAATCGGAAAAGTTTTAAAAGCTCCACAACATCGATTAAGCTATCTGATTTTTGCAGCAAATGGCAAAACAATAATTCGCACCCTTATGCGACTGAGCTAATAACAATAAAATAGAAAGGCGATCACGGGCAGGGCGGCGACTGGTTCAATCAACGCGAGCCAGATTTATTTTTATGAAAATTGGCATAAAATCGGGCGGGTCAGCGCAGTGGCCCCGCGAGACCGCGCGCCCGCCGCCCGCCCGTTTACTGCATATCGTTTCTTCGAGCGCGGGATCAGCGCCGCGCCGCTCGGAAATATTGCCAGAGGTCATAACTTTTTATATGCAGCGATGACATTGCAGAAAGTGTCGGCTACCTCGTGGATTTCATAGAGTTGCGTTTACCCTTCAAAAATAAAAAAGAGATTTTTTGCAGTTTTTACGTATGTTTACTTACCTATTACTTTTCCACGCCACATTCTACCGATTCGAAAATTGATTAAAATATGCTAATTTTTATCTTGAAAAAATGAAATGAAATGAAATTCTTTATTTCACATAGGCTTAGATATAAGCTCTCATGAAAATGTCGAGACTCTACCGCCAGGTTCGGAAAGCAGGATTGCACCGAGAAGAACTGGCAAGAAACTCGGTACTTGCTCTTTTAAAAAAAAAAATGTCTCAATATACAATTTTTAGTACTTAGTATGAAACAATATTTTTAAGATATCTCGTGAGGAGATGGAAGCATATCACTATCGTTCCAAGAATCTTTGTTATTTAAAAATTCTTCAATGGTGTAGTAACCCTGATTTATTAGATGTTTTTTGACAGTATCTTTAAACCGGTGCAAAGGTAAGTCCAAGACAGACTTCGGGATCATATTGTAGAAGCGTACACTCAACCCCACAAAGGACTTTTGTACCTTACGCAAACGGTGTGGCACTACAACTAACTTATGTGCTCCACTTCTAATTGGACGGTTACTTATATCTATCCGTTTATTGTAATTATTAATATTTTGACGTACAAACAGTAGACAATTATAAATGTATTGACACGCCACTGTAAGAATGCCTATTTCTTTAAATTTTTGGCGAAGAGATTCGCGTGGCTTCATTTTGTATATGGATCTAATAGCTCTCTTTTGCAATACAAATATAGTTTGAATATCAGCAGCTTTGCCCCATAATAGAATACCATAGGACATAACACTGTGGAAGTAGGCGTAGTAAACAAGCTTGGCTGTATCAATGTCTGTAAATTGTCTAATTTTTCTCACAGCATAGGCAGCTGAACTAAGTTTACCTGCCAGAGTCTCAATATGAGCGCCCCATTGTAGTTTATCATCTAAGGTTACCCCCAGAAATACTGTAGAGTTCTCCATTTTTAGTGTTTCTCCATTCACAATCACCTTTTTGTTGCTAACTAATTTTTTTACGTTTGGAAGTGCGAACTCAATGCACTTAGTCTTTTTTGAATTTAAAACCAAATTGTTAACTGTGAACCAGTGCGATACGTGCGCGATAGCACAATTTACATCGTCATAATTTTCTTTACTTTTATCTATTTTAAAAACTAGGGAAGTGTCATCAGCAAACAATACTATCTCGCAAATACCATTTACATGGTGTGGCAAATCATTTATATACACTAAAAATAGAAAAGGGCCTAATATTGAACCTTGTGGCACACCCATAATGGGGGAACAACCCTGTGATTTTGTGTCATTTATGCATACCCTTTGTGTTCGATCACTTAAATAAGAGGCAACGAAATCAAGAGCTCTGTCTTTGATACCGTAATGGCTTAGTTTACATAGTAGCGTTTGATGTTCAACGCAATCAAAAGCCTTGGACAGGTCACAGAAGACTCCGATAGCATTCTGAGACTGTCCCCAGGCATCATAGATATGACTTAATAACTTGGCACCTGCATCAGTGGTGTTCCTGCCTTTAGTAAAACCATACTGCTCGGAATGAAGAATTTTATTTGAGTTAAAATGACTTAGGAGTTGGTCCAGTATGATTTTTTCAAATATCTTGCTAAGTGTTGGTAAGATTGAAATTGGTCTATAGTTATTAAGATCTTGTTTATCCCCAGATTTAAATAGCGGTATCAATTTACTATGTTTCATTAAATTTGGAAAAATACCTAAATCAACACATTGGTTAAATATTATAGCCAAACATGGGGCAATAGTGTCGATTATGTTGAAAACCACTTGCACAGACATTCCCCAAAGGTCGCCAGTTCTTTTAATTTTTATCGACCGGGAGGTTTTCTTTATGTCTGCTGCAGTGATATGTTCAAATTTAAATACGATAGAGCACTCTTTCACGTTGTCCCTTAAAAGTTTTTGAGCTGTTGTTGGTGAGGACTTTAAAGAATCCGTTAACAAAACAGGAACATTCTGGAAGTAGTTTTCAAAGGTATTCGCGACCTCTATGTCTGATGTTAATTTATTACCATTAGCAACTATTTCGATCTTGGAGTTGCGAGATTTGGTTTTTCCTGCTTCTCTATTAACTACATTCCATGTTGTTTTTATCTTGTTATCGGATTGAGTTATTTTTTCTTTAAAATGCAGAGATTTCGCTTGCATACAAACATTTTTAAAGATTTTTGAATAAGTTTTAACCCGATCTCGGAAAATTGCAGATTGATTAAACTGTCTTTCCTCATAAAGCTCATACAATTTTTTTCTACTTTTATGAATCCCGGGAGTTGCCCAATCGCTGAACTTTAATTTATTATTCATAACATCTATATTTTTCAATTTAAATATATTATTAAACTCCGTATCTAGAGCTTTGAATAAGGTTCCATAAATGCTATCAGGATGCTCATGTTCAAAGACTAGGGCAGGAACTGTAGTAGATATTTTATCTTTAAACCGCATTAGCTTATTTTTTGTTATGGGTCTGCATTTAACTATATGCTTCAGTTTGACGACACTATTTAAGACATAAATTTGTTGACCACAGTGATCAGACCTAAGCTTATTTATTATAGCCTTATCCAAAATCTCACAGTTGCAAAATATATTGTCAATGCAGGAGGCCGAGGTTTGTGTTATTCTAGTGGGCTCTCTAAACACATTATTTAAATCAAAGCATTTAAATAAATTGAGTAACTGAACAGTATTTGAATTACTCAATAAGATATCAACATTAAAATCGCCACATACTAATATTTTTTTAGTCGAATACCATTTGATTTGTGTGTACGATTCTTTAATATTATACGTTTTGAAGGGAAACCAGAGTCTTCTTTAATATTATGATCCTGAAGTTTGTCTTGGACATTTTACCTTTGCATTTTTAAAGATACTGTCTTACAGATTTCTTTTAAAGATACTGTAAAAAAAGATACTGAAAAGATAGTCAAAAAGATACTGTAAAAAACATCTAATAAATTAGGGTTACTAGTTACTACTAATACCATTGAAGAATTTTTAAATAACAAGGATTCTTGGAACAATGTGCTTCCATTTCCTCATGAGATATGTTAGAAATATGTATTGTATAAAACCTGTATAATATTATGATATTTTTTAAAAGAGCAAGTACCGAGTTTCATGCCAGAAAGTTCTGCCTTCTGAACGATACTTCTAGCGATAGAATTTTGACTTTTCATAGGAGCTTAGATTCAGGCCTATGTAAAAAGATAAAGATTTTCATTTTTTCATACAAAAACTTTCGCCTTCATTAAATTTTTTGTGTTTGTTTTTATTAAGTGCGATTGCAGTCACACTTAATTTTCAAGATGCAAACATCTCCATACAGTGACTCAGAGTACCTAATGTCGTGTTGATGTGTCGATGTGAGAGGTCGGCACCACACTCGTAAAGACGTTCTTCTATTACCGTCCGGTCCGAGAGTTACCTTATCGAGTAGTTTCGCCCCTGAGAATCTTTTGTACGATTTACATTTTTCTCCACATTTTTTTTTATCTCTATGGTAGATCATGCTGTTTATACAAAATCGTTTATTGCTTCATTCATGTTGTCATCGTGGATTGGAATATCTTTAGTTATGAATTACTGGACGATTCCACCCTGAATATCCTGCGGTGCTATACCTGCCCGAGATTGTAAACGCTTTTAAAGTAATAATGAAGAGAATGGTATTAATTTAGTTAAATATCCAAATAAAAATATTTACCCCACAAAATAAATTAGGTATAGGTATTAGGTACATGTTGTATTTATGGCTAACGTAGAAAAAATTATGTTAATTTTTCATTCTTAGAAACGTTGAAATACTACATGAACATTGTAAGTATGAACCGGAGATGTAAAACCACAGAAATGTATAAAGACTTGTATTCATAAGTTGGAAAAAGGGAAACAAAAGGGCGACATAAAGTTTTACGTGTACCATAAATCTGGGAGTTATTCTCGTGGGATGATAAGGTGGGGGAGCGTGCAGCAAACCTTTGGCCTACCGACTTACGGACTGTTGAACGATGTCGGTTTCAATACTTTTGCATTTGCAGATTTTATCTGTTATACTTCATAGCAGCTTTGCATTGTCCAAGATTTATGAATAAAATTATACTTAGGATCGGATCCCAAAAATGTTCTATGTACTTATTGATGTAAGTTAGTCTACATAGTATCTCTATGAGTCTCTTACTAAATTTCAGTACTCACCAAATCTCACACACCTCTTTGCATAAAATATGCTCATGTAAAAAAAAATCATCTCTGTATTAAAGATATTAGGGATTCCAAGAGACTTTGTAAGTTTTCCTACAAAATCTCCATAGTCTACAGTCTAATAGCTCTATTTACAAACAATTGTATAAGGTATGATGCCCAGTACCAAGTCACAAAATCGTTTGTATATGGTAATCTTCTGTGGCATCACAGTATTGTTTCAGAAGAAAGCGTAGTGATGTATCCCCCAATCAGATCATTGAATGTTGCCGTGTAATTATTATTATATTAATCTGAGCTTCATTGTTTGTGAGCACTGGAGTTATAGGTATACGTACAGCAAAAACTATAACTTAATAAAATTATTCCTTAATTTAACAAACTAGGTAGTAGTACGTAGGTACCTACTCGGAAGTTCACAATGTAGGTCAGTAAGTCACCTGTTTTCCAAATTTTCCGACCGATATTCCATCGGCCATCGCATAACAAATACTATACCTACTTACTATTCACAAGTCTCATAAAAATATGTCAAAGAATATGATCTCGTAGGAGATCGCCTTAGTATTCAATAGCACTACGTCGTCCCCGCGGCTAAACCCAAATTTTCAATCTTGGCGGTTATCATTTTACCAAAGCAAGCTCCCATAATATTTGCTCGCTGGAGAAGTATTCGAATTTCATATTTATTCGCGGGAGCAAACAGCTCGCACCCACGCCGGAACTGATATTATTGTGCATTCCGTATAATATTGTTTGCTATTTGGCACATTCTCTGTTTGTTTTCGTCTTTCATATGAAAGGGGAGCCATAGACGCGCAAACAGATGGGTGTGAAGTTTCGTACTCGAGTTTGTATCGGAAAATGCTATTAGCTTATATATCGGGTGCAAATTTTATTCATGTACGCATTCACTTTGACGTACTAAGTTCAATGAAATTATGATGAATTTTATAAAATTTACTCGTATTGTAAATTAAATCCCATTGTTCACTTCGTACACTTTATTTCATGTGACAATATCTCGTTTAATAAGTAAGCAGCTTGTTTGCTTATACATCTTAACTTTGACATTCATTTGTTAAATTCTAGTATTACAATTCAATAATATAAAATAAGCTTTACTTTCAAATTAAATAATATATCTCAATTCTTCGCTCTACTCCAGCCTCTTTCTATCATATCTCTTTTTTTTTTCGTTTTAGCGGGAAAACAAGTCAATGGCGGGAAATGCTATGATTGGTCAGTATTCTGTCATCTCAAAAATGGAAGTCAACCTTGCCATAGATTAAATAAAATCATGACATTCGGCCATCCACTCTTGTGCAACCTCCCGGTGCACAATACTTAAAATCTCAAGTAAAATTTTCTACCACCAATCAAGCAACGCCACCACGCCATCATTGTTTCTAACAAAATATAGAATTTGTCGTTACAATATTATGATAAGTAACTACTATTCTATCTTAATGATTAACAAAATTACAATATATATTTAATTCAATCCTCTTTTTCTCTTATAATATTATTGCTTAAAATACAACTCAATTCAAATACTTTATTTCACATATGCCTAACTCACATGCACTTACTTATGAATAGTCAGTATTGTTAAATTACAATATCTAAATAATACCACCGAATAAATAATATATGATAATACTGACTTTAATATACATCTAAATCTCTTTAAAATAATCATGACATTTGGTTTCTTAGATTAATATTATTATTCCTGACAATATTATTATAATGAGTTTAAAATTACAGAAGCAGTAAACAGGAGTTAAAAGATATTAGTGCGGTAAATCATCATTAATTTTTCTATAAAATATATCAAAATTCATTCTCAATAACATTACAGAATAAAACTACTAAAATATTTTAAAAATAATCTTTAAAAATTATAACAGCATAAACCAGACCCCTTTTTTCAAAAAGGTCATAATAATTTTATTGTTCACATTTTCTATAGTATATAACGACTTATCTATACAGGTTCCAATGGATAGTCAAAAAGTCATCTACGTTAGAAAATACTGTATGCCCATTACATAGATCTTTGTGTATCCTGAAAAATACTTCAATTCAAACTTGCGCAGTTGAGAGTATGTATACGTACGAGTACATACAATATTTCAATTTATTAAAAAAAATAGTCTATTTTCTTTTTCAAATGTATTGAAAAGCGTCGTCCGATAGGTTAAGACGATCTCGTAGTCACACGTCATAACCCATTTACGACCCTTATAATATAATATTAGATTATATCAAACTCGGTTATAGCGCTGTTTCTGTATTGTCAATATTAGCTTTTACTCTATAATATTGTATCGTTTCCATAACTTCAACAATTTCGTAAGGCCCTAAAAATTTAAATTAGGTATAATTTGTTGTATTAACATGTAGACAATATTGGACACTTAATTATCTGAAATCAAAATATAGAGCCTTTAAATTTGTTTTAATAAATATGATTATCAACTAACAAAATGATTACAAAAATGATAAAATCGATCAATTAATTAAAAAAAAAACATAAGGAAACCAATATTACTGACAAGACAGAGAAAGCTATATTGAAATGTGACGTCACTCTTCAGTAATGCCAGTAGGTAGCTCTATACAAATTTTCTCCTTGCGAGTAAGAAACAACAGATCCTCTTTTAAAAGATTATCTCAATGCCTGTAACTTTGTATTATTTTTTTAACTATCTTTAAAGGTAATGTCAACGATTAGAACCCAAGAAAGCGGTCATCTGAACGTTTTAAGTACTTTTTCAAATAAGTAAAATAGTATAGCCATTTTGTCAAAATTTCTACGAATCACCGACTACCAAGACTGCTGCTGATCGTACAATATGATGGCCTTACTTTATAAACAGCCATTTTAATAATAACAGTAGGTAAACTTGAGTCCTGTGTACGTTGACCTCACTTTTTGACGATTATTTCAAAGACATGTCTGAAATACCTGTTCTGAATATTCTTCATCCAAATAAACCTTCTGAAATAATTTGTCGAATGAAAGTGTTTATTGTAAGTCGAGTCGAATGGTATTTTATCTTTGCGCGTCCCAATTACGTTTGTCTTTGAATGAATTACTTTTGGTCCATCCATAGATTCATATAAAATAGGTCGTCGCTCACAATCCAACTAGATAAAGTCCTACCTAACAACAATAGTTCCGTGAGTGCGTCAACTTTACATTATACTGTGTGTAATATACCTTCTAATTTGATAGGAGTGCGGATGCTAAGGTGCGTTAAAAATCATTGCGAGTTTCGACGGCTCGAGTATGCTAACTTAAATAGAGTATTTATTGCCGCACTTTTGAGGCCACCGGCGACCTGTGTCACATTTATGTATTGGTCAGTGAATTTAAAATGATCTGATTGAAGCGTTCGGCTTAGTTGTAAGCTCGTGGATAAGCGAGTGCCATACTGTATGCACTGTGAAAGGGTTTTTTTTTTTTTTATATTTCGTGACGTGATTGACGCCCGGTAATGCAAATTCGTATTTTGTCTGCATTGGTTCTTTAAGAACGGTCACAATCTTACGTGAAGCAAAAACCATGTTTTGACATTAGTAATGTTCGTCAATGATAGAAATATTTCTTAGTAATGATTATTCTGAGATAATAATATTCAAATGATACTACAGCTGAATCCTCATTCAATCAAGTCAGCTTCAGGAATTGTCTGTCTTATTGCAAGGTATTATTGGTAAGAATATTAGGTTAATAATTATAATGTTTAAAAACCAAAAAGAAGTGTGTCTCTAAGAGCTTGCTGCATCGTCATTAATAGTAATAATGAAATTAAACTACTATTTGAAATTGGGACACGACAGAATTGCCGAAGGCCTTTATGAAAGGCTTTCAAAATCTCTTGAATAAAACCTAGATAGCACTTCTGTAGGTGTTATCATCCGGACAATTATTGTTAGTTAATATCACAAAATACTTATTTATTTCAGTTTCACAAATCTCACAATAAATAGTCAACGCACTTTGTTCACTGGTTACAAAATCGTGACCAATTCTAAACCATTTGTGACACATTAATATGGATATTGGGTATTTCTAAATAATTCTCTTCTCCTCATTAAAGTGCCACTATCACTATCATTTAATTGAATAGACGAGCGAATGTTTTTTTTTTGTCAAATAAATCTGTTAGCTAAGATCGCTATTAATTTAGGAAATACAATATACCTTGATTTTTAGGTTCCTTACAATTCAATCCTTGCGCTCTGTTCCGAACTAATTTACCGCGAATGATATAATCTACTGCCTTATTACCGCTAATTTAAAAATGCCAATAATAGCATTGGTTTAAATGTCTGTTACTTCGTGAAATGCATGCAAGCATCTCATCCAAAAGACGACCGTTATTTTGCTCATTTGAATGCTTTTAGAACCTTGCCTTGCCATTCGTTCCAACTGTTATGTGTACGGAAGTTAAGCCTCGAGTCACTTTTTTTTAAACCTACTCCTATGACGCAAAATGTACGGTACGCTTTTGCCCCCTTATTAATGACATTCACGCGCATACTTTAACAATTAGTTCGACTACGCTAAGTCCTTTGCTGAACGGATCGAAGTCTGGAATTACATTAAAATGATCGCTGGGTCTTGTCAACCTGTTCCAACAGCGGCTCCGTTTCGGTGAGCCGCGAGCAGTGCCGAAGCTGCGTGTGTCTTAATTTAACATTCTCAACATGTCCATGATCCTTGATGGGAATATTTATGTGCTTTGTGGAGAAACATCTGTAGTTATCTGGAGTTATGACGGGGGTTGCGTTTACACGCGCTTGTCTCTGAGCCGCGTTCGTACACGGCTAGCTCGTTCCATGCATCTCCCTTCTGTTGACGGAGACTGCGTTCTCACGCGCTTGCCTTTGAGCAGCGTTTTCCCATGACCAGCTCGTTGATCGTGCCGTGTTCCCGGCAAATGAAATAAACAATGATAAATTAATATAAATCAATCATTAGTAATACAAAAAGATTATTCATAAAAATATATTTTATTATTAGTAAACTATTTTCAATAATACGTCTATTTTTAGTAAAATATTGTTTCAAATTCCATTAATCATTCTATTATTATTATTTTTTGTCACTATTCATTAACATATAGTTCAAACAAGTTTATTGCCCTTTTCCGAATTTTTCAATCACAGTAAATTGTTAATAATGTGATTTAGTGTTTTAATATACCGACAAACTGCAACTGAGTACTCATTATTATATTTTTGGTACTATGTGTACCGAATAATTGTGGGAAATACATAGTTCTATCTTGGCACACATAACCAAGTAACTCTTGGCACACTTAACCAAGTAACTCTTGGCACACATAACCAAGCAACACTTGGCACACATAACCAAGCAACACTTGGCAAACATAACCAAGTAACTCTTGGCACACATAACCAAGGATATTATTCAACATAGAACATACATAGTTCTATCTTGGCACACATAACCAAGGTCATTATTCATCATAGAACATACATATTTCCATCTTGGCATACATAACCAAGGACATTATAGAAAAATTAAATACGGCACTCATAACCGCCAATTAATTTAATTCAATCTTTAATAAACCAACACCAAATCAACATTATTTAAAAATTGCTTGACATTACTTATAAACTCCCATCAATTGTTGTAAATGCCTCAACCAGAATCACATTAATTTTATCGTCATGCCATTATTTCATAATTCCTGTCTAAATATTTCAAGTACTAGGGAATTGCAAATGAATTAAAATAATAATATGTTTCTTTATTTCATAATCCCTGCCACGGCATATCTTTGAAGAACTATAGAGAATTGCAAAAAAAAAATCAAAATCATACGCTGATGTTCTTAATAACTGTCAGTTTGGAATTGTTCACCGCTTCTTTATTGATTCATATCTATAACTTATGTTGCTCAGCGGAAAGGAACTAATTTATTTCCATTTTCACTATACGATATATGCCTAGTAAAAGTTTCTGTGCTCAGGTAGGTTATTATATACCTGCATCATTTTTTTGAAATTCCTAAATTATTGCTGCGTTACATAAATTATTCAAATTACTTGAACTTATGTTGACTATAGATACATACAATAGTCCGATAATACTGGAAACTGAAGTACAAAATGTTATGAAAATCCACGAATGTCCCTATTCTTCTTAAAAACTTCAGCTATATTCGACATCACTAGCAATGAACAAACTATACGGCGGCGCCAATATAACTCTAGCATAAATACCTACTTGCTAAATTTTTGAAGCAATTCATAGTCGAATGACTGTCATTATCAATTATTATTCAATTAAGTCACAGAACATTGGGCTATGTGATAATATTATGTCCCATATCATATCAATCAATTTATTTTTATTTATTTTGACTAACGTAGGTATGTCCAGTATGAAAAAGATCTGTTACCTGCAATTAACCTAGAAAACTGCCTGTTTTCATAAAATAATTTAATCAAAAATAACTATGTATGTTTATTCTATTACATTGTATTTTATGCACAGTCATAGCATTTCTCACTCTATGCTCTAATTAAATAAGAATACAATTGTTAATGGCGCTGTCAGTAGATGGCGCTGTACGATAGTACGGTACAATTCGTATGAACAAAATATTTACTCGAATTATACCTACAAGCACCAAAAACCACTCTATTCCTCTAAAGCGACACCCTATTATTGCACTCTGTATTCGCAGTAACAAAACTCATACAGTTCAATAGGGATTTAAGGCATTGCTGATTGCAAATAAATCAAAATTGGTATTTTATCTTCACCTTGACGAGGTTCAACAAAGTAATTACGAATTGGCTCTACTTTGACTTTTATGTTTTCGTTATGAGTTCTAGATTCTATTATATATATTACTTATACTTTGATTAATATTTGTAAGAACATTCATAGCTACCTATTTTACACGTCAAGGTATAACAAATTGCTTAGTAGGGATAAAACATGCAAATAAATAATCGAAATGAAATCAGAATAATATCATACCTCAATAATATGTGGGTTAGCAGCTCGCGTAGGTTCTGTCACTTCTGAATTATTGTAAATTAAATCCCATTGTTCACTTCGTACACTTTATTTCATGTGACAATATCTCGTTTAATAAGTAAGCAGCTTGTTTGCTTATACATCTTAACTTTGACATTCATTTGTTAAATTCTAGTATTACAATTCAATAATATAAAATAAGCTTTACTTTCAAATTAAATAATATATCTCAATTCTTCGCTCTACTCCAGCCTCTTTCTATCATATCTCTTTTTTTTTTCGTTTTAGCGGGAAAACAAGTCAATGGCGGGAAATGCTATGATTGGTCAGTATTCTGTCATCTCAAAAATGGAAGTCAACCTTGCCATAGATTAAATAAAATCATGACACTCGCAAAGGAAAAAAAAATAATTACATCTAAAGAATTAAAAAAAAATTAAAAAAAATTTGAAAGACTTTTCTTTTGCCACATGAAAACGGAGTTTCCTTTTAGAATAGAGCGTCTGAATAATAATGACGATTCTGGTGATCATAGAAGCGAAAGACTTTGTTGGAAAATATCAAAGCAATCCATTAAATGTGAGTGGAGAGTGAATGCGGCGGAGACTCGGTCCGGACTCCGCTCCGCTTGTGATAACCTATAATACGCGGATATTTTTGCCTTGCTCATATGTCGGAAGTAATGGTTCGCTAGCTCCGACGTTGAAAAGACGAGGACTATTCTTGTGCACATTTTCTGAATATACCTACTTAATATTTTTTTTTTCAATTAATAGAGATACCAAGTTTTAGGTATCCTTAAAATATATCAGATATTGGTATAGGAAATCACAACTGTCCCATAAGAGTTCGACTGAACTAAAGTGGCCCTGGATAAAATTGTAGGATTAATATTTTGATTTAAAGACAAAGGATTAAGAATCACAGAAAATATAATAAAATATAAAATTATGAGTGAATTTTTGTCCTTCGCTCGCACTAAGCATATCCATGTGAATCTGTCGTAAGAAATGTAAGCCATAATATATTATATTTGGCATATAAAAGGCTCGCTTATCTAAGGGGTTTGACTGGAAACGAACATAAAGGGTGATCCTCTGTGACAAATATCGTGATATACAGAGCGACAGTCGTAAGGGAAGTATTTTTATAAGATGAAACATTATTATTTTTTGGGGCGTCGGGATCAGACGGTCGTATTATGAGTTTTGTGATATCATTCTTTAGTCTGTTGTAGCCGGCTATTAGCAATGAAAATGTAATTGTGTTTCTTTTTCAGTATCAATAACTTACATTCGCTTTTAGAGCGAGGATGGCGATAAATTTAAGCTTCGCAACGAAAATAGCGGACAATAGAAATAGCACGGACGACGGTCTCACGACAGGAAACGGCCAAACGATAAACTGTTAATTAAACAAATTAATGCGCGTTAACCCTAAAATTGGACAAGTTCAATGCAGAAGTCGTTACCACTATAGGAAATAACCCGTTCGTGTATTAACATTGAAATCTGTTCGTTGTATTCGGTGTCATTAAATCCGGGCAGGAGATCGACGAGGATAATGCGTTCTATCGTCGGATGCAATAGATCGCGTTTAAGTCGCGCGCCGCAGCGGCAGCCAATCAAAACATACAAGAAGCATATTGATTCCGAGAAGTGTCGCTGTTAACGTGGAGGCTGAAGTTGAATACATTAGCCAGCGGCGTAATGAAGTCTCGTTGCTTGTAAACAAACATCGGGAGAGGGCGCGGCGGCGGCGCGGCTCGGCGTGGCCCAGGGCGCGCGCGCACCCTCGCTTACAGGAATTCTATTTCCACGACAAGCATCATGTGTTAATTAACTCGCACCTACGATATTGAGATATAGCCGGAGATGCTACTGTTGTTATTAGCTGACGAGAAGGCTTATTGCTTACTGTTCCTCGTTGCAAGCGCTCCCTTGTCTCTGTTTACATCTACATTGCCTCGAGTAAACACTAGTTTACATTACAACTAGAATGTGTTTTGTATCTATTATTCACTAATAGTTGTAGTGTTCGTATCTCTCGAGACATAGTCGCAGTAAATTTTTGAGGCGCACTCACTAATCGATGCGTAAGTCCGCCGCATTTAAAAATAAGTTGCCGAAGGGATTAAAAATAACAATGTAACGGGCGCACACTGAATGACACAAGTTAATAGGCATCTTTATATGATGGGTGTTCCACTTTAGAAAATAAACAAGATTATTAAAGAGAAGCCGTTCGGAAACCACATTAAGTGAGCGCCAGCTGCCGCGCACCGCGCCTTTATGATGAAAGAGGTGATCTTTAATACCCGCCGGCCACTGTATCACATTTCCTGTTATGACTTCAGTTTTTGATGGGCTTTTGTTAAAACTCCTTTATTATCATTGTAGAGCTTTTATAGTTCTTAAAGCGAACGTAAAAAAGTTTTCAAGTGTTGCTTGTACTTTTGGTAGATATGCAATATATTTAAAAGCAAAATAGGCATTTGATGTAACGAAGATCAAAATATAGCAATAAAGTTTATTAATTTACCCAAGAAGGCAGCCAGCAAATAAATTAGAACTAAAAAAAGTGGCTGTAACATACGGACGGACGGACAGACAGACAGACAGACAGACATGTCGAATCTATAAGGGTTCCGGAACCCTAATAAACATTAGTAAGGCATATCAGGAGGTATAGTTTTTAAACAAGCTACAGAGTAGCAAAGACTCTCACAAGTTAATAATAATATATACATATTATAAACCTAACTTATTTAGATTTCAGATTTAAAATAAATCTACAACCAATGGGTACCTATATCATGATATGACAGTCGTATCATGCAAATGGAAAAGCGCGACGAATGGCTCGTAAAATTCACCATTTCTTGTGTTTACGATAACCATGGTTTTATAAAATTTTATTACACGGTGCTGGAATTTTGCTTTGGTATTTTGTTTTCATTGTAATATTAAAATACAGAATAGTATTTCTACGACCAAATATACGACTCTATTATCTTAGAATATTACAACTCGTGAATTTTCTTATGCATCTATCTACGTTTTCTTTCGGAGCGGTGATACCTCTTTAAGCTTGAATACTGAAAGTTCACAAGTTGCAAGAAACGTAGACGTTCTTCTTATTTATTATTATCGAAGGGCTAGATATAATAATATCTTCATTATCAATAAATATCCAGGCATAATCTTACCACATTCGGCATTCGATACCATCGTGTTCACACTAACTAACATAAATGATATTAGATACAGCTGTTCTAACTTCTAACCATATTACTCGTATGTCCCATGATTGCTAATTGCATCACTTTCGAATGAGTAAACCTGAATGCTTTGCATCTAAAATATGTTTAAACAGTAGGTAAAATAACAAAAGAAATTCTAATGGATGTTAACAATATTTTGCAGCTATCTGCCATCCCATTAATTACAATAATAGTTCGACCTCTCTGAACTATAATCTAACATTTAAAACAATAAAATAAAAAGAATGACGGCTTGTTACCGCGAATTAGCCATTTTGGCAGCGATTCAAAACAATTTAAATTAAAAACTTATAGCTATGACTTCAAAATTAAAGAACATTTATCCGAAACGTATTTTTTTAATCATAATATTTACTAATAAAATAAAAGGGAAAGTCCTGACTTAATTTTTGCATTACAATACAAAACTTAAAAACAAATAATATTTGAGATTTTTGTCTGCTTTTGCAATTTTGATTCTTTAGATCGCTTACTTGTGTAACAAAAATGGTACCTAATGACAAAAAGTATGCCTATATCATGTGAATTGATTGAGGACTTGATGGTTTCTTTGTATAACAATACCTATTTTAAATACCACGTAGATTGTACAGTACAGAAAAGCTCATCATGAAAGTCTAAGAAAGGCTTAGGACGATTACTTATAATAATTTAGTTTTTTTTAAAGATTTAGTAATAAAAATGCATGAATAGAACCTTTTTATTGAGTATCGAATGAACTTATTTTGTTACAACGAATAGAGTTGTGTTTTCAGATTTCATATTCCTGAACTGTCCAGACGACGTTGCCAGACAATGCTTGTTTAGAAACTAGTATTTTAACAACCAAGGCTTGATGTGCCTTAAGATTCTCATTTTCAGCAATTTGTTGAGATTAAGAGTACTACGTTGAAAAATATTATGTTATTAACATTCCGATAGAGATGAGGTTGGGTTCTGGCAGTGAAAAATATATTATGAAGTGAGGTAATTTTATAGTCGTCAAGACAAAAGTTGTATGACAGTGGGTAGTGGATTAGCGGAGCAGCTGTCTCTGGTGAAACAGCCGCTGATTAAAAAGATGTTTAAAAATTAATATTTATTTTCTCAATGTCATGAATTGCTTTCATTGACCTTTATATACGAGTACTTCAAGAAATATTCGTGGTTTATATATATTGTGTATAATTTATGTAGTTTTTTTCGATAAGTAAATAAGAGTATAAAACAAAGTGTGTAAAAACACTATAATATAAAATATAAGTAGTAAGTAACGGTAAGGCGTCCATTACTCGTTCGAAGTTAGCTCCATTGGTGTTAATGGGACTTCGGAATATTTGAATAACTGTAAAGTTTTCAAATAGATGGCGTTAGTTCTGCCTAAGAACGAAAAACAATATGCATCCGAATTTCGTCGTGGTGGGACATTCTCGCGTAGCTCAGTTGGATGAGCTCCCAGCCGCGATAGCTGGGGGACGTGGTTTCGAGTCCCACCGCGAGTGAAATTTTGATGCATATTTAAATTTATAGGAATAATTTCCTAAGTGTGTAAAAACACTATAATAAAAAGTATAAGTAGTAAGTAGTAAAATATAAGTAAATAAGAATTGTAAAAGCTAGGTACTAAGTAGGTATTCGTTTCAGTAAGAAGTTAAAATACAATTTTGTTACAGTGCAAAAATAATCAATTCTGATAGAGGTAAGCCGGTAAGGCTTATAAAAAGCTTGTATTAAGTATATTTTTCTTGTAAATATTTTTGCAGCAACTCCTGCAAAATATTTATTTATTTCGTGGATTAAGATTATCTGTAAAGGCAATTCTATTTCTTGTAAAAACAAAAAAAAAATACCGAGCACAACTCGGGCACATATTTTTAGGGTTAGTTAGCCAAAGCTAACTCTAGTTCTGTAGCATACCTACGGAACTAGAGTTAGCTTTGGAATAAAAAGCCTTGGCTAGAAAATTTATATTATAATGTTTTTGATAGTGTTACAAAAACACTTAAATCTAGATATTATAAGAAGAGCAACACGTAATAATTATTTTTTGTCTCAATCTTAGCAATTTCTATTTACCTCGACGTAACATTTGTTACTATTCCAATTTAATACAGACGCAATAACGACATAAAAAGAGACAGATTGTTTTTCTTTTATTCAGCATAAAAAGATCGTAATTACAATTTTGACGTAAACTTTACCCATTCGCTTTTTCCGAATCATTTATTCGATGCTACGTAGATTATTATTTGCATGGCAATCGAATTTTTTGTATTCTATTACAGTTCTGCAAATAAATTATTAAGGTTTTTCGCCTCATAACTGTTTCTGCTAAAGTGATGTTCTTGGAAAACAGATTTTAGAATTATTTGTATCCTTTAAATTATATTATTATGAAGAAGTACACTTTTTCGTTAATAAACTGAATTATTTCTATGGTGATGTGAAGTAGGTTAGTCTCGCGTTAGCATAGAAATTTCCTATTATTTTAAATTTACTATTTATTTGACGACCTCCCAGGGGACGCGCGCTCGGATTCGAGTGACCAGTAAAGACGTACCGCCAGGCGATTTAGCGTTCCGGTGCGATGCTGTGTAGAAATATTTGGGGTGACTTTACTTTCCCCTTCCAAGTTAGTAGGTACGTTAATATCTTCAGCTGCATCGTTACTTACCATCAGGTGAGATCGCAGACAAGTTTGTATACTGTTAAAAAAAGAAATACTTAATTAAGTCAAACAAGGATATTTGACGGAAGCCTGTGACACCAATAACGGAGCCATGAAGGGAAGACTTGTGCTTACGCGTGTTCGGATAATAAACACGTCCTAATTCTCCGTTGAATAGTGGGCTATTAAAATAAAGACTTAAATTATGGAACGTCAGATTTTATTTACGTCGGAACAATTTATAGTGCATGGATGCGTGACGTCGCGCACCGGGGCGGGCTGCTCGGTGCGCGGGCGCAGCGCCGACGCGCGTATGACAGTGCGATGATAGTTATATTTTCCACACGATTTATTACATCATAAGAACCAGAGAGTGCCGTTTATACTCCTCCAGATTCATAAATAGTAGTGATTTTATTCTGATGTCCTACAAGACAAGTGACGACGTGTATAATTGTTCAAAGGTGCCTCTAACATCATAAGCTATTTCTGTCAAAACATTTCAGTGTTTTATTAATTTGTTGAAAGCAAAGGCAAGGGTAGTGAATATTGAATTATTTTAATTCCACACACGGTTTCGTGGTTTACTCATACGACGTGATGTGTAATTACATGTATTCAACATTTTCCTAAAGTTTGGAATCTCATAGATAATAAAAAAATGAATAGGTAGGTAGGTACCTATTCATACTGAAGTACCTATCTTACCTAGCCTAGGATTAAATCCTAGGTTAGGCTTACTAACATGAAATTAGCGTAAATGTGACTAAAAGGAATATATTAAAATTGAACTCTATCATTACTTGAATTGATTTGAAAAAGCTTTAAGTCTTAAAAATCAACGAAAGCAGTAATTTTATATTTAAAACTTTCAACTCGTTTTGGTAGGTACACAGCACTAAGTATGTATGTGCATGAAGTCATAGACACACAACTTACAATTTGTATTTTACTACTCACACGAAAGTCAATATTGAATACAACTTATAGATATGTGTGAGTGTGTGTATGTGCAGCGATAATACCTTGACTTATTGCATGCCAAAATAAGTTTAACTTGGTATAAAGATCTGGATGAACTTCAAAATGGGATTACATTATTGTCAGAGGTTAATTTCATTGCACATAATTTTCTCTGTATATTACTCGTCACCGTTGCATTGTTGAGAGTTTTTCCGGCGCGCAAATCACAATCTTAACTGATATAATATCACTTCAGCGGTCACATAAACACAATAAACCGATTCGTGAACAAAAGCCAAATGGCCGGTTGAAAGTCGAAATAATTATAATGAAAGAAACATTAAAGCACTTATTTTAAGACGCCACTGACGCTTTATATGTAACGGGGTCGTTGATTTTCTCATGAATCCAGTATCGGCCGCACACCTGGATTATTATTATCGCGATTAAATATTCATAAATGCTGTATATTTCCACCATAAATTATTTAATGAGGTGAAACCATTTTTATCTATATAGTTTTGGAAATTTGATTACGCCATTATAACATTTTATAAACACTTATTATAAAATCCCTAGAACGTAGGAGGCTGAAGTTTTATTTAAAATGCGACCAAGGAATTATGCTGAGGTATTTGAAATTTTCTTGGCATAGGTAATAAACGAAGTTTCTAGTTTCCTACAGGAAAACTTTGTAAGTGAAGATGCGGCCACAGGCCAGCAAAAAGTCGGAAGGTGCCTGTTTTATTTAAGTCAAAATTAAAGAATCTGAATAAAAGAAAAGAAAAAAAGTTATGCAGAAATCGCTGATAAATATCATGAGTCAAATAATTTGAGGGCAATAAAAAGGAATAGAGACATTGTACGCATTTGTAATAAAAGTCCAGCCATAAATAACGATCATGAAATATAATACACCTGCAATCTTCGGGAAATAGGAAAATCATTTTGGAGGGCGGGCGCGGTCAGCCGTAATATTGTTATAAATGTACTTTCTCCAACACATAAATAATAATGTTGCCCGCTGGACGCTCGGGGAACATTTTGCGTTGCACAACCCATGTGTGTCAGAGCGTATCTGAAAATTATTAAAAGCAAATATTTTCTTTTCCCAGTTGCTTGGAAACCGCATCTTTATTTAGAAACGAACGCAAGAAATCCGTAATATTTGTGACCAGAATTTACAATGATGACGAGCAACATTTAGCATTAGCTTAGTAACTGTAGGTACAAACGAATGATGCCCTTTTAAAAAAAAAGTGCAGGTTAAGCTGGACCTGGAGTTCTCCTGTAGCTGAAAAAAAAACGAAATCAAAACTTAGCAACTTAAAAACGAAAGCAACTTAGTAAAAAAATTAACGCTCATAGCATCGTACACAGCCGCACAAATCACATGAAAAAAAAGATAGTAAAATCCCAATTACGATATGCTTAATACTTACTACTATATACTTAAAGTAAAAATCGAAGTCGGGCGATTGTCTATTACTTCGTCATTTCTTTGCACATCAAGTAAGTAAGAAGGACTATAAGGGATTGTATAAAACATTGCCCGACTTCGAATTGGTGTAGGTACCTAAAATTTAAATAAAAATTATTTCACTCTTTGTAGTGGCATTTGAAGTTGGTTTTTTGGAAAGCATTTCCCATTTTTTTTAAACATAATATAAAACGACCTTAAAAAATCACGGTAGCTGATAGATCACAGTTTTTACAGATCTTAACACTGTTTTCAGATTCCACGTTTTCCCAGCCAGCCCTACCCCGGCGAGGAGTCGCGGCCACCTCTGGGAGTCATTTCGCTCCGACAGCTTGTAAATTCTCCATTACGCGATATGAAATATGCCGTTGTGTCCCATACACATCGCTGTATTTTGTAAGATTTCCAAAAAAATTTTAGAAATTTGGAACGTCATTTGGTTAAAGCGAAGCGAGTTCTCATAGAGATAACTTATGGGTGGATTTGCTTTTGTAGATATTTGAATCCACGATGACGCGCCCAACTCTGTTAAACTCCATACGAATCGAATGAAACATAAGCGATTTTGACAGTGGGGCGCGTCTTCATGGATTGTAATATCTACGAGCATATGATTGTAATATCCACAGATCTCAGTAACTATATCCGTCTAAATCCCACCGCGAGTAAAATTTTGATGCATATTTAAATTTATAGGAATAACTTACTAAGTGTGTAAAAACACACATATAAAAAATATAATCCGTAAGACGTATATCCGTCTGTTTATGTTTAACAAAATTATTTTTAACTCAGCAATAATATGTAAACTAACGACCTAAAGCCGTACGATAATTATTTTTGTAACTAAATTGACGATTCTAGAATATCTTATTTCAATTTGTTAATTAATATTAAATATTCTCTCATATTTTTGTATAAATATATAATATTTTTAACAAAGTTAATATAAGAAAAACACGTCAATTAAATCTTAATTTTTAAATTATTATTTTCGGAAAAAGTGTTTTGGATGCTTGTATATACAGTGTGCAAGTATACATATTATAGAGAAGTTTCTATTTAGTTACTTTGAGTATACGTAGGTACATATGTATTCTGAACTTAAATACAAATGTTGCTACTTTTCCGGATTGAAAACCAGGTATCTCAAAGTACCAATACAAATTATTATTATTAGGTTTGGATGTAGAATACATCCAAGGGTAAGGTAAACATTTTCAAAGATAGCACAGCGATATATAATTTGGATAGCGGACTATTCCCTGACGATAGATATATCTTTCAGTCGGGCGAGAGTCCGTCTTACGACTTACGAGGCACGCGGGAGCGGCCGTCGCTCAATTCCATAACCAATAACCATAAATTATTCTATCAAAGGACACGATAATAAAACGATACCTATGTTTCAATGTTTGGGTCGAATTCGGACAAGAATCATCAATATTGAACATCATTCAATTCTCAACACTGCAGACCGCGGCTTCATTTAATTAAACTTACCAGCTGACCGGCAAACGTTGTTTTGCTGTCAGGGATATAAAAAATAGCTTCCGACCTACTCTCAGACCTACCGAACAGAAAATTTTATCGTTTCGGAGGAGTTTGGTAACAAAAAAAGAAAAAAGAATATTTAAGTTAGTTCCTTTAAGTATGAAGAGAGCAGACGAACGAACTCGTATTTTTTGTACTTTATTTCAATAGTATATTTTGAGTTTTAATACCTAAATTCCACACTGATATAAGTATGAATTTCCTTGAATCAATCTCAGAATCAGTGAGCAGCAAATATTTTAAATTCATGGAAATATGTTTATTATCTTAACTGAGTCAGTAGAATACTTTCTTAAAGCAAAATATCTCAAAGCATCGTTCGGCTATCGTTTATTTTTACCTGAAGCCCGCGATCCCGCACATCTCTCCCTATTAAATTTTGTTTGCATTTATTTTAAAGGTGCGACGTTCGAGGAGATGTGGTATGTGAAAAATTACACCTCAGTCCAATATTTATGGGTGATATTCGGCAGCGGTGCCTTTGTGAGATGAGGGTGTATAAATAACAGCTCTTATCGCGTGGGAGCTAACCCTTAAATTGGATTTATTTTAATTATTTATTGACACAATTATAATAATATTTTTGTCATTTGATATTTTCTTAGAATAACGATGAAATGTATGATTTATATTCTGCTTCTGAAGCGATCATTTTGTTTTACAGAAACTAATTAGGTTAGGTTCGATGAAGATTTGTAGCAGACAGTATTTTTGTACATGATTAATATTCAAATCTACGGTACAGTCATCAGACTTTATAAACGTTCCTTAAATGAGTTAAGTGCTGTGTTTAATCCTGAGTTAATTAAGTATTACTTAGTACAAAACTATAACTTACCTAATCTATCAACCTGGAATAAGTCTATCATAGATACTAGACATAAATTAAATAAAGCCAATTTACAAGTCAGGGCTTCTTTAAATGAGAGCGTACGATACAAACAGTTTTTTATTTATACATCTCTACCCTTTGCTGCGGCCGTAATCTCTATTTCTTTAACCTACCATCATAAACACTTCAGTTTTATCTGCGCGTTTACCTTTACGTTTATATAAATAAGTGATGGTCGGTAACGTTGGTTATTTTTATCTATAATCGCGGAGTATGACCATAAATTAGTTCTATATTTAAAGGCGCGTTGTTTTGCATACAGACAAGCCGTCTGCACATGCGTGCGACATCAATCTCAATTCTGAAATATTTTTCCGTCTGCGACAAGCCGTGGCGCGGTTGAGTCCTCATCCCGCATTGTTTAGGTACTTTTTTTTTTTAATTCTGAGTATCTAAGGGGAATCACTTACCTACCTAGCTGATACATGGTTTTATACGCTCAAAAATTGTCTAATTGGTTAGGGTAAAATAGAAAGTTGCCAAGAAATAAGTTGTTTGATCTAAGCCATTCTGCCTTGGCTGGTAGATAGGTAGTATCCAAACTAATATTCGAAATGCTATTGTCATTTCTTCCCAATAATGTATAATTTTTAAGCATAAAAGTAGCATTCTTGTAGTTTTAAATTATGTATTATCGAGTAGGTACTGTTGGTTCTGGTGTGCGTTAGAATAAACATACGCTTTATGTTGAGGGGAAAATGATTGACAGCGTCGAGAAATTTCATTTTGCGGCTTGTTGAGGAGTCGAGGACATGTCGATAACGCGTCGTGGTTCCAGTATGGTCCTTGATTGAACCCTCAAGCGCGTACTATTGTGACTCTTATGATACACTCGATTTCATCAGTTTCCCTCTTTTAGAAACAGTCCATTAAATACACAAGAGTTAGTTGAGAGATCACACGTTTCAATCAATTTACCAATTGAATGCCAGATTTATCCAAGTGCATGACATTGCTTTTAATTAATTATCAATCAGATTTCTACAAAAAAAGCTAGGTATTTGAAAATTAGAAGTCTTCGTAATTCTCTTTAAATTGAACAGCAGTAATTTCTATGGTTATTTAAAACAAACTAAAGGATAGTCATTTATAATACCTATTATTATAAGGACAATCTTAAATTTATTTACTACTTTATGCTAAAGTTTTAAAGACCTTAACTAATAATAATAATTTTTATTTGTCTTCACAAGAAAACAGACTTGAATCAAGGCAAGGACAAATCTCAATACGACATTTTTATGCTTATTCAAACGTCATATAACTTTGCATACAATATTTTGTTGGGAGAAATGAAACAGTCGGTGACAGCGGAATTTAATAATGACAAAATAATACAAGCCAAGTTTAAGGGCAGGCCTTTCTGCTGTCCGTCATACGGCGCTCTATTCATGCACATAATATTTCTGAGATATTCGCCGACCGCCTAACGACTGACTAATTTATTCGCATGTGGTGGGCAAGAATGTCATCCGATGACAAAACGTCCCTTTATAATTTTGTTTACCTCATACAAAAATATTCCACGAAATGTCAGTCCGAATCACAATACAGTGAAAACTTGTTAGGTGGGACCTGGATAAGTGAGAAACTTCTATTACTGAGAGTTGCAGTGAGTTCCCGGTTCTTCTTCATCAAAAAACCTCAGTTGTTGGACTTAGTGAACCTGGTTAAATGAAATTTTAATTTTCGATGACTTTTTCGATGATTGCCTCTATAATTATTTTAAGCCTGCTTAATTGGAAAACTAGATTATTGAAAACCCTTAACATTGGTGCATATAGTGTCTTGATCCCTTGAAATCCCAATTAACCAGGTTTCACTGTATAATGTAATGTTTATCATATATACTCTACTCCTTTATTTAATGTAGTCTGAGACTCTACTACATTTTTCTGACAAGGCAATTAATAAACAAAACTGAAACAATAATGAAGTTATCAAAATTGTATTCAATTGATACGATTCGATACAATGTCCCGAGGGTAATCTCAGTCACGATGACAAATGCATATCGCTTCATCTCGAGTGCAGAGATTAATGCGCGAGAGTCGGCGCGTAGACAAAACCGCCTGCGCGTACGAGCCCAACAAATAACCATACACTGATACAACCCGTGACTGCGACGTAAACGTGCGGGCGACATTCATACTCTGCTCTTACCAGTGCTTATTATTTATCACTTACAACACTTACCGATTTTAATGCTAGTAAGTATGCTGTGTTTGTTCCGGAATTATCAACTCTCTTGAATCTCTGTTTACGGTTGAAGTTGCGATGATATCACACCGTGTCTTAAGGCATCCATAGTCTCCCTTGATGCACAACAGAGACAATGACGTGATCTAAATGTAAGAACTATAGTTTGATCTAAAATTAAGTGAGATGAAAGAGAATATGTATCAAATGAAAAAAAATCAAAGTTTAGCATTGTTCGACGGCGGTGCTTTGTGTGGACACAATTACTATGTTAACATGAGCGCATTCCGCTCGATTAGACTCATAAACGAGAGAAATATCCGATCAAAAGAATAGCAGGTGTGCCCTATTATTATAATTTGTCATTTGCCCTCATTCCTCTTTGTCCTTTTGTCATATTATTCACAGCGGCGGGCTTATGATACGATCTTGCGTTTTGATGAGCACTCAATACAAAGGCGTAATAATTAATACGATAGACTTGCATTTTAAAATATTAAGTAAACTTAACATAAATATATATCATTCAATGTGTGGAATGACAGGTTTATTACGAGTGTAGTACTAGCTTTAGCTTTTTATGCATAGTCGAAGCAATTCCTGTAGGAGGACCTATTTCGTGGAACTCGTGACCCTACAAGTTTGGAATTACACAATAGTTAACAGATGCACCCAAAGATAAGTAGGTACCTACTCGTACAATTGAGTATAATTACAACATCGTATTTTGAAAAACAATCAAATGAAAAGTTCGTAGTTCATAACCGATCAGCGTATTGTTAATAAATTGTTACTGCATGATTGTATCGGGTATCCCAATTGAGACAACATTTACTGATTGTTGGTAGAATAACAATGACCGAGCATAATCCAAATCTAAACGCCAACAAACTTGACGGAATATAAATGTCTCGATCCTGGTGCCTTGTGAACCGTGGACGTGATGCGTCGTTATTAACAGGCCTGCATTAATGATACATAAATACTTAAACGCTGTCCGTACCCGTCGGTACTTTCACGTTACCTCTGAGGGGTTAGTGCAGGTTTTTGAACGAATTTCGAGTCGATTCGCATCGCACAAACGAACCGAATGCCTCCATACATTTCCAGCCAGCGCCATCTATTGACATCCGCATGTCAGTAACTGTCCATAGATGGCGTTGGCTGTAAATGTATGGAGGAATTCGATTCAATTGTGCGATGCGAGTCGACTCGAAATTCGTACAAAAACCTGTACTAACCCCACTTCTCGTACGTACTCGTAACTGTTCCCGACATTGTCATTGACTCCGCTGCTCCACGATCACGTATATTCGCAGCAAGCCGAATACCAGAACGCATAATTCCTTACTGCTTATGACTTTTACATTTTTATGGACGAGCACAAGTATTCAAGAGCGACGCAGCGGTAGTTATGCCTTATTAGTGACGGGTACCGACTAAAATTATACAGTTTCATCTGTATGGCGATGTTTTATTGAAACCCAGATAATTAATCGACAATTACGATGCTGGATGTTATAATACGAGGCACACCGCTGTGACCGCCGGCCGCCGCCGCTGCTTAGGACCTAAATGTCGCTTATAAATTGAGAAGCGCGCTCCCCGCGGACGCGACTCTCCGGATAAATATTGACGTTTATGCACATATTGCTCCATATACGTTTTTTATGGTTGTAAAATATGAAGCTAGAGCGGTACCTCTGTTCGGCTTTTAAAGCTGATACTCATTGTAAGTAGCCATAAAAATTAGCATAATTGAATGTTTCTCGATGTAAATACATATAATTCGGTCATATAAGTCGAAAATGCCTTTGTTTATGTTTCTTAATCAATAGAACGTACGTAAAAGGTGTGCTACGTAAAATTCGATTTGAATATTGTGTAGGAGAGAGCAATGAAAATTTAAGTTTATTAAGATTACTCATACATTCAACTACATACATAATTATCATAGGTATAACCTACCTATTGAGAATCAGCATTAGTAGCCTTTTCTATTTTTTAATCTGTATTTCGGTGAAGGTGACAGCTAAAATCTTTCAAATAAAATTAAAATAAGTAAGTATAAATTTATTTTTAAACTGCAAACCAGGGTTTGGCGTTGTTGGGAGCAACAGGGAAATTTCCCTCCAGGCAGTTGTGATGCCTGGGGACCGCTTGTGATCCGAGCACAGAACATTATTACTCCTAGGATCCGAGCGTATGACGTCATAACTTCTATTTATAAAACACTCGTCGTTATCTCTGTCAGCGTGTGCTATTGCGCTGTTTACGCCATCTATCGTCAGCTGTCTAAGATCACTACAAGAGAATAGGTTTTTAAATTAATAAAACCCTTAGAGAAATATAATATTTTAAAAAAATAAGAGAGTTTTTCCGCCCAAACTATCGCAACTGCGAGCCTCCGCTGTGTAGATATACAGCTACCCAGTTGCCACACGGTGGGCGGCTGCGGCGACGGCGACACGTCGATCTGATAACGTGCCCTACAACATCCAGGAGTTATCTAGAGACGTGAAATCAATTGATCTCGCGGAATTATCGCATTACGAGCTTCGCCTAATTGGACACTTCCTCCCATGTCTTTTCGGAATACAATAACATATTGAAGTGCATGCTTATCCTCACACATACAACTCTATTCTAGGCACACTCCATTCATCAGAAGAAAATTTATAACTATTTTAAAATATGTCTAATGTCAACCATATGGAAACATTTTTGTGTCGCGCCTATAAAATGACGCGACAGAGAATAACAACAGAAATATAAAGGTCTTTATATCACAATTAATCACCACTTTACTGAAACTGAAACTTTTTATCGTTATTTATTTTAAACTTTAAAACAATGGGATACGGTGCTGTTTTGCGTACGTGGTGATTGTCGTTGCGGTAGCAGGAAATGCCGTTGGGGCGTCGTGTCAACAAAAAGTCTAAAAACACGCATTATGTTGTTAACTGCGATTTAACTCATTTCATATATGAAACGACTCCTGTTGTCAGATTCCACTTAATTTTATTGCGTTATTTATGAGATCAGATTAAGCGATATAAAGCTCTTCACAAGCCCATGAAAATTGTTAAAAATTGTATATTAACACCTGTCACAATTATTAGTAACTATACATAAGTCTAATCAAGTATATTATTGAACAGGATCTTTTTCTGTACATTTTTTCCATATACCATGCATATTGCATATATCTATAGAGATAACATAGCAAGGTATTGGGAGTATTAACCCCACTTCCTTCTTGGGTTCCATAAAATATTAAAGAGTTTGTAAAAAACTGATACATTTTAATATAGTGTAAACAGCAATGTGTATCACTCCGGAACTTTGTAGAATTTCTGCTTATTCTGTTTTTGTACAACCAGATTTAGTTTATAGGATTAACTATCTAAATTATATGCATTATCTAAGTGAAGAAGTTTTTTTACTAACTGACAACACGTTACACTAATTATTTAAATAAAAATTAAAAATGTATGCAACCAAAAATAGTATAAACTAGTAGGGCGCGTGTGTGCGCGGGCCACATGTGGCCCGCGTGCAGTCTTCCCGCCCATAAAGGTATCGCCGTCATCTCTATCGCCCATTGAAATCCGATTGGCAGTGAGCTGAAAAAATTACCAAGGAGCACTGTCATGGTTTCAAAGATAGTTAAGGGCTGTTCGAACAAAATATACGCTGAACCTCATCATATGAGGTTCAGCGTATTTTTTGCTTAACTATCTTGCTGCTTAACTATCTTTAAAACCATGACCGTGCTCCTCAACCATCATTCAAATCCTAGATCATCATCACTTCTGTAGCATGTAACATTTTCCATGGAGAAATAAATTCCTCCATTTAGTTTTCTTATTCATCCCGTTGAACTTAAGATCTTGATCACCTCTTGCTAAGAAACCACTCTCTTATCTTTTATAATTTCCGAGATAGAACAACACGAAATCTGTATGGCGGCCATCTTGAATCCGCCATTTTAATTTTTTTTTCAGCTCACTGCCAATTGCATGACGTTCCAAGTAATTTTTGTTTCAGCAGTCCCCACCTAACTATAATACCTTGCCCATGCTCCTCGACTGTCTCCAAAACCCTCAATCATCATCTCATTCCATATTTTTCTCTAGTAACTCTCCGACAAACCGCATCACAACCTTGCATAATTACCAACTGTTAGTCTCCAACATTCCCCATACATTTTCATTTTTTTTTTCTATCCATCAAATAGACCTTCGGGTCCTGATGACTTCTTGTCAAGAAACCATTCTTCCATCTTTTATACTTTCCGAGATATCGACGATATTCGAATGGCGGCCATTTTGAATCCGCCATTTTGAATTTTTTTTCAGCTCACTGGCAATTGGATGACATTCCGAATGACATTTGGTTGAGCACCCCCCACCTATCTTCGATACCCTCCCCGTGCTCTTCACCCGTCTTCGAAATCCTCAATCATCAGCTCTCTCCGTATTTTTCCTCCGAACGAATTTTGCCCTTTTATACGAAATGGTCATTGAAAAAAATTTTTTTCATACAAAATTGTTCAGGAGAGGTGATCAATCAGTGAGTGAATCAGCACGAGCAGCTATATATATATTTCGAGTTACATTTGGTCGAGCACCCCCCACATATCTTCGATACCCTGGCTGTGCTCTTCACCCGTCTCCGAAATCCTCAATCATCAGCTCTCTCCATATTTTCTCTAGTAACTTTCCGAAAAACCGCATCATAACCTTGCATAATTACCAACTGTTAGTCTCTTCAACATTCCCCATACATTTTCTATGGAAAAATAAATTCCGCCATTTTGATTTTTTTTTTCTATCCATCAAATAGACCTTCGGGTCCTGATGACTTCTTGTCAAGAAACCATTCTTCCATCTTTTATACTTTCCGAGATATCGACGATATTCGAATGGCGGCCATTTTGAATCCGCCATTTTGAATTTTTTTTCAGCTCACTGGCAATTGGATGACATTCCGAATGACATTTGGTCGAGCACCCCCCACCTATCTTCAATACTTTCGCTGTGCTCTTTACCCGTCTTCGAAATCCTCAATCATCAGCTCTCTCCATATTTTTGTTCTTAATGATTTTTTCCCCTCTTTATGAAATGATTAGTAAAAAAAAATTTTTTCATACAAAATTGTTCAGGAGAGGTGATCAATCAGTGAGTCAGTCAGCACAAGCAGCTATATATATTGTAATGTTATAATATATTATACAACTTCGTCCACTAGAATAATATTTTTTTACTTAACCTCGTAAGAATTTTCATAGTACAAAGTAGCCTTTTAGTAACACAGGATTAAAGCTGGCCCTATTTAAAATTGTAGCAAATTTGGTTCAGAATTTGTGGTGTAAAGAAATAACATACCTATGTACCTATTCGTATATAATGACACGGCTGAGGAATTGTGCACGAAGCCTAGATAGTCTACAAAATATTCGATAACATACATTGCTGGTGACCTATACACCGTCCACTTAGGATAATAGCTATTCAGAGTAAACATTATGAAATCACCTCATCATATCGAAAACACTTTATATAACAGGCCACATGCGGTCGAAATTATGAAAATTTATAAAGCGACACTGATTTTAGTATGCTGAAGTGTAAAAGAAATTGAGTTGTTTGTAGGTACTTTGGACAAACCACTTCAAATCTCAGTGAGGAGATCTAGGGGTCGAAAATTCGAAGGATCCTTTTGAATTTTCGAAGTTCCCTACGTTTGTTAAAAATATATACCTACCTCTTGCTGGGCGGTGAAGGAAAATCTTGTTGTGCATGCCTGAGAGTTTACTATCATATTCTTAAAAGTATGCGAAGCCTGCCAACATGCATTTAGCGTGTTGGGCTATGGAGCCCCTCACCCCCCCCACTCTTTATTCTGAGAGGAGACCTATAATATAAAAATACTAATAAAAAAATAAAATAAATTTATTCATAAGAATGTAGGTACAATTTAGGTCTTTACATACTAATATTGGTGGTCCTTATACATTCTACCATATTATGGTGTATGAATATTTAATTTAGGTACATAATATTAAAACTTTTAACATAATCTGCAAATATAGTAAGTCAGAACACAATAAAATAATTAATTAATATCAAATGAAAAGGACTTCATGTAAATATCAGTTAATGATTAATTATATTAATAATGTTTGTGCGTTTTAATGATTATCCGGATTCTAAAGTTAAAGGCAAACAAACAGGTTGTACTACAGATAAACTAAAGTACAAAAGCGTAATTTATACGCTGAGTGTATCATAACTTATAAGCCAAAGAACTAAATATTGAAATTATTTTTTGGTGACAAGATTTTCCAAAGCTATATTTTGTTAATGAATCTTAAATTATTTATATCATCGAATATTCCAAAATTTTACAAATAAAGTGTTATATCAATCGACTCATTTGGCTGAAACTCTATTTAATTAACAAAGTGCAATACGGTACCACCGAACATATAATATTACTAACGACGGCGGTACGGCACTAACACGACTAGTTTGTTTCTAATGATGATAAATTATAATGTATTAAAACTGAGCAATTCCGAGTGTCTCTATAAATTGTTGGCCCTGTCAGAATATAGTGAAACGGCAATTAAATGGTCGGACAGAATTACCACACAATGCGCCGTGTATATCATCAGATGACATCTGTCTGCCACTCCGAAAACGCCGGCCTAACCACCCATCATACTCCGCTCATAATATCATACCAAGCGGTCCGAGCCGCTACTAGCGAATGCCGGCGACTTGGTTTGGGGATTTTAATTTTGGAAAGTAGGTATTTAGAACTAAAATATTGTATTTGCTAAAATAACAGGCCACTTAGACAAGAAAATTTAGAGTAAAAAAGGAAACGCGCACATACATACACACATACGCACATCCACTCACACGTCCACACGCGCACACATCATGCACACGCACACGCACTAATTCTCACACATGCACAAGCGCGCGCGCAGACACACACACACACACACATACACACTGTTAAGTACTACTCTCATAATGAGTAACGCGATTTGATACTAATATTTCCAGTAGCTACTAAACAGCTTACAAATATCTCAGGAGCAATTAAGTGCAGTTCATTACCCGTTCGTGCCAAGTGTACTTGCGTTTTGGAATTTCATTCAGTTCCCTCGTTGGCTATGAAAAATAAAACGTCAACGGTCAAATTAATTAGCATGAAAATGTACAACGTGATCTATTACTGAGTGACCGTGATTGTACAACGGCCCTATAAAAGCGTGACGTCAGAGTTCGCGCCGTATTTTGCGGAATGTACTTAATGAGCTCCCCGTTAACTTATACACTACTCGTTCATTTTCACTTTTTGGAATTTCATTGACTCCCCTCGTTTGCCGTAAAAAAGGACTAATTACAAGAAAATTTACACAGCACAAGAAAGATTTATAACACCTGAAAATATTTGAATCATGAACTAGTCTCGATATTATACTCGTTCTAAGCAAGAGTTGCTTAGGTATAGCTATTATAAGTATTTACACAGTTAAATAAAATTGGTCAAGTGCAAGTCGGGCTCGCACACTGAGAGTTCCGTACTATCAAAACCCATTCTTGATAGTAAAGTAAACATCCTCAGCTGTTGTATTGGGCGCCCCCCTTAATTAATTTTATGTTTATTTAACTACATTTATTTTTAAAGTAAACATATAACCTAACCTAACTATTTTGTGAATATTTTAAGCTCTATCTACTCTATCTACTTTTTTGCTCGATTTCGAAAATCGAGCAAAAAAAGCATAAAAATAACATTTGTTGTATGGAGGAGCGTTTTATTTTTATAGCTACAAAGAAATACATTATCGATGAAAATATTTAACAATCACGGTTCTAGAAATACGCCCCTGTGACAGACGGACGGACGGAAAAGTTTTAATAAGGTAATAGGGTCACGTTTTTTACCCTTTGGCTACGGAACCCTAAAAAGAGACGTTAAAGTTATCTAAAATTCAGACAGTATTAATAAAAAATATACTGATAACCAATTTTTTATTAAATCTTTAAATTATACTTACTTATGAATACTATAATAAAATTAAAATAATTATCTGTAAGAAGAAATAAATGTTGTATGAAGTTAGTTAAACGTAGATATTTAAAAGTGAAGCCGATTTGAAAATAAATAGCTCGTTATTTTAGAGGAAAACGCAAATCTTTATGGTAATTACAGATTATCGCAGCGGTTACAGATTCATAATAAAATGATATCCATTCATTTGTAAAATAATGGCGCGATATTATTTTCGTGTTTTCACGTGGCTGACAACGTACTCGGGGACTATTTGGAAATTCATATGAATGCGATTTCAAATTCATTACTCTATCACCAAGTATATTCATGAAAGTGTATTTCGTAACATTACTTTTAATATTTAAAGGGTCGTTAGAGTACATTCACATTGGTAGAATAAAGAAAATTTTCATTTTCTAACGACGTACGAAAAGAAAAGTCCCGATCCAATTTGAGTTAAATATCTATAGGTATACCTAGGGGTCCATTAACAACAATCTAAAAATTTTGAACTTAAAATTTTTCATAGAGTATTCATTCCAGTGTAGGAAGCTAGTGATTAGCCGGATCGTCAATAACGTATATTCGCGGATACGGATCCGGATACGGTTATTTAGTGTCAAAATCCGCGGATACGGATCTTTATTAACCGACTCCAAAAAAGGAGGAGGTTCACTCACTCACTTCGTCACAATATTTTTTATGTATGTTCCCCGATTACTCGAGGACACCTAGACCGTTTTGTAAAATTATTTTTTCTTTGAACGGTATGCTGATTAATCAAGGTAAAGTCATCAAGTCACGATCTGATAGTGGAATTTCGAAGAAAACGAGGGAGCTCTTCAGATGTTATAAGCACACTTGAAGCGATTTGTATATTTTTTACAGTGACTTGTACATTTGCTATCAGAAAGTACAATTTTAATCTGCGTCAAAAAAGAGTACTTTTTATTGGTGTACAATAATTTTTTTTCAGACTTTTTAGTGGCATTTGAATTCAGTTCCTTGAAAATAATTTTTATTTACTCACTCAATTTAATAAAAGGTCCATAAAAGATCCACGAGAAAAGTGACGGATACGGATACGGACACGGACCTCATTTTTCCCGCGAATATCCGCGGATACGGATACGGATCTCCGGAAATCCACTATGGAACTAGTAAGGATTTTTTGGAATTCCAACGTTAGCTACTTTATTATACATATCAGCCATCACTTCTACAATAATATCCCTTCAGTTACAGGCAGATCCTTCATAGCTTTTGGTTGTCAAGTGTGTACCTATAAATAACAATAAATATTTTAAACAGTCATAATTTACTTTCTACTTTGTGTATACACCTTGGTACATCTTATTGTGATTTTATTATATTAACCGTCTGAGTACGAGTGCAATGGAAAGAATTTATAACTCAAGTTTTAAATATCCTTTTTTAGCAAGGATTTATAATTAATTATTATTGTTTTCCTCTTAATCATGAAGTAAAGATAGCTTTAGATTTGTACAATTTGCAACTCATGCTCTTTTGTAAGAAAATACATTTCTTGTTAGTGCTATAAAAAAATAATTAAAGAAGCTCATGATTCATTCATGTTTAAATCAAGAAATTAATAAAGCGATTATATCCTAGCACGCCAAAAAAAATAAAATGCCTTTATTTCAGTTTTCTGCTAGTATGAAGAGTTCTCTTGAACTAGATGGCAAGTTGGTATCCTACAAATTTTAAATTCAGTTTCATATCTAACCCATTTGAATTAATCTTTCTTAAAGGTCTTTGCAACTGAAACGTCACTGAAATGGATCTTTCGAGATCTCATCTAAATTTTCCTTTTTAATGTTGAATTCTCCTGTATTAATACGAACCACAAACGTACGAGATTATAATATCTAAAATGTACATGTTTAAGTATTCGATATGATTGTCGAGCTTTAGTAAGAAAGCCATATCTACGCAGATTAGAATAAGTATTAATAAATAAATAAATGATCCCTTCGTTGTAAGAGCCATGCGTATTAACGTTAAGAAACAACATCTAAACATTACTCAATAGTTCCATAATTCTGTGCATCAAATTATTTTAAAATATTCAAAAAGCTTTCCATCCACGTGATATACGGGGCAAAATAGTTTTCCATAGAAAATAACCATCAAGATGATATAATGAGGTACTTAATATTCGTCGGGCATAGCAAGAGTGGGTAAATTGCGACATTTTTAGACTGGTTGATATCAAAACATCGATTTCATCAAGTACTCTTACGGTATACACCACTACCCGCAGAGCACGTACGTCCATCTACAACAGTCTTTCTCAAAGTGGGCGATAACGCCCCCTTGTGGGCGTTGGACACCTAGAGGGGGGCGTTAAGGGGCCAGAAAAAAATGGGGAGCATTAGAGCATTCTTTTAGATACCCTAATTTTAAAATATGCAGCAAGTATACTTACTTTAAATTTACTAAAATTAAAACCTACTAAGGTACTACTACTCAATATCGAATTATTAGTTTAGGTATGATGGTTTAAAATCTAAAACTAATAAAATATAGCTTTCGTGGGATAGCCTGTACGCCGTACGCAATCAAGTTGTAACAAGCTTTTGTCAAAATTAACGCATTTGGTGCAATTCGGTACCGATCGGCTGGTTCATTGACCTAAATTAATTATACCACCATAAAATTAAAGTTAAAAATCGTGGTTTTTAAGTTTTACGAGTGTATTAAAAATTGGGGGCGCTGAAAAAATAGTTGATTTTCAAAGGGGGCGGTAAAGAAATAAGTTTGGGAATCTCTGATCTACAAGTACGTTTAGAATGTTAATTTCATATGTTGTTACGAGTACGATACGCATGGCTTACCGATATCGACAAATGAATCTACGGGCAAAGATTTAAATCGCTAGATGAGCCATAAACCTCCAAAAACGTCTACGATTTTGTCTTGTGTGCGACACGGTGTCATCTTATACACATAGCGAAAGGATAATGCCGATTCTTGTATGAAAATTGGGCTATACCTTGCGTCTTAACCAAATCATCGACAAAACATTAGAAATATTCTCAATATAATGAAAAAAAAAAGATAAGTAAGATATTAACAGGGAATTTCTAATAATCTGATTTTCTAAGTGGTTAATTTTCTGAGTTTTATAAGTGGCTCGGCGGTTCCACATGTTTCGAAATGTTTAATTACTTTTTTATAATACTTTTAAACCCCTGTTAACATTTCACTAAAATAAATAATATATGCGATATTAAAATTTGAAAGAAGTTTCTTCATGCATACCTGCTTCAGACGCAGAGTGACGCAAATATAGCCGATTTTCTGGCATTCTCCTTTACATTTGCGTTTTCTGTCACACAATCGCACACTACAGCATACTGAGACAGCACTCACTCAGCATGTTTGTGGAAGTTTTCGATGTGCGCTACGTCGGCTTAGAGCTCATCTAGCGATTTAAATTTTTATCCATGGGTGTATAACATGACTTATAAGTTGACCTCCCCTGCCTCTCTCTCGCTTTCTTTCACGGCCAGTGAGTTAGATTATTGCAAGAAGAGTTAGAGGTCTTTACGAACTGGATGTGCCATTCGTAGGCTTGCGACCGAGTTTACTCGACACGCACTAGTTTTATTACCCTCATGTTTCTAAATGGCCCTCATTTCGTTTCGACCAAATTATTTATATTTTACAACATGATCGTTTCCCAATTGCCCGTTGACCTAAAAACTTTTGTAACTATAGCCAAACGTTGACATAATAATAATGATGGTATAATGAATGTCATTACTCGCCAGTTTTGATACTTATTTAACCTTTTTTAATTTAAGTTTTTATTTTTAGCATCAAATTATTTCATCAAAAATATGGTATTTTATATTGAAGAAAAACTTGGAATGTTGTTTTTCATTCGAATGTGCCATTATTTTCTGTCGTGTGTTTATCAAAAATAATAAGTTATACATATACTAACCACCAAATAACTATAGATAGATAATAACTACACGTAGCTTTGATTTTCAGCAACCTTCTGGTTGAATTAACAACTTAATACATACATTATTACATTGTTATATCTATACAGGTACTTACTACTCAATAAAATGGTGGCACAAGGTCGAAGTAGCGCATAAAAAATAACCTTGCCAATATCATAGCATTTGAAATAGCAAATTAATTGCGTTATCGTATTCTATTATTGCTAATTACCTGACTACTGCATTTACACCGTGATTAATTAAATTTGCTAAAACCCGACTGCTGGTGAATCTTTTTGTGTAATTATTCAAAGTTTCAATTGTGTGTTCGTGCAACGATATCAGTGAGTTGACAAGATAGTCGTAATATTATGTTCTAGAATCTAGATGAATAGTATGTTCTGCATACTTGTAATAAAATATGAAATTGTGTTTCATAATATTTACAAATATCTGGGTGACCGAGCTTCGCTCGGTGGCCAATAGATGGCAGCAGTAGTCATATTTTAATTTTTTTTTGGTAAATTCGACATTTTCTAAAAATGAATCTTAGCTAGATCGATTTATCGCCTTCAAAACCCCCTGTATACTAAATTTCATGAAAATCGTTCTAGCCGTTTCCAAGATCCAGATTATATAGAAATATATATACAAGAATTGCTCGTTTAAAGGTATAAGAAAGATAAGATATAAGATAAGCAGTTTACTTTGATTGGTTCGGTTCTTCGTTTCTAATACGCTGGCTAGAGTTTGGAATGCTCTCCCGAGATCTGTGTTTCTCGTATCCTACAACCTTTAAATAGATGGTCAAGTGCGAATCGGGTTTGTGCACTGAGGATTCCGTACCATCATGACCAATTGGTCCTTGAGATTTTGATCTTAGGTAGAATAAAGTCGATCTCATTCTTCGCCTATCTAATTACCGGATGTAATATTTTTAATGAAGCTTATTGCTACCCAAAAATACAATATATTCTTAGGTAAAAAATTGTTATTTCAGAAACAGATTTCATCATGATGACACAGACGAGTAAAGATTGACCTTGTAAGTATCGGATCTAGTATGCCATAGACTTATTTAGCCTATAAAATTTTTATAAAATGGAAATTTCTTTATAAGTATCTGGTTTGAATGTTACCGCAGCCGACAAGTTGAGAGGCTCATTTATATCAATTAAATAAGTGAAACGGTTATAAAATTCCAATGACAATAAATATCCACTATTAAGGATCGTACCGTAATTCAAGCTTAATTGATTGTTTACTTAAATCGATCTCAAACTTACAACAATAAAGTGAATCATCTATGTAATAGGGTGACCATAATGCAAAAGGTTTTAATATTAAGTATCATGTATTCCTATTAAATATCGCGCATTCTGAAGGTATGTATTCTTGTTCATCTGAAGGTGTTCAGTTGTACATTTTCACATAAAAATACTATCTACTTCTCCCACTACAAAATTACAGTTATGAGACAGGTTGCTAAGAAGTGTTGAAATTTAACTAGTAGTAGTCGTGGAGTAAGGAAACACGTAAAAAGTCCTTATGTCCATATGTCTTTCAAAAGATATATTGTGAAACCTGGTTTGATGTAGATACGTATACATGCAGTATTATTGAGTGTGAAGTCTGCCAACCCGCATTGTTTTAACTATTTGAACTTTAGCCAAAGCGTTCAATTTATTAATTTAGAGATCAATGCCCAGTACTGAATCGAAAAAAGATGGTTGGGACAAGTGACACAAATAGGAAAGTCCTTCTGTTGACGCTGGAAAGTGCATTTGGTACGTAAATGCATTGCACTTAATGAGGCAAGTTTGCAGATCTCACTATATAGGGCCGATAGCTAGGCGGCCAGAACGCCCACCAAAACCCAGTGGAGCCCTCTGTGCCATCATAGGACGCCATATGATCGTTTTCACATGCTGCTGTGGTCTGTTACGCCCCAACGTTGTTTTCTTGTGTGATAAAAGTATCCATTCGTGGGGAGAGAAGATGCGTGTAGCGCCTTCTTCTTGCCGCCATCCGCCTTCTGCTCCACAGGTGAGCATCAGCCGCCTGCTCTCTCTCCCGTTCTACAGCTTCATTGAGTGCATTGATATTCTTATAAAAAGAGGCCATTGCACCCCTAAGAGGAAAGTCCTACCTCCACCTAAAAAGTGTTCAATAGATTTCAATTTTGACAAATTTCGTGTGTTTTACGCATGATAGAGTTTGTACTTTCCACAGCTGTTTAGATGTTGATTTACGGCGGTGTAGAGCGCAGCCAATTATCTTATTAGTGGCCGATTCATCGTTCGTTACATTAACATACGGATAGCATAGTGTCATAGCGAACCGTAAAACTCGGATAAATTGTTTAGTTAAGAAATTATAAACAAAAAAGTTTTTCCATTGTAGGTACGAACAGTTTACATTCCTGCAAAAGAATTTAATGCACTACATCGTCAAGGACTCTATACAAATAGACTCTTGTGTTTCAATCCCATAATGATTGACTACAACCAACTACAACTATTTAGCTGATGAATCAGTTATAAGAATTGATAAATATTACGGACAAGTATAATGAGTGTGGGGTATAATGAAAATTTTAATCATAGCTCCGAAATACTTGGCTGGCTCGGTCTCGCATGTACCGTCACTAATAATTCGCTTATTCCAACTATCTGCGGGTCAATATTTTCTCATGAAGCTCGACGTTTTGTCACACAAAATAACGTGTTTTATCGCCGCACGCCGCTCGCTAAATGTTTTACGGCAATAACAATAAAGAAAAACAAAAGCATATTGTCTTTTCTTCCCGTGCTTATTTTCTCACGAAAAAGAAAGACAATCGCGCCGTTTTATTAATATTTATCACTCCTGGCCAAAATACCCGATGACCTCGCGTATTTAGGTGTAACGGGATAACCATAAGTGCTTGACGATACTTGGCAACATTATGCAAAGCTGTAACAACTGCTATTTATTGATACAAGTGTAAAAAAATATTGTATAGATAGGTGTAGAGTTATGAAAACCAATAATTATTAATAATCCAATGTATTATTGGAGTAGAATAACATGTTGCACTATCTATTATTTTGTCAGTTAAGAAGGATGATCTGTTTATATTTTATACGCTTATTTGGTACAATTAAAGATGTCCTTGAGAAAAGTTTGATATAAGAGATTTTAAAGGATATCGTTGTCCTAACGTTATTCCCATTCGACGAAATTTGCAATAACATGTGTTTTAAATAATAATATTTTCCTAAAAGCGGCCGCGCTGCGTTTTGCGTCCATGACTGCTTCACGAACAAATAGCTCTCTGTGCGATTCTGTGAACTTTACGATGGCATCGCAACCACAACCCGAGCTAACGTTCTCATAAATCGATAAACGATCACATATTCAAGTCTTGCTTTAATTTTACGCTTGAGATAAAAGAAAACAACTTTTAATACGTCCATAATAAAATAAATATGAAGTGATATTCCAGTATAGGTACTAAAATATTACAAAACGCAGTGTTAGTTTTTTACCCAAGATCAATATCTTAAAAAGCTTCCCGACTCATACCAATTAACGTACTCGTGTTAGCGTACAATACACGTCCGCGTAATAAAATGTAAAGGAAGAATATCATAACTGTTCCAATGAAATATTACCTAAATATGTTTGATATTCAAATAGCGGAGGGCGCTTCCGCTGGGAACGCAGTCGCATCGACGAATCTCTCAGGCACAAACACTCGTATTTTACTGCTACGACCGATCTGAATAATAACACGCTACATTAGTTTCCCATTATGCCTCCGAGACAATAAAATTTGCCCAATTTTACGATCACATTAATAATTTTATGAATGGAAGCAATCGCTTTCAATCCTTAAATGCGTTGAAATGAATAAAAAGTATGTTCGAAAGGGCGATTGGGGTCGGTTTTGACGTAAAGGCAAGGTGTTAAAAGTAATAAGATGCGTTTCCATCGGTCGTGCGAGTGTGTCCGCAGCGGCGATGCAGTGAGTGCATCGCGCGTGGCTGTCTCAGCGGAAGACACTCGATTCCCAGAGTATCACTTGCAGCGACGCGGACGCCGGATGCACACGACCCCAGCTCAGATATATTAATTTAATGACATATTTTAAATTGTAATATCGATAAGTGCGGAAAAAAATCAATCTTCTGGATGCAGATTGCAGATGCAAAAAACTAAATGTGAAGTACGTTAGTACATAGTATCTCTATGGTGTAAAGATAAACAATATTTTCATACATAATTAAGGTGTCAATATTACCTACGCGTGACTCCGGAAAACCAGAGGAGACTACTGCCCAAATCTTGGATCCCAGAATATGAGACCGAAGTATACTTACCACTACTTTCAAATATCTATAACATTTTTCTGAGAAGAAAAGCCGATGTAAGAACGTCAAAGTCTTACTGAATAAAAGTATGTTAGTCGTAGTGTATTATGTTAGTTTATACCTATCAGTAGTCGTAGCTATATGACATATTTCGAGCCGATGCGATTCGATGATATCTGTCTGCGCGGTTTCCTCTGAGCGAATCGAAATATGTAATAATAATGGCTACGTCTTCAGGTAAACCTATGAGGAACACTAGGGTATACTTCCTCTGCACTTAAAAGGGCGATTGATTTAGAGTAAAGTCACAAAACGAGACATTTCATTTGTTTTAAATCGATAAACCCTGCCCCATCACTAGCCCATTGTTATTAAGTTCAAGGATGTGCGAGTAGAGTTGTATCTATCGGGTTACGCAAAATGAAACCGCAGAATCGGCGCCGGCCGCAAAACAGCGGAAGCCTGGCACCTCGATCTCACGCACCGTGACTTACACACAATTAATATCACGAAGAAAATATACAAAAAAAATGTGCATGCCCATGATACTACCCGTTCGTAGAAGCTTTGCCGATGACTTCCTTTCCCACTTCAGATTACCGTGACCCGCACTCGTTCATAATCAGACAAATGCGCGGTAGCATGAAGTTGGAGGGGAAGTCATCGGTAAAGCTTCAGCGAACGGGTTATACATGCTCATACTAGCTGACCCGGCAAACTTTAATTGCTATTAGGGGTATAAAAACAGATTACGACCTACTCTCAGACCTACCAAACATACACAGAAAATTCCATAGCAATCGGTCGAGCCGTTTCCGAGGAGTTTGATAACAAACACGAGACACGTAGAAAAAAGAATAGTCAAACAACAGACATAAGTAGTATGATACGCCGGTTCCAGCGCACTTTCGGCCGAAGGCCGGACAGACTGGCCGCAGGCCAGTGCCCCCCGGCCGTAGGCCGGGTAAAAGTAGTGTAATACGCCGGTTCCAGTGCACTTCCGGCCGAAGGCCCCCAGTAACTGCAGTCGGTGACTGGGGTACTAAATGCATTCATTTAACGGATGTGTGGGGCGATGGGAATGGGGGGATGACGAGTAAAAGGTTAGCGTGGTATGGACATGTTATGCGGAGGGATGAAAATCATGCAACAAAAAAAAAGATGGGTATGCTTGTGCAGGGGCGAAAAAGTATAAGGAAGACCGAAAGAGATGGATGGATTGCGTGAAAGAAGACATGCGTGTGAAAAGAGTGGATTGCGAGTTGGCGGCTGATAGAAGCGAATCGAAAAAAATAACATGTTGTGTCGACCCTCCACATAACGGGGGAAAGGGGTAGGAAGAAGACTAACCTAACCTAAAAAGGGACAAACCTAACCTAACAGGGAGGAAGACCGAAAGAGATGGATGGATTGCGTGAAAGAAGACATGCGTGTGAAAAGAGTGGATTGCGAGTTGGCGGCTGATAGAAGCGAATCGAAAAAAATAACATGTTGTGTCGACCCTCCACATAACGGGGGAAAGGGGTAGGAAGAAGACTAACCTAACCTAAAAAGGGACAAACCTAACCTAACAGGGCAAACGTGCTAGGGTGCGTATATATTAATATATACTAACCTAACCTAACCTAAAAAGGGACAAACCTAACCTAACTGGGCAAACGTGCTAGGGTGCGTATATATGAATGTATTCTAACCTAACCTAACCTAAAAAGGGACAAACCTAACCTAACAGGGCAAACGTGCTAGGGTGCGTATATATTAATATATACTAACCTAACCTAACCTAACCTAACAGGGCAAAAGGGCTAGGCTGCGTATATATTAATATATACTATCCTACTTTTTTGGATTCGAGCGCAGGCAGGAGTAGAGGGCAACGAAAGGGCGGACGAACTGGCAAAGCAGGCGGCAAAACACAAAAAGACAGCGCCCGATTATGACAAATGCCCACTGTCATATATAAAGAAGTCGCTAAAATCAAAATATATTCAAGTTTGGAACGACAGATATATAAACAGCGACAGGGCTAAGACTACGAAGCTCTTCTTCCCGGACGTAAAAATGGCTCATCAGGCCCTGTTTTTATAGTTAAATTGACACCTATACTTGTGCAGGTCTTGACAGGTCACGGTGGTTTTGCTGGATACCTGCACAAGTATAAGTGTAAGGATACTCCGGCGTGCCAAGGCAGAAGAATCTGTTGTCCATCTGTTGACAGATTGTCCAATGTTTTGTCGGCAACGGTACGATGCTGAGCACATGACGGGTCTACAAATATCGCTGAACAATGTGTCAACACTGATGTGTGACAAAAGCTGCCAAGATGCCTTCATTACATTCTGCACAAAACTGGCTTAGTACGCAATTAAAAAGAATAAAACAAGATAGAATAAGTATTCTTGCTATATTATACACTATTATAAAGATCCAATGTATTATATATATTTTAAGTAGAATATAATATCTTACATGGATAAAAATTTTGAGGGTATAGTATGGGAAAAATACTGATTAATATTACTGATAAAATGAAAAAAAAAACATTCTAAAATACAATAATTAAAACAATCAGTAAAAATAAATGGAAAAAAATCGGTGGAACACAATATCGGAGGGAAAAAGCGTCTCCTAGACAGAGACAAACCTAACTTAACCTAACCTAACCACTGACCTAACGTAACTCAAGTTTTTTTTATTGAGAATTGATCAAACCTTATTAGGTGGACGAACGACAGCAAGAGTATTAGAAAGTTTTAAAAAGAAATATTATGAGAACCACATATTATTGTGAAGAAAGTATCAAAACAGCCAAAAAAATCAAGACACAGTAAGATCCATATGACACTAATAACAAATATCTGTTTAGAACGGCAAATCTCTATATTATGTGCAAATGATATAAAATATTTTAAATGGTGATACTGAAAATTTTAAAAGAATTTACAAACTGAAGAACGATAAAAGTCCAGGACGAGACAATTATGAAACAATGCAACAAATATATCAAAAAATATTGATTATGCAGAAGCATTCGACTCTATCTCGCTTGAAAGCATTTGGAACGTCCTACAACACTTTGAAATGCCGCAAATATACTTGAAAATAATTAAAACTAAACACTAAAATAATGAAAACAACACAAGTATATTTGTTAACCGTCTACCAGAATGTATGTATTCAAATACAAAAGAAGGTTAAATGAAGTTAAGTTTTCAAGACAATATACTCGTAGTTTGCTTAAACTGTAATGGCAAATTTACTATTTTTTTGATAGAAATTAACATGTGATGAAACCTACTATACTAGTGGAATAGCTAAAGTTATTAATTCAGACCAAACTATTTTCTAGGTTTATGTTTATTTTGTTCAATATAAATTCGTTATGCATTTAAGAATTACAAGTACCAATATTAATATGATCTAATATTTTTTTAATAACTCAGATTTTTCTCTCATTCGATTCAAATATTTAAACCACATCCTACGAGAGCCTTACACATTATACATACATATAACAGGTACAAATTCCTTGGTCAGATACAAATTCTGACACAAGTGACATTTGTTTATCACAGAGTAAAGAAATCATTGTCTATGCTCTAGGATGCTTTGCGATGGCGCTCCCTGTCACAGTTGTTTTTACAAACGGATTATTGTAGCAACAACAGATATAAATATATATATTTTCCTACACTTTCTCTTTCGAAAAACTCTATGTATCTAAAGTTCAAACATACGGACAGAATCGAAAATGGGTTCGCAGCAATATATTCTCATCTGAAATTGTTTGGTATATCACCATTGTTCTTTTACCACAATACAGTATGTTTTGATGAAACAAAATTTACCAAAAAATTTTAACAAACAAATTTACAAAATCACTTTTTTTAAAATGAAAACTTTTTTATCTTTACAATCCATTAATATTTTCTAAATTCACTTTCATACTTTTTTAAAGTTACTCAAAAGTTTAATCCTATTTTCAGAAACTTAGACATTCCACTGATGAAAAATATTTTTACGAAATACTAAACTATTCACGTGTAAAAAAAATAAGATTACACATAAAAAAGTTCACTTACTTTAACGTAACTCGAAAAAACTGATCTCGTGTTTTCAGAAAACTTAGATACTGACAACAATATGTAAATTTATAAAACTATTTCACGAGTTGAAAAAAAAATGTAAGTATGTCACTCAGCAAAATACAAAAAATAATGTTTTCAATTTTCTTTTCTGGTTTTTCAAAGTGAGTGAATTTCTTGTTTGATGTGGGTAATTTTTTTTTAATTTAGAATAGTTTTTTATTCATTTTTATATGCATTTTTATCCATTGTTTTCATTTTTTTTATTTTTGTCTAGTGATAATTTTCTTTTAGCTCGTGAAATATTTTTATAAATTTATACATTTTGTAGATTCATTAAATATACTTTTAAAACATTCAATTAATGTTTCAAAAATCTTTTTTTTCATTGGCCTGGCATAATCATATTTACTAAAGATATAAATAACACACAATATTTAAAGTTAAAACTATAATTATATTTCGAATATATGTATTGGTTTCGAACAAACTTCCGCTGCACATGTTTATGAAGTGTGTGAGTATCTTATGACTGCAACCATTTTTCTCACATCTTTTTTAGACATTTTTACTTCTTAATAACTAATAACTATTCTTAATAACGTATTTGATAACTTCTCTTTGCTACTGAATCCAGTAGGATGTTTTGAATCATAATATTATATTGTTTATTTCTAATAAGCAGTCCATTTTTCCCAATCTATTTTCTTCTTAATCGTTGTCATATGCTTATTACCTCTACAATTAGGTGTGACTAAGGTTTCTTGATTTGATTTATAGTTACCTTCAAGCTTATTCAATTGAAGTTGATGAATAAACTCAGATCTTTTAGGATTACCGATGTAAGACAACGGTATTTTAATTGAATTTAAAGCTTCTGCAAATTTTTCCCAACCTATAGGATCACTTCTTTTAAGTGATCTCAGGGAGTCATTTATTAGATCAACAATATTACTTCCATAAACTTTTTCATTATTTATTATAACTGTACTTTCATCATCCCAGTCAATTGTATTTTTACTCAAAGAGATTAAGTTCAGTAACAACTCACCCTTTTTCAAATATGACCTAGGTATTAAACTTAATATTTCAGTTGAAGTGTAACGTGTCCGATTATTATTTAATATATTTTGTTCTTTTGCTTCATGTGATGGAATTTCAGTCAAACTCAAGTTTTCATTTTTCTTACCACTATTTTTAATTTTTTCAGTTATAATCGGTAATTTAATAAATTGACGAAATTCCTGGGTCAAATGTAGGTATCTTCGTAAAATTTGTAGATATAAAATACACTTTTTAGCATCTTCAATTTTACTTTTTAAGATCTTTTGCATTTCAGCATCTAATCGAGACATAAGATTTTCAACATTAGTATGTTGTTTTAATTTTTCTATGACACTTGGTTCAACTAATACCATTTTCTTAGCATTTTCCATCTTAAACTAAAGATGAAACTAGTTCACTTAAAATAGATCCCAAAATTAAAGGTAAAAATGCTCCTCCCTCTTGTATTAGTATATTTTTCTTATTTTATTTTTTCTTTTACGAACCAAGTTGCGTAGTATTTTTTTTTTATATTTTTGTAACTTTTTCTTGTTCCTATCTGCTCTTGGAACTTTACCTTGTAAAATGTTATGAATACATTCACAAATGCAATGTATTTCTTCTTCGTCACAAGATTTCAATAAAGCTTTTCTATATTTAGGTTTAAGTGTATGTAATGCATTTAGTAGCTCTTTATGGTTCTTTAAGCCTTGATGCATTATTTGTAAGTTAAAAGAAAATTATCACTAGACAAAAATAAAAAAAAATGAAAACAATGGATAAAAATGCATATAAAAATGCATAAAAAACTATTCTAAATTAAAAAAAATTACCCACATCAAACAAGAAATTCACTCACTTTGAAAAACCAGAAAAGAAAATTGAAAACATTATTTTTTGTATTTTGCTGAGTGACATACTTACATTTTTTTTTCAACTCGTGAAATAGTTTTATAAATTTACATATTGTTGTCAGTATCTAAGTTTTCTGAAAACACGAGATCAGTTTTTTCGAGTTACGTTAAAGTAAGTGAACTTTTTTATGTGTAATCTTATTTTTTTTACACGTGAATAGTTTAGTATTTCGTAAAAATATTTTTCATCAGTGGAATGTCTAAGTTTCTGAAAATAGGATTAAACTTTTGAGTAACTTTAAAAAAGTATGAAAGTGAATTTAGAAAATATTAATGGATTGTAAAGATAAAAAAGTTTTCATTTTAAAAAAAGTGATTTTGTAAATTTGTTTGTTAAAATTTTTTGGTAAATTTTGTTTCATCAAAACATACTGTATTGTGGTAAAAGAACAATGGTGATATACCAAACAATTTCAGATGAGAATATATTGCTGCGAACCCATTTTCGATTCTGTCCGTATGTTTGAACTTTAGATACATAGAGTTTTTCGAAAGAGAAAGTGTAGGAAAATATATATATTTATATCTGTTGTTGCTACAATAATCCGTTTGTAAAAACAACTGTGACAGGGAGCGCCATCGCAAAGCATCCTAGAGCATAGACAATGATTTCTTTACTCTGTGATAAACAAATGTCACTTGTGTCAGAATTTGTATCTGACCAAGGAATTTGTACCTGTTATATGTATGTATAATGTGTAAGGCTCTCGTAGGATGTGGTTTAAATATTTGAATCGAATGAGAGAAAAATCTGAGTTATTAAAAAAATATTAGATCATATTAATATTGGTACTTGTAATTCTTAAATGCATAACGAATTTATATTGAACAAAATAAACATAAACCTAGAAAATAGTTTGGTCTGAATTAATAACTTTAGCTATTCCACTAGTATAGTAGGTTTCATCACATGTTAATTTCTATCAAAAAAATAGTAAATTTGCCATTACAGTTTAAGCAAACTACGAGTATATTGTCTTGAAAACTTAACTTCATTTAACCTTCTTTTGTATTTGAATACATACATTCTGGTAGACGGTTAACAAATATACTTGTGTTGTTTTCATTATTTTAGTGTTTAGTTTTAATTATTTTCAAGTATATTTGCGGCATTTCAAAGTGTTGTAGGACGTTCCAAATGCTTTCAAGCGAGATAGAGTCGAATGCTTCTGCATAATCAATATTTTTTGATATATTTGTTGCATTGTTTCATAATTGTCTCGTCCTGGACTTTTATCGTTCTTCAGTTTGTAAATTCTTTTAAAATTTTCAGTATCACCATTTAAAATATTTTATATCATTTGCACATAATATAGAGATTTGCCGTTCTAAACAGATATTTGTTATTAGTGTCATATGGATCTTACTGTGTCTTGATTTTTTTGGCTGTTTTGATACTTTCTTCACAATAATATGTGGTTCTCATAATATTTCTTTTTAAAACTTTCTAATACTCTTGCTGTCGTTCGTCCACCTAATAAGGTTTGATCAATTCTCAATAAAAAAAACTTGAGTTACGTTAGGTCAGTGGTTAGGTTAGGTTAAGTTAGGTTTGTCTCTGTCTAGGAGACGCTTTTTCCCTCCGATATTGTGTTCCACCGATTTTTTTCCATTTATTTTTACTGATTGTTTTAATTATTGTATTTTAGAATGTTTTTTTTTTTCATTTTATCAGTAATATTAATCAGTATTTTTCCCATACTATACCCTCAAAATTTTTATCCATGTAAGATATTATATTCTACTTAAAATATATATAATACATTGGATCTTTATAATAGTGTATAATATAGCAAGAATACTTATTCTATCTTGTTTTATTCTTTTTAATTGCGTACTAAGCCAGTTTTGTGCAGAATGTAATGAAGGCATCTTGGCAGCTTTTGTCACACATCAGTGTTGACACATTGTTCAGCGATATTTGTAGACCCGTCATGTGCTCAGCATCGTACCGTTGCCGACAAAACATTGGACAATCTGTCAACAGATGGACAACAGATTCTTCTGCCTTGGCACGCCGGAGTATCCTTACACTTATACTTGTGCAGGTATCCAGCAAAACCACCGTGACCTGTCAAGACCTGCACAAGTATAGGTGTCAATTTAACTATAAAAACAGGGCCTGATGAGCCATTTTTACGTCCGGGAAGAAGAGCTTCGTAGTCTTAGCCCTGTCGCTGTTTATATATCTGTCGTTCCAAACTTGAATATATTTTGATTTTAGCGACTTCTTTATATATGACAGTGGGCATTTGTCATAATCGGGCGCTGTCTTTTTGTGTTTTGCCGCCTGCTTTGCCAGTTCGTCCGCCCTTTCGTTGCCCTCTACTCCTGCCTGCGCTCGAATCCAAAAAAGTAGGATAGTATATATTAATATATACGCAGCCTAGCCCTTTTGCCCTGTTAGGTTAGGTTAGGTTAGGTTAGTATATATTAATATATACGCACCCTAGCACGTTTGCCCTGTTAGGTTAGGTTTGTCCCTTTTTAGGTTAGGTTAGGTTAGAATACATTCATATATACGCACCCTAGCACGTTTGCCCAGTTAGGTTAGGTTTGTCCCTTTTTAGGTTAGGTTAGGTTAGTATATATTAATATATACGCACCCTAGCACGTTTGCCCTGTTAGGTTAGGTTTGTCCCTTTTTAGGTTAGGTTAGTCTTCTTCCTACCCCTTTCCCCCGTTATGTGGAGGGTCGACACAACATGTTATTTTTTTCGATTCGCTTCTATCAGCCGCCAACTCGCAATCCACTCTTTTCACACGCATGTCTTCTTTCACGCAATCCATCCATCTCTTTCGGTCTTCCTCCCTGTTAGGTTAGGTTTGTCCCTTTTTAGGTTAGGTTAGTCTTCTTCCTACCCCTTTCCCCCGTTATGTGGAGGGTCGACACAACATGTTATTTTTTTCGATTCGCTTCTATCAGCCGCCAACTCGCAATCCACTCTTTTCACACGCATGTCTTCTTTCACGCAATCCATCCATCTCTTTCGGTCTTCCTTATACTTTTTCGCCCCTGCACAAGCATACCCATCTTTTTTTTTGTTGCATGATTTTCATCCCTCCGCATAACATGTCCATACCACGCTAACCTTTTACTCGTCATCCCCCCATTCCCATCGCCCCACACATCCGTTAAATGAATGCATTTAGTACCCCAGTCACCGACTGCAGTTACTGGGGGCCTTCGGCCGGAAGTGCACTGGAACCGGCGTATTACACTACTTTTACCCGGCCTACGGCCGGGGGGCACTGGCCTGCGGCCAGTCTGTCCGGCCTTCGGCCGAAAGTGCGCTGGAACCGGCGTATCATACTACTTTTACCCGGCCTACGGCCGGGGGGCACTGGCCTGCGGCCAGTCTGTCCGGCCTTCGGCCGGAAGTGCGCTGGAACCGGCGTATCATACTACTTTTTCCCCGGCCTACGGCCGGGGGACACTGGCCTGGGGCCAGTCTGTCCGGCCTTCGGCCGGAAGTGCGCTGGAACCGGCGTATCATACTACTGACATAGAATAGAAAACATTTTTGAAAATTCTCTCGTAGGTAATTAATTACCTGAGCTACTTCGCTAAGGTACCTAATTCGAAGGGGGGGAAAGTTTAACAAATTATATCGTAGTAAAAACTTGACTGTGGCAAAATTACGTCAGTGAGAACGTTTACTTACCTAATTTTTTACCAGACACAAATCTAAAAATCCATATTTTAAATTAATTTAAAGCCCAGATTTAGGTATCAACTTTTCCATAAAACAAATACTTCATTTAGAACCTCGAACCAAATTGCAGTCATAAAAGTGAATACAATTTACAGCATTATTCAATGGCATATCGAATCTGATGTTTTCAATATTGGGTACACTGCAAGCAAATTAAACGGTTCCTTTAAATTATTTGGATGTTGCGTGATAAATATGTAATAATGTGATTTTATTAATGTCCTTTTTAGTCTATTTCTGTCTTTATTTTGATGTTTGCGTATTTATGAAATTACTCTATCCTACAGGATACATCTAGATCCTATAAATGAGGCATCTTGATTCACCTAATAAATTTAAAATATTGTACCAAAATTTGATCAGTGGCTTAGCTGCTCAATAGATGTCAGGATGTACCCATCTGCTAAGAAAGATTTTTTGAAAAATCACGTGAGCGAAGCCGCGGAAATCCCCTAGTTGTAGTTATAGTCAATAAAAGAGTTAGTTACTGAGTCAGTAAAACAGTAAGTTAAAAATGAACCCAATAAGGATAATTATTATCATTATTGCTCCATTTATTTGGCAGGGAGTGTACATAAGGAGTTATAGGTTTCATTTGTGGGCGATAGACGACAATTTTCAATTTTCTTGCGCGTGCGTCCCATTTGAATATTTTAATTTGGGGGGCGTCGAGACTATTTCAATTTATTTTATGAGTCCGGGTGCAGAAGGGGTTCGCGCGACGCTCTCACCGTTCCAGATTAGTAAATATTTGATAGCTTTATGGCTCAACGCTATACACGGGTTTGAAACGATTGAAATTTGCCCGTTAGCGCGGAAATGGCTGCTGTAGTTACCTACATGACTGGGTAGGTACCAAATACCTATTTAGCTTACATACCTGGTATAAGTGTACATTCTTGAATATCATGTTTCTCGTAACTTTTTTTTTAATTGCTCTACAATCCACGTAATTTAGGTAATTAGGTTAAATGTTACATAATATATTCAGGATGCATGAAAACTTCGCATCCTACATTTTTTTTTTTTTTGAGATAAACATAATAATGTAGTTAACTAAGGGCCGAGTTTTAAATCGCCAGATCTGAGGAATTAATTTGAAACATATATAAAACGTCGTATTTATTCCTTAGTTAACGTTTATTATGGCGATTGAAAAATCGGCCTTAAATTTTGAAAACAAAAATATTACGTACTTAGTTACATACCCAATTCATTACTTATAACATTGTTGCTGTTAACCATATGACGTATTAGGAAAAATACTTCAATGATTAAACATAAATTACCGAGCCAAATATATGCAAAGTACCTTCATAAACATGGTATATTTAGTCGAAGAAAACCTTGTTTAATATTAAAAAAAGTGTTTTATCAATTTTAATTTCCGTTTTTATTTTTTTATTTGTAATGGAATTGGAAACGTGTCTGATAATCATAATATTATGTACAATGATACTGTATTGATATTGCAAAGTAAAATTCAATTCATTTCTTTGTTTTCTTTGTTTCTTAGAATAGTAGGTAGGTATAGGTACGTAGTTTGGTAAATCGCTTTGCGGCTAGGTAAAATCATATTTGAACTTCATAAAAGTAAAATACCTATAATTAAAATTTTATGGATATGATCGGGTTTTAGTACAGGTAATTTTCGCGTAATACTGTAGAGTCAGTCGTAATTCAGGTAGCCGATATGAATATTAATACGTTGAATTGAGACCGCCCTTGTTTTTTGAAGTCGGCTAAAAATTACAAGTTATTGAAGTTACTTCAATTTAATATTGTTACGTGTACTTTAAATGACCATGTATTTATCACAGAATAGATAATGTATTAGTAAATAGCTATGAGTAAGCATTGAGTAGGTTTTAACGTTTTGATGATATGTATTCATACTTATTTATTTTAATCTATGAAAACATTGTGCGTGTGTGCGTTGGAGCACAGAATAAATAGTTGGTAACGTGGTACTAATAAAGGTAATAATTAAAAATTATCAATTACCACATAAATTAACAATAAAGCGATTACTTACTTTTAAATACTTAAGTATATATGTTTTACTTAATTATTTTTTATTCACACCGCCCTATCAGCAGGGTGACGGTTCTGTTTAAAATATTTTTTTGCCCCGACTATAAAATAGGTAGGAGCAAAAAACTGCCACAATAAAAATCTTTTTGACAGGACGAAGTCTGTCGGGTCCGCTAGTCTAATACATATATAAAATTCTCTCGGCAGTCTTTGTTGCCGAACTCCTCCGAAATGGCTCGACCGATTGTTATAAAATTTTCAGTGGGTCTGAGAGCAGGTTGTTATCTATTTTTTATATCCATAAACGGCAAAACAACGTTTGCTGGGTCAGCTAGTTATAGTATTAATACCTAATTAGATTTTCTCGCGCGAGTCGCGAGGGGGCGCGGCTGGTGAGTGGTGCAGTGCTCGCCCGCTCAATGTTTAACCTTACATAGATGTTTCATCTAATAGAATTGCGATCTCGTTATCTGCTCAGATTAAAATATTCAGTATTTGAGTGATTTCACGAGCGAGTGAGCGGCAAAGGGTTGACTAGTCGTTTCGTCCGCTTTGAACACTTGTGGGGAGGCGAGCTTTGAGTTAGGTGCTTAGGTACCTACTTTACGTAAAGGGAAATGACGTCACAAATCAATATACTTAATTATTATAACCTTCTTCCTTAATATTGTATCTACTTCAATAACAGCATATTATTTGTGTTAACTCATGTGTTTATAGTAGGTAGGTACTATAATATAATTAAATATTACTGCCACAGCGCGCGCTGTATTCATAAAAATCATATAATAATATTATGCCGATTCCAAAAGCCACAGCGTTCGTAGAAGCAAATGAATTGTCGAATTTAACTGCATTTTTCCGACATCTGGCTCCATGAATAATTCCATTTATATAATGGCGTCGACCGCATCAAATATTTTATTCCGAGTTGTGCATATTTAAGAGTGACAAAAACAATGTTCGAGAATATTTAACGGCCAGCTCTACTGCGGCAGTCAATTATTTTCATAATTGATTGATTCCTTATAGCGTGTTCCAGTGTCGCATATCTATCGGCAAAGGTACTCGTATATCATTTTGTGTTTGCTGTGTTCGCAATAAATAAATTTTACAGAATTAGTTCGGACTACAATAGCCCGCAATGCGCACTCAGCGCTTATTCAATATGATGCGAAGTAATCTGTCACGGCAATATTCTACATGAATAGACGGATGTTGTCGACGGATAAATATTGCACTCCACCCATGGAGAGCTAATTTTACGAGTGAAATTAGTTATTCACCTGTTGTTGCCATTTATTTATAGTGAACACAATGAGACCGGCAGCGAAGCGCTCAGCCGCACCCACCTATTATTTGCGGACGCATCAAAACCAATTTGTTGATTTCATATTTAGTGTGAATAATAATTACTGGGTATCAGCACTCCATTAATTTTATTTAGAACGCTATGACGCCTGACCCTGGTGATTATAGTTGATTGGTTAATCCAGATTAAGTACCTACTACTTATACCTATACCCAGACAGACGTGCGTATTGTGGGAAAGATATCATTGTAATACTTATCTTAATCGTTAAAACTTTAATATTTAATATCACGCCCCAACCACTTAAATATTTTGACTATGAATTTCCTGATGGATGAATTATGCTATAGGTATACAAATCTACTGAATACCAACCGAAGTCGGGGACAAACCCTGGTATAAGAGTCTCGTTATCTATGGTTAGGGTTGGTCATATAAGACTGAACTGAAAATGCGAGAGAGAATATGCAGTGTATGAATTGTCATTTGTCAATATCTACTGATAATGACAATCTCATACACTGCCTGCATATTCATAATACATCAACAACGGAGTAGGTATAGCGAATAGGAAATAACATGTATAACTAACACAAAATACCAATCGTTATTTTTTGATTTACACTTCAGCCGAGTAAGTGACGGACCATAATTAGTATTGCTGCAGCGAGGTACATTACATCTGAAATTTGATAAATTAGTTGCATTGCTTCGACATCCGTGGCTGCATTGTAAGGTCTTTATCATGATCGCATCGATACCCACCGATTACAGTGCAGTGTAAAAAAGCAGTCATCACGTCTCCGGCCACGGGTATTCGCTTTACCGTAGATGGATCACTTTATACAATTTTTACTGATCGTTCGTCCGGTCCATATAATTTGTGAAATACGTGAGCATGACTTTTTGTGTAAAATGAAGCGGTACGAGCGGATCCGGAGCGTGATGATATTCCCATTAAACAGGTGCAGGGGGGCTATTCACGCAACGTTTTCACGCTGAGTGATGTGAATCAAGATGTAAAATAAATAATTAACGCTGAAAAATTAACTTTAACTACTGTCTATTGGTTTAGACATGACTATTGAATGTATTTCAACCAAATAGGAAATACAAAGCCTCAACCTTATCGCGCAATGTAAATTTAATGTCACGATTGTCTACCATGTTATGTTTTGAAGAACCTTCAACTTTACGCTCTATGTTAATAATCGTAAAATCAATTTTTCAGTGTTCGCAAAACATGTTTTGATTTCAATAACCTCTACTTATATAGGTACGTAAATGCCTACTTATGTACGTAAATACGTCTACTTATGTACGTAAACCTCATTTAACATTTCACTACACGAAATCTAGCCCGACGTGTTTACGTGAATCGACATTCGACACCAGTATTCGGATTTCGGAGCGATGCGAACAAACGTCACGTGTCTAGATAATAGATTATACACAGCATATTAATATTATAGAAACTCAAAAAAAAATCATCAATATAATATCTGCTTGTTTGCCCTTATATTATCTAAATGTTGTTCCTCGTATAGAAACGTAGCAAATTGGATTACCTACCTACTCGTGGTAAGTCACGTACTTACTGCTAGGAATAGTGACATAGTTTTGAGGAATTAACCCTTTCAATAGGAATGTATGATACCAATATAAGGAACGTGATACAACCGTATAAGTGAAACTATTTAATATTTTAGTAACGAAGTTGACAGTTACAGTAGTTAGCTATTTCATAAAAGATAATTTTGCACTATAAAGGTGGCATATTAGATCACTCTATCGGTTCCTTGTGAGGCGGTCACGTAAGAATTTAACTACAATGTCCGATAGATTAATTATAATTTTTATTATGGTTATGACATACTTGTAGCCATACAGGTTGAATGTCACTTATAGTCCAAGAAGTGAGAGACCAAAGCTGCAAAACGAACAGTTCAGTTCGGGAAAAGAACCATCGTTGTAGTAATAGAAACTTATCGGCTGTCAATAAGTAACTAGATACGGGATACAAATTACCTACTTGATAGTTTTCACTTTTAAATATTAAATATAACATTTATACAGTATACTTCGGTTTATAAACAAGGAATAACATAATAAACAGCTGAGGGCCAGAGTAAGAAAGACTCGAGCAATACTAAGTAGGTAAGTATGCCAGTTATACCGTATGAAAATCATCTCAATCAAAGCAAGTCAGCCAGATTTCCAGCTTCGAATTAGATTGATTTTTCTTGTTGAGCGTCTGCGTATGAACTCATTTACTGTACATAAATATGGTACGTTTTGAATAGGTGCAAAATATGGTACGGGGTCGTATATGGTTTGAAAACTGTTGCAGTTTTGATCTCTTAGCTCCCCGACTATCAGAATATTTTTTGCATAAAACTTGTCCCATACGCTACTATAGCAAACAATAGGTATTTATTTATAATTATAACATGTATAACGACATGATGTCCATTTCGGTATCATAATTATAAATTAAGAGAAATGTTTGCTGGCCAAAGTTGTGTTGCATTCATCGGCTAATTTAGTAGAGATAATATTACCAGGGTGTTTGTGATATACGTATTGTATGTTGTACATTTTTGTTAGCAATTAATAATGGAAAAATAATAAAATAAGTAGTCATATTACCTACTTATAAAACACATAGCGATAAAAGCCAAAAGGGCCCAATTTCATCCGAACCGAATTGATTAAAGCGCGCTACCGGACTGAAATATTATCTTTTAAATTAAATCGTATTACTTACACTTAAAGTTTATATTCAGTTGCATTGTGGTTAATAGTGAATATTTAAGGTGTAATGATTAAGCACTTTGGTTGAATTATCATCATAACACGAAATGGAATCTTCTCATTGACCTAACGCTTTATGTACCTATATCTATATTTTACAGTGTAAATATATTAGTGTAAAATTTACACTAATATACCTACATACAAATTAGTCATGCGATTATCGAATAGGTACTAGGTACGGTCTTTACATACATGTTAGATTTGCATAATATTTATCAGCTACTACCTAATCAAATAAATAATTATCCATAAAAACATTCATGTATTTAATGTGAACACGTGTAATGAGTTGTTTGCCAGTTTAAAAACCATCAAAATTATACATTGTTCTACACATTTACATTACATTACACATATATATATATGAAATAATTATGAAAAAAAAAAACTAGATTCTTATTCTTTTTAGTAATAATTGGGTGTAATAATTTATTAATATCTAATATCTTTACGAGCAGTAAAAACCACAAAAAAACATTTAGTTACGGTTGGAAGCAAAGGACTCTTGAGGAATCTTGCCGAGTCATTTTATCGACACGGATCAAACGTTGTTAATCAAAAATTTTAATGACCATAGTTCAGAAAATAATAACTTTTCTGTATCTACCAAAACTAAGTGCGCTTGGATCGTTTTGATAGTTGATTACTAGGTAATAATAATAAAACAGGAATTCACTGTTATTAACCTTGTTAATATTGCAATTGAACAACAGCCAAAAATTCGCCCGAAAAAAACAAAGCAATTAGATCAAAAATTTACGTTAAAAATTACACTCGTTAATGAATATGAAATGAAATTAACTACAACAATGATTTTTCATGGCTTATAAAACAAGATACAATAAATGAATAAAAAGCGAAACCTGTAAAAAGCCGGAGATTAGCTTACCTATATAAATCGAATTAGTGATCCCATAATACTGCTAAGCATTAACATTAATTAGGACTACGTAATAAAATATTTTTATACGGTAATCGCTCTTTGTTGAGGTATACTTAAAACATGATAAGTCACCTGGTTCAAGTTAATTTTCAAATGAATTTTGGATAATCGCTAACATAGGTACCTACCTACTTAAAATCAAAATCAAAAATTTTATTCTTTCATACATAATATACCTACCTAAGTCTAACTAAAAAAAAAAAAAAAGTCTAACTTACACGTAGGTACTTATAGAATGTCAGACTCTACATTGAAGGTTGGAAAGCAGTTTTGCACCGAGAAGAACTGGCATAAAACTCGGAAAACTTACCTAATTCTCTAATATGTTTACCTGCCTTTGTTGTACCTTTTTATGAAATAGTCATTATTACAAGGTAGGTAACTAGAATTGCTGTGACTGAATTTTAGTATTTCACATACCTATACCTACCTCGAAAACAGACAATTTTCCGAGATAATTAATGTTACAAACTTCCGCCAAAGCGGTGTCAAAACCATAGGTCTGATTGCGTAAGAAAACCGTATTCATCGTTATCGTGATCGTAAACAGATGTTGCGCCCCGATTGGCTGACGTAAATCAGGAAACCAATCAGCGGACAGAATTTGTAAACGATTACTATAACGATAAAATACGTTTTCTTAGAAAATCTAGGGGCATATTTTGTACGTCAAAAGTCGTCCAAGTATCAAAATTACCTGTTCAAGGCTATTGAGCACGGTGTACCGCGAGACAGTTTGGCATTTAGGCTCATTGTGAAGATGTTATTGGCTCCTTTCGATCCGGCCATCATCACTACGTGCTTCTGTGTGTCACGGGATGATTATTACTATTATCATCGTTGTTATGTTTCTCACCAGGGCTTATTATGGACTTGGTAACTATATCGACCTACCCATATAAAGTTTAGTTAAGACGGTGTACTTTTTTCAGTGTAAACATAATTTTAGCAGAATGTTTTATTTGGATATAGTTTGTAGAAAGTAGTATGTCAAAAAATTGGTCAAGTGCGAGTCGCCAGTCGGGCGTGCACAATGAGGGTATCGTACTATCAAAACCAATTTGCAATTGTATTTTATATGTAAACTAAACACCTCTGCCCATCAAATGTAAAAACTAGCAAAAAAATATTTTACGTAGGTAGGTATTTGTTGTTACAGCGGACACAAAAATACATCGTCTTCGAAAATTTGAACTGTCTTACCAGCACGGTTCTTAAGATACAGATGATTAGACAGACAGACGAATGGACAGAGGATTCCAGAGTCCCGTTTTTAACAGGTAAGGTTAGGTTTAGCGGTTTATTAACTTTTAGTAAAATAGGGCAACAATATCACGAGGCCACAGATAAGAATCGTAACCGGGGTGGATATATACGGACGCATTGTCTTCCGGACACAATCGTTGCCCCACCTCGCTCGCAGTCCGGTACAGCAACTAACCATTCGTCATCCATTATCCACGGCTTAAATTGCACAACTTTAGAGCGCCATTTCTAAATGACATCTAAATCTGTTAGTGTATTAACGTTGTGAATAAAATTCATACAATCAATCTACATAAATGTCCGTGAGCGTCCGTCCATTAGTCAGCTGGAGCACAAAGGGCACACGCTCATCTCGTAAATCAGTCGTATGTACTCGTATTGAGTCGCTTGCCCAAAGCGTGCTCAATAACCAGCGTGCGTCGACGCCCGCCCGCGCCCGCGTCCTAGAGACCGTCTCCAGCCATTACAGAATATGGACCCCTTTCAAAATATTCTTCATAGACGATTTTCTTGTCCCACTTGCGAAAACCTACGTTGGTGGGTGCGACAGGTAGCATTGCGTGAGAATATGACATACTTTTTACCTAATTAAGTAAAAAATTATGTCATCAATAAATATTTCTGAGTGTTTCTGGTAGGTACTTAGGTATTACTATGACTCAAATTAAAAAAAAATACAAATTATACATCCATTGTAGTTTCTGGTAAAATTGAAAAAGAATAGAGAATTTATAGCAACTTTGAGGAAAACTTTCTATAGGGAATTTTTTTTCGCAATCGTGTTTCTGTTGTAGGAACATTTTTCGGTTGTGGGAACCGAACCCACGACCACTGTGCCAATCGGCCTTAACTAGATGTTACTTCTGTTGGATACCATATAGGTATTCACTGAAAGACAAAACAAACTGGACCTGAGACAACGCCATAAACAACAAAGGACGTGAAAATATATCAGTGTATTATTATTTTAATAACATAATTGCCAGTACATCATTTGGACAAACGTGTCTACGTACAAATTAGATAATCAGTGCGTCGTTTTGTCAGACACAAATTGGATAATTATTCAAAGTGTTGCTTAAACACACCCTAAACAGTTATTAAGATATTAAAATATGAGCTAGTGGCGTGGAGCGGTGTTGCGTCGCAGGCGGCGCGCGGCGGGGCGCCCAGCGGGAGGCGCTACCGAGCCCGGGTCTCGGCCCCGCTCGGCCGTAGGCTGCTGTGACAGGGGCGACTGTCTAGAGGTGATTCTAATAAATATTCTTAATTGTACATCGCCCAAACTTCGCCGGTAAAGATAGCAACGCAACCAACAACATCAGCCAATCGGTGCCTTGGCTGCATAACCGATGCTAACTAAAATTATACATCACCCAAAAATCGCTGGTGACGATAATGACGCAACCATCACCAGCTAATTGGTGCCTTAGCTGCATAACCGATGCTTACTAAAATTCTACATCGCCCAAACATTGCCGGTAACGATAGCATCGTCATTCGCTAACCATCACCAGCCATCCACGAGAACCCGCTGCTGAGGTGACCTGGCGGGAGCACGATAAATACGGCAGTGAATCCTGTACTCCCGTCAGCAGGTCCGCCGTGGAAAGGGACAGTTTTAGCCCATCCGTTTCCACACACGAAGGGTATTCGTAAAGCATTTTCTATCTGTAATAAAAGGGCAAGTGAAATATTATATACTGCACGCAAGTCAGTGACACATGGTTGATGATTCTATGGTTGTTTGTCATCACCCTTATTGATGTGGCTTTTTAGCTTCAATGTAAAACTGTAGTGTAATGAGTATTACCTATGTTAATTGTGTTTGGCTTATCATTTTTAAACTTTAGGGTTCCGTATCTCGAATGAGAAAAAACGGAACCCTTTGAGTACCTACCTACCTATCACTTTTGAGTCCTTCTGTCCGTCTGAATACATCGAAAGACTTTCCCTTAGGAGGTATGAAAAATTCAATACTCAAACTCAATCAAAAGTGGCGGCTATTTAAGCCAATTTATTTTGCATTTCAAAAACTAAAACCCTATGGAATACTTACTTCCCGTGGTTGTAGGTTCATGAAAAGCAAGTAAAAAGGTCTCATATTCTCACAAATATAAGTACCTATCTAAAGGAAAAAATCTTATTCTAAAATTAGATATTTAATGTGTTGTACGTAATGCAACATATAGATTTATTACTACTTTTAAGTTCCAATACGTTTATTATTGCTCGACGGCACGGAACCCCTCGTGTCAGAATCTGATTCGCACTTGACCGGGTTTCTTACTTTATTATTTTATAAATAATTCATAAACATTTTTATACATTAAAACAAAATTACAATAGTAAGTATTGTAAAAATAAATTATAAAAGTTGATTTACGATGACAATGTTACCTGCGGAGTGCAGACATAAAAAGGATTAATCGCATCCCAAAACAACGTACTCGTTTAGAGCATTCAGTGTCATAAATATAACAGATTCAGTAAAGAATCAAGTTACACCAAATGGCTCTAAAGAGACCTTATCTTCCTATCTCTCGAAAATTGTCGCCACATCTCAAAGCGGTTAACACGCAGGTATAAGATAGGTGACAAAGTCAACTCTGGACCCGAGCGTATTAAAATAACGACAGGAATAATATAAAGGAGTACTTATATATGCATAATAATGATTTTGGGTGAATAAATATGTGAAGATCACTAGGAATAACCAAATAAAAAGGTTGAAAACATCCGACGACCATGGCCCGGGTCGGGCGGCCCGCGGGCTAGCGACAAGGCAGCGTTAGATGCCGCGTCGAGATTGTGCCCAGTTGGTCCGCTATCATTTATATCATTTCATTGCGTCTGTTTACATTTCATTCATAAGACCAACTGCAGTATTCATTTCTGTATTTCACTACCAAAGAGATTTGTGATGCTGATGGTGATTGTTACCAACATTATTTCATTACTATAGTCATGTGATGTGTAAGTCACTTTATTTTTTACAGATTTACAGTACCCATTAACACAAAAAATGACCAAGTGCTTGCTTGCGCATTTTAGGTGGCATCCAAATCATAATCATTATTTTTAAAAGTCAGTTGACAAGGAGACCTTAGGCTTCCATAGGTCCTAGGGCATAGTTCCCTCTACCGCTAATTACTAAGCTATAATAAGCTACTTCAAAGTTAACTATACAGAATAAATCATTCATTAAGTATCAAGAAATAAAATAAGTTTTTTTTTCACAAACATTATGACTAAAACCGACCGGAGGTAATATTATAAGCAGCGATCGTATTCGTTTTGTTTTAATAAGCCCTCGGCATGTATGTGTCGCCGAAGCTCGCACGTTGCTCCTTATTTATTGACCTATTAGAGATAACATTAAGATCAAGATGCACGGCCAAGGACCTTTGTTATAAAAATGTCTACCTCATTATTCTTAAAAAATTAACGGCAGCTTAGTATGGATCTAACCAGCTCGCAATATTCTTTCATATGCCTACAAAGAGTTTTTATTGGGCCGGTTCGATAAATATTAACCGGTAAACTAACAACTATCGTGCATTTACATTTTATGAGGAGTCACAATAAATTTTATCGTCCTCATACTAGCCTTATGGTTGTAAATATTACATTGTTTCTACATTTTTAATAACACGTCAGATAAGTTGAATTAAAGTCTCTTTGTATTTTAAAATTTGGTCTTCAAGATAGCACAACACGCAATAAAACATTTATTTCATTTATTTACATGGTCTTATACTCGTAGATAGGAACCTTTATTATATTTAGAATTTCTCATGCTTTCAAAGTACCGAAGTTACTAAATATTTGTTGTTGTTTTTTTGTTCAGTACAGCCCTAAAGATATGCTAACTATATTATTTTTATAGAGATTAGATAAACTAGTTAACCCAGCGAACGTTGTTTTGCCATCTAAATATATAAAAGAAGAAACTGACTGACTGACTGACATATCAACGCACAGCCCAAACCGCTGGGTCTAGAGACTCCAAATTTGGCACACATGTTCCTTGTAAGGTCTAGGGGTGTACTAAGAAAGGATTTTTAAAAATTCACCCTCTAAGGGGTTCAAACGGGGGTCCGAAATTTCGATTTTTTCAAGTTAAAATACGTTTTCACGCCGCAACTACTAAACCGATTTGACTAAAATTTAGAATGGAGGTAGATAGTATCTTGGATTAACACATAGGCTACTTTTCATCCAGCAAAAATTCATGGTTCCCGTGGGATAAGTTAAAAACCGAAATTCACACGGAAAAAAAATCTCACGCCGCAAGTACACAACCGATTTGGCTGGAATTTGGAACGGAGATAGATTATATCCTGGATTAATAATGAGGCTAATTTTTATCCCGGAAAAATCCATGGTTTTTGCAGGAAAAAAGAAAAACAGATATTCATACGCGAAAAATACTACTTCACGCCGTAATTACTGAACTGATATGGCTGAAATTCGGAATAAAGATAGATTGTATCCTGGATTAATATAAAGGCTACTTTTTATCCCGGAAAAATCCGGGAAACCTGAAACATTGATGTTCACACGCGAGAAATACTACTTTACGCTGTAATTACTGAATTGGTATGACTGAAAATCGGAAAGGAGATAGATTATATCCTAGAATCAACTACATCTTTCTCGGGAAAATCCATTGTTTTCGTGATAATGGGGAAAAACAGATATTCATGCGGGAGAAAAATTATTCCTTCACGCACAACTATTGAAAATTTTTGGTTTAAAGTTGAAATGAAGATAGATTTAATGTAAGTTAACACAAAGGGTACTTTTTATTCCGGAAAATGGATGGTTCCAGTAGAATAGTTAAAACTAAAATTTACGCGTGTGAAGCCGCGGGTATCTGCTAGTTGGGGATATAAAAATAAGTTACAACCTACTCTCTGACCTACCAAATACACACAGAAAATTTCATATCAATCCGAAGGTCATACAAATCCGACGAACCGTTTCGGAGGACTTTGGTAGCAAAAATTGGCACGAGAATTTTATATATTAAATGAAATATTTCAAAGTTGATTCACTCTTTTAATCAATCATTCATTCACTCATTCATTACCCGAGAGCATGTCCATACTAAACCGACACAGTCAATCCCATGGCGGCATCCTGTCGTTATAATTTTTCCCAGATTTTTAATCTAACCAATTTAAATCAATACTCATTATAGGTTTCAAGGGACACTCATCTCGGATTTTAACACAGGGACAAACTTGTTTTATGATTATTATTAAAGGCATTTTAAGTTTATGGCTCTCGGTTCGTGATAAATAATTTTACATATCGATACGATTCAACTCTGCTATCAGCACATAAATATAATATTTATTTTACTCAATATTATGATAAATATCAAATATTCAATATTTTACAGAGATACTCTTGTTTCTTGTTTCTACTCTGTAATGTAACATCGGCAAGTGGACATGGATCGGCGCGCAACAGTGTAATGTCACTTTACTATTACTTAGATATACATAGATGTATTTAATTAAAAGTTACAAGTAAGTATATTTAGGAACATATACTGAATTTTGAAATGTCGCGTAGAACAAAAGTTGTTAGTGTCAATGTAAACACCTACAGGTCGAGAGCGATTTGGTATTTTTTATATAAACCTGTATATTACAAGTGACAATGCATTTGAAAATGTTATCTTACTCACTTGGGACGGAACGAGCTAAATCGCTTGCTGTTGCGTCTTTGCTGGTAGAGTTGTAACTAGCCACGGCCGAAACTACTTAGACTACTGAGCTAATTTAGATTTTATAAAAGGTAATCAATGACCATGGGTGTATGAAATCCCGTACCAACCTAATTCAAATCCAAACTATTTTTTTAACTAACTTACGGATTCCAAAGGAATGGGCAAATAAATAAGTTGCATACAGGAAATGTGCTTTGAAACTTTCTTTCCAACGAATTTTTAGTATGCAAAATTAAATTCCGGACTTGAAAACAAATTTCTAAAGTCTATTCAATCTCGAGCGATACCAGACGTAAACAAACCGACTGCCAGGTCATTCGCTTAAGCAGGGTTGCGCAACCTTTTTAACGTATACTAATTTTTCAAATTTAAAATAAATTTATGTTTTGACAATAATATCGTATTGTTTGAATTTTTTAATGATATCTTGAAACTAGATTTAACATAAGTGAAAGTTTCGTGTTACGCGCCACTTCAGTGCCTCACTAGAAGCACGCTGAGTGGCACGTCAGGTCATGCAGCGCCACGCCATCCACGCGAATGGACGCTATTCTATACAATCGCTTCGAATGTTGAGACAAGTGACACGTCAATATCACGCGTCAATTAAAATATTTATTCTAGGTTTATGATTAGGGGAACAAAATAAAATATAAAATATTATCCAAATGTTTACGATAACCCCCATGACATGCTTTGACCTTGAAAGCGAAAGTCGTGAGCGGTGCGGCAGATAGCAAACAAACAAGATAGAAAGAGATAGTCATATTTTGTTTGTTCCGTCGTCGCTACTACTAAATGATCGACTTTTGTTTACGTCTGGTCTCGCGTTTCGTTGAAAAGACTATAGTGTCAATGGTTCTTAGGTCGGTGAGGTAGGTGGATGAGGAAGGTAGAGGACCGTGTGTGGTGTCGCGCTCTCGGAAAGGTCCTATGTCCAGCAGTGGACGTCCATTTAAGTTAGTGGTTCTTAAAAACACTATTTTATTTTTCTAACATATATTTTGGTTTTGGTTCATGAGAAAACGACACCACCTTTGGTCATTCTTCTTTCTACAGTGACCCGTAGCAGGAATCAAACCCGCGACCTTCCACTCAAATCTGAGTACGCGGCACTACGCCAGAGAGGTCAAGAAAGTCACCAGAAGGTTATCGAGGGTATAATCAACCTGAATTCTGAATTCTACCCAGATCAGTTCTGTAGTTTTAGCGAAAAGAAATAACAAACGTACATACATCTACAAACTTGCGGCTTTATACCTAATAGTAGTAGTATTGTGACATCTACCTGCGGCACCTGTCATGTCACAAGAACTTTAATTAGAGGAATAAACAGTTTTTACTGGCGCTAAGTATAAAGGCGCACAATTAATTTTTCGGCCTCTTTATAAGCATTGTTCGCTTTCAATTAGCAATTCCGCTACTACATTATGTATGATTTTTGTAATTTTAATTAATTGGCTCTGTTCTCTAATGAATGAAATTTACTAACTGAATACAAACTAATGACGGCGGATATTTTTTTTGTTATTAAAGTAGCTGTTATTATCGATTGGCGATCTCGATTTTACTTCTGGGGGTTATTCACGTAACGTTTTCACACACTGAGTGATGTGAAATAAGAAAAAAAAGTGAACACTGAAAAATTATTTTTACATTGATTGGTTTAGAGTATAAACTTTAATGTTCCATTACAATGAAATTAAATACAATTACACTACAATACTCAATTATGACGCGTTTAAGTAAATTTAATCTCACAATTGTAGATCATATTGAGTTTTGAACTACATTTAATTTTACGCTCTCTGTCAATAGCCGTAATAATAATTTTTCGAGCAAAATATGATATAATTAATTTCCTAAAAAGTATTAAGGTAACTCAGAAAACTAGAGGTTTGCATTCAACAATCTCACACTTCAGCTTAGATTAATATTCGGAATGAAGAGCAAAAAGAACGAAAACAAATCATTCATGAAATCTTTAGAAGTCTAATCAGCAGAGAGTTCTTCCTCCGTTTTGAATTCACTCCCGTAAAATAAGTAGCCTAATAAATATTCCAGAAAGTTGTTTTAATTTCTTCTTTACACAACGTAGATTACCGGACGCGATCGGAAAAACTTCCTTGTTTTAATTTTCTTTAAAACATTAATTTTGTTTTCTTTTTATACATTTTATTTCAGCGAATAGTCTGAAGGCTTTCTTAACTTCAAAATGCTTATCTCTTCAGAAGGATATACGAGTATTTGTACAGTTGCATAATTGTTTTTACTATTATGGACTTTAACTCAACGCCTCAAGATCCATTATTTGATAATAAACTTTGTTTATTTTTAACTTTTTAATTGCTTCGTAGAGATCTAACTTTAGTGGGTGTTTTTGTTTTCCTTTGTTTCGGATCCTACTGAGACTTACTTATACGTAATATGTTAGTGAGTATGAAAATGTACCGTATAGGTTACAGCCAACAAAATAATTAGGATAGCAATTCCAAATGTTATAGATGATATTTTTGCAAGTAAGAACATTACTTTGAATTTAAATAAAACCAATATACATTTTAAGTAGGCACAGATGCAAACCAAAATTACATATTTGTTACATTGTTTGAATGTTTTTTTTTTTCGAAAAAGGTCATCTTTATAACATTACTAACATTAACAACCTTTCTTAATTGAATTACATACTATTATTCAGCTTATAGACGTCCACTGCTGGATATAGGCTTTTCCGAGAGCGCGCCACCACACACGGTCCTCCGCCTTCCTCATCCACCCGCTACCAGCGACCTTTTTCAGGTCGTCGGTCCAGCGGGCAGGAGGTCGTCCTATGCTGCACTTACCGGTACGCGGTCTTCACTCCAGAACATGTCTGCCCCAACGGCCGTCGGTTCTGCGACAGATGTGGCCACTGCAACTTGCTAATCTGCCCCCGATTGCGTAAGAAAAACGTATTCATCGTTATCGCAAACGCTAGCGAATTCTGCCCCGCAATTGGCTGACCCAAATGAGGAACCCAATCAGCGGACAGAATTAACAACGATTACGATAACTATATTTACGTTTTTCTTAGACAATCTAGGGGCTGATGGGCTATGTCAGTTATTTTGGTTCTCCTACGAAAACGAATATCCTAACAACCTATCTAACTGACTTATTTTGCTGACTGTTCTAACCTACCAATTAATTTAAGGTAAATACGGAAAAAAAACTTAAACAACCATTTTATACAATGGGTTGTATGTTAATATTAAAACAATATTGCGTTTCTACTAAAGGAAAAAGATGGTCCTGACACTGCGATAGGTAAGTCTACGTACAGAGAAATACAACAATAGTGATAAAATTGACTGATTGTTGCAAGCACGAGACAATGCATCCATATTATCGAATGCACGGGCTTGCGATCATGGGAAAATGACCGATCTGCGAACAATCACGGAGACTAGCCGGGCGCTGCGGCCGCGCCTTATCACTGCAGTACACATTGCAGTGTGCAGTGTGCACTGTGCAGGCTATTGTGTGCCGGAATATTTTCCACATTTACAATATTCCATACCGCTCGACAAGAAGTAACCTACTTGCCAGATTATAACCGTGATTAGAATGTTAAGTAAGTACACTGTACTAGTTGACTTCTTGTTTAATGCGTTGAGTTAAAGGTCCACCCTGTCACAAGATTCCCCAAAAACAAAAACACTTAGAGAGCATACCTATACAGATAGGTATATGTACTGTGAAACTGCCAAATATACAACGTATTAATTAATATACCTGTAAATTTCGTATTGAAATCGACATAGTGATGTTAAATTATTATTAATATAAGAGAATATACTTACCTTTTTTATGAAAGACAGGTCTTAGGAAATTAATTCCATATATATTCCATAAATTGGCAAGACGGCAATTCATCATCTATCTCCTTCAGTTATGACATGAAAATAAAAAATATAAATTCAGTTTTGGGCTCGGTTTCTCCAGGGAGCATCCTTTGAAGGCCCATAAAAACTGATCCCGATTTATTTCGCAAAGGCAATTAAGTTTATAATTATCATTAAGGCAATAATAATTATCTATAGTCCACTCCGTTCATAAAATATTTTAGTAGGTATTATTATATGTGAGCGATAAATAATACGTAAGTACATAGGATTAGCTATGACTTCGAATTACAGATACAGTAGACAATGGTTCAATACAAAGTTGATATAGGTATTGGTGCAAAGGGCATTTTAATTGCCAAGGCAAGGGGTATTTTCATAATTGATGTATCCATTGAACTGCGGAACCTCACTTGAGCAGTTGTTATAACCTAATTTTATTTTTCATATTAAAACTTTTTTGAAGTGCCTACAAAATACATTTAAGAACATTTGTTATAATTACCTATAATTATATTTTCCTTAATAAAATTGATGATTAAACGAACTTACCTGTAAGTGAAGTTCTATCACAATTATGTGAATACATTTTATTCGAATATAATAAACACAATCAGGTACACTTTCATTGTACTGGCAATTTCGCACTTTTATTTATTTTGTTTTTTTTAAAACTGACCACCCTGATGGACACGCGGTCCCCAGCCTACCTCCGCGCCATGCTTCATTCTTTAGAGAATATTTAACAAAATTTTCGTATTATACTCATGGGTTTTGGGTATGGGAGGGACCTTATATTATTATATTCGAATAAAATGTATTCACATAATTGTGATAGAACTTCACTTACAGGTAAGTTCGTTTAATCATCAATTATATTTCATACATTTTATTCTTCATATAATAAACACAATCAGGTAGATGTTTAGAGATGAAAATTTTTGTTAAATTATGGACATTAACAGATAGTAAATTGTTTCCTATTATAATAGGAAATAGGTCCTCTTTATACCACAGAAGTATTTAATTAACACAATCTTTTCGTTCAATTCCTGGATCAATAACCCAGTCACATTATAAATAGGTTTAATTTATATTTAGATAGATTATAATGAATAATGATTAGAGAGCAAAAGAGCTATTGCGACAGAAGCATCATCGCTCAATAAGAGGTTATAAAACTTAGGTAACGTCCGTAATGGTTGTTACCAGCAGACTGCTTTTCTGATGAGGTCAAGCAACAAACTACGTGCTCGCCGAGGAAGTGTTGCTGAGTGCACTGAAACGCAGACCTCTCTCGTGAGAGATTATATTCCTCGGCAGACACGTTCTCACGGTGGTCTGCCTGCAGGCGACCTTATGAGGTCGCTTCAACATTATCAGGAGGTTGTCTATTATATATCTTGGTCTAAGATTTTGTAAACGACATATCGATTTGTTTTTCAAAGCTGTGGCAAATTTTTATACTTTCTCTTCAGTTTTAATTATGGTATAATTAAAACTGGTTCGCCCTGAGTAGTAGCTGGCGTTGTATAAACTCAATAATTCCCTTGAATTATATAAAAACAATAATACTAACTTTAACTAATGCTAATGTTCTCATTCTGTGCTGTGTCTACTGCCTAGAGCTAAAAAAGTTACAAGATCAGCAAAGCAAAGTTACGGAATGAATAAACTCTTATTAAGGCCCATTGAGCAATGTGTTAGCATACTATATTGTGTGCTACTATGTGGTGTTTGATGTTAATTTATCTATTCATTTTCGCAATATAATATATATATATATATATATATATATTTTTTTTTTTTTATTTGACCCAAAATCATCAGCAGAAATTAAACTCAATGCCGAATGATAACAAGTAATCGTACCATATGCTACGTCGTTAACAAGTTGTTCTGTTGGAAATTACGAGGTTGACTTATAATGTAGGTACGGATTGTACGGATCTCAGTCGTTAATTAAGCAGTATTGCCACAAAACTTTGTAAATAACACAAAATTTTTGAAACATATAAATTATTAAAAATTCCAACAAAATGTCCTTTTTTTTTATATATATATATATATATATTTTTTTTTTTTTTTTTTAATGCCTTCAGAGAACTTCCTCCAGTAATTCCTATGAATTGTGGTTCTCTAGGGAAAGACCATAATTATTTATTTATCATCAATAAATGTACTATAAGAAGTAAGTCTTTTGACACCTTATGTAAAAGAAGAAAATCCAAAGTTGTAAAGGTCCTTAGACGATGTATGTCTAAAGCATTGTCTATAATAGTATTTTTAAGCATTCTTCCTCTAGAAGAATGTATAGAAGAGCAAAGGTAAACTTGGTGTTCCAAAATGTTCAGAATGCGTCTGTTTCTAAGACGTCTGGGTTCGTATTGATTACATTTCGCATTATTGCAAGAAGCGATAAATTCAATAACTGGATTGAACTCTTTGAATAACTTTGAAGTATATAATTTTACCGCGATAGCTTAATCCCATTAACTGGATGTAACTCTTGGTCAGCTTTTGATTATCTTCAATTTCCATAATATAAGAAACAATTAACCCAATCGTTTAAATGAGGATATTTGATATCCTCTATGCAACTGATGTAAATCATGTGTATCAAAATAGATGTATCGAAAAATATGGCCATCAACTCTGTAAAGAGGTATTTCGATTCATCTTAACGTTAATTATTACAAAAACAAAAATCCCTCTAATGAAAAGAATTAGTCTTCATCTAGACCGGGAAATCGTATGAATCACTAGTTCAACCTTTTAGGTTTAAGGGAGTTAGATGACTTAAAAAATGTTTTGTAACCACTGGCCATCTGATAGGATAACCGATGATGGACGAACAGCTGCGTCTAAAGTCTAATTTTTCTTACGGACTACATTTTTTGTTTCTACAGACGTTCTGTGTAACCCCATCCATACCTAATAGCTGGAGAAGTGGACTTTAGGACTTTTAATCGGAATTAAGCTTAACTCTTAGATGATACAACGAGTTAAGCGTATAAAATTCTTTACAGAATTTGAATTGTTACATAATTCACGTCATAGTTTGCGGTTGGGTAACGATACTGCCATATCGTCAGAAATTAAAATAAAACCAGGAAACTGAGCATGTTTTGAGGGTAGTAAATAACTTTAACACTCTAACACCTAACAAATCTTCATGAAAAAACCGCGGTAAGTATCTGAGATGAGTCACAACTTCTTTATGTATTTTACCAAGGATGAATCGGTACTTTAAAATAAGATTCTTCAGTTCATAGGCATAAAACCCTTTTTAGGTATTCGCTTGTAAGCTGTTCTATGAACTATCAATTTCAAAAGATTTTGAACTACAAATTCATTCAACGCCTTTAAATTTAGAATGTATCTTTTACCACGTAAGATTTTGAGGTTAGACACATCTTAACTATAATCGAACATGCAGTGACTCACTCCCACATTATCTCACCCAAAAAAGAAATGTCGATTGTCAAAGACATTTGTCGCTTTTTCTTTGTTGTGAACGTGTAAGGCGGTACACTGTGTTAGTGTACGATTTTTAAAATGGTATTATGTAATAATAATTTTTTGGAGCTAGTTCCTTAATTTGTTCAATTCATTAAAATATTTTATTGAATGTACGTACATTTGTACACCTAGTGAAAGTCAAAAAATAGTCTTCACTTATTATAACTCCCGAAATTCTAGATCATGTTATAGATCGTGACGGATTCCTTGTCAGTGATATGTAACCAATAAACTTCAAAATGTTGGAGACAACTGGCATATAGGTACCTTAATGTCTAGCGTCGTCGATGAACCTGGTCCTTGTTGTGGCTGATGCTGGCTGATGCTGGCTGATGTGGCTTGCTGTCACGTCGCATCTTCCTCGCGGCTGATCGCCAATACTCAAGCGTGTCACGCCCCCCCTGCTGGCCGAGCCGTAACGAGAGGGGGCCAGCTAGTTTCTCGAGAAACGAGATTGCGCTGTCCCAGCGGTGGGTGTCGATAGCAAAGTCGCCCGCCGCGCCCTGCTGGTTTCTTTATTTACAACACCTGACGATCAGTAACCATTGAAACTAGTATAATGCCCGAAACTATTTCTCCGAAAAAACATCTGGTCCCGTTCGTGAACTTTAATTACTTGTCATTTGTCGAAACAAAATGTCATTTGTCAATACTTAAGCTTCTTCTCAGTTCAGGACGCGTTGTGGTTTAAGATTTTTATTAGTTTCAGAAAGAATTTAACAATTCACTTCAATGAAACTTTCAGACTAATGGTACATTATACATAATATTGTTGAGCTAACAGTTAAATTATCATCCCATTACACAATCTGAACATTAATTTTCGAAAGTAAGTAAAATTATTTTCCACCACAAAATCTAAACATTATTGTTGTAGGTACATAGTTAGAAAAGTTCGACGCGTTGGTACCCTCGTGGAATTAGTTTTTAAGTCGTGAAATAGTTATCACTGATAAAAGGCTATAACGTTTAACTGGCTATTCATAAGCCAGGCAAGTATATCAAATAAACTATTTGATTCTTTGCAATGAAGGTCGGCTAGAATTTTATAACTGTCGGGACTAACCATTAATATAGTTCTTGTGACTGAGCGCCGATAGCAATTCGGGATCAAAGTCCGGGAGGTCATGCGGAGCCGCTTGTAGTGAAGCCGAGAACAGCGCCACACCGACATCGTCCCCCGTTGGTATCCGCAAAGTCCCTTGAGGTGTTTTTTTTAAAATCCTTCGTGTTGACCCGCAGTCAACCTCCAGGAGCATTGGCGCATCATGCTATGCTTTCGTGGTACCCTCAACGTGATACCCTCCAAGCTAGCTTAGAGATGCCTGGACTATTTCGCGCATCATGCTATACTTTCGTGATAACCTCAATGTGATACCCTCCAAGTTAGCTTAGAGATGCCTTAGGATTTCAATTTTTGGACACACTTTCGTCAGCATTGATATTTGAGTTGATGTGATATCTGGGAAAAAGGTTAATTTTCACTTACCCTCTTTCCTCGGAGTCTGACGAAGATGAATGCACAATTATATGATTTGATTTGATTTTATTTTTGTTATAATAATAAATTTTACTAGCGTCTAAGCATTATCAGTATAGAAAATTAAGCAAGTTTTAACACTGAACACTTAATTTTTTTTACTTTGAACCTAAATTAACAAAAACGAGACGTGTTTTTGTAGTCGAGTGCTCATTGCCGCGCACAATAAAAGAATGAAGCATGGCGCGGAGGTAGGCTGGGGACCGCGTGTCCATCAGGGTGGTCAGTTTTAAAAAAAACAAAATAAATAAAAGTGCGAAATTGCCAGTACAATGAAAGTGTACCTGATTGTGTTTATTATATGAAGAATAAAATGTATGAAATATAATTGTTGTTGTAGTCATTTATATTCATAGGTATAGTCATACCTATGAATATACCTAAATGACTATATGAGTATATCTACTTAATATTATGGATATTCATTAAATTAATTTCACTGTGTTATTAAAATAATAACGCCATTATGACGGATGGTAAGGCTATCCTCAATTTGATCCCAATATAATCTAAGATCCAAATTATGGATTGTAAAGTCATAACTGGCTTAATAATAAATTCCGAGAGAGCAACTATACTATTGATGCAATAAAATAATAATAAGTAGGCACTAATTAAAAACCTCGAGAGCGAATAATACAAAAAGTCGACAGGGTGGTCCGCTGTCATTATTTCATAATAAAAGGGAATGAGAGTTTAAATCGATGTAAGCACTTTTATTTCTAGAACCGATACTGCTTCTCAAGTGGAAGACAACGAAAGAACATGATTCCTACTAATTAATGTAAGCACCGAGGGATTAATTAATTGTCGGCTACTCGTGTACAAGGAATGAAATATTTATAAAATTCATAACAGAGCTAATTATGAAACATCGACGCGCCTCGCCCGCGCCACCCGCGGGTTCGCCCTTGCGCCGGCCGCGCTGTAGAAAAACCTAATAATTCCTTGCCGACTTCACTTGCGATCCTTTTTCTCTCATACTCGGTAGCCCGACAGCGCACCGCAATCATAAACGGTTTTTGTCCAAATGACCAAACGCGGCGACAACTATGTAGTCAGTAATTGTAGTGAGCCGCAGAACAGACGCAAGTAGCCACTCGTAGGAAATACCTGTGCGATATAGCAGCCATAAATCTCGTAATCTGCGATCGAAACCTATACGTTAGTGTATCTTCATTCATACGGGGTAAACTTACTCGTACGAATGGGAAAAAGTGAGTGCAGGTTTATGCGACACGGTCGTTTTGCGGGAACCATAAAATTTTGTTATTGTGAAACAAGAAGTAACGCGCCATCTGCAGCAACAAAACGTATAAGGCTGCCGCTAAATATTTATCAGTAAATTAGTATGCCTAAACTAACGAAATCAATTAACTTTGCTTTTTGCTGATAACAGGTTTCGTATACCGACATCCCGGTATTTCGCGACATGGATGATGTCAAACAATCCCATCGCCATGACATAGTAATGTTTTACGTACATATCTGGCCAACGTTCGACTTTTTGTAGAACATCGATAGCTTCAGATTCTTAATTCCTAACAAAGTGCCGCATCCATACTGTTCGGAACATGTTAGGCAATCAATTTAATTTGCAAGTATCAAAAATTACTGCTGCCTCAGATGGGAGGATGTCTTTAAGGTTTGTCGAAGCTATTTAATAGAGTTGTGGGTTTCTCTTATTTATAAACTTAACCTTGGAAAATAATCTTTACCCTAACTTAATCTTATTTTGCTCATACTCGTAGGTACTAATAGGTACCTATTAGTTACTGCACATCTTATAAATAAGCGAATATGTATAAGTAAGAAAAAAAAGTGATAACTTAAACAATTACGTGAGGAGAATCTTTGGTGAGGGTCACAGTAATAGTGTGTAGTGTCTCTTAGGGAAACAGATTTGCGAGTTCAATGGTTTTTCCCATCTGAAAGGAAGTCATGCTTGAAAAAGTTTTCACTTCAAAAATTTTTTAGCTGCAGCTGTCGGGGACACAACAGTGTTTTTACGCGAATAAAATATAGAGAGAGAGAGAGTTTTTTGATCCCGTACCTATGGTTAACGAGTGCAATTGTTGGTATCTATACCTAGATAACTTGTAGGTAGCTGCATTTCTAAACTCTATACTCCAAATTGCATCCCGCTAAGGAAGCCAATTTTAGAGAAGCATAGATCATTACACATGGTACTAACCTATATCTAAGATTTTAATAGTTTCTGTGTAGGTTTCTACTTCCTATTATATGACAACACGACACAAAATAAAACCAGCAGCGTAGGGTATGTCTTATAAGCCATTTACAGCACAACTTAAACCGAGTAGGTAGATGCGAGTACTGAATAGTGTTCGAAACTTAAACCCACGTGAAATGTACAGGACTGCAGATTTCGAACTTAAACGGTCGAACTTGTGACCCTCGCAGCGTTATATTGGAACAAGACAAGTTTTGCATAGAGCGGAGTAGCCGTACATCAAAACAACTGGTGTCGCGGCGATGAGGCGAGGTGGCGGCGCTCGGCGGGTGGGGCCGTGGGGCGTATCGGGGCGTACAGAGCCTGCTCTGCGGCGAGCGCGTTGCAGCGGCGCCTCCCGACTGCACTCTGCACAGGCACTCCGGGCGGCGCGGCGGCCGATGCACTACGTCTTCGCAGTTCACCCGACGCCTGCACCGCTCCTCGCTGTAAACGACATCCCACCAAAAACATTCTGTAAAAACTAGCCAAAGTCAAAATGGAGCTGCTTGTTTATCTCTAAAAAGTACTGAAATCTAGACAAAGTCGTGCCAAGTCAAAGGTTCCTTACTGCGATTTCTTTATTAGTATAGTTAATGTTGCGTGACTTGGCCGTTGAAGGGTACACAAGGGTTCAAACCAGGTGCTCCATGACACCATTGCACCAATCTGTCGCCAGAATTCATCGTCAATGAGTAGCGGTTCTTGGTCTTCAACGGCCAAGTCACACAACATTAACTATAATAATAAAGAAATCGCAGTAAGGAACCTTTGACTTGGCACGACTTTGTCTAGATTTCAGTACTTTTTAGAGATAAACAAGCAGCTCCATTTTGACTTTGGCTAGTTTTTACAGAATGTTTTTGGTGGGATTTCACTTCTTTTTGTAGAAACTTCAAAATATTACAAAATATTTCTGTCCGTTTTTCTAGATACATTAACTGCATAAATAACTTTGTAATCTCATATAATTTATATGGAATTACAAAGTTATTAATGCAGTGATCACCAGGTACTCCAGATCTTCGATTATCCTAGTTTTTATAGTTTTCCCTTTATGTGGCCATTAAACCCTAACTCTGTACCAAATTTCAGCTCTCTGAGTTTATGGGAAGTACTAGTTCTATTTTGATGATCATGAGTGAGTCAGTCAGTCAGTCAGTGTCGAAAATGCGAAACTTTGCTTTCGCATAACTTCGGAACTATATGACCTACAGACTTGAAATTTTGGGTTTTAAGTATGTGATTATAGCTTACTGGATAGCGAAAATTTCAGCGTTCTGGTCTTATCCAGAGGTTCTCAAATAGGAGCCCGAAAATGCGGCGAAATGGTTCCTGTAAAGATGGTACGGCAGTTTTGCTTCGCGCTTTGACTTTGGCGGGGGCACTGCCGTGCCCCCTGATTGTGAACTATACAAGAAATCTCTTCAATTCTTTCTTATAGACTCGATCTTAATATCATAATCCTGTGGATCAAAATATTAACGGGATTTCATTTCATTTCCATGAACCATAGATTTTTTCCTCAGAACTTTTTTATTAAGTTATTGATTGATAAATTGTAAAATATTGTATGTGGTTCAATTTTATTTAAATTATCTGCAGTATTTTTGTTAGATTCATAAGCCAGAAAATGATTTCAATTGGTTGTAGTGATACAGTTAACGCCATCTATTGTCCGATAGCGAAACTACACAATAGAGCCTTATGATTTGAAGCAATGTAGTTTGATGCAATGTTCTTTTTGGATAAGGAAAATGAAGACAAAATCCTCCTGTGCAAACCTCAAATTTAAATTAGGACATTACCGCTGCCAGACGCCATTTGCGTAGGTACCTAAATATTATTATTTGCCTTATTTAAACGTTATCGCGCCCCCGAATGTAATGATGTGACCTTATCGACAATAAATATAAATAATCGGCCAAGTGCGAGTCGGACTCGCGCACTAAGAGTTCCTGACCAATATCTATAAAAACGGCAAAAAAATTAAGTTTGTTGTATGGGAGCCTCCCATGTAGTTGTTTTATTTTAAATTTATTATTTATTTTTAAAGTGTGTGTTTATTCTGTGAATATTTCAGGCGCCTATTTTTTGTGATTATCAATATTGAGCAAAAAATCACGTTTGTTGTATGGGTGACCCCCTTTAGGTAAATATATTTATTCTATTTTTAGTATTTATTATTATAGCAGCAACAGATTTACATCACTCGCGAAAAATTCATCTGTCTAGCGGTTCAAGAGATACAGCCTGGTGACAGACGGACGGACGGACGGTGAAGTCTCAGTTTGAGAAGACTGACGGTGAAGGGTTTAACTCTTTGGGTAAGGAACCCTAAAAACGAAATTTTATCGATAACTGGTCCAATGTTAAGAGCCCATCAAACGTCCTGCATTTTATAACTGTGACGATGCATATTACAATTTGTAATGGTAACATCCGCGGATACGGACTTAATTTACATGCAAATACATCGGCATTATTACAAAAATGAACATCCTGTCGCGTTGCGATCGATTTGCATATTTTTTAATAAAATATCAGGAAAAATAACAAAGGCATTCATTTCGTACAATAGTTGGCGTTTCCGGTGAATTATTCATAAAATTAAATCAAAGCATCATCATAAGCTAGGTATTTTTGTTGTAATTAACTGGTTGTTATGAAATGTCGGCATGTATGTACGGAGGTGTGAATAAATTACGAGTGTATTAGTATTGTCCAAACTTTGTAAATTTTTGATAGAAGTCTCCTGTAGGCACAGATTAATATATCTAAGTATAATAATAGATACTAGATATAGGTACCAGGTTCTAAATATATTATTGCGCCCTATCTCCTTCATCTTTTATGTAGGTACCTATATTACTAAACTGAAAGTTGTGCCTAGGTACCTTCTGCTATTTTTAACCGACTTCAAAAAAAGGAGGAGGTTCTCAATTCGTCGGGATCTTTTATTCTACCTATGCAAAGAATATTCAGTGATATTTTTCCAATTTCTATGGTGCTGCACAAATTGTACACTCTAATGACTACCTTATACCATTCTTAAATTTTACACTTTTTTAAAATAGAACAGTAAGTTCTGAATATTACCTGCTGATAATAAAACTCAGGCGTAAACTGTATATAGAGTTAGGTACGATTAAGATTAACCCAGTGAGCTGATATTAAGTATTTCGGTAAGTACAACGTATAGATGTGCCATCTACATAGGTACCCTCTAGTAAACACGAAAAAGACGGTTCTGGTAAATATTATTATGAGTAAATTTAAATAACAAAAACTATTATTACCGGCATCAATAACATCATGTCACGATCATTGACTGTTAAATAAATATAGTTACTTTGATATCTTTTAGTGTTAGAGGGCATGCACATTATAGATTGATAGAGCAACGAGCGTCAAAGCTAGCTAGTCAAAGTATGCTAGTTGCGTACCTATAGTAACCAATAATATAATATAATAGATAAAAATAGTAAAGATAGGCCGATCCGAATATTTTACGTAGACCTTTTTCATACAGGCTAACAGTACCGCCACCTGTCAAAATACCGCCGCCGCCGCTGACCGAACTTCCGCGTTGCCTTATACTGTTGGTACTAATGACACCCATAAACTGGCGACATTTTTTCGCACTATTCGTCCTGTCTTTAGTAAACAAGTCTGTAAATCCTATACCTTTAAACGAGCAATTCTTGTATATATGTATATATATTTCTATATAATTCGAATCTCGGAAACGGCTCATACGATTTTCATGAAATTTAGTATACAGGGGGTTTTGGGGGCGATAAATCGATCTAGCTTGGATTCATTTTTAGAAAATGTCGAATTTACCTAAAAATATGACTCCTCCTGCCATCTATTGGTGGATAGATATACTACCGAGCAAAGCTCGGTCACCCAGATATTATAATATAAAATCCTAGTCACTCTATTTTATTTAAAGTAGGTAGGTAAAATCTGTGTAGGTAGGTATCTGAGGAGTGATGGTCATTACAAAAAATGTTAATATTTTTTTGAACTAACGTCCAGGACAGGAGGACTCATAACATTATTTTTTTCATCGCGCTGATATGAGTATGAGTATTCACGAGTCCTATAATATGATTGAATTTAATCACGTTCACTACTGCAGTCTTTTGTAAGAAGATAATTCTGTACCTACCTATATAATTTATTCAATCAGAGGAGAAAAAAGCATGGGTAAAAACGTGCAACTGTAAAGACAGTGATGATAAATTAAAGCATTTGACTGCGTTCATATAATATCAAACTACTGATATTATTTACTTATTTTCTTTTTATATATTCATACGCCATAAGGCAGAATGTACAAGGATATTAATTGTTATTGTGACCAACTCATGTACCTACTTCTTATGAATAAATTACATTTATTTATTTATTTATTTATTTATAACCAGTATGTATATTGTACAAGGCCTCTAAGTCTACGCTTCAAAGCTTACGTGCGTTTTGTTGTCATTTACATAAGAATACGACACCACCGGCATCGGCATGGGCATCGCAGTTTTTTGTCCGCTCTATGAATTTGTTGTCATTATCTTATCATGGAATGCATTATCATTTCTTTTGTTTTAATGCGTTAGTAATTTATACGTTTGGTATACGAGCAACCTAGATAATTAATAATAATATTTATAACTATTTTTAAATACTTAATTTTTAATAATATAATAGGTACATTTTAACAATGATACTCAGATGATAGGAACCATATTTATTGTAGTGAAAACTACTTTAGGCTCGTTGAGATGAGATAAAACAATTGAACTCGTTACCATTACAGTTATGGAAACTTCTTACAGGCACGTTGGACACTTTTTGAGATGAAAGATTCAATTGAATGTCCTGATCAAAATACATCAATTTCAATGTAGTAATGGAAGATTTAAGAGTTTTATTGAAAAATCATATCCAGCTTTGTATGTTGTTTTATTTATTTTATCTGATAAAAAAATACTCAAAGACTATACTACTAAAAGTCAAAATAAATTATAATGCGGTACCTATACTGTCAAACAATAACAACTCTAAACAAATGAAAATTAGTAAGTGACAAATAGTTAAAACGATCTGATACTATCTCTCGTCACCTGAACGGAAGCGCGACACAAAAACTGCATTAGTTGAAGTACTTATAAAGTTAATTATAAGTATAGTTTACCACGCTCTATAACTTTAGAAATAACAATGACAAAAAAGATAAGGATCGAATACATTAAGTTCACCTTTACAAACAAACATTATAATCTAACATAAAATTTTAAAGTTACGTTCTATCATTCTATGGCTACACCAACTAGGCCTCAACAGGTGTGATTTTTTGTAAGGATTTTCTTTCGCTAGCTATATTAGTCTTTTTGTGACTAACCACGAACAAATCATAACCAACATAACAACCATCACGAATTTCGTGATATACGCGTATAAAACACACTGGCCATATAATGCCTTGTGAACTTTTTTCGTTCAATGAGTTTTTTCGTTTCACATGATAGGTAGGTTATTTAAATCTATACTTATAATAAAACTGTAACGGGTCGAATTCTGTACATTGAAGATATTTTGAAAATTTTTGTTGGAGGGCACTCCTTAGTCGATACTGAACCCAAAACTGTAATTTGTTAAATTTTTGTCTGTCTGTCTGTCTGTCTGTCTGTCTGTCTGTCTGTCTGTCTGTTTCAAGACCGCGCATCACGGCTAATCCGCTGGATGGATATCAATGAAACGTGGCATGATTTTAGTTCATATTCCGAGGTAGGACATAGGATACTTTTTATTCCAAAATTCAGCATGGTTTCCCTGGAAGATGGCTTCAAAGTCAAAATGTGTATTTAGTTATAATTCATAAACGCGCCGTCCGATTTCTTTCATTCTTTTTTTGTTAGATAGAAGGTACTCCATAGATTATTCTAGAAATATTCAAGAGTCATCAGTTTTGCTGATCAGAAATTACAGACCTCCGCCTTCGCCTGAGACTTTCACCTCATATCGTATAGCGCCATCTCTACAATTTACGTGGTACTTGAAGTCAAATTTTGTCTACCGAGTTTTTGTAAGAGTTAATTGTCATGGAGTAATCTACTGACAGTTGCCTCACTATGTTTTGAGATGGCACTGTTAACACATTAAGAGATGTTGATAAATAATTACGAGATATAGTTTTCACTTTTGTCGACATTCCCGGAGACTGGAGAGCCAGGTCGATTTTCACCAGCCTCGACCGAAGTGTATCATAGACCAGATTATTATAACCACTAATTAAAACTGAATTGCAATCTCGCTGATGGTAAGTGACGGCCGAAGATGACGGATTATAGACATGAACATTTAGCGTGAGTCCAACTAAGTTGGAAATCAGAATTGACAAAAAAACTATAAACATATGGCTCATTTTAAGTTGTTTCGTCTTTACGTAAGAAAATATATGGCCATTCTGATATTTTGGTGAAGCAAAGATTTTTAAAAGACTTATGTTGGGCCGGGGAATATTGTTAGTAGAGTATTTTATCGCAGTGGTAAGTACCTACCCAGCCGAACTCTCCAAGAAGAGTCCTACCAGCTACCACCAGTACAACTTTTCACATGATTTAATGATTAATGATATACTTCGTGGTTTCAGGATATGATGAATAATGGATATGACATTGCACGGTTACTGGTAGGTACGAGTATGTAGGTAACATATTACATAACACAATCAAAAGGATGATTTTAACTGTCGATATTTGGATCCATTGGTACAAGTCGTGGTCACTACGTGACCACGACCTGTGCCACTGGGTCGAAATGTCGACAGTTAAAATCATCCTTTTGATGGTGCAACTATGTATTCATGAAACTGAAGATACATTATTATCACAATTAAGAAATAGGAGTAATATTAAGAATATATTATTAAGAAATAGGAGTTTGCAAAATCACCACAAGATAACCCGTGCGAAGCAGGAACGGGTTGCTACACAGCAGCGCACTAGAACGCTAAAACCCTTTGCGGAACGAACGATCAGACCTAATTGAATTTCTTCTCAACCTTACAGTAGCTGGGCGTTTCCTCTCAGAATAAGATGAGTTTGGTAAGTAAGTAGAGAAAGAATAAAGAAGAGGTGGATGGATTGTGTGGAAGAGGATTGCACGTTGACAGCTGATAGAGAGAATAGCTGAGAGAATCAGACTTCACTACTGGCCCGTCGAACTCGGGAACTTTTTTCATTTATCAAAGGAAATCAAGGAATCCCACGGGATTTTCAAAAAACCGTACTTCACGCGTGCGGAGCCGCGGGTAACAGCTAGTATTATTATAAAAATGTGACTGGCAGACTGATTGAATGTAACGTACTTAAAAATATACTAAAAAAGGATTTAAAAAAAGTTGGAGTATCATTTGAGTTTCAATCCCTAGTGGAAAAAACGAAACGTGAGCGCCTGGTATTAATAGATTCAATGCGACTCATTGACGCTAATATGAAAGTATTCACATTCATAAAATCTGAATGGGATAGCGTGCTGAACGCTGCACATCGTCATATCGCCAAACGACGGCTTTCGGCAGATTGTTCACGTGAAAATTGCAATGCTGTTAATTCCCGGACGGAGTCATTATTACTCTAGCTCTACACGTTGGCTGAGGCGAGGCGAGTGGCTGCGAGTGCAAGTGACAGATTAGTACTAACCTCGCACTCGCAGTCACTCGCCTCGCCTTGGTCAACGTATAGAGCTAACAATATAGATGCACAAAAACGGGACGTAGTTAATACACGTACCTACGTCACAGTGCATCAGTGGTGAAATTGTGAGAAACATGAAACTTCTTGCTGTGGCAGCTTTGGGTGCTCATTTTTTTTTAATTTCTGTACACACCCAAAGGGTGCCAACGTGAGTGAGACAATAATTAAGCTACCTCTGTTCTTCAATCTATCTGTCTGTCAGGAAGCTGACCAGCAGGTAATAGATAAACAGGAAGTTGTAGTTTTTACGCAGTAAAAGTTGCGTACGTGCGTAGTTGCATAAATTCTCTCAAAAGAGTATTTTTCCTGTTTAAAAGTAAGTACGTGTTAATCCAGGGTGTAAGCTATTTTCATTCCAGCTGTCAATCAAATCGGTTCAGTAATTCTGGCGTTACGGCGTTATTACAAACTGTTAGCGTGCTGAAGATTTATGTTTAGTTTTCATTAATATTTTGCGTCACCGTGAAGTATTTAATATGTATAATTTTTGGAAAACAAACCTCTTTACGATTAATATTATTTTTTATGGAATTTGAAAATAGAAATGTAGTTAGTTCTGTCTGTGATTGAAAAGGGATGTCGAAAAAAATGTTACTAATTGAATTATTGATTTATGAAAAAATACAAAAAGATAAATAAGTGGAAAGAATCTTTTATTCACAATCCTGGACCTGTAAACGAAAAGGAATTTCAATAATTTGGAGAAGACTGGGAAGAATTGCTTTCAGATCCGAAGAGGGACGACATCAGGGACTATAACGTACTACCGTTACCCTGGTGCAATTCTACGCCCACGAGAAGGTACATGTTAATGTATTTGTGTTTTAGAATGTACAAGACATTCACAATTCCGCATTCTTTTATAAGGGTGTTTGCGTGATGGCTGTTAAAATATCAAAGATTTAAATCTTTGTAAAATATACAATAAATTGCCAAAAGAGCTAAGAGATTGTACAACTTCTCTATAATCTTTATACCTGACACATGTATGCAAATAAATTGTTTGATTGATTGATTGATTTACAAATCTTTACCAGTTACCACAGTGTGTGTACTAAATGTAAAGTAATTTTGGATTCTAAGAGATTCATGTTTCATAAGTTTATGGTAGGAGATTGAATGTACTACATATTATTGTGTGTAGGTACATAATGTGTAAAGGAGAGAGATACTCGTTGTTTAAATGGTTTCAGGTAAGTGACTCAAGATGCCATGTGATCGTTCCCGGCGTGAATGGATGTCCCGCGGTGCAGCCTGGCGGTAGCAGCAGTTGGTGTCTCACGGTGCAGTCTGGTGGTAGCAGCAGTTGGTGTCTCACGATGCAGCCTGGTGGTAGCAGCAGTTGGTGTCTTACGGTGCAGCCTGGTGTCCCATGGTGCAGCCTGGTGGTGGCAGCAGTTGGAGTCTACGGTGCAGCTTGGTGGTGGAGCAGTTGCTGTTTCAAGGTGCAGCTTGGTGGTGGAGCAGTTGGTGTTTCAAGGTGCAGGCGAAATCGTCGCTGGCGGCAACGTGCTACGAGAGTCGAGTACGTCGGTGGATGTCGCTCTTAGCAGTGCTGGCAGCTGGATGGCAGGCAAGACGGCCTGCGGTACAGCGACGCACACCCCGTACATCACCGAACCGATAAGCGGCAAATAGATTTAGAGATAGTCATAGATTGCACAGGCGTCATACATTGCAGATGTTATCGAGACTTGAGCTTAATGGGTCGCGTATTCTCGTTTGTACTTGCGCTATTATACCTGCATCGCTGCAAACTATGTTGTTTGGTGATAACTGATAATGGTTTATGATTATTGATTATTATTAATTAATATATATCAAAGAGGTTTTATAATCAAACAACTATAAATAAGTAGAGAAAAATTAATGTTTTCATAAACATTCAATACAATTTAATTTTGTAAAAAAAAGTCAGTTTGAATTGAATCGAATTTTGAATTTAAATTGATCCAACTCGTACTAATCTCACAGTATAATTGTAATTTGTTATCTAAATATCCAATAATTATAATCATTTATAACTTGAAATAAAGTAAGAGAAAGCGCTGAAAATTGTTGGGTCAGCAAACAAACTGCTCATTGATATTATTGTGACTAGATGACTGAATTGTTTTAGATGAAGACATATTAACTACACATATTATAATTCAAGTCAGTTCTGCTTAAACAGTTTCTTTGGACGTTTATGTTATTTGGCAGTTATTAGTAAATACTTGTTATTGTTTACTCAAAAATTAATCGGCAACGTTGCTTGTAATTGGCAAGTTGTAACAAATTTTAAATGTCGATAATGTGATAGAGAAACACATCACAATCACATAGGTGGGTAAATTTTGGTACTAAAATAAAAAGTTATTAAAGAAGCATTACAATAACGTTACAATCAACTTAGATAAAGAGTAAGCACTTGTAGGAAACGTTAGTGCAGTATGTGCACTTGATGTTATTTTTATTATATAGTTATTATATAGTTATCAAATTGATGAATTATTTTGTTATATAGTTATCAACACAACTATTCGGTTATTGATTCAGACAAAACTATTTCTAACGTTCATTTCTAATATTCTGTTTTGGTAGTTCTGCATTTTCGAATTATTCATATTTACATAATCTGATATTATTTTATCAACTCAATAGGGTTTTCTTTAATTGACTACGGATTTATTTACAATTGTGTACCTCGCAACATTGCTCAAGACTCACAACTATAGTTATAAAGGATAAAACACAACTAATGATAGTAACAAATCCTAAGACAAGTGACTTATGTTAACCATAGCGTATATTGAATACCTATTATCTTTGGATATTTCTTGGATAGAGTCGCTTTTTCTTGATAGATATATATCTACTTAGATAAACTAAATAGATGAAACTAAAAATGAGTTTATTTTACATTTATAATATGTTAAAAAAAAATTAAAAATAATGAGTTAAGGAATATAGGCAGAATGAAATTAAAAGATATTTGTTATATATATATTAATAGAAAATATTCTCAACTAAAATTATGAATGGGAAGTCGTCATTGTTCTATTGGCAGTCAATGTAATAAAATAAATAATTTTTTGAGAAGGAAATTGTGTCATACGTAAAATGGCTAACTGAATAATTTGGCTTTACTAAAAAATTGTGATTTTGTTAACTGAAATAAATATTTTATTAACTTCACCTAAATACGATTTATAAACGCGGTTGAAAAATACTTCGTATGCTCGTATAGAGAGAGTTGCAAGTCCAGAACCTAAATTTTATTCTTGAAATATTGCTTGAGTTTTTACCCATCCACCCAGTAAACGTTACCTACTGAATTGGACAATTTTGGTTTTATTAGATTCAGTACATTTTAATCTAGGCTCGTACGTTTTATTTCAAAAAATACTCGAGTAAGTTTTAAGGTCAAAAATATGGATATTTAGACTCTAATAACTTTTAACATAAGCAATACTTCTTAAAAAGTTAAACATTTCTAAAAGTTATGAAAACCGGATTATACATATTTACGAGTAGGAAAACGTTATTGGTTTTTGTATGAAAGCTTACAGCTAGACGATAGTAAAAGTTTTACCAGTCGAAATTGTTTTCGTAACGATCTATGATTAAACGATATTATAGTAATGGGCACATCAAAAACGGTAATCATTGTATAACTTATTTTTATTATGATATGAAGTAGTGTTGACAGTATAAGTTAAAATCTGTGGTATAAGTTTACAAATAGTTTAAAATTATGCCGATAAGCATTCATTTTTTCGAATTAACTTCATAATTACGCAAGTTTGGACAAAAGACAAAGTTGCTCGATATCTATTATTATGAATTGGTACTGTGATTGTTTACTTACTAAGAATTTCGTTGAGCTAGGTCACGGAGTACATAATAGTACTAAAGGTACAGAAGGCTCACTCGGCAAGATGATTTAAAAATCGAAAATGATTACAGAAATAACTAGTCAAGTTGCAAATATAGAAGCAATCGCTTAAAGACTGTATGGGTTAAATTATTTTAGAACGGGTGATAGATTTTTTTGATTTGCTTTGACAGAAAGGAAATATAGTAAGATTTTCCGTTGCTACGTATTGAGAAATAGAGTGATCGTTCGGTTGGAAATTTTGTATAAAACCTGGTGAATTATATTATAACCATATAACTGAATATTGTTCAAGACACTAAGAGTAAAAAGAAAAGATCCTAACACCTGATGGGCAGTATGAATTATATATACCTAATACCTATAGTAGTTCGGTCAACCTAACTATTGAGATTTGACAATAGGATTCAGTTTTTTTTTAACGAACTATTAATTTCGTCTTGAGAAAGCTATAAGTACCTACTTATACCATTTTATAACGAGTAAAAGCCCAGCAGTAGAAATTACTAAGAAAATTCTGATTAATGTCTATATTTAATTGAAACGGTAGACACATGATTGTTCACCAGAAACTTGAAAACAGAAGAATATATAAAAAATCTTCCAGTTTAGAAGCAGATGATTGATGGATTTATGAACCTAAGAATTTTGTGTTTAAGCGCATCTGGGAGTATAAGGTGACTAAGGATGGATTAAGATACGGTAGTGCCAATGTGTTGCAGACGGCAAAACCTTAGCAATATTTAAAAAAAAAACAAATAGTCTTTTTAAATACGAAAGTCATCCCATACCATATCGAATATTAATAATTATGTCCAATCCATTTGTTAGGTTAGTAACAAAGAGCTTGAGAAAGACGAAAAGGGAAATAAAAATGGTTGTCATCTATTTCTTTAAAAATATGTCATTATAGGAATATTCGTATTTATTTCACTTAAATCTGATACGTATTCACAAAATTGTGAGACTTCGTAATTAGATTAAATTCAGCACTTTATTTTAATTTTTCTGGCGGTCGATTTAGATATTGTGACCTCACATGTCCCACTGGTGACTTAAGGAAAAATTGGTTAGCACTGTTATTTTTTTTACCGCGTGTTAAAAAACACAGATGTAAAAAACAAATATTGTGAAGCCATTTCACGAGCTAAAAAATAAATGAAAACGCCATATAATTATTAGTATCATGAGTGGTAATGGTATGCAAAAGTCATAAAAAAAAGAGTTCAATAGATTTGATATAGAAAGAAACAAAAAACCGTTTGATATTAAAATGAGAGATCTAGTGAGAATTGAAAGAACATAATGTATAAACAAGGTTGCGATAAAAGTATAAAATTAAGACCGAAATGTTTATGTTTATATTATATATAGTGTAACTAAAATATTGTATCATGAGGATTGGAGGATAATTTTGTTACAAAAAAAAAGGATTAACAACATAATATTATTATCATTATACACGATTGATGAAGCACATCCTTGGTCCTGTTTTAATGGAGAGGGTAGTGAGTAGTCCTTTGCGAGGATATACTGATGGTTAAAAATAAAATTTTGTGATTTAGATATGTGTTTCAGAGAGATTATAATATTAATTTTTTTATTGTGTGGTTTTATGAAACCACAGTCAAACTTTTGTGGTCTTGGCTGCTCTGACGAGCGCCTTTCACTTTGTTCCTACTCGGCGGCCGACCGTCACGCGACTTGCAACACATAGACGAAAAAGTTTGAGACGATGTAATAAAAGTTTCACTTTAAAAATATTTGTTGACGTTATAGGATCTAATGCATGGAATGGAGTATTAATTTGTAACAGCGAGACAATGTATTGAGATGAAACATCGTATGTTAATTCTGCCTCATTGTGTATTAGTACAAACTGGAAGTTTGTATTTCAATTAGTGTAAAGTAATTTTTGTTTTATGTTTTGATGCAAACAAGGATTGTTCCTCATGAAGTTAAAATTGTAAATGTTTAATTGTAGTGCAATATGCACCTCGTTTCTACACTGTTAAAGTAGGATGATAGTGTAACAGACCATTTGAAGTGCAATGTGCGCGTATACTTAGTTCTTACCCCCTACACTGCTAAAGTAGCATGATAGTGTAAAAATACCATTAATTCCGCACTGCTAAGGTAGCATGATAGTGTGGACGACCATTATTCCTACACTGCTAAGGTAGCATGATAGTGTAGAAGATCATTATGCCCACACTGCTAAGGTAGCACGATAGTGTGGAAGACCTGGAAGTGCAAGGTGCACGTACTTAAAGACTTTAAACGCAATACAATAATTTGATTTGTTTAATTTTTTTTAATTAATAATATAGAAAGTGCATAAAGTGTATTGTGTGTTCAATGTTATTTGTTTAAATTAATGATTATAATAAATAAATAAATAAATGTCAATTATTCATATTATGAATGCAGGTACATTAGGTGGTCAGCAATAACAATTATTATCCTTATACATTCTGCCTTATGGCGTATGAATTAAAAAAAAACTAAATGTAAATATTTGTTTGATTAAATTAGAAATTATTTTTTTCATAATTTTATAATAGATATAAGTCAGGATGTCGATGACTGTAAATTGATAATTTATAAAGACAAAAATTAGTAATTCAGAATGTCAATTTGTAACTATCATTTTTCATAATATTGTTCGCTATAATTCAAGATGTCAATAATTGAAAATTCATAATTTATAAAGTCAAAAATTAGTAATTCAGATGATGACAATTAATACTTATGGGTTACCCTGAAATGTTTTGTAATTGTTACTAGTTTCACCAATTTTAATGTTTGTTTGTTTGTAATCAAATTTTGCAAGTTAAAGATCCACCGCCACGTCCCGGTTACCGATTGAACTTAAATTTTGTATACATGTGTAATTGGATAACAATTATGACTTGGAGCTGATCTGATGAAGAACAGGAAAGTTGTTATAGGAACTCGGTAGTTAAATGACACAACCCCATCGAGTTTAGACTCGTTTGATCCGTTTTGACAAGTACTTTGGTGCTAGATGGTAACCTGGATCTGGTGCTGAGAAGGATATTAATAAAATGTATAAAAGCTTTCTTTATAAAAAAATAATTTTAAATGATATCATACGGTTTTGATAATATGATTCTTAGGTTATTTGATGTTTGTTTGTAACAGTGTTCAGTATTTCGCGGGGACGCGAAATGTATATCAGGATGGACGAGTTGTTAGCGTGCTGAAGATTTATGTTTAGTTTTCATTAATATTTTGCGTCACCGTGAAGTATTTAATATGTATAATTTTTGGAAAACAAACCTCTTTACGATTAATATTATTTTTTATGGAATTTGAAAATAGAAATGTAGTTAGTTCTGTCTGTGATTGAAAAGGGATGTCGAAAAAATGTTACTAATTGAATTATTGATTTATGAAAAAATACAAAAAGATAAATAAGTGGAAAGAATCTTTTATTCACAATCCTGGACCTGTAAACGAAAAGGAATTTCAATAATTTGGAGAAGACTGGGAAGAATTGCTTTCAAAACATTGCAAACTTTTACGAATCAAACTTCACACTCATATTTATTACAAAGGTCAGAGTTTGTGTGTGTGTTTTTGCATAGGTATTAGTTACTCCTACAAGATCAGAATCAGAAATGAATCAGAAGAATCAATGTAAAAATAACAACCATCTGCGCTAGCGATGAAGACCTATCTACGCCGTCCTACATAATATACTGAATAGTCATGGCCTCCAACAGATGTTTAAGCGGAAAATTATCTCTACAGCATTACATCTCATTTTAAATAAACTATGCATGTATTATAAACACCTGAATCCGAATAAACATACATCCAGGTAAATCAGAATGGTGAATGCGTAACTCTAATATAAATATCGGGCGCAGTTAGTAAAACTAGCAACGCATTCAGAATTCAAACAATCTTTCATCCTCACCTATAACACAAACTTCGGAGCATTTTAAAATTAATCTGATGAACATCGTAATATATTTGATAAACAGGGCGTGTGTGTTTGCTTTCGCCAACTTCAACATTGCTATTAAACAGTCGTGAAATGGACAGAAATAATCGGGTCGATCCGTTATATCGCGTCATTCGTATTATGTCGGCGTCCGCATACATTGCGAGCGCACTCACGGTCTATTGCCATGCTGGTCTGTCCGCGTCTTCCTACATCACCATTCACTACATTGTTAATTATTCATTTACCATTAATTGATTACTCTGGCGAAATGGGTGGGTCTTTTAAAATCACCATATAGATGGGTAGCTGACTTTCTGTCGTGCGGTTGGCATGCGGATCACATAGAGCGATGCGCGGTGGCGTGACGGCACGGAGGATGGCACATGACGTGCAGGGCTCACGAACTGCTCTCGTAAGGGCCCGCGTTACAGCTCGCGGACTGCGAGGAGGCTGTGAGTGAGGCACACACGCACGATGCGCCTGCGCCCGATTCCCGAGCACCAGACGACTGTTTTTGCGAGTCGCGTCGCGCGCCGCGTCTCTTCGCCGCCGGTTCCTCAAATCCTCTGCACGAATACTCGGAACTAGGAACGCTTAGTTACTCTGCATTTCATTACGTTTGAAAAATTCTAACTTCTTACTTGCTTTCATATTCCAGTTTGCTTATAAGTAGGTGGAACAATTCCGATGTTGTTCCATGGCCCTTATAAATGAAGATGCAAAAACCAGTACACTGATTTGCATACTATGAGTTCTTTAACTTTTCAAGCTTTCAGCACAATGCACGCACTTCTATGAAACAGAGAAATTTTAAAATCCCGGGACGCTTTGCATATGAAATTGCCACGTATGTCGATTAACATCAGGTCAACGTCATATACCTGGCGAGCCGTTTTTCTTTGCTATAAGTAAATGCCTACTTACTTGTATACCACTTCCAATGGGTAGTATACATAAAGTCAACCGATCTGAGAATAAGTAAACATTGCATAACGTGTTCACAAAACCATATTAGCGTTGATTCAAGAAACCCGATGGTAGTTGGTAGCGATGCGAAGTCGGTGGCGCGGGCGCAGGCGGCACACAGCCTCCCGCGGAGCGGCTCCGGCCGCGCCACTTTTTATCCGCGCATGCTTGGCTCGTGTCTTTTTCGCTCTTCTCGATCGGAATTCGTTGAGAGATCGCCGCTGCCGGTGGCAGACGTCTTGTGACATGTCATCGGCGGTACGTGCGTTGTGTACGCACTAATTAACCAGTCATCTCACTCCACGCACCACTCGCTGGAATCTCCGCTGCACGATCATGCGATTCGGAGGAGCCTCGTCCGTATTCACGGAAGAACCGTGAAAATACTTTAACGCCAAACATGTAAACTGCTCTTCACCCGTTATTGCCTTTTTAAGATTTGACGTGATTGTAAATTGAATCGCTTCTTCAATGGACTTCAAGATTTCATTGAACTTGTAATTCACATTAAAAGGGAACGTATCGTTATAAATTAAAGCTTGTGCAACTGGAGCGTTTAAACGAGTCTTCATGAATTAATATCGTTTGATTGACTTATTTCGCTCTTGAGATAGACCCCGTGATATAATAGGTTTAAAAACATTTTTAGTCCCCCAAATCCACAACATTTATAAAATTAAAATTAAAAAATAATTAATAATATGAGTTCTACCTATTCAAAACTTATATTCAACGTAGTTGAAAATGTTTTAGGCCGCTTTTATAAACGTCTCAAATAGTTGTAATCTTTGGCTCTGGGCTGTTACTTTTGCTTATCAATTCAGAAGTCAAGACTCTGACAGAAGAACAGGTAGACAGACAACAGCAAATCCACCCAGGTAACTCAGAGACTTACTTCGCTCAGTCAATAAATATTTAGTATTGTTATTAAATGATATTATTTTTAAATAATAAAAAAAAAACCCGCAGACTAAAAGTTAGGTATTTATGAATTATGATACTCCACGGAGTCGTTCCACGGATCAAATCACACCACGGTGACCAGGCCGCTGTTTTGCTATAACCTAGTGCCTTTCAACATGACATACATTTTTTTCCATTGAACGGCCGTTACAAAATTTTATTTTTTATTCATTAATCAACAATGAGCTGTAGTTGGCTGTAGACAAAAGATCTTAAGGCTTTTATGTAGAGATGATAACTGAGTTAGCGCATACCAGCAATACTGCAGTACTACTGGCAGATTTTTTTTATTAAATTTTTCTACCGATACCTAAAATATTATAATTGTATTTCCTTGTAAAATATCGTCCGAAATACATACTAGACTTAGTCAAAGTTCTTCCATTGCTTTCAAAAATGTTAATTTTTGTAACCCACGAGAACGATGGTAAACGGGTTAGAATTTAGATGGACCGATTGATGGACGATATTGGCTCCATTTATCTACAACATCTTGAAAACTAACGATAATGCGTAAGTTAAATATTAAGATCTCCACGTGTTCAAAGTACAATACATACAGTATTAATATTTTTAATTCTAGCTCATTAAATTATAGGAAAAAAATTGGTATTGTAAATAAGCTCCCAAATAAATTGCAAACCCCGAAAGTTAAATAAGTCATTATGTAAAACAAGTAGGCAGTAGGCACTACTTTATCACGGAGCTTGATTTAATGTAGCCTACCCGAATTTTCTCACGTAGGATACCAAAATAAGTATGGAAATGGAGTAAGATGGTGTAAAACGAGTAGTAGGTACCTCGAGACAATTATGGGAAAGGCGATGTTGTTTCGGACACTACAGATGTTAGCGACCATTTAAGTCTACAAATATAAGACAGTAAGTACAATAGAAGGTACATTAGTAAAGCATTTTATATTGAGGATTAATAACGTGGTGGACTAATGTAATATATATACGAAAGGTTCAAAAGCTCATCTTTTTGTCTAGTCTAGTGCCTATACGTGTGGCCAGATCTTACTTGATCTTACTATACAATTGATCACTTGCAATGTTTGTACTTAAATTTTTCAGGAAAAATAAGTTAAAAATAAGTTATTCTTTTTATACTGAATTCTTTCATTTCTGACCATAGCAGCAAGCATAGAAAAAGAATCTGTGGTTAAAGTTTAAAAAAGTGGTCACCAAATCAAATCGAAATCAAATCAAAATGTTTATTCCTTCACATAAGTAGGCCTAACGTACAGGCACTTGCGAAATGTCATACTCTACCACCTCATTCGGAAAGCAGCATTGCACCGAGAAGAACGGGTAAGAAGGTAGGCACTTGCTCTTATAAAAAATAAAATTGTTTACAATTTTGTTCTAAACAGTATATCACATTTTAAGCTTCTTGTGAGCAGACGGAATATACACTTACCAGCTTACCACAGATTCTTTGCTTTAAAAATAGGTACTCAGTAGACAATAACTACGGCAAAAACTACAGTCAGGGTATAAGCCAAAATATTAAATTCATAAGGGTTTATCGTTATACCTACACCAGTTTTATAACCACCAGCTGCTGTATACCAAGTCTGACTTTGTAGATATAATGCGAATATTATGTAGAGGCAATTATGGGAAAAACGAAGGTGTCGGGAGCTGCCGACTACACGTGTTAGCGACCACTTGTATAATACTGCCTCAGGGTTGTTTCCGAGGCTTGCAACCATCGCAACTACCTGCTTACCTTCTAAAATTTAGAAATTAATTTTTGTTTTGGATTAGTAGCGTTGGTAATAATTCACAAAGTTTTGTTAAAAAGATTTCCAAGCAGTTTTTTTACATGGCATTACACACATCGCAATCTAGGCCCAAAATAAGCGGTAGCTTGGTTTATGGGCATTGGGCATTAGATAACTGATAAATATTTATGACATTAATATACATATAATATTGAAAAACACCCACGACACAAGAAAATATTAATGCTCATCACACGTACATTTTCCAGTAATTCTGGGAATCGGGTTGATCCCATTTTGCCCGGTGCGTCTGCCCGGTACCGGGCAGGATGGCACAAAAAGTTCTCATCCTGCCCGTTGCGCACCGTGCAATCGTTTGCCGGGCAGGATGGGAATCTTTTTTGAAAAAAGTTTCCCATCTCGCCCGGTAACATTTAGTTATGAAAAAGAAGCCTTTAAATGAAATAAGGATAGTGTAACTCAATTGTATTTATTAATTATTTACCATTCAAAAGTAAAGTTACCGAAAAGGAATGTCTAGAAATGAAAAGATTGTATAATTATCATAATCAAATTTTACTAGATGTTCATAAATGAAAATAAACAAAATATATGACATATATATATGATTATACAACAAGAGTCTTAAAAAATAACTTAGATATCTGAAATCACAGCACCATTTTAACCATTAATCAACAAAATAAGAACAGTTTGTCTAAAAGGCAATGTCATAAAAGACATTTATAACCCAAGATTTTTACAATGATGTTATGCGACGTTATGCGAATAATCTTATACTTAATAATCAACGAAAAGCGGTTTGGAAAAAAGGTGAGGATTTAGGACTTACAAAAAATAAAAGAACTCGCAGGCAAGTTGCGCTTTGCGCTTTTTTACCACACCTACCTCCAAACCGAGTAATTGAAGGTTGGTTCTATATTGCTGGTCAGAGTCCTGATGATACCAAAAGCAAGAAATTTAGGCAATACATGCTAAGTCAGTGGATTCAAGATGATTTCATACCTATATGGAATGTATTTGGATAGCGACATCGTACCACAAATTTACTTGAAGCTTGGCACAAGAAACTAAACGGAACAGTAAAAAGGAAACAGCCTAATATAATTGAAATTCTAAATGTTTTAAAAAATGACGCCTCTTATTATGAAGTCATTCCGAAAATGACTTTTCATTTATGAACATCTAGTAAAATTTGATTATGATAATTATACAATCTTTTCATTTCTAGACATTCCTTTTCGGTAACTTTACTTTTGAATGGTAAATAATTAATAAATACAAATGAGTTACACTATCCTTATTTCATTTAAAGGCTTCTTTTTCATAACTAAATGTTACCGGGCGAGATGGGAAACTTTTTTCAAAAAAGATTCCCATCCTGCCCGGCAAACGATTGCACGGCGCGCAACGGGCAGGATGAGAACTTTTTGTGCCATCCTGCCCGGTACCGGGCAGACGCACCGGGCAAAATGGGATCAACCCTGGGAATCGGGTTGATCCCATTTTGCCCGGTGCGTCTGCCCGGTACCGGGCAGGATGGCACAAAAAGTTCTCATCCTGCCCGTTGCGCACCGTGCAATCGTTTGCCGGGCAGGATGGGAATCTTTTTTGAAAAAAGTTTCCCATCTCGCCCGGTAACATTTAGTTATGAAAAAGAAGCCTTTAAATGAAATAAGGATAGTGTAACTCATTTGTATTTATTAATTATTTACCATTCAAAAGTAAAGTTACCGAAAAGGAATGTCTAGAAATGAAAAGATTGTATAATTATCATAATCAAATTTTACTAGATGTTCATAAATGAAAATAAACAAAATATATGACATATATATATGATTATACAACAAGAGTCTTAAAAAATAACTTAGATATCTGAAATCACAGCACCATTTTAACCATTAATCAACAAAATAAGAACAGTTTGTCTAAAAGGCAATGTCATAAAAGACATTTATAACCCAAGATTTTTACAATGATGTTATGCGACGTTATGCGAATAATCTTATACTTAATAATCAACGAAAAGCGGTTTGGAAAAAAGGTGAGGATTTAGGACTTACAAAAAATAAAAGAACTCGCAGGCAAGTTGCGCTTTGCGCTTTTTTACCACACCTACCTCCAAACCGAGTAATTGAAGGTTGGTTCTATATTGCTGGTCAGAGTCCTGATGATACCAAAAGCAAGAAATTTAGGCAATACATGCTAAGTCAGTGGATTCAAGATGATTTCATACCTATATGGAATGTATTTGGATAGCGACATCGTACCACAAATTTACTTGAAGCTTGGCACAAGAAACTAAACGGAACAGTAAAAAGGAAACAGCCTAATATAATTGAAATTCTAAATGTTTTAAAAAATGACGCCTCTTATTATGAAGTCATTCCGAAAATGACTTTTCATTTATGAACATCTAGTAAAATTTGATTATGATAATTATACAATCTTTTCATTTCTAGACATTCCTTTTCGGTAACTTTACTTTTGAATGGTAAATAATTAATAAATACAAATGAGTTACACTATCCTTATTTCATTTAAAGGCTTCTTTTTCATAACTAAATGTTACCGGGCGAGATGGGAAACTTTTTTCAAAAAAGATTCCCATCCTGCCCGGCAAACGATTGCACGGCGCGCAACGGGCAGGATGTTGAAAAAAGTTTCCCATCTCGCCCGGTAACATTTAGTTATGAAAAAGAAGCCTTTAAATGAAATAAGGATAGTGTAACTCATTTGTATTTATTAATTATTTACCATTCAAAAGTAAAGTTACCGAAAAGGAATGTCTAGAAATGAAAAGATTGTATAATTATCATAATCAAATTTTACTAGATGTTCATAAATGAAAATAAACAAAATATATGACATATATATATGATTATACAACAAGAGTCTTAAAAAATAACTTAGATATCTGAAATCACAGCACCATTTTAACCATTAATCAACAAAATAAGAACAGTTTGTCTAAAAGGCAATGTCATAAAAGACATTTATAACCCAAGATTTTTACAATGATGTTATGCGACGTTATGCGAATAATCTTATACTTAATAATCAACGAAAAGCGGTTTGGAAAAAAGGTGAGGATTTAGGACTTACAAAAAATAAAAGAACTCGCAGGCAAGTTGCGCTTTGCGCTTTTTTACCACACCTACCTCCAAACCGAGTAATTGAAGGTTGGTTCTATATTGCTGGTCAGAGTCCTGATGATACCAAAAGCAAGAAATTTAGGCAATACATGCTAAGTCAGTGGATTCAAGATGATTTCATACCTATATGGAATGTATTTGGATAGCGACATCGTACCACAAATTTACTTGAAGCTTGGCACAAGAAACTAAACGGAACAGTAAAAAGGAAACAGCCTAATATAATTGAAATTCTAAATGTTTTAAAAAATGACGCCTCTTATTATGAAGTCATTCCGAAAATGACTTTTCATTTATGAACATCTAGTAAAATTTGATTATGATAATTATACAATCTTTTCATTTCTAGACATTCCTTTTCGGTAACTTTACTTTTGAATGGTAAATAATTAATAAATACAAATGAGTTACACTATCCTTATTTCATTTAAAGGCTTCTTTTTCATAACTAAATGTTACCGGGCGAGATGGGAAACTTTTTTCAAAAAAGATTCCCATCCTGCCCGGCAAACGATTGCACGGCGCGCAACGGGCAGGATGAGAACTTTTTGTGCCATCCTGCCCGGTACCGGGCAGACGCACCGGGCAAAATGGGATCAACCCTGGGAATCGAATCCACGACCTCCGATACAGATAGCAGGATCGCTACCGCTACATTTGGTCGTCAATTAATATTGAACTTTATGCTAGCGGTAAGTAGATCATTAATTTATTTATACTGTCATATTTTGATTGAGCGAAGAAAGAGTTAAGTGCTGAAACTTCCATAGGCTTAATGATCTTCAGATTCAGCTCACCTTAAACGTATAAATGAAAAATGGCAGAATAGGAAGTAAGTAGGTACCTACATATAGTTGCCGATCACACACTCAAACATACACACACATACCGAATTAAATTTTATACGATCATTAATATTTATTTGAGGACGAACGAAATATGATAGAACATTTCGGTAGTCAACGTATAATATGGCCATAAATTTAATATTAAAAAAACAAACAAACAAATGTGGCAGCGAATGCCCCGGTGGCAGCCCTTCGCAATCACAGAAAGAGAAGCCGCTTGCCCTTCCATTGAATCAAATTCATATATTTTGAGATTCAGTCGCCAATTTTATCTGTAGCGTCAGCACGAACAAATATTTTGAAATAATAGTTGAAATAGACTGCTCTTAGTCGTTATTTCAACTGGTGGTGGTACGCTTTTGGTACGCTAATGGTCGTTTTCACCAACATTTTAAGATGCACCTAAGCCATTCGGTGACAGTTGTTGTAAGCGGAAACTGTCACCTATCGGCTTAGGCGTTTCTTAAAGTGTTGGTGAAAACAAGCATTTTACTAGTAGAAGGAAATTCTAAAAATGTATGGGCGTAACATGTCCGCACAGACAACTGTAATTCTCATACTTTTTTTTAATAAAGCATACCAAAAGCAATCTTAGAAATGGAAATACATAAGTCATATCTTTGGCTACTGGAGCTCCAACCCCCTGAGCCAAGTGACAAATAGTGTTACGTGATACGTTGCGACGTATAGAAATGGAACGAAATTCAAAAATGTATGCGACTTGACGATTGACGTTCAGTGACGCTCGGCTGAGCGTCACCAAGTGTCAGAATAGGGATAATTCGAATACATTATTTGAATTTTTTACCATTTCTATACGTCCCGACTTAACGCAATTGGTCACTTGGCTCAGGTATACAGGTTCGTATACCTGAGCCAAGTGACCAATTGCGTTAAGTCCAACGAATATTGTTGGAGTCTCGAACCTCCAACAATATTCGTTGAGTGTTTGTGACTCTGTGCTGTCTGCTAACGGTATGTAGGTATTTCAGTTTGTATTATTCATTCTAACGTCTTTGAAGTTTGAACTCTTGCAATATTTGACAATTTGTCCAGGTAAAAATAAGTTTTTTTTATTTAAGTTTCCAAAATTATAATGATTGTATATAGGACAAGAAGTAAATACGAGCATAAAGCTGGTTCATACCGAAGAAAAGTATTTTTATATCTTTTGCGTTGACGTAATTATTGATGCATCTCAGTTATGGTATCTTTGATAGATCTGAAGCGACAAATGTCTACAGAATATTAATGGAAATAATTAATTATCTCATGCACTTACATGGGCATACTTGTGTATAAGATATGTTGTGCTTAATGTGTAAACGTTGTTTTTACTTGCATTCAATTAACTCTACAGAATACAAATGAAGTTAAAGGAGAGTTCCGCGCCTTCAAATTGGCAGACGGTCATTTTGTTACGTAAAAAATATTTGAAAAACGTGAGTACCTATTTAAAAAATCAGTGATTCCCATATTATTTACCCTGAAGAAAAAAACGTCGTTGAATACAAAATGTCTAATGTTTATGATGTCGATATTTACGATTTAGAAGCTACACAAGTTAAATAATTAAGTCCTAAATTATAAGCATTTAAAATATAATATCGAAGTTTTACAAGATCCTGTACTCGTATGTTAGGCCTATGTGAATTAAAGATATTTTGAGTTTGAGTTTGAATAATTATTGCTACAGTTATTATTATGGACTAAATTATTACAAGGCCCTACTTGCTTTTTAAATATCACAAATATTGCAATAATGACATTAATAAGTAGGTGAGTGTTTAACTATTGAATGGAAGCAGGCGTTATTTTGCGGAAATCCATAATTAGCAGGACAGATTAATTTATTATGCTTTAATCCGCTACTTGAAAATATTCTGTATGGTCCAATATGCAGAAACACTGTCCACATGAAACACCACACTCAATTCCTCCAACCTTTTCTTAGACTCACGTTTCGTCCCGACACAGGGACATCCTCAGGAGATGTTGACTTCCCAATGCAAAATCGTAGAGATGACGATTACGAATTAATCTCTCCTGCTTTTTGTAAAAAAAAATCGAAAAGAAATGCAAAGTAATAGACACAGAATATTATCCTGACCGTACGTACATTCCGAGTATTGTTTTATTTGATTACTAGCTGTTACCCGCGGCTCCGCACGCGTGAAGTACGGTTTTTTGAAAATCCCGTGGGATTCCTTGATTTCCTTTGATAAATGAAAAAAGTTCCCGAGTTCGACGGGCCAGTAGTGAAGTCTGATTCTCTCAGCTATTCTCTCTATCAGCTGTCAACGTGCAGTCCTCTTCCACACAATCCATCCACCTCTTCTTTATTCTTTCTCTACTTACTTACCAAACTCATCTTATTCTGAGAGGAAACGCCCAGCTACTGTAAGGTTGAGAAGAAATTCAATTAGGTCTGATCGTTCGTTCCGCAAAGGGTTTTAGCGTTCTAGTGCGCTGCTGTGTAGCAACCCGTTCCTGCTTCGCACGGGTTATCTTGTGGTGATTTTGCAAACTCCTATTTCTTAATAATATATTCTTAATATTACTCCTATTTCTTAATAGTGATAATAATGTATCTTCAGTTTCATGAATACATAGTTGCACCATCAAAAGGATGATTTTAACTGTCGACATTTCGACCCAGTGGCACAGGTCGTGGTCACTTAGTGACCACGACTTGTACCAATGGATCCAAATATCGACAGTTAAAATCATCCTTTTGATTGTGTTATGTAATATGTTACCTACATACTCGTACCTACCAGTAACCGTGCAATGTCATATCCATTATTCATCATATCCTGAAACCACGAAGTATATCATTAATCATTAAATCATGTGAAAAGTTGTACTGGTGGTAGCTGGTAGGACTCTTCTTGGAGAGTTCGGCTGGGTAGGTACTTACCACTGCGATAAAATACTCTACTAACAATATTCCCCGGCCCAACATAAGTCTTTTAAAAATCTTTGCTTCACCAAAATATCAGAATGGCCATATATTTTCTTACGTAAAGACGAAACAACTTAAAATGAGCCATATGTTTATAGTTTTTTTGTCAATTCTGATTTCCAACTTAGTTGGACTCACGCTAAATGTTCATATCTATAATCCGTCATCTTCGGCCGTCACTTACCATCAGCGAGATTGCAATTCAGTTTTAATTAGTGGTTATAATAATCTGGTCTATGATACACTTCGGTCGAGGCTGGTGAAAATCGACCTGGCTCTCCAGTCTCCGGGAATGTCGACAAAAGTGAAAACTATATCTCGTAATTATTTATCAACATCTCTTAATGTGTTAACAGTGCCATCTCAAAACATAGTGAGGCAACTGTCAGTAGATTACTCCATGACAATTAACTCTTACAAAAACTCGGTAGACAAAATTTGACTTCAAGTACCACGTAAATTGTAGAGATGGCGCTATACGATATGAGGTGAAAGTCTCAGGCGAAGGCGGAGGTCTGTAATTTCTGATCAGCAAAACTGATGACTCTTGAATATTTCTAGAATAATCTATGGAGTACCTTCTATCTAACAAAAAAAGAATGAAAGAAATCGGACGGCGCGTTTATGAATTATAACTAAATACACATTTTGACTTTGAAGCCATCTTCCAGGGAAACCATGCTGAATTTTGGAATAAAAAGTATCCTATGTCCTACCTCGGAATATGAACTAAAATCATGCCACGTTTCATTGATATCCATCCAGCGGATTAGCCGTGATGCGCGGTCTTGAAACAGACAGACAGACAGACAGACAGACAGACAGACAGACAGACAGACAAAAATTTAACAAATTACAGTTTTGGGTTCAGTATCGACTAAGGAGTGCCCTCCAACAAAAATTTTCAAAATATCTTCAATGTACAGAATTCGACCCGTTACAGTTTTATTATAAGTATAGATGCGGCGAGGACGCTCAGCAGCTATAACTATTCAGTGTCGTCTTTTGTGTTATGGAAAAACTTGTTCTTGAACCCATGTAGTGTGAAAGTGTCGTTTATTTTTGCAGTTTAATGTTACATATGTACACATATTATCGCCTGCGCAGCGCGACTGTCATCGCATCGCACGCCGCCCGCTCTTGTTAGAGGACAATGAGGCCTGTTTACTTCAATATTTGCTATTTTATTATCCCCTTTTTTCGAGTTTGCTGTTTTTTATGATATCGGAATGATTTGAAGAGGGAGTTGCTACGTGTGCAGAAAATACTCAAAAATGAAGTGTTAAGCAAAACTCTGCTTAACCTATTGTTTAAACATGATCTTCGCGTTTGGTTATATGGTTTGTATGGTTTAGTTGTGCATGTTAATGGTTTTCAAATTTCGACTGAGTTGAGAAAATAAGAGCATTTACTTCTATGTTTCTTTATTGAATAATGGTAGCTGTAGATTGTAGGTAAGTTCTTTATAGTGACAATTTGATAATAATGTATGAGGAAAATATAATTCGCAGACTATTTAGCAGAACCCTACTAAGGCTGCCGCAGACCGTTGGGGACTAATGTTTATTTGGACATATTTATGGCTATAGTTCCGCTTTTTGTGCAGATGGAAATATGTGTGGCGGATCGCACGTCTGCGTGAGATTTCGGACACCTCTCCGTTTACTAAATTTAATATCGTCGGCCTTTACGGCGAGGGCGAAACAAAAAAAAACGAGAAATCGCCATTGTGTCGGCGGCGAGAACGGCACTTCGCGCCTACCGCCGCTCATGAAAATCATTTTGTTTTTATATCAAAATGTATGTTTATGATAACACCTGTTTCGCTGATGCCTCCGCGATCGGTGTCACCGGGAGCTTGTCGGTATTTTTTGCCAATTTGAGGACTATAAAGACGCCCGCATCGCGCGCTAATTCAACCACTGTTCGCCAAATTACGCATTCATTCGTCCTCGGGCTCTTGTCGAAAGTGTAAACTCCACCATTCTGAATTTTAACGACAACAATCATATTGAAAGAACAGGAAAATCCTGTAAGTAAACTAACTCTCTCAGAATGATTAAATCCATCGATGGACAGGTCGAAGTGATTTTAATCTTTAAAGTATCATACGTTATCGAACTCAGTTGCTTGAAGTAGATTTAATTTTAAACTAAATAAGAATAATACCTATTCCAAATGTAATAGGCAAGTAATAACTAGACATGTCATTAAAGTAGCTCCAACGATCAGTATTTAAATTCAAATTGATTAACCTATTTGTATGTTGATTTATTACTTCAACGATTACTATTTAATATGAATAATATCAAGGTAAACGGAATATTTCATATTTACCTTCTAATAAATCAATCGTATAAATCTTAGTTTATGTCAACTATAATGATGCGATTGTCAAAGGAGGCCCGCCGCGGCCACGGTCCAGCTTTTTGCATAATTACGCCGATGGAATGTCGTCCCTTCAATATGATAACAAAGAAAGATGACCGACTGTATGATTGTTGAAATTTATAGCCGTCTGAAGACGAGGACTGGCCCGAAACCCTGAGAAGCGCAGCAGTTTCAGAATTTAAACAAATATTTGTCCCTAACATGCACGCTGACTCCACTTCTTACATTCCCTCTGCATAATTCAATATTACAACGACGCAATTTTGTCGGTTTTTTACAGGATATACTTTGGTGAGTGAGCTCAGGAACTACATAACCTTGTACCTCCTTCACCTTTCTACCATAGGACTGCAAGACGCCGAGAGCGGTGGCATCCTTATGTGGTTAACATCCAACAAACTCGCAAGTCACACGAATCGTTTTACGTGGAACGTCCTTCTAGCCTCCGTGTTCCCAGCTAAGTACAATCTGGAGTGTGATTGCGTAAGAAAAACGTGTTCATCGTCATCGTAATTGCCGCTGATTGGTTCCCTGATTTACGTCAGCCAATCGGGGAGCTGAACTTGTAATTGATCAGACCCCTGGTTGCTTTCAAGAAACGAGTGAATAGGCATTTTCTAAGCAAGCACGCTCAATCCTAATCCTCATCACTGCTTTCCATCAGCCATGATTGTTGTCAAGCGCAAGCCCCTAAAAAAATACTAATTTCGCCTTCATACCAAACTTTTGATGTCTTTTAAATTCACTAGCATATTAAAACAAGTTTCAAAAATTAAGAAACATAGATTCAGGTTAAAACACAAAGAAGCTATTAATATAATTGCAAAAAAAAGTATGAATTAATAAGACGTGCAGAAATCACAATCTATCTCGCAAGTCGTAAACCAGCGCAAACACAGCTTACATGTAAACAAATATGTCTATGGAGGTGTTCAAATTGATAAACCACATGAAATCGCAAGATAGTGAGGCCCTCCTTAGCGAATCCGCGATTTATATATTATCGTAACACAATCCATAAGAAAGCACTACAATAATCGTACATTTCTCTTGACAATGTTCCTTTGAATATAGAGAGTTAAGGCGAGATACAATGTCGAAGATTTGTTCACTCAGCACTATGAGTCCAGTGTAGCGCGATTACCGGCTCACCGACGCCACTTGAAAAGTGGACCTTCCACCTGAGATATGTATGGAAGAAATTCCTTGCCATGTATATCGGTGCCGTATCTACTCCTAGATAGCGCAATGACTCGCGGACGCTCTGGCGAGGCTAAATTAGTTTGTACACAAAAGTCATCGTTCACTATAATATCGCAATCAAAACTGACGTGGGAAATATACTCGTTTGTGACTGAAGCCGTGGAACCTGCGTCAATGAATTTTACAATGAATTATAGAACACGTTGGTTAGGTTTAGACATTGCATAATTCAATCATATTATTATCCCGAATGCATGAATGATAATGTCAATAAATTCCACGGTAACATTAATTTATGAATACGTTTGCTCCGATGCGATGCCAATTGGTTTTTGCAAGTTTTAAAGCTTTATAGTATTAGTTTAAATAAAGATAAATAATAATTGGTCTAGTACGAATCCCACTCAAATTCCAATTTCAATAATATTAAAGTAAACTAAACACCTCTGCCCACCAAAATAAAAAACCGGCCAAGTGCGAGTTGGACTCACCGAGGGTTCCATACCATAAAAGAAGTAAAACATTGAAAGAATCACTTTTGTTCATAAATTTACGAGTATGATTTACATGTAGGTACTTTTGTTGGCAAACTGCAAACGTAACTTTGTTTTTGGCGGATTATTGTTACTATCAAAAAAAGTATATTAGTCAGCAAGTTGATTTTATTTTTCCTGTAAAATATACGTTATTTTCTATTGATCATAATTATTTCAGATTTTTCGATCGGTAAACTTCGGAGATAAGGGGGGGGGACGGTTCTAGAGATACAGCCTAGTGACAGAGACGGACGGCCGGACGGCGAAGTAATAGGGTCCCTTAACCCTTTGGGTACGTAACCCTTAAAATCAAGAATCGCAATTAATACTCATCATGCCTTCATATTATATTCCTCGGAAAGTATAAAAGAGTAGTAGACATGAGTTGCTTCTGATTTATTTAAACCTGAATTATTTTGTTTATTACTATAGTAATTGCTGAAGATCGAGATCATCACAGTGTCAGGTATTCCGTGGCAGTGTCCGGGTGCGCATATACATACGGCCTACGGGATGTGAACAGTGAACGGTATGGCAAGCGGCAGCTTCCTGTTTTAATCCCCACTTTTTGCAAAATGCGTGAGGTCGTATTCATTACGGATATCAGTTATTTCTTGGAGCCCACGCGCACATCAATACAAACCATTTTATTTTTCATTATGATTTGTTTACTACGGATTTATTATTATTATTATAATATATATAGCTCGATTACCACTGACTGACTGACTGACTCATTGACATAATTGTTCTCCCAGAAGGAGACGGAAAATGATATAATGATGTATGGGAGATGTGTTTGGGTGCGGGAGATGACTAGGGAAAAATTATGACATTTCAGAAAAACAAGATGGCGGCCGACGTGATTTTCGTATCTCTTTTGTTTTCCAACCGATTTTGGTCAAAGTCGCAGCACTCGAGGAAATGAGTAAATGATTTCTAGAAAAATTGGAAAAATTTGGAAAAACAAGATGGCGGCCGAGCTGTGGCGTTTTAAAATTTTTCATTTTTCGACCCCAAACCGCGGCGCCATAGATCCTAAACGGGGTGGTTGAAGATGTCAATTTTTGCTTGATTCGCCCACAATTATCCTGAATTTTGACAAACCGGGAGTAATTTTTCAAAATCCAAGATGGCGGCTGTTTTGGCGGCCAATCAGTATGAAGTACGAAAAAACGCGATTTTGAAATTCGAATTTCTCACAGTTGGCAACATCGGAGCGTTTCGACTTTTATGGGGCGATTGTGTGTAAAGACTAGAAGTTTTGAGTGGGGAAAAAAAGTTACCCCATTTCTCGGGAAATTTCGAGATTTTCCCCAAAAAGTAAAAAATCGAAATACGGACTTTTTACGAAATTCGAGTATGAGCGATCACATGTCTTACTCATACAAATGACATTTGAGTATTTTTGTCGCCGAGGACTGGCAACACTGGAATCTATCAAAGAAAAAGTGATTTTCGACATGGTCACATTTCAGGGGCCATCATGTCGCCTGGGTACGAGCGAGATGAAAAATTGAAACGTCATCAGGAGCGGTTTATCCTGTAGTTACTGGGAAGAATACGAAACTATGTAAAATATTTATGTGGAATGGGGTGGCGGCCATTTTGTTTTTATTTAATTTTTTTGAATATTTTGATCGTGTTTTTGGGGCACTTGGCTACATTTCGAAAAGTCGACATGTATGAACCGATTGTGTAACTCGACCGGCAATATCGAGATATATAAGCTGTGTTGCCATATTTGGGGTAGTTTTCGAGATTTTCCCCAAAATGTCCTCCTGTAAAATTTTGTATAAACAATTTTTTTTCACTTATGGCTTCGTATAGAAGTCAAAAAATGACTCGGCGAAAAATATGGAGAGAGCTGACGATTGAGGATTTCGGAGACGGGTGAAGAGCACAGCCAGGGTATTGAAGATAGGTGGGGGGTGCTCGACCAAATGTCATTCGAAACCTCGTGCAATTGCCACTGAAATGAAAAAAATTTCGAAATTGCGAAAAAAAGATGGCCGCCATACAAATTTCGCCAGTGTCTATCTCAAAAAGTATGAAAGATAGAAAAGTGATTTCTTAGCAAAAGATGACCAGAACGAAGAGTTATATTTATTGAAAGAAAAAAAATTTCAAAATGGCGAATTTTTTTTTCATACTAAATTGTATGGCGATTAGGAGCTATAAGAATATTGACATTGTTCTCCTGGAAACAAATCGAAAACGATACAATGATGTATGGGCGACGTGTTTAAGTGCGGGAGTAGAGTAGGAAAAAATTATGACATTTCAGAAAAACAAGATGGCGGCCGGCATGACTTTCGTAACTCTTTTGTTTTCCAAACGATTTCGTTCAAACTCGCGGTACTCAAGGAAATGAGTAAATGGTTTTTAGAAAAAGAAGAAAAATTTGGAAAAATAAGATGGCGGCCGAGCTGTGGTGTTTTAAAATTTTCAGTGTTCTACCTCAAACTGGGACCGTTTAATTCAAATTTGTCACAGTTGGCAAGATCAGAACATTTGCATGTGTATGGGGTGATCGTGTTGATAGACTCGGGGTGTAAATTGATGAAAAAAAATTACCCTATTTTTCGGGAAAATCAAAATACGGACTTTTTGCAAAATCCGAGCATAAGCGACCACGGAAATTGCTCCAAGCAGTTACGCGGTCCGCTTTAGCGGGCCGCGCCCCCACGCGAAAAACTAGTTATAATATATATTGCTCGATTACCACTGACTGACTGACTCACTGACTCATTGACATAATTGTTCTCCCAGAAGGAGACGGAAAATGATATAATGATGTATGGGAGATGTGTTCGGGTGCGGGAGTCGACTAGGGAAAAATTATGACATTTCAGAAAAACAAGATGGCGGCCGACGTGACTTTCGTATCTCTTTTGTTTTCCAACCGATTTCGTTCAAACTTGCAGTATTCGAGGAAATGAGTAAATGGTTTTTAGAAAAATTTGAAAAATTTTGAAAAACAAGATGGCGGCCGAGCTGTGGCGTTTTAAAATTTTTCATTTTTCGACCCCAAACCGCGGCGCCACAGATCCTACACAGGGTGGTTGAAGATGTCAATTTTTTCTTGTTTCGCCCACAATTATCCTGAATTTTGACAAAACGGGAGTAATTTTTCAAAATCCAAGATGGCGGCTGTTTTGGCGGCCAATCAGTATGAAGTACGAAAAAACGCGATTTTAAAATTCGAATTTCTCACAGTTGGCAACATCGGAGCGTTTCGACTTTTATGGGGCGATTGTGTGTACAGACTAGAAGTATTGAGTGGGAGAAAAAAATTACCCCATTTTTCGGGAAATTTTGAGATTTTCCCCAAAAAGTAAAAAATCTAAATACGAGTATGAGCGACTACGTGTCTTACTCGTACAAATGACATTTGGGTATTTTTGTGATCGAGCACTGGCAACACTGGAATCTATCAAAGTAAAAGTGATTTTCGACATGGTCACTTTTCAGGGGCCATCATGTCGCCTGGGTGCGAGCGAGATGAAAAATTGAAACGTCATCAGGAGCGGTTAATCCTGTAGTTACTAGGAAGAATACGAAACTAAAAAAAATTTATGCGGAATGGGGTGGCGGCCATTTTGTTTTTATTTAATTTTTTTTGAATATTTTGATCGTGTTTTTGGGGCACTTGGCACCATTTCGGAAAGTCGACATCTATGAACCGATTGTGTAACTCAACTAGCAGTGTCGAGATGTATAAGCAGTGTTGCCACATTCGGGGTAGTTTTCGAGATTTTCCCCAAAATGTCCTCCTGTAAAATTTTGTATCAACAATTTTTTTTTCACTTGTGGCTTTGTATAGATGTCAAGAAATGACTCGGTGAAAAATATGGAGAGAGCTGATGAATGAGGATTTCGGAGACGGATGAAGAGCATAGCCAGGGTATTGAAGATATGTAGGGGGTGCTCGACCAAATGTCATTCGAAACCTCGTGCAGTTACCAGTGAGCTGAAAAAATTTTCAAAATGGCGAAAAAAGATGGCCGCCATACAAATTTCATCGGTGTCTATCTCAGAAAGTATGAAAGATAGAAAAGTGGTGTCATAGCAATAGAAGATCAGGATGAGGAGGTCTATTAATTGAATAGAAAAAAAAAATCAAAATGGCGGAATATTTTTTTCTTACTAAATTGTATGGCAATAAGAAACTATAAGAAATTTGTCATTGTTCTCTTAGAAACAAACAGAAAACGACACAATGATGTAGGGGATACGTGTTTGGGTGCGGGAGTCGAGTAAGGAAAAATTATGACATTTCAGAAAACCAAGATGGCGGCCGACGTGACTTTCGTAACTCTTTTGTTTTCCAACCGATTTCGTTCAAAGTCGCAGTACTCGAGTAGATAAGTAAATGGTTTTTAGAAAAATTAGAAAACTTTTGAAAAACAAGATGGCGGCCGAGCTATGGTGTTTTAAAATTTTCAAACCCCAAACCATGGAGCCACAGATCCGAAACGGAGTAGTCGAGGATGATATTTTTTCTTATTTTGCCTACAATCTTAAGCCGATTGTACCTATATAGACTCGGGGTGTAAATTGATGAAAAAAATTACCCCATTTTTCGGGAAAAATCTAAATACGGACTTTTTGCAGAATCCGAGTATGAGCGACCACGAAAATTGCTCCAAGCAGTTACGCGGTCCGCTTTAGCGGGCCGCGCCCCCACGCGAAAAACTAGTTATAATATATATAGCTCGATTACCACTCACTGACTGACTCACTGACTGACTCATTGACATAATTGTTCTCCCAGAAGGAGACGGAAAATGATATAATGATGTATGGGAGATGTGTTCGGGTGCGGGAGTCGACTAGGGAAAAATTATGACATTTCAGAAAAACAAGATGGCGGCCGACCTGACTTTTGTATCTCTTTTGTTTTCCAACCGATTTCGTTCAAAATTGCAGCACTCGAGTAAATGAGTAAATGGTTTCTAGAAAAATTTGAAAAATTTGGAAAAACAAGATGGCGGCCGAGCTGTGGCGTTTTAAAATTTTTCATTTTTCGACCCCAAACCGCGGCGCCACAGATCCTAAACGGGGTACTCGAGGTAGATAATTTTTTCTTGTTTCGCCCACAATTATCCTGAATTTTGACAAAACGGGATTAATTTTTCAAAATCCAAGATGGCGGCTGTTCTGGCGGCCAATCAGTGTGAAGTACGAAAAAACGCGATTTTAAAATTCAAATTTCTCACAGTTGGCAACATCGGAGCGTTTCGACTTCTATGGGGCGATTGTGTGTACAGACTCGAAGTATTGAGTGGGGGAAAAAAAATTACCCCATTTTTCGGGAAATTTCGAGATTTTCCCCAAAAATTAAAAAATCTTAATACGGACTTTTTGCGAAATCCGAGTATGAGCGACCACGTGTCTTACTCGTACAAATGACATTTGAGTATTTTTGTGATCGAGCACTGGCAACACTGGAATCTATCAAAGTAAAAGTGATTTTCGACATGGTCACTTTTCAGGGGTCATCATGTCGCCTGGGTGCGAGCGAGATGAAAAATTGAAACGTCATCGGGAGCGGTATATCCTGTAATTACTGGGAAGAATACGAAACTATGTAAAATATTAATGTGGAATGGGGTGGCGGCCATTTTGTATTTTTTCTTGTTTTTCGAAAATTTTGATCATCTTTTTGAGGCAGTTGGCTACATTTCGGAAAGTCGACATGTATGAACCGGTTGTGTAACTCAACGAGCAGTATCGAAATATAAAAGCAGTGTTGCCATATTAGGGGTAGTTTTCGAGATTTTCCCCAAAATGTCCTCCTGTAAAATTTTGTATGAACAATTTTTTTTCTACTAATAGCTTCGTATAGAAGTCTAGAAATGACTCGGCGAAAAATATGGAGAGGGCTGATGATTGAGGATTTCGGAGACGGGTGAAGAGCACAGCCAGGGTATTGAAGATAAGTGGGGGGTGCTCGACCAAATGTCATTCGAAACCTCGTGCAATTGCCAATGAGCTGAAAAATTTTTCAAAATGGCGAAAAAAAGATGGCCGCCATACAAATTTCGTCGGTGTCTATCTCAGAAAGTATGAAAGATAGAAAAGTGGTTTCTTAGCAATAGAAGATCAGGATGAGGAGGTCTATTAATTAAAAAGAAAAATAAATCAAAATGGCGGAATATTTTTTTTTCATACTAAATTGTATGGCAATTAGGAACTATAAGAAATTTATCATTGTTCTCCTAAAAACAAACAGAAAACGATACAATGATGTATGGGAGATGTTTTTAAGAGCGGGAGAGGAAAAAGCAGAAATTGTGACATTTCAAAAAAACAAGATGGCGGCCGACGTGACTTTCGTAACTCTTTTGTTTTCCAACCGATTTTGTTCAAACTCGCAGTACTGGAGGAAATGAGTAAATTGATTATAGATAAAATACGCATAGACTCGGCGTGTAGATTTGAGTAAATAAAATTACCCCATTTTTCGGGAAAAATTGAAATACGGAATTTTTGTAAAATCCGAGTATGAGCGACCACGTAAATTGCTCCAAGGAGCTACGCGGTCCGCTTTAGCGGGCCGCGCCCTCACGCGAAAAACTTGTTATTATTATATTATTAATATATATATAGCTACTCGTGCTGATTCACTGATTGACTGACTGACTCACTGATTGATCACCTCTCCTGAACAATTTTGTATGAAAATTTTTTTTTTCAATAACCATTTCGTATAGAAGAGAAAAATTCATTCGGAGGAAAAATACGGAGAGAGCTGATGATTGAGGATTTCGGAGACGGGTCAAGAGCACAGGGAGGGTATTGAAGATAGGTGGGGGGTGCTCGACCAAATGTCACTCGAAACATCATCCAATTGGCAGTTAGCTGAAAAAAAGTTCAAAATGGCGGATTCAAGATGGCCGCCATACAAACTTCATCGATGTCCATCTCGAAGAGTATAAAAGATGGAAGAGTGGTTTCTTGACAAGAAGTGATCTGGACCCCATGGTCTATTCCATGGATAGAAAAAAAAATCAAAATGGCGGAATTTATTTTTCCATAGAAAATGTACGTGGAATATTGAAGGGAAAAATTCAAAATGGCGGATTCAAGATGGCCGCCATACAAATTTCCTGTTTTTCTATCTCGGAAAGTATAAAAGATAAGAGAGTGGTTTCTTTGCAAGACGTGATTAGAATCTCAAGCTGATGATTGAGGATTTAGAAGACAGGTGAAGAGCACAGCCAGGGTATTGGAGATAGGTGGGGGGTGCTCGACCAAATGTCATTCGAAACGTCATCCAATTGGCAGTTACCTGAAAAAAAGTTCAAAATGGCGGATTCAAAATGGCCGCCATTCGAAATTCGTCGATATCTCGGAAAGTATAAAAGATGGGAGAATGATTTCTTGACAAGAAGTTATCAGGACCCGAAGGTCTACGCGATGAATAGAAAAAAAATCCAAAATGGCGGAATTTATTTTTCAGTAGAAAATGTATGGGGAATGTTGAAGAGACTAACAGTTGGTAATTATGCAAGGTTGTGATGCGGTTTTTCGGAGAGTTACTAGAAAAAAATATGGAGAGAGCTGATGATTGAGGATTTCGGAGATAGGTGAAGAGCACAGCCAGGGTGTCGAAGATAGGTGGGGGGTGCTCGACCAAATGTAACTCGAAACGTCATCCAATTGGCAGTTGGCTGAAAAAAAAATCAAAATGGCGGATTCAAGATGGCCGCCATACTTTCGTGTTTTTATATCTCGGAAAGTATAAAAGATAAGAGAGTGATTTCTTTGCAAGACGTAATTAGAATCTCAAGGTCTACGGGATGAATGAAAAAAAATCAAAGTGGTTGAATTTATTTTTCCATGGAAAATGTGAATGCTACAATAAACCCAAAGGCCTATGAAAAACTATGAAAAGTATGAGAAGAGATGGTCTACGATTTGGATGATGATTGAGGAGCACGGTCATGGATTTAAAGATAGTTAAGGGCTGTTTGAATAAAAAATCCATGACCGTACTCCGAGGTAATTCTTTTAGCCCATTGCCAATCGGATTCCAATTGGTGATGGAGATGACGGCGATTCTTTTATAGGTGAGAAGACAGCCCGCGGGCCACATGTGGCCCGCGCTCCCACGCGCCCTACTAGTAATATATATAGCTCGATTACCACTGACTGACTGACTGACTGACTCATTGATATAATTGTTCTCCCAGAAGGAGACGGAAAATGATATAATGATGTATGGGAGATGTGTTTGGGTGCGGGAGATGACTAGGGAAAAATTATGACATTTCAGAAAAACAAGATGGCGGCCGACGTGACTTTCGTATCTCTTTTGTTTTCCAACCGATTTCGTTCGAACTTGCAGTATTAAAGGGAATGAGTAAATGGTTTTTAGAAAAATTTGAAAAATTTTGAAAACCAAGATGGCGGCCGAGCTGTGGCGTTTTAAAATTTTTCATTTTTCGACCCCAAACCGCGGCGCCATAAATCCTAAACGGCGTGGTTGTGGATGTTAATTTTTTCTTGTTTCGCCCACAATTATCCTGAACTTTTACGAAATGGGAGTAATTTTTTAAAATCCAAGATGGCGGCTGTTCTGGCGGTCAATCAGTCTGATGTACGAAAAAACACGATTTTGAAATTCAAATTTGTCATTGTTGGCAACATCGGAGCGTTTCGACTTCTGTGGGACGATTGTGCGTTTTGACTCGAAGTTTTGAGTGGGGAAAAAAAATTACCCCATTTCTCGGGAAATTTCGAGATTTTCCCCAAAACGTAAAATATCTAAATACGGACTTTTTGCAAAATCCGAGTATGAGCAACCACGCGTCCTACTGGTACAAATAACATTTGGGTATTTTTGTCGCCAAGGTCTGGCAACACTGGAATCTATCAAAGTAAAAGTGATTTTCGACATGGTCACTTTTCAGAGGCCATCATGTCGCCTGGGTGCGAGCGAGATGAAAAATTGTAACGTCATCAGGAGCGGTTAATCCTGTAGTTACTAGGAAGAATACGAAACTATGTAAAATATTAATGTGGAATGAGGTGGCGGCCATTTTGTTTTTATTTAATTTTTTTTAATATTTTGATCGTGTTTTTGGGGCACTTGGCAACATTTCGGAAAGTCGACATGTATCAACCGATTGTGTAACTCGACCGGCAGTATCGAGATATATAAGCTGTGTTGCCACATTTGGGGTAGTTTTCGAGATTTTCCCCAAAATGTCCTCCTGTAAAATTTTGTATGAACAATTTTTTTTCACTTATGGCTTCGTATAGAAGTCAAAAAATGACTCGGCGAAAAATATGGAGAGAGCTGATGATTGAGGATTTCGGAGACGGGTGAAGAGCACTGCCAGGGTATTGAAGATAGGTGGGGGGTGCTTGACCAAATGTCATTCGAAACCTCGTGCAATTGCCAGTGGAATGAAAAAAATTTCGAAATTGCGTAAAAAAGATGGCCGCCATACAAATTTCGCCAGTGTCTATCTCAAAAAGTATGAAAGGTAGAAAAGTGGTTTTTTAGCAAAATATGACCAGGACGAAGAGTTATATTTATCGAATGAAAAATAATTTCAAAATGGCGGAATTTGTTTTTCATACTAAATTGTATGGCGATTGGGAGCTATAAGAAAATTGACATTGTTCTCCTAGAAACAGACATAAAACGATAAAATGATGTATGGGAGACATATTTAAGTGCGGGAGTAGAGTAGGAAAAAATTATGACATTTCAGAAAAACAAGATGGCGGCCGACGCGACTTTCATAACTCTTTTGTTTTCCAACCGATTTCGTTCAAAGTCGCAACACTCAAGGAAATGGGTAAATGGTTTTTAGAAAAATTAGAAAAATTTGGAAAAACAAGATGGCGGCCGAGCTGTGGTTTTTTAAAATTTTTCATTTTTCGACCCTAAACCGCGGCGCCACAGATCCAAAACAGGGTGGTTGAAGATGTCAATTTTTGCTTTTTTCGCCCTAATTATCCTGAATTTTGATGAAACGGGAGTATTTTTTTAAAATCCAAGATGGCGGCTGTTCTGGCGGCCAATTAGTGTGAGGTATGAAAAATCGCGATTTTGAAACTCAAATTTCTCACAGTTGGCAGCATCGGAGCGTTTCGACTTCTATGGAACAATGGTGTGTATAGACTCGAAGTATTGAGTGGGGTAGAAAAAATTACCCCATTTCTCGGGAAATTTCGAGATTTTCCCCAAAAAGTAAAATATCGAAATACGGACATTTTGCGAAATACGAGTATGAGCTACGTGTTTTACTCGTACAAACGATATTTGGGTAGTTTTGTCGCCCAGCACTGGCAACACTGGAATATATCAAAGTAAAAATGATTTTCGACGTGGTCACATTTCAGGGGCAATAGTGGCGTCTGGGTGCGAGCGAGATGAAAACTTGAAACGTCATCAGGGGCGGTAAATTCTGTAGTTACTGGGAAAAATACGAAACTATGTAAAATATTTCTGGGAAGGAGGTGGCGGCCATTTTGTATTTTTTTCTGGTTTTGAAAATTTTGATAGTGTTTTTGAGGCACTTGGCAACATTTCGGGGAGTCGACATGTATGAACCGACTGTGTATCTCAACGGTTAGTATCGAAATATATAGGCAGTGTTGCCACATTTGGGGAAGTTTTCGAGATTTTCCCTAAAATTTCCTCCTGTAAAATTTTGTATGAACAATTTTTTTTTTCACTTATGGCTTACTCGGCGAAAAATATGGAGAGAGCTGATGATTGAGGATTTCGGAGACGGGTGAGGAGGACAGCCAGAGTATTTAAGATAGGTGGAGGGGTGCTCGACCAAATGTCATTCGAAACCTCGTGCAATTGCCAGTGAGCTGAAAAAATTTTCAAAATGGCGTAAAAAAGATGGCCACCATACAAATTCCGTCAGAGTCTATCTCAGTAAGTATGAAAGATAGAAAAGTGGTTTCTTAGCAAAAGCTGATCAGGACAAGGAGGTATGTTTATTTAATAACAAAAAATTTCAAAATGTCGGAATATTTTTTTTCATAATACTTTGTATAGCGATTGGGAACTATAAGAAAATTGTCATTGTTCTCCTAGAAACAGACAGAAAACGACACAATGAAGTAGGGGAGATGTGTTTGGGTGCGGGAGTCGAGTAGGGAGAAATTATGACATTTCAGAAAAACAAGATGGCGGCCGACTTGACTTTTGTAACTCTTTTGTTTTCCAACCGATTTCGTTCAAAGTCGCAGTACTTGAGGGAAGGAGTAAACGGTTTTTAGAAAATTTAAAAAAATTAGGAAAAACGAGATGGCGGCCGAGCAGTGGCGTTTTCAAATTTATCATTTTTCTACTTCAAACCGGGACCGTTTAATTCAAATTTGTCACATTTGGCAAGATCAGAACATTTGCATGTTTATGGGGTGATCGTACGTATAGACTTCGGGTGTCGATTTGTGAAAAAAAATTACCCCATTTTTCGGGAAAAATCGAAATACCCACTTTTTGCATAATCCGAGTATGAGCGACCACGGAAACTGCTTCAAGCAGTTACGCGGTCCGCTTTAGCGGGCCGCGCCCCTACGCGAAAAATACTATATATAGCTCAATTACCACTCACTGACTCATTGACATAATTGTTTTCCTAGAAAGAGACAGAAAACGATATAATGATGTACGAAAGATTGGTTCGGGTGCGGGAGTCGACTAGGGAAAAATTATGACATTTCAAAAAAACAAGATGGCGGCTGACGTGACTTTCGTAACTCTTTTGTTTTCCAACCGATTTCGTTCAAAGTCGCAACACTCAAGGAAATGGGTAAATGGTTTTTAGAAAAATTAGAAAAATTTGGAATAACAAGATGGCGGCCGAGCTGTGGTTTTTTAAAATTTTTCATTTTTCGACCCTAAACCGCGGCGCCACAGATCCAAAACAGGGTGGTTGAAGATGTCAATTTTTACTTTTTTCGCCCACAATTATCCTGAATTTTGTCAAAATGAGAGTAATTTTTAAAAATCTAAGATGGCGGCTGTTCTAGCGGCCAATCAGTCTGGCGTACGAAAAAACGCGATTTTGAAATTCAAATTCCTCACAGTTGACAGCATCGGAGCGTTTCGACTCCTATGGGGCGATTGTGTGTAAAGACTCGAAGTATTGCGTGGAAGAAAAAAAATTACCCCATTTCTCGGGAAATTTCGAGATTTTCCCCAAAAAGTAAAAAATCGAAATACGGACTTTTTGCGAAATCCGAGTATGAGCGACCACGTGTCTTACTCGTACAAATGACATTTGGGTATTTTTGTGATCGAGCACTGGCAACACTGGAATCTATCAAAGTAAAAGTGATTTTCGACATGGTCACTTTTCAGGGGCTATCGTGTCGCCTGGGTGCGAGCGAGATGAAAAATTGAAATGTCATCAGGAGCGGTTTATCCTGTACTTACTGGGAAGAATACGAAACTATGTAAAATATTTATGTGGAATGGGGTGGCAGCCATTTTGTATTTATTTTAATATTTTGATCGTATTTTTGAGGCACTTGGCAACATTTTGGAAAGTCAACGTGTATGAACCGGTTGTGTGACTCAACGGGCAGTATCGAAATATAAAAGCAGTGCTGCCACATTTGGGGTAGTTTTCGTAATTTTCCCAAAAATTTTTCACTTGTGGCTTCGTATAGAAGTCAAGAAATGACTTAGTGAAAAATATGGAGAGAGCTGATGATTGAGGATTTCGGAGACGGGTGAAGGGCTCAGCCAGGGTATAAAAGATAGGTGGGGGGTGCTCGATCAAATGTCATTTGAAACCTCGTGCAATTGCTAATGCGCTACAAACAATTTCAAAATGGCGAAAAAAACATGGCCGCCATACAAATTTTGTCGGTGTCTATCTCAGAAAGTATGGAATGATAGAGAAGTGGTTTCTTAGCAAAAGATGATCAGGAAAAGATCTATTTATTGAAAGGAAAAAAAATTCAAAATGGCGGAATATTTTTTTCATACTAAATTGTATGGCGATTAGGTGCTATAAGAAAATTGACATTTTTCTCGGAGAAACAGGTAGAAAACGATACAATGATGTATCGGAGATGTTTTATGGACAGGAGTAGAGTGGGGAAAAATTATGACATTTCAGTAAAACAAGATGGCGGCCAACGTGACTTTCGTAACTTTTTTGTTTTCCAACCGATTTTGTTCAAACTCGCAGTACTTGAGGAAATAGTTTATAGAAAAAATACGCAGACGCGGGGTGTAGATTTGGGTAAATAAAATTACTCCATTTTTCGGGAAAATCGAAATATGAACTTTTTACAAAATGAGTATGAGCGACCACGTAAATTGCTCCGAGCACTTACGCGGTCCGCTTTAGCGGGCCGCGCCCCCACGCTAAAAACTAGTTATAATATATATAGCTCGATTACCACTCACTCACTGACTCATTGACATAATTGTTCTCCCAGAAGGAGACGAAAAATGATATAATGATGTATGGGAGATGTGTTTGGGTGCGGGAGATGACTAGGGAAAAATTATGACATTTCAGAAAAACAAGATGGCGGCCGACGTGACTTTCGTAACTCTTTTGTTTTCCAACCGATTTCGTTCAAAGTCGCAGCACTCGAGGAAATGAGTAAATGGTTTCTAGAAAAATTGGAAAAATTTGGAAAAACAAAATGGCGGCCGAGATGTGGCGTTTTAAAATTTTTCATTTTTCGACCCCAAACCGCGGAGCCACAGATCCTAAACGGGATGGTTCAGGATGTCAATTTTTTTTTGTTTCGCCCACAATTATCCTGAATTTTGACAAAACGGGAGTCATTTTTAAAAATCCAAGATGGCGGCTGTTCTGGAGGCCAATCAGTGTGAGGTATGAAAAATCGCAATTTTGAAACTCAAATTTCTCACAGTTGGCAGCATCGGAGCGTTTCGACTTCTATGGGACGATTGTGAGTTTTGACTCGAAGTATTGAGTGGGGAAAAAAATTACCCCATTTCTCGGGAAATTTCGAGATTTTCCCCAAAACGTAAAAAATCGAAATACGGACTTTTTGCAAAATCCGAGTATGAGCGACCAAGCGTCCTACTGGTACAAATAACATTTGAGTATTTTTGTCGCCAAGGTCTGGCAACACTGGAATCTATCAAAGAAAAAGTGATTTTCGACATGGTCACTTTTCAAGGGCCATCATGTCGCCTGGGTGCGAGCGAGATGAAAAATTGTAACGTTATCAGGAGCGGTTAATCCTGTAGTTACTAGGAAGAATACGAAACTATGTAAAATATTTATGTGGAATGGGGTGGCGGCCATTTTGTTTTTATTTAATTTTTTTGTATATTTTGATCGTGTTTTTGAGGCACTTGGCAACATTTTGGAAAGTCGACATGTATGAACCGATTGTGTAACTCGACCGGCAGTATCGAGATATATAAGCTGTGTTGCCACATTTGAGGTAGTTTTCGAGATTTTCCCCAAAATGTCCTCCTGTAAAATTTTGTATGAACAATTTTTTTTCACTTATGGCTTCGTATAGAAGTCAAGAAATGACTCGGCGAAAAATATGGAGAGAGCTGACGATTGAGGATTTCGGAGACGGGTGAAGAGCACAGCCAGGGTATTGAAGATAGGTGGGAGGTGCTCGACCAAATGTTATTCGAAATCTCGTGCAAATGCCAATGAGCTGAAAAAAAATTCAAAATGGCGTAAAAAAGATGGCTGCCATACAAATTTCGTCGGAGTCTATCTCAGAAAGTATGAATGGTAGAAAAGTGGTTTCTTAGCAAAAGATGATCAGGATGAGAGGGTTTTTATTTATAGAAAGAAAAAAAATCAAAATGGCGAAATTTTTTTTTCATACTAATTTGTATGGCGATTATGAACTATAAGAAAATTGTCATTGTTTTCCTGCAAACAGATAGGAAACGATAGAATGATGTATGGGAGATGTGTTTGAGTGCAGGATTGGAGTAGGGAAAATTTATAACATTTCAGAAACACAAAATGGCGGCCGACGTGACTTTTGTAACTCTTTTGTTTTTCAACCGATTTCGTTCAAACTCGCAGTACTGGAGGAAATGAGTAAATTGATTATAGAAAAAATGGAAAATCTTGTAAAAACAAGATGGCGGCTGAGCTTTAGTGTTTTCAACATTTTCATTGTTCTACCTCAAACCGGGACCGTTTAATTCAAATATGTCACAGTTGGCAAGATCAGAACATTAGCATGTTTATGGGGTAATCGTACGTAAAGACTTCGGGTGTCGATTTGTATAAAAAAATTACCCCATTTTTGGGGAAAAATCTAAATACCCACTTTTTGCAAAATCCGAGTATGAGCGACCAAGTAAATGGCTACCAGCAGTTACGCGGTCCGCTTTAGCGGGCCGCGCCCCCACGCGAAAAACTAGTTATTATAATATATATAGCTCGATTACCACTGACTCACTGACTCACTCATTGACATAATTGTTCTCCCAGAAAGAGACGGAAAATGATATAATGATGTATAGTAGATGTGTTCGGGTGCGGGATGGGAGTAGGGAAAAATTATGACATTTCAGAAAAACAAGATGGCGGCCGACGTGACTTTCGTAACTCTTTTGTTTTCCAACCGATTTCGTTCAAACTTTCAGTATTCAAGTAAATGAGTAAATAGTTTTTAGAAAAATTGGAAAAATTTGGAAAAACAAGATGGCGGCCGAGCTGTGGCGTTTTAAAATTTTTCATTTTTCGACCCAAAACCGCGGCGCCACAGATCCTACACAGGGTGGTTGAAGATGTCAATTTTTTCTTGTTTCGCCTACAATTATCCTGAATTTTGACAAAACGGGAGTAATTTTTCAAAATCCAAGATGGCGGCTGATCTGGCGGCCAATCAGTGTGAAGTACGAAAAAACGCGATTTTAAAATTCGAATTTCTCACACTTGGCAACATCGGAGCGTTTCGACTTCTATGGGGCGATTGTGTGTACAGACTCGAAGTATTGAGTGGGGGAAAAAAATTACCCCATTTTTCGGGAAATTTCGAGATTTTCCCCAAAAAATAAAAAATCTAAATACGGGCTTTTTGTGAAATCCGAGTATGAGCGACCACGTGTCTTACTCGTACAAATGACATTTGGGTATTTTTGTTGCCAAGGTCTGGCAACACTGGAATCTATCAAAGTAAAAGTGATTTTCGACATGGTCACTTTTCAGGGGCCATCATGTCGCCTGGGTGCGAGCGAGATGAAAAATTGTAACGTCATCAGGAGCGGTTAATCCTGTAGTTACTAGGAAGAATACGAAACTATGTAAAATATTAATGTGGAATGAGGTGGCGGCCATTTTGTTTTTATTTAATTTTTTTGAATATTTTGATCGTGTTTTTGGGGCACTTGGCAACATTTCGGAAAGTCGACATGTATGAACCGATTGTGTAACTCGACCGGCAGTATCGAGATATATAAGCTGTGTTGCCACATTTGGGATAGTTTTTGAGATTTTCCCCAAAATGTCCTCCTGTAAAATTTTGTATGAACAATTTTTTTTTCACTTATGGCTTCGTATAGAAGTCAAAAAATGACTCGGCGAAAAATATGGAGAGAGCTGATGATTGAGGATTTTGGAGACGGGTGAAGGGCTCAGCCAGGGTATTGAAGATAGGTGGGGGGTGCTCGACCAAATGTCATTCGAAACCTCGTGCAATTGCCAATGCGCTGAAAAAAATTTCAAAATGGCGAAAAAAAGATGGCCGCCATACAAATTTCGTCTGAGTCTATCTCAGAAAGTATGAATGGTAGAAAAGTAGTTTCTTAGCAAAAGATGATCAGGGTGACAGGGTTTATTTATAGAAAGAAAAAAAATCAAAATGGCGAAATTTTTATTTTCATACTAATTTGTATGGCGATTATGAACTATAAGAAAATGCATTGTTCTCCTGCAAACAGATAGGAAACGATAGAATGATGTATGGGAGATGTGTTTGAGTGCAGGATTGGAGTAGGGAAAAATTATGACATTTCGGAAAAACAAAATGGCGGCCGACGTGACTTTTGTAACTCTTTTGTTTTCCAACCGATTTCGTTCAAACTCGCAGTACTGGAGGAAATGAGTAAATTGATTATAGAAAAAATGGAAAATCTTGTAAAAACAAGATGGCGGCTGAGCTTTAGTGTTTTCAACATTTTCATTGTTCTACCTACAACCGGGACCGTTTAATTCAAATTTGTCACAGTTGGCAAGATCAGAACATTTGCATGTTTATGAGGTGATCGTACGTATAGACTTCGGGTGTCGATTTGTGAAAAAAAATTACCCCATTTTTGGGGAAAATCTAAATACCCACTTTTTGCAAAATCCGAGTATGAGCGACCAAGTAAATGGCTCCCAGCAGTTACGCGGTCCGCTTTAGCGGGCCGCGCCCCCACGCGAAAAACTAGTTAATATATATATAGCTGCTTGTGCTGATTCACTGACTGACTGACTGATTGATCACCTCTCCTGAACAATTTTGTATGAAAAAAAAATTTTTCAATGACCATTTCGTATAGAAGAAAAAAATTCATTCGGAGGAAAAATACGGAGAGAGCTGATGATTGAGGATTTCGAAGACGGGTGAAGAGCACAGCCAAGGCTATTGGAGATAGGTGGGGGGTGCTCGACCAAATGTCATTCGAAACGTCATCCAATTGGCAGTTAGCTGAAAAAAATTTCAAAATGGCGGGTTCAAAATGGCCGCCATGAGAATTTTCTCGATATCTCGGAAAGTATAAAAGATGGAAGAACTGTTTCTTGACAAGAGTTGATCAGGACAAAAAGGTCTATTCGATGGATAGAAAAAAAATCAAAATGGCGTATTTTTTTTTACCATAGAAAATGTATAGCGGATATTGAAGAGACTAAAAGTTGGAAGGCAAATAGGGGGGAAGACGGCACGCGGGCCACATGTGGCCCGCGCCCTCACGCGACCTACTAGTTAATATATATATAGTTACTCGTGCTGATTGGCCACTGACTCACTGACTGATTGATCACCTCTCCTGAACAATTTTGTATGAAAAATTTTTTTTTCAATGACCATTTCGTATATAAGGGTATTCATTCGGAGGAAAAATACGGAGAGAGCTGATGATTGAGGATTTCGAAGACGGGTCAAGAGCACAGCCAAGGGTATTGAAGATAGGTAGGGGGTGCTCGACCAAATATCATTTGAAATGTCATCCAATTGGCAGATAGGTGAAAAAAAATTCAAAATGGCGGATTCAAAATGGCGGCCATTTGAATTTCGTCAATATATCGGAAAGTATAAAAGATGGAAGAATGGTTTCTCGACAAGAAGTGATCAGGATCCGAAGGTCTATTTGATGGATAGAAAAAAAATTCAAAATGGCGGAATTTATTTTTCCATAGAAAATGTATGGGGAATGTTGAAGAGACTAACAGTCGGTAATTATGCAAGGTTGTGATGCAGTTTTTCGGAGAGTTACTAGAGAAAAATATGGAGAGAGCTGATGATTGACGATTTCGGAGACGGGTGAAGAGCACAGCCAGGGTATCGAAGATAGGTGGGGGGTGCTCGACCAAATGTAACTCGAAACGTCATCCAATTGGCAGTTAGCTGTAAAAAAAATCAAAATGGCGGATTCAAGATGGCCGCCATACAAATTTCGTGTTGTTCTACCTCGGAAAGTATAAAAGATAAGAGAGTGATTTCTTTGCAAGACGTAATTAGAATCTCAAGGTCTACGGGATGAATGAAAAAAAATCAAAGTGGTTGAATTTATTTTTCCATGGAAAATGTGAATGCTACAATAAACAAGGCCTATGAAAAACTATGAAAAGTATGAGAAGAGATGATGGTCTACGATTTAGATGATGATTGAGGAGCACGGTCATGGATTTAAAGATAGGTAAGGGCTGTTTGAATAAAAAATACACTGAACCTCATCATGAGGTTCAGTGTATTTTTTATTCAAACAGCCCTGAACTATCTTTAAATCCATGACCGTGCTCCGAGGTAATTCTTTTAGCCCATTGCCAATCGGATTCCAATTGGCGATGGAGATGACGGCGATTCTTTTATAGGTGAGAAGACAGCCCGCGGGCCACATGTGGCCCGCGCTCCCACGCGCCCTACTAGTTATTATCTAAATCTATACTAGCTGACCCGGCAAACGTAGTTTTGCCATTAGGGGTATAAAAAATAGGTTACGAGCTTACGACCTATTCTCAGACCTACCGAACACGGAACATTCACAAAAAAATTCATAACAATCGGTCGAGCCGTTTCGGAGGAGTTTGGTTACAAAATTGGCACAAGAATTTAATATAAGTATTAGATTGAAAAAATAAGTTAAACTATGATGCATTTTTATTAGATATTACCACTGTTATACTAATAATACCTTAACTATCTTTCTATTCTATCTTTTTCATCCAATTTCTTTTTGAAGAAGAAATTGGATGGTAGCGATCAGCGGGTAAATATGAGTAGGGTGGAAACATTGTGGTAAAGTGCTCTCACTTAGTCCACCTGTGGAACTCAATACGCTGATACTGAATGATAATATGAATTCCATCTTCCTAACTTATATCTAAAATACTCCAAAAAGGCATGAATGATTCATAAACACCTGAACTAATAGTCTTGCCTAATCGACCCTTATCCCTGTTCTTGAAAGTAAATAATTTGAATGAATCGAGAAATATTCTTGTACATAAATAGGATTTGTATTTAATTCGACGAGCTGGAGTAAAATGTCAGCACAAACCACAACCTGTGGGCTCGCACGTCAGCTTTTCAAATGTAAATCCTGTTCCCTGAGTAAAACGGAGAAACAAAACTATCATTTTTAATAAGACAAAATGATGAGGGAATAAATCTCCATCGTATTCTCAACGTTTGTACAACAGAAAAGGGGTATATCTATATTTTGCATCGTACTTTTTTTACTAAGCAAATACATGCATCTGTTTTATATAGCGTTCGTTATTATGCGCTCAGGACAGACTGTATTAAAAAGACAGCGGGGCTGTGATTGTATTTTCTTATAAAGTGCCTGCACATCGCTTGCAAAATTGACATCCAAATCAGATTAATCCAATCAATGGAAATTTATGAAGCACCCGAGAGCGCTCCGTACCATTGAGAGACGAAACCTTCGCTAATCAGCTCTCGACCGCATCCTGTCTTCGCTACATTTTTTATTCATTTTTCAATTAGGTTATACAGGGCTATACAAGAGATATCTAAATGTGTATAAGTAATATTTAGTTTGATGTTAAATAATATTAGATATATGCATGTTCATTGCTCTGTATCGCGCAGCCATACCTTAGAACATACCACCGCGCGATCAAGTTCATCGACATCGTGAGATTCACGTAGAGTAATGTAAGTAGCTCATTAGAGATTTTTTATGTAGGTAAGCTTGCGCTTGATGGCAATCATCAGATTATTTTGTGGGTGTGGAGTAAGAAATACAAGCGAATGATGAGGTGCTTAAAGTACACTCTTTGAAAACGGTGAATTTTGGGTACATTTTTTTTTTCGAAAACCTGTAAAAAATAACAGTGGAGACTTCCATTTCAAAATACGTTCTGTTTCACTGGGGTTTCACCTAAATGTAGACAATGTCACGTTCAGATCAGCTCCTGCTGATTTTGGTAATGGGCGTATGTAAATAAATAATTTCACATTTTATTTAAATAAGGTTTTGATGTACCTGCTTTGGCTTTTTAGTCAAGGATTAATATTCAAGAAGCAACGAGCATTGAACACCATTAGAGGAATCACATTTGAATTATTCCGAAATTTGCCAACGTCTTTAAAACTCGCACAATTCTGGTTTTTGCGGCAATTATTGAGACGTGCGGAGCGATCGCCTTCCGTTTAAACATTCTTTGATTTATGTGTCTGCTTCGGTTCATGCCATGAGTAAAATATAAGCCGACCCATCAAATATGCAGACTTTTGGATACCGAAGCAACTCCACGGCTTATTATAATAAAAATACGATAGTTCATGTTGTGACACAGCTATAAAACAAAATTGTACCTTCTAACCTGTTTCAGGATAATTTTGGACTTATTGTCTCTAAGATTTTGTACATATTGAGTTAATTTTATTTTAAAGTTCCAACTTTAAATAACCTAGAATCTGGACTTTTTTAAATGATGGTTAATTTATGTTTTGTCTGAAAATTCACTCTTTTAACCATTCCGTTGTCTTGTCTAATACAATAAATAATTATTGGCAACAATTTAAATAATCACTCACCAAACGTTTTACTTAGAGTAGTTTTGGAAGTGGAGTACCTACCTAACGAAAAATTATATTAATTGTCAATGTTTTAGAATATCGTGATCATTCAAATCTTTGAACATTATTCTATGTTTCAATGGTAGTAATGGAAGTAAATAGGTATCTTGCAACTTGTAAGAAAAACAGTTTTTTTTACATTTTATGAGTAATTTCGGTCGAGCTGCGCGACCAAAAATGTAAAAAATAGCAAGTTGAAAAATAACATCAAAATTGGTAATTTAGAAACTCCAAAAGCGAAACATTTCTGAAATGACCACAAAATATATTGACAGAATAAATCGCCTGCAACCATTAACGTGTATAAAAACAATTTTATATGAGTTTTAATGATACGTTACCAATTTTAAAGAGTATAAAAAGTGCAAGTAATAATAAAATTTATATAAATGAAATCGCGGCCATATTTGTGTTGGATGAAGGCCAATGGCCAGCGGTTGATACGCGTCAATCTCCGGCCATTTACGCGACTGTCATTGCGACTTGGACGCGTAATTAAAATCAATATTTATGGCCTTATTAGAAGACATAAATAAGAAACGCTGGACATTCCCCGGCTGATGTGTAGTGACACTCGTTCACAGGAGGACATGCGATCATAAACATTGAAGTACCCTCGGGACTTTATTGACATGTTGATAAGCCTCGCTTATTTTGTAAAAATAGTACAGCTAGACCAATATTACGAACCCAAACTCAAACTCAAAATGTCTATACAATTACCCATGGTACCCCGGGGGGACCATCGGGGGTACCACGGGCAATAAACGATATTTCACATAGGCCTAACGTACAGGCTCTTGTAAAACGTCAAAATGATATTTGTCACATATACGAGCATATCCAGCCTGCAGCATGCAATAAAATTCATACCTATATGCTGCACAGTACATATTTTTCTTTAATTAGTCATTGTAATATCCGGTATCACTTCGAATAAATATAGTTGATGTGCTCGCAATAATTAATGTCAAGTCAAGAGTTAAGAGGATAAGTGCGTTACATTAAAGATAACTAAAGCCTTTAAACGTACGACAGTTGTAAATTTCAAGTCTAAATGACTTAAAGAATTAAAGAGTCTTAGATTGAACTAGCTGTTGCCCGCGGCGCCCGCGTGATTTTTTTTTTTTTTACATATACCGTGGAATTCCTTGATTTTTCGCGGGATTTTGGTGTGATGTTATACAGAAACCTGTTCTTACTTCGCACGGGTTATCTTGTGGTGATTTTGAAAATTCCTTTTTCTTAATCATAATACACTCTAAAAAATAAAAGCCAACTAAGACTGATTTTCTCTTAGTTGACGATAAATTAATAATTACAATTATGATAATAAACTTAACAACAAAAGCTGATTAGTTATATCAGCAAGTTCATTATTGATTAAGCTAACAATGTAGGTATGTCTATTGACCCTAACAAATAAATACGTTGTTCCTATTATTATTTACTTCTTTGTGTGATACGATCATGTTTTATTATTTAGCTTAAACATGTACGTAAATTGAATCAATGTAGAATATACTCATTCACATAACGAATATAAATAATTGTTTCGATTGATTTTCATTATCAAACTAATCAATTTTTTTTATTTAAATCAACTATAAATTAAAATCTTCAAGACAACAAAGTTATAATGGTATTTTTTATTACTTGACATTGTTGGATTATTAATTAAAAATGTTAAATTCAACTAAGACGCTCATATTTAAAACGACTATTAATATTAGTAGATTGGACAATAAAGTCACGTAGTCCCTAGACCCGCGCGGGAGTGTAAGGGGGTACAGAGGCGGGGTCCGGGGAGCGGCGACGCAGGACTCGATAGTTTTTTAATGTTTCCTTCAAAATCAAAATCAGTTACAATCATGTTACAATTCTAACGGTGTCAGTGTAACTCGTCGCAGCCGTACTCGAACTTCAGCACGTTTTTTTTCATCTTGGTACTATTATATACCTACGTTTTATCTACTCGTATGGTGGATGGAGGATGGAGGATGTAAAGGAACTTCTCAAGACCTGGGAATTGGAAAAGCTCATACCAGTATTCAATCGTAAGTATCTCGATCGGTTATTTTGTTTGAAGTGAAGACGTTATACTAAACAATTTTAATTAGGTATTTTTTACTTTCTGTTTAAAATCGACGATGCCTTACTGTGTAAAAAATAGTCTCGTTTATTTATAATATAAAACTATGCTCGCGTCCCGACTCGATCTCTAAGGCCTCTTTTTATAAATCTTTTTGGTATTTTGGTAAACGACTGTAGTACAATCTCAGTATAGCCCAATGATATTACATATTATATATATATATATAAATCTATGGTATAGCCCAGTAGTAGATACATAGGTATACGTGAGGTACACTACATATTTAAATGGCAAAAAATGTTATTTTCAGAACAACAAATTACGATACAAGCGCTATCAGCTTTGAATAGTGACGACATCAAAGAGACGACCCTCTTGCGGGTCCCAGGTCGCTTTTCATGCGATGCTGGAGGGCCTGGAAAGCAGAGTTTTCATCTAAATATATTCCAAACATTAGAGTTTGACAACCATTTCTGTTGTTATGAAGTTAAAGAGTCAAATACAGCACAGAAGGTTGTCAAGTTCTACAATTCATTAGTACCTATCTCTGATACCATGTAATATTAATATTTTAAGAAATGGTAAAAAATGTGTAACGTTGCGCTGTACTATTTAATAATAAATTAATAAATAACTTAATTTTATCTCAAATATGTTACTTACACATAATAGTTAATTTCAATAATTAATGAGACTAATTTTAAATTTAATTATGATGTAAATTTAATATTTATAGATACTTACATAATTAAGTAATATTTAATATTTAATATTTAGTTAAATCTACAGTAAATAAGATATCTAATTCACTTTGATTAACTGAGGGTCATATTAATAAATCAATCTTAACACAGAGAGCGCTTTTGAGATCACACTTTAAAGAATTTAAAGTGTGAACTCAAAAGTGCTCTGTGGGTTGAGTGTGATTTATGTGACAAATGCCCGTTTGCACTAACATTTTAAGTGACACCTAAGTCCTTAGGTGACAGTTGTTGTAAATGAAAACTGTCACCTAAGGGCTTAGGTGTCACTTAAAAAGTTAGTGCAAACGGGCATAAGTGTCTTAGTGCATATGAACAAGAGTAGTTGACATAATAATGTTACCTAATAGAATTGAACAAGTTTCATAGTCGTTTCAAAATATTTATGAGGTTCAAATTAAACAAGATCTTTGTTAGTTTGACTAAGATCAATTAGTCATTTTAGACATTTTCATATTAATATTGACCAATGTCTTAGTTAAATATATTAGAAGACATAGTTAGTATAGTAATTTAACGTGTTAATATTGAATAAGTTCTTAATTGCCTTAGTCATGTAACAATAATAGAAGCAATACAGTTGCCTAGTCTATTGAATTATGATAAACAATCAAAATCATCTTGTTTGATGTACCTGTGTTCTTGTTAGGCTCGTATGGAATCAAGATGTTTGATCACAATAATCACTACCTTGTTAGGAATAACTAATTTTTTTTTAGAGTGTATAAAGTTTCATTAATACGTAGTTGAAAGATCAAGAGGACGATTTTCATTGTAATTTTTATTCTGAAACCACGAAATATGTCAAAAATCATTTAATCATGTGAAAATTTGTACTGGTGGTAGAGCTCTGTTTTCAGGGTTCGGCCGGGTATGTACCACTGGGATACTCTACTAACAATATTCCCCGGCCCAACATAAGAGTCATTTAAAAATCTTTGCTTCATCTCAATACAATCCAAAATATCCGAATGGGCAATGGCTATATATTTGTTTACGTATAAAAAGACCTATGACATTCAGTCAGTTAGGATTTGTGAACCATTATTTTACCCTTTCCATATTGCGGATGATAAAAAAAGACGCGGCACTTCGGGAACGTCGACAGAAGTGAAAACTTTAATCTGTTCATGACTTAACAGTGCCATCTTAATATAAAGTCATGAAACAGTAAATTATATGACAGTTAATTATTATTAAAAAAAATTCGGCAGTACGTACCTATCTCAGAGTTTTACATTCAAGTTCCACATAAATTGTAGAGATGGCGCTATACGGTATAACGTAGCGAGTTTCATGATTTTTGTTCACTCTAAAAGTGAAAATCTTAAACCATACAAAATCTTCTGCTAAGACTATTTATTTACGGCTGTAAGGATAGTCCAGTCTAACTTTAGCTCTACGTCTTAGCCCTAGGTTCTTTATCCACTCCGAGTTTCAAGCACTTGAACTTATCGCTAAAGGTTCTGATGCCTGTAATTTCTGAACTACAAAAGTGATGATGATAAAATTTGTATGGAATAATCTCTAAAGAACCTCCTTTCTAACAAAGAAAGAATGAATCAAATCGGACAACGCGTTAATGAATTATAAGTAAATACACATTTTGACTTTGATGCCGTCTTCCAGGGAAATTATGATGAATTTCGGGACAAAAAGTATCCTATGTCCTACCTCGGGGTATGAGCTATAATCATGTCAAGTTTGATTTAAATCCATCCAGGGGATTAGCCGTGATGCGCGGTCGTGAAACAGACAGACAGACAGACAGACAGACAAAAATTAAAAAAATTACAGTTTTGGCTTCAGTATCGACTAAATAGTGTCCTCCAACAAAAATTTTCAAAATATCTTCAATGTACAGAATTCGACCCTTTACAGTTTTATTATAAGTAATAATAGATAATAGATATAGATATAGATGATATAAAACTCTTAAGAGAGTGCTATAAAGTTGGCAATTACAGGTCACAAGTCTTGTCTACGAATAAGTTTCCATACATTTTTGTACATCGTTATAACAACATACGATCAACGCAGGTGATCAAAATAAACATGATTATTTTCTTGCGTTAAAGGAAATATTTTTTCTCAATATGCTTGGAAATTTTAGCACTATTTCCACTGCTACACTAGCAAAAAATAATATTGTTGTTCGTTGTTCGTCATTGATTTCGAAACTTCTGCCCTAGGTACAACGTATAGTTTCATTCTTCATCATTTGTATATCGTTTATAGCTTTTTTTTTAATAAAGTTAAGATAAAAAACAAAATTGTTTACTGAATTGATGAAATCCCTGTCAGTGGTGAGAATAAATTGATGAAATTGATTGACGTTATATGGCAACGTTATGATCGTCCGCCTCTGGAATATTACTACAGTGACAGCAGAGGCCATTGTACACTATATTATGTTGAACTCTGAAAAACCGTTGTATTGGCTTGTATGTAAAATATTATATTTGATGACTTCAAATTTACGAATCACGCTGATATTTTTCCCTGATCGCTGAATATTTTTTCGTTATTAATCCTATACAAAGCAATTAGAAAATACTGAAAAGGTTAATTGACCATTGTAACTAAGATTTACACCAGTAGGTACTATTATAAAGCGGAAGGTATTTGTCTATTCTATACAATGGTAACAATCAAAATCCAGTCTAGAACAAAGGTAAATGACGGAGATTTTAAAAATTCTCAATATAATTATAGTGTATTTATTAATAACGTGAATAATTGTACAAAAACACTTCATGTTATGACACCCCAGAATCGTAATAGGTAGTATGAGAGATGTGTTATCTCATTATAATATCATTTACGAATGCACTCATATACTTACTCAATCATTTCGAGACATTAAGATATGACGATTCTCAGTATCAGTAAAAAGGATCGAACGATGCTCATTATTGTCTTTAATTATGACAGTTTACCATATACGAATGCTTTACTCGCCTCCGTCCGACCAACGCGCAAAAAGCAGCAACTCCTGTAAGAGCTCGCCTATACAAAGCAACTTGATATTTGACAAAAAATATCGTATTAGATGTTATGCGAAATGTGTATGCAGGACCCGGCGAAAATGTTTCATTATCATACGTGGAAGTCTTATCGCCATCTTTGCATTACCGGCCCCACTGTTTCTAATTATCACCTTGAATCAAACAAGATATTAAATTATGCATAGAATTTATGTTTTTATTAAATTAATAACACATTTCAGATTCCAGGAATTTCTAGCAATTAAGATAAAGATAAAATAGTTGGTTCTATTCGGCGACTTGTCAGAAATTCGTCGAATCGACATCTCGAATTCGAAATCACTCAGAATAAAATACAAATTATATTTGGAGTTCATCAGATTCTGTGGAAAACTATAGGTACTAAAAATTTAAAAATATACGTCGATTTTGTCTATCGGGTAGGTAATAAGTTTTTCTTCTGATAACTTAATTATAAATGAGGACGTTATTTTTTTTTCAAAAAGGTAAGCATTCACTTTCCCATGTCCAAATATAAATCTCTACATCTATCTGATTCTTGTCTCAAATGAGTACTTTACATACCTAATTAATTAATTAATAATAATTAGTAACAAAAATGAAACTACTTATTCAAAGATTTTTAAAAACAAATATTTAGTCAGTCAAAATTGCGTCGACCGATGCGTAATCTCTTTTTCTTTTTTCAGTATCGATGTTAAATAAGGTTTCGGGTGGTTTTCTTAATTCTTACAGAATTTCATTTGGTGTTTACATATCGATTCTTACAGCAAATGCAGTAAGAGGGCCGGAGTTAGACGAGCATGGTTAATTGCGGCTATTAGAACAGATGGCTTATTCATTTGTAGAGCAGTCGGTCGTTGTGCTCATGTCGTAAACTGGCGATTCGTTCCCGTTCTGATGTTATTGTAGCGTTTTGTCTATGCTCAGCTATTTTATTGAGCCGTTTTGTTGCGTCTGATACACAGGATTTACTTGCGTCTGTATGCATAATTCTTTTATAATCAAACTCATCTAAAAACTACGTACATACTCTGTTTTTGAACTGCATGGGCTGATTCTTTATCATTTGTTAGCAACTGGCACAACTAAGAAACTAGCATGGTATGTTGCCATGATACCATACCAGCCTAGGTTGGTAAATTCTGCAAAAATAATACTAAAATAGGATTTTTCTCCATTCTCTTAATTACTAACCCAGTGCGAGTTGTTAACTAACATCTGGCAGTACATACCGCTGTCAGTCACTTACATTAGTGCCATTTTAAAGTTTTGACAAATTAAAAATCCGGCTTCAGGGCGGAACCTAAAAATACATGCGTAACGTTACTAAGTGCTGATCCTTTATATGTTTAATCAATGGTAGGTATGCGGCCAATCACTTGTATCTATTTGAATTCAATTTCGCTCACGTGAGCTGTAAAAATAAATAAAAGAACGAAGCTATGATACGGGGCGGGTTGCGAGTTATGGGTCCCCTGCGCCAGGGCCGCTCAATTTCTCTAATTAATTAACGATCCCGTAGATAAGAGCCGCTGACAACCTTATTTGTGGCGAACAAATCTTAGAGGCATAAATTTTAACGTACATGCTCTAAAGTTGTAAACTGTATGCACGATTACCGGTACAGCGATAAATATGGCCCCGAGGCCCAGCACATCCTCGCGCATTGCTCCAACGAACCACTAGTAGGTAATTGTAAATTACTGGTAGAAAATTGTATTGTTTTCACTAAATAATCTGTTAGGTACTATCATATTATAGATAAGCCCCTAGTAATTAATGTAGAATCGCGATGAAACAGTTAAACTCTGTCTTGTAAGGGAACGAAAAGGTTCGTCAATTTTCAAACAGATTCGTTTGCACTAGTCGATTGTTTTGGTATGTTGACATTATAGAATCTTCCAGAACTAGTGCAAGTGAAAATCGACACTAAGGTGACGAACCTTTTCATTCAGCGACTATAGTTAATTTAAAATTTGGAGCAAAAGTCCCTTTAAGAAATGTATAACAACAAATACCAAAAAAAACAGAATAAAATGAATACATTTTAAAAGAGACAAATACAAATACAAAAACAAACAGGGAATACAAGGGAATACAAAAAACGGTTTGATTTTTATTCTCTTTTTTTTTAAATTTGGCAGAGGTTCAGTTTAGTTTAAAAGTACTGAAAATTGGTCTTAATAGTACAGAATTCTCAGTGCATGAGAATGACTCGTATTTGGGCCTTTCATAAATTATAAACTAAAATCTTTAAAAAAAAAACAGATTTTAGTGTAGGTATCTTTTTAAAAAAAAAATCTTTAAAAAAAAAATTTTTAGTGTATCTTTAAAAAAAAAAGATTTTAGTGTATAATTTATGAAAGGCCGCTATCAGCAGCCGCGAGCGAGCGGCCGAGGCTGCAATAGGGTGTCATGTCGGCGCTCGGCAGGGTGACCGCCATGGAGCGTATATAAGCTTCGGTCAATTTGTCGGCACTGGCCGCGGCTATCCCACCTTCTATCCTTTATTAACATTTTTGTCTCCCTATATTTTTCACCGGACTAAAGTTATGAGATTCTGAGTGGGCATAGTTTTATTGCAGTAATTAAGATATGGACTTTAAGTTGTGCTTTTAAAGTTGGGGTGGTGAAATGCGGATAAAAAACGTATCTTGTCGAGTTAACGTTTAATTTATGAGCAATGTAAACAAGAACTGCATTAATTTTAAAGGCACTATCTGGTAGTAATACCTGAGTTTTTTTCTTAAAAATCTGGTATTTTGTTAATAAAAAATAATAAAGATATAAAAATATCAAAAGAAAAGTTTTGATTTGTAAGAGTGAAAAGAATACAAACTGATCTTATGCGTTTGCCAAACGCACGGTTGCTACTCGTATTATAAATATTTCCCAATATATTAATTATAGACTCATATTAATTTAATTACGAATACTTATATAAATACTAGCTGACCTGGCAAACGTTGTTTTGCCCTTAAGGATAAAAAAAAATAGATAAATTGAGATTTAAGCTATCCTATCTTTTAAGTTAGAGCAAACTGCACCCTGTGTGCGAATTTTATTAAAATCGGTTAAGTGGTTTAGGAGTCCATTGAGGACAAACATTGTGACACGAGATTTATATATATTAAGAACGGTTGCTACTCGTATTATAAATATTTCCCAATATATTAATTATAGACTCATATTAATTTAATTACGAATACTTATATAAATACTAGCTGACCTGGCAAACGTTGTTTTGCCCTTAAGGATATAAAAAAAATAGATAAATTGAGATTTAAGCTATCCTATCTTTTAAGTTAGAGCAAACTGCACCCTGTGTGCGAATTTTATTAAAATCGGTTAAGTGGTTTAGGAGTCCATTGAGGACAAACATTGTGACACGAGATTTATATATATTAAGATTAGAGTTCACCATTAATCTTTTTAATTTATTGTCTATTGCGAACATGCAATTGACTTTTGTCATTGATGTTTTATAACAATGTAGGTACATTTAATGCAGTTACCTAATTCTATCAACATACTCGTATCAGTCATGCAACGACTAGCAGCTTTCAACTGCACACTAAATTCTCATATAGGAATTGCAAAACAGTTATACATTCTAATATGTATAATAAAGTACATCAGAGAGTCACGAATTTGTATGTTTTGATTGGTATAACAATATAATTCAATATGGTTACCACATATTTTGAAGTCATGGTTCAGTTCCCATGGTTATTGTGGCCATCGAATAAAAATAACGACGTGACGGCACAGTGGACAGGTCATTGCTTAAATAAATCAAGATGGTAACAACTAATAAAATATTCTTCATACACGGTAACGGTCGTGCAATACAGACGTCGGCTACCGATTCTGTGAAGTCGTTTGGAAAGCAGGCTGTGATTTGCAAGGTCACGCGTATAACACGGATGTTCCCGATATTGAAATGTACAGACGTGCTTTATTCACCTACTTATCAACATATGCAATTTTAAAAGATCGGAGCCAAGTCGCCGTCCGCTGATAACTTTGGACCTTATGCGTTGGATCGAAGCCTCCATTTCACTCGGAGAAATCCGAACGTCTCGTCGTTGCCCAACACGACAGCAGTATGAGAAACAAATACTCATAATGAATACGAAGCAGACGAACGGTACGACACATCGTATGGTAAATTCCGTATGTTGCGAATTATTAAATTATTTATGCCGCATATCGCACGGTGCCGCCGATCGCTGAACCACAATATCGGGAATCCCTGTTCGGTACTAATGCAATAATTTGGCGTATTTTGCAATTGCGTATTGAATATTGAATAGTTGGTAAATAGTTTATGTTCCCGTCGTGGATTTCAGAGTACCTACGTGATCCGGCGCGATTCGGCTCGTTGTGAAATTGCGCGACACACAGATAACATACGTTAACAAGTGGTCGTTTCGAATAAAATTTTATGTCCTAGCTGGCTTAGATTTATATCAGTCAGAGGATCACTCTATCCATATTTACGCATTGTTCTTATTTATTTATGGCCTCTAACTTCCAAGAATATGTAACGACATATATTTAATATGTAATTTATTTGTTCTGATCTGTTGACTGTTACGAACAGTACCTAACTAAAGTGTTACACAATCTTAAATCGACAACTGAATAGCAAATGATATATCTATAGCCATATTTCCAAAGCTTTTAAGCAATAATGATTTTAAAATGTTGACACTTTTATATCATGGCCCTTTATGAAAAGAAATGTAATGAAATATATACTGTGTCTATCTAAATAAGAAAACTTTAAGATAGAGTACACGAACAAGACAACATCCAATGAAAATATTTCGACCTTTAAAATGAACTCATATTTCAATATGAACTGCATGGCTTGAATATCGTTGGAAAGGTTATAATGCTATTTGTCAAGTTATTGCTAACCTACCTATAGTTTAGAACGTTTATAGCGAGTTTGCACGATACAACTGGATAATAGTCTTGGAAAGCATGTTCATTATATTAATATCAACTGCGCTGAGCATTGAAAACTATGGACAAGTCAATCCCAATATTATCATTTTTATCGCCATGTCTTACTCTTGAATAAAAAAATTTATCGAATTTGAACTTTTTAAAACAATGGCGCGGCTCTACAAAAGTTTTTCACTGTGTTCTAAGATTCCAATAATAAATATCTTCCTACTTATAACTCGTACCGAAACACAACTGACATCTGCATGTTTTACGGGAATTAATTCTGGTATATTCGGTAGGTACTTACGCGAAACTCCGAATTCTCGTAAATATTTTTATTTAAATAATTCCATGTAGGTAGGCACTTGCGATTCTGCAAAAGAGAATTCTTTATTTGTAACGATCGTGAGGTGCTTTTTAATTGCATTTATATTGACACACAATTACCTACAATAAATGAAATTTTCCATAGCGACACCAGATGTCTCGTTTACTGGCTAAAGAATCCTCATCTACAAATACTTACTCTACTCGTACCTATTACATCATAATCGCATTAAAATATTAGATGAAAGTTAGTGAGTTACACCGATTTGGCTGAAATTTTGCAAAATATATATTGGGTATACCTTGTATCAACACATAAGCTTTTCGTTACCGATAATAATGCATGGTTCCCAAGGGGTTCGCGAAAAATCTAGATTTATTTACATACTCGTAGAGGTGCAGGCGTTAGCTTTGTGCATATACGGGATAGTTTATTTGTTAAGTACTTTATTAAGCCACAATAAAGCAATTGCACCTGATGCATAGGCTTATAAATCTATGGACGACGAGTGTAATACAAAATTCATGAAAAAAGTGTCCCGAGAAAACCTATATAATGAGTAGGTACATGAGTATTTTTATAAACAAACATATTTTTTAAAACATTATAATTTATGTCGATTGTATGTCATTCAGTTCAGACACTTTTTAGAGCTAACCCCAATCTTAATATATATAAATCTCGTGTCACAATGTTTGTCCTCAATGGACTCCTAAACCACTTAACCGATTTTAATAAAATTCGCACACAGGGTGCAGTTTGCTCTAACTTAAAAGATAGGATAGCTTAAATCTCAATTTATCTATTTTTTTTATATCCTTAAGGGCAAAACAACGTTTGCCAGGTCAGCTAGTAGTTTATAAATCAAAGTCCTGATTACGTGTATTTCACGTTACGTAGCGTGTATTTCAAGCCATGAAATTAGGATGGCAGTTGAAGACTGAATTATGACACACATATTTTTTTCTCGGGTTAAAAACAGATGAAAACCCGAAATCGTATTTTATGTTGCCCTTATTCTGTGTAAGCTCCCCAAATTACAGCAGTAGCCTTTTTCCACGGCTCCGCGTGATATTTAGTTTTCACATATCCCGATGGAAGTGTTAATTTCTGTTCATGTTCCCGGTCCCTGTTTCAACCTTTATAATTACTTTCAAGGAAGTTAGCTAAAGCAGTATCTATTAACAACTTAAAATTTTATAAAAAGTAGCTTACATCCTTTCCGAGCTCCAATCTATATATCAGTGCCAAATATCATCAAAATTGGTTCAGTGTGCGTAACAGACAAAAAAATTCACACACAATATTATTTGCTTTTGTAAGAGTGAATAAAATATAATTAATTTTTCTCGATTTGCTTGTATAGGCGTAGGCCCCTACCGAATTTCAATTAAATCCACCTGAACGTGTTAATAATACATCTTTAATCTAGTGTAGTATCCATATCTTCTAATGACAACGCGTGCATTGCGTGTCTAGTCAATCGCGGACAAAATAGAAATGATTTAATTTGGCCGCTGAGTGGCTCCGAGGGACGACTTACGTGAGGTGGGAACAGCATAAAAATATCAGCAAGTGTATATAAACTGTTATTATTTTGATGTGGTGGCGTATATTGTTGTTACGGATTTAGATATTCCTCAAATACAAAGTGAGAGGTGCAGGACACCCATTTTGTAGATGGCAGTTTTAAAGAGACGTCTCGGATTGAACTCCCAGCACGGACCAGTTTGGGATTTTAATATTATATTCGTATTTCGTAATTAGCTAAGGTTAAGTTGAAAACTTCGTAACAGATTATATTACTCTACCAGCAAAATGGCATTCCGAATATGTCCCCGGTTTTAGTCATTACATAGTTAAGCTCTAAATTGTAATTCAAAAAAAGGTAGATCCAAAAAAAATTTATCAAAAATCTTTTATAAAAAAGTATAAATAGATACTAATTAAGTTTAGTGAGTGGGGACAAGAACTAAGAAGTGATGTGGTGACAAGTGGTTGCTGCGTTTCCACGCTGAACCTAATCGTAGCGTAGGCTGATGCGTTGTTCTCGTTTTTTCCATTTTATATAATGCACTGTGATAAGGCTATAAGGTCGGTACTGGATACGTGAATGACTGCTGACCACAAAATTCACCAGGCAATCGCCAACAACAATCTAATTTCTTTATATGAATTTGAGTATACCATCTCAATACAAATTAAATTAACAAAGAATAAAAGAAAAGTTCGAACAGATTCAATCAACTGAAACCAACTACACTGTGACAGCACAGTGGCTCCGCTATCGTTCGTCATCACAGCCGGCCGTCGCGTGACGCGCTGGTGTTGACTTTATGGAGTGCTTGGGAACAAATTCGAAACACACCTCGTTTTAAGGCTCCCTTTTATGAGTTATTTCACGATTCACTCAAAACAACGTGTTAACATGAAAGTTATGATTTACTGTTAAACTTAAGCTTCAATAGCTATTTAATTAAGTATGCCCACCTCCCTAGTGCCCATACTTACGTCATTATTTCAGAGCTCAGAAGAGGAGACTGCAAAATAAAAAGAAAAAAATATTTATTCTTTAGGATTTTTATTTTTTATTTTTAGATTTTTTATTTTTTAGAGCTTTTGATTGTATCAGTACCATCAACTGGGGGGATGCCAATGTCAATGTCTATGGACTGTTCCTCTGTCTGGTTTAGGTAGGTACTTCGGTAAAGTCAAAATTTTACAAAACTGTTATGTTATATCAGTAATACTTAAACTATCTCGTAATAACCATGATTGGTATATTTAGCACAAAGACAGTTAGGTACGTTAGATCGCACAACTTTTAACCCTATTGTTACCCTTACTATTGGTTTATAGACAAACATGTAAGGAAGTAGAGCCATTTATATTTCCCCACTAACATAATATTTATACATTGGTACCTACACTTTTATATATATATATATATATTGGTTATACTTATATTAAACCTACTACTTTTACTTATATTACCTATAAATATTGGTTTATACTTATATTAAAAAAAAAAAATTGAAACTGTTTTGCTAAAGATATACATAATAACAGTTAAACAACCTAATTAAGCTAAGGTCAGGTTAACAACTAAATAATAGAGAATATTGCTAACTAATTTGTAAGAAAGTATGTACTAGCTATAATTATAAAAATTGTAAAACACTTTAGTATGTACTTTTCAGTAATAAAAGGCTTATTTATTTATTTATTTATTTACCTACACTTTAACTTCGTGTTGAAGAGTTGTAAAACAAAGACGACAATGATTAACGTTATAAACAAAACAGAATAGAACAAATTGTTTAATATACATAATAACTTGAGATAAAAATTGGGCATCGCGGGGTATTGCAAAGTTAACCCCCAGGCGCTCAGCCAGACGGGGCGGGGGTTCGTAATTGAAAAATAAAAGGCCGTAATAATGTAATTTACGTTACGTGCTTTTCAATGACAAAATTTGCTGTCTGTGTTTTTGTCAGGAGATTGAAATTGACTTACATGGTTGTTACATCCGAGTACCTAACTACGTACAATATATTTAATGGTGCCGGTTCTTATTTCGATAATATTATTTTAATATGAATACCTACTTATTATAATTCATACGCCATAAAGTAGAATTTAAAAGGAAAGTAATTGTACTTTTGCTGACCATCTAATGTTGGGCATTAAAGGCACCTGTACCTACTCTAATGAATCTAATTACCTGTATTCTAATGAATAAATGACGTTTATTTTATTTATTTATACAGAATCTACCATACCTTATATTACTCACATCCTATATACATGAATAGAATAATATTATATTATATTTAATATTACATAGATAGAAATTGTTTTTAAAGACAACAGAGTACCAGGTGCAGGTAGATGTGTAACAGTGTTCTAACGCGGCAAACATAGTATTAGGGGAGCCAAATAAAGCATAAACATATGCAATGAAATACCGAAGCGGAGCGTCCAAACATTTGTATGCAGATATTACGGTATACGGTAGAATTGTTTCGCGCTCCGGCCAACATTTCCGTACAATACGAGAACATCGGTCGAGGCGTGGCTGCGCTTGTTAGCGCGGGTGTAAATATGCGCCAGCGCAGGACCCTGAGGTCGCTTACTGTGTCTGCCGCATTGTGCACTAGAGTGTATACACGCTTCACATTATGTTCATAACCTAATAGATCTTATCGGAGCCAACATTGCGACAATGCAATAGCTGCTTGAAATACTTTCGAAATAAACAGAATAGTCCGATATTGATAAATGTTATACTTACTCAGTATGAATAAAAAATGTTTTTTTTGTACAATAGGTAATCAACGTTGAGCAACTCAAAAATATGTATAAAATAAGAAGAGCATAAATTTTTTCTTATTAGTACAAAATACCAACCATTGCAAATTGATTGGCCAGAGAAATAAGCTCTACAAAACTTTTTGGCCTGATCCTAAATTAAAATGCAAAAGGTACCTAAATAACTACATGTACTAGGCCGTTAAAAATAATAATAGTAGTTAGTATATTTAACTCAGTTTACAACACAACAAAGCATGACTTCTCTACGAAATAATCATAAAATTATACATAGCATTGGCAACGCTCAAAAGATATCTCACCAAAAACATTCTGTAAAAAACTAGCCAAAGTCAAAATGGAGCTGCTTGTTTATCTCTAAAAAGTACTGAAATCTAGACAAAGTCGTGCCAAGGTTCCTTACTGCGATTTCTTTATTATTATAGTTAATGTTGCGTGACTTGGCCGTTGAAGGGTACACAAGGGTTCAAACCAGGTGCTCCATGACACCATTGCACCAATCTGTCGCCAGAATTCATCGTCAATGAGTAGCGGTTCTTGGTCTTCAACGGCCAAGTCACACAACATTAACTATAATAATAAAGAAATCGCAGTAAGGAACCTTAGACTTGGCACGACTTTGTCTAGATTTCAGTACTTTTTAGAGATAAACAAGCAGCTCCATTTTGACTTTGGCTAGTTTTTTTACAGAATGTTTTTGGTGGGATTTCACTTCTTTTTGTTGAAACTTCAAAATATTACAAAATATTTCTGTCCGTTTTTCTAGATACATTAACTGCATAAATAACTTTGTAATCTCATATAATTTATATGGAATTACAAAGTTATTAATGCAGTGATCACCAGGTACTCCAGATCTTCGATTATCCTAGTTTTTATAGTTTTCCCTTTAGGTGGCCATTAAACCCTAACTCTGTACCAAATTTCAGCTCTCTGAGTTTATGGGAAGTACTAGTTCTATTTTGATGATCATGAGTCAGTCAGTCAGTCAGTCAGTGTCGAAAATGCGAAACTTTGCTTTCGCATAACTTCGGAACTATATGACCTACAGACTTGAAATTTTGGGTTTTAAGTATGTGATTATAGCTTACTGGATACCGAAAATTTCAGCGTTCTGGTCTTATCCAGAGGTTCTCAAATAGGAGCCCGAAAATGCGGCGAAATGGTTCCTGTAAAGATGGTACGGCAGTTTTGCTTCGCGCTTTGACTTTGGCGGGGGCACTACCGTGCCCCCTGATGAAAGTGAATCTATACAAAAGTCAACATATCAATTAGCAGGCAGGTCCATGTGGTTGTGAATTATACTGTATGCAAGTAATATATTCGACTATTGCAGTTAGTTTGTGGGTATTGTATTTCTCGAATACCTGAGTTGGTATGGAATATAGAGATAGGTATGCAGTCTAGTTTTGAAGTAGGTAACATTTCACATAAATAGGCAGGTGAATGTAGATAACTTTTTTTAATTCTGTTACTTATATTTAAATTTAAATTGCAATTTGCAACATTGACAGCTAATTCTAGTATTAAAAAAATAATGGAATAATGATAAAGTAAGGTAAGTACTTTTGTGAGGGTCTGTTGCATTTATACATACATAAGTTACTTGTAAAAAAGCCTTAAAAAGGAGCTAACTATTTTTTTTTGTTTTTATGATACTCTAGCTACTTTTCTTAGAGTACTGCACTCAATGAAGCGTTTAATGCGCTTTCATTTTTTATGTACTTTCTGTCAAAGTATTAAATACCTGTTATTTTTAATCGAGACCTAATATAAGGTGTTTTACAGTTAAAACTCGATTTTTTCAGACGGAAATCGTCACAGAAGAAATATATATCCTTCATATTTATTGTTTTTGTACGTAAAAATAGGTAAACACATAAGGCAACTTTTATACTTTGAAATTAACTACAGTAGGTACTTTACTACTCTAAAGTGCAATATAAGATTACTTCATCGAAATTAGTACAAATAGTTTCCATATAACTTACTTATCAATTTTCTGAGCCGCCAGAGCGTGGTACCACCTATTGATATGACCTAGGTACACCGGCATAATTTATATTAATAGGAATTTTATTGTAAATAGCTTCGCCAATTTAATATTACGTTCCATAATTGTTCATTAAGATATTTTCATTTATTCATAGTAGGTAACAAAGTGCACAGGGTTGTCATTGGCCACTATTTGAATTTATAATTCGAATTTCAAATACCAATCAAAATCAATGAAACTCCTCGTAAGATTTATATTTTACTAGCTGACCTGGCAAACGTTGTTTTGCCCTTAGGGGTAATAAAAAATAGATAAATTGAGATTTAAACTATTTATACTTATAATCGGTTAAGTGGTTTAGGAGTCCATTGAGGACAAACATTGTGACACGAGATTTATATATATTAAGATATATTTTACATTTCTAATAATTTATTTCCAAATCTTTAATTTGGGTCAACCCAAAAACCAATTAGACTATTGCTGTAGATTAGGTTGCTATGGTGTGCACGTTTCACCGTTAGATGTTTTCCATCACCATCCCGCAAATGATATTTTATAGTTCTTTAAAACGTAAATTTTGATTATATCAATCTCACAGGCCTGTAGATTTTTAAAAGCTATATATTGTATTTTAAACCAAATTACAAGTTGTATACATTCCAAGTTTCAGCTAAATCGGTTCAGTCATGGTGGCTTGTATTATTATCAAATAACCTGCAACAACCACGAGAACCCAGACTTGGCCAGTATGTGGTTTGTTGGTGGTGGTGGTATTTTACCAACACCCTTCCAGACCCTTATAAGTGTAATAAAAAAAACTTAAAAAAATTAAAAGAACAGTGATAGCCAGACCACGGCACTGACCTTTGCCGATCAAAAGAGTGGGGGCTCGAATTCCGGACGTACCTCAGAATTTTCGGAATTATATGCGTTTTAGGAAACAAATTATCATTTCCAAATTTAACGGGGAAGAAAAATGTCGTTGGAAAATCTGCATATCTGAAAGTGCACCACGTTCACAAAGGTATGCGAAGCCCGCCATCCCGCATCTTGGCTAGCGTGTTAGACTATGTTGGGCAACCTCTCTCATTCTGAGAGAAGAGCTATGCCTAGCAGTGTTACATAAAAATTAGTTGAGAAAAAATATTGTTGGGTAGAAATTGACAACCCTAGCGTCACTTAGTTAAATAAAGGTGGCGCGGGCGCATACCTTTCACGATGCGCCAACGCCCAACGCCTAGCCTAATTAAAGCGGGACGTGACATAGCTTCGTTATAAATTTTTAATCTGTTGCCATTGCAAAAGAAATAACCATTTAAAAAACAAAAGAATACTATTTCCGATCGACTCATTTAAAATTTGTTTTTTTACGTTTTCTCTATATCCCCACATATTATCGTATATTCTATAGATTTTTAATTTGAGAAAAACATCACCGTGATATAATCGTGTTTATGTCTCCTTGGCTTCGCTACGTTTTAGATGAATGATGAAGCGGACGCACATCGCGGTGCAAAATATAAATCGAAGCGTTATCGTCTTCAGGGATCAACCGCCGCAGTCGTTCGCCTCAGTCGAGAGTCGATTCGATGAATAAATATCGATTTCCATACTCAAATGTGAGTGAAGGTGTAAACCGAACCTCGAGGTGAGACAGGCGTCAACGCACCGCGTCGGCAGCCTCGCTGATCTATAACTCCTTATTATTATTTGAATGAGATCTATTGATCGGCAAGGTGTGGAGTGGAACTCGCGATCCGATCCTCGGAAGATCATTTTGTTCGTCTGGAAGGACCGCTTTTGAACTAACTTGACGTTACAATGGGGACCGTTGACGGCAATGATTTAAAATCTGTTAACAGGACGCTTCTCTTTTTAACGATTGGTATACAATTTCCATAAATGGGCCCTCCAGATGATCTCAGTAGGTATTCGGAATGCATTACTATAATAAGGAATAACACACTCAAAGCGCTGCGTAAAATGGCGCTGGACGATCTATTGGAATACTGGCGATGTGGTCTGAAAGCGAACAATGTTGTGAGGGATTATACGTGATGAAACTGAAATCCCCACCCTAATGAGGTTCCCGCTCATTGCTTCTCGTATTATCTCAAGTAATTATCTGCTACTCCCGGCCCATTGTGGATGGCAGAGCATCAAGATGTCAATTAATGTTCAATACTGTTATTAAAACATCTTGATACTTATCATTGATTTGTACTTATTTTCATCATTAGAGTCCTTTGTAAAGTACATAGGTACAACGCAATAAGATAGAATAAATAAACTATTAAAATGAATCAACAACACTTTTGTTAAGAATTAATATTCCTTGACTAATTATTATTATTGCACCTCTACTTAGGTATAATATCAGATATCTTATGACATTTTGCAATAAGATAAAAAGATGGAAAAGGAAATTCGCGCATTCTTGTAGGTGTATTTTTTTCAATTATTTTTACTTAAAAAGGCATTGATGATTGGTCCACAGGAGTGGTCATAATATGACTATAGAGGTGCTGTTATAGCAACTATAGGTAAAAGTAAATCCTTTAGGTAATTACATAATACCAACAGTTTCTTATTCAACATTGTTGGTAGGAAAATCATTCAAAAAATATCACTCGTAGCCCTTGAGCTGTACTCGTAGTATTCGAACGGGATGTGGGTCGCACACACTACTCGTAGGCACCTCTCAAGGCGGTCGGTGCCAATCATCGGTGATAAAATAATGACTCCTCAGCAGGAAGCGCAGTTATTCGCAACGCCCGCCGCCGCGCCGGCCGCGCATAGGGGCTTTTAATCAACACTTTATTGTTTAATGACCCCTCGTCCGACTCGTAAATTAAAAGGGTGACGGCTCAAACCCTATTGACGAATGCGTAATATGTGAACGGATTTGCGCTGAATATTTGATGGCAGATGATAATAGCAGCGCGATTCAAAAGCGCATCCAAGAACATCTATAGGTATACCTATATCTATATACCTACATGCGATTCGCTAAAATGTTTCTCTCAATCTGAAACTTTTTCAGTATGTGCGAGTATCCTTTTATGAGTTTTATTATAGACTAGCTGTTGCCCGCGGCTCCGCCCGCGTGCAGTTCGTTTTTTTTACAAAAATGTTTCCCGTAGAATTTCTTAATTTTTCCCAAGATAAATGAGTGGTCCCTGGGTTCGATCGACCCGTAAAGGAGTCTTCTTCCAATCTCTCCTGTCAACGTGCTATCTTCTTTCACACAATTTACCTATATCTTCTTTGGTCTTCCTCTACTTATACACTCTGTCGAAATCGCCTATGTTACTCAATTCGCATGGAGTAAGACAGAGTGGGGCGTATCATCGTGGATTGTAATATCTATACTAACCAAACTTATCTTATTCTGAGATGATACCAACGCCCAGATATTGTAATTAAGCATTCTGATGCGCTGCTGTGTACGTAGCAACCCGTTCCTGCTACGTACGGGCTATCTTGTATAGTTATACCTAGTTGCACGATCAAAAGGACGATTTAAACTGTCGATATTTCGACCCCAGTTTGATTGCGCTACGTAGATAAGTAGCTATAGGTTTTTTTAAACATCCCACGGGTGCTCTCAAATTTTTCAGCATGAAAAGTATCTTAAATGTTGACCGGGCATATATATAAAGTAGGGTCATAAAATTTCATTTAAATCCGTTACTTGAAAGACGCCTGCTTTGCCTGTTTTTGTAATGTTTTCTTTCCCGCGGGAACTCGATTGGATTAATAAGTTTTACTATATATATTTTGTTAAAGAGGCAACATAAGGTATCAGCATAACAAATTTTACTAAATTAAGTTCATTAGTTGTTGTTTACAAAGCTGTTAAATTAATTGCAGTTTTTAAACTATCCCTAGGGAACTCTTTATTTTACCGGGATGAAAAGTATCCTATATGTTGACCAGGGACATAAGCTACCACCACACAAAATTTCATTGGAATCGGTCCAGCCGTTCCAAAGATTAGCCCGTACAAACAGACAGACAAACAGACAAACAGACAAACAGAGAAACAAAAAATTTGAAAAAAATTTAAATTAGTTCTATTTCACTTCTTACATCCCCCTGACTCCGTTTTTAGCATTTTTTTTATTTGTACAGAAATTCGACCTCTACAGATTTTATAATAAATCATTGAATCAATGTATTGATTTTAGTGTTTCAAATCACGGCAACACTGATCTTTCTGAGATATAGATAAATCCATATACAACTTTACATGAAAACACAGATTGCCCTAATTTAGCTGCAAAAGCATCAATGAAGTTCTTATAAAAACATCTGCACCAACTATCGCTTTATTTTATCTTTTTACTTTTAATTATATATACATTTATCGACATTTGTTAACTTACTTAAATAACTCTTTCGAGGTACAACGCTATAAAAACTAAATGTGCGAATTAAATTAAATAGTTTCATAAAAAACATCGAAATCCCTCTAATAGCACCACAGCGCGAACATTTTAAAAATAATAAGATTAAAAAGAATAAATGTGTCTTTGAAATCCACGTTTATTTTATAAATTAAACTAGCTTTTGCCCGCGGCTTCGCCCGCGTGAATTTCGGGGTTTTACAAATCCCGTGGGAGTCATGGATTTTCTGGGGAAAAAACAGCATACCTATGTGTTAACCTAACTTCAGAAACACGATTGGATAAAAATTTCTCGCCAAAAAGTTTTCCCAAAAATTGCTCCAAAATCTCAATTTTTCTAATTTCCATCGAAAACTACGATGGACATAATTGTAATTTTTGTTTTAATGTATCGGTAAATAATTCCCAAAAACGCTCAGAACGACATTTACATAACTGGCTTAGTTTTTGAAGTAATTAGGTAAAACAACCTTTTTCTGTTATATTCTTCCGCAACGCTGCATACTAACCTTTTTTTTTTTTTTTTTTTTTTTTATCGTGGGGAATCCTCATGGATACCCAGTCGCCCGGGGGAGCGGCTGGGTTATGCCGGACTCTTACCGGCTAAACCCCACGGTGTTTCCTCCTCGCACCGTATGACGGGAACACGGGAACGCTTGCGCAAACCTCCGCGAACCCGCCGGTGCCCGGCCGCTTGCGCAGCCCCTCCACGAAGTGGAGCATGGAGCTCCTCTCCAACAGCAAGGCCCGCCAGAAACACCTAAGCGGGCCTTACCTCCTCGGCGCCCATCCGTAAGGCGACGGACCCCCCCGGGACCGCCACCCAGGGGCCGTGGGCACGGGTAAGCCGATACCTGCGAAGCTTGCTCCTGCACTGCGCAGGCATCGACCTCCCATACCCCGCGGCGGATCTGATCTTTGGCTCCGCCGCAAACCACCAAACGGCCGCAGAGGACAGGGAGAACGGCAACGACACACCGACACTCCTCTTCCCCTGCGGCCCCGCCGCCGACGCATCTAACGGTGCGCCACCGTTTGGTCGCGGGAGATAGGGCGAGCGGCAACGACACACCGACACGCCTCTCCTCCCGCGACCCCTCCTGGCTGCAGGAGACAGAAAACTCTGTCCCCCGCACCCCTCTTGGACGCATCCAGAGCGGGCCCATCTCCAGGCCCACTCCGAGCGTCCCCTCCTGGATTCCTTTTGGCTTCACCGTGGGGCCCAACCACGGCTACTGAGCCCCCCCATCGCGACAAGATTGGAATCCATCGGGGGGGGCTGCATACTAACCTAACCTAACCTAACCCACCAACGTATTCATAAGAGTGAGAAGGACGAAAATAAAATCAACGTATCCGCTTAAGAGTGAAATAATTTCAGAACCTTTACCTTATAGGTATCCATTTTCGCATTTATAGCATAATTACTATCACATAATCTATTGCTCAACTAAAACACATATTTTTAATAGCGAAACAGTTCTAATATCAGAAACTATACAGGAACACCTTTTTAGCATTATTAACCTGTATCCCATTGCTTAACCAAAACACACATTATAAATAGCGAAACAATTGTACTTTCAGAACCTTTATGGGTAGGTACCCATTTCCACATTTATAGCATTACTAATTACTTTACCATATCCCATAGCTCAACTAAAACATACATTGTCAGTAACGAAACAGTATATCATATAGGTACCCACTACCCGTTTTCATAGTTATAATATTATTAAACTGTATCTCATTGCTCAACTAAAACACAAAATGCTAATAGCGAAACAGTTGTAATGTCGGAACCTATAATACGGGTACCCATTTTCACATTTATAGCATTATGCATTATTTATAGCATTATATCATTATTATTTATAGCATTATTATCCCTCCGCTTGTTCAACTAAAACACACTTGTTAAATGCGTACAGTGCTATGTTCAGAACCTACATAGTGGCCATTTTCACATTTACAGTGATAATAGATTCAGTTTTTGCCCGCGGCCCGGCCCCGTCAAATTAGCTTTTTCATGAATCCTAAGGGAAACGTCATTTTCCCGTTATCGTTCCCTATTCCAACCTTTAAACATGCTTTCAAGCAAGTTCGCTTGAACAATCTATCTATAGATGTAGCTATAGATTGCTCTAGAAAAGTTGGTATTTTGAGTATCCCACGGGAACTACGGATTTTTCCGGGATAAAAAGTAGCCTATGTTTTAATCCGGGTTATAAGCTACCTATGTTCCAAATTTCAGCTAAATCGGTTCAGTAGTTGAGCCGTGAAGGAGTAACAAACACACACACAAACTTTCGCCTTTATAATATTATTAGGATTAGGATTAGGATAAAGCAGAATGTTTTCTGGGCACCTGACGCCCTAATGAAGCAGATCTGAGAAAAATTGTTAATACCTTCGAGTGTACAACGTTCGAGACAATGAGCCTACATTCTACTAATTGTAGTAGCTCTGAGAACAGCAGAATGTCTCTGAGCAGTAATTTTTAATGCTTTTATATTTATTTATAACAAATTACTGTACGTCGTCTAATTGGCACTTCCGAAAAATGAAACAATTAATATTTCGATTATTTTTATCAGGAACGTCGCTATTTTCAATTAACTTGTACTCGTACTTTAGCACGCCGGACATTTTATATTTATACTTAAGGTCCATTGATTATTTACTGACAGACTTTTGCCGGGGTCTTTGCTGCGTTCTGTTTTGAATGCTTATCGTTGCAAGCTTCCAAGGCCTAAAGAAGAGGGTATGGAAGATTACCTCTTGCTTGCAACATCACATATCTTATAGACCGTATTTTCCCAGGTGAAAAATTTCCTAATGATGTAGCTTTGCAAGATTGAAAGATCATTACAAATAGTCGGACTCGTGCACAAAAGGGTTCCGTACCATTATCTATAAAACGTAGCGAAATGATTGTGCAAGAGCCATAACTCTCAATTATACCCTACTACTGCTACTATACAAGTAGAGTACTTAATATTGGGAGTTCTGGATCATCAACCAAAAATGAGCAAAAACACTTGTGTTGTATGTGAACCCCCTTTATTATTTATTTTATTCTATTTTTAGTATACTTCTTTTTATAGCGGCAAGAGATACAGCTGAGGGACAGACAGATGTACTGACGGACGGACGGCGAAGTCTTAGTAATGGGGTCCCGTTTACTTATTACCTTTTGGATACGGAACCCAAAACACAAACAAATTTTATTCTCTTAAGTTTAAAAATAAAATAATGTTTTGCTGTGTTCACGCATGCAAGCTCTACTTTTTACCTTGTATCGCACTTGTCAGTAAGCAAGTGTTATTAGTGAATATGATTGGAGATTAGAGTAAGTCGAGTGCGGACGGGGCAGGTAAGCCGGGCGCGTCGCGTGCGCCCCACTGTGTAAACGCCTTACACTTTGTTATTGTACAGCTATGGAGTCTCCTTAAAATTAAAGGTGCCTTGTAATTTTAATGTGTATCCCCATTAGCATATAAATCTATGGACCCAGGGTGCTACAAAATTCACGAAAAAATTGTCATGTGTATATTTAAAAACAAACTAAAACATTGTAATTTATGTCTTAAACCACTATTATACAGCCTAATTATGCTTAAGTGCGATTGGAACTCTTTTCGGGTTTTGGATTTCATTGGGGTCGGACACTTTTTAGCGCTGACCCGAAATCCTTAGTTTATAAATCAATGTTGCAAAAAACCCCGCGATTTTTAGGAAAACAATGAGTTTCTTTTATTCCTTGATCTCTCTAAGGTAGTATGTACACTAATTCTTTCGTACAAGTATAGGCATCATTGGGATTTTTATAACAAACTATGACATGACGGAACGAACAAGACGTTCACCTGATGTGAGGTGTTAGATGCAGTACGCCTTTTGTCTTGCATCTACACTACACTGTGTGTAAACTTGTATAGCACAAATCTATACCTAACGTATATCATTTTCACTACACTAACATAAGCATTAGCATAAGAATACATAAGCAATAGAAAAGTAAAGAAAATCTACTAGAGTATTCTCTGACTGTTCTGGATTTCGAATCATATAAAAAGTTCACCTTCGCCTTCGCCTTCGCCTCCCTGGCGCAGGGGACTCGGGGACGCTCGGATTCGAGTGGGAGGTCGCGGGTTCGATTCCCGCCACAGGCCACTTTGGAATTTTATAATTTCTAAATTGGCTTGGTCTGGTCTGGTTGTTACCACCCTACCAGCAAAGACGTACCGCCAAGCTATTTATCGTTCCGGTGCAATGCTATGTAGAAACCGTTGGGGTGACTTTACTTTCCCCTACAAAGTTAGTACGTTAACATCTTCAGCTGCATCATCACTTACCATCAAGTACTAACTTGTATAGTGTAAATAAAAATAAAAATATTAGAATGAGTAGGTAATTTACTTATGTCTAACAATGAGCTATGTATAAGTACTTACAATTTTTCTCCAAAATACGCACAGCTGTATAATAGCGACTCCATGGTTTCTGCAGATAGTATTAAAGGCATTTGATCCCTGACTTTTAATGCTTCACCCCCGGCATTAAAATTATGTGTATATTTGTATCACGCTAGCGATTGTAGGGCCTCGAAGCAACACACGGTGAAACTAACACCGCGCGTCAAGGTCTTCACGGATACTCATTACTTTATTATTGTGTACTTACATTTATGCCTACTTACCGACTTAATGAGGCGCGTCAAACTCTTTGCTAACACCTCTGCTAATATCATTAATATTACATAGAAAGGTAAGAAATAATCTACGGATCTCTATATAGCCTCTATATGCATTTATATACATACGAGTAGACCTCTTTTTGCCTTTCCCCATTTTTTAAAGCATTTCAGTACCTAAGTGAAACTTAGTAAGTATCTGACACAGATAAGCATAAAACGTAGTAAGTTATATAGGTCTCTCATACTTATATTTGATAACGAAAATAACAATGGGCCCCTGGCGATAATTACACGGAACCTGATATCATTCATTAGGAGATCCCTAAATTATTGCGCCAAGCAAAATTCTTAATTATATATCTTAAATTTCTAAGTAAAACATAGCCCAGAGCGCCGCCAGAGCTGCGAAATAATATGTTTGTAAACAACGAAATTTTACCGTTAGCGTTAATTATACTTTTTGATAACATTCTATCCGAACTGTGATAAAGGATTGATCGGTTAATTTGATATTACTGTCAAATTTATGCAAAGTTCGTATCAATTATAAACAAAAACCGATTTCAAGGTAAAGTATTTAATAACACACCATCGACCTATAGAAATAAGTAAATTACACACTTCATAAAGCTCGAGTTAAACGTTTAGGTAATGCGCTAAAAGAGAAGCTCATCGCCCTCCCAATTAGGTGGATAATGACGGTGCTCAGTTGGAGTTATTAATTTAATAAATGGGGGAGGTCGTATGACGCGTCAGGTGCGCGGCGCGTGGCGGCGATGACACCGGCAACTCCGCCACGTCGCTTCTGTTAATCGGTTAACACTGTTTAAACATATTAATCTGTTGCCTACAAGGCTTAAAACATGTGTTCCGTGATCCGTCTACCCTTATTTACGTGCATTTTTTGTCCAGCTCCTCTTTGAGATAACCACAAACAAACCACAAAGAGAAATAGAAGATCTAACATTGCCTGCACAAAGTCAGTAAACAAAAAAGATAGGCTTTGAGATGTTTGAGGTACTCACAACAGCGCAGGCTTTGGTAAGTCAAACATTCGTGGATCTATGATCCTAACACGTCTCTCATTGAAGGAAAACGTTGCGAATTTTAAAAGGACCACATTTTAGATTCAGTAGATCAGGCACAAAGGAACTCACGCTTCAATTTCTGTCTGGCTTTCACTGTTCAATTTCACTGAAGCATGCCGTGATGGCATGCTTCAGTGAAATTAATGTGGATTTGTAAGAAACAACTAAGACTTCTTTCATAAAAATTTAATTCTCTAATTCATCCCTACAGCTTGCTCTCCGAGTAATTACAGTAAAAGGTCTTAAGCATGAATGTTATGACGGTGTTTATGAAAAGTATTTCGGGAGTAGGTATAACGAACCATTCACGCTTCCTTTTTCGACATCTGAATGCTCAACCACACAATAAATTTTATGTCGAAAAAATCTTTTATGAATTTTCAGACGCACCGCCGCCTTTCAAAAAACTTAATGTTGCTTTTCTCACATAATTAAGAATAATTAATACCCGTAAGTATCATCATCAACGTTATTTAAATTAAACGGTATAAAGTAAAATCATCCGTAAGTACTCAGTATGTTGATATTTGTCGTTAACGATTTAGTACCTTATGCATACTATATAGAGTGTTTGTAGTTGAAAGAATGATTTCCATCATATAAAGTAAAAATTAAACATAAAAGTACTGTCAGTGATCAAGTACCAATAGTATCTATAATTTATTATTTGTTTCGGTACACAAAATATTTTTTATAACATTTTATTACGTATTTAATGACGTAATACTATAAAGTGCTACTTCACTATAATATATGCTAAAGCTTCGTGTTACTAGTAAGATATTATGCGAAGACCACAATACCCAATATTTAGAAAATTGAATTTTTCTCGTAGAATTTACACACGATGAGTCTCAGCATTTGACATAAAGATTCTAGAGAGGAAGAATTCGAATTTAATAGCGAGTTAAATGATACGTGCCCTGATTGGAAAATGTATGCGTATTCAGGTCGACGATGCCTCACCCTCCAGCCTCCGCACGGCTGATTTGAAATGAATGGTAATAATGCCCGAGAATCCCGCTCGCATCGTTTTGTATGATTATTCCAGATTAATTATTTGTCGGAATTTCGTTGGCTAATTTTTCGGAACGAGATTTTTCCGCTTTGACTGACGTTTTAATTCCAACTCGTCAGGGGGTGATCGGGACATCTTTTGTGTGAATGATACCCCTTTTACTGATTATTATGATATTTTACTTTTTATCGAAATATCTACGTAGAGTATCGAAATATCTACGTACTATGTATAAGGTGTTAATTCTGATATCAATGGGTTAAAATTAAAATCTCTTACTGTAGAGTCCGCCCGGATGGGTAATACTGCACCGTCGGATATCTCGTAAAGCAGTAGGCAACTCCGAAGCAGTATTTGTTTTTTGGTTTGCAGTGTATCGTAGTTCTTATCATAGAGTATATTGGTTCTTATGACAGAGACATACAAAGACCTGCGCGCTTATCCTGTATCTTTTTACTTTGAGTGTATAACTGAATATCAGTTGTACACCAAGTCGAGTTGCCAACTTACGTCACGTGCTAGTGAAAGTGGCTATGACGCAGTTCAGTGCCTATGAATCCAGATAAATTCATATGGCAGTCGGGGGATGTTCTGAGGAACACCTTCTATTAAGAGGTCCTCCGACTGCCATACGAATTTATCTGTTCAACTAAAATAACGTGTTTCTTACTTTTTAGCTCGTTTTATAACAGGGAAGTCGTGTTTTTTAATTCTTTAATTACTTATTTTTAACCGACTTTAAAAAAAGGAGGAGGTTCTCAATTCGTTGGAACCTTTTTTTTTATCTATGTATGTTCACCGATTACTCGAAGACGCGTGGACCGATTTGAAAAGTTATTTTTTGTTTAAAAAGGTATAGTTTCCAGATGGTCCCATTTTAATCAGGTCAGGATCTGATGATGGGATCCTGGAGAAATCAAGGGAACTCTTCAAATTTTATATGGACACTTGAAACAATTTGGATATGATTTGAAAGACTAATATTTTCCAAGTTGTCCTATGGTCATAGGTCAGGATCTGATCATGGGATCTTGGTGAAATCGAGGGAACTCTTCAAATTTTGCTAGTATACTTGAAGCGAGTTGGGTATTTTTTATAGTTACTGGTGCATTTGCTAGCAGATACTGATTTGATGACTAAAGTCATCAAGTCATGGTCTGATGATGGGATCTTAGTGAAATCGAGGGAACTCTTCAAATTTTGCTAGTATACTTGAAGCGAGTTGGGTAATTTTTATAGTTACTGGTGCATTTGCTAGCACTTAGCAGATACTGATTTGATGACTAAAGTCATCAAGTCAGGTTTTGATGATGGGATCTTGGTGAAATTGAAGGATCTCTTCAGACTTTATGAACACTCCTCAAGCGATTTGGGTTTTTTGTTTTACAACGCCTTGTGCATTTTGTTGTTTTCCACTAAAAAGTAAAAAATAAAAATGGGAAATGCTTTCCAAAAAACCAACTTCAAATGCCACTACAAAGAGTGAAATAATTTTTAATGTATTATGTAGGTACCTACACCAATTCGAAGTCGGGCGATTGTCTACGATTCCGTCATTTCTTCGCACATCAAGTAAGTAAGAAGGACTATTAGAGATTGTATGAAACATTGCCCGACTTCGAATTGGTGTAGGTACCTAAATAATACATTTAAACTACTATACTATATTAGCGACACAAACCCTTGGAATTGACTGATAAGTGGTAGATTGCTCTGTTGTCGTTGCTAGCCTGTTTTTAGTATTTATACTTATTTTGTTAAATGGTGATAACATAAAAAAAAATACCCGGCTGAGTTTGTTGTGGGCTTCTTCTCAGCGGCAGGGCGCGTTTGGAACCCTCGTAAACTTAGTTTTAAGTCGACTTGTAGTTATCACCATTATTATGCAGAAATGTCATGCCGACGTTCGCGAGAGCCTGTATGTTAGGCCCATGTGAAATAAACATATTTTGACTTGACTTGACTAAAATTATTTCACTTTTTGTAGTGGCATTTGAAGTTGGTATTTTGGAAAGCATTTCCCATTTTTTATTTGTAAATACTTCTTACACCTTTCGGTTGTCATTTCGCTACTTGTTGCTTGAGAGACTTGTTACATTGATAATACATGCTATTTGTTGTTTAGATAGACACTTGTCTCTACCACCTTCGAGATGATGCCTCAAAGCGCTCCCTCACAGCCGTTACGATAAAAGGAAGGCGTGTGATCGATTTCCCAAAGCACTTTTCCCATAATTCTGAATGCTTATAAAAAGTCGATAGTAGTTTTGCTATGGAATCACGTCACAGCGGTCCCGAGGGCCGTCTGATGCGAATATCAAATCGCAGCTACCCTCGCACTCAATAATACTCATCCATTAGACGGGAGGGAAAAGCGACACCTATGTCCATCGTGTGTACTGACAGGACTTATGATTCGCTTACACATCACTCTGAATTTCAGTCCCAATACCAAGAGTTTTAAAAAGGTCACATTATTATTATGTTCGTACAATGAAAATAAAATTCAGCATACTCGTTATATAATATATGTAGTTCATACCATAAAAGCATAGATAAAATCCCCTATTAAAAGGCTTTAAATTGCAAATGCATGAAAATAAATATCTCAATGCTTCGTTAATGAAGAAAGTCGTACCCTCAAGTACGAATTTCTTCATTAACGCAGCATTGTGTTTTGTCCAGCTATATGATTTCTAAATCTCATTTCTATGATAGGTAGCAAAAGGTGGTTTTTGTTTGGCAAACAATATGTGTTTGTAGACGAACTGGACTCTCCCAAGGGGCCTGAGCTGGCATTCTGACGACTGAACTAAGTAGAAAGATAGAGCAGAATTAAGCGGCCCAATTATACCGTATTGGATTTATTGGTAATCTCTGCACGAATGGGCGCGAGGGTGCGAACCGTACCAACTTTAGATGATGCCTCTATCGGTATTATGAACAAAGTTGCTGCAATTTTTATGTAGGAGGATTTATTGTTTACGTTCTCTTGTTTCACCCCCGATTGTGCGCGGACAGATAAAAGGAAGTCCAGCATTTCATTACAAATGAATCAATCTTTCATCAAAGTATACTTTCATTGGGGATTAGCTGCCTCATCACGGCAATCTATGAGTATAAAATATTTATATTTCGAGTATAAATATATCAGTTGCTGATTTTTTTTTGTTTAATATTTTAAACATTAATTAATTTATCAAGAACCAAATTCATACCAACAGTTATGGTCAAATATCACCGCCCGTAAATGAAAATTGAACATATAAACATAAATAAAATAATTTCTAAAATCCCATACGCGTATCACCTACTCGAAACAGTCGATAAAAGCATATCCCTATACGCAAGATCAAAGGGATAAATTTTGCCCCACATCGAAAAATATTTTAGAAAAACGAGGGGTCAATCTTTAATAAATATCGACAATCGAAATTTTATTGCATCCATTCCGTCCCCGCTGACCTACTATCTTTGTATCACTGGCTGCCATAAGGGAGGGTCATCGCAAGATTTATGACCCTAGCCCTTGGTGACAAAGAGCCAAAACTATGAAAAGCGACATTCGGCTCAATCCCAAATATTCCGTTTCATTTTGTACAATCGATTCGTCTAGCTCGTGACCAATATCATATGTTTTATAAAAAGTTAATGTCCAGTCGACTTTCCTTTTTCGAACTGTTAGAAAAATAATTTACTCTCTAATATTTGTTGTTCTCTAATATTTATCTCTAATGTTTGATGTTTCTGCATTGTCACTTATTTTTTAAGTAATATAATTTTAAGTAATAATTTTACCGGTATTATTATAAACTAGTAGGCCGCGTGAGTGCGCGGGCCACATGTGGCCCGCGTGCAGTCTTCCCGCCTATAAAGGTATCGCCGTCATCTCCATCGCCAATTGGAATCCGATTGGCAGTGGGCTTAAAAAATGACCAAGGAGCACGGTCATGGTTTTAAAGATAGTTAAGGGCCGTTCGAACAAAAAAATACGCTGAACCTCATCAGATGAGGTTCAGCGTATTTTTTGCTCTAACAGCCCTTTACTATCTTTAAAACCATGACCGTGCTCCTCAACCATCTTCCAAATCCTAGATCATCATCACTTCTCATACTTTCCTCTGGCAGTTCTCTGAAGAACTGCGCCAATGCCTTGGATAGTTCCCTACTTATTGTAGCATGTACATTTTCCATGGAGACATAAATTCCTCCATTTAGTTTTTTTATTCATCCCGTTAAACTTGAGATCCTGATCACCTCTTGCTAAGAAGTCACTCTCTTATCTTTTATACTTTCCGAGATAGAACAACACAAAATATATATGGCGGCCATTTTGAATCCGCCATTTTAATTTTTTTTCAGCTCACTGCCAATTGCATGACGTTCAGAGTATTTTTTGTTTCAGCAGTCTCCACCTAACTATAATACCTTGCCCATGCTCCTCGACTGTCTTCAAAACCCTCAATCATCATCTCATTCCATATTTTTCTCTAGTGATTCTCCGAAAAACCGCATCAAAACCTTGCATAGTTACCAATATTTAGTCTCTTCAACATTCTCCATACATTTTCTATGGAAAAATAAATTCCGCCATTTTGAAATTTTTTTTCTATCTATCGAATAGACCTTCAGGTCCTGATCACTTCTTGTCAAGAAACCATTCTTCCATCTTTTATACTTTCACAGTTAGACACCGATTAATTTTGTATGGCGGCCATTTTGAATCCGCCATTTTGAAATTTTTTTCAGCTAACTGCCAATTGCATGACATTTCGAATGACATTTGGTCGAGCACCCCCCACCTATCTCCAATACCCTTGGCTGTGCTCTTCATCCGTCTTCGAAATCCTCAATCATCAGCTCTCTCCGTATTTTTCCTCCGAATGAATTTTTCCCTTCTATACGAAATGGTCATTGAAAAAAAAAATTTTCATACAAAATTATTCAGGAGAGGTGATCAATCAGTGAGTCAGTGAATCAGCACAAGCAGCTATATATATATTAACTAGTTTTTTGCGTGGGGGCGCGGCCCGCTAAAGCGGACCGCGTAACTTTTTGGAGCAATTTCCGTGGTCGCTCAAACTCGGATTCTGCAAACAGTGCGTATTTCGATTATCCCCGAAAAATGGGGTAATTTTTTTACACTTATCTACACCCCGAGTCTATGAGTATTTTTTCAGTAAACCATTTACTCCTTCCCTCAAGTACTGTGACTTTGAATGAAATCGGTTGGAAAACAAAAGAGTTACAAAAGTCAAGTCGGCCGCCAGCTTGTTTTTCTGAAATGTCATAATTTCTCCCTACTCGACTCCCGCACCCAAACACATCCCCCCTACTTCATTGTGTCGTTTTCTGTCTGTTTCTAGGAGAACAATGACAATTTTCTTATAGTTCCCAATCGCCATACAAAGTATTATGAAAAAAAATATTCCGACATTTTGAAATTTTTTGTTATTAAATAAACATACCTCCTCGACCTGATCAGCTTTTGCTAAGAAACCACTTTTCTATCTTTCATACTTACTGAGATACTTTGACGGAATTTGTATGGTGGCCATCTTTTTTACGCCATTTTGAAAATTTTTTCAGCTCATTGGCAATTGCACGAGGTTTCGAATGGCATTTGGTCGAGCACCCTTCCACCTATCTTAAATACTCTGGCTGTCCTCCTCACCCGTCTCCGAAATCCTCAATCATCAGCTCTCTCCATATTTTTCGCCGAGTAAGCCATAAGTGAAAAAAAAATTGTTCATACAAAATTTTACAGGAGGAAATTTTGGGGAAAATCTCGAAAACTTCCCCAAATGTGGCAATACTGCCTATATATTTCGATACTATCGGTTCATACATGTCGACTCCCCGAAATGTTGCCAAGTGCCTCAAAAACACTATCAAAATTTTCAAAACCAGAAAAAAAAAACAAAATGACCGCCACCTCAGTTCACAGAAATATTTTACACAGTTTCGTATTTTTCCCAGTAACTACAGGATATACCGCCCCTGATGACGTTTCAAGTTTTCATCTCGCTCGCACCCAGGCGTCACGATAGCCCCTGAAAAGTGACCATGTCGAAAATCACTTTTACTTTGATAGATTCCAGTGCTGCCAGTGCCGGGCGACAAAACTACCAAAATATCATTTTTACGAGTAAAACACGTGGTCGCTCGTACTCTGATTTTGCAAAATGTCCGTATTTCGATATTTTAGTTTTTGGGGAAAATCTCGAAATTCCCGAGTAATGGGGAATTTTTTATGCCCCACTCAATACTTCAAGACTATACACACAATCGCTCCATAGAAGTCGCAAAGCTCCGATGCTGCCAACAGCTGTGAGAAATTTGAATTTCAAAATCGCGTTTTTTCGTACGTCAGACTAATTAGCCGCCAGAACAGCCGCCATCTTAGATTTTAAAAAATTACTACCGTTTCGTCAAAATTTAGGACAATTGTAAGCGAACCAAGAAAAAACTATCATCATCGAGAACCCCGTTTAGGATCTGTGGCGCCGCGCTTTGGGGTCGAAAAATGAAAAATTTTAAAACACCACTGCTCAGCCGCCATCTTGTTTTTCCAAATTTTTCTTCTTTTTCTAAAAATTAATAACTCATTTCCTTGAGTACCGCAAGTTTGAACGAAATCGGTTGGAAAACAAAAGAATTACGAAAGTCATGTAAGCCGCCATCTTGTTTTTCTGAAATGTCATAGTTTTTTCCTACTCTACTCCCGCACTTAAACACGTCTCCCATACATCATTGTATTGTTTTCGATTTGTTTCCAGGAGAACAATGTCAATATTCTTATAGCTCCTAATCGCCATACAATTTAGTATGAAAAAAAAATTCCGCCATTTTGAATTTTTTTCCTTTCAATAAATATAACTCTTCGTCCTGGTCATCTTTTGCTAAGAAACCACTTTTCTATCTTTCATACTTTCTGACATAGGCACCGACTAAATTTGTATGGCGGCCATCTTTTTTCGCCATTTTAAAAAAAATTTCAGCTCATTGGCAATTGCACGAGGTTTCGAATGACATTTGGTCGAGCATCCCCCACCTATCTTCAATACCCTGGCTGTGCTTTTCACTCGTCTCCGAAATCTTCAATCATCAGCTCTCTCCATAATTTTCGCCGAGTCATTTCTTGACTTCTATACTAAGCCATAAGTGAAAAAAAAATTGTTCATACAAAATTTTACAGGAGGACATTATGGGGAAAATCTCGAAAACGACCCCAAATGTGGCAACACCGCTTATATATCTCAATACTGCCGGTCGAGTTACACAATCGGTTCATACATGTCGACTTTCCGAAATGTGCCAAGTGCCTCAAAAACACGTTCAAAATTTTCAAAATCAGAAAAAATACAAAATGGCCGCCACTTTCGTTCACAGAAATATTTTACACAGATTCGTATTTTTCCCAGTAACTGCAGGATATACCACTCCTGATGACGTTTCAAATTTTCATTTCGCTCCCACCCAGGCGACATGATTGCCCCTGAAAAGTGACCATGTCGAAAATCACTTTTACTTTGATAGATTCCAGTGTTGCCAGTACTCGATCACAAAAATACACAAATGTCATTTGTACGAGTAAGACACGTGATCGCTCATACTCGGATTTCGCAAAAAGTCCGTATTTCGATTTTTACTTTCTGGGGAAAATCTCGAAATTTCCCGAGAAATGGGGTAATTTTTTTTCCCCCACTTTATACTTCGAGTCTATTCACACAATCGCCCCATAGAAGTCGAAACGCTCCGAGGTTGCCAAGGGGGTAAAATTTGAATTTTAAAATTGCGTTTTTTCATACCTCAGACTGATTGGCCGCCAGAAGAGCCGCCATCTTGGATTTTGAAAAATTACTCCCGTTTTGTCAAAATTCAGGATAATTGTGGGCGAAAAAAGAAAAAATTGACATTTTCAACCACCCCGTTTAGGATCTGTGGCGCCGCGGTTTGGGGTCGAAAAATGAAAAATTTTAAAACGACACAGCTCGGCCGCCATCTTGTTTTTCAAAATTTTCAAATTTTTCTAAAAACCATTTACTCATTTCCTCGAATACTGCAAGTTTGAACGAAATCGGTTGGAAAACAAAAGAGATACGAAAGTCACGTCGGCCGCCATCTTGTTTTTCTGAAATGTCATAATTTTTCCCTAGTCGACTCCCGCACCCGAACACATCTCCCATACATCATTATATCATTTTCCGTCTCCTTCTGGGAGAACAATTATGTCAATGAGTCAGTCAGTCAGTGAGTCAGTCAGTGGTAATCGAGCTATATATATTATAACTAGTTTTTCGCGTGGGGGCGCGGCCCGCTAAAGCGGACCGCGTAACTGTTTTGAGCAATTTCCGTGGTCGCTCATACTCGGATTTTGCAAAAAGTCCGTATTTCGATTTTTCCCGAAAAATGTGGTAATTTTTTTTCACCAATCTATCCCCGTTCTTTCAAAATTCAGGATAGTTGTAGACGAAATACTAAAAAATTATCAGCCTCGACTATCCCGTTTCGGATCTGTGGCGTCCCGGTTTGAGAAAGAATGAAAATTTTTAAAACACTACAGCTCTCAGCCGCCATCTTGTTTTTCCAAATTTTTCTACTTTTTCTAAAAACTATTTACTTATATCCTAAAGAACTGCAACTTTGAACTTAATCGGTTGAAAAACAAAAAAGTTACGGAAGTCACTACGGCCGCCATTTTGTTTTTCTGAAATGTCATAATTTTTTCCTTTTCCCGCCTTGCCCTCAAATACATGATACATCTCTTATACATCATTGTATCGTTTTCGATTTGTTTCCAGGAGAACAATGACAATTTTCTTGTAGCTCGAATAAATAAATTTTGAAATAGCATTGGCATTTGCACGAGGTTTCGAATGACATTTGGTCGAGCACCTCCCACCTTTCTTTAATACCCTGGCTGAGCCCTTCACCCGTCTCCGAAATCCTCAATCATCAGCTCTCACCATATTATTCACTGAGTCATTTCTTGACTTCTATACGAAGCCACAAGTGAAAAAAAAATTGTTCATCCAAAATTTTACAGGAGAATATTTTGGGGAAAATCTCGAAAACTACCCCAAATGTCGTGCTCGTGCCTGTCGAGTTACACAATCGGCAGGTCGATCGGCTAAGAAATATTTCTATCATTAACGAACATAACTCATGTCAAACCATGGTTTTGGCTTCACGTTAGATTGTGACAGATCCTAAAGAACCAATGCAGACAAAATACGAATTTGCATTGATGCAGTACTCTATCGATATACTTACAAAAATTGATTTCATGTAAGAATTTTTAAGTTTCATATCGCATAAGGACCTTAACAAAAGTCACGTCAAACTGGGTTTTCATTGATACATAGCGGGAGGTGATATTTAGCGTTGACATAAGGTGTATAGCTTAGCTTCAATTAATTAACTAATTTGGCAATTTAAGGAAATGAAAAACAAACGTTAAATATCTTCTTGCGTTACCTAACTTTAATATAATAAAGATTTGACTCTTTCTTTAAAAGTTTTGGGTTTAAATTCTTAACTTTAGGTATAGGTTTGATTTAAGTATAAAAATAGTGTGTTTTTAGGAATCACACTCGCAGTTATCATTACTGATGTTGTAAATACAGAAGTTTTATACTCTGTTTATGTGTAAAAAGAACTTTTTATAAATAATCATTACTAAGATGTTTCGGCCCTACCAGCCCGCGAAATTCAAATTTTATTTAGTTTTTCGCAAATATTAGACTAACTACACATTGAAGGCTTTTGGCAATGAATTTTACGGGCATAATATTAATGCATAATTAGCCCACTATTAGCGAAAAACTAAATAAAATTAGAATTTTCGCGCCCGGATAGTGATGATGACATTACACACATCGCGATTTGGCCCCAAAGTAAGCGAAAGCTTGTTTTATGGGTGCGAAATAACTGATAAATAAACATAATTATTAAAATACCCAGACATTAGAATACATTCATTCCTATCACACAAATATTTTCAAGTTGTGGGATTATACTGACAATGGCCCAAAAGCTCAACGCGCGGAGCCAAGATAATAACCATAGATTGTCGTAGAACGGGCCACAGACAAGTAATGAGTACGTCTTATTTCAATAGGTAACGCAGTCAGATTTAGAAGGCTACTATGTCCATATAATTCGTTAGGTTAGGTTAGGGATCCCAACACTATGTCGATTGTCACCTATAGTTACAGTGTTAAAAAAGCTTACGTGATACCGGTTGTATGTGACTATTGCAATCATAGTTCTAATGGATATGAGATACTGACAAAAGTTAGCCGATCGACCTGCGGTTTATACATGTCGACTTTCCGAAATGTTGCCAAGTGCCTCAAATCACGTTCAAAATTTTCAAAAACAGAAAAAACAGAAAAAAATACAAAATGGCTGCTAACTCAGTTCACAGAAATATTTTACATCGTTTCGTATTTTTCCCAGTAACTACAGGATATACCGCTCCCGATGACGTTTCAATTTTTCATCTCGCTTGCACCCAGGCGACACGATAGCCCCTGAAAAGTGACCATGTCGAAAATCACTTTTACTTTGATAGATTCCAGTGTTGCCAGTCCTCGGCGACAAAAATACTCAAATGTCATTTGTACGAGTAAGACACGTAGTCGCTCATACTCGGATTTCGCAAAAAGTCCGTATTTTGATTTGTTACTTTTTGGGGAAAATCTCGAAATTTCCCGAGAAATGGGGTAATTTTTTTCCCCACTCAATACTTCGAGTTTTTACACACAATCGCCCCATAGAAGTCGAAACGCTCCGATGTGGCCAACTGTGAGAAATTTGAATTTTAAAATTGCGTTTTTTCGTACCTCACACTGATTGGCCGCCAGAACAGCCGCCATCTTGGATTTTGAAAAATTACTCCCGTTTTGTCAAAATTCAGGATAATTGTGGGCGAAACAAGCAAAAATTGACATTTTCAACCACCCCGTTTAGGATCTGTGGCGCCACGGTTTGGGGTCGAAAAATGAAAAATTTTAAAACATCACAGCTCGGCCGCCATCTTGTTTTTCCAAATTTTTCTAATTTTTCTAGAAACCATTTACCCATTTCCTTCAGTATTGCGACTTTGAACGAAATCAGTTGGAAAACAAAAGAGTTACGAAAGTCGCGTCGGCCGCCATCTTGTTTTTCTGAAATGTCATAATTTTCCCCTACTCTACTCCTGCCCATAAACACATCTCCCTTACATCATTGTTTCGTTTTATGTCTGTTTCTAGAAGAACAATGCCAATTTTCTTATAGCTCCAAATCGCCATACAATTTAGTATGAAAAAAAAATTTCCGCCATTTTGATTTTTTTTTTCTTTCAATAAATATAACTTTTCGTCCTGGTCATCTTTTGCTACGAAACCACTTTTCTATCTTTCATACTTTCTGAGATAGACACCGACGAAATTTGTATGGCGGCCATCTTTTTTTCGCCATTTTGAAAATTTTTTCAGCTCATTGGCAATTGCACGAGATTTCAAATGACATTTGGTCGAGCACCCCCCACCTATCTTCAATACCCTGGCTGTGCTCATCACCCGTCTCCGAAATCCTCAATCATCAGCTCTCTCCATATTTTTCGCCGAGTCATTTCTTGACTTCTATACGAAGCCATAAGTGAAAAAAAAACTGTTCATACAAAATTTTACAGGAGGACATTTTGGGGAAAATCTCGAAAACTACCCCAAATGTGGCAACACAGCTTATATATCTCGATACTGCCGGTCGAGTTACACAATCAGTTCATACATGACGACTTTCCAAAATGTTGCCAAGTGCCTCAAAAACACGATCAAAATATTCAAAAAAATTAAATAAAAACAAAATGGCTGCCACCCCATTCCACATAAATATTTTACACAGTTTCGTACTCTTCCTAGTAACTACAGGATTAACCGCTCCTGATGACGTTACAATTTTTCATCTCGCTCGCACCCAGGCGACATGATGGCCCCTGAAAAGTGACCATGTCGAAAATCACTTTTTCTTTGATAGATTCCAGTGTTGCCAGTGCTCGATCACAAAAATACCCAAATGTCATTTGTACAAGTAAGACACGTAGTCGCTCATACTCGGCTTTCGCAAAAAGTCCGTATTTAGATTTTTTACTTTTTGGGGAAAATCTCGAAATTTCCCGAAAAATGGGGTAATTTTTTTCCCCCACTCAATACTTCGAGCCTGTACACACAATCGCCCCATAAAAGTCGAAACGCTCCGATGTTGCCAACTGTGAGAAATTCGAATTTTAAAATCGCGTTTTTTCGTACTTCATACTGATTGGCCGCCAAAACAGCCGCCATCTTGGATTTTTAAAAATTACTCCCGTTTTGTCAAAATTCAGGATAATTGTGGGCGAAACAAAAAAAAATTGACATCTTCAACCACCCCGTTTAGGATCTGTGGCGCCGCGGTTTGGGGTCGAAAAATGAAAAATTTTAAAACGCCACAGCTCGGCCGCCATCTTGTTTTTCCAAATTTTTCCAATTTTTCTAGAAACCATTCACTCATTTCCTCGAGTGCTGCGATTTCGAACGAAATCAGTTGGAAAACAAAAGAGATACAAAAGTCAGGTCGGCCGCCATCTTGTTTTTCTGAAATGTCATAATTTTTCCCTAGTCGACTCCCGCACCCCAACACATCTCCCATACATCATTATATCGTTTTCCGTCTCCTTCTGGGAGAACAATTATGTCAATGAGTGAGTCAGTCAGTCAGTCAGTGAGTGGTAATCGAGCTATATATATTATAATAATAGCTAGTTTTTTGCGTGGGGGTGCGTAACTGCTTAGAACAATTTACGTGATCGCTCATATTTGGATTTTGCAAAAAGTCCGTATTTCGATTTTTCCCGAAAAATGGGGTAATTTCTTTTTCACCAATTTTCACTCCAAGGCTATACGTACGATCACCCCATAAACGTCCAAATGTTTTGATGTAGCCAACTGTGACAAAGAACTAAACCGTCTCGGTTTGAGGTAGAACAATTAAAATTTTGAAATAACTACAGCTCAGCCGCTATCTTGTTTTTCCAAATATTTCTACGTTTTCTAAAAACCATTAACTCATATCCTCAAGTACTGCGAGTTTGAACGCAATCGGTTGGAAAACAAAAAAGTTTTGAAAGTCATGTAGGCCGCCATCTTGTTTTTCTGAAATGTCATAATTTTTCCCTAATCCAATCCCGCACTCAAACACATCTCTCATAATCGTGTTTTTTCGTACATCAGACTGATTGACCGCCAGAACAGCCGCCATCTTGGATTTTGAAAAATTACTCCCGTTTTGTCAAAATTCAGGATAATTGTGGGCGAAACAAGAAAAAATTGACATCTTCAACCACCCTGTGTAGGATCTGTGGCGCCGCGGTTTGGGGTCGAAAAATGAAAATTTTTAAAACGCCACAGCTCGGCCGCCATCTTGTTTTTCCAAATTTTTCCAATTTTTCTAAAAACCATTTACTCATTTCCTTGAATACTGCAAGTTTGAACGAAATCGGTTGGAAAACAAAAGAGATACGGAAGTCACGTCGGCCGCCATCTTGTTTTTCTGAAATGTCATGATTTTTCCCTACTCGACTCCCGCACTCAAACACGTCTCCCCTACATCATTGTATCGTTTTTTATCTGTATCTAGAAGAACAATGTCAATTTTTTTATAGCTCCTTATCGCCATACAAATTAGTAATTATAAAAAAGAATTGCCCGATTTTGAAATTTTTCTTTTCAATGAATAGACCTCTTCGTCCAGGTCATCTTTTGCTACGAAACCACTTTTCTATCTCTCATACTTTCTGAGATAGACACAGACGAAATTTGTATGGCGGCCATCTTTATTTCGCCATTTTGGCAATTGCACGAGGTTTCGAATGACATTTGGTCGAGCACCCCCCACCTATCTTCAATACCCTGGCTGTGCTCTTCACTCGTCTCCGAAATCTTCAATCATCAGCTCTCTCCATAATTTTCGCAGAGTCATTTCTTGACTTCTACACTAATCCATTAGTGAAAAAAAAATTGTTCCTACAAAATTTTACAGGAGGACATTATGGGGAAAATCTCGAAAACTAAGTACCCCAAATGTGGCAACACCGCTTATGTATCTCAATACTGCCGGTCAAGTTACACAATCGGTTCATACATGTCGACTTTCCGAAATGTTGCCAAGTGCCTCAAAAACACGTACAAAATTTTCAAAATCAGAAAAAAAATACAAAATGGCCGCCACTTTCGTTCACAGAAATATTTTACACAGTTTCGTATTTTTCCCAGTAACTACAGGATATACCGCTCCTGATGACGTTTCAAATTTTCATTTCGCTCGCACCCAGGCGACATGATTGCCCCTGAAAAGTGACCATGTCGAAAATCACTTTTATTTTGATAGATTCCAGTGTTGCCAGTGCCCAATGACAAAAATACTTAAATATCATTTGTATGAGTAAAACACGTGATCTCTTATACTCGGAATTCGCAAAATGTCCTTATTTCGATTTTTTACTTTTTGGGGAAAATCTCGAAATTTTCCTAGAAATGGGGTAATTTTTTTTCCCCTCTCAATACTTCGAGTCTATACACACAATCGCCCCATAGAAGTCGAAACGGTCCGATGTTGCCAAGTGTGAGAAATTTGAGTTTCAAAATTGCGATTTTTCATACCTGAGACTGATTGGCCGCCAGAACAGCCGCCATCTTGGATTTTCAAAAATTACTATCATTTCTTCAAAATTCAGGATAATTGTAAGCAAACCAAGAAAAAACTATTATCATCGAGTACTCCGTTTAGGATCTGTGGCGCCGCGGTTTGGGGTCGAAAAATGAAAATTTTTAAAACACCACAGCTCGGCCGCCATCTTGTTTTTCCAAATTTTTCTTCTTTTTCTAAAAACCATTTACTCATTTCCTTTAGTACCGCAAGTTTGAACGAAATCGGTTGGAAAACAAAAGAGTTACAAAAGTCATGCCGGCCGCCATCTTGTTTTTCTGAAATGTCATAATTTTTTTCTACTCTACTCCCGCACTTGAACACTTCTCCCATACATCATTGTATCGTTTTCTGTTTGTTTCTAGGAGAACAATGACAAATTTCTTATAGTTCCTAATTGCCATACAATTTAGTATGAAAAAAATTTTTTCCGCCATTTTGATTTTTTTTCTTTTCAATTAATAGACCTCCTCATCCTGATCTTCTATTGCTATGAAACCACTTTTCTATCTTTAATATTTTCTGCGAAAGACACGGGCGAAATTTGTATGGCGGCCATCTTTTTTACGCCATTTTGAAAATTTTTTCAGCTCACTGGTAACTGCACGAGGTTTTGAATGACATTTGGTCGAGCACCCCCCACCTATCTTCAATACCCTGGCTGTGCTCTTCACCCGTCTCCGAAATCCTCAATCATCAGCTCTCTCAGTATTTTTCGCCGAGTCATTTCTTGACTTCTATACGAACCCATAAGTGAAAAAAAAATTGTTCATACAAAATTTTACAGGAGGACATTTTGGGGAAAATCACGAAAACTACCCGAAATGTGGCAACACTTTCTATATATTTCGATACTGCCCGTCGAGTTACACAGTCGGTTCATACATGTCGACTTTCCGAAATGTTGCCAAGTGCCTCAAAAACACGATCAAAATTTTCAAAAACAGAAAAAAATACAAAATGGCCGCCACCTCATTTGCGGTAAATATTTTACACAGTTTCGTATTTTTCCCAGTAACTACAGGATATACCGCCCCTGATGACGTTTCAAGTTTTCATCTCGCTCGCACCCAGGCGCCACAATAGCCCCTGAAAAGTGACCATGTCGAAAATCACTTTTACTTTGATAGATTCCAGTGTTGCCAGTCCTCGGCGACAAAAATACTCAAATGTCATTTGTATGAGTAAAACACGTGATCGCTTATACTCGGATTTTGCAAAAAGTCCGTATTTCGATTTTTTACTTTTTGGGGAAAATCTCGAAATTTCCCGAGAAATGGGGTAATTTTTTTTCCCCCACTCTATACTTCGAGTCTATACACACAATCTCCCCATAGATGTCGAAACGCTCCGATGATGCCAACTGCGAGAAATTTGACTTTCAAAATTGCGATTTTTCATACCTCACACTGATTGGCCGCCAGAACAGCCGCCATCTTGGATTTTGAAAAATTACTCCCGTTTTGTCAAAATTCAGGATAATTGTGGGCGAAACAAGAAAAAATTGACATCCTCAACCACCCCGTTTAGGATCTGTGGTGCCGCGGTTTGGGGTCGAAAAATGAAAAATTTTAAAACACCACAGCTCGGCCGCCATCTTGTTTTTCAAAATTTTTCCAATTTTTCTAAAAACCATTTACTCATTGCCTCAAGAAACTGCAATTTTGAAGGAAATCGGTTGGAAAACAAAAGAGTTACGAAAGTCACGTCGGCCGCCATCTTGTTTTTCTGAAATGTCATAATTTTTCCCTAGTCGACTCCCGCACCCGAACACATCTCCCGTACATCATTATATCGTTTTCTGTCTCTTTCTGGGAGAACAATTATGTCAATCAGTCAGTCAGTGGTAATTGAGCTATATATAGTATAAAAAAACAATGTTAGCAAAATAATATTAGGTGCCTTTGAGGTAACTCTACATTTTGTTAGAATCCTGAACCACTTATCCTCTAAAATAGTGCGTCAAATGTCAAACGTGACAAAAGAAATTGATATATCGATATAAAAGCATATTTATGTTCACGGTGTATTGGTAAAAAAATCTTACCGATACGTCATAGCCGTCAGTCTTATATTCCGCCTCATGGGTATTGCATAAAAAGTTTTTTCCTAAACAGGGACCAAGTTGAAAAGGAAAAACGAATTCACTACAATATTCAATTTAAAAAGTGGCCAGGAAAATATTTACAGGTATTACAAAAGAATTATCATATTTTTATGTGGTGTACCGAGGTAAGATACCACCAATGTAAAAACTTTGTTTTTCTTTTAATTTTTTGATTGGGTTGGCTAAAAGACTTGAATTAATTAACCTTTGAAAATTATTAAAACTTGAAACATTAGCATTATTTTTTCATAATAGATAATCATTTCTATGTATTTTAATTATTGACCCTTTCGTCCTAAAACGTACCACAATTCAAGCAATGGGTGCGATTATTTTAGCACATAGGAATGCGAATCAATCCGTTTTACTTATGTTTATAGAATTCATAGTAAGATAGCTTCTCAATATTTTATGAGGAGCAGGAAGATATTTCGTTAATTAGGGAAATGCTACCGTTAAGTAGAATATATCGATAATTATTTCACTGAGTCGCCGTGAGTATTCCACTCACGGCCTATATTTTATGGACAACCGTATCTCGTATTACCGTCACATTATACTCGTAATGTTAATGACTTTATCTACGCTCATTGCTTAAAGTTCGAATTATGAAATCAAAATGTGTCACATATTGACCTACTTTATTCACAGACTTCTATAATTATTAAAAAGTTATTCATTATAACATCGCTGTACTATGGAAATATCTCTAGATCGTTGAATAATTTCCATTACGATACTCGGCTCTGGGTTCCTGTATTTTTATGTGTCGTCATCACAGACCAGGGAATAACTTTCTTTTCTCTGTGGTCGTCATAGCCAAAAGAGAGTGTAGAGCCAATCCTCAATTTTGTTTTTTTTTTTTCATATATGGAGTCCACAGACCACATTTAGTTGGATGGGCCATGATCGACCATAGACAACAATTAATTCACGGAAATAATATTTTTTCCCTGACTTATATGACTGATTAAAAAGTGTGTTCATACAGAATATTGAAAAGAATAATGTATAATTTTTGATTATTTAATTATCCACTAAAAATATACTTTATCTGACTTTTATAAATATTTTTCTACTCTTTTTTGTTTCATGACTTTTTTAACAGACTATACGCAGTTTACAACTGAATTTTGGCGCCATACCTAACTTTTAACATTTCAAAGTGTTATTTTTGTTACTTAGTCAAAACTTAGCGCGGAAAAATGTCTAGCAGTGAAACCTACTAAAGAAAATTTAGCTCCACCTGACATTTTAGTAATTGCAACAAAAATGACCCACAATGTTTTACCAACAAAGTGAAGGATTTACGACAAACGTTAGCAAGATTTTATGGTTTGGATTTATGATAATTTGAGCGTAGATAAAGTATTGTATAAAACTCCACATAATTAGGTATTAAAACACTCGTGTGATACTATTAAAAATCTCGCCTGCGGCTCGTTTTTTAAACTCACACTCATGTTTTAATACCCCCCATTATGCATCCGTTTCATAAACTACTATTGTTTCATCAGACGTTTTCTTAAATAAATCTACAAAATCTTTATTCATTTGCATCATATATTGCAATAATTATTATTAATACTAATTCATTTATTTTTTTAAGAAATAATAAAAATGTTTTCATTGTTTATTTGTCTTAAAATACCTATTTATAGGTTTCAAAAAAAATTTTAATACATTAATACATTCAATAGCATCTTTGAAACTAAATTTTACGTAATTTAGGTCTTCTTTGTGTTATTTAGTTGATTTGTAGTTGCCATCATTGAGTATGCAGTAGCATTAGGAATTATTGGATTGGAAGCTTTGCTTACTTTTACAGTATCACTTTTGCATTTAAGTGTCGCTGCCAACTTTACTATTAGTTGCATTGGAACCATTGCTTAATTTTAGATCGTCAGTTGCATCTATAGTACCGCTGTCAATTTTATCACCTGTTACATTAGAACTATCGCTTCCATTATTTTTTATTATTTTTTTGGTTCCTTTTATATTGTCAATAACATTTTCAAGACCAATCTTATTTTTATTATCTTTTATATTGTTATTACCGTTTTCTTTAACAATATCAGTTTCATTTGTCGTGTCATTTCCAGTTTCAGTATATGTTGCATTAATAACATCAGTTTCTTTTACACTAGCAGCTACATATGTAACATTAGAAACATCACTTTCTTTTGTACTATTAGTTGCATTTGTGAGGCTAGTCTGAGTCACAGAATCTGTTTCATTACCATCGCTTGATATTGGACTGTAAGTGGTATTTAAAGTACTAATCTCTAGTTTACTTTCAGGTCTAGTTTCGTTATTCTCAACGACTTTACTAATTATCATTGTATATTCATCTGTAATTTCTGTAATGAGTTTCTTAATTATAGTCGCTGATTCAGGTGCCGTTTTAAGCGTACTATCTTCTAGGTTTTTAATCCACGCAGGTTTCTTCGTATTTGGGGTTCCAAGCTTCCATTTAGTTCCAGATGAGAACTTTGGAAAATACTTTTCCTTTTGTTTCTTAACATAGCACGTACAAAAACAATACTTATCTGAATAGACTTCGTCATAACCGTTATCTACGCATTTTTGAATACATAAAAATACTTTTTCATAGTTATCACACTCTGAAGTGCGTTGGAAACCATATCGTAATGCTGATTTTGCCGAATATGTACCTGTTAAGTTAGTTGAGAAATTGATTACGATGATCAGAATTATGCAAATTTAAATTGTAGTCATATTAAAAAAAAGCAAACGTACAGGTTTTTTATTATATTTTGAAAGTTTTTAATTTTTTAAACTTACCGTTCAATAATAATTTGTCAGCGATTAATTCTGATGGCGAAAACACTGCAATACAAATGGAAGAAATAATAAATAATTATTAAATGTTAATACGATGGCATTGTGCAATGTTATTTTATAATTATTATTTTCCCTAATTTACCAATTGTTGAATTCGTAAGCTGTCCATTAACTATGTGAAACAAAATGAAAGTAAATATTAAGACGGTCGCGTCCATCATTCTGAAAGTTTTATATTATACACCCCATATAATACTGTAAATTATTTTTATAATTACTTGATAAGATATCACACATTGCTATTTAATAGCAAAAATTTGAATCGCAATCATTTTTAAATTAGTCGGTTTCGCACTTAAATATGTACCTACTATTTGAACTTGATCTGAACTATACGGAATATTAGATGGATTAGGTCGGAATTTACTGTATTCTCTTACTCGTAAATCTGTAGATGAGGTTTTTAAAGGCAACCATCATAGAATCACCACTGACGCGTTAACATTATGATGCTGTTTGCAAACATGCACTTAACTTATATTTATCGATTTATTTTATTCTTCAATGACGCGTCGTTACTGATACTCTTTTTAAGCCTTAGTAAATCTGTTCACCCTTATTCTATTGCTCGCCGTTAGATTTCATAAATCCCATGAGAACCTTAGAATTTTGCGTGTTAAAAATGTCCATATATGTTAATTTAGGGTATAAACATACACACATATAGCTACACACATCATACACATTTCTAATACTAACTAGTGTGATTATTTCATAGGTAAAATATTAATTGATAAGGTCAGTAAAACAATAATAATGATAAGGACAGTAAAACAATAATCAGCTTCAACGAAAAGTAAGATTATTTTAATATTTTCTTTATATTCACAGAGTTGACTATGTTCGTGGAATATCCGTTCTTGACTACTGGTCTCAGTTCCTGTAATGGGAAAATATACTCGTTTATATAGTGAAAATACACAAGTTAAATTATAAACTCTTGAGCATAATTATTATAAATTATGTTAATATGTTGTTTGAGTGGCTAGGATCACAACTCAAAGCCATCAAAACTTAAAACAATCTAAGAAATGCTACATGTATAATAATTCTGGTATCTGGTAAATGATGAATATTGTTTTGTATATTTAAGACTCTATTAGCAGCCGGTGTACTTTGACTATAAGTCTATGCTAGCACTGCATTCGGTAAACGTTTGAAAGTGGCATCTTAATGAAAAAGATAATAATCCATAGGCCCTTCTCTAGCCATTTAAGGCTGGTGAGCTCATAACCCAAAAGCACCCCAAAGGTTAATCCTCCTCCCATATGGTATGCCGTATGCCGGGTGCCTCACTTTACTAAAACCGTAATAAAGGAACGAATTACGATTAATTAAGAACGCATACAGCTGCTAGCAGGGCCTTACATATTTAAACTATTAATAAATAAATAAAGGACCAAGAATAAGGATCAAACCAAGTATCTTGTCCTAAGACCTATTCATCACTTAAATATTTATGACATTGTGACTTGTAGATTTATAAAATCGGAAGTTCTAAAAGTGTTTAAGTTACTACGATGAAGACAACGTAAGAGTTTTAATTTGTACCATTATATGAATCCCTTTAGACAGATCGATATATGTATTAAGATGATTCAAGGAGAAATAGGGTATTTCATATGTAGGTTCTAAAATACTTACAAGTTCTATCTTCCGGTTGTGTTATATTGCCAGTGTCAGTTCCGTTTATTACTATTTCGGTGTTGTCAGTCGAATTTTTTCCAAGAGTAGATGTCGTTACTTCAGTTGTTTTACTTGTTTCAGTTTGATTTGCAGTTGTTTTCGTATTTTCATCAGTAGTTGTTTTCATAGTTGCATCAGTAGTTGTTTTCGTAGTTGCATCAGTAGATGTTTTCGTAGTTACATCAGTAGTTGTTTTCATAGTTTCATCTGTAGTTGTTTTCGTAGTTACATCAGTAGTTGTTTTTATCGTTACATCAGTAGTTATTTTGGTAGTTACATCAGTAGTTGTTTTTGTAGTTACGTCAGTAGTTGTTTTTGTTGTTACATCAGTGGTTGCTTTCGTAGTTATATCAGTAGTTGTTTTCGTAGTTACACGAGGATTTGTCTGCTTGGGTTTAATTCTTTTAGGTGTTGTTATTTCTTTCTCAATATCAGGTGGTGACAGCGTTCCCACAATGTGATATAGTGGTGGGCTAAATGTTTTAGGAATTGTCGCCGTTGTGCCATTTGTCCTCCATTTAAAATATGGTACTACTGTGGTAGTTTTCATATCATGACAGCTACATTTACACAGCCTGTTTAATCGAAAAACTTGGTAGCCAATGCTCTTGCATGCACTCATACATTTGAACGTTTTTACGTAACTACCACATTCGTTGTGGAAACTTAAGCCATAATGCTTCCTGAAATCTGAAACTACAAAATAATTTTTATGCTCGTGAGTACTGCTACAATCGTTAAAGTTAATAGATAAAATAAACAATTTATTTACACACCATCGAGTGAATTTATTGCAGAACATAAAACACATAACAGAAAATAATTCATTACGGAATTATAAGCTTTTAATCTCGAAATGTACTTTGATAAATCCATTGTAACACATAATTTGATATTTTACGAGACTAATAAAATTCTGAAACCAGTATAAAACTGTATATTAAAATTGCAATTTTAATCTTTCATTTAAAATTAATGTGGAATATAAAAATTTTGCACGACTAATTATTTTCGAACTCATAAATATTAATAAGTACTTAGCTATTAACATATTGATAAAAAAATAAGACTTTTCTTTTGTCGCTCCCGTATTCTTGCAAAAATTCATATAGTCCATTCAATTTTGGACCTTTACAAAACGTTGTGCTCTGTCGTTTGGAGATCTGTAGCTATCTAAGTCTAATTAATAAAACAGGAATGTGAAAATGGCCGTACTCATCGGAGTCCGTCTAAATTTCTCGGAAGCGTCCACTCTATGGCCACCCAAATGATGATTTCATTATGTGTATGATTTTGATTGATGTATCAAAAGAAGTTTGCTGGCAGCCGAATTCTTTTCATAACGGACATATTTTCTTTGTTTATTACTTGGAACTAATTGATCGACGGCGCCATAGTTTTTGAGTGCCTTCAAATCCGATTGGAGAATTCAAGGCATAATATTTAGGAATGTGCAACAGAAAATGAAGTGGGGAATGAATTAGCTCTGACAATGAACGTCTCATTTTTTTTTGTAATATAGTTTTAATTATTTTGAACAAAGTCAAAGGTTCATTTATTAACAAAGGACGTCGCAGCATCGCTCATGAGCAGTGATAACATTTTCTCCTCTTATGGGATGAATTGAAAAAACATTATCAATCAGTTATTTAGTCACTTTTTCGTTTTATAATTATACATAATAGATAATAATAATAATAATTTATACCCAACCTTCCTGACTGATCTTCTTCTTTACTTATTTAATGACTCCCTAGAAGGACAGTAAGGCGAAGAAAGTGGCAAGGCTCCACGGTTTACAACAACTACGACACAAATTGCGATATTAAGCACTGGGCGTGATGAAAAAACTCTCGCTGAATATAAATAAGGCAGGAGCGCTATAATCAATATAAACGATGCTAAAGAAGATTAGAAAAATCCTGAAGGAAAACGAATTTAGCAAGATTGAAATAAGTATGGCGAGAAGCAACAGTTGCTATATTAACATGACTTCTGAGTTAAGATAATTACATTTAGCTATTTAATTATTAACTATTTTATTTTACAGAAAATAAAAATAACTTAGTTAGTTACCTACAATCACAGTTACACTTACAATTATTTTAAGAGACTTTTTAGTTTTTGATACGTCCTATCCACAATACTTCTAGCGGCAGGACAGTGAGAGTTACGGCCCTGAAAATCAAGTAAAAAATGCAAAGGCGAAATTGAATTTGATTCCGAAACATAAATTTCACTTAGACTATTTGTCTCCCTTGGATCAAGCAGCAGAATAAGCCATGTTAATTTAATTTGTTCGTCTGAAACAAAATCACCGATTGCTTTTTAATTGCCTTTTTAATTCTGTTCGTTCAAAGACGTAGGTAGGTACATAATATTATAACTAATTTTTTTCTGTTTTTAAAGGTGAATTAGGATTTTTTACTTTTGAGAATTATTTGTAGTAGTAGTTGAAAATATCTATAAGTTATATTATGCAAAGGAGTCCCATTATAGTTTCAATCCTGTGTACGCGTAGGATGTAGAGGTACTTGGTAATAAAATCTAATCATGGGTACCGGCTGCCTCAAATACAATACAAACAATGCTTCTGATTAATGACTTTTGAAATGACTTAAAGCAACAGATATAACGCTTTTTATGTATGTTATGTTTACATAAAGATTCTTTGTGTGGGGTGTTTTACGGTTTTCTGTTCAACCGATTTGTATACGAATGGAAATAGATTATAGCCAGTTTTTCTTGTTATTAGTGGTTATAAATCATTGCGCATCCGTGATTCTCGATCCTTAAATAAGATCTGAAGGAAACAATAGGCACTCTATTCTATAAATGCCGACCGCTAAATTTTTTCCAATCATATGTGACTAGGTATATTCACTCCCGTTGTCCTACCGCGTCTGTGCAACAAAGTATTAGAAAGGAGGGCTATTCACGTAACGCGTCAGCTAGATTTCGAGTGAAATGTTTAAAAACGTCATGGCATTCACGTATATGCCATGTATTATTTCTTCGAAATAATACGCAATTAAGTATGAAAATTGATAAAAATTAAAAATTATGAAATCAAAACATTTTTGGCGAATACTGAAAAATTTATATTACGAGCGTAAAATTGAACACAACATAAAACAAATTGCAACATGGTCGACTATCGTGAAATTAAATTTACTTTGCGTGATAATGTTGAAAGATTTTATTTCCTATGTTGCGAAATCATTCAATTTTACACTCGAAACCAATTATAGACGTTAAACTATTATTTTTTATTTTGTTTCTTGATTCACATCCCTCATTGTATGAAAACGTTACGTAAATAACCCCTAATATTGTTCTTCTCAAATTGACCCATGTCTAAAAACTGAAGAAAAAATATACTTATTCTAAATTGCTTATTTTTGAAAAATAATGTTATTTGCTTCGTCACATAGGTACGATGCCTCCGTTCTATGTTGAAACTCAGTATTTTGTGAATAACTAATCTTAAAAGGAGAGTTTAATTACTTTACAAGTTTTTGTATTACTAACCAACCCATCCCAATCCCTAACCTTTCTAATCCATTGTCTGTTTATTATTAACTAATTTCAGATTTTAGGTCCATGAATGAGGGGGAGGGAAGGGCTGTGTAATAACTAGTCTAAGTACCGCTTAAATTCAATATATATTTTTTAATTTGTTTCGAACAACTAAGTGTAAAAACGTCATTATATACGCGCTGTATAGGTGGTTCAAATATGAAACATTCATCACCATGACAGGTTGACTGCTAACTCTACTTACTACCTCCCTCCTGGATCTACCAATCCAAGTGAGCGCTCTGAATTCAAATCTTCCGTATCGCATTAATCGGGCCGAGGGTCGTGCCGTAATAAATTCCGTATTATACGCACGACACGCGTATTAAAATAAACATATAAACATGTTACACCCCCGCGACGTACAGCCGCAGGAGATTTTCGCGCATAACGTTGTGTTTATAACACAACTATTGTGTTATAACACAACTATTGTGTTAATAACACAATAGTTGTGTTTATATGAAACGGATGCTGCATAATGGGGGTATTACTCGTAAAACAGGAATGAGAGTTTTTTAATAGAATCACACAAGGAACCCAGAGGACTGTATCGTAATGGAAAAAAATATTTTTTGCAACTATCTTGCAATATTTTTATAGTAACACGATGTTACAATGATTTTTTTTATTGTTATAGATGTGAGTAAATAAAGTAGGTCAATATTTAATGTATGTACATTTTGATTTCATAATTCGAATTTTAAGCAATGAGCGTAGATGATTATATCAGTAATATCATGACATTACACACACAACCTAGCTTCAAAATATACAATAGCTTAGATACTAGATAAAAGGTAAATTGACATGAAAAATACCCAGACACTGAATAGTAGTTTATGAAACGGATGCATAATGGGGGGTATTAAAACATGAGTGTGAGTTTAAAAAACGAGCCGCAGGCGAGTTTTTTAATACCTAATTATGTAGAGTTTCATACACTACTTTATCTACGCTCAAATTATCATAAATCCAAACCATAAAATCTTGCTAACGTTTGTCGTAAATCCTTCCTTCACTTTGTTGGTAAAAGATTGTGGGTCATTTTTGTTGCAATTACTAAAATGTCAGGTGGAGTTAAATTTTCTTTAGTAGGTTTCACTGCTAGACATTTTTCCGCGCAAAGTTTTGACTAAGTAACAAAAATAACACATTGAAATGTTAAAAGTTAGGTATGGCGCCAAAATTCAGTTGTAAACTGCGTATAGTCTGTTAAAAAAGTCATGAAACAAAAAAGAGTAGAAAAATATTTATACAAGCCAGATAAAGTATATTTTTAGTGGATAATTAAATAATCAAAAATTATACATAATTCTTTTCAATATTCTGTAAGAACACACTTTTTAATCAGTCATATAAGGCAGGAAAAAATTATTGTTTCCGTGAAATAATTGTAGTCTATGGTCGATCATGGCGCATCCCATGACTACCAACTAAATGTTGTCTGTGGACTCCATATATAAATAATCGCGGACAAACATACATACATACATACATACATACACACATACATACATACATACGGGTCGAATACAGAACCTCTTTCTTTTTTTGAAGTCGGTTAAAAACAAAATTTAGGATTCTCTCTTTTGGCTATGACGACCACAGAGAAAAGAAGTTATTCCCTGGTCTGTGATGATGACACATAAAAATACAGGAACCCAGAGCCGAGTATCGTAATGGAAATTATTCAATTATCTAGAGATATTTCCATAGTACAGTTATGTTATAATGAATAGCTTTTTAATAATTATAGAAGTCTGTGAATAAAGTAGGTCAATATGTGACACATTTTGATTTCATAATTCGAACTTTAAGCAATGAGCGTAGATAAAAACATTTATGCTCATCACATTAACATCGGTCGTCAATTGTAGATACACATAATATTTTGACGATTTTATCTTAAACTCTATATAATCTCTCTCTTTATAATAATAGAAGACGAGGTTTGCAGTCAATATCAGTTTAAAAGGCAGTAAGGTAAATATTAACTTTATTTTAATTATTTATCCGTTTGGATGTTTTTTCTCCTTTACGAAACAACTTCGAGATGTCTTACATACATCCTGGATTAACCAGAGGTACACAAATGCATGGTTTTGTAAAAAAAAATCTGATATCCACGCGAGTGAATCCGAGGGCGTGGAACTTTTAAAATAACTATCAAAATATTTTGGAAACTGCCTATCCAAATTTCAATTCTGGGTGGCGTAAGTACAAATGCCAGCGCTGATCACTAAGATAGGACGTTTTTGATACGTTTGGATTCATTGTCAATCGAAAAACTTGGTTTGGTAAAACCGCAGACCCTGCCCCTGTACGTTAATGCTGTGAGATGGCGTTTTATTATAACAATGGTGTCCCAGCGGTATCGACGCGCTCCGGCCCCGAGCAAGGCGCAAGTGTGTAATTTACATGACACATTGTCACAGAGTGCACTCGCTCACACTCGCTACATCAATTATTATATTAGTAAATTAAATGAGTACTTATGAAGATCCGCATCAGGCAGGAATCTCATTGTATCTTGATGTTTTATTATAATATGGACTTTCATCACATCACTTCAAAACGTTTACTTCATTGGTACTTTTTGTATTTTATTTTGTAGGAGCAGGTTTGGATATTTTTTTTTGAAAATACAATTGTTTTTTCGGGATATAGACAAAGTCGCGAGCAAGTTAGTAGTTGGTAGTTTTGAATTTAATATCATAACATAGTTATTGAAAAAAGGTAAAAAAAAAATTAAAATTGTAATTATTATATTTATAAAGCCTCATTAAAAACCGAATGAAATACTTGAAATGGAATAAATAAACCCATGGAGAAGTTCAATGAATAAGACAAGATACCAAAATGTAATTATAAAATGTATTCAAGGCACCGTTTAAGTAAGAAGCGTTTAATTGCTCTAAATCCCAAATCGTGCTTATAATTTATGATAACAGAGTCGTCCCTTAACGAACGATCGTTTTGTAGATAGGTATCTATCAAATTACGCGCCTGCCTCTCCCTCCCAGCGCCCATTGTTGTCTAACACGGAAAATATTCATTTGAATATTTACTTAACATGGATAATATTTTAATCTTCCCCTTTGAATTATACATTTTCCAACGGAGACAATTTCACGCCCATTTCACTGAAATGTCTTAAATGCCCCGTGTGTCGCATTCAATTATTATCATCTGTAAATCCAAATGCATGTAATTAGAGACTAGATTCGCGTGACGCGGTGTGCGATATCAATTTAACAAGATATTCCTTTTGTTAATATTCGCACACGCTTTATCAAATTCTCTAGCGGGGGTGACAATAAGCCGCTGTAAGTACTCTCTCTGACATATGGATAAAAGCTTTCATTTCACTCTTAGCTCTTCTGAGTGAGATATTGAATGAGATAATGGATTTTAATCATACAAAAGACATACATTAAGTTCTACTAAAATTGTTACTTGATGCAATAAAATATATCTATATAGGAGTACAGGTAAGCTAAATTTGCTATTAGTAAGTAATTTAAAATAAATTACTTGTCACGCCCTTTTAGATCTTCTTGATTGGATTTTAAATCTTCCTTATTACAATATACGTAATACTATAGTTAGCAAACCCTAGCAACTGGATCATTATGCGGCATGGCATTAGTTTTAATTATTACGACTTTAGAAAGCGGAGATACCTACCTGTACTTCTAAAGGTTTATCACAATCTTGAAATAATTGAGATTAAGTACAGCACTTAAAATTAATATTGTTTAAAACCTATAAAAAAACTTCAGTTTAGTCAGTTTAGGTATTCCATAACGAAGACTCGTTATGGACTATGGAGTACCTAATGTTAAGATCATCGTTTCATTATAACGTTTAACCACAATGAAAGGTCAAATAATATAAATCTTTCACAGTAGATTTCAGTGGAGTTAAAATTTTCACATTATTAGCTGTACAGACTGCACATGCGATTAATGCATTAACTCACCCATCGTAGACTTGGTGCCAAAACGCCTTTGTTGTGTCAAATTAAATCATAATTCCATTGTGAAAACTGTTAACTGTCTCCTCGCCGCCCTCCGGATAAAAAATAACTCGAACGGGGTCCTGCCCTCCGCTGTTTAATAACATAATAGCACAATTCCCTCGCCGCATGATTCAATTTGGATTTCCTCCAGCCTCCCCCGCGCCTAAAAAATGACAACTTCATTATATTCTTCGCGCTCCCGAGGGCGACTTGTTTGTCGCGAGGATTATAATGATTAATTCTCTAAAATATTAATACTCTTACACCCGTGGAGCGCACTTGCTGCCGGCTTAACGAATTTTTTGGGCGTCATTGTTTGCAGCGATTTACTGTCTTCACAGCTTATAAACTGCACCTGACAGCTTTCATGAAAACATTATTATTTTATTTGTTAATGCTTTAATCAGGATATAACGGATATTTCATCCACGCAACTTTGCATTTTTACACGACTGCCCAAAAAATGAGTGTAAAGTTTTTTGGGGTTCGTGTATGTGACTTTTTATTCCATCATAACTTCTAACCGATTGAAGGCTTTTGGATATATGGGATATTTTTTGAATCCCTTACATCATTCCGAGTAACATTGACTATATTATTTTTGGAAAAAGTCGTTTAGCTACAGAGTAGTCGTGTTTTTTTATTAATTTTTTAAATTATTTGCTTGTTATAGTTGAAAACCTAGAAGTAGACCAGTATATATCCACAAAAATGGATGTTATTCGTACAGGCAACAAATAAAATGAAAAGTCTTCTTGAATTTTTTTGCAAAAAAGTTTTAACATAATATGTATACTACCTATGTTTAATCCTATTATTTTAATAATAAGTGGTCAATTTGCAAGAATTGTTCTGTATGCAGTTAATGACCTCCTCCAGTCTCATGTTTCTTTGTCATACGGCTGTTCCGTGTAAAAGCTATAAATTAAATGTAAGAATTTTTTCTATTTTTTTTTTGTATATTATACATTATACTATATAGAAACACCTTTATCATAATAGTGCATAAAACTTTTTTACCTACTAACATTTCTTTAAAAAGGGAAGGAATAAAAATGTGTCATGTTTTAAGTATAAATGCTGCAAAAGATATAACGTACCCACTTTCTTACGGGCCTTTGTCTGCGTTGAATAAAAACTTCATTTCTCTCCCCGAGGAATTTAATTTGGAGTAATGGAAGTGTTATATTGACTTAACAGGCCAGAAGCTCCCCTATAGAGTTACAGTTATTAAAATGGAGAAATTTATTATTAGCATTTCACCGTTCCACTATTTACATTTTGAATTTATTTGTTCTGTAATTCCATTAGTCACAATCTGGTGCATTAGTACAATAATGGTGAACTCTCCAAAGGTTGAAGGTCAATAAGTAAACTTGATAATAAATCGATTTGCACTATAACTGGTAAGTACTGAATTTTCACATGACCTTTATGAAAATAATACTTTAACAAACTCTCTTGCAAAAGATTAACTTATCTTCAAAACTTTTGCTTGGATTTTAATGCAATTTAGTTTGTTTGAACAAATCGCTAATGTTAAGATTTAAGTAAGTACTTAAGTACATTTAAATCCAATCACTTTAGAAAAAGAGAAAAGTTGATCCTTTATAAGTTGAGGAGGTTAACTAATACTATATTTTGTAAATGATAACAATTATTTTTATTACTTCGAGATCCAAACGAATATAATCATATTAATCTAATCTAATCATATTACGATACTCTAAATGTGACGATTCAAAATAGGTCCGCATAGAGCAATACATACTGATATTCTGAAAATATTCACCATATTTTCAGAATATCAGTTGCTCTTCCACATCCAAACAATAATGTCCTTAGAATTACAAAAACACATGTCCTTAGAATAGAAAATTGTCAACATTAGTTAATGCCTGTAAAATCAACAGAGGGAATATCATCCAGTATAAATATCTATGATGAGATACCTATACCCCCGAATCGGTAGCAAGGGGATAATTTTTAAACTCGTGTAACAAGAAATGTGACACGCACTTGCCCTGCGAGCTGCGACCCTGAGTATATCATTTATAGTCCTTTTGTCGCCGAAATTATATTTACAGAAGTGAGCAGACAATTTCACGCTCTCTTCCCCACACCCCATCGTGCTTTGGACTTCTAATCAACCAGATGAAATATTAGTATGGATATTCAACGATACCTATAGATAGACTTACAGAGTTTTAAAGAAAATACGATGTCATTGTTTATAAATTTCTTACTTTTCTAAGTTCCTGAGTGATTTTAGAAAAATTATGTTCTCGGTTTGGAATAACTCTCTATCCAACGTCGCTAATCTGAATTAACTCGGAAACTTACCCATGGTCCATAATTGAACAAATAAAAGCCAAGACAAAGATTTTTAGTACAAAACACTCGTTTTAGTGATTTGTTGTATACTCATCCACGTTAGCACAACAATTCAGGGTGGATCAATAAAAGGGTGAGCGTACAGATGAGCGTGAAAGATTGTCCACATGTTCGCCGGACCCCCGCGATCGCTCCCGTCTTACCGGCTATCTGCCGATGCATCAAATTAATAATATCCTTGTCCATTCCACTACATTATCTCATATGTCAACAGTTTTCACGCCTTCAGCTTATCTTTATTAAGATCTGTAACATAGAAATGATTTTAATTACTTCTAAACAAAAAAATACATGCCGTGGTAGGACTATTTCAGGATGAGTCAAAAAAGCTAAGCTAACTATGTTTCAATTTAAAAAACTTTTATGCTCGTTTTCACCAACACTTTAAGAAACGCCTAGGCCGATAGGTGACAGTTTTCACTTACAACAACTGTCACTTAAGGGCTTAGGCGTCGCTTAAAATATTGGTGACGATAGTAAACGATAGTCACTGTACTTAGTCAGCGAAATTACAGGGCTGATATCTAAGAATGACGAGATCAGTGCAGTGCCTCGTAGAACATTGCAGTGTAGAGCCTTAAGACACACTGCATCTGATATAAGATGCTGCTTGTATCGTCATTTTTTTTGGAAAAAAAAAACACTTTTCACCTACACATAATCTTACTATAGCTTGGTTTAATCATCCAAAAAACCATTAAAACTTATCACGACAAACTTCCCTACATTATTCTAGTAATATTTCTCGTTGTATCAATAAACTGTCAGTTTAGGGAAGTATGAAGATAATTTCGGCGCGCCCCGCTGCGCTAAGTGAAGGCTCGCTCGGGAAGCGAGCCCGTGCGCTGCTATACTTCGCTTCCTCTACTCCTACTTCCGTTTCCGATCATCTTGCAACACATGACGCTTGGCCCGCCCCTGTAGATACGATGTTTTTCTAGTACCGAGCTTTGATCTCGCAATTTATTTGCTTGTCAGCTCCAGGAAGAGGCCACGCGGCGCTCGTGGTGCCGTCGCGCGTCGTATCGCCTCAATAAATCTCAACATCGATATTGGAACTGTAAATAATATTAACATGATTTGGCAATATTGCTTCTTGAGGGAAATGGGGTGAACGAAATAAATAGCATTGTAATCTACCATCTATCACTTACCAACTTAACTACCAACTATCTTTTAGATGATATTCGAGTAAAGTGAGCTTGATTTACAAAGTGAAACATAAATCTTTAAGTAATGTGTTTAGTAATTGTCTTCTTATAATATGTAGGTACGAGTAGGTACGTTTATTTTTTAATAACAAGTTACGCTTCCTAGATATAACATATATTTAGATAATTGACTTGTAACTATGAATCTAAAATAGAGCTTTAGTGTAAAGTAAATAGAGGAACAACACAAAACCATAATAGATCGATAACAATCTATACAAGAAATTCCGTTAACAAAAACGACTTTAAACCGCAGAAACCGGTACGATAATAAGTGAGGCCTATCAGGAAACACAACTCATTTATGAACTTAATAGTGCTGCTTTCGCGTGTTTAGAAAATTAATTTGTTTTTGTTTGAAGAGGTTATTATTAGGGCGCTTTGATGGCGCGATAACACACGCCAATAATGTGTAACAAATGTTATAACTTATAAGTAACAAATGCTGCTTGTATTATTTTGAAAATCCAATATCTATTTTAGACATTAGCAAAATGCACCGAAAAGATACCGAAAATCTCTATAAAAGATACAGAAAGAACATCCCGTCACCTATATTTTTGATGCAAATAATTCGTACGTCTAAAAGGTTATCTGAATTTCAGTAAAGTTAGATAGCAGTAATCTAAGTGCAACATATGCAGCAATCGCATTTAAAATCCCTATTAAATGAAGCAGCGTAGGTATGAGAAATAGAAAAATACTTCCTAATTCCAAAAATACATCGTATCTTTTACAGATATTTTAAAATAAAACATCTAATCGAATTCGCTTTAACTATGGTATTGGATAGTAGGTACCTAAACAGCTCGATTTCTAAGACGTCTCGATCCCTGAGGCTATAATAACAACAATTGTGCGATGCCTAGGCAGAGATTGGAGGAAGGAGTGCTTACAAATTGTGCAATGAGTGCAATGAGCAGAACTGACGGACGTGTGATGGTCGGACGCTGTCCATCCGTGTCCATCGCTGGCGGCCGCATTTATTGTTATTGTTGTTAAGTGTACCAATACTTGCGATTACATGACTCATGAGATTTTTCGATATTATAATGCCATGTTATCATCCATTTCAAGAGTGTTTTAATCTTTCAAAAGTAGAGCTCATTTCTTGACAAATAAAAGGTAGATCTAGAATACATACATATATATATGATATAGATCTAGATACATAAAATGCAATATCTTTTCCCTAAATCTTTTGTTAGTTATAAATAACTAATGAAATCATTTTATTTGAACAGTACCTAACTTTACTAAAATAACAAAGCAAGCAAGAAAATCCAGAAAAAATTTAATATTTTCATTAGGTGTTTATTATAGATCCTGATCTTCTTTTTATGAAGTGATAAAAGATTTCAATTGATAAAAGTGTTGATGAAATGGTAAATATTCAAAAAAAAATCTTACAATTATTACAGACGACTACGATGCCGTGTTTTCTTTATTAAAGTCAGACAATAGAGAGCGTAATGATTTAAGTGGTAAGTAAAGCATAATAATATATATATATAAGATTTAATAAGCAACGTGTAATTAGTTTATTTCCGAGATTTTAATCTTCAACACATCACATCGCTTTGAATGTTGAAATTACATTTTACAAGCGTCTGCTTAGGCTCTCGTACAAAGTAACTACAAAGTAACGAGTTTCTGTAAGTCTTATTGAAATGGCGGTGTTTATAAAAAAAGTTATGAATAAATCTCACTTCTCGAACATAAATACATAATCAACATTCAATTAAGTTCAATTTAAAATAAATTCCTTCCAAGAGATCGCTAGGAGAAATGAAATCAATACACCATACAATTATATTGTAATATCATCTCTCTCTCTCTGTTTCATCAATTAGTATAATAAAATTTCTGAGAAGTAAATATAATATGAAAGAGAAACGAAATTAACTCGCAAGTAATCTAGATTACTTTAATAGTTTCTTAGAAATTATCAGTATAGCAACCGCATGCGGCAACAGCAATATAAAGTTCAAATTGGCTTTTTATTTTCAGTGTAATGGAATTTAAATCGCTGCAAAGGATAGTTTCCTTTAAACAATTCCCGAGTCGTTTGCTGCCAACTCTTTCTTTAGTCACGACGGTTAATTATATTTATACATTATTCGTGGCTAGGCGATCGTTAGATACAAGTGTTTGCAACTGATTATGTTATTTTCAATAAAGTTAAAGTACTGGATCCTTGATGGGAATTGGTATTTATAACGGATTTAAACCCTCATTAGTTTAAGTTAGAATTTTCTCGATATAATTAAACACGTTTACCTGATGAAAAGTAGTTTTTGGTTTTAGAAAAGACGGGTTAAAAGTTTACATTTTTAAACCAGAGTCAACGTCTCTCAATGCCTCAATGGTCATTTTTGACAACTTCTCTTCTTCTTGAGTTAACTCTGAGTTAATACACTAATCCTGGTTGACACAAATGGACCTTAGTTATCTGAAAATAAACAATGAAATGCTTGCAAGATTTTAAAATACTTTGTTTAGCGGATTGTCGACAAGATTCATGTTTTTCATAAAAAGTTTCATCCCTTTAGTAAGATCATCATTACCATAATTATTTAGCATTAAACTTTTCCATAAGTGAAGAAGTATAGATACCCACGATGCACACGCTGTAAAAGGTGCTTAGAATGTGGATATTATTAAAGATGTATCACGCTGGTTGTTCTCACAGATTGTGTATGGAAATGGCAGGTCTATTAATAAATTATCTGTGACCAGCAGATCAGTTCTTGCAATTGTTTTTATCCTTGAAATTAAAGATAGATATACATGGTCTCGCTAATAAACGTTACCTAAAAATAGATTAACACAATCGATAGCATTATTCGAAGTCATGTACCTACATACCTACTGCATTTTCCTTTGATTAAACTTATTTCTTAGATAATGATCTTTAAATAATAAGGCTATCATAACATCTTAAGATCTATGATTTGGTAACTTTGTTTAATATACTTAAACTTAACACTTGAACTGATGGTAATGTTGAGATGAAGGCATGAAACTTCAAATCATGAAAAACATTAGTCTATAAATTGAAGAACTGCTCATATATACGAAATCTAACAAAATTAAAAAAAAAAAAAACGATGTAAAATAAAAATATGAAAACATGTGAAGACCCCAAATGAGGGAAGATAATTGAAATTGGTTCCAGTGAAGTATGTTAATAGTACTGGTGCAGTTTCACATAAAGTAACGATGGTGGCTATAGCGGTAGCGGTTGTGAGGTGGCAAGGCAAGAGACTAGAGGCTTAACACACAAACAACCATTAAACGCAGTCGAGAAACGTAGGATAATGCCACGGAAAACACTTTTATTTTATAACGGCTAAAGGTTATGGGCCAAATTCTTATTTATTTCTTATTTATAAAGCTTCTAAAACGGGTCGACAAAAAAACCATCTATGTGTATTAGGGTAGTAAGTTACCAATAGTAAAGTTTTTTCTTTATAGAAGTGGCATATGCCTTCCGTATCACCAAGCACTTTGAAGAGTCAATAATTATTATGACGATGGCCTAGGTTATGTAGACCACTTACACTGCTTCCAGTAGATTTCTACTTACGTTCAGGGTATCACTAATTATCTTGCCTTAATGTATGGTAATTCAGTTGAAGTTTTAAAGTTTTGCATGCACCGATAAGAAACCTGAGGATTTGGGTATCCAGAACGATTTACGTAAACGTAAACTCGAATTAAAAAAAAATCCTTCTGGAAAAACAAGTGGAATTTCAAGATCATGTGGCAGAGTACTCTTTTCTGTAGCTTTTATAATATTTATTTATTGGTATGATATGTATTATGTTTAATTATAAATATATATGAAATGAAATGAAATGAAATTCTTTATTTCACATAGGCTTAGATATAAGCTCTCATGAAATGTCGAGACTCTACCGCCAGGTTCGGAAAGCAGGATTGCACCGAGAAGAACTGGCAAGAAACTCGGTACTTGCTCTTTTCAAAAAAATGTCTCAATATACAATTTTTAGTACTTAGTATGAAACAATATTTTTAAGATATCTCGTGAGGAGATGGAAGCATATCACTATCGTTCCAAGAATCTTTGTTATTTAAAAATTCTTCAATGGTGTAGTAACCCTGATTTATTAGATGTTTTTTGACAGTATCTTTAAACCGGTGCAAAGGTAAGTCCAAGACAGACTTCGGGATCATATTGTAGAAGCGTACACTCAACCCCACAAAGGACTTTTGTACCTTACGCAAACGGTGTGGCACTACAACTAACTTATGTGCTCCACTTCTAATTGGACGGTTACTTATATCTATCCGTTTATTGTAATTATTAATATTTTGACGTACAAACAGTAGACAATTATAAATGTATTGACACGCCACTGTAAGAATGCCTATTTCTTTAAATTTTTGGCGAAGAGATTCGCGTGGCTTCATTTTGTATATGGATCTAATAGCTCTCTTTTGCAATACAAATATAGTTTGAATATCAGCAGCTTTGCCCCATAATAGAATACCATAGGACATAACACTGTGGAAGTAGGCGTAGTAAACAAGCTTGGCTGTATCAATGTCTGTAAATTGTCTAATTTTTCTCACAGCATAGGCAGCTGAACTAAGTTTACCTGCCAGAGTCTCAATATGAGCGCCCCATTGTAGTTTATCATCTAAGGTTACCCCCAGAAATACTGTAGAGTTTTCCATTTTTAGTGTTTCTCCATTCACAATCACCTTTTTGTTGCTAACTAATTTTTTTACGTTTGGAAGTGCGAACTCAATGCACTTAGTCTTTTTTGAATTTAAAACCAAATTGTTAACTGTGAACCAGTGCGATACGTGCGCGATAGCACAATTTACATCATCATAATTTTCTTTACTTTTATCTATTTTAAAAACTAGGGAAGTGTCATCAGCAAACAATACTATCTCGCAAATACCATTTACATGGTGTGGCAAATCATTTATATACACTAAAAATAGAAAAGGGCCTAATATTGAACCTTGTGGCACACCCATAATGGGGGAACAACCCTGTGATTTTGTGTCATTTATGCATACCCTTTGTGTTCGATCACTTAAATAAGAGGCAACGAAATCAAGAGCTCTGTCTTTGATACCGTAATGGCTTAGTTTACATAGTAGCGTTTGATGTTCAACGCGATCAAAAGCCTTGGACAGGTCACAGAAGACTCCGATAGCATTCTGAGACTGTCCCCAGGCATCATAGATATGACTTAATAACTTGGCACCTGCATCAGTGGTGTTCCTGCCTTTAGTAAAACCATACTGCTCGGAATGAAGAATTTTATTTGAGTTAAAATGACTTAGGAGTTGGTCCAGTATGATTTTTTCAAATATCTTGCTAAGTGTTGGTAAGATTGAAATTTGGTCTATAGTTATTAAGATCTTGTTTATCCCCAGATTTAAATAGCGGTATCAATTTACTATGTTTCATTAAATTTGGAAAAATACCTAAATCAACACATTGGTTAAATATTATAGCCAAACATGGGGCAATAGTGTCAATTATGTTGAAAACCACTTGCACAGACATTCCCCAAAGGTCGCCAGTTCTTTTAATTTTTATCGACCGGGAGGTTTTCTTTATGTCTGCTGCAGTGATATGTTCAAATTTAAATACGATAGAGCACTCTTTCACGTTGTCCCTTAAAAGTTTTTGAGCTGTTGTTGGTGAGGACTTTAAAGAATCCGTTAACAAAACAGGAACATTCTGGAAGTAGTTTTCAAAGGTATTCGCGACCTCTATGTCTGATGTTAATTTATTACCATTAGCAACTATTTCGATCTTGGAGTTGCGAGATTTGGTTTTTCCTGCTTCTCTATTAACTACATTCCATGTTGTTTTTATCTTGTTATCGGATTGAGTTACTTTTTCTTTAAAATGCAGAGATTTCGCTTGCATACAAACATTTTTAAAGATTTTTGAATAAGTTTTAACCCGATCTCGGAAAATTGCAGATTGAAAAAAAAATATATATTATAGTGGTAATAGTACATAGTCAAATACATAATATAACAATAATAATTATAGATATTCTCAGTAGTATGATGTTCAATAAATAGAATAGAGTAATTGGGTACGAATTACTTATACTTAATATTAGTAGTAGTAGCAGTAATAATACTTTTTAGTCGCTTTTTTTAGAAGTTTAGTGCTTTAATTTTCTATTTATACCATAGTATATAAGCCTATAGTTTACATCCATGTAGTTTCCGTGGCGTCACCTGAATTACGGTTCCGGCTGAAAATCAGCGCTGTATGTTTTTGTGCTTGCACTAGATATACAGTATTATGCTGAAGCCTGGACCATTTTTCGGGTTGTGCCATGCGTGATAGGTGTATATACTGTATGCTTGTTATGTGTGGCACAATTTGGAAATAAATGTTTTTTCTTTCTTTCTTTCTTTAAACCTTTTTCTTACAAGCAAACAGTATCATCTGTAAAAAATCTATAGGTGGCTGCTGAGCGAACTACACCGTGGCCTTACTGCTGATGACAAAATAGCATTTATCTACGCTCATTGCTTAAAGTTCGAATTATGAAATCAAAATGTGTCACATATTGACCTATTTTATTCACATACTTCTATAATTATTAAAAAGTTATTCATTATAACATCGCTGTACTATGGAAATATCTCTAGGTAGTTGAATAATTTCTATTACGATACTCGGCTCTGGGTTCCTGTATTTTTATGTGTCGTCATCACAGACCAGGGAATAACTTTCTTTTCTCTGTGGTCGTCATAGCCAAAGGAGAGTGTAGAGCCAATCCTCAATTTTATTTTTTTATATATGGAGTCCACAGACAAGATTTAGTTTGTAATCATAGGATTGGCCACGATCGACCATAGACAACAATTAATTCACGGAAACCATAGATCAATATATATATTGATCTATGACGGAAACAATAATTTTTCCCTGCCTTATATGATTGATTAAAACATTGATCTATTGGATTAAAAAGTGTGTTCATACAGAATTTTGACAAGAATTATGTATAATTTTTAATTATTTAATTATCCACTAAAAATATAAGTACTTTATCTGACTTGTATAAATATTTTTCTTTTTTTTTGTTTCATGACTTTTTTAACAGACTATACGCAGTTTACAACTGAATTTTGGCGCCATACCTAACTTAACATTTCAATGTGTTATTTTTGTTACTTAGTCAAAACTTAGCGCGGAAAAATGTCTAGCAGTGAAACCTACTAAAGAAAATTGAACTCCACCTGACATTTTAGTAATTGCAACAAAAATGACCCACAATCAACCAACCAACAAAGTGAAGGATTTACGACAAACGTTAGCAAGATTTTATGGTTTGGATTTATGATAATTGGAGCGTAGATAAAGTAGTGTATGAAACTCTACATCATTAGGTATTAAAACACTCGTGTGATACTATTAAAATACTCGCCTGCTCGTTTTTTAAACTCACACTCATGTTTTAATACCCCCCATTATGCATCCGTTTCATAAACTACTTACTATTATTTTTATGTATGTCATCGTGATGAAAGACCCTTTTATTTGTATGTCATCATGATGAAATACCAAATCATGTGTCTGTATATCAGCAGCTACAGAATATCTTCAGTGTGATGGAGCCCTAACCTGGTGCACGCGCCTCGCAACCCAATGAGTCTGAAACGGGCGAAACATTCAAATTACACCGCCCGCGCCTGCCCCTATCAAATGTTGTTTTATAGCTAATTCCCAAATTCGGTTATGGCCTATAAACGATCCGCTGGAATAATTTAAATGCGAACCAGCCCAGTATAATGTTCTTACTTTACTTGAAATAAGGTATTTGTATGTGAAATGCGTTTTGAAATAGGATTATCCGTCGCCTTTATTTCTCACGAGGTTTTCACGAAGAGGGTAGACTTCGCATTTGGTTCTTTATCTGCTGTTAGGCCTATATGTATAGAACTTATTAAATATAAATTTATATAATTTAACTTGGAAAAATTTCAATTATTTACATTTTACACAAAAAAGTTACAGGGAGTTTCGTCATAAAGTTAAAACGAAGCCTATTAAAGTGACAAGGTAAAACCATTAGCCATATGCTAGTATCCGCTTTTAACATTTTAACCGTTCAAATATAATAAACGGCCGGTTGCTAAAGGTTTTCTCTTGTAACAGGCTAATTTCAAGACAGACATTTCCTTTCATTCAATATGAGCGATTGTTTATTGGCAAGCCCGAGACAATTGAACAAAATTACTCACTTTAACGGGACTACGTGTCTCGGTTCAATAGGATTTACCTGAGTTTTCTTCGCACTTAAGTTTAAGTATAAAGTAGAAAATCTTGGAGTTCCTGTTACTAATTATTTCTTCTCTATTTTCTTGTTATGAAAATAAAATTATTAACTTAATTGTAATAATTATACATTTTAACAGAGCTAAGTACAAGTTTTGTTTTACATTTTTTTACATGCCAATTTAGGAATTGATGACACTTACAGCCGTTTTCACTAAACCTAGGAAACGCCTAAATCGAATGCTTAGCCCTAAGGTGACAGTTGTTGTAGGTGAAAACTGTCACTTATCGGCTAAGCATTCGATTTAGGAGTTTCCTAGGTTTAGTGAAAACGGCTGTAAGACTACTATAGAGATTATTCATTCTATCTTTAATTAGTTTATTATTCTATTATTCTAAATTAGTAGCAGATTTATTTTAAGTTAGTAGCAGATCTTATCTGTAGTGTTTTTACCGTGGAGAAAAAAATCACTTCAAAAATAAATAGTTAATGCTTTTAGTATTTGTACCTGTATGTACACTTGGTAGTATTCTAAACAACATAATTTTTATAGTTATGCAAACAAATCGAGACTTAAAGATTCAATAATTTACACAAATTGCGTGAACCGTCAGGTAACTTTACCCTTGCAAATGTCATCTAGGGTTTCCGTCCCTTAAAGCTTGCCTGGTACCGATCTGATAAAATACTATTAAAGTGCGCTTACGTCCGCATGACTCGCTAATAAAGCATGGTTTTAACAAGCTTGTTGCAGAAATATTTAATGAACTGCTATAGCTCGAAACAGGGTTTTTTTCACATTTCACACCTTTTTACTAAGACACTTCTTTCGATTATAAACAGCCTTGGATTCGAAACGGTGATCCACGTTTAGGAGGCAGACCATCACTGCTTTATCGATAATAGTAGCGGTGTCCTAATAGTCAAAATTTAATCACGACAAACCGAATGCCACCCGTTTATGAAGTTGAATGACTTAACACCTTTTTAATACGATTCACACGTTATAGTTAGTTAAGTTTTTGTATCGATACATTTCACGGTGCGATGTATTGAAGGTTTATTATATGAAATGTGATGCCACATACCGCCTAGCGGCCACTGATGGGATCTATTATTGTTGATCTACGGACGAATATTCAATCATCGATCTGCTTCGACATGGATATCGTATGAAATAAAAAAACACAATTCGTTCCACTACTTAGTTGGTATAGAATGATAAACTTAATTATTTAGTTACTCGTTATCGATCTTCACAAAGCAAAGATAAAGAGCAATAGAAACAATGCACCTCACGAAGTGGACACAAAATAAAAAGGAAGTGAGAGCACCTTAATTATAAGGCACCTCTGAATAATCTTCGAGGACAAAAAGTAAAATACCCGGTAGAGGAGACCTGTACCTTCATGAGATCGAGTGAGTGCAAAGTGCATACAAAATCGTGATGTGGCCCTTTAATCGGTTTCACGTTCGTTCCCGCGCTATAGTTTTATTCGAATTTCCCCCGGTCCGCCTCTGTGTCGCTGGACGATCGGGACTCGGAGGCTCCGCGTCGAATGAAAGTGTGCCATAAGTCGGCCCGGTAGAGCCTATGTTATGAGGCAACAAGTTCGGAGTGGCCTAGCTCGCGACCAATACTGTAGTACATAAGATAAAGAGGCGGACGCATTTTGTTTTGCAGCAAGCTCACTCCAATTTACGCGGCGCAGGGCCCATTAGCATAAGTCGTAGCGGAGCGTGATGTGGAGCGATTCGTCGGCGCCCGCGCTCGGCGTGACGCGTTGCGCGGCGCCCGCGCGGCTGCAGCGCGCTGCAGTCGGCGATGTAATTTCGGCTTCGCGACACATTTGTTTACTATTGCAAGCCGTGAAGATGCCATCGTAGAACGACACCTCGACAGACTCTCAAATTAGCGCGCTAAATGCCTCTACGATATTGCCTCTATACTGTGTCCTTGTGCAATCGAATAGTGAGATATTTTTTGTAATGATTTGTACATTTTTATAGAAAACACTAAGGATTTTTTTTGAAATTTTAATTTGCATAATTATTTATTTTTACGTAGGTATGCTCATATACACATTATACCTACATATTTTTATTTAATGAATTGAAAAATTATTTAACTTATTATTAAACTTTAGCATATATGACCCATGAGCGTATACGTTCAAGAAAGTAGGACCAGGAATGCATAATATAATAATTTAACAAAAAAGTAAAATTAATATTTTATATAAAACATGTTTTCATTTAGACATGACGACAAGTAGGAGCTCCATACTTATAACACCACAAAAAATAGGGTTGCCAATTCAAAAGTATGTAGTTTGTACAAAATCGAATCAGTTACAAAAAGTTTGATATACGTTTCAAATATTAGTAAATTATACTTACATCGTAGGCTTAATATTATATTATGGCAATGATTTTCGCGAGCATAACGTTTATGGGTGCATAAACATTATGCTCGCGAAAACATACATTTTTTAACTTTTTAACAGTGCATGGTTTTTTTTTGACAACCAATATGAGAAGAATGGGAAGTTTTGAGCAAATTTTATATTAGAAAACACCATTATAGTCGCAAAACTCATTGCCATAAGCCTACGGTGTATTATTAGCCTCCTATTTGCAAAAAGCAATATTTGAACTTTGCGGGTTATTTAGCCCGGAACCCCTTATGAGAACGACCTACACAGGTACCTATTTTGAAAATAGAAAAACTTCTACAGTAAGTACCTATAAATGAAGGATTCAGAAATGAAACATCTAAAATAAAACCAATGTTTTAAGTAACTCGTAATAACCTAGGCCAGAAGGCTAACTGAGGGATGTTTTCTTAAAAAAGAGATGACCTACTTTTCAGCTGAGTAGATCTCAGTACCTACGAGTACATATTATTATGAACCTTACTTATTATTTGTATAGCATTATATAGATACCTTGAATGAGCTCTGAACAAAACCATATATTTGGTCATAAAAACCCATACTTTATAACATATAATACAAAAATGATATCAAATGCAGCCTTTTGAAAAACACAAGTTAGTGACAACCCTGTTTCTGCTGAGTAGCGGCGCACGCGCGGGCTTGCAAGCTCCATTAGAATGTAGCATCTCGAGCGATTTTCCTACTTCAGATAAGGTAACATCGGTAAAAACGCATAGGAAAAACGAACCGCATAAAAATATTGTATCCTTACTGCCCGCTGCTATACGCCGCAGCCATTTCTGAAAATCATACGGAGCGAATAGCAAAAGCGAGTCGGTGCACATATTTTGCCATACACAGAGGCTGCTAACGAATGCAGAGAGGATTTTAATGTCACTAATGTGATTCTCGCAATACATACATTAATGTGTCGCGTACTTTTTTGCATAAGTGAGTACGGTATTTTAATAGCAACGCCAATTTAATTTTCGATATGGCCGATTCCATAAGTGAATCTTTGCTTAATATACCACTACCGCATTTGGTAATGCGTAGCGGTGGGGGGTTTTCGGGAAAATATGCATGAATTATAATGAAACATAATTTTTTTCCATACTGTACCGTAAAACGTAGTGATAGGAACTTTATATCTCACTCATACTTAATACCTGTGTATAAAAAAGGACAATTTCATATTATATGACCGTATGGTGATTTCTCTACATCACCGTATACGAAAGCTACATGGTTAATATAGTTAAACTTTTTTTATTATGCAGTTAACGCTTGATGATAATCATGCGAATCAATCAGATAAAGTCGAGGGAAAAACCTATGACGTTGTTAAAAAAACGCTATATAAGCTTAGAAAACGTATAAAAGACTGGAAAATGTTAATTCTCATAAGGAGCGAATTATGGCCTGTACCTGAATAACATTTTTTAGGAATTTGGCTTGATTTTCACATTTCAATTGGAAAGTTTTTTGGTTTATTGTGAAAGCTAGAAAACATTTACTTAGTTCTGTATGTAAAATAGGCACCAAGATACATGTTTTTAATTAAATAAAGCCATTTAAGCTCACGTAATCAAGTGCAAAACGGGAGACTGGAATGCAATCAAGTCGGTGCTAGCGAGAATTATAAAACCGCGTCACATTATTTCATGTTTATGCTAGGGTTCATGTGACATGCATAAGTAATATTAATCTAAGCCTACGATGAATCATATAAGAAGTATAAATTTCCTGCCGTCACCGTTACGTGCCCGTACAGGGTGAGGCAAGAAGAGCAAGAAAAGTGGCAAAAACTGGTATTCCAAAGCAGAGGCCAAACGGGATGCAATCATTAGAGGCAGGCCATAACTGCATCCTGAATATGTAGGTAGGTGGCAAAGTGTGCGATCTAAGTTCCTTGTCTTGGCTCGTAGGAAGTTCATTCATCTAAGATTGTATGTAATTACTTACTTGAGATAACCATTCAGTATAATGTCACATTTATTTTAAAATGTTATTTTTATATTGGGTTACTAAAGTACATTTCATAGATTAATAAACGTCGTCGCTGGCGCTCGTACATTTAATAAATAAAATAAAAAATATATATAAATTAATAAGTAAAAAAATATTATTAAAAGGAGTCCCTTTAGGCACGAAGTTTCCGAAGATACTGGCAGCGTTACCCATTTGATTAGCTAGACTAATTCTTTGTCTGCTTTATATTTGGTTCGTTGTTTATATTTAGGTGTGTGGTTATATTTTGTATACCACACCAATTTTATCTGTAACTTTTCGAGTCGTATCGATTAGACATTGTGTTATTAAATTAGAAAGCATTATAAGAGCGTGTTTTCATAGCAGCAGGAAATAGTTAATGCAGATATTTATCGAATACTATAATGAAAGAATATGTAAAAACTAATCGACTTTATAATGCAGTCACGACGTGCAGCCAACATCAAACATGTGTTAGATTGTTAAATGGAAATAATAATTAGGTAAAACGTAAAAGTGGCGTGAGAACGAGCGGGCCTGCGGGGTGGCCGCGGTGGCGGCGGCATACAAATTGAAACAGTCAGATCGGCCGATCGGCTCCTCACTCTCACGGAAGCGTTTACCCTAAGACAATAGACTACAAGACATGCATCTATTACCCTTTTTCAAGTAACTGACTGCCCTTTAAACAGCGGGCCGTCGTAAATGATATGGTCTGATTGCGTTGCTTTCCCTATAATTTCAATCGGTTCTATTGTGGAATTGAGGTTACGTAAATCACTGCTGCACTGGGGATACTCGTATTGTTAAAACGTTATAACGCGAAAACTTTAAACTTTAAATATTTGCGGGTTACGGAAGGGACAGCAATAGTACTATAATCTATACCTAATAGCTATTAGTGTAAGCTATATAATATAGTGCTGTTTTGCTCTTAATCTTCTCAAGTGGAGTTTGTAAGGTAGTGAAGGTTAGGCTAGGTTACAAGCGATACTACCTACTCGTATAACTGCCATAAAATCATTGTCTTATTGAAAGCCCACTGCCATTGTTTCACACTATCCGAGTTTGATTTTATATTTTTGTCAATCGTCGCCGTCACAGCTGAAGACGACTAGGTAACTTTACTGTCTGATCTCATGAGCTGCGCTAGTTTAGTCGTACCTCTACTATATTAATATCTCCTAATTTTTATGTTAATTTCTACTGATAACTAATTCAATACTACCCCACTTAATAAAGTGCAATACACTAGCAAATCAAACCGAACCATTTATCACCCTTTCGGGTTTATTATGGACAATGTGTACACAATTAAAATATCATTTTATATGCTGTCAAAAATAAGTGCAGTCACGGTGCAAGGAGAGCTCGCAGCGAGGGTGCTCCAGACAAACAAATGACGTACAGCGAAATGTACTCGCGCACCCCTTGCCCGAGCCCTATGCAAAATAAAACACGCGATTGACATCTCTTTGAAATTTATTAAAAATTCACTCGGCTTACACTTTAAATGGGGGGTTAAAAGCTCAAGTGAAAGGATTACCTCAGATCCGAAACGTCGCTGACTTTATCCTTGTTATTTATAAGTGCTAAGATGCTTAATATAAATTTTATCAGTTTCAAATGCTTTGGTTAAGTACACTTATACTTAGCAAGTCCTGATACCACGATTGCAAGGAGGATTTTGTAACTGAAATAGTGAGCAAATGGGCGCATTAGATGTTGACCGTCGCTGGTTACCATCAGCGGCACCACAGCGCAAAATCAAAAGGTAATAGCATAGGTGCTTGCTTACCTTCTTTCTGGAAAACCTCAACTTTTATGCTCAGTATAATCGATGGTTCTTATGGGTATACAAACTTAGCGGTAGAGTTTTTATGAGAACCTTTAAAGGCCTATGTAAAAGATAACAATTTTCAATTACTTACATGTTCCCGAGCTCATAGGAACAATTACGTATTTGCGTAGGTTGCGTAGGTAAATTGTACTCCTAAGTTAATTTTTTGTATTTAATTTATTTCTTTCTTTTTCATATTTTTATTTTGTGGTGTGCAATAAAGAGTTTATCTATCTATCTTATAAGTTATATTACCCTAGTTCACATACTAACAGTATTAAAAGCTTGAAAACTGGAAAGTTAGTTAACCCATTTTCACACGTCAGTGACAACTTTTACCCAACCTATAAGGTAAACGGGGTATCTGTTTATGATGATTAGGCGGCGGCCGGTTGCCTGGCAACGGGGGGCAGTGGTCAAGCGGGAGGGGGTCTTTCCTCATACGACCACCCTTCTCAACCCTGGTAATTATTCTCGCAGACCACGTTAAGTTTAATGTTACTTTATTGTAATAAATTATGACAGGGAAAACGGTATAAAGTGAGCGCATAGTGCATGAATTGTTTAGAGTCAAATACGGTGCTTTTCTGTAAAACTGCTATAAACGTTATGGGCTATCTAGTTACATTTTTTATACGCTGTTCAAGTAGTTAGTACTTGACTGCTATCTCATCTGATGGTAGGTGACGAGGTGGTGGTAGGTAGTTTAATCCCAGACCAGATAGGACCTATGCCAATTTACAAATCATAAAACAAAATACAAGTCTGACTTAGCAAGGATTCTTGACAAATAAATACCTAGGTCTTCTTCTCTTTCTAATTATGATGACATACCTATTGATAAATTGATTCTGACAAAAACCATTTGTACCCTTTGGCACACACATAGAATTGAATATTGTACAACTTTAATTGCATTTTGTATATTTAATTCTCAATATAAGTATAACACACTTGTAGTATACTTTCATTGTATACAGCAACTTCGCACTTTCAGATATTCAGTTTATTATCTATTTTTAAAACTTACCGCCCGACACACCCACGTTGGCACACGTCGTCCGAGCGAGCCTCATTCTTTTATTGTGCGCGGCAACGAGCACTCGACTACAAAAACACGTCTCGTTTTTGTTAATTTAGGTTCAAAGTAAAAAAAAAATTAAGTGTTCAGTGTTAAAACTTGCTTAATTTTCTATACTGATAATGCTTAGACGCTAGTAAAAATTATTATTATAACAAAAATAAAATAAAATCAAATCATATAATTGTGCATTCATCTTCGTCAGACTCCGAGGAAAGAGGGTAAGTGAAAATTAACCTTTTTTCCCAGATATCACATCAACTCAAATATCAATGCTGACGAAAGTGTGTCCAAAATTGAAATCCTAAGGCATCTCTAAGCTAACTTGGAGGGTATCACATTGAGGTTATCACGAAAGTATAGCATGATGCGCGAAATAGTCCAGGCATCTCTAAGCTAGCTTGGAGGGTATCACGTCGAGGGTACCACGAAAGCATAGCATGATGCGTCAATGCTCCTGGAGGTTGACTGCGGGTCAACACGAAGGATTTTAAAAAAACTCAAAGGACTTTGCGGATACCAACGGGGGACGATGTCGGTGTGGCGCTGTTCTCGGCTTCACTACAAGTGGCTCCGCATGACCTCCCGGACTTTGATCCCGAATTGCTATCGGCGCTCAGTCACAAGAACTATATTAATGGTTAGTCCCGACAGTTGTAAAATTCTAGCCGACCTTCATTGCAAAGAATCAAATAGTTTATTTGATATACTTGCCTGGCTTATGAATAGCCAGTTAAATGTTATAGCCTTTTATCAGTGATAACTATTTCACGACTTAAAAACTAATTCCACGAGGGTACCAACTTGTCGAACTTTTCTAACTACCTACAACAATAATGTTTAGATTTTGTGGTGGAAAATATTTTTACTTACTTTCGAAAATTAATGTTCAGATTGTGTAATGGATGATAATTTAACTGTTAGCTCAAAACTCAATAAGTTAACAATATTATGTATAATGTACCATTAGTCTGAAAGTTTCATTGAAGTGAATTGTTAAATTCTTTCTGAAACTAATAAAAATCTTAAACTGAGAAGAAGCTTAAGTATTGACAAATGACATTTTGTTTCGACAAATGATAAGTAATTAAAGTTCACGAACGGGACCAGATGTTTTTTCGGAGAAATAGTTTCGGGCATTATACTAGTTTCAATGGTTACTGATCGTCAGGTGTTGTAAATAAAGAAACCAGCAGGGCGCGACGGGCGACTTTGCTATCGACATCCACCGCTGGGATAGCGCAATCTCGTTTCTCGAGAAACTAGCTGGCCCCTTCTCGTTACGGCTCGGCCAACAGGGGGGCGTGACACACTTGAGTATTGGCGATCAGCCGCGAGGAAGATGCAACGTGACAGCATGTTTCCAGCAGCAGCCACAACAAATACCAGGTTCATCGACGACGCTAGACATTAAGGTACCTATGCCAGTTGTCTTCAACATTTTGAAGTTTATTGGTTACATATCACTGACAAGGAATCCGTCATGATCTATAACATGATCTAGAATTTCGGGAGTTATAATAAGTGAAGACTATTTTTTGACTTTCACTAGGTGTACAAATGTACGTACCTACATTCAATAAAATATTTTAATGAATTGAACAAATTAAGGAACTAGCTCCAAAAAATTATTACTACATAATACCATTTTAAAAATCGTACACTAACACAGTGTACCGCCTTACACGTTCACAACAAAGAAAAAGCGACAAATATCTTTGACAATCGACATTTCATTTTTGGGTGAGATAATGTGGGAGTGAGTCACGCATGTTCGATTATAGTTAAGATGTGTCTCACCTCAAAATCTTACGTGGTAAAAGATACATTCTAAATTTAAAGGCGTTGAATGAATTTGTAGTTCAAAATCTTTTGAAATTGATAGTTCATAGAACAGCTTACAAGCGAATACCTAAAAAGGGTTTTATGCCTATGAACTGAAGAATCTTATTTTAAAGTACCGATTCATCCTTGGCAAAATACATAAAGAAGTTGTGACTCATCTCAGATACTTACCGCGGTTTTTTCATGAAGATTTGTTAGGTGTTAGAGTGTTAAAGTTATTTACTACCCTCAAAACAAGCTGAGTTTCCTGGTTTTAGTTTAATTTCTGACGATATGGCAGTATCGTTACCGCAAACTATGACGTGAATGATGTAACAATTCAAATTCTGTAAAGAATTTTATACGCTTAACGCGTTGTATCACCTAAGAGTTAAGCTTAATTCCGATTAAAAGTCCTAGTCCGTATGAAAAATTAGACTTTAGACGCAGCTGTTAGTCCATCATCGGTTATTCTATCAGATGGCCAGTGGTTACAAAACATTTTTTTTTAAGTCATCTAACTCCCTTAAACCTAAAAGATTGAATTAGTGATTCACACGATTTCCCGGTCTAGATGAAAAGTAATTCTTTTAATTAGAGAGATTTTTGTTTTTGTAATAATTAACGTTAAGATGAATCGCAATACCTCTTTACAGAGTTGATGGCCATATTTTTCGATACATTTATTTTGATACACATGATTTACATCAGTTGCTTAGGGGATATCAAATATCCTCATTTAAACGATTGGGTTAATTGTTTCTTATATTGAAATTAAAGATAATCAAAAAGCTGACCAAGAGTTACATCCAGTTAATGGGATTAAGCTATCGCTGTAAAATTATATACTTCAAAGTAATTCAAAGAATTTATTCCAATTCACTTTAAAGTTATTCAAAGAGTTCAATCCAGTTATTGAATTTATCGCTTCTTGCAAAAATGCGAAATGTTATCAATACGAATGATGTCTGAACCCAGACGTCTTAGAAACAGACGCATTCTGAACATTTTGGAACACCAAGTTTACCTTTGCTTTTCTATCCATTCTTCTAGAGTTAGAATGCTTAAAGATACTATTATAGACAATGCTTAAGGGCATTGTCATTGTGGGCTTGACATCGTCTAAGGGCCTTTACAACTTAGGGTCTTCTCCTTTTACATAAAGTGTCAAAAGACTTACTTCTTACAGTATATTTATTGATAATAAATAAATAAATATGGTCTTTTCGTAGAGAACCACAATTCATAGGAATTACTGTGGGAAGTTCTCTGAAGGCATTAAAGAAAAAAGAAGGACATTTTGTTGGAATTTTTAATAATTTATATGTTTCAAAACTTTTGTGTTATTTACAAAGTTTTGTGGCAATACTGCTTTAATAACGACAGAGACCCGTACAATCCGTAAATTATAAGTCAACCTCGTAATTTCCAACAGAACAACTTGTTAACGACGTAGCATTGTGACGTCGGCATTGAGTTTAATTTTTTGCTGATGATTTTGGGTCAAATTAACAAATTAAAACAATGCTAAAAGGAATAAATAAATTAACGTCAAATACTACATAGGATCCTAAGATCGTATGCTAACACATTGCTCAATGGGTCTTAATAAGAGTTAATTGATTCTGTAACTTTATTAGCCTTAGGCAGTATGCACATCACATATAATGAAAACATTAATATCAGTAAAAGTTAGCATTATTGTATAAATCAAGAAAATTATTGAATTTATACAACGTCGGCTACCACTCGTGGCCAACCAGTTTTACTCATATATGGTATGAGTATGTAATATAAGTATGAGTAAATAAATAATACAAAAAGCCTTTTTTATTCTTTGATTAAATTTCTTAATATTAATTAAAAGCAAGATGAACAATAACCTATGCAATCAATAATATAAAACGTAACTAAATTAATATTTTTTTTAATTATAAATTTAGTGTAACTCATAACATACTTTAACGAAATTATAAAAATATGCCACAGCTTTGAAAAACAAATCGATATGTTGGTTATAAAATCTTAGACTAAAACATACGATAGACAACCTCCTGATAACGTTTAAGCGACGTCATAAGGTCGCCTGCAAACAGGTGCTGGCGGCGGTCAGTATAAGAACGTGTCTGCCGAGGAATATGCTCTCTCACGAGAGGGGTCTGCGTTTCAGTTCACTCAGAACCAGGTACGCAACACTTTCGAGGTGAGCACGTAGTTTGTTGCTTGACCTCATCAGAAAGACAGTCGGTAGGTCACAATTATTGCAGACTTTTGCTAAGTTTTATAACCGCCCAGTGAGCGATGATGCTTCATTCACAAAAGCTATTTTGCTTTCTAATCATTAATCATTATTTAAATAATGTGACTGTTTTATTAATCCAGTGAATTAAACGTAAAGATTGGTTAATTAAATTCTTCTGTGGTATAAAGAGGACATATTATAATAGAAAACAATTTACAATCTATTTATGTCCACAATTTAACAAAAATTTTCATCTCTAAACATCTACAAGTGTGTTATACTTATATTGAGAATTAAATATACAAAATGCAATTGATATAAGGTCCCTCCCATACCCAAAGCCCATAAGTATTACGAAAATTTTGTTAAATGTACTCTAAAGAATGAGGCTCGCTCGGACGACGTGTCCCAACGTGGGTGTGTCGGGCGGTAAGTTTTAAAAATAGATAATAAACTGAATATCTGAAAGTGCGAAGTTGCTGTATACAATGAAAGTATACTACAAGTGTGTTATACTTATATCTTCGAATTAAATATACTCATACAATTGTGATAGAACTTCACTTACAGGTAAGTTCGTTTAATCATCAATCATTATGGTCATCCTTAACAGAAGGCCTAGCTATATGTCTTATCGATTTTAAAGTTGTTCCTTGATCGGTCTAAAATACTGACGAAAGGAAACTTTGTGAATGACATAATAAATTAGGCAATACAATTAATCTCAATCGGGGGGTAACAGTTAGTGCAATTAAACTTACTTCAGATCACTGGCTATGTATATTGTTGACAATGTGTATGTAACAAAGCACATTCACAGTATCAAAAGTTACCTACTTACCCAAAGTAGTCTTTCTAAAAAAAAACGTTCCAAATGAGCTCAGAATGCAGTGGATTAATCTCATTGAGTTTTTCGTTGGTTTTTACCTCATTCTATACTTTAAACGAACGGGTTTAGTGAGTAGATCTTAATCAGATGAACCCCGATTCTATTTGGAAGCTAAATAGCAAGAGTTTATTTTGTGGTATGGAACGTTTTAAAAATGTTGCCTGTCCTGAGTCTGTGACTTCGAATTATTGGAGGTGCCAAATAAAAACATTAGATTTGTACCTAATCGAACACTTTAACTTGTTTTGAATTTGTATTTTAGTTTATGTAGGTACCTTCTTTATATATATTTTTTTTTGATGATAAAGATTCTTGGAATAATATGGATAAGGGATACCCTTCCATCTGCTCACTAAATATCATAAAATCATAAAATGTATTATGTAAGGAAATTTGTATATGATGACTTTTTGAAAAGAGCAAGTGCCGAGTTTCTTTCCAGTTCTTATCGGTGCATACCTCTCTGCCTTTCGAAAATTTTGGTAGAGTTTTTATGACTTTTCACTCTTCCTGTAAAGTTAGGCCTTTGTGAGAAATAAAGATTTCTATTTTCATTATCATAGTCTACACTAACAGGTATAAAAGCTCGGCAAGATACATTTACGATTCGTTTCTTCAAATGCGGCATTTCTTTTAATTTCTTTATAACATTATAAATTATTATTATGGACATCTTTCAAATAATATTAATTATAATGAGTTGCTGTTTGCGAATTTGCTCCTACAAAGGTACGTTAATAGTAGGTAGGTACAAGTTATTTGCGTTCGTGCATTACAAATTGGAAGCATCACAATAAGAAGGCCTAGATAGCATTGTCAAATTAGATTCACCTCCATTGTCGTAATATAGTTTATTGACAAGAAAGCATTCCAATATAATAACAATGTCTACAATACAATAAACTATCGAACTATCAAGAGTGCGTTCAACTCTGACGCGGTACTATTATTAAACGGAATTCGATTTAAACCGAACCCTCCTCGTCGTTTGTGAAATTGACATTTATTCTTCGTGTTTCATTGTTGCTGCATTCGGATTCGATCTATTGTTAATTAGCTTAAACGGCCCATGAGCTATGCATGCCATGCCAATCTAGATAGGAAGGTAGGTGCCTAGTTCGTATTATCTTTTCATATTTAGCTTTGAAATCATCTAAAATAAAATAAAATGTTAATTAAATGTTTTTATTAGTAGCTTAACCGTATAGTATTTTAATTTTTGTCGACTTGATCTTTAAAAGTAAACAAGATCTCAGTGCCAACTCGCGGAACCATACGGAACTATATAAATGAAGCTTACATCAGAACCGGTACTTATGGCGCCATCTATTGACTAATAGCTGAACAATGAAAATTGAGAAAATTGGATATAGGATGTTTTGCCCATTTTTAATATTGCTAAGGATTTGTAATGTTTAAAAAAATATTTAAAATTACATAATTTAATCAGTATCTAACAGACTGTAAGTTTAAGTCATCAATTAGGAAGAAAGTAGGTACTTCGGTACTTTGATCATGAAATAGTTAAAATTCGTGATATTTTCGTAAAATCACGTATTTTCGTATTTTACGTATTGTTTATCTCATAGCTCGGATATCATAACATACTAAATTATCATAATTTTTGCAGGAGCACGCCAATATGTATCTAGTACCTATAGGTCCCTGTTATAGATTAGCAATTGTTGTTATTGTAATTACAACAAATACAATTATTGTTACACTGAAAACTGAACACACACATCCTACTATGTAGGGCTCGAAAAGGCTAACATATTGCCAACCAAACCTACGACACAAAAGTATAGAGCATTCAGTAGCGACGCGACGTTATTACATACGAGAGTTATTCCCCCATCGGGCGGCAGTGCCTCGATTAAAGCCGTAAATACTTTGAGATTAATTATCTCGTAAACAGTCGCAGCTCCGTTCCGCGACTAAAATCGCTCACCTACGCCGTGAGCGCGATACAAATTCAACTTTTCCAATTAAATTTCGTGAGGCATTAATAATTATTTGGGTACATCAATTTGTTTCGTCGCCGAGCTACCGCCTTCTGAGTACTCCGCGTAAATGTGCCTTTAGACTTGAGATATTTCTTAAGATAATTCACAGATTTATAATATTATGCATATTTATCACATACTAAGTATTTGGATGATTACTTCTCTGGTATAAGTATAATATATAATATTAATATTACTTAAATAACCTAGACTCTGTTAGGTGATACATAGTTGGTTGGTAGTTCATAGTTCATACCATTCAATTATTAGTTTAATAATGATATAAAAAACAAACATCAAAGCTAACATTAATTAAATTAGGTATAAGTACTTAGATTATTAATCAAGAGCTCAAGTCTTAAGACAGGTATGTCACAGAAAGTTATCCCCTGTGCGCTGCTAAGATTCCCAAGTTTGGAATTAATTAAATTAAACTTGGAAATGAAATATTAACACTTTAACGTATAAAATTTAATACAGTTAAGTTATAACGTGATTATTCAGCTCCTTGGCAATTTTCAAAAACATCTCTGAAATTAGATTGGTGGGTCGACGCTAGCGCTACCTCTGAGCGTCTTCCGCTCGCCGCCGCGCCTCGCCGCGCCGGGGCGCTCGCCACTTCCACTTGCTACTGTGAAATTAATTTTCTTCGTCTTTATGTAATTTAATTATAAACATTTCAATATGGCGCTCCGGGAATTTGCGCTCGGGAAAAGTTAAATAGAAACGTTTGATACTTATCTCCTGATACACTTTAGAGATGATTGCGAGAAAATTAAATTTTCGTATGCTATCCATTGAATATTGTATTTATGTTTAAACTGTTTATAATTTTGTACAAGACGTACAAATTATATTTTGTCGAAATCAGGTCCATTTTTTTTTTCTGAAAAAGAATAAGGAATGACCTTTTTGAAACTTTGTTACCTTACCTTACTGTCATTATTATAAGGACTACGGAATTATGACTTTAACGTAGATAATAAAGAGCCAAAATAATATAGGTAATATTAGGTATGTGACATTTTCTCTCTCCTCCGTTAGTACCTATACCTATAAAATTACATATATTATATATATACCTATTAAAGGATATAATTACTTACCGTCGAGAAAGCTCGTATCAAAGTGACAATATGACGTTCCATCTACGAAATTAAAACTATTATTTGTATGGAGTGTACATTTAACAGATGCCACTACAGTTGGCAATTTCGCTCTAAAACGTTCACGCTCCGCCGACGAGAGGCAACATCAAACATGACGCGCTCGCAAACCTTTTGCCAGCTTATCTCCAATTCACAATCTGGATCTTCCCAAAATCCATCTACAGCCCGCCTTATTGTTCGATGTTTATTAAATTTCATTTTACGTTTATACAACAACACTTTTGTCGGTGTGCTTTTTGTAGTGCTTTGGGACATTTTACGGGTGGATTAGCTCGTGACGTGTACTTTGAGTTCTGATGTCTTTTTGTGTGGGTCCGGCTTTACCGATAGGGTTGACATCTTCTAGAAACTACGATAGTTGATCAACGTTTACCTAGAGTTTTTATTGCCTTAAGTATCCACAGTCATACAGACACATAGGTATAATGACGATGATTTAGGATCATCGCCACATGAGAACAGTCCCCACTATCTGATATAGTTCGAGTCGGAACCCTTGCATATTATTATTGTAGTCTGGATGGCTGAATTTATCAAAATAATTAAGCTTTTTAGTGATTTTAATCACTTACCTACTAACAATTAGAATTAACCTCGAAACAAATTTTAAGCTAGTAAAGTTATGTTAAAATTAACTTTAGTTTTCAAGATACTTTTGGAGAAAATTTGTAGGATGTGGCAGCCCTGTTTGCCGCTATTGCGCGTATTATGTCATAACAGACGAGCACTCGTCGCACTCGTTAGCGTTTTTGTCGCGCTATTTTATTCCAAATTGAATCCCGTGTTGACAATGTTGAAAACATCCTGTCTTTTTGTACACGCGGTATTTTAATAGACTATTATCTAAAATGAGAAGTGCGTACCATGTACGTAAGCCGGATCAGCGGGCAGGTACTCGTAGGATGTGCCTAATGCCTAACTCACTTTATTAAAGACGCGAATATGAATTTGAAAATAAAAAAATAATTAGGTACCTATATGTACTAAAGTTTGTTATTTGTATTGTACCCCGTGTAGTGTATACGTACAGTTCTAATTGATTAAGTATATGTAGCATCTAAAATAAAAACAAAAATATCGCTAAAGGGTACGGCATTTAAGCATAAATTTATCAATTTAACAGATTATATGAAAATACTAAGAGACAGAAGCAGACTGCATTGGACGATTAGAAAACGTGACGTTATTTAGGCATCTACCTTAATTTAGGACAATAATACTCGTTTTCAGCAACATTTTAAGAGACACCTAAATCCTTAGGTGACAGTTGTTGTAAGTGAAAACTGTCACCTTATCGGCTAAGGCGTTTCTTAAAGTGTTGTTGAAAACGAGCATTAATTTTGTAAGTACCTATACTCGTAGGATTTCCATAAATTGACAAGGGATCAAGCATATCTCATACTGTTACATACTGTTTACTGTTTAGTGATTCTAAGAGGAGAAATTATGGAAAAATATCAACTAAATATGGGAAGACTTCGCATACCTGTAGGCAGAGGTACTAGCACGTGTTGCATAGAGCCTGCGCATTAAAGCGAATGCTAAGAAGAGGCTAACACCATATCGAGCGTGCTGCTCGATTACCGATCGTTAAGTAAGGGATCGTAAATCATGGCACAGTCAGATGTAATGGACGGAAGACCTTAATAGAGCGAACGCGTCAAACCAGTACTTACCATATAAACTAATGGAATTCATAAAATACAACTTTCGTCACTTTAATATATTTTGAATTATGTATGATGTTATTAGAAAACTGCGTTCGTAAGAGATAAGATAATGCGTTGGTATGCATCGGGAGAGCTGTTATGAGAGTTTAATTTCTGGACGTGCATAACGGAAGTTTGACATTTACTATCAATAAATTTTTATTTTTATTGTTTCTTTTACTATCTAAAAGCATATATTACGAGTATATACATTTTACATATTATTATAATATTCATCTACTACCTTACTGTGTATAACTAGCTGACCCGCTCCTGAATCGCTCGTGGGAATTACGCAATGGTGAAACAGTGAGGGAGTGAGTTATTTTTCTATTATTTTATGTGACAATGGAATTGATAAAAATAGTCAAGATAGGCCGAACATTTTACGTAAACCTTCTTCATACAAGAAAATGTAGCGCCATCTGACGAAACTTCGGCGAAATACATTTTTTTATCTATGTGTCTGTGGTCACGTTGCTTGTAATATTATTATTATTAATACTAAAAAATACTAATATTTTTGAATATCAAAGTAACTTTCTTTATAATAATTATTTATATTATTTTATATGCACAAAAACAACAATCAATGATGAAGAATCCAATATGTGTTCTTATAATATTTATGTGGTGATAACTATTGTTTTAGAAATGTGTAGGTAATTGGTAAGTACATAATAATTTAATTCCAACAAACTCATATAATATTACTTGCCGTTACTTACAGGATGATACGTTATCCCATGCTCCTTTCTAGACAAAATAGACATTTTGACTTCCATAAACTGGCGACATTTATTCGCGTGGTCCGCCCTGTCTAGAGTATAATATGTCTATGGACAATGGACACTCGAGTACTCGTGTACATAAATGATAGTAATGTAACCTCAAATAATAATTAATTAATTATTTATTTGTATAGATAATTAATGATCCAATATCTCATAATCATGAATAAACAAAATAATTGTTTTTATATATTTTGAACTCAATATTTGACGACAATCATACCTGATGATGGAAATTGATGATCGCATTCGTCTAAAAAATGCATTCACTCTTCTCAATAGTTCTTCTCGTTAAAATTTTTATAATCCTACATAACATTTTTGAGACCTACAATTTATCTATCGTCATCAATGCACCTTAGTCCAAATTGCGATCATCTTTGAATAATATATTAACCCTAGATAACTAAACATTCGTCCACGCGACGACGCACCTGTCCGAGAATTTCAAGTGCACTTACTTCCCCGCATCCCGTACGTGCCACGCTTTGTTTACCTTCCTGATAGGTGTAAATAGTTCATCGGGTGATGCAATTGCGATTACACGTAAATTAGGAGATGAGCTACGGCTATATCGTCGTCCGGTTGACGAAAGTTTAGTAACTACGTTGGTTGATCGCAAAGGTATGTATTATTATTTTTTGATATATTATTGTTATTTATTAAAGAATTTCAAGAAATATTTATTCTTAATTTTAATTGAAATGATATATTTTACCTTTAAAACATATATTACACTTTATATAAATTAAATTTATTATAAAAAGGTTAAATTTTATGAGATCTCTCTTTGTTGCAACTGATCATATCAGTGTTTGATATGACTTGTACTTTTTATTTTTTAGATGGATTTGAGAAAATAAGAAGAGCAGATAAGTAAATGGCGCTAAAAAGAAATGGAGGATGAGTTTCAGGAGGGTTTGAATAAATCGGCATTAGAGACAGAGGATAATGTGGAGGAAGAAATACATATCAACACTTCTGATTCTTAGTTCTCTTGCGTATCTTTGGAGTCTGAGGTTTTTGTTTTGTACACAATTCATGAACAACCAAATATTGAAGAAACTACAGGAAAACCAAAGATTCACTTTTATAATAGTACCAAGGGTGCCGTAGACACATTCGATCAAATGTGCTCAAATGAAAAATTAAAGGATGGCCATTATGCATTTTTATAAAATTTTAAACCTGGCTACTATCAATGCTTATGCTATTTACGTCTATAACAACATGAAAAATAAAAAGGAGCCAACAGTACAACGTGATTTTTTCATGAAGATATGAGATCGATTGATGGACGGGAGCGATTACAAATGGTAACTTTGAGGCGTGATATCAAGGTCATGATAAAAGATAATTTTAGTGAGTCTTCGGTGCCTGAAGCTCCTGTTCCTTCTGTGTCTAATGTGCGCAACATCTGTTATTTATATCCCTCAAAGGCTCGTAGGATGAAAAAACATCGATGCATGAAATGCAAAAATGCCATTTGTGGATCGCACAATATTGACATATGAAATATATGTTCGAAATACTAATTTCTATTTAAATTGTCTTATATTCATTCCAAATAAACCAAACTGAAATGCCATGTAACCAGTTCCTATTTTTAATAAATACTTTCGCTAATTTTCACGTTTTTTATTGCGTAGTCCACCTGACGAAAGTTTAGTTACTATGTATCTACAAATATAGTTTAGTTATCTAGGGTTAAGTATTTCACTAGGATATCACACATACGAGTATGTTTCACATCAACATAATAAGGATAATGAGTATTATAGGTCCGAAAATTACTATTCATAGTGGTATACCTATTATGTGAATTAAGTTATGAGCACGCATAGCGAAGAGAAACTAGACGCCGCACGGAATATTAAAGCAAAATATGGTTCTAGAATACCATTGTCAATATTTCACTCACATAGCACATACCTAGGTAGGCACTGTGACTATTTTATTGAAAAGTTTAAAATAACTTCATTTTATATTGCAAAGACTATTTGTTATAAGTCAATTGATGAGACAACGTATTGTAAATTAAATGTCGTCATAGTAAATCCAGCCTATTTTACTGGATTATTTTTGATTAGAAATAAGACAACGAAATAAGTATCATGTATGACAATGTTACATTAACTATATTAATCCTTATTTCATATTCTTATAATTCTTCTTTCTTTCCTAATTAACATGTAGTTAGACACCAATGATGAGAATCAGGCCGACATATTATTATAAATTATTGATAATTTAAAAATAATCTCAAAACAAAAGCACAGGCCGGAAAATGCAAAAACAATAAGAATTGATTTTGATTATATGGAACCACCACCACCTTTTGTAGATATTCATAGCTTCTTAATAAAATGTTACAATAAAACTTATTATTAGCTTATTCTAATTACTATACAAATCTTGCCCGCGGGGAATGGTGCCAAGAATACTGGCTGCATTTCCGCGTTGAACAGCTAGGCTGATACGTTGCGCAAAAAATGAGCCAGCCCTTCTGTCACCAGTTGAGGCTATTAACCGCGGGGAAAGCTCTCGAAGGAATTTTTTGGCACTATGACTCCATGGCCCCAGGGTCTCCACGGCAAACGGGACAAATATGTAACTCTCTTAAAGAGAGGCATACTTGCGACGCTTACCGGATTCAGCAGTCTCAGCTGCGGCTCCCGGCTTTGATTCTGTCTCCCTGATATGAATCGAAGCCAATGTGTCAACGCATGTTGCGTCCCACATCAGCGCCCGACCCCGTTCCCAGGGAACTCAATTCATAGCTTAAATACTTAGCACAAGTGTTGAAAAATAAACCATACTTCGAGTATGAATGACTCCCACGACAAGACCGCTTTACCTAGCCCAGTTCAAAGCATAATTTTAGATGTTTAAGGTAGCTCAGTACTATAAGTTTTTCAGCTCAAAATCCTAGATTAAGCAATCCGCTACCCCGCAATACTAAAAGCAATAAGACTTACAACTCCCCTACCAAAACAATCCTGTATCTGTGTCTCCACTAATGGTGCAAGTTCGACAGTCGAAGTTAGTTGGAGTGTTCTACGGCTGCAATAAAGATAAATCCAGCAATAATATGTTGGGCCTTTCGTGGAGGATCGCTTGGGCACGAAATTGAATTTGCATGGAGTCTTAAGTCGGTGCCGATTGGGACGCGGCGCCCGCTCAACTGTCTCGGTGGACTATTACCACGCTACAACAGTTAGTCGCCGATTAGGTTGAGCCTGTTGAGCCATCCCGGACCTATCTGTTGCCCCGACGATTTCAGCGTCCAATTTTCAAATTTGAGACTCGTTTTCCGTGATATCTAGGACTAGGTACTACCTTGTATGTACCTCATGCCGAAAAACTGCTAATCAGTGCAGTATTAACGAGTAATGTGCGATACAGTATAATTCTGTTTTAACGACGTAGAAGGTCGTTTAAGCGATTTTTAGTGACCTGCAGTTTAAAAACTATAAAGGCAGTTACTTTCAAATTTGCCATGTATTTTTTGGGTTTTTAATCTCAAATCGCTGTGAAGCAAAAACGACTGCAAAACTGTGAAGCACGATTATATAAAATTTTCTCGATAGAAAGTTCTTCTAAAAATTCGTCAAAAATCTCCATCTTTCTAATTTTTATTGATCGAGAATATAATAGTTTTAACGTGTCGGTAATAATAATATCAAAAATCGCTTAAAATCTAATAAATCTGAAAAGGTTGACCTAACTTATTATGATATTATTATAGTATTCGCAGGTATCAATATCCAAGAAGCCTCAAATTAGGTATGAGCACGAGTCATTGATTAAACTTAGCGTAGCGTTGACAATGGCACGAGTAGATTTTGTGTGGTGAAGCCATCATACCTGCGCGATTAATGGTTGTAACTTGTAAGTCATTTGAAATATCAGCGTCGATTATAATTTGCGACGTGAGCAGTGAGCAGCAATCTAGCTCCAAAGGTCGGTAATCCGCGCCGGAGGGCCAGCCTGGAAGGACGCTCCTTATCCTTTGATCCCGTTGTTTACCAGACATTAAGCAGATAACAACTCCGCGCTGATACTCTGGCCAGATTAAGCCCTGGCTCCCTTAATCCGAACTTCGATTAATTTCATCCAATACTTACTCACGGGTTGCTTGCTTTGCTTAATATTAGATTAGGTACAACTATAGCTTTGTTCCAGTTAGTACAGTTCTAGTTGGTGCGATTGGTTGGTACGGTATAACCAAGTTTTCATGTAAAAACCCGAATCGCAACTGAGGTAGTCGCTTTAGCCAATGTATGCGAGCATCACGAAGCAGCACAGCTAGTAAGAGATTGCTATAGGTCCTATAGCAATCTCTTACTAGCTGTGTATAAAACAAGAATCACACGTACATTACTTGCATGGTTAGAAAGCTTTTTTATTAAAAACGATACTAATCCGATGAATATATAACAACACTAGCTGTTGCCCGCGGCTCCGCCCGCGTGAATTACGATTTTTTTACATAATATACCTTCCTACTGGAATTCCTTGATTTTTCGCGGGATTCTGGTGTGATGTTGTACAGAAACCTGTTCTTACTTTGCACGGGTTATCTTGTGGTGATTTTGAAAACTCCTTTTTCTTAATAATAATATAAAGTTTCATTAATACGTAGTTGAAAGATCAAAAGGACGATTTTAACTGTCGATATTTCGACCCGGTGGCACAGGTCGTGGTCACTACGTGACCACGACTTGTACCAATGTATCGAAATATCGACAGTTAAAATCGTCCTTTTCAATGTGATTTTTATTCTGAAACCACGAAATATGTCAAAAATTATTAAACCATGTGAAAATTTGTACTGGTGGTAGAACTCTTCTTTCAGAGTTCGGCCGGGTAGGTACCACTGGGATAAATTACTCTACTAACAATATTCCCCAGCCCAACATAATATAAGAGTCTTTTAAAAATCTTTGCTTCATCTCAATACAATCCAAAACATCAGAATGGACAATGGCTATATATTTCTTTACGTATAAAAAGACCTTAGATGACAGTCAGTCGGTTAGGATCGATAAGACCTAAGAGTTAAAAATATTTGTGAACCATTATCTTACCCTTTCCATATTGCGGATGATAAAGTTTAAATCTGTTCATGTGTTAACAGTGCCATCTTAATATAAAGTCAGGAAACAGTAAATAACATGACAGTTAATTTTTATTTAAAAAAATTCGGTAGTACCTATCTCATAGTTTTACATTCAAGTTCCACAAAAATTGTAGAGATGGCGCTATACGGTATAACGTAGCGATAACGCCAGTTACATGATTTTTGTTCACCCTAAAGGTGAAAAATTTTAAACCATACAAAATCTCCTGCTAAGCCTATTTATTTACGGCTGTAAGGGTAGGTACTCCAGTCTTACTTGAGCCCTACGTCCTAGCCCTAGGTTCTTTGTGCATTCCAAGTTTCAAGTCACCTACCTACTTGAACTTAAAGGTTCTGATGTCTGTAATTTCTGAACTACAAAAGTGATGATGATAAGATTTGTATGGAATAATCTTTAAAGAACCTCCTTTCTAACAAAAAAAGAATAAATGGAATCGGACAACGCGTTAATGAATTATAACTAAAAAACGTTTGGGCTTTGATGCCGTCTTCCAGGGAAACCATGATGAATTTCGGGACAAAAAGTATCCTATGTCCTACCTCGGGGTATGAACTATAATCATGTCAAGTTTCATTTAAATCCATTCAGCGGATTAGCCGTGATGCCCGGTCGTGAAACAGACAGACAGACAAAAATTAAACAAATTACAGTTTTGGCTTCAGTATCGACTAAATAGTGTCCTCCAACAAAAAATTTCAAAATATCTTCAATGTACAGAATTCGACCCTTTACAGTTTTATTATAAGTATAGATTAGAATTTCTCAAGCCGAAGAGGGTGCAGCTACAGGCTTAATAATTTTTATGACGAAATCGGTTATCAAAACAAAATTAATGCGAGTCCAGATACTAGAAATATGTATACCTACATTTGGTACAAATATAGGTACGATCACAGGGCACGATGTCAATTTGAGTCGAAACTTAACCAAGAATATGCACTTTCGGACTCCTGTGACTGAAGTTGCAACGTTTGCAGTAAACCTTCAACTTGAGTGCAATATACAAAGGACTGTAAGATAATCTCTTTGGAGTGCTTTCACGTCGTATATATAACCAAATCTCGAAGTAACCACGATTACGTTTGATGTTATAAATATAGTTTAAATTAATAAAATTTAATTTTCAATATTCGTGGCCTAAGCGTTAGATTACGAGAATATGTTAGGCCCCACGCACACGGCTCGTAATCTTAAGCGTAACGTAATCCTCGCGTGCGACGAGAGCAGTACGAGCTCGATATTTGCAAAGATGTCCGCAGACGAAGCGATGTTGCAGCGAATCGTAGTAGGCGTAATTTTCATATTGTTATGCGAGGTAGCGTCATAACGATACGCTTACGTTTACGAGCCATGTGCGAAGTAGCATCTTCACATAGACCTAATTAACTCCACCAGGCATCTGTAAGCGTTGTAACAACTTTATTGCCGTACAACACAGTGTTGGATGCAACGTCTGTACAAACAAGAATGAGCAAACAGCGCGCTCGATGATATCCTCGCACCCTAACTAGTTCGATTTTGGAACATTATATTAAATCAGGGGTGTGAGTGTATAATACGACTGCTACATTTTATAAAGAAAATGTAACAGTGTAACATTAATTAGGACACACCTGATAATAAGAGCGAAAAAATCTAGCCAATATCAACAGAGGTATGTTGTCTTATGGGTCGAGTTCGTTCAACTGGGTTATGGGGGTAAAAAAAGTTGAGTTAAAAACTGAATGAAGAAAGAATAATGGCAAGATAACTTACTAAAGTTTACAATGGAAAATGAATGATTTTCTAAGATCCATACCAAAAAATGTAAAAGGTCTCACCATAAGGATCTCCTCCTTATGGAGACCTTTTACCTTCTAACCCTGCATGTAGGTACATAGTAGGTACCTAAGAGTGATGCAAACTATTTATATTTGAAAATTGTAGATACACTCCACAAATAAGTGCACACCTCATTCAGTCTTTTAGTAGCTTCAGGTTCTATTATGGTATTCCGTGGTAGCTTATAGTTGTGATTTATTCGTATATATATCGAATAATACTCCAATCATCGTTTCGTTACGTAATTCAAACATTATATGTCCTAAACTTGGAATACTTACTTAAAATCTCAGTTAGTTCATTCGGTTTGAATAAAGATAAGCCTATCTAATCATGTGCCCCTGTCCCAGCCAGACCAACAAGCCAGACTCAATATTTGAGTACCTACGTCTTAAATCACATTACATCACCAAAGTAACAAGATACCTATGTTTGTCAACTGATGAAATTCAGTTAGGACTGATCGAATTCAAGTCATGTGTCTCCTACGAACAACGGTAGCCGCACGACTGTTTAGTAACTAATCCACATGAAATAGTAACCAGTCAAAATAGAGTATTTGGAACACTGTGTTTGAAAGCTGAAACATTGAGATATTTTAAACATTCTTAAAGTAAAACGCCCGGCTAATGTTGCGGTACTGTTTTGACACCTTCATACTATGTTGGTATACAAATACTAAAACAGTACTGCAACATTAAGCTTTTTGCTTTAAGTGATGGTGGTACGGCCCCCATTCTGTTTTTGGGTACTGTGCACTGTGCAGAGAGGCTTTAGCCGCGGTTGATTATTACTCTACCGGCAAGACGTACCACCAAGTGTCCCAGTGCATTGCTGTGTAGTGTGTAACCATCGTTAGGCCCTATCGTCGCTTATCATCAGGTGAAATTACGGACATGGATGAATTAAAAAGCTTCCATAAACGACCATAAAACAGCCTAGAAGAACAGATATTAATTTACCAAATTAACTTTTTATTAACCTGCAATTTTAATCCCTCAGTTAAGAACCCCACTTCGGCATATACCTATAAACTACAAGGAAACCTTAGTTATTAATTACACGTAACTTCCAAACCTCAAGCATCTTAATGATAAACTCGGAGACGAAGTCTCAATCTGCAAACACAAATATAAAGCTAATTAAAAAGTTTCAAACTGAATTATGAGAGGGGCTTCGATGGACTCCGTACCAAGATTGTAGCGAAATTTAATCAAAGCGGGCGTTATCGTCAACCCGGAATGTTATACCGGAAAACTGAGCGAAGTGACTCGCTCGGCTCCGAGTGAGCGTTAGTATAACGTGACAAAGTTTCGTGGCACGATGGCAAATGTTTGCTTGAGACAGTTGCGGCAAACATCGCTCGCACTTGGAGAATTCCAAATTTAGATTACATATTCATAACAGGCGCCGAGGATCTGCTCATTTCGTAAATCCCACTGGAGACCGTTACTATTTGGTACCAGGATGTACAGATGTTAAATATAATCTGTTTAATTTACTTACAAGTTACAATTCATGGTATTTAATGCTACATTAACTGTTCCTATTACTAATATTAGAGTATACAGGGTTATAACTTATATAAAAAGTACCAAATCGCTCTGGGTCTGTACATATTTGTTAACATTAAAGCTAACAAATTTTGTTCTACGACTTTTTATTTACTTGAGAAATATGAATTTATTAACTCGAATAAAATACAAAATTTAGCAGCGATACTCTAATTTTTACTACTCTGTATTGTAAACATCATCTGTATTGTAACTCGCGGTGTAAAACCGCAGAGGTTTGCGTTTATATGGCATCTTTATCCGTCTTGTTTTGAGCAGTTAGGAAAAACGCGGTGCTAATTTTCCTAACTGCTCACGACACATTGACAACTGGGACAGTGGTTTGTGGTGACCGTTTTGCTGATCACATGTAATTGGTTACACAGTGTAATGTAACTTTACAGAAATAAAATGATTTATTAATTTATTGTATGAAATAAATTAATACTGAATTTTGAAAAATCGTAGAACAAAATTTGTTAATTTTTATTTGAACAACTATACAGGCCGTGAGCGATTTGGTATTTTTTTTATAAAATATGACCCTGTATATTTTATAAACACTATTTTAATTTTCAGTTTAAGTAGTTTTTTCGCGGGTATATAAAACTAAAGGTACGCTTTTCTCTCAAGTAACTAACACATTAATCTAGGAAGACACTCCTTGGATTCAGATATAAAAACACGATACATACTTTTGCTTCCCATGAGACTATTAATTCAAGTCAAAGCTAAGGCGACAAAGGCGAGTCAGCTTATAAAATTTATAGGCGATCGAATGAGATAATATGGTCGACGTTAAGAGCAGCTTAGACAGTTTGAAAATTTAAATGTGAAGTAAGTTTTGCGAGATTGTGGAGTATAAATCAGCGCGGGACGCGGATGGCGGCGCGGCGGGCGCGGCCTCTACGTCAGCTCGCGCCCATAAATCCAGGACTCCCTCGGGCTTCTTCACCTCGCTCCGTCTTCATGTACACGCCTCCTTCATCCTTCACTTCTAGCTAATACCTTGCCAAATCCAACATTAGGACTCTACAATTATTAGACAAACCCCTTTTTTTTTGCTCAGTTTAAGGATGCCCTAAACCTACGTTTTCTCCATACATTCGTTATACCAAATTCATTTTTAATGCGTGCATATTTCGATCATGTTGTGATGTTATTTGGGTTAATATAGTAATAATCTATGCTCCTGGCGGCCATATTTTGTTCGAAAATACTTCTCTAAAACGAAATACAAATGAAATTCGATGTGGTTATTTTTGCGTCAAAAAGGACATGTTTTCTGCTTATTTATTTGTAATAAAAACAACACTATCTCACGTTGCATTAGTTCAGGAGCACAGTTTTTAATGTCCAGCTAAAGAAAAACACCAGTTAGTAAAGAAAGTTACAAGTTTTCATTCATAATTTTTGGTATTACGGAACTAGACCGAAGTTATAACAATTTTGATCAAAAATGATTTATAAATCGTTTTAGCGAAGTATTTCCGAACCAAATATGGCCAGGAGCATATATTATTACTATATGACCCCAATAAAACCACAACATTATCGAAATATCCACGAATTACAAAAGATTTGGTATTTCGAATGTACTGAGACATTGTAGTTCATGGGACTCTTAAGGCTAAGAAACAATAATTTTTACTAAATATTTTTTCTTACAATTCTAATATTATGATCCTTACAAGTTTCCAAAATAATTATTTACTGTAAATCTAATTTAAAAAATATAAGTCGCTTTCGACCATCTGTCAACTCATGGCGTTCGAGGCATTTTCCGCCCATTCCGCCTAATTCTTTTTCACGCTACATTTCAAGAATCTTATTTTTGTAATTACAAAAATGTCTAGTAGGTACGCCGACGTTATCCTTAATTGCTGGACATAAAAATTCCATTTAAATTTCCCTTTTAACGATCAAGGAGTCTGTCTAATTGTTATAATACACTCGTTTACGTATTTTTATTGCCGGTACAATAATTAGAACATAACGGTACGTCGCCTTTTTAAGTGAGGCCGTAATTAAAATTTTCCTTCAGAAAGTAAAACAATATTGCAGGGAGTCATTCCGTGGGGGGTTAGGGTGTGAGTCGGTTATTTAAGAAATGGAAAGAAAAGCAATTTACTGCTTATCAGGAAAAGTAGCGAGAGTAGCCTGGGGTCACTACGGATAAAAAAGTTAATAAAGAACGAGCCACTCCAACAACTTCGGCTATGGGAGCCATCGTGCATCGTTGCGAATTTTCATTTTGTCCGTTATAGTATCGCCATCTATTGGCTAATATGCACAACCGATTACATTAAAATTATTTGATCAGCTAAACATCAGGTTTTCAATTAAATTTCCATTTGAATTCCTAGAATTACATGGATTTCATTTATAATCTAAGTGATTGTAGGGTAAACTCGCTTCTAAGCAGTCTCAGTGTGTTGCTTATTTTAGGTGTTTAACCCAAAAATAGATTAATCTGCAAAGTTACTCTATTATAAGTTGTTAGGTGAGTTAAAGTAAAATTGGTTTAAGTCGACAAATTCCACTCGTAGTTCGACGACGACGCGAGCTTCAGCTAACTTCAGGCAGTTTTCCATGACAGCTACGAGACTGCCAGTAAATAATACATTAGCTTTATGTACATGGTAGGTAGGTGGTGGATCTGGAAGAGATCCTCATTGGTAGCGATAAAATGTTCTTGTGCATGTCCTCTCTATGTGTTTTATAAATTGTAACACTCATTGTGCAAAATAAATAGGTAATTAAATAGGTAAAACTTATAAAAAATGCACTATTATTTCTTAAGAAAGGAATTTCTTCAGCCTTTCTTCCTTGAAAGAATTTATTCAGCCTAGGTAGGCTGAATAAATCCTTTCAAGTTTTAAAGTTGGAGTTATTTCTTATACGTATTATGGTACTGTACCTACAAGCATGCGAGTCAGAAATATTATTAGGTAATAGAGAGGTATTTTAAGCACAACTAGATGCATCTAAGATTTTCGCAATAAGTGCTAGGTGATATTATGTGAAAACCTTTAGTTATTCTTCTTATATCAAACAAATTCTCAAAAAGTTCTTAAATTCAAGAAGGTGTGGTTTAGTTATTGACTTCACAAAAAAATACTTGAAAATGATGGCCAAGATTACAGACACCATTAAAATGCATATGAGCGCATTATCTCCACACATAATTCCACACATGTATTGACACCGACGCTAAACTGCGTGGCGAAAAATTGCAATGATGAGATGGGGTGCATTCTGTCACAGCTGGGGTGTCGGGGTCGCGATCTGGGGTCAAATATTTGGGTGCAATCCCTTATGTCACATGTTGGTATGAATGAACTGTTCTTACCAACCACGCAAAATCACGTTAATAGATACGTACGAATAAATCTCATGATGAAAATGAAAAATATACAAAACTTTCTGATGCCTCAAGAATTTCCTATTTTATCAACTATGCCGGTGAAGTCACAGGCAAAACTTATTAGTTAACAAAATGATTAAATTGTCGTGCAATGAATTTACCCATAAGTAATTGCCTACTTTTTCATGCCCACCTAATATCACAAATCCGTCCACCCACGACTTATCCACGGATCAAGGCCTAATGCTTATGAATTGTATAAATTACCACCCAAATTTACGCTCAATCATTTGTAGCTAATAAAAATTCCTCCAGTGCTCCCCGTAACGCTGCGTCAACCTATCAATCAGTTAAAAAATTCCCTGTTGATCCCCTTAATTTAATCAAAAGATTGCTTTAGCTGGTCATGGGTAAAAAAACAGGATGACGTCACTGATGGTAACATAAAATTTCAATGGCAGAGCCGGGTTAGTACAGGTTTTTGAACGAATTTCGAGTCGACTCGCATCGCACAAACGAATCGTGTTCCTCCATACATTTACAGCCAGCGCCATCTATGGACAGTCGCTGACGTTGGCTCTCCATAGATGGCGCCGGCTGTAAATGTTTGGAGGAATTCAATTCGTTTGTGCGATGCTAGATAATTCGAAATTCTTACAAAACCTGTACTAACACCTCTGACGGGCGGAGGGCGGCAGGCGCAGGGCGGATCGCACCATAATATCCTATCTCGATAGGATATTATAATATATTCGTACCTTTGACGGCCAATAATTTCTAGGCACGGGTTTTCATGAAATTTTTCTTCTGAAAGGCTTTCCATGAATCAACAGTTTGGCTGTTATTCGCTATGCTGGCCAGAAGTCATTGCATCATTAAAAGTAAATTATTATCACTCAAATTATGTCTCGCTTAGTAATGTAGTAATTACTTCATAGTTTTCCAAACAAAAAATCGAAGCGGTTATTATATAATATAAAAAACAAAATTGTTCTTGCTTACAGCGAGTGTTGAATACGAGTAAGAAAGAAAAGATTGATACTAATTACATTACAGATACGAGTTCAATTGACCCCAATCGGGTGTACGTAGCCCCCCAGGTCCGCTCCCCGTGGGATGTAATAAAATTTGCATACTTTTAATCAAGGGCCGTGTCGCGGAGAAGTTTGCCAATAACGGACCGCCGTGATCGATCTCGTGCCGGCTTGTCCTCGCATTACAATGCTGTTTGTTGTGCAAACGCCGCACCAGACTAATGTCCTGCTTCTATCATAAAACAGCGGACGCTTTCGGTGAATGAAAAAAAAAATGTTACATCTCAGTTGTCTATAAGCAAGACCAAATTATCTTATACAATCGTACGTGCACTTGGAATAAGTATATAAGTAAGTAAAAGGATTTGATGAATCTGAAGCACATATCGTGTTATGGCGGTTCCCAATATTCGATCTATCCACGTTTTGCCTTACTAGAGATAGAAATATGACATAACTTTTATGGAACTTAATCGTTTTACTAAACTACTAGATTAGGAAATTTTATTTCTGGTTTTCTCTATCACAATTAATACAGTCGAACCTGAGTTAGTTAGAACTGGGTAAGCGAAAGAACTCCATTATAATTAGAGTATTTGCCAGGTACCGTCATTTTGCGCTCCTAACTCTGAAACTCGAGTTAGTGAGAAATCTGTAGAGAAAAAGCATCTCGAGCGTGATAACTTATCCAGGTTTGAGTTTAGTACAGTAACCATATAATACAGTGACAGTGAATAATAATATTAATAGCAGTTTTATAGTAGGTATTCAAACAGCAAAATGATCTATAAGGATATTTGTTTTATTAGGTTATTATAGTATTTATATATTTACCCATATCTACTTGGAAATAACGCAGCAGAAAAGTAGAATACAAATACTGCAAAAGGAATCCTGCGGTGCTATAAATTAGCCGGCATCTAATATAAAACGACAAAACGGCTAGAGAGCAGCATCACGCCCGCCCGCCTTCCGCGCGCCCGCCTGTCCATCTCCGCTCCGCATTAATCGTGTTTAGTTAGCGGATATTGGCGGCGGAAATTCAAATGCAATCAAATGAAAATAGAATTTGTAAAAAAGCAAAGACAACAAACCGACAGGCGTCAGTCTAGCGAGCTGCCGCCCGGCGTTGCCCTCGCCCGCGCGCACGCTGACCGTACTTACACGATTTTAAATTGTACATATCTGAAATTCCGATCTGTCGCGCACCCACCCTGCGCTATGAAATGAAACGAAATAAAACTAGGACGACACGGCGCGCCCGGAAAAAATCAAAATCGAAATTAAAAATAAAAGGATTTCCCGACGCGAGCGAGGGAGGCGGATGTTGCAATGTTTGCGGCCGTCATTCAATGCAGTCCGCAATAAAAACGTGCACTAAGCGTCTACATATAAATATGTGCGACGGATTGATTGGAATTGAATATGTGGAGGCGGGGGCGCTCCGCCACCGCGCGCAGCAATCGAAGGTGAACGCTAAGACTGTAATCGGTTTTGTCCGGAGCGGCCGCACTGAAGCGCTCGCAATAATTAAACTTTGTTTGTACATGTGTCGCTGGAGATTAGCCACAATGCTCTTTTTAAGTGGACCGCCGATGTTCCTACACACAATTTAAGAATTTGAACACAATTATAACTATAAACTGACTGTTTTGTTTAAGATTATAGGAACGTAGGTTACGCTTAATTGAGTACAGAAAATAGTTATTTTAAACACTATTATAACTAGGTATATACATATACCTAATGCTACATAAAAGGACTGCACCATCTTTATATCTTTTTTGTTGAATCCTTCCAAGCACAGATCTAGTAACAGTATGTTGTTTTACATAAAAACTGAGAGAAACTAGATAAGTAAAAAATTTAAAAAGTTTAAAAATAGTTTTTGATTTTTCAAACTTTTCTCAACTTCGCAGCAAAATACCTATCAACTGAAATACATGATAAGTATTTAAGTTTAGATATGCATTGGAAAAACGCGGAGTTTCCTCGGAAATTACAAAACCTTAATGAAATGTTTGAGGTTGCTGTGCATATTTTCCAAAAGTAGATAAATCGAACCGGGTAATAACGGTACTAAATAACCCGTACCAAACATATAACTTGAGTGCAGCAAATAATCTGTCCATAAATAAAATGAGTAATCCCCGAAATCCACAAATCTGTACAGATAGCGCTGGTAGGTACGGGTACGCTTAAAGATGGAAATGTAGGCAGCCGGGTAGCGACAAGCGACGCGCGTCCATAAATCATAGGGAGGGGGCGCTGATTGCCTGCAATTATGGCATTAGCTTCTATGCCTAATTTTATATTGCAGTTACTTCCCCCATGCTATTCAGTGTGTGGTCAATCGTAACTTTGCAGTAGGTATAACGGCATGTCGACCTCGTGCTATCTTTGTGGTGGTTGGCCCAATAATAATTAATTTATAGAGGATATTCCTGTTATAAACTAACCACTATGGGTAACTACGAATATCAAATATTGAATAATTAATAAGAATCCTAGCTAATACATACAAGCTAATACAATAGTCTAGATGCGCTTCTTGGAATTGAGGTAATTCTTCTACTCTTGATAGTTTCTTAAAGAGTTTTTGTATCCTTGTTTCTACGACCACAGTATTATTCAGTAGCCGTGGCTACATTACTAGCAATAGGTACCTGACGCACGTTAACCAATCCATCACTCTACAACAGCTACAAGCATGAAATCTTAGGGGGCAAAGGAACAAAGATAAGTCCCGTTTAACTTCCGTTTCCAACTTATCGAATAATTTAACTGAACATTTATTTTTGCGCGCTCATCAATCAAGCGAGCTCGCTCCACCGATAAGCCTCGCCTCGACGCCGAGAAATGACTAGGCATTACATAAATCCCCTCGGATGATGAAAAGTGAAGTCTAACAGATAAGAACCGACAAAAAGTTACGATGAGAAATGAATCGCGATTTGTATTCGCGGGAAGGCGCTCTCCGTGCTGTCGACGCTTGCGCCGCAGCGAAGCGCTCCACGCTCGAGCTGTACTTAGCCCCCGAGCAGGAGTGACGAGTACAAGGGAAGCATCCCAAAACAAAACAGTCATGTAAAACAAAATACACGATTTAAATCATATATAAAAACATTTACATTTTTTTCTCAATTTGAACATTAATTAGCTAGGACAAATGTCCCACTAGACCAGAACGCCAGTTGGCTAGAAATAATAATAATAAGCATTAAAATAAACCTTCCGATATATTCTACATTTCTATTAAATAATAGAAATGTAATAGAAATGTAGAATAGGTATATCGGAAGGTTTATTTTAATTCTGGTCTAGTGCTAAAAAAGTATACGCTGTGATTGAATTTATTTGTCACAATAACATAAACAACAACAATATAGCGTACCATATAGGAACATATTGAATGGTTGTTGCGCATTTTTTGTTAAAAAGCGTAACAAAAACCTGTGTTTAATCGAAACTTTTCTCCCGGCAGCCATTATTAAGATAAACAGTACAATACATAAGCCTATCTCGACGTTTATTTTATCACGGGTTCACATCACGCGCCGCTATTCCCTGTTATGATACGGCCGGTACCTGAAGCTGAAAGAAAAGCCATAAACCTGTTCGAAGCGTTTCTTCCGGCGCGCCGGAGCGTCGCGTACGCGCGCCGACTGGCAAGCGCACCCCGCCCGCGCGCTACCTACCCCACATCTGCCGACCATATTTTCCACTTTATGTGTGACAGTTGAGGTAATATCGAGACTCTCTCCGCTCTCTGATTGGACGAAAAATACACATTAAAGGAACCTGCCGGTCGTGTGCGAGCGATTCGAAACTGTATTCCCGTGGAAAATGTCGGAAAATATTGTATTATGGGGGTGGAAAATTGCCACCCTCCCGCCCGCTCGCTCGACTCTGCAAAAACTGTCGAGTATTTGTTTTTGATGAAAACGATTTATTATTCTACGTGGGTTGGAGGCAATAAAGATAAGCCAGCGAGGTGGCGGAGCCTTATTACGGCTAACCCTCGCCTTTGTTTCCTTATAAAGAATTATAAATGAGGCTGCCTCGCCTATATACCGCTTTCTTAATTATTTATTTATGTGAAAGCACTGTTAATATTTGTTACACGGGTTCAATTTTCCTAAAGGTGATTTTCAATTTGTGTTGAGTCAGCTTCGCTTCCATTTACCTTAATCTAAATCTTAAACTAAATCTTATACGGGTACCTATCTTTATACGAGCGCTTCTTGTACATATATAATTTGAATCTCGAAAGCGGCTCCAACGATTTTCATGAAGTTTAGTATACAGGGGGATTCGGGGGCGATAAATCGATCTAGCTAGTATTAATTTTTAGAAAAAGTCCTATTTACCAAAAGACATACAAGTTGTATTCATTTTTTGGCTACAATTGTATTATAACTACGTATGTGAGTAACAGCAGACACTATTTAAATCACGTGAAAATAGATGAAAACACCTAACATTTTATTATTATAATAACAATTTAGAAACCGGTGCGATGAGTACAGTGTAAATAAAATATAATATTGCCGTATAAATATAACAGTTATTTGTATAATTACAGACCCCATGAGGCGCTACATTCGGGACCCCTGCGGAGCGCACGCGTCGCTTATTTCGCCTCATAATATTAAGATGCGTTCGATGTTAGCAGGTTTTTTGGATGTTTTCATCATCTGCCGCGGTTGATTAAAGGTTTGTCGCGTGAAAAAAGCCATTATAATCAATCATTTTTATTAGTGCTACAAAAAATTAGTAAAACAATTTTTCTATCACAGTCACACTTTATATGTGCTATTTAAGTATACTCGAAACTTATAAAACAAGAAATAGAACAAAAACTACATACAAAAGATACTCTTACGTATACGTAACGTAACATAGCCATGTGTTAGAAATAAATAGAACTGGGCTGGTCATGTTATGAGAAGACAAGACATGGTGACGAGATGGTCTACAGGAATAACTTCTAGGTGCCCGAACTATGATATCAGAAAGTGAAGAAGAGAGTCTACAGGTGGACAGACAACATTGTAGAATTCGCAGGCCCTAATAATAATAATGTGGTTGCAATTCTAGATTTGACCAATTTTCAGGATCTATTTATTCTATTTTTTTTTAAGAATCTGCTTCTCAAGAGGCGGATTTCCTAAAAAGCTTTATTTTTAAGAAGCTTGTAGAGATTGGTGCTGTAGAGAATATTCCATTTATGTTGTTTTCTTTTCCATGTCATATCTATAATATGTATACAGAGTATTTAATTAGGTACCAGATCAACGTTATTCAAAAATGTGTACACCGCCACCAACAACACATTCTAACCATAGTATTTTTAACATAGATAGATTATATAATATGATCAATCTTTCCATAATAAATTACCTCCAAGCACGAGTATCATTAACATTAATTATTCACAGTGAATAAATAGGCGTCGCAATCAATTGCAACTTACAGTTTTGTCTGACAAATTTGTACAAACAAATTGGTTGCAGCGCTCCCGTGTCCCTGTCTGGGCGACGTTTAAAAATTTAAATATCGACAGTCAACCCCTACTAAATTAAAACGAGCGCGCATCTGAAAAATGTTCACGCGGCTTCCTACACGAAATTAAATACTTAAAAAAACACTTGTAGAATTATGACATTTGTTAAACAATTATTGATGACTAGAGAAAAACTACAATTTAGAAATTGAAACCTACAATGTTTATAGCTATCTATAGGAAAATAGTTGTTTGCCATATACGAGTATGATAAATAGCTTACGACCTACCTATTCTCAAACATGAAGACTAAAAAATTTCATAAAAATCCGGTTATGCCGTTTCGGAAGAATTTGATTACAAACACTGTAGTACAACAAGACATAAGAATTTTATTAAGTAGAAAAAATAAATTATAATTGTTTAATAGATCCAGTAACTACAATATTTTACAGATATATTTGTGGCCGAAACTAGTACAATTTTCCCGTTGAAAGTTGTAATCAACGACCTTCTAATGTGAACCCTAAAAAATGCGCAGCGGATGCGGTATAAGTTAACTCGTACTATTTAACCAACCGTTTGAATGCACCCTGGACGAAACAACACCCTCGTCGTAGCCGTCAGAGAGAGACGCCCGACCACCAGCGATACAGAGCAAAAGGGTGGCAAGATATTCAACAGGGCATAACTCATAAATAAAATACAATATGGTGAGCAAAACATTGAATTATGCTGGTATTATGTCACATTTGGCCTTTGTGAATTAGTCAAAGCATATCGAGGGGAGATATTCGGCTGTTTGTCGCCGCTGTTAGCTAGCGATACGGAGAACTGATTTATTACTCCAGTGTTACTTGCAATAAATATGCATAAATAATTTGCGCTCCTCACGTTTATTTGTTTTATTTATCAAAAAGGATATTTAAGGTCTTCTATATGTCTATGTTGATGATATTTTAAAATTTACTGGAAATCTTCGGCAGGATATTGGAATTTGGATGCAGTAGATAGGTATTGAAAAGCGTAGCGTTTGAAATCCACAAAATAGGCAGTGAGCAGCTACGTGGAGTTACGTGCATGTTAGAAACACTTCAATTTATAAACAAAATGTTCACTCCGCTTTGCCATAAAGGGGAAACCGAGGCGCCCGATTCAGCAAAATCATAGAAAAGCACATAAATTGGCGCGCATTAACATTTCCTTTATCCTAAGTGTCGGCGTATGACGGGGGCGCCCGCTGCCGCCGCCCGGAGCCGCCCAAGACAATAAATTTACATATTTCACCCCTCAAACAGACCTTTTTTGCCATTCCGTAGAATTACGCACATATGGGAATATTCTGTTGAATATATCAGCAGTAAGGAGATATACTCTCGGAATAAAATTATCGCCACCGACACATTTACGGATGAGGAGCGCGAATAAAATTGGATGGAAAAAAAGGAAATTAATTTCAGAAGAAATATGAGTTGGGGAGAATTTATAAATCTTAATCATACTTATATACACTTTATTAGTAAATGTCCTGCTATATCAAACATATAGGTTTTTCTAATTATCTCAATAAATGAAAAGAGGGCGAGTATAAATAAATGATAAGCAGGAAAATGTCGTAGTCAGATGATACATTAAAATATAAGGTTAATTATGAAGTAGGAGACATTTCGCAATTAGCATTCCAGTCATATAATATACATGAGCAAATATACAGATGGAAATGTAATTTTGCGGTAGAAGCGAGGGTGCTTCAAAGGGTCAAATCAAAATCATTTTCACAGCTCAGTGGAGCGATGTACGTACAGTCAGACGCACGTAGCTTATGCCGAGTGAATCTCGCATTAGAAACGTAGTCCTCTAACTAGTTGTTCGTCACACCATTTACTCGACAATGCTCGAAAAAAAAATTAAAACTCTAACGCACATCATTAGACCAATTTATGTGCTTTAATGTTTTCAGGATGAACCCTCAAACAACTCTCATCGCACCAAGCTCAGGTTTGTACAAGCAAGCTGTACCTTCTTTTCACACTCATTGGCAAATTTTTGACAGTCAAAAACCTATCATTAATTTAATTAATCCTCCTTGGCAGAGTATATAATCCAGAGGATGTCTTTGATATTAAATACGGAATATCAGCTGCGTTTGATAAAACGTTGTACGTACCGATCTACTTTAATGACATCATTGAAACATACATAATATGAAACAGATCCCATTTGAAACACAGAATAGGTGAACAGAATCAGCAGCACTAGAGGGCTGGACGGGCGACACTAATACTCATTAGAATTACAAGCCGAAACGAAGCGGTCGCACTCCACCATACCACGCGTCCGGCGTCCTGCACGTAGGTACTGTGGATTTACTAGAATTCTAATACGACTGTGCATTTTCGTCTCAAAATTTTGCGCTACTACCATTAGGTACGTGATTTGTGTGTCAGTTTGTACCTGTACCTGTGTTTGTACCGACGAGTATGTTTAGAAATTAATTTCACCCCTAGGTTTTTTGTGAACACGACATCACTCAAAAAAAAAGAATTTTCTGAATTTCCATAATATCTAAAGGAAGCAGAATTTAATAACTAAAATAGAGGGGTACATGTGGACGAATTTATTGTCAAATTACAGTACTTATATATTATACAGGTAACTAGCTGACAACCTACTCTCAGACGTACCGAACATACACAAAAAATTACATAACAACCAGTCGAGTCGTTTCGGAGAACTTTGTTAACAATAATTAGCACGAGAATTTTATAAAAATGGAATTCAATATCAACTGACAAAAATGAATAGCAATCTTTCTAAACATTGTTATCTGAGTGTAACTAAGTTAAAATAGTAACAAATATAATTTTAGTTGAAAACTAAATAAAGTTGTAACGGAGAGTAAAGCAGTACAAGGCGTATGTATGTATTTTATATCGTAGAATGCACTGCAAAAGCGCCTGATGCCAGTTCGATGGCTGCGGTCGGAGGCGATGTAGATGAGTTTACGCTAGGCGCTCGCTACCATGTCGCTAATCTTTCACTGGCCCGATGTAGCTGTTCCATTCAAATTCTCTTCTTGTTACCCGATTTTACAAATAACTTTTCAAAGGTATATAGATTATAGGCCTACCATTTTTTCATGTTCGATTATTATAAACAAGACTATTTGGTATCAAAGCATCACCCAGATGAGCAAAAGTCAACTCTACCTATTAGAGCCGTCATTTAGATGAGTAGGTAAGTCTAGTTAGATACACTTACTTACTCATAAACAACATGTTAGATAGACAAGATGAATTAGAAAGTTATGGCTACTATCAGTTTAGAAAAAGGCACAAATTAGATAAGAGTAGTAGCTCGTAGTTAACAAACAAATATTAAAAAGACATTTCATAAAAATTCAACAGGAAAAACTGAACTAATTTTCAAATACAATTCGTTTTTACAAGTCATAGTGATACATCTATTTCACTTGTAGGTACTCTCTGATTCCATCAATCGCTTGTGATATTAGTAAGGATTTTACAAAGAGAGATCTTACAAATTCTTACAAGCAAATCATATTGGAAGATTTCAAAAGAAAAAGAGTCGATATACTTACCTACAAGCAAAATGTTTCCATCGTTTTCCAAATCTTATTAGAAGAGAACGTCCGAACATAAAGCGAAAAGAATGTCTAATATTATTTCCTCCGATTGTATCTTGGCGTGTAGCGAATGCTGGGAAATATCGCATTCTCTGCACGAATTCCACCACAATCGATAAGAGAGATGACCACTGGCCGCGGGAGCGAGGGGGCAGCGGCGATGGGGGGACTGTTATTTGATTAGTCTTACTGAGAATGAGCTCGCCTTCACTTAATGGGGTGAGGGCTTGTAACCGGACCATGTATAATTTTCCGAATTTACTAAATTACTAAAACAAAAGGGTAAAATTATGGTATTTAGTCATTGGTGAAAAAGAAAAATAATTAATTTAAATATTTAGTCTCGTTCACAGGATATAAGGACCAATATGTTCATTTATGTACACTTGCGTCAATCTAAACTCAAAAAGTTAGCACGCTAACTCAAATTGTCAAAAAATGTAAACTTTATGCACTCTCTTTTCAATAACAGGAACCATATAATTTTAACTAGGCATATATTTCGTTTTAGAGAAGTATTTCCGAACCAACTATGGCCAGGAGCATAGATTATTACTATATGAACCTGAATAACACCACAACATGATCGAAATATGCACGAATTAGAAATGATTTGGTATTTCGAATGTATGGAGACATTGAAGTTCATGGGACTCTTAAGCGCGTAATCATACGCGAAAAATACCTTACATCATTATGGAAAAGAACTAATACACTTACACTGCTGGGCGAATATTATTAACCAAACATACGAGTAGTTAAGAACTTCCGCAAGAAAACTGGCTCTCAAATGAAAAAATACCGCATCGAAATCAATCCATCCGTTTTAGAGCTACGATACCATAGACAGACATATACACACACACAGAGACACACAGACATCGACATCAAGCGCTTATTGCATAGTTTGACAGGGTATAAAAAAAGTCTAATAGTGTGTGTGTGTGTGTTTGTAATGATAATTTTAAACTTTTTCTTTGATTTTATTAATTAAAGTTTATTGTAACTTCTAGTACCACGATAAAGTCGACGATTTTTGATGCCAGATTGCCGATACTTCAAATTTGCACAATTCGTAAGCACGGCGGGACTGGTTAATGGTTGACCATGCTCTCTACCCCGACATAGGTTAAGATATGATTTATGTCATCTTAGACCTAAGCGTTAAAATAACTCTACACATACATGATACAATCCTTGATGAGATAGGTAAGAGGGATAGTCATCACTTAAAGGACACGCATTCCTATAACTACGAATGAAATGAGTTTCGTTTCAAATTAATTAGTTGCACGTTTCCATTATAAGGACAAATGTAAAAGCGACCGCTTAATAGTGCGGCGGAAAACTCGCTAGTTTTAGCTCGCGAGAATAGGGCCGACGAGAAATTGCGGATAGACATAATCAGTCTTCTGGCTTTGAGGCCGCCGCGCCGCCCTAATGTGCCGCGCGCCTCTTCACCTGATGAATACACACACATTACGATCCGCTGATAGAATTCAATATCAACGTTTCATTTACGCGTAATTGAAATGTTCAATTTTCCGCGTTTGTTTCCCTTCCCCCACCGCAAATGTTAGCTATTAAAATTATACTCGATTGTGGCACGTAATCTTTAACGTTACTATCCGTAAACATTAAAGCTGTGAAGGTACGAGTATTAACAGATATCCACTATCCAGTCTAGGTAAAGACAGACAACCTAGAATGCTATGCATTGCCTTTGCTTTGTTACTAATTTTATAATTCCAGACAAGATAAAGTCTAAACGAAGCCCTCGTTGTTGACGACTTTCCTAACTTAAAAAACGAATACCAGTGGTTGAATGTGGACACGAAATTACTGTGAAAACCGAATAAAGTTCTTAGGCCCTAGTGATAACTCAACTTCCAATAAGAAGGACTTTGGCACTAGAAGATTAGCATTCGAGTATTTTGGTTACAAAAATAAATGTGTTCCCAGATGAATAAATAATTAATTTACTTATGGACAATTGAAATTCAGAATTAAAGATAGCTAAATAGTATAAGTATGTATAGTGGTCGACATTTTCATTAATTCTCGTGTAAGTATTTGCTACTGATATTCAGTTTTAAAATTATAAATGTAACTATTGTTGTTGTTTAGAATTCAATTGAAAATTTCAGCATAATAAAAGGTCAGGGCGCGAGGGTGGCACCGTAATGACTTCGCCCCGATCTTACAAAAGGCAATTACAATAAAGTTCCATTCGCACACGCTCGTTAACTGGACAATATATCTCGGAGTCCTCAGCTAACTTGCTACGTGCGCCGCGCGTCTTCACTCTTCACTGAATCCACATAATATTTTGACGAACGAACGACGAACGAAATAAGGTTTGGTGACAAAACTCCTATTATTACCGTTATGTTAAAACAAAAATTACAATTACATCTATTGTAGTTTAAAAAAATATGAGAAAAACTGAGATTTTGGAGCAACTTTTGGGAGACTTTCTATATCGAGAAAATATAATCCAATCGTGTTTCTGCTTCTAAGCGATTTTATAAAGACCCAAAATACATGACGTCGAAAGCACTTCATAGTTTTTAAACTAAATGTCAATAAACTATGCCATTAACAGGAGTTGGCTGACTGAAATTACACGGGAGTTCAGTTCGAATTTGAGTGAATATACTCGTACTATATGTTTTCTGGAGGCTTGCGATTAATTACAAATACTGTAATGAATTATGTGTGAATACAAAGCATGATGCGAGTAGGTAGACGTACGGCGCCACCCCGCACACCTTAACTACCTCCAAGCGCACGCTTTACGACCGGGGGATTAACCCATGTAACGAGATTCATTAATTCTTGTCGTTAAAATTTGTCGTACTCGATTAATAAGGAAGTCCGGGGCGGCACGACGTTATTATCACTCGACCGCAGCGAGCGTCGCCGGAGTCCTGGGACCAAGAAACTTCCCACTCCCGCTGCTTTATTTACACTATCGAGTAAATTAAACTCGTGCTCGAGTGTCGGAGAAAACTTTAACAGAACTTTGTGTGTAATAAGTGGTACAACAACACGAGTAGAAGAGCAAACGTTGGACGCGGTTTACGCTTCGCACTTCTCTCCCACTTAACTCTTTGGGACATATTTATTCGACCCTCCGGCACCGCTGCGACACTCGCCCCGGCTACGGAATTAACCTAACGAATCAAAGGCGATATTAAATGTTCCGAGCCGCATTTACGTAATAACATGGCCTCCGCAAAGCAACTACGTTGATCGACTATTCCATAAATTTTTTATTTGTCTCGGAAAGCGATGGAACAAAGAAAGCACGTTTGGATATCCACCTTTCTTCTTTCTACGAGTATTGTATGTAATTTTTAATGCGGGGTCAATCAGGGAGCTTTACCGTATATCTCCGTCGACCGAGGCCGTAACGATAATGAATCGTCGGTGTAAGTGCGCCGGACCGCACTCACGAATTATTAACCGATGTGCTTCCGTAATAACAGCCCTCTTGGTTACTGGCCGAAGGTATTAATAAATTACTCTTCATTATAATGCTTTTCCTAATCGTTAAGATTATCTATTAATAACTGATAGATTATTTAAAGGGAACTTAGCTATAGGTACACTAGGCCTTATATAAACAGAAGAAAACCTCCAAGACTCATATATCCAGCTGAAGACGTCCATAAGTTCCACCAAGTCGACCATTGATTAACAAAGGCCACTTAAGTACCAACTGATCATATTTATTTTCAGACCAAAAATATAATATGACATCATTCTTTAAGCATCTTTGACTGAAATTACGTGAAGAATAGTATAGGCGTTAAGTCCTACTTCAAAAATCAATTAAATACAACCGCTTTAAATGTGTAATTTGAGGAAATGGTCATCGTCTTAATTCATTTTCAATTAGATTACATTACCAATGCATAAAGAACGCCTTGTGCCGACCACAGCGCCGGTTCCTTGTCCTTTAAGATGACCCTCCCTTGTGAAGTCTAGTGGAGGCTCACCGGTCTTCTGTTTGTTTTACCTGCCTCTAACCCTCGTACAATTGTCCACTAAGTGTTGATTGCTTGTAAACACCGGCTTCTCTTAAAATATTTGTTTATAACTAAATTGTATTTATGTAACCTTTACTTTGCTCAGACTCTTGAATTTAAGAGGTTTTACCTATACTGTCAAGAATATTATTTGCTTAGTTTTTTCACTATTAATACTTATATTACATTACAAATATGTGTTCCAATGTTGAATTGCAAAAAAATGCGCAATCTAAATAATAATTAAACGTCTTACGTCGCCCTAAAACCTGAAATAAAAGTTGCGTCATGAGTTTATTGTGAGATTTAACGTCCTACGCGTGGTAGGAATTGATAAGACACACTTGAACCTTTTCGTCTATTGCTCGAAATTTATTACTGTTTTGGGTTTTTATTGTTCTGCTTTACGACCTCCCTGTGTATAAATCGTATAGATAAAAGATGAATTTCGCGGCCGCTATTTCTTTATACTTATTTATGTAACTAAGTTCATTTATAAAATAAGTATATAACTATAACTCGGATATCATTGATCTAACTTAGGTTATAAACTTAGTCAACTTTCTGACGAATAATTTCTATTTTTTACAAAATATATACTAAAAACACTCATATGGGTATACGCTCCAAAGGTATGACGAATATTTCCTATCCCTCTATACTTTCCACTACAAAGACAAAAGTAAAATATCAAATGAGAATGCTGAGCAAATATTATATCTACCAACCCATAGATAAAATTCACGTACGTAAAATATTTCTCATATAAGCTGGACATAGCAACCCTCTACATGCCCTCCACGCGATACATCACGGAAAATGATTCTTGGAAATGGTTGCACAAGCGCGACAGAGACGGCGCGAGGCGCTGACCCTTAGCTCATAATGTACGGTCCGGTTAGGTACACGACTTACGGAAAATGGTACCCACGTAACACCCGCGCCCGCACCCCGTGCATGAAATGCTTATTATACGCGGCACGTACACTGCCACCCCGCGTTTTCCGCCACCGCGTCTCGTCTCCCTCTCACCCCTGTACTGACCGACTGCGCGGAGAGGGACGCAAGACTGATATTATAGCAAATCGTGGATTGTTATGTCCGGTCCGGCAGAGGTCGGTGTAATATATGACCACGGTATTCCGGGCACATATATTAACAGGGAACTCGCCTCATACGAAAAGATCTTTCGCGATGGAAACAAATGGCAAGGAAAATTTTGTCGGTGAAATTCATTGAGATGGAAGAAACAAAAACGGTACGAAAAATTACTGCCATTTTTCGGTTCATCTGACTAGTCACAACATCATTAAGTTGTAACAAAAGTAGCTCTATCTATATCTTTACTTACTCATAAGAAGTTCAGATTGGAGCGTCACATCTTTTTCTAATCTTACCATAGATTTTTTAAGAATAAATAGTTTTTAATGTTCCAATTGTGTAGGACCTTCAAAAGTACCAAGTTCGCAATAAATAAAATGATGGATTCAAAAATAAAAGTCACATCTAAAAAAAGAGGTATAATTTAATTCAGGTTGGGCATCATCGTCAGTCCGGCCAAGAGAGTGGTGGGTACAAATGAAGAATGATCACCGCAGTAGCAACTAGCAAAGTACTGTTAGTGAGGGGAGCTTGCACCGGTATGACGCGTCGAAGTAAGTGAATGATTACTGGAATACTGTGTAGGATACTAGGTATATTCGCTTCGGGCAGTTTGAAACAAAACGATTGACATGACGAGCTTAGGGAGCAGTGTGAGAGAGAATGGCATTTTTTTTTGAAGGCACATATTTATTTGTTTAGTACAGAAAATTACAACTACACATAAACACAGAAAGTATCATACCTCATTTATACACATTTTAAGAAATTAGTTTTACTGCTTGCTTATATATACCTAAGACAATAATGACAACTGTCATCTAGGTCTTCTTTTGATTAAAGTGATTTAAATTATAACTCAAGAGTTGACCACGGTATCTAAATGCAGAGTGCCTATAGGATTTATACTCATTTGAAAACATTATAAAGCACAACTGAGCCAGCAGGTTCCGTCACAATCAGCTGATATTTAGTTGCCACAATATCACATGTTTCCGAAAATGCATGAAGTCTCATTCTCTCACCATTCGCTGCTGAGAGAATGAGACTATATTTGTAGCAAAATACCTATTCATATTTGTTAAAAGTTACATTACCTCGGAATCCATAAAATTTTCTGCTTAAAATTACAGTCACGCCTCCACAATAAACGACTGTCACCCGCGCGCCACCTAAACGAATTTAAATAAAATCGGGTATTAAAATCTCTGGGCGATCTTGCAAAATATACCTATGTCAGAAGAGATTTCAAGGGAATAAAAATTCCTCAGGCTCGTCGCATTATCGAGGGGCGGGACTCCTGTTTTCTTTTATAGCTGTCGTACGGTATAATCTTCAAGAAAAATGCGATATTTAAATGAAGTGAATTCCACAACGGGGATTTGCTTTATATCCAAACGTTCGGTTGCCGTCCCATTTATTAATTCAATATGGCGTGAATAATCCCCTTGCGAGTATCAAAAATGCGTCGTGTTAAATCAAGGCTCGCATTAAATGGGTAGTGTATGACTGTATTTCGTATTTTATAATTCCAGAAATAATTTGATTTTTATAATATTTTTCTACTAGGTACGAGTACATATAAAAATTAACCACCATTCGGTGGTCTCAATCAACTCACTATTTTTGTTTATTTTTTGTGTGCATTTTTGTTAATTTTATGATAATTTATACTCATAGAGATCAGAATCATAATGCACTAGTACCTTTTTAATTATGATTTTAAAGGAATTGCACAGTTAAAAAATACCCATTAGAATAGAATGTAAAATATTTTGTGTAGAGGCTCTTGTGACAAATCATTGCATTTAACACTATATCTTTAATGGTGATAACCTGTGGTGATAACTATTTCACGACTTAAAACTACGTTTACGAGGGTTGGCGAACACACCTTGCCGCTGAGAAGAAGTCCATTATGTTATGTAGTCAAAGATACAGCAATGCATTTGTTTATACTGTATCTGCCGCAGGATGTTCTTTTGTTTACCATATCGCTATCGGAGCGTCACCTCGTGTTACGCACAGAATAAACATTGGTTGTAATGAGGGCAGCGCGACGGCGGGCTGCGCCGCTGGATCCGCGACACGCGCCCGCCACGCGCGACACGTCTCTAATTGCCCTTCCATAGGGCTTGTGACAATATTGCACAATCCACTGAAAATAACACCGGACCATTTTGTGCACATTTTGAGCCGACTATAATCTCTCATTTTAATAGATAAGTGGAGGCGGAGTCGTGTGATTTGTTTCGTGGGGCGAAGTGATATCACCGTTTTTATTGTCTCCGAGATTACATTACGTTAAATATACGTACCCTATACATTACGAGTGTTTAACGTTGATGTTGAAAAAAGCTTTTATTTTACAAAGAAATTAAGGCCGAAACAAACTGCCGCCGAGAGAAATAAAAAGAGAGAAACAAATGAGAAGAACTCATTTAGGCGACCGCTGAATTGTATTCGGGAGGATAATAAAAAGGGAAGTCATCAGTGACACGCACAATAAGCATCAACCTCAAGAATATCATAGATAACGGCCCGGAGCCGCCTCCGCAGAGACCTCATTAGGAGGCCGTAGGGAAATTAAAAAGAAAGCAAGATCTCGGACTCAATTGCGAGCGGAGAAAAACGGCGGCCTTCCTCTCATAACATTACATACAGCTTTGGTCGATTTTCCGGACAATTATTATTTTGTGGTGCGTAAGACAGACCGGGAAAAGTAGTTAATGGCAGAAATAAGGCCAGCTTCAGTGAACCATTAATCTGTCTCGAATTGAATACGATGAATACGAATGATGTCATGAAACGATTTCTAAATTAATTAAATGAACATTCACACACAACAAACGCGTATTTTTACACCTCATGCGTGCAGAAAAGTTTAAATCATCAATACATATAATAAATCTGGTGAGGTCGAATTTCTGTACAAATAAAAAAAATGCTAAAAACGGAGTCAGGGGGATGTAAGAAGTGAAATAGAACTAATTTAATTTTTTTTCAAATTTTTTGTTTCTCTGTTTGTCTGTTTATCTGTTTGTCTGTTTGTCTGTCTGTTTGTACGGGCTAATCTTTGGAACGGCTGGACCGATTCCAATGAAATTTTGTGTGGTGGTAGCTTATGTCTCTGGTCAACATATAGGATACTTTTCATCCCGGTAAAATAAAGAGTTCCCGTGGGATAGTTAAAAAACTGCAATTAATTTAACAGCTTTGTAAACAACAACTAATGAACTTAATTTAGTAAAATTTGTTATGCTGATACCTTATGTTGCCTCTTTAACAAAATATATATATAGTAAAACTTATTAATCCAAAATCGAATTTCCGCGGGAAAGAAAACATTACAAAAACAGGAAAAGCAGGCGTCTTTCAAGTAACGGATTTAAATGAAATTTTATGATCCTATACTTTATATATATGCCCGGTCAACATTTAAGATACTTTTCATCCTGAAAAATTTGAGAGCACCAGTGGGATGTTTAAAAAAACCTATAGCTACTTATCTACGTAGCACAATCAAAACGGGGTTGAAATATCGACAGTTTAAATCGTCCTTTTGATCGTGCAACTAGGTATAACTATACAAGATAACCCGTACGTAGCAGGAACTGGTTGCTACGTACACAGCAGCGCATCAGAATGCTTAATTACAATATCTGGGCGTTGGTATCATCTCAGAATAAGATAAGTTTGGTTAGTATAGATATTACAATCCACGATGACACGCCCCACTCTGTCTTACTCCATGCGAATTGAGTAACATAAGCGATTTCGACAGAGTGTTATAAGTAGAGGAAGACCAAAGAAGATATAGGTAAATTGTGTGAAAGAAGATAGCACGTTGACAGGAGAGATTGGAAGAAGACTCCTTTACGGGTCCATCGAACCCAGGGACCACTCATTTATCTTGGGAAAAATTAAGAAATTCCACGGAAAACATTTTTGTAAAAAAAACGAACTGCACGCGGGCGGAGCCGCGGGCAACAGCTAGTGAAAGAATAAAAATCAAATATATTCAGTACACAATCACACACACAATCGCTACAATAAGTGAATGCCTATATTTAATTTTAAGTTCTGTTAATACTTTTATCTATTTTTCACTAAAGAATTGAAACTAAAGAAAGACAAGTAACAATTAATTGCCTTATCCGAGAACAAATTTCGAGACTTCGAACTTACTCGATTTGCTGGAGAGAACCTATAGAAATCTTGCATTTATGCAAAACAAAGGCAATCAAGGCCCGGACGAACAGAAGAAATGAGCTTCATTAAGCGACGGAATGAAAACTTTAATAATGTAAGATGCAAAAAAGTCGACAAAAAATGCTCAAGAAAATCTGACAACATAAAGGCTGTTGTAACCGGGGACTCGCCGTAAAATCATTAAGATGCTAATAAAAACTTCCTTTTGTCGCACGGGGACGAAATCGGGGGACGACGGAAAAAATATTCAAATAAAAACTCAATCGAGAGAGTGGAATAGGAAACGGCCTCCATGATTATTCTTCAAAACATAATGAAGAGAATTAATGTAAATATTCTTTTTGCTCGGAACTTTCCGCCCTCCGAAAAGTTTTACTTTACAGCGTGTCGTTTAACAACCGACCCCACTTATTGACATTCGGGGGAAATTGATTTATGAAGATTGTTGCCTTAATTGAGAATAGATTTTTATGGATGGATATATAAATATTCGCTGTGTTGACACTTGATTTTTTCTACACTTAATTTGCACTTATACTCTACAGCTCTATATAAATATTATTTAAGGTATAAGTAAATGTTATTTTGGAAAATAAAAAACTGTTTCTTAATGTTAATGAAAAACGAAAACCAAACAGTAAGTTACTGTAAAATTAAAAGACCACATGTAAATCCTGCAAATGCGTAGCATGATACATATTGCAGTACATGTCAAGAATGGTAACGGCATAGAACAATGGTGTGCATTATTGAGCAGCTCATGACGACCGACTGACGCGCAGCTGCATGTCACGTGGACTAGCGGAACAAATGACAGACAAGTTCATTTTATAATATCACGTGGGGAAGTTAGTAATTCGATAAATTTATTTAGAATGTGATGCTAAGTAGAATTACCACCTAAAGCTTCATGACACCACATCCATAACGAAGACATTGTTATAGGCCCAAAGTCTCAAAAGTTTTTGGATAAAAAACGGAGTGTGGCCAAATTTCAGCGCAGGTAATGTCGGAGACACGGGTGTGGTTTACTTAAATACGCGTGTGATGATTTTTTTTGGAACAGCTGTTGCTGTCAGATTATTGTTATCAGTAGTTATGAATTGGGTACCTTCCGCTATTGAAGGAAATACTTATTCAAACAATTACATTTGCAGGTATCGTCATTCATTTATTATAGGTAGTCGGCATTTTTAAATTTCGAAATAAAGAATTTATAACGGGGTTTATAATTTTACAGTAGATAACAAATTGTGTTTCTATTGTTATTTCAAAAACTAAAATATTGAACATTTCTCCACAAACAGTACCCGTAAATTAGCAAAAGCTTTTAAATCGCCATTGCACACATAGTATCGACGCCGATTGGAATTAACGGAGACAACGCAAACAGACATTAGGCCAAATTATACACATTAAGAGGCCCCGAATCGACTCCTAATATGCAATCACATACTTTATACAAAATTTATCGTACCTATTACAAGATTCGCATTAAACTACCCAGAAAATCTTTAACCTAAGCTTTAAGCTTATAAAAGCTCGGCGCTAATGGCCGGATACCGGAAATTGCGCTCTCATATATCTCTCGACAGATTTATGAAAGTACCCACACATGTGCCCTCACTCACACGCGTCTCCGCGGCCGGGATGCCGGCGCGCACACTGACGCGCTGTCCCGATCGCAGCTAAACTTTGACACTTATTAATTTAAAGGGTCATTAATTTTAGAGTATCGACTACCGATAAATTTAAGCGAGCACTATCGAGGCAAAGTTGCGCGAAACGTGTTCATGTGTGCCACATTCAGTACCTGTGCGATTTGACGGCTCGCGGTTTAAATGTCAAAAAGTGATTCGATTTATTTAATTTATGGTAATAATGAAATGATATCAATAACCTATCCCATATTTGTTTCAGGTTGAAAGTATTGATTCAGAAAGAAAAATAATATTTTGGAAAGCTTTCATGCAATTTACGTAAAAAAATGTACATAATAAGTTATTCTCTTCGTTAGTATTCTCTTGAGTGACAAATTTCTTGAGAGAAAAGATAGTTTTCCCCTAAATTATTTTAACTAATAATTTATTAAGTTATTTGTTTGGTGGAATTGAAGAAAAATTATACTCAAAGATAAGGGGGCTAATTGCCTTGGCCTATGTAAATGAGGAAACCAATCAGCGGGCAGGGTTTCTAAATCATTACGATAACGATGAATACGTTTTCTTACACAATCAAGGTGCAGATAAGTATACCAGGTTGCGGACAAGTAAAGTTTTCGACTTGTAGAAATGCTGTCTCTATCTTCACGTTTTATGTAACTGTAACTAGTAGAAAAATCGATCTCTTCCATTCCATGAAACACGTTAGAGGTTATGTTTCTAATCAGGGCCATGGTATACAACCCTCAGAAGTTCTCAGTGTAAATTCTACGCGCGTAGCGGCTGTAGGGGCTACGGGCTACGGCGTAGCTGATAATCCGTGGCATGCTTTCACGCCTCCCGTAGCCGCGATAATATGCCTATTACCCGTAGTTCAAGTTTGGGTTCTCGCAATGGTAGAATAGATTTCGAATATCGAGTGTTTTTATTAAGAAAGGTAACACAAGTTGTACAATAAATTTCCATTCGAATCTCTATTCGCTTTTGCCATATAATCTAAACGCAGAGAGTAACTGAAAACCAACAACTCTATCGAGTTATAACTACTGGGAATTATTATACTCGTATCTTGTACTATCCCTGAATTATTGACTTTATTGGACAATACGTTGTTTTATTTTAAGTTTACAAGATTTACTACAAATATTGTAAAACGTATTTTAAAAATAAAGCTTAAATTTTAGAAATACGTGTACATAGTTAACACCTATATTCACAGTCATTGTTATTGTTATGCATCACACTGAATCCGAATGTAAACGTATTATCGAAAACTTCTCGTTACTCGCTAACGACTCGTAAACAGCGAACGTGAAAACATGTACTAAGTGAACTGATGGTCTTTCCCTGTCATGTTTAATGCAACTGTCAGCTCTGCATACAATAATGATGCAGATTTGCACCCCTATCCCGCTTTGTTTTGTTTTGATTTTGATCTCCCAAAACGCTAAGCTTGTGAACTAAAACGTTTTTCTTTGCTTGAAAGCATGTGTTCGAATAAAAATAATATATTATTTTTACAGCTGACTAAAAAATTAGAACACTAACATGATTTCTTTTTGTAAGCATATCGTTCCACCATTAGTAACACGTAGGTGTGATTTCTATGACAGAGGTACTTAGTTGTATTTTTGGAAGTATGTGGCCAGTTTTTTGAGATGAGATGCGTATAAGATGTTATAATAATGTAATGTTCTTTAAAAAAATTGATACCTATGTAGACAAATTTTTCTTGAGTACACAAGTTGACGTGACTTCGATCTAATCTCATGATAAGTGATGATGCATTGGAAGGATGAAGAACTTTAAACCATTAGAAAACTTAAGTATGAACATATAGCGTCACACCGGATCACTTGGCTGTAGGTGCCTAATTACGTCTTTATCGCTAGGGTGGCATGTGCCAGGAGCGAACCCGGAACTCCTGAAATTCCATTATTACTATATGTGACTTCTTCGGCAGAATGAATTCTAGAGTGGCATAGAGTACTTGAGTGGACGGTGTTTTTTTAGGATCGTAATCTTCCCGGCTATCCCGCCTCGGCCCCGGCCGACACGTAGCGGCCATTGTGACGTCGAATACGCCTTCCGCGGCGCGTCTTATATGAGCGTTACAAGTGCTTTCTAAATAATCTAAGTCCAGCTGAAGAGAGCGTATTGTATTGACACAGTGGAGTGGTGGCCGGCCGTATAATAGGCCGAGATTCCGTTACTACCAGACTCATACTCAAATCGTTCTCCAATAGATAGTTCCAAACAGAGCCATCAGAGCCTCACGTTGCATGTAGCACATGAAGCGCAGTTTACGTGGAGTACAATGTGACGTGGAGTAATGAGCAAAGAGGTGTCAGTATTCCATTTTGTTCAAAAGCGCTTCAGCAGTTTGCTAATCATTTTTTTGTCTTTGGTATCCTGAGAAGGCTGCTAAAAGGAACCTGAGTGAATTTTCGAAGAGAGCATACTATCACTACATACTAAATTTTAGAATAACTACTTTTTTTTTTACAAAGGAGGGGAAAAATCCTCATGGACGCTGTGCCGGACTCTTACCGACTAAAAAACCCCTCCTGGCTCCTAGCAGTGATGTACCCGCCATTAGGCCTACCACCACTGCCGCTTGTCTTATCTAGTCTTTCCTTTCATCTAGTCTTAGAATAACTACTGAGACTTTAAAAATTTATTGTTCATATTAACTTTGCAACTCGATTTGTTTTGGTCTTCATTTTAAAATGTGATCTTCATTGTAAGGTCTATTTCTTTAAAGAAAAAAACATGGATGACGAATTAATTAACCTTAAAAGGCAGCTGATAATCTTTATAAGGATTTGAGAGTGTTTAAAAAAATATTATGTACTCGTATATTGTGCTGATTTTCTAAGTCTGACAGTCGCGTGATCTCCGTGTATAATGCCATGTGCGTGTGTGCGGCCGGCGCTGCAGGCGTGCATGTGTGTGTTTACGCTTGATAGAATAAGCAAGTCGTCCGGCGCCGCGGGGGAGGGGGAGGCACGGGGGGAGGGCTCGCAAGTATCTTGAAGACTGGACCTCCACCCCCAACCCACTACACGTCTTCTCTGGCACTTCCGTGGCCACACCGCTCTTTAAAGGTCCTTTATGTTGTCTTATGAGGCACTTCGATGTAATTTTAAAGCTGCTATTGTCCAACGTTATTTGTTTAGGTATCTTATTTTACTTATCTAGAAAGACATCTATTGTCTAGTGAAAACCTAACCTTTGATGGACTCATACAACATATTAGAGAGACTAGTTCGAAAAGGTTACAAAAATGTTTCTAAACTTTTGAGAGTTTTTAGACTGCAACCGTCTTTATATGTCCTATCATAAAATATGCCTTCCCTAGGCACATGTTGGCTTCCAATTACGGCTAAATAACATAAATTGTATATCAAATAGGTACTTACACACTTATAGAAAATATTTTTTTTCAAAATACTTGCAACATGCATTTTGTATAATTTATTCATAAGTGAGCTTAATTTCATTTTATCTCGAATACTATAAAGTCGTAGTTAGTTTAGAAAAATAGCAGACATGCACATTGCACATTTTATCTTGGCTCAATACGAGTAATTAGGGTTCCATACCAATTTGGTAAAAATGGAACCCTTATGGTGAGACTTTCTCTGTCCGTCCGTCCGTCCGTCCGTCCGTCCGTCCGTCCGTCCGTCCGTCCGTCCGTCCGTCCGTCCGTCCGTCCGTCCGTCTGTCACACTCGATTATTTCAGTAACTATTCAAGCTATCGACCTAAAATTTAGAATAGTTATAGATAATAGTGACGCGACGTCATAGCAATCGTAAAAATTTGAAAATTGTTTTTATTTTTATTTAAAAAGGGGGGAAAACCGGGTCGCCGAAATTTCAAAATGAGATAACAATATTGAGTGGGGTATCATATGAAAGGGCGTTACTTGTATATTCTAAAACCAATTTTTATTTATTTTTATGCTGGATAGTTTTTGATTTATTGGGCAAACTGTCAAAAAAAATACCGTTCCCCCCCTTATCTCCGAAGTTTACCATTTTAAAAATCTGAAATAAATGTGATCAATAGAAGTTAACGTATATTTTACAGGAAAAATAAAATCAACCCTCTAACTATTATACTTTTTTTGCTAATAACAATAATCCGCCGAAAACAAAGTTAGGTTTGCGGTTTGCCAACAAAAGTACCTACATGTAAATTATACTCGTAAATTCATGAAAAAAAGTGATTCTTTCAATGTTTTACTTCTCTTATGGTATGGAACCCTCGGTGCGCGAGTCCGACTCGCACTTGGCCGGGTTTTTTTCTTCGTAACATGAAAATGCAATTTATGCCTATAATGCAATAACATCCAAAAACTAAGGTATCTTGTGAAGGAAACGGGAGTAAAACGAGCGAGTCTATTAAGTTGGCGTCACACGTCACGTGGAGGAGAAAATCATATTAACCCGACGTCGCACTCCCGTCTAACCCTGCCTCACTGTGCCTCACTGTGCCTCACTATTGCACTGCCAATTTTCCACCTCGCACTTGTTAAAGCGTGTACAGAAATAGAGCAGAAGGAATATCGGTCAACTGTTAGTGTTTAGCCGTCTGGGATGGGACATTTTTGTTGACTCTTTTGTCGAGGTATTTTTAGTTGCATAAACTGTGGGATTCCCTCCCACAGTCGAACGGGTTAGAGGTTCGTTTTTAAATTGCATCCACTCTGGATTCTTTATCTACCGATTGATGTTAAATTAGCGTTGCTGTATTGAAAATTAGAAACCGGTTAGGGTAGTTAGTAGGTACGGTTATATCTTCGGCTGCATGGCCACCTACCGTCATCTAAGATCACAGTCAAGCACAAACTTATTCTGCATTAAAAATATCGTGTTAATCATAATCATCAGCATCATAATCATGATACATAAAAATGTAAAAGGTAGTGATTCAAGAAATCTGCAGAAATTTGTACCTACTTTCCTTCACTACATATGTAATTAAATTAGGTACTTGAATTGTTCTTAAAAATGACAAAACTTAAAGTCTCAAAAACCGAAAGTTACTAGCGAGAAGAGAGAATCTTGATACTTGCTAACGAAGCATGCCTGTAAAAAGCACTGTCGCAAATTTCGTCGCAGCACATTTTAAGCATAGTTTACATAAGTGCCGTACATAAAATCGCATTAATTTTAACAATGCTAGCCGCAGACGGTACATGGTGCTTGGGGGTAAAAGTTATGTTCGAATACTTCTAGCGGGCGGACGCAGGCGGTATGAGTAGATTTACAATAAATACACCAAACAAAGAAAAGAAATCGCTGCGGGAAAACTTCTGCTTCGAGCGCACTTCTACTCGTGCACATTGTGTGTGTATGGTATATGCGTGACTCACGTAAATATTTCTGATGTTCTGTGATCAGTAGTATTATTATTGTTTTAAAAGGTTCATACGATTGTATGAAAATTTTAAAACAATATTACAATAACACTGCTATAAAAGATGGTAGTACGGCCCCTGGTCTGCTGTGAATAATTGATCCATGGACCTTCATTCTTGACCTAATATTTAGTTATACCTATAATTAATTTTTGTTGAAAATTTCTACGAGCCTCGCGATTAGCAGCCACTCCTGGAGACAAAATGTTGCGCAACGAATCAGTCTAGCTGTTCAGTGCGGAAATGTATAGCCCGCACCATTCCACGCGGGCAAGACTTGTATAGATAGCGATTAGAATTTAGAATTACTTAGTTAGCGATAAGTTTTACTGTAACATTTAAAACAAACAATGACATCCTTTTAACAATAAAACATTTAGTTATATTATATCTGTAAACATAGTTTGTACATCCATACACACACACACACTTACAAAAAAAAAAGACTTTAAAAGCTGCACATAAGCATGGTACTAATACCTAAGTTTGTACTCCCCACCCACACTTTCGACAAAATGGTGTAGAAATTGTGCATCCTATGTTTTGCGATTAACATATAGTGTACAAGGATATTCTTAAAAATCCATATTCATTATTGAAGTGTTCAGTGTACGAGGCACACACAGACAGGCGGGTGTCGCCGCGGGCTCACCTGCGTCTGAGCCACCTGATATAATTGGACTTCAAAACTGCGCTCGCAGATCCCCAATCCTTCCGCCTCGCTTCGCACTCCGCCCTGCTATTTATTTTGTCTACCTTGTCTTCTACTGCTGCTGTCAGCCTGCCTTTTGAACGCTTTTCTATCCGCGAGACGTATTATATACGGTATCAATTCCTTCCACTGCCAGACATAACGTATACGTAGCGTAGCGATACCGATTTGTGAGCGCTTTTACTTTGATCTCATGCGACTGTCGTAAACGTAATTGATTCCTGTTCGATTTTATGGAACTAAGTGATTTGTTGTTTTCGAAGAATCAGCCTACACTGAGATTGCATTCCTATGTAGGTACACGGAACATAGCATACACGGAAAGAAGTCAAAAAGTCAAGTCGGTAAGAGATTTCCAATCTATAAGTATAGATTGGAGATGATTTAAAAGTTTTTTTTTTATTAATTACCGAATTTATTACAGTAAAGTTTGTTTTTAAATTTCGCTACCAATTTGCTTATTTCTCAAACCTATGCCGGTTCCTATAGTAAGAAAAGTCAGGTAGATAAAAAAAAGTTATGTAGCTTATATTGTTCAAAGATTCTTTATTTAACAAATAAATGTTTTGTCTTACAGAACACACCAAATAAAAGTAAACCGTAACAATCTTGAGAGGAATCCTCAAATACAGTTCATGCAAATAGAAGTGTCGTTTTCGGCCACTTGAGAAGCAAATCAAGAAAGAAACTCACAGCCGCGGTCGAGCTTCGTTCACGCCTCAATCAACTGCCTGTTACGTTCTTTTGTACGCCGTCGCCGAGTGCCTTGCCTACACTAGCCTCGAATCTTAATGTTCAGTTCTTCGATGTTTTGTACATCACAAACAAACATTTTCTCGTGTCGGGCTTATTATATGAATGAGGTTTTATTTTAAAAGCACTGCATAACCCATAAGAAGTTAAAACTGATTGTCAATATGTTTTAATATGATGCCACAAAGTTTGCCTCCACATCATTTATAGGGTTTCTAATACATTAGGTATACAGTATTTTTTCTCACTATCTCCCGGACTACCTCATCGTTGCATTGAGATTCTCAGTCCGTACGTACATCCAAGTAAATAAGCTAAGTTGAGCAACTTAAGGGCCATATTGCAAATATGAAAATAAAGAAAATAAGCTCGCCCTGACCGCGGCTCCTCCAATCGCGCAAGTCGCTTTTATTACATCCATAAATTCATCATATCGCAACGGCAGCGCGGGTCGCCATTGGCCGCGGGAGGGAGAGGGCGAAGGCTTCTCACTCGCACCTCCTTCATATTAATATTGAATTTTTCTCGCCCCCCGCCCGCCACCCTCGCGGGAGGCTCTACACTCGCTCGCCCCCGTATTGTTGTTATCTTTAATGTTGTGGAAAACGCGTTTTCTTGTGTCGTTAACTTTTATATTGCACGAGTGATACTTTTACGAGTTTCATACATAACTTATACCAGGTCCAAGTAAATATACTTACTTAGTACATACTTAGAACACTCATTTCATACATAAATCATATACATAAATAAATTTATTGCTAAAATTAATTACGAAACATCATTATCTTTAAATAAAATCTATTAAGTACATTAGATCACTGAAATCCTACTCAATTAATGTAAATTTGGTGACGAGTTTAAGGTAACCTGCAAATTTCAGATGATGCAACGTCTAATAAAGTTTGTCATCACATTCTTGGAATATCACTAAAGTAACGACACCTATGGAACCTGTGGGAGTTGCATGTTCTAACCAAATATTGTAAACATCACATTGAACGTACATTTTTATGAATAAACTTAATTTCATTTCATCACTTTATCGACTAGAAGATAGTTGAAGATCTTCAAACAACTGAATTTTGATTCATATCTATGTATTTTCTATCAATACATCATTTAAATATAAGGAAAATTATTTTCCATTAGGAAGCTACTGCGCCACAAGAGGTACACGAATAAACATCACATTAAATCTCACCATACATGCCCATCGCCTCCTACGGAAACTTAACCAAAACGTCAGAAAGTTCCTTCAACTGTCTTGATTATGCAAAGGATGTGATTCAAAATTGAATTGTTCACATCTATCACTATCAGACTTAAACAAAACATACTCAGCGCTATTTAATTATTTACCCCTGAATTATAATGCGCCATTATTGTTTTCGTGAAGCCAAATCAAAACAGAAACAAAGAACATAATAAATTAATCACTCCCAAAAGGGGTTCGAGTTCTCCCCTTTAATGTTTTCCTTTACGTTTTCCTTAGCGAAATTAAAAAGAGAGGAAATAACCCGTCTCCTGCTTAAAACGACATTGACCTTTCGAAAGTCGTTGACATTATAATACTCTCAGCAGTAATTGCTTTAAAATATTTTTTTCTCCATACAAATCACATAAAGTCATAGCAAGACTTTAAATAAATAGAAGTATATCCATGTTATAAACAAAGCATACGAAACTGTGATTTCCTCCCTTATATTTCAAAGCTCAAAAGAAATCGCTAGCAATATCTGTCTGAAAAATATATCGGATTGCTTTGTCGCAGCTTTCGAAATCGAAATCTATTTTCCTTCAAATCTAAGTGAATCCCGTGCGGATTGGAAATGTACCCTTTACCTACCGCCGGGCGAGGCAATTGATATTCCAACAATACAATGTATGAATAAAATATAAACTGAGCTCCTACCAGGCGTGTTCGGTGCAATCGCCGGCTTGGATTTAGGAAATCTCTTGTTATTTCGGGCTTACGTGTAATGTGCTGCTTTTAATAATGTTCATTGTTCCTCATCAAAACTATACATGCTTGCAAAAAAGCTTATGTTTATGTAATAACTAGGTACTCTACAACGCCACTATACATATAGTTGGAAGAAAATGGGTGTATAAAATATACCTAGGCAGTGCTCTCTCTATTTCGTGAGTAGATTTAATAAGTCATATACGTAACTTTTTCTAAAAAAAACACTTTTGAACGACTCTGACACACAGACAGACAGGCGGATGAAATTCGCACGTTCTATTTTTACCATTTTGGTACACGACCATGAAAATTGTATTATATACTCCTATCCTCCTCCTAGGTTTTCTTTTATGCTTTCTGACGAATGAAACGAAATGAAACAAGTATTGCGCAAAGTTCTAATGCCAAACCTAAGAAATTACCTTTAGGTAGGTATTGTAATTATTAAAAGATTGCCAAAAACGTTTACTAACTATAACAAAAACTCCATCAAGCACAAGTACTCGTATGTAGGTGTTCTATCCAAAAATAGATAGTTACGAATAAGTACTTTGTGGACGTACAACGTCCGAACTTTTCGTAAAACTACTTACGTATAATATAATTGAGAAAAGCCACGTTGTCCGCGTCCCCTACTCATTTAGCTGTCGGAGAGATATTTAATGCTGCGAGTGACCCCGGTTTCTGTAAATGTATTGAACACATCTGCCGGACATTCGTGGTATAATTTTGCCGTAATAAATTTTACAATTTAAATGAAGTGTCAGTGAGATTCGGGAATAATGTAATTATTTTTAAAGATTTGTTTTATGTCATCAGGTTTTGACCCTGGCTTTGCCCGCGTGAATTTCAATGTATCACAAATGTAAATTCTTAAATTCAGAAGTCGTAGATTTTTAGGAGTTAAAAGCCTTTGGGAAGTTTGGAATGGGAATTCTCGTAGCTTTACTTAGGACCACTCCTGGACCTCGCAAGTTGATTCAACAGTTGTGGCGTTATCAACTAACAAACACAATGTATAACTTCCTCAATTATAACTACCAATCACGTAAATTCATTCAGAACAGTTAAAGCAAATATTATACCTTACTGCTTTTACTTTTCTTTTACTTACTCTATGGTTTGGCTACCCATCGTTCGTAATCTTCTACGTCCTAAATAAAACAGCGTACTGTAAGTACTATATGGCCGGTATCTTATGAATTAAATATGAGCGCTTTATTTGATTCCGTAGTCCCTCGATATCTGATAATAAAAAAGAAATTGATCGCACACATCCACGCGGGAAGGAGATGCGGAGGCTGCTAGGCCGCTATTTTTTACGGCCGTCCGTCGACAATCACTTCATAGCGACCCCTGTCCGAGCGTTCGATGACAGAATTATTTATCAGTTTGAAAAATGACGGGAAATTGAATGTAGTCGCAATGTTTACAACGCATTTTCTGTCCGGTGTCCTCGGGGGCTCCTTCCCCCGCGTTCCGATGTCCACTTTTCAAAGAGGCCGCTCGGACGAGGGTCGAAAAAGTGTCCCCAGAGTAAAAAATAAAAAATAAGTATGCGTATTGTATCTACTACACTCGGCGATGTAAGCGTATGGCGGACGACAAAGAAAAAGCAACACGAACAGAAAAGCATTGAATCGAAACGAGAGTGATGCTTTATTCATTTAATGGGTACCTATAATTGTTTTTGCTCTAGGTTGGCATTACGCTATGACGCAATCTATTTGAGTGACCGGAGCCATGTGTCCGCCCCGCGCCTTCGAGCGCCGAGGGACGTAATATATCCGCCGCTTCCGACTTCAGATCTCTATTGAATTATCTAACTCTGATAAAGGAAACTTTGAAGGATAACTCACATGCTGTTGCGCTTTACGAGCCAGATGTCTTTGAGTCGAATAGGTATAACGTTGGGAGTACCTTATTTATTATTTATTAATTTATAATAAGAAAATAAAGTTTTATTTTCTTATTATAAAATCAAAGTAACTAAATCGAAACTTCTATTTTTAATACAGTTGCTCAAAAAGTGGCGTATTGCAGGGACGTATAGCGTTCGGGATGTGGGCTATTACACACTCGTGCTTTTTTATTACCTTTCCCGAACTCGTGCGTTATCTTTCCCAACTGTCAAAATAATGTCTATTGAAAAGAAAAACCAACCATGAAGTTTTTACTAAAAAAATTCATAGAAGTTTTTATGATTCATGCAAATACGTATATTTCTAAAAAGAAGCTACTAATTTGTTTCAATATCAGATTTGATTGAATGAGTTTGGTTAGGTTTCATTTCATCTCATTAAATTTCATTTTCATTTCATATCAATAAAAAAAATTCTACTGAAGACTTGGCTGTATGGGCATAGTTCCCTTTGCGTACCAGAATATTATTTAGTCTATGACCAATTTTTTTTTTTATTTTTTTTTAAATCACCAGAATGGGTGAAGAAAAAAAAACTGCTTATATTCTACGGTTGGCGCCATTTTTCAGAAATTTTCTTTGCGAGTTTAGTTGTTTGTTGCACAAAATGCTTCGGAGAACATTTTACCGGAAAAGTCAAAAAGTCGCTACATATCTACATACGACGAATTTATTGCGTGGAGAGAAGAGAAAAAAGCAAATAGTTTTTCAGAAAATGTTAAGTTAGTTGAGTTTATTGTGTTTTTATTATTTTATTAAATTGCATCATTTTTTCGCAACTGTATTAAAAATAATCGTTCAGTACACGTGCGGAACCGTCATTGCAACTTGTTCCGACTGTCAACCCTCGCTTTCGGCTGCGCCTCGGCTCGGGTAGACATTTGTCGGAACTCTTTGCAATAACAGCCTTTCCGCACTTGTAATGAAACATACTATTTCAAATGATCAACCTATACGACTGAAAAAGAAAAGTTACTACTTGAATGCCATTCACTTTTTCATGCTATAACAGCTACGGTATCGATTTGGCTAGGAATACTTAGAGATATTTATACCCTAGGTGTGTTCTGACATAAACATAGTTCCCGCAGGATTTGTGAAGAAAATCAAAAACGCTCCTCAAGTTTCTGTGTATCCGTTTATATAATAAATGAAACTATCGTGCTTTATTACCTGCAATACAGCTGTATGTACTAGGTAGGTATACCTACATGTCCTATTATAACAGCCATGGCCGCTCGTAAAAATGTTTTATTCACCCCATACGGCGTCGTAAAAGGCGTAATAACGCGAGGAGGCATCGTGGAAGCAATTACCGATCTGTTATAGTTTGTTACAAAGGCGCTGTTTATTATCCTTTTATTATCAACTCATTTGCCGAACAAGGAAATCGTTTAATTCTATAAGCTTTAATGTCGCCCACGGACGTTATTTTTCACAAGTAATTACTTGTACGAATACTTCGTTTTTTTTAATTATCTAATTTCGGTCGATTAATTTTCCCAGGAAGGCGTGGGGACCTCATTAAGTGCTACTTGACCCTTGATTCCCGATAAGTGTACGGTTAATTAGTTACACGTTTTTTTAAACAGGCTCTAAAATAAATGTATTTTATGAGGCATACAGTTTTAAAACGTGAATTAATTGCCAAAGATACGCTTGATTGTAAATATCTAATTTTTTTTTTTTTGTAAATTGCCATCACTAAAAATACACTCAGCATCTTGATACCTAATGTAGGATTTTTCTTTTTCACCAAAATAAAGCAGAGTGGGTCAGCTATAGTTATCTTAAAATTCTGATGTTGAAAGTGTTTTTTCTTCAAACACGCAAACTAATCGACGAAAATCGAAACTTATTTTTGTTTTAAAGAAATGCACGTAGAATTTTTGCTCAACCAGCTAGCTAGTTTATATTTAAAATTAGAAACTAAAAAGATGGAAGTGCCCCATACTTCACGTACCTAAGTATTTAATTCTATACTATTTAAATTTAAATTTAATTTATAGATCGTAAACCGTTACAATATAAATTTACAAGAGCCTTCGTACCTTAGCAGGCATACTATAGTCTGAAATTGAAATGGAAAACTTAAATGTTTACAACCAACGATGTATCATTGTTTACAATATTATAACCAAAGTATATTATCATATCTTGCGCAACAACTCGGCTTATGATTGGAGAAGATAAGTCAAACAAGCCTCACACCCCATTATAATCATAACGAAATATCATAAGCCCGCCCGCCCTACGGGGAAAAACTGAAGCTTGCATTCGCCTTCGCCCGCCTACAATATCATAACGCGTCGCTATTGGTTGTTATGGGCTGATATAATATCATATCGGCTCAGGATTGGGCGAGGACAAGGCGCGTCCCCCGCGCCCGGCTCATTACAAGCTAGTGCACCGCTGGCCTGCGTTATTACGAGTATAACGCACACACACCAAACAGTGACCTAACTCAGAAACGTGGATTTTCCCGTACAAGACTTACAGCCGTTTTCACTAAACCTAGGAAACGCCTAAATCGAATTCTTAGCCGATAAGTGACAGTTTTCACCTACAACAATTGTCACCTTAGGGCTAAGCATTCGATTTAGGCGTTTCCTAGGTTTAGTGAGAACGGCTATTAGACGCATATAAAATCTTTGAGGTGTTATAGGATTTTTATGGGCGTTTTGGTTTTTAACTTGAGTAGGTAGTCGATTTTAATGGTCTTGTCATGAAAAACAAAGTTTCTTTACATTTTCTTTAGAATAGGTTAAAACTTAAAATATTATATTAATACACAGGTACCATTTACTTTAAGAGCATTAAATCAAATCAAATGTTTTATTTGAATGCCCTTTGCCCAAGCAATTTCGTCGAAAATGATGATTCTATTCTTTCGCTTATTTTACAGACTAATACGTTTGATTAGGTAAAAAAGAGAATTTTACGCAAGCGGATACAATCCTGAAATTGTTTAATAGCAAAATAAGTGCAATATTTATATGACACCCCAGACAATGGAGAAATATTCAGATCTTTGTGATGTAGAGACCTAATACATGTACGTATAACGTATTAACTTTCACATGTAATATCAAACAAACACAAATTAAAGCTTTTAAACCTAAAAAGTGATGTTTTTGAATTGTGTCACTTCGGGAGTTTTCCTGCGATAACTTGTACGGTCATACGTTCCCTACCCGCGTGCCTCAATAAATATGTCGGGAGTGGGCCCCCCTAGCCCGCCCGAGTATGAGCGGTAGGAAATGCCGACCGCCGACCGCCCGCGCCGGATCAATAATAATACTCGCCCATATCTGCAGTGGACTGGATCTGCTTGAGAAAGCGCCGGCCGCCACCCGCGCCTCCCCCCTACACAAACAATATAAATCATTTTCCGATCCTGCGGCCGCGGACACACGGCCCGCCGCGCCGCAGCCGCAGCAACTGCATCTTGTTACAGCGGATTCATTACACGTTACAGGTTATCAGCAGGACTGCTTGCAATATGTAGATATCAGTACTATAACTTAAATACGTTTGCAATATATTAGCATCTCAAATAAATAAAGAATGATGAAAGAAGTAACGATTCCAACATTGAGGAAATTTTTATATTCCTCACCTTCCAGATTGTGGATTGAATAATGTAAAGGGTTTTTTTAGCCAGGTCTCATTACATAAATACCCGTCTCATTACTGTAATAGTTATTTCATACCTTTACCAATGTAATTGGTAAAGGTATGAAACCAATTATGTAACCAATTATTCAAAAAGTGCTTTCCAAAAATTTCGGATTTTCCTGTTGAATTTGCCAATGTTACATTCGAATAACGATCAAAATAAATCCAAGTCATTCCAGCCTTTCTATCGTTATACGTTTACCAATCAACAGCGTTTTAGCACGGACACACTAAACGCTGAACCCTTTTCGCTGCAGCCGCAACATTTTTTGACAATCTGAAACATCCCTTATATGTTACTCACTGTTACAATATGTTGCTCACTTATGTTTTTGCACACTTAATAAAACTAGTATAATATGAAATTTTTGAAACAGCAAGTAAGTAGTTCTTCTTGGAGCCTTCCGAACCAAGGTTTTGCACCGACTCACAGTTTTGCACCAGAAAAGTGAAGGATTTACGAAAAACCAAGGTTTTATGGTTTGGACTTATGCCAATATGAGCGTAGATATACATTTGAAAACTCTATAATATATAGAGATATTAGCTTAATTTCCTAATTTTTCACGTTTAACAAAAAAAAATATTATTCAGTTACCTAATTTTTGTTTAGTATCTAATCATTTTATTTGTGTGCAAAAAATACTTCGGTTACATGGCTAAAAGGAATTATATGCAATTAATTGAAATAAAGCAAGCTCTTTAATGAGTCGAATGACACGATCACATTCTTCTAAGCACATTTTTGACATAGTAGCTACTTAGTAAGTGAAGTAGTTAATATATCTATATACTTATAATAAAACTGTAAAGGGTCGAATTCTGTACATTGAAGATATTTTGAAAATTTTTGTTGGAGGACACTATTTAGTCGATGCTGAAGCCAAAACTGTAATTTTTTTAATTTTTGTCTGTCTGTCTGTCTGTCTGTCTGTCTGTCTGTCTGTTTCACGACCGCGCATCACGGCTAATCCGCTGGATGGATTTAAATGAAACTTGACATGATTAGCTCATACCCCGAGGTAGGACATAGGATACTTTTTGTCCCGAAATTCATCATGGTTTCCCTGGAAGACGGCATCAAAGTCAAAATGTGTATTTACTTATAATTCATTAACGCGTTGTCCGATTTGATTCATTCTTTCTTTGTTAGAAAGGAGATTTTTTAAAAATTATTCCATACAAATTTTATCAACATCACTTTTGTAGTTCAGATATTACAGGCATCAGAACCTTTAGCGATAAGTTCAAGCGGTGACTTGAAACTCGGAATGGATAAAGAACCTAGGGCTAAGACGTAGAGCTAAAGTTAGACTGGACTATCCTTACAGCCGTAAATAAATAGTCTTAGCAGAAGATTTTGTATGGTTTAAGATTTTCACTTTTAGAGTGAACAAAAATCATGAAACTCGCTACGTTATACCGTATAGCGCCATCTCTACAATTTATGTGGAACTTGAATGTAAAACTCTGAGATAGGTACGTGCTACCGAATTTTTTTAAATAATATTTAACTGTCATGTAATTTACTGTTTCATGACTTTATATTAAGATGGCACTGTTAAGACATGAACCATTACAATTACATGAACAGATTAAAGTTTTCACTTCTGTCGACATTCCCGGAGTGCCGCGTCTTTTTTTATCATTCGCAATATGGAAATGGTAAAATAATGGTTCACAAATCCTAACTGACTGAATGTCATAGGTCTTTTTATACGTAAACAAATATAAAGCCATTGCCCATTCGGATATTTTGGATTGTATTGAGATGAAGCAAAGATATTTAAATGACTCTTATGTTGGACCGGGGAATATTGTTACTAGAGTATTTTATCCCAGTGGTACATACCCGGCCGAACCCTGAAAGAAGAGCCCTACCACCAGTACAAATTTTCACATGATTTAATGATTTTTGACATATTTCGTGGGTTCAGAATAAAAATCACAATGAAAAGGACGATTTTAACTGTCGATATTTCGATACATTGGTACAAGTCGTGGTCACGTAGTGACCACGACCTGTGCCACTGGGTCGAAATATCGACAGTTAAAATCGTCCTCTTGATCTTTCAACTACGTATTAATGAAACTTTATATTATGATTAAGAAAAAGGAGTTTTCAAAATTACCACAAGATAACCCGTGCGAATAAGAACAGGTTTCTGTATAACATCACACCAGAATCCCGCGAAAAATCAAGGAATTCCACGGTATATGTAAAAAAATTGTAATTCACGCGGGCGGAGCCGCGGGCAACAGCTAGTTGTTTAATATAATTACTTGCCATTCCGAATACGGTCTTTTAATTTTGTTGTTTCCGGACACTCAATTGCAATAATTATTAAATAGTATTCAGAAAGTGAGAATTATTAAGCAAATTAAGTTTTATTACACTACCATTAAGCACGTTCAAATTTTTAGTCTAGAAATATGTATACATTATGTCTAGAATGTAACTATAAATAAGTGAATATGAACAGAAATAGAATTTTTATATCTAATGCTCGTAGTGTCGTTTTGTTAGTTGTCGTTAAACGTAGGAGACCTTAAATACCTAACCGCAGCCATATTACATATTGCGATACGATAGATGGAATGAAAATCGAAATAAATAAAAAACAATGTACCTATAATGTAACACGTTCCTTTTGATACACTTTTTTATATTCGTTCCATTTCTATTCCATCTATCGAATAGCAATGTCATATGGCTAAGGCTCCTGTGCTGCTGTTGGCTGTTGGCAAATGATGGAGGTCTTATTTTGTAATTTCATGTAAGTACGAAATAAATAGGCCGGCACTTAAAACGGAATCTATGACATCCTGGGTCTAAAGTGATTTATTCAAACTTTACCTTATCAAAGAATTCAAAGGATTAGTTAGGCAACTGGGATAGACTGCATTACATCTTACGAGTACAATGTGATCCTTTATGAATTTTAGTCTATTTTTCGAAGTAATCTCTTTGAGAAAAAAATGGAAATAAGGAAAATAAACTTTTTATTTAAATTAAATTTTATATTTAAAAAGAATAAAATTTAATTTAAATACAACAACAATACAAAACATTTTTAGCAATCAAACTAAAACAAACGAAAAGACCCCTGAGACCCATGGCCCTGGCCATGAACTAGAAATCGAACTACTCCTCGACCGAATTTTCTGCAGTGTGGCGTACATTCTTGTACTAATGCTACTATCTTACACTAATGAGGTCACAACTTTAATAACGATTTTCCCCGAATTTTCTTCAACATTTTAACTGAATCGAACCCACAACATTTAAATATTCTCACAGTCGCAAAGAAAAATAATTAAAAAAATCGTAGTGAAAAGCAGTGTGTATATCCTCGACTTAGATATTATCATTCCTCGCCTACGGCTCGGGGGATAAAGTTTTTAGGGCTTGTTTTATGCCGCTGTACAATCTTCACTTAATTACTTTTAGATGTAGCAATATGTGGATCGAAGTGATGGCAATACAGAAGCGGCGAACTTTGCACAATTTATCAAATTGAGTTACTGAGGGGCAATATCGCAGAGCGAACGCAATATTGCAGCGCGTGACCGCGTCTGCAATACGCGCTCAATACATCGGCCGGCGCCGGGCCCGGCACGTCCGCCGCCCCGCCCGGCGCCCGTCTTCGGCCCTCCGCCCGCCCGCCCGACTGACCACCTAGATATTTAGCTAACAATGCCTCGCCGCGAACAGCGGCCACCTCGCGCTCCGTCCCGCTCCCACCTCCGCCCGGGGGACGCCGCGCTCGCCTCCGGTCATTGCTATATTTATTGGCGACGCTCATAAGTACGCGGGTCAGGTTATAAGTTCTACGAAATGAATGGCTCGCCCGCGTAGGAGGCGAGTGCCCGCCGCGCTTAACAAGAAAGCACCTCCACGGGCCTCGGCGGGGGCCGCCACCCCACCCTCGGAGCATTATAATTAAAAAAACAAAAGAATACAGAGGCACTCAGCCTCTTGGCTGCCGCTCGTTCGACTTCCATGCGAAAAGTGCAGGCACTAAAGAAATGGTTATTGATTTATTTTTGCCTTTACTAGGAAAACACTTTATGAACAACATGAAACACACAGTTACATGATTTTAGGACAACGAGAATGATGAAACCTTTTATCGATCTAGATCTAGATGCTGCTTATACTTGCCAGCTTTATCTCTTCTTGAGAAAGTCATTAGTAATTGGCAAACTACACAGTCATCCTATGGGAAAAATTAACAGTATACGTAAATACGAGCAAATACTCGTAGGTACCTACAAATATGGGTACGGGACCCATGTGTGGGACGCTAACAATTCATCCAAGCGGCTCCTATATTACGAACACAATTACGGAGTTCGCAGATGACCGCTCGGTTTTATAATGCGAAGGCACCGTCGTCCAGCCTCCCGCGCAGTCCCTGCTCTCCCTTGACCATCGACCGACAATTGTAAATGGCTCATAAAATAAATGAATGTGCAGCGGGACTCGCCTCTGCAACAGACAATATAAATTACAAACGGACGATTATATTCCGGCGGGAATGAACCGTTTTCCTTCAGATACACTTTGCATTATGCTCGTGCACCGATCCGGCTGCCGTGCCCGTTCCCACGGACGAAGTAAATTGACCGTATGTTTTGAGTGAACATTTATCTCATTTCCCTGCTTGTCTCCGGCTTGACTATAATACAGTTGGATTGATACTATTCAACATAAATCATAAAATTTTAATAATTAATAGAAGCGCAATCAATAAAAAAGTTGCTTCTTACTTACTAATTATCTTTTGAAGCGCTATCTAACGCTCTTGTAGAAATACTTCTGCAGGTACTTATAGTATTTAAGATAGACAGGTAGGCCTACCTAAGAGTACTTTCACTAGGTATCTGCTACCCATTCTTGATTTCTGTTTTTCAATAATCAAAAAAGACAACGAATTCGTCGCAAGCTGGTTCTTAAAGTTAAGGTTCTTAGATTTATTTTGTTTTATGTGGAGCAATGAACCCCACTAAACTAAAATATTGATCAAATATTATGTTAAGTAATATTAAACAGGTATGTTCTATTATATTAAAGTAGGTATAGCAACGTATTATGGCAAGTTTCCAATAAAGTGTCACTTTTATTACTATACAGTAACTTACGAGATAATTAGGGAGGGAGATAGCTCGCCGTGCACACGAGACGATGCCGTAAATTTGTCTGCCTCCACTTGAACTCACTTTCGAAGTAATAGATACTAAAATATAGTTTTAAAGGGATTAATCACATTTTACGTTACGGTTCTACCTACACCCAAGAAAAGTAGAAAACCTTAGAATCGTCGGAATTAAGACTTGAACCTCTATCTGATTTAATCATCGTTATCATCAACCCCATTCCAATGCTGGGTACGGGTCTCAGAATGAGATGGTTTGGCCTTAGCCCACCACGCTGGCCAAGTACAGGTTGGACTGCTTCCGGATAAGTACTCCCGACATAAGAGGAATCAGATCTGAACCAATAGACTAACACTATTTTGAATTTAGACTATCATGTGTTAGGTATGTAATCTGGGGCCTGATTGCGTAAGAGGAGACGACATAATGGTTTGCAAATTCTGCCCCCCTTTTGGCGGACGGAAATTAGGGAACAGCGTGCAAAATTTATAAATGATTTCGATAATATGATACTTTTTTCTTACACAATCTAGGGGCTTATCTAAAAGCTAGTAAATTATTTACATTTTCTGATCAACTTTCGTACAACATCCACCCATTAAACCTACATCGCTGCAGTTAAGTCAAAAATTACTTTTGTACATTTAGAAAATCACAGAGACTAATCACGAGCGGAATGAGTCATTCGATATCACAGACCAGTCATTTGGTCAGCGTCGCAAAACTAATGACACATAATGACGGCCGTACTAACGTTCAGAGGGTGGTGTCCAACCAAAGTTACGATGCACTCCGGCTTGACAACTTTAAACCTTATCATAAACACGTAAGGCTTCGAGACAGGCCATGCATCAGTCAAGGTCTGTTAGCTAGCCTCCCAGGGAGGTCTTCGGGGTCCAGTCGCGACCGACGACGGCCACCTGAACACCCTAGCCGCAGCTAATTGAAGCTCCACACGGTAATCCGGCAAAATATTCTGAAACGCGCTATCAAATTCATCTACATGTACGTGTAATCTAATCGAAAGCCCTCATCATTATATCAGGTACGTACGTAAATAATCCTTGTTGTATATCCTTTATGAAAATTCATAAATCAAAATATTTATAAGACATCTAACACGAATTAATTTACTAAAAACAACTAAATTGACAAATATTTACGACCTTATTCTTATATTATATTTTATGACCCTACATTCGTATTCACATAAAAAAATCTCAGAGTGAACAATTTGTACATACATAATTATATTATTTCTATACAAAAATAGAAATCATAAACTAACTAATTAATGCAAAAACCTGCACTATCACGTCTGAATTATCGATCGTGTGTTTTGAAGCGGCTAAAGCGCTTATTGATGTTATCTTCAATTGCCTCTCTTACAATGCAAAAACTTTGCATGAATGCAATGGAAAGTTTAACATAGGTAAAAGTATTAAGAATTATTAGCCTATTTATTAAATAGAACTTCCGTCATAGTAATGAGTAGCTAACGTCTTATTAGTTTTCACACGCAAAGAAAATAAAAAACTCTACAATCATGATTGTGATCATCATTGCCAGTAAGGTATCTAGGTATTAACCTGCCTCGGCCGAAGCTTCCTACCCGGCAAGAACTGCGCTTCAAACGAATCCTGCAACCAGACAATAATACAACACACAACACACAATAATACAGAGACACACAACAGACAATAATACAGAGAGAGATAATCAAGAATTATTTAAAAAAAAGGTCCATTGGAAGTCGTGCTCGCAGACTCTGAGGCTTCCCGTACCACCAAGAGCATAAAGGCTTTATTGACGTGACAACGTCTTATAAATTGGTTTGCCGGGTGACACTTCAAGAAACTGCGTTACGCTCCGCTCACGTTATGCGCTCACAATGAGAGCGAGTGAGAGGCACGCGTCCCTTCCACTCGGGCATGGTTTTTTTACAAAAAGTTTTTATCATTTGAGGTACGCTTCATAAAAAGACGGTATTAATCAATTAACTTACTCATTAATTAAGAAGTGTTAGATCTCTTTCAGCACGCATGATTGCATATTAGGCATTGATCGAGTGGCCCACTGCGCTGGTCTGGTAACCGACTACCGTGCGCGCGCGCCGACATGCGTGCACTCATAGAAAATTATATACACATACACTTCCACTGCACCGATGATACCGTTAGGATAAAATTACACTTGTTAATCGCCGTTACAACTCGATAACTTACAATTAGGCAGGATTATTAATTAAACATTCGTTTCAGTCATAATACCGTTTCCCTGCATTTTCCTACCTCGGTAGTAGTAGGAAATTATAACAGCCTTTTTTGGCAAGTATTCTTTCCTATTGCTAATTTTGTCCGCGGCTTTTTCCGTTGTGGATTTCGCTATTTTACGAATCCCACGGGATCGGAGAAAACCTGCTCCTGTCACTGTCCCAGTTGCTGCTCCCTTTCCCAACTAGCATACCTACGAGTATACGTCTACCTATTTTTAAGGAAACTTTCGGTTGTTCAAATTCCTGGTGTTTAATCTGTATGCTTACCCAGCAAAATCAGTACAATTACTCAATCGGTCGGTTAATGGAATATTACCTAATTAATTAATATAAAAACATTGTTTTCCGACGGCTAAAAAGCCTAGGATATAGATGTAATAGCAGTAGATTATTATCAGATATCTGTCAAGTTAGCAAACACAGGACAGCGGCAGGTTACACGCATACCTAAATAATTAATTAATCTTAATCTTTATTCCTTCAACGAAAAGCAGAAAAACTTTCTTACAATAAATAATACTGAATGCTGAAATGAACCTATGTAAAATAAACCACACAAATATTCCCTCATTACCTAATCTGACTATCAACTAGTTGGACCACGTTTTACCAGCATCCTAATTTCAGTACACAAACCGCATTAGCCTCGCCTGAAAATTAGCGAAATCAGCACAAATTATATGATTTTGTGTATTTACGTTTTACCTTTGACAGGCTCCTGTGTTAGGTGTTGACCGAACAACCATCGAAACACATTTAATGACCTAGATGACATAAAAAATTATCAGCATTAAATCTTATATAACGTGTTGGTTACTTGCCATAATTATTAGCCGAAAGCGTAGAGGACGATGTATAGCTGCCTGAGAAAATATCACAAGAAGTCTATCTCATATCCTGAGGGGACTATAGGGAGTTCAAAATGCACCATAAATTTTAAGTGACATCCCTAAAACAGCTCATTTAATATGAATGAACTAGGAATATTTAAATATTATTAATTATTATTACGCTTTAATTATTGACATCACAGGATTGCCAAAAATATTATTTTTAAATTAAATAATAAGTTTTGTAATAAAAATAAAACAAAATAATTGGGCCTTCATATCTCCATCAAAGTGTTTCTAGGATCATATAAAATAAAAGGTAAGCTGCCAGCACACTATATGAATACCCCCACCTTGTAGATACGATAAATGACTCAAGTACCCTGTCTACACAAAAACTAATATGCAAGCAAGAGAGGCTAAAACAAACAGGAATAATAAATAATAAATTAGTCACACAAATATCTGTCATAATTTTCTCAGAAGTGAAAATTAGAAAGTATAATCATTTATTATTCAATTTGAAATGCACTTTACAGTAATCCTATTTCCATAGCCGAGCGTGTGTATGCTCAGTTACTTTCACTACGCGTTCTTTTCCAGCAGGAAAAACTTACTCGTCCGTTGATGAGATGATAAATCAAACGATGACTCTAACGTTTAATTGGTGATTTTACGTTTAAATATAAGGACTTTAATAAATAAAAAATTAGGCAGTATTATGTTTGTATTTAAATTTTTGATTTTCATCATTTTCAAACTGTATGAAAAGTTAAATTTTACCGTCCGTTCGAAAAGCAGATTTGCACCGAGAAGAACGGACAAGAAGCTCGTTACTTGTCATTATAAAATGGTCGTTTAAAATCCGAACCTGGCGGTAGGGTTTTCACTTTTCATAAGAGCCTATAATATTAGAGCTTATTGGAATAGAGATAGAGAATAAAGGCTATCCGGAAATAATTCATGATTTTCTCGGGATTACTGAATAACCTAATTTTAGCTAGGAGAGTCGAGGGCTAAAGGTAGTTACTATAAGCACGTTAGTACAGAATAAAAATATCATCAACATCATATCAGCAAGTAGACGGCCACCTATGGATAAAGATATAACGATAGTTCGTCTACCAATAATAAAAGGAATAGTACATATTCTATGTACATTATACCTAGGTGTACCTATATTATTATATATCAAGCTAATATGTAGCGCGGACAGAGCGCGCCCGACGTGTAGGTACGAAGATAGAAATGAAATTGATGAACTTTTCTCGCAGCAATAATGGCTTTGGCACGTACCAACATAATTCCCAACAAAACTTCCTCACGGCCCGCCCTACCCTAGGGCTGACATCATTTCTATTTATCATTTTGTTGTTAACACAATATCATGATGTGGTATTAAACAGTTAACCTAGCTATTATAAAGTATTGCAAATATGAGTAGCAACGAATCAATCACACTTTACAAAACTCCTTATTTTGCTCTACAGTGTGCAATGTGCATATATTTGTCACTCCTTCACGTCACATCTACTGAACGGATGTGCCTAGAATCGAATAACTTGCATTAACATGGTCTTATTTATTAGAATACGAGACACCTCTGCTGTACCAGACCTCTGTTGTATGGACAAAAAACCTTCCTTGCTTCCACGGGATGAGAGACATGTAGGGTACTTTTTATCTCGGGAAAAGCCAGCTTGTACCTACTTTTATGTATAAAAAAGTGAGTGCCATATAATGATTGACCGTTATACTTTTTCAGGCAGCCCTGTGTCAAAGGACAACGGTCGACGGCGCGGCGGCTGAAGAAGGGGGCGCACATCCAATATAAGAAGAGAACAGAATAGGTTTATGTCGGATACTTTGACCATTCGCCCGTAAAGTAACTTCGCTCTACGACTGACGCCCGCAGCCGCATATTGTGCTAGATATACTCGTGTAGCCATGCTCAATCAAATATTATTACCTTTATACTATGTTTTCCTCTGGTTCATCTTTATACTTTTTAATTCTCATGTAACTGCATCTTAAATCAAGATATTATTGCCATTTTATGTATGTACTCATGAGATAAATGATGACAATTATTCTTCAGTAAGTCCAGCCGTTTGACAAGGATAGGATAAATCATAAAATTGAGAGTACCTACTATTGATTTACTCTAGAGGTAATTAATTAATTATTATTTATTATTTTGTACTCTTTTTAGACCTTATCTTAAATCAAAAATCGTTCAGGTGCGGCGAAGGCTGTTAGACAATTATTTTTTATTTACCAATTACAAAATATATAAAAATATCATACGTAGGGAACACTGCCGCCCCATTGTGGCGATTCGCTCCCATCACTCCCAAGTGCTTAGTGCTCTATGAATGTTGCTTGTTACTGACTGATTATAATTACAGTTAAATAAGTAAACTTAGTATACCTACTCTATTTCGAGATATGCATCATCTAATATGCAAGCAGTAGATGGACATGTGGACGCAGCTAATATCGACTACACTCCGGATTCTGCAATACTCAAGGGACCTGACACCTACAGCCATAACTGTATACCGATAGGCTATAAACTAATATTTAACTAATATAGGTAATCCATAGGTGCATTATATCAATAACTTTGAAATTATAAAATGTATATTTTGTGGCAAAAACATCTTACATAATACATATAAGATTTGGTGTTCTTGCCACATTAAATGGATGATATAACCACCAATTCTAAAGAATGTGAGCACATATTTGGTACTGTTTACTGCGTAGAGTAATGTACTCGTAGGTAGGTTCGGTGCACCGACTAAGCAGAAATTTCCTGGATTTACTATACAAAATACCGTGAAAGTAATCAAGTGTAACGTAGCTCCTAAAACAGAAATGAAGCCAACATCACCGCCAGCGTACCGCTTAATCAGAGCTGGACCGCCCGCCCTATATTTGCGTATGCAAAGAGACTGGAGCCGCATTAACTATGCCATATAGCCAACGTACCGTGCAGCGATTGGGCAAACACATATCTGCATTATAAACAGCGTTCGGGTGCACAAACGTGCAATGTGGTCGGCCTTTACTGGCGCCCGACTAATCAACGGGCTGACCTTCCGAAGCCTAACACACGCCATAGCACACTGCATAGTGCACAGTGCACAGTGCGCTGCATTATCATTACCGCCCTCCACGGTGCACAGATCCTCAAGCAGAATGCAAACGCTAACCCATCTCGTGATAAATGGCGGCGTTTCAAAAGTTACTTAGCTACTCGCTTGACACACCTTTTCAAAAATAACACAGATGTTTCTTATTTATAAGTTGAGGAAGGTATCGCTTATCTTTAGTTGGGAACTTCAATTGAGACACTGGCCTGAAAAATCGGTGAAAACTTTGATTAATATGGCCACCTATGAGTAAAGGCATTCGAGCTGTATCCGCGCATGCATGTGCAGTGAATCGATTATAACTTTCTACTTTCCACGTTCATAGCCACTGCACCTGCATTCATGGAAAATCTCAACATATTTCTTGGCTCTTCTCTACTAGAGCGTGTAAGGAAAGCGGATCAGCGCACTTAATTAATTTTTATCATTTAACGAAGAGTATCTGCTATATGTTCATTAACAGGAATTTATACTGGCCATCTAGGTTATTGATTAGTATAGACATTGGTACGGCTCGTGCAAAAACATAATGAACTACGAGTAGTAGTGGTGATTCTTTTATTATCATTTGTATCAAATGCGAAAATAAAACCACACGATCGGTAATTATAATTATTATATTTTACTTAAAATTAATTTTATTTTACAATTAAATATACCTACAACCGTAGTCACGATAAATAAATAACATTAAATTAAGTGACGTAGATTCGAGTACGAAGGTGGACATCGGGTTGTTTTAAATAGAATGTCCACGAGGTGGACGGTACTTTGGTTTGTGGTTATTTGTATGGGTTTCATCTTTCAGCGCAGGATCGAGCGGGGCGGCGAGGCAGTGCGCGAGGTAAGCGGCGCGCGGCGGCTACGCAATGGCGTCTTCGAGCTCCGCGTAGTAGCGGTAAGGGTCAGCCACGCCCGACCTCGCTGGCCTCACCACATATAAGTTCCGCCTTCGAATTAAAGACTAGAATTAAAATATTACGAATTAGTAACAGAACTGCGGCAGAAACGTACCTAACCTACGGGGACGCCTCATACAATCATCATCACCTGAAGGCTACTGAAAGTGACTAAGCAATTCGGAAAACTACGTGTTTATCTGTCTCTGTAAAGGTGACTGACTGATACATATCAACGAACACCTCAAATCACGAACGGATCGTACAGCAACATATAGCTGTTAAAGCTAAGCTGGAATAATTTCACTAAAATCGAATAAGCCGTCGGAGGAGAAGTTTTAAAAACGATGAAAAAGATATCGATCTATCTTCGATTAATCATCGTTATAAAACTACCCTCCATCAACTAAAACGCATTATTAAGATCTCAATAGACCCCAAAATCATCAGTCCGTTTTCAAGACATGTTTTGTTATTGGTCAACAAAGTAGGAACGAGACAGCAGATTTTAGCAGCAATTTTTTTTAATTAATTAAAAAATTAATTTTAAAAGCAACAAGAACGGCATTGCTACTCCATCCACATATTTCTCATGATTAGGATTTTTAAAATTTCTTTGCCTCTTTTTGCTACGTTTTAGTTAGCGTTCTGGTCCAGCAAAATAGGGTCAGTATGACAGAAGTTCTACCTCATAAAAGAACAAGCGTCTAGCTCGGTTAAATGAAGTAAAAGTATATTCACCTATGGTGGCCATCTGCGTGAACCTGGAACGTAGTTTCTCCCGTGGCTCCATCATGGCTGAACAGTTTCTTCAGCGCGATGATTCCAGCGATCGTTAGTGCCACTTTACTTGCGATCAGGGCCTTGCCTGCGATAGCAGCTAAAGTCTTCAGTGCCATTCCTCCAAAGATGCTCATGGTTGTGAAAATTCCGAGTAACATGTAGGGCATAACCTTTTTCCCTAAGAAAATTATTGAATTTTGTTAGTAAATATCATGGAAACTTATAAAAGTCATGTATCCTTATATCGTTCGGTTTAGTATAACACTCACCTCTACCTCTGCCTTCGGATGTGAGATCCATTGAAATTGTGTGTGTGTTCAATAACTGCTCGAATCGTGTTCGTAGCATTGTGTCGATCTTGTCCTCGATTGACATTCCAGGGAAGAACCGAGGCTCCGCTACGGCACTTGGCGCATCGGATTGTTTGACCAACGTCAGGCCATCGGCGATCTGAACACTCTCCTGCGCAACAACAAAATAACGAAATAAGTACACGACCAATTTTCCTTTACACTAATCACAGCACTATCGCACTCGATTCACCTGTTCCACTGCCTTCGTCAACACCGACAGAGCTTTACCCTTGAGGCACATCGTTAAATGCTTCTGTGAACTGCAATCGTCGTAAACTTTTTGTAAAATGGCAAACTCTGCTGAAGGCCACCAGCTTTCGTCCGCTCTACCGCTGTCGATTTCATTTTGAGAGTAGTCCTCCACGTCCATCCTTCGGGATCTCCGAGGTCCTCGAACATTAGCGGAGGCGACGACCACAAAAATAACAGACACAACGGCTATCCGAAATGAGGCGCACATGTTTGTTATAATTTTATAACACTAACAAAAAATTAAATTAACGTATGTGAGGGTGGCCAAACGTCGACTGTCGGTCGAGGGAGGCGCAGCCAGCTTATAACGGCGAGCCGCTTCACCGGCGAGCACCACCAAACATCCGCCATTCCGCACCAGTTCTCCTGCACGCGCACTTACGTAACTGAACTTGAAATGATTGAGAACAATTTTCCAAGCCAATTTCTCCGATAAAATGTACTAGAAAAAGAGAGACGTTAACGTTCTACCATTTTTAATGTGTGTTTTAAGGTATACGTGTGAGTATGAAAAAGTATAATTGTAAACGACTTTGCGTGCGCCGTGAGGACAATTCGCTCCCACGTTTCACTCACGGACGACCGGTTTCAGTGTATTAGCAGCAATTCCAGCGAATGCAACTGAAGTAATTTTGTCTCTAACGACAGTCGGACAGGGTGCAAGGTCGCTTTGCGTGCGAGTTGCTGGTGCCGTGGCCACGCACACGCGTGCGTCGTGGCGTGGATGAGGATGCGCAACATAAGGAACTGCGGATACAGGAAAGTAAGAGTCGTATCGAACCGTGTCGAATATCCGTTTAGTTTTGTTACAGTGATATCAAAATTTATTTATGTATTTACTTTTTTAACAAAAGATGTTACAGGGGTTCAAGTACTTCGGTACTTTCTTAAAAACTGTCATTTCTATCATGTTTTACCGATGTCTATAACTTATCGGTTATATCTCCTCTCATCCTATGCCACTTCATCTCAACATTTTTTATATTTACATCGGAAAAGCTATCTTTCACTTTAAAAATTTGGGCGGAAAATGCCAATTAATTCATAGGTCGCAACAGTGTTTCGAAATTCAAACTAATAGGTACGAATTTACATTAGGAGAATTTGTTTGATAATTTTCAAGATCTCTAAATATAATAACTCCTTTTAGAAAATCTAGTTTCTAGTACATAATGTTGATAATGATCAATGTTTAATACTTTATTTTAAACTAGCTGTTGCCACGGCTACGCCCAAGTTCGGTTTTATTACAAATCCCGAGGAATCTCTTCATTTTCCCGGGAAAATTTGTGAGAGTTCCCGGGTTTGACGGGACCTAATGGGGTCTCCTTCCATACTCTCTTTCACACAAATCACAATCCATCCATATTTTCTTTGTCTTCCTTCACTTACTAAACAAAACCCTCTTATATTCTGAAAGGAAACCCACGCGGCACGCCCACGGCCCAGCTATTGTGGGGTTGAGAAAACATTCAATTAGGTCTGATCCAGTGAGAGGTTTCGGCTAGTTAGGTACCTCTACAGAAGTTCCCCCAAGAGATTTCAGGGCTACCGCATACTGGCCAAGGCATTCAAAATTATGCCACGGCGCGGCTGTGTAGCAACTACAATCACGTCGCAACCAAGAGAGCAACATGGGGCGACATTATCCTGAAGAAAGTCGTCAGCGGAAGTGGTCACGAACTCACGATCCTCAGTGGAATACGACGGGGGACACCTAACTAATAGGTTGGTTATATTTAATTTTATTTAAAAAGGGGAGAAAATAAGGGAGCTAAAAATTCAAAGTGAGAATTGAGATATCGATGTTACAGCCAAAGTAATAAATCAGGATATTATGAATACTATCCAGCCATTATTCATAATGTCCACTCAATTTAGATAAAGTGATTATTAACACAGAATTAATCACATTTACTAGTAATTTTACATAATATTTCCTATAACTTTAACCCTCTTAAAAGTCCGGTCGACGGCTCCTATTTCTGGGTAGTTAAAAGAAAATAAAAAGAAATGGTGGTCATAAAAAAATAACCACTCAGAAGACGAAGAGGCCCGCAAGGGCCTGCAAGGCGGGGGCCAATCGCCATGCTCTTCGTCACCTATCCGTTATCCGAGTCGGTTTGCCCTCAAGTCCCGAACTACTTAGCTTCGTTCGCTCTTGCAAACCTGCAAACCTGCTTTCCGAACCTGGCGGTAGAGTCTCGACATTTCATGAGAGCTTATATCTAAGCCTATGTGAAATAAAGAATTTCATTTCATTTCACTTGTATCCTATCCTATACCTTTAAACGAGCAATTCTTGAGCATTTCTATACTTATAATCTGGATCTCGGAAACGTCTCAAACGATTTTCATGAAATTTAGAATAAAAGGGGTTATGGAGGCGATAAATTCATCTGGCTTGGATTCATTTTTAGATAATGTCATATTTACCAAAAAAATAACTTTATACATGACATCTATTGGCGAAAAGTAAAACTATTACAGTAAACTCCTGCTGCCATCTATTGGTGAGTAGCTGTAATACTACCAAGCAAAGCTCGGTCAACCTGATATACATATTTTATGTTTATGCCTGATAGTTTTTAATTGATTGCTCAAAATGTCTAAAAAATACCTAGGTACCAATAATAATCTGATATAATTCCGTATGGTTAATTGGGATTATAGCAATGCGGGGTGCGAGTTATCTGGCTCACTTTTTGAATTATCAAGTACATAATATATAATAGCAACGAATATATAATATTGCTAATAGTAAGAAGTAGCCACAGACCAAAGAATAACTTTATATCTCTTTTGCTTTATATTGACTGAAGTAGCCAACAGAGTAGCCATAATTTCACAGGAGGAACCATATTGACGAAGTGTGACGTCACAGATACGGCCTACTTATGGGGCGTTTTGAAACTGTGACATTTTAAAAATTTAAAATATTTTATTTTCTAAGATTTTCAATACTTTTTTATAAAAGTCGTCGATCATCCGACACTATTGATGGTATAGTTTTAAAATAACGAAAATATACCTATGTCGATTTTTTTGGAAAGCCTAATTTAAAAAATATTTTTAAATTTGTGGCAAAATAGGTACACGAAGGTCGAAGAGTGTAGCAATGGCGGGCTTACAGCAGATGTGACGGATATATTCATCTTTTCCATTGATTAAACATATTAAAGGATGAGCACTTACTGACGTTACGCATACAATTTAAGGCTCCGCCCTGAAGCCGGATTTTTAGTTTGTCAAAACTGTAAAATGGCGCTAATGTATGTGACTGACAGTGGTATGTGATGTCAGCGGTACCGAAATGTACGACGCGCTACGCCATATTTGAGAAATTTTTGGCTTCAATATACGTCACATCTTTCCCGTTCTCTTAGCGTAGCGTATTTCGTCATTGATTGGCCCTATCTACAAAATTAACTACTTTAAATCTGTCAAGTGGCGTAGAAGACGGCGTCTCCTAAAGTAGTAACTCGAACCAACTCGAGGTATGAGTTTATTTTTAACTAAATTATTGTAAGTGAAAGCTTAGGTGTTTCTTAAAGTGTTGATGATAACGGTCGTATATCTTGACGCTCATCATGCTGCCGTATGTCAAGCAAGTCTAGGCTAGAGCGTAGAGCCTAGAATGAATGATAGGGCATCTCCATAGTTTTGTTATCTCTGTGTATTCTCTTACTAGTGTCAGTTGTCTATGGTTGTCACTTGTAATCTGTATTCTGTGCTCACTGCTCACAGAACACATGGTGACATGGATGATGGACATAATAATATCATAATTCATAGTATGAGTAATCAGTGTATAGTGATAGTATGGTATCTCCATGACGACAGAACACATTGTATCATATCATATACTAGTGTTCACTGTTCTGTGATAGCATGTGACATATTGTTTGGGTATTGTACCTACGAATTACGAAAACAATTTTTTTTTTCGAATTTTGTGCACTGTGCAGTAATCAGCAAAGAGTAAATAATCACTACGTACAGTTTACACAATCGTAGTTTTATTAAGAATTTTAATTACATTATAAATTAAATACTACACTCTCTTGTGTCTATTTTTTGACTGTGCAGATTTTTTGCTCATAAACTAAGAGATATCTTATTTTTGTTTATTTTCTTGTGAATTTGTGATTGTTCTTTCACTTCTAACCTCACAGCATCATGGAGATAGAAAGTAAAGAATTATCCTTCAGTGGCAATGACCCAGGTGCAGTTAAATTCGGAAACTTCATAAACTACTACACTTTTCACAGTACAAAAGAGAGAACTAATAATTTACATCCAAACATGTTTCCGTCATCAGATGAAAGTATAATTTGTTTAGATATAGGTTGCAATACAGGTGAACTTACTAAGGAGTTATATTTGTATTTAAAAAAAGTTTATTGTAACTTGGATGTAAAAATATTAGCTATTGACATTGACCCAACTTTAATAGAGAGGGCCAAAGAGATAAATGATATCTGTGATATATCTTATGTAACCTGTGACATAGTATTAGAAGCAGGTCGTAGAATAATTCAAGATTATAAAGAAAAGCATAAGAAAGAAATGTTTGATGTAATTTTTTGCTTTTCGGTAACAATGTGGATACACATAAATAATGGAGATGAAGAACTGATAAAACTTTTGCATTTTCTCAAAGATAACACAAGATCATTGATCATAGAGCCTCAACCTTGGAAATGTTACAAAAATGCTCAGAGACGATTGAAGAGATCTGGCAAAGGCTTTGAATTGTATGAGTTATTAAAAATTAGAGAAAATGTGGATAAAGTAATAGAAGAGATTTTAAGCACTAAAAGTCATAGAAAAGTTTATGAATCACCATCATCTTCATGGAACCGAAAAATACAAAGCTATCACTTAAAAACTGATATAGGTCCAATTTAAAAAGTTATACTATATTATTTATTTGTCATTTAAGTTAATAAACTTATATTAAGTGAATCTAAACAATCGTTTTATTGAGAGAAAAAAAACAAAAGATATAAATGGAAACTGAATGACTTTTCTAATGTGAAAATTAAATCATCAAAGGTACACATTTTAGTAGCTATATAAATAGTAGAGATGACACATGAATTCTATTTAGTACAACGGTAGGAAAATTGGCATAGCAGAAGCAAACAGTTTTATTGCTGCAGCCTGCAGCTATGACAGCAGAAATACATTCATCATCCATTTACAGCGCCCTGGAGGATAAACTTGTTTTGCAAACTATGATTGGCACTTACAATAAGAACCATTGAGTTAAAAAGGAATATATTTTACAGACTTCCAATACCTAAACTATAAGTATTGATGAAAAACAATTCAAATATTCACAAATTCTACTTTTTCAGTTATTGTATTGTATTTAAATGACTGTAAAATAATAAAGGTATATAGTCCACACAAAACTTTACGAGCTGTGATTTGGAACTTTGGAAGCAAGTGCCTATAATGTAAGCTCATTTCAGGTGTACATGGGATGGTACTGGGCGTCACAGATGGGTTTCTGCACACGGTTTCTACATTCAGAGCTCACAAACTTGCACAAACTATATGTAATAAAAAATAATTATAACACTGTATTTAATCACATGGTATTTAAGTTGTGACCTCCTCTGCCGTTGATTCAAACTCCAGCTTCACATCACCGCCAAGCCCTTCAGCATCCATTTCAGTTTCAGAAGCATTTAACATATTAAGTGTTACCTAAGTTAAATAAACAAATATAAATTATTTAAAAAAAAATTAAATAGACATGCTTAAAAGCTTTATACTTTTTAAACTAGATTTTTTTTTAATTCTTATTTCTTAAAAAAAAATATCATGCAGATAGTTGGTCTGTGAAGATGTATATAGTTGGACCAGAACTAGTTGAGCCTGAACCTGAGCTAGAGAAATCTATTGTGACAGTAAATAACTAAGAAAAAATCAATCATTTTAGTTAAAACCATTTCGGTAGGGTAAAACCCTTCTTATTTAAAAAAGTCTGAATTGAACAACTTGACACTTCAAATGGAGTTGAGAGTTGTGGGTAGTGATCTTCCTAGATCTCAACATTCAAACATCAAATGAAGTGAATTAAATTACAATGCTTGATTTGCTTTGCATATATATTTAGTGTGCTGGTAGGTACTGCAAAGCTTACTTGGCCTGATGAACTACTGCTGTTAACGGGTGTCATTCGTTCCTCTTGGACTTTTCGTTTCACTGGTGTTTTTGACTGGGAACTGAAATTCATTTTAAATCCTTTTTAACTGTCAAAGATTCATACATAGATTTTAGGGTGGATAAAGTTTGGCTAATCCTCATAGGTTCCAGAAACATCATTGTCACAACATTGCCTGCCCACTATTCATCACTGAAGGGTGTCTCTTCATGATGATGACATCCTAGCCAAGTGTAATTTGGCACTGATGTATGAATATTGAATAAGTTTCAAACAATGCAGCATAGGTATTAGGTATGCACTTAAGCTTTTCTTGATTTTCTTTCATCCAGAAACAATATATATTGGGTAAATTCATCAAAATACTAAAAAATTAAATACCTGGACTGGTGTTCTGCCATTGGATGTAGCATCATTGTCATTTCCGCTAATTTGTTGAACGCAGCGCCTGCTTCAGTAAATATCTCACCAACCTGAAGAGTGAAAATCAATCCTTTTATAAATGAATAGTATTGAAATTCAGGTTGCTATGTACCAACGTACCTTTGCTGCAGAATTATTCATTGCTATTTTAGATATGATCAGTTACTGTTAACCGTAATATAAGCTTAAAGATGTTAGAGCACTTGTGGTGATATTTAATACCTTTTCTTTCACTATTTTCTGTAGGTACCTACACAAACTAAAATTTAGTGTTATTGACTACGTATTGTTTTCAAAAATGTATTTTTTTTTGTGCAGTGCTATCCCATAGACTAGGACTACTAACACATACACATAGACATAAAACACTATGGATATGCTATCCAGAACATTAGGTAAGTATTTACCTACCCCTTAGAGTGCTGTAATTTGTGGTGTGCACTGTTCAGTGGCACGTAAATACCTACGAAGTACTGTAGACCAATGACGAAATACGCTACGATAAGAGGATGGGAAGGATGTGACGAATTTTGAAGCAAAAATGTCTGAAATATGGCGTCGCGCGTCGTACATTAATATTAATTCGGTACCTACCGCTGTGGGTCGCTTACATTATTATAGCGCCATTTTACAGTTTTGACAAATTAAAAATCCGGCTTCGGGGCGGAGGTCACTAAATACTGACCTTTATACCTACGCTAATCAATGCTGTAGACCAGAGATTCTCTAACTTATTTCTTTACCGCCCCCTATGAAAATCAATTATTTTTCAGCGCCCCCAATTTTTATACACTCCTAAAAAACTAATGAAACCACAATTTTATGGTTACGGTGGTTTAATTAATGTAATGTAGGTCAATCTACCAGCCGATTGGTACCTACCGAATTGCACCAAATGCGTTATTTGACAAAAGTACTGCGTACAGGCTATCCCACGAAAGCTATATTTAATTATTTTTAGATTTTATACCATCATACCTAAACTAATTATTCGATACTAGCTGTTGCCCGCGGCTCCGCCCGCGTGCAGTTCGTTTTTTTTTACAAAAATGTTTCCCGTGGAATTTCTTAATTTTTCCCAAGATAAATGAGTGGTCCCTGGGTTCGATGGACCCGTAAAGGAGTCTTCTTCCAATCTCTCCTGTCAACGTGCTATCTTCTTTCACACAATTTACCTATATCTTCCTTGGTCTTCCTCTACTTATACACTCTGTCGAAATCGCTTATGTTACTCAATTCGCATGGAGTAAGACAGAATGGGGCGTGTCATCGTGGATTGTAATATCTATACTAACCAAACTTATCTTATTCTGAGATGATACCAACGCCCAGATATTGTAATTAAGCATTCTGATGCGCTGCTGTGTACGTAGCAACCAGTTCCTGCTACGTACGGGTTATCTTTTATAGTTATACCTAGTTGCACGATCAAAAGGGCGATTTAAACTGTCGATATTTCAACCCCGTTTTGATTGTGCTACGTAGATAAGTAGCTATAGGTTTTTTTAAACATCCCACGGGTGCTCTCAAATTTTTCAGGGGCCTTATTCTGTATCGTTCACTTAGTTAGTTAGTAACCCTAACTGGGTTATTAACTAAGAAAACGAAGGCAAAAATCCTATTTTTGCACAAATTACCAACCTAGGTCGGTATGGTATCATATCAGTATACCATGCTAGTTGCTATAGTATACTACTATGCCATCTTGTACCAAAAGAATACAAAAATAGGATTTTTGCCTCCGTTTTCTTAGTTAATAACCCAGTTTGGGTTACTAACTAACTAAGTGAACGATACAGAATCAGCACACAGGATGAAAAGTATCTTAAATGTTGACCGGGCATTATATATAAAGTATAGGATCATAAAATTTCATTTAAATCCGTTACTTGAAAGACGCCTGCTTTTCCTGTTTTTGTAATGTTTTCTTTCCCGCGGAAACTCGATTTTGGATTAATAAGTTTTACTATTAATATTTTTTGTTAAAGAGGCAACATAAGGTATCAGCATAACAAATTTTACTAAATTAAGTTCATTAGTTGTTGTTTACAAAGCTGTTAAATTAATTGCAGTTTTTTAACTATCCCACGGGAACTCTTTATTTTACCGGGATGAAAAGTATCCTATATGTTGACCAGGGACATAAGCTACCACCACACAAAATTTCATTGGAATCGGTCCAGCCGTTCCAAAGATTAGCCCGTACAAACAGACAGACAAACAGACAAACAGAGAAACAAAAAATTTGAAAAAAATTTAAATTAGTTCTATTTCACTTCTTACATCCCCCTGACTCCGTTTTTAGCATTTTTTTTATTTGTACAGAAATTCGACCTCTACAGATTTATTATATGTATTGATGATTGATTGATTGATTGAGTAGTAGTACCTAGGTAGGTTTAAATTTTTGTAAATTTTAAAATATAATGTATGTATACTTACCAATTATAGTATAGTATACCAATAGGTATATAAAGAAATTACAAACCACTCCAATGCCCCCCATCTTTTTACGGAAACCCGCCCACAAGGGAGCGTTATCGCCCACTTTGAGAAAGACGGCTGTAGACCAACGATTTCTAGAACCAAATCATTGTGTCACAGCTGTAAACTGTAGTAAAAAACCAAAGAGTATAAAATACTCTATGGTCTATGTTGAAAACTGAAAAGTTAATGTTCTGTGGTGAAGAGCTAGGGTAATAATGTTCCGTGGTGAAGAGTCACAGACCAGGAACCGAAGGAGTCGCACGTGAGTCGCACAGCGCACAGCGCACTGAGTAGTGAGTCGCACGATTATCTACCTAGGTACCTAGTGGCTAGTAACCTATTTATTTTTAATTTACATTACATATAGGTACTACTAGCGTCCACGCCACGGTCCACCAGTCACCACTCAGCGCCAGCGGCCAGCGCTGCAGCCTAATGTGGTTTACCTATTTGTAGTCGCTCAGATATTAAACAAAAATAGTTTGGAAATTATTGTGGTTCGTTCGACCAAAGAACCTCAATCGTCATGCAAAGACCACCTGGGAAATGGGACAATAGAAGACCGGGAGTTGCTTATGCCAGATATAAAGAAAACTATCAATGGAACCAAAAGTTTCAACCACATGGGCAGCATTTTCAAGGCAATTTTCAAAACTGTGACTATCAATATTGGTGCGAGACATGCGACAAAGGGTTTGCAAACCCACGTTTTCTTGAAAATCATAAAATGCAGCATCAGGTAGGCTATTCCGTCTTCTATGATGAATCCTATGAAACTAATATTTAGTTAGGAAGCAGAGATATCCTAATAATCACTAGATTATCACTGTTATACTGTAGACATACTCTTGTTTTGTAGTTTGGAAACAATTGGGGTCCAAATTCCAGGCGTTCTCTTCAACCAATTTGATTTTTTAACAATGCCTCAAGAGTTTTCCATCTCATTTAGTTTCCTATTTTCAGAGATCCCTCCGGTTCCATATGCTAGATTCATCATAGTTATATGTTATAATAATATGTCAAATGACGTTGGCTTTAAATTGAAATGGTGGAAGAAGAGCTGGCTCATTTTTTGCATAGCAACTTACCCAAACAGAGCCGAAATGCAGCCAGTATTCTTGGCACTGTTCCATGCAGGCAGGAATTCTTCTATTCCATGCAGGGCAAGACTTGTTGACAGAATAAAATTTAATTACAACTTTAACATTTTAGCTTACAGTGCATACAATTGCCTGAATAGTGCCTGTATTCACAATTTTTTTCCATTTTCTTCTTCAGAAATGCAATATAGATGGATGCCAGTTTGTTGCTCATCCAAAAATAATTACAAAACACATACAAATGCAACACTCAACTGGATTATTTAAGAAAATTTCCAAACTAAATAATCCAGAAGAAATAAAGAAATGGAGAGAAGAAAGAAAGAAAAAATATCCAACAATTGAAAACATTAAGAAAAAAGAAGCTGAAATAAAAGAAAAAATAAATAGAGGTGAAAAAATGGGAATGAAATATGACAGAAGCAAAAGAAGTGATAAAAGAGGTAAATGTAATATAAGAAATATAATAATAATGTACAGTAATTACTGTTCCTGTTTAGTATAATAATGGTGCTTAGTCTATTTAAGAGACTGACTAACTTAAGCGCATCAAAAAATTGTATCCCTTTCACAATAGCACCTCGGAAAACTGATCTCACTCCTTCTAAGACTAGTGGTATGCTATCCCTGTTCACAGAGACCAGTGAGGGTATGAGTATTATTTTTAGACATGCTAATAAATGTTGAGTTTAAAAAAAGAATAAGCACAACAAGAATATGCACCTTATTGTAGAAGTATCCCTTCATTTAACCCAGGTATTGTAAATACACTCTCTCGCTTCATTAGGCCTATTTAAAACTAAGCAATTTGTACTTAGTTTATGTATAGTTAGTTATGTATACTTAGTTTATGTTTATAGTTTATGTATACTTAGTTTATGTACATAATACTATAATTTGATATTTCAGAATTCCAACATAAAATGAACCACAGACATTCACAAATACAAAGAACTCACTCTCAAGGAATAAATAATAAAAATATTGCAAACAAGAGAAAAATAGGTGCAACAGATGTCATAAAAAAAATTGAATATCCTAAAAAAATATGTAAAATCATTTCCACAACAGAAGAAAGTAGAACTTTGAAACCCTTCGCAGGCATCCAGTCATTGCAAAATTATGATTTGGATGAAGAACCAGATCCTGTAAGTATAACCAGTGTGCCAATAGAAGATGATGAGGATATACAGAGTGCTATTGACACACCACAAACTGAAACAAAAGTTTCAGAACCAACGGTTTGTAGTGCCTTAACATCTTTAATGGGGTGTTATGCATCATCTGACGAAGACGACAATGATGGTGATTCAAATACACAGACTCAAGAAATCAAGAAACCACTAAGTGAAAATAAGGATAATAGTATTGACAAAACTAACAAACAAATAAAACTTACAAGAAACATTGAAAAGTCAAAAGAAACTGCTATAAAAAGTTATGAAGATAACAAAGTTGAACTCAAAGATTCTAAAAGTACTAATATATCAAATTGTCAAGATGTTAGTGACAATGAGAGTGGCCCTGAGGAAACAAATATCAGTAAAGAAGGAACCAATTTACCTATTGATTGTACAAATATCATTAAATCAAAGCCTGCTAAAGAATTGCCAAAGAAAAACAGACCATCAATTAAGAGGCATGAAATAATTAGGAAAAGAAATAAATTGCCTTCTACACTTCTTGAGAAATTATTGCACAAAGATATACAACATGAACGAAATGTGATTCTGCAGTGTGTGCGATATGTTGTGAATAATAAATATTTTGATAATTAATGTTATGTAAATAGAGATATTATATTATAAGTAGAATTGACCTGACTGGAAAATGTTTAATGACTCTTGATTAGAATGCAAACCTTTGATTTCTTATTCTAAGGGCCATAAACAACACTTGGAATATTAAATAAGCAAAAAAATGTGAAAAACAGGGTGTATGACTTGGTACTAAAAGCATATTTTGTTTGGAGTTAAGCTATAGTTAGTTGCTAGTAATAGCTCAGCTATAAGTATATTATCTTGAAATAGAAATTTGCTGAAACATCTATAATCTTGAAATAGAACTTGTGTTCTTATACAAGTTTCACTCAATAAAACTGTTAGTTTTTTTTGGCTGAGTACTGTATCATTATTTTTTCTACTGAATTCTTCAAATTACTTTCAATCGCTTTTGCATAGATAGTGGCGCCTCCATTTTTTCAAAACCATACCAGCACCCGTATTCTGTATCTCGGTGCCTATCAAAAAATTATAGCCCCTGGCATTTGTTTTTTATCCATTGAAGGTTCGCTGTGAAATAAGAATAACGTTTTTGAAGCAAACCTTCAATGGACGAAAAACCTATGGCAGTGGCTATCATTTTTTGATAGGCACCGAGATACTATCATAGGAGAACATTCTTAAGTTCTAGTTTCTTGGCGTATATTCTTCAGTCCCTATCTGAAAGTGAAGTGAACACTGAAAAATAACAATTCTTTTCATAAAATTGCTTGTTCTTAGTTCTACTATTTTCATAAAAGTTATAGTTTGTGCAGATCCTACTGCCATGCGATGGAGCGGCTAAGACAATACTACCATTAATTTTATAGGAATTTTTTATCATTATCTTTTGTTGATGTGAATGCTAAGTGTGAATATACAAATCACTGTGATTGTGCTGTCAGCAGAGGGGTGCCTGTGTAAAATAGTGATGGGCCGAACATGGGTTTCACCGAATACGAACATTCGGCCGAATATTCGGTAAAACTTTTACCGAACCGAATATTCGGCCGAATATTCGGTACATTTGATTCCGTTCCGTCGCAAAAATGCAGGTCTAAACTTGTTTACGCTAAGCGCGCGGATTGCAGCCAGACCCACCCGCCGCTAGACACGTGCGTTTGTTTTGATTCATTTTTGAACAGTTTTTACTTTTTGCGTGATTTAGTTCGTGAGCGTTAAAATGAGCGGCAGAAAAAGGTCAAATGTATGGACTTATTATCGGGAGAGTGAAGAAGACCGCAGCAAAGTGAAATGTACAATTTGTGATAAAATGATTTCACGGGGAGGCAGTGGCCGAAAGGGTTCGTCCTCAGCTTTGAGCAACCACTTGAAATTGAATAGTTTCCTTCAATTAAGACCTGATTATAATATATTATTCTAAAGAGTTTACACAGCAGCCTAATCCCAAAACAGCTAGATACCTATATTTGCATTAAGTTATTATCTTTTAGTTTTTACCAACCTACTTTAATTGAAAATAAAGCTTCAGTGACGACAAGAACAGGAAGCTATACTCTAAAATACTAACCTCATTACACTGTACACTCAAATCATGATAATACACGGGTCAATAACAGTAAAAACTTTGAGTATCACTTTGCCGAATATATTAGGTGATTCAGCCGAATATTCGGCCGAATATGAATATTCGGTAAAGCTGCCGAATATGCCGAATACCGAATATAAAACGAATATTCGGCCCATCTCTAGTGTAAAATAATGATCTACAACCCCATTCACCATTACTTTAGTATGCTGTATCATTAGGCAGCTAGGCCTACTCACTGGAATTTCTACATTCTTAAAATTTTTTATCGACAGTAGCGGGCGCAGGCAGAACGCACTTTTCAAGATATTAGATAGCTGTTTTGCAAATTAGGTAGGTGTTTTCCTTGTATGTAGACAAAACAAGGGCTTCTCAAAATTCATGATCATCCCATAACACAGAGCCGCAGCTAGGGAGGGTGTTTATCATAGGTCAATATAAACAAAATACAATTTTTTTATCAGTTTATTCAGAATTGACAGCTTAGGACTGAGTTGCAGTGGGTGGTACAGCTGTAGCCGCCGCTTCTTCTCGAATACGATCTTTCTTGAGTGTTCCCATGAATGCAGCCTTGTCTGCTGGTGTCTGGAAGCGACCGTGTCCAAATTTGGATGACGTGTCAATGAACTTTAGGTTGATCTTCTCAAGAGCTGCCCTCTTGGTGTGAACTCGCAGAGACTGTAAAGAAATAATAATAATTAGTAACTAGAAACTACAAGGACAAAAAAGAAATAATAATATTTAGTAACTAGAAACTAAAAGGACTAGGTCTTTTGAAGTGGCACACCCCCATTTAAGTTTATTTTATAATAGAAACACTAAGCTGAAATATTCTTTGATTCCAGTAAGCAACCATATTTTAGGTTAGTACCTAAATGTGTTTTTTTTATTATTTACTCACTTTTCTCAGGGTGATGACGCGCTTCTTGGGTCCCATGCAGCAACCCTTGATCATGACAAAGTCATTGTTCACTTCTCCATAATGCGGGAAGCCTCCCATGGGTGTAATGGATTTCTCAGACAAGTCGTACTCCGTGGAAGCATTGTTCTTGATAACCTTGCCATCCTTGGTGTGTATACCTACAACACAAAAAAATTATGTTAGGTTATGGGTATAGGCTATGAATCTACGGACTGAAGGCATTTAGACTTCTATATGCTGATCTGCATCTTGTGAGAAAGAAAGGAAACAATAACATCAGAGTTCTCCATGTTCGCAAGAGTAAATCCTGCCAACCTACAGCATGATGGGCGTCAACAGCTCTTCTCATTTTGAGACAAGATGCTTGATTGATGAGGAAATTTCCAGTTGAAAATACCTACTTCTATGATTAGACTGTTAATCTAAGGTTTAATAATAATTTAAATAAATAAGTTCTAACCTTGTCCAATCCTGTAGATTTTCTTGTTCATCTCAGTCCTGTGATGGTAGCCCTTTTGACCAGCACGGGCCACAGTGAAGGAAACTCGCGATGGATGCCACGCTCCAATACAAGCAACCTTGCGCAGACCCTTGTGTGTCTTGCGGGGCAGTTTCTTTGTGTGCCAACGGGAGGTGACACCTAGAAATAAAATTATTAAGATAAGCCACTGATGCCAATGATCAAACCTTAAGTTAGCAATTCAAGAGCATGCAATGAATATGTAAATGTGTGCACCTGATGGTACCGAGTGTATCAGGACACACATTCACATTCAAATTAATAACCAATGAAGAAATCAGGTCACCTTTGTATCCCTTTCCCTTGGTAACACCAATGCAGTCAATCATCTCATCCTGAGCAAAGACAGAGTCAATGGGAATGGGCTTCTCAAGATGTTCTCTCGCCCATTTCACCTTGTCTTCAACACTGCCCCCATTTACTTGGATTTCCATGATATGGGCCTTCTTCTGGCGTTGCTTAAGAAGTTTCATTTGGGTGTGAGCAATGATCCTGATGACACTGCAGTAGCGGATCATCTTTTTGAAGTCTTTCTCAATGGACTTGCGGCCGAGTTCGTCTTGCCATTTCTTGCTTGTCTTGGTAAAGGCCTTCTTCTTGCACTTATACCTGATTGCATGACAGAGTAAAGCCGCTGTAAGAAAAAACCTAGCAGCCTCATCGTTGAGCGGAGACCACTAGGTAGCAATATGCGCACAGCATATCTCAAATAACACTCTCATCATTGGAGAGGAGAGCTTCAGGAATATTCATTAGTATATTATTGTAACAAAAACAATATTACATTAATATTATTATTAATTAATATTACATTTAATACAAATTGAAGTAAATACACTTAATTTATCAAAATATAGATTCACTAAGAACTGCTTGACCTATATTTTACATATGCAAAGATTAGAAAGTAATTTCTCACCAGTTCTTGTAGAAGCGGCGACGGCAGTCCTCAGACATATGTTCAGCCCAGACTGTAAGCAGGGCGCGCAGACCATGTGGGGTCTCAATGTACCCAACAACACCCACGCACACCATTGGCGGAGTTTCAATGATTGTAACTGCCTCTACAATCTCCTTTTTGTTGATCTCTGTAGAAGAAAACGATTTCGTTATATTAAAAATGTGCATGTCTCGCTTAAATACCTATCTAAGAAATTATTTCCCATAAGGGTATGGCTTAGTAACAAAATTGCCACATGTTACAGCACTAAGAAAAATAATAATAAGACACTCACTGGAACCAGGACGGTCAGGTTCACGAACCACGTGGGTCATGCCAGCTTTGTAGCCAATGAAGGCCGTGAGATGAACAGGCTTGCTGGGGTCATCTTTCGGGAACGCCTTCACTTTACCACGATGACGACGGGACCTCTTCTTAGGGTAGAATCCCATCGACCCATGGCGAGGCGCCGAAAATTTCCTATGCGACTGAAAAGAGGAAAAATATGCCTGTTTCAAGATACTTGCTGTTACAGGAACGTAATGTAAGCTTGATAAAATAAAATCAGTCCGCCCTAGTATAAAATCTTCACTTTAGAATCAGGTTCTAACCGTTTATATTTAGATACTTTTTATCATCATGTTCAGTTCAATTCAGCAAAAATACATCAGCGTACAGATGTAAAAGTTTAAGTATTTTCAAGGAATATAAATATTTATCACAATTATAATAGGATTTCAAAAATATCTGAAGATGACTACCAGTGAACTTACCATGTCGGAAGACTATCGCAACAAAAATGGCCGATTGAAAAGAATCGAGAGCCCCAGCCGAAAGCAAAGCAACAGTCATAACTTGTCACTGTCAGTTGAACTTGACAAATGACAATTGACATATCTATTATCTACTTCCAATGACTAAAGAAGTAATGGACACAAAATAGTTAGTCTTTTTGGCTGGGCATTTCCGCCATCTTGTGTCGCATCAAAAATAGCCAATCACAGCTATCAGCCAATCACAGATAGGCACCAGTCAGCTGATCATAAGGGCTGCTCTAGCTATGTATCGATATGAAAATATTTAATTAAATATTTAAGAACAAAATGAATGAATTATTACTATTAAAAATTAATTTATAGTAAAACTAGGTTTTGCCAGCGGTGCATATTATGTTTCCGGATTTTTAACTTATCCCGCGAGACCAAACTACATTTGATACGAGTGATTGTACCTATAGTAAATGTTTGCATCCGCGGCACGTTTTCTTAAAGCGGAAATAACTACGAGAAGTCAGAGGTGTAAAACCTCGAGGTCCAAATAGAAGGTTGTGATATTAGGAGCCCTACTCATCTATAAACTTTTAACTTTACATATATATGAATTTTTTCGATATCGGTATAACAGCGGTCGCATACTTAGTACTTTGTTTTTGTTTTGTTAACATAACAACAAAAACTAAATCGAATTTATTTCAATCCTAAAGAAATATTTCTTCTTTTACACATTATATAAGTGCATGTAATATGATCATAACACATAATTTTTAACGATTTAACGATATAATTAATGAAATCGAATACTGACCTATGAAATGTTAAATGTGGCCTATTTTTGTCTTTCCGCGATCTGCACTGCACAACACAACACTGAATACTTCACTTTTCACACCTGAATACTTATTATAATCCGCACGTAAATTAGAATAATAATATGATTGTCTAATTACTAATATTTCAAAAATCATGATACGCATAAACTTTGTTTACATGTTTCGACATGTTCGAATCTACAAAATGCGACAAATTATGGAGAAATTGGCCACCCGGCTATTTTTTCGTGACGTCACAACTTCAGTGTTGCCGAAATCAGAAAAAACAAATATGTTGCTATCTCGTTTAACGTAAAAAATTTTGAATTAGTTAGAAAGAGACAATGTAATGTTTGTTATAGGTATGTCGATTTCACGCAACATATAAACGCATATGTGTGTGTAGAAAACTACAGCTGCTCCACTTGTAGTTTCCTTCCTCGTAGGTTGAATTCGTTGAATGTTGATCACAGACCACAAGATGTTGATGACAGTTCTTGACAGTTGACAGTACTGAACATTCAACTTCATGGTCTGTGCATTCAACATAGACATAACACTCTAGGTGGTACTGAACCTGTGGTGCTACGAGAAAGGAAACTACAAGTGGAGCAGCTGTAGTTTTCTATACACACATATGCGTTTATATGTTGCGTGAAATCGACATAGCTATAACAAACATCACATTGTCTCTTTCTAACTAATTCAAAATTGTTTACGTTATACGAGATAGCAACATATTTGTTTTTTCTGATTTCGGCAACACTGAAGTTGTGACGTCACGAAAAAATAGCTGGGTGGCCAATTCCTCCATAAATTGTAGCATTTTGTAGATTCGAACATGTCGAAACATGTATACAAAGTATATGCGTATCATGTTTTTTGAAATATCAGACAATCATATTATTATTCTTATTTGCGTGCGAATTATAATTAGTATTCAGGTGTGAAAATGCCTACTCAGTGTTGTGTTGTGCAGTGCAGATCGCGGAAAGACAAAAATAGGCCACATTTAACATTTCATAGGTCAGTATTCGATTTCATAAATTATATCGTTAAATCGTTAAAAATTATGTGTTATTATGTGTTATGATCATATTACATGCACTTATATAATGTGTAAAAAAAGAAATATTTCTTCAGGATTGAAATAAATTCGATTTAATTTTTGTTGTTATGTTAACAAAACAAAAACAAAGTACTAATGATGCGACCGCTGCTATACCGATATCGATAAAATTCATATATGTAAAGTTCAATGTTAATAGATGAGTAGGGCTCCTAATACTAGTGGTATTTGGACCTCGAGGTTTTACACCTCTGACTTCTCGTAGTTATTTCCGCTTTAAGAAAACGGGCCGCGGATGCGAACATTTACTATACAAGCACTCGTTTTGAAGTCAAAATTTCCTGAGGATGTCCTGAAAAAAAAAAACACGTAAATTAAACCAAACCATTTTCTTTTTAAATATATTTGTAAATACACCGTCATGGCTTATATTTTACTTGTATAATATTTTATATTTTCTAATCCTTTTAACATAAAAGTCACTCAATCACGCTGCAACTATTGAAAGGATTTTCAATAGTTGCAGGTGGAGAGGATTTTTTATTTTACACAATACAAGTTAGTACTTGACTGCGATCTCACCTGATGGTAAGCGATGATGCAGCCGAATGTTTTATCGTACTAACTTGGAAGGGGTAAGTAAACTCATCCCTAATGGTTTCTGCACAGTATCGCACCGGAACGCTAAATCGCTTGGCGATGCGTCTTTGCTGGTAAGGTATATAATTTTATCTTAAATAATGTAGTTAGAGCATTTTACTGAAAGAAGACTTCATAAAAATTACCCTAGTGAATAAGCCGATCGGTATGATAAAACTATTGTACTGGTATTTTTCTCTGAACGGGTTAGAATTCCGGTTCAAGCAGGCGATAACTTAAAATTCATGAAATCAAAATGTTAAAATTTTATGCAGTTTAAATTGTTTTTGAAACTAAAATGAATTAGTTTTCTTTCAATAAAATACTCCATCTACAACATTTAAGGCTACTTTTTATCCGTATTCCCAGGATTTAATCCTGTGGAACTAAGCTGTGAGCTTTTCTATAGCTATCAAATATAGTTTGGTCTCGCGGGATAAGCTAAAAATCCTAATCCGGAAACGCATGCACCGCTGGCAAAACCTAGTTTTATTATAATAATTAATTTTTAATAGTAATAATTCATTCATTTTTGCTCTTAAATATTTAATTACTAACCACAAACTACATCGATAATATTTCCATATCGATAGATAGCTAGAGCAGCCCTTCAGATCAGCTGACTGGTGCCTATCTGTGATTGGCTGATAGCTGTGATTGGCTATTTGAGATGCTACAGAAGATGGCGAAAATACCCAGCCGAAAAGACTCACTACTTTGTGTCCATTACCTCTTTAGTCATAGCTGTGGTGTGGTAGTGCTGTGTATCCCTATAGTGTTTTATGTCTATGATAGAGTAGTATGTCGGTTCCTGGTCTATGGTAGTCACAGAACACATATACTCCTGATGGTAGTATGGACAACTAACAAGTGAACAAGTTACATTTTCAGATTTCTCAAATCTTAATAGGATAGGGCACTCTTTTCGTGGTTATGGCGGGCCCTATGGAAAGAATTCAAGTACTTGATGATATAGAAAAGGATATTATTACATGTTTACAATGTGCTGGTTAGTATAAAATAATTACTTGTATATTATGTTCTCTCAATATAATATGACAATTTTTTTGTTGTATTGAGTAGTATTTTTGTTACAGCTCAAGCATTATTGGAGCTGGGAAAGGAGAAATCTAGCCAAAAACAAGCTGAAAGTAATACCTCTCAATTCCTAAGAACCCTTAGTCAAGTTGAATCCAAACTAAGCGACCAAATAAATTATTTGACTCAAGTCTCTACTGGGCAACCTCATGAAGGGTCTGGATATGCATCCCAAAAAGTGTTACAAATGGCTTGGCACAGATTAGAACACGTGAGATCTTGGGTCAATGAGTTAGACAGGCTTAAGGCATCCCATTTGGCTGCTGCAAATCGCACTTCAAGTGTCTCAAATGGCAATATGACATCTTCGGGTACCAGTACTCAATAATACTGAATGACATACCTGCCTATTTATGATTCTTGGTTTAATACAGAATAATACAAATTATTACTTTAAAATGTTGTTTCATTTGCAAAAAACTTAATATTATTATGACACTGCAAATCTTTTCTACTCTAAGATGTGAAAAAAAAACATTTTATTTCAAATTAATGTAGAATTCAGAAGCTATTCAATAGCAATAATTGCTTATGAAGTAGATCTGAATGACCAAGAAAATATATGGGTTCTTATATATATGTTTCTAAATTGTAGCAAACATTGAACTATTATTTTGTACATCCGTGACGTACAAAATTTTGTACATGTTTCAGTGTGACGCTTATGAGATGGATGGACCAAGTATAAGTTGCAGTACATGAGTACTCAAGAAAAGCAGCTGCTGTCCAGGAAGAATGGACATGAATTGTCTGGCATGTGACCGGAAAATGATAACCACAACCCCATTACCAATCTGACAAGAGCGCAAAGAAAGAGATGATGACCATTGTTTTTTTATAACATCCATCAATCTCTTCATTCCTCTATTGGTATCATAATAAACAAAATCACTGCCCATAACAAAAAATTTATTAATGAAAGTAATCTTTACAATGAAATATAGTGGTAGGTTTATGATAAAATAACCAATTTATTGCAGCATCGTCACGTTCACTTTCCTGATACAGTATATATTAAACAAAAACTATAGTCAATCAATCACATATTTACACAAAACTTAAAAATTTAACAAATCATCAAAGTTCTACACAGAAAGTTACACACAGGTATAGTAGACGGCGTATAAGTTAAACCCTGCACAGTACACATTTCTGGGTGTCAACCAAGGAATGGTACAACTTTTGAGGGCACAATGAGGGAAAGCGCGTAAAAGGCGCGAGACAGCCACCATTTTGGGTCAACTTAATTGCAGTATACTATACTTTTGACCAAATTTTATTCATTTAGTGATAATATATACAGCAATATTAATATAAAACATCACACACCAAGGGAAACCCCATAAAATGCATGTTCTGAGATGACTAAGATTTCTTTAAGCGTTTGATATCACTATACAAAAAAAATTACATTTTTGCTATACATACAATACATTTATTTTATAATTAACTATAAAAAAAATCCTCACTTTGAATAACTTGATAAACTATGGTTTCAATCAATGGTTTAATGCAATGCAACTAATGTTTACAAAAGATTGTGATAGCAGATAAAAATATACTAAAGTCTTTTCAACGAAACGCGAGACCAGACGTAAACAAAAGCCGATCATTTAGTAGTAGCGACGACGGAACAAACAAAATATGACTATCTCTTTCTATCTTGTTTGTTTGCTATCTGCCGCACCGCTCACGACTTTCGCTTTCAAGGTCAAAGCATGTCATGGGGGTTATCGTAAACATTTGGATAATATTTTATATTTTATTTTGTTCCCCTAATCATAAACCTAGAATAAATATTTTAATTGACGCGTGATATTGACGTGTCACTTGTCTCAACATTCGAAGCGATTGTATAGAATAGCGTCCATTCGCGTGGATGGCGTGGCGCTGCATGACCTGACGTGCCACTCAGCGTGCTTCTAGTGAGGCACTGAAGTGGCGCGTAACACGAAACTTTCACTTATGTTAAATCTAGTTTCAAGATATCATTAAAAAATTCAAACAATACGATATTATTGTCAAAACATAAATTTATTTTAAATTTGAAAAATTAGTATACGTTAAAAAGGTTGCGCAACCCTGCTTAAGCGAATGACCTGGCAGTCGGTTTATTTACGTCTGGTATCGCTCGAGATTGAATAGACTTTAGATGGTGTACACTGAACTAAATCATTAATACCGTAAGGATACATGTCCAATAATAATCAATAAATAATCATTTCATCTCCATTAGCTAGAGTTTGAATCACTCCTCCTTTCAGCTTCGTTGATTAGCATTTGCCTTTCTGAACTTCTCTATGTCATCCAGTGACCTCTTAGCTTTGGATGATATATCATCCATGGATTTTCGGGCTGTGATTGTGATGTCATCTATGGACTTTTTTGTTTGTGATAGAAGCTCGTCTGTACTCTTGCAGGCAGAATTGGCCAATTCCTTTATTTCTGTGTCTAGTTTACCTATAACCCATTCAATTGCTTGACGCCCTTTTCCTGCATTTAATGATATTTTATTTGCAAGCAAATCTTCCATGTAGCTGCTAAGTGGCACACCCTAAGAGTAAAAAAAAAAATATTATCAAGAGGCATTTATTTACACAGTTGTTTTAAGAAAGAATAATTTATATTCACAAAATTATTTGTTTTTTGTTGATTGTATATTATTTCATGTCTCTACGAAACGGGACCAAAAAGAAACTCCAACCAGACCAAACTTCCAACTTTTGTTAGAAGTTTGCATTGCTCATTTACCCAGTTACCCAGATCTGGGTCCAATAAAAAATAGGAATTTGTGTTATACAAGTGAATATGTTACTATAATTTTCACAAATATGGTTTTATCAGTCTACTATACTATCAGCGTGTATAGACTATTATACATGGGCACAATGAAGTGGAGTTTAACTTAATGCCGTCGCTAGTGATCATGGTCATTCACCAGCAGACTGTAAATTACGCTGCACATAATTTTACGATTAGCACACATAGCCTAGCTTCATGATTACATAGATGAATGAATTTAAATAAGTTCTCGAATTTGCATTCTTTGTATAGTAACATCCAATATTATCATTAACTACTCTTTAAGATAATGTGCAAACATTATCAAAACGTATATGTACAGGTAGGTATATGCTTATTATCAATTTTGGAAAGTCAAGGTGAAAGATAAGTAAAAAAATTGATTAATTTTAGATTTAAAACTTTTGAAAGTGTTACAAGTATTTGGCAGATTATGCTTCATTTTAACTATTGTTATTTGACTATTGTTTTGATAACAAGTGGGCCAATTCACTTAACAAGAATCTATTAAAGCTAATGACAATGGACATTACAAATAAGATGTTAACCTTTGACCTCTTTAATAAAACATATCTTGTATTATATTTTATTTGTTTAAATATACAAATAGACAGACTGGTCTAATTCAAATAAAGGAAGATATTTCAATTTTTCCATTATGATGAATATTTTTATATTAAAACTTGATTATAATCACAAGACAGTTATGATGTATGTTTCCTCAGCAGCCTATAAAGCTATAACTACTGAAACCAATTTGGGTAAAATATGGAATGAACATTAAGTTACTTTAAATTGGTCAAAATCCAGTAAAAAATTAGTTATTGCAGGGTTAAAATTAACCAAATCCACATAGATAAGTCCTCAACAACATCCAGAAAGGAAAAATTCTGACTGAATGACAAGTAAAACTAAATTCACATGGATAAAGTTATCAGGGTAAGCTGGTTTAACCTGGCATTCATGCATATAAACCAATCAAACTATGAAAAAGTATTACCAAGAGGGGTTTCAAAAAGTTTGCTTACTTGAACAGAAAGAATTCAGATTGATTAATAAGTAAAACTGAATTGACATAGATAAAGTTATCAGTATAAGCTGGTTTAACCTGGAGTTCATGCATATTAACCATTAATAAATATAGACCAATAAAATTATAAAAAAGCATTAGGTACCAAGTAGTGTATAAAGTTTGCTTACTTGAACAGTAACCACAGCTTCTTGGGTCAACAAAGTTTTTGAGGGGTCAGTGGGGTCTGGAGTGTATTTAACAGTTTCATCCACTGCAATGTACCGACAGAATGTAAGATTTGATGTCTTCAGTGTCATCAGACGCTCATTTGGGTTCACCTCAGACTTTTCACTGGCATAGCATATTTTGGCTGTGCCAATAAGCTGTAAAAATATATTAGTGACGTTACTAAACTTATATTTAGCTTTGCAATGAAGATTACAATGTAGCTATATTCGATTGTTTATATTAATATACAACAAAGACGAAAATGCATTTTTGAAACATATCTTACCGCTTGCGCCCAGCGTGGAAAAAACCACTTGGAACTGACGAGTCTGTGAGTGTGTAGAACTCCATTCACGACCTTCCGATCGACTACATCGATCCCGATGACAGCGGGGTTCATAGGATTGGGATATTTCCTCCATGCCGCCTGAGCAACGGTCTCCCAAGGATGGCTGCAATATACACATTTTAATCAAGACCCAACTAATATGTTGTGCTGTTGTTTTAGTTTAATATAACGATTGTTGCGTCATAAATACCAACTTAAATGTGTGTTCCGAGGTCCAAATCTTCATAGTTGGCCAATTAGTTATTTTTTTTTTTGCACTAAATATAAAGCCCGAGATAACTATGCCTATCTCTCTAATTTTGCGGAATTTGGACAATCCGTGTTCTACATTACGAATTACTATCGTTTAAAACATTACTACCTCTCTTTACATTCGACACAAGAAAGATGCAAGAAAGGAAAAGGAGACCTTGAACATAGATCATAGACATAAAAAACACTATAGGGATCATAGATCACAAAATTAAATTGTTCCTGGTCTGTGATTAAATTCATCATACTTGTAATCATAGATTACTATATATTATTGATATATTACCACAGATAATACTAATGCTTTGAACCAAAGACATTTCATTATAACTAGACCAACCAGTCGCGGAGCAGCGCCAGTAAAGCAGGAGCGGAGTAATCTGGGACTGTATTGGGACTGTGACTCACTCACCAACAATCTAACTGTGCCGTAGACAGAGAAAAGCTATAGACGCTGGTAAAGCGTGTCGCAAAAAGAGACAAAAACTAACCTTTAACACTACACCGCACCATGATTTTTTGTTTTGAATCGTTGTAATAATATGTGTAAGTTTATAAAAGTGTTCAACACCTAATTTAACTTGAATCGGACATAACATAATCGTAAAAACTGAATTATAAAGTAATACGATAGCTAACTGTTGGTCCGCTGTCAAACTTTGTTTAGCAAAGTAGTGTGACTAAAACATAAAAAACGTGACACGCTACGTGAAACAAAAGATCTTATCGTTCTATTTCTTTTCTTTACACGACATCGGCGTAAGTTGCTCTTTGTCTTGTGTGAATGAAACATAAGATAACAATTTGTCTATAGCTTTTCTCTGTCTACGAACTGTGCTTATCCCTTTGCTTATCCTGTGATATGCCCCATGGATATGCCTGTGATATAGTAACATTTTATCGTAAAAACTTTTTTGCTATATCTTCCGAGGGAGTGGGCTGGCTATCCTTAACACAGATTCATAAAATCTAGCTAGGATAGTCAGTTCTTGATCTTACTACATGTCATTCAATGAGCACCTAAATTATATTAAAAGATAAAGTGAAAGATCAAGCCTATTATGTAAAAAATTTGATGGTGAAAAAATAAAGATTTTATTTTATTTTTTATTTTATCGTAAAAACTAACTAATCTATGAACCCTGTGCTTCCTTTTCGTCTGTTGCATTAGTAGTCTATGGCTAGTTTCGTGGTTTGTGGTCTATGGTCTGTTTTTCTTCCGGCGCGGCGTCAAAGTCCGGCGTCAAAGTTTTCCAATTTTTTTATTGAGTTTATTTCTTGGTTCTTGCCTAATTATTATTATAATATAATAAATTTATGCATTGTATCTTAACAAATAATTTATAAGCTCATAAAATTAGCACAACTATATTCTACTACCACAATTTAAGGTAAGAGTAAAACTTAAAGTGTACCTACTTTTATAATGTTTTGTGTTATGTTGCGCTTACATGTTGCCTTTTGCGAACTGCCTTAGGCTATAATGATAAGGTCGATGGATAAGGTGCTTGATAGCTGATAAAAATATTTTTTTATCGTACTATTTTCTTTTAATTATTGCAGTTTTGTTTACACAGGGTTAAGGAAGTTTAAAGTATGTCTAACAAGGCAGAGGAAAATTCTTTACGATATAGACGAGCTCAAAGTGTAACAACAGCTGAAGAAATTACAGAGAAGGAAAAAAAAGCTCGGCGATCTCAATTAGATAAACCGTGAGTTGAAATAATAGCTAAATAGATAGATAGAAAATATTTTATTGTACATCATTACGAAACGAAAAAAAAGCAAATAAAATAAGCAGCAAAACAAATATGTACCTACAATTTTTATCCTGGAAAAATACATTTTAATTAATTGCCAATATATTTTCAGGATACACAAACCTCGGGATTCTTTATTCTCATGGAGCTCTGAGTTCACAGACTTCACTGGATTAGTAAACTGGGGATTCCTTATGCTCACAGTGGGTGGGCTTCGTTTGTGCCTTGAAAATTTTATAAAGTTAGTTCTCTCTTTTACTTTGACTCTCTGTTTTTCTTTGATTCTTTCTTTCTTTAACTTTGGGTTGCCACTTATAAAGAAGCAGGTGTATTGATGTTGAAGCTTGTTTCCAATAGAGTGAACTGGGGATTTCTTATGCTCTCAGTGAGTGGGCTTCGCTTATGCCTTTAAAATTTTAGAATATCAATTGTCTTTTACTTTTGTTCTCTACTTAACTAGTGAATTTTAACTTACTTAGATTTTAGGATATGATTATAGATAAATCATTTTCTACAATATTCATACTTATCTCTTTAAAACTAAAATAAATCTTGTAAACTTGAACTTAGTGAGTTTCAACTTACCTTTGTTCATTTTACAGATATGGTATCCGCGTGAATCCGTTTGAATGGATTATTGTGTTGACTGGCTATAACCAAGGGAACAGACACCAGTATCCTTCAATCATTTTGCTAATTTGTAAGTTATTTTACTGAACATGTTTGATTCTTTTTTCATAACATTATATCAAACTAATGAACAGAAAGTAATACCTATTGATTTTATTTTACTAAGGGCCGATTTTTCAATAGCCAGATTAACTACCTGAGGAATAAATTTGAAACATATGCCATACAAAATCAATCAAAACATCATATTTATTCCCTAGTTAACGCTGATTATCTGGCGATGGAAAAATCAGCCCTAAAGCATATTTTATTTGTAACAATCATAATAAGTAGATGTATTCTCCAGTCAGTGTGGTACCTGCAGTTCTGGCTCTACTGATTGAAAAAGCAATTGCTGTGGTAAGTTAGTAAGTTTTACATTTTACTTTGTGAATTCTGTCTATTTCAACTAAATAAATAAAATAAATACAGGTTGTTGGTCTACATGCAACTAAACTATAAATTCTTAGGAACATTCTCTTAATGTTACCACTTGGCAAGTAATATTGAACACTAAAAAGTTTGTGGCATACTCACTACCCAGGGTTTGAAACCCATAACCCTATAATGAATTCATATATTATATCTCACTTATGTTACAAATATCTGGGTGACTGAGCTTTGCTCGGTAGTTTAACTACTGGCCAATAAATTCGACATTTTCTAAAAATAAATCCTAGCTCGATTTATCGCCCCCAAAACCCCCTGAATACTTAATTTCATGAAATCATTTGAGCCGTTTCCGAGATCCAGATTATATAGAAATATATATATATATATATATATATATACAAGAATTGCTCGTTTAAAGGTTTAGGATTTGTGTGTGATAAGTGTTGAGACCTGAGAGAAATGCGGACTCGCCGCCCGCTTGGCGCTTACTACTTCCTCGATGGTGCCTGTATAGTAATGTGACTGGTACAAAACGTGATTGTGACGTCACACACTCAGTTCTCAACTTATCGTGCACGAGTTGTACTAAATTTCAATTTATTAATGTACAAAGTTAATGTAACTTGTATTTTTTAGGATATCATATCACCAAAGTTTGGTATTGGCCTGCAAGTGTCCAACATAGTGTTTGAGATATGTCTTCCAGTTATCGTGCTGTATTTTAAAGGACCAGAATTCAGTTTTGGTATGAAAATAGCACTTATAAGTTTTTAATACACAAATGTGGTAATTGCTTGAAATATTAATTTTGAATATAAATTAATTAGCGTACTGACCTTTGAAAACAAAAAGGGCACAACATTACATGAATACAATACTAGATTACAATATTTAATTTTATTCTTTTAAACGTCAAAACTGAACAATATATTTATTGAATTTTAATACCATATTCTACAATTTGTTTAACATCAAACAGGTGAAATTAAGCTGAATAAACATGATCATCTAGGGATAGGTATTTAGAATACATACAACCGTATGTATTCTAAATACCTGTTATACCTATATATTCTAAATCTCATAAAAATGGTATAAGTATTGATTTCGTTATTTTCAGTGGGAATCTCGACTGTGTGCATGATCTATTTGGTGCTGTTTTTAAAACTTTGGAGTTATGTGCAAACTAATCATTGGTGCAGACAGGGCCAGAAGGGAAAACAGTATAAAAATACCCTACGCCGTCAGAGCTTATCTGCACCTAATTGGAGTAAGTATTGCTTTATTTACCATAACGTTTTACAATATATGAAACATGTTATCAAGCATACTTGAGGGATGTCTTCCAGATTGAAAGACTGGTGTCCTGTTTAGCACTATTCTAGCGCTGGAAACTGTATCCGATCATCACCAATATAAATCTAAGGATGAGCCCATCTTAACGACGTAAACCTTCTTACAAGAAAAAAGTAGCACCATCTGTCAAATTTTCCGCTAATACTTCACAATATGGCAGAAAAATGCCATTTCCCTTCCCTGTAGAAACGCGCATGTGGACTAATAACAAGTATAATTTTGGCCGCAGTTCATACACATTACTGCGGTTGACTTACGACTGACGGCGATGGTATCAAAACAAACATTTTGACACCAGCAAACTGGCCACAAAAAAACTTTTGACAGCAAATCTTAGCCTTCATAATGGCGCCGCATGTCACGCAAGCCTGGGCTAGAATGAGTATATGGGGCGTCTCCATAGTTTTGATATCTCATAGGTCTACCATCCTTCTTGCTCATGACAGTGAAAAAAGTTCTTTATTCACTCAAAACTCAAGAGTTGGGTTGATGAACAGTAAGGCCGCTTGTTCATCGCACCCAATGACGAAATACGCTTAGCTAAGAGGACGGGAAAGACTTATGTTGAAGCCAAAAATTTCTCAAATATGGCGTCGCGCTTCATATTATTTCGGTACCGCTGTCAGCTCATACTGCTGTCGGTCGCATACGTTATTAGCGCCATTTTACTGTTTTGACAAATAAAAAGAGGTAATAGGAGCCTAAAAATATATGCGTGACGTCAATAAGTGCTCACCTTTATGTTACATCCATGATCGCACCACACGAGAACGAGATTATATGAAGTCCGGCCTATGTAGCTTGCGCACGTAGGAGATATGTTTCTCAATTTATGTCGCTCTGTTTTCTTTGTTTATCAATATGGGTCAAAAAGAGAAAAGAAATCGACAAAAGTGGAGAGACATATCTGTACGCGCGCATTCTTGCCCTGCTGGGCGTGCCTGAATGTATGACTGTTACTTCGACGCTGTCAGCTCGTTGTCGGTGACGTCCTTGCGACGGATGCAGTGGTCAAACGGCCTAATAAGTAAATTTTTTACGACGTCTCCTGAAAAAGCGGCGTATATTTAACATTTGCTAAAAATCAACAAACGTTATATTTACAGATGACCTTGTTAACGCGGAACAGGAGCGTAAGTTTAATAGTGACATTTTAGTTGTTGCACTGCACTAATATAAAGCACTAATACAAAAGCTGATTGCACCGTTTGAATTTTTTTTGCACATTATTCCCATATATTTATTTGTTCATTTGTTTTGTGTGTGCGCTTTGTAACTAATATTACTACAATTTGTATAGATAAGTGTGCGGAGTGTGATTACTGATTAGAAATGGTGGTTTATTTTATTGCATAGCATCCTAAAAATATGCTATATCTAAGATATTGCTTTAATTTAATCATACTATTAAAAATGGGACATTTTCTTAAGGAGCACACCACGGCTGTGCCCGCGAAATTCAAATTTTTCGTGGTTTTTCGCGATTTTTAAGCTAATAAGATATAATAGGCTTATGGCCGTCAAATTGCGATAATCCCAATATCTTCTTCACGTGTTTATATAAAAATCTCTGCTCGAAAGTGTCGAGTTAAAGAAATTAGTCCAAGATTTGCGAGTTACTTACATAAAACTCGATACTCGGATTAATTTCCTAGGATACACATTTTTATGCAAAGATTTTGATATAATCATGTAAAGATGATACTGCCATTCTCGCAAATTAATTGCCATAAGCCTATCATGTCTAATTAACGTACAAATTGCAAAAAACCACGAAAATTTTGAATTTCGCGGGCAGACCCGTTGAGTTCACGTTAAGATTCATATTCAGAGAGAAGACTGAATAGAAATGCCCCCAACGCAAGAATGATATTTTGTACATAGAGTAAAAATAAAATAAATCGCTGTGCGTTTAGTCTTACTAAAACTCGAAAATGGTTTGATGAAAGAAAGAAAGAAAAGAAGAAGGAAAACAAGTTTATTTAGGACAAAAAAGATAAAAAGGAATACAAAAAAGATTACAGAAAAAATAAATACAAAACAATGATGGATTAAAATAATTTATTTTGTATCTGTTAGCTCAATATAATAGCGCAATAACAGAATAACGTCGATTGGATCAGCTACTGCTTATATAATTCAGAAAATCATAGTTGAATGATATTGCTGGTAAAAATTTATTTTAAAATTTTCAATCAGAGTAAAAACAAAAAGAGCAGAGAAAACAAACACTTTTTAGTAGCAAAAAAGCATTGCGTGCTCTCATAATTCATGTAACTTTGTGCTCAAGCATGTCCTTGTCTCCAGAGTCGATGGAAGATGAGAAAGTAGACGGCAAATCTTGTGGTCTGGTGAAATATCCCGAAAACTTGAACCTGAAGGACCTCCTCTACTTTCTCTTGGCACCCACCCTTTGCTACGAATTGAATTTCCCGCGCACGACACGGTGAGACCCGCATATGTGTATCCGAGCATGACTGTACATCTTCTAATTGTCTCGACCGTCTAACATTGGTAACATCGCCCGTAGCACTGCGCGTTAAGGGTGAGCGGGCGGCAGAACTTCGACCCCACACTGTTCTGAGAACATCCATACCTGTAAAGTTGCAGTATTTTTTCCATAATTTATTTATATTAATGAAGCAACATCATTTTATCTTTAACTTATACAGGGTTATATAAAAAATACCAAATTCCTCTCGGCCGGTATTTGTTTACATTGAAGCTAACAACTTTTGTTCTACGACGAACCAATGACGAACTTCAAATTTCGAACGATCATTCATGCATTTACCCAGATTTGGAAGAACTGGGAACCAATATGACGTAAGTTAGTATTTGTGAGTAAAGCTTTTATTGAAAACCCGCGACGATTATTGCCATTAACCTACAATATGTTGTAATGAGTTCACTAATAGCAGAAAACTAAATCCAATTTTAAATTGACCGGCAAATGTTGCAGTACTGCCTTTACCGAAGAATTTAAGTTAAATATAATGTGATATATGTTGCTTCATTAAGTATCAACTGTAATTTGGCGAAGCTAAGTATACCGTTCGTTCAAAAACAAAAACCTTGAACTAAACAATGAAAAATATAATTTAGACCGAGTTAACTTTGATTGATATACTCGTAGCTTGCAAATATAATTTGAAACAATAAATAATATTTATGTACATATAGTTTTTTCATTTTCCAGTATCCGAAAGAGGTTTCTAATAAAGAGGCTCATTGAAGTGGTGTTTGGCGTGAACCTGGTGCTGGCGCTGTTCCAGCAGTGGATGATCCCGTCCGTGACCAACGCCGTCGACCCCTTCTCGGAGATGAGCTTCATCAAGATCACTGAGCGCTTGCTCAAACTCGCCGTAAGCTATGCAACTTTACGTACAATAAAACAAACTTCTTTGCTTCTTCACTTCGTTCGGTAGGGTTAGAACAAGGTTTTAGTACAAGTTAGAGACTATTCGCTTTGAATAATTGTTTGTGGATTTCTCTGTACATCTACGGCCATCGCCCCAAGCCGACACATTGTAAACTACGCTTTCGTCGGATGTTCTCTTCCTTTCGTAAAGGGGTCGATGGTTCGAAAACCTTTGGGTGGTGACCACTTGTCCCTTGTATTGTATGCGTTTGTGGAAACTGCCTAACGGTGAAGCATCATGAAGGCGGCATGCCTGAAAGTTCACCACAATGTTCTCAAAGATATGCGAGCCAGACGCCCTAAAATGTAGATGTATAAATGACAAATTTCACAAAACATATTGCCATAAGCTTACTATGTATAATTAGCCTACTCCATAAGAAAAACTAAACAAAATTTGAATACGGTGGACAAAAACCATATACGAGTACCTGAAGTTCTTCACGAGAAAAGTAAATAGGCATTACCCCTCATTGTTGCTTTCAATAAGGCATGATTGTCATCAAGTGCAAGCCTATATACAACTATTAGGGCGCGTGAGTGCGCGGGCCACATGTGGCCCGCGTGCAGTCTTCCCGTCAGGTATCGCCGTCATCTCCATCGCCCATTGGAATCCGATTGGCAATGGGCTAAAAGAATTACCTCGGAGCACGGTCATGGATTTAAAGATAGTTAAGGGCTGTTTGAATAAAAAATACACTGAACCTCATCCAATGAGGTTCAGTGTATTATACAATAAAATGTCGTTTTGTATACCGCAGGTGCCGAACCACTTGATCTGGCTGTGCTTCTTCTACCTGTCGTTCCACTCGTTCCTCAACCTGATGGGCGAGCTGCTGCACTTCGCGGACCGCAGCTTCTACAACGACTGGTGGAACGCGCGCAACATCGCGGAGTTCTGGAGCTCGTGGAACATGCCCGTGCACGTGTGGGCCGTGCGCCACGTCTACATCCCCATCACGGCGCTCGGCTTCAGCAAGGCGGCCGCCAGCATCGTCGTCTTCTTCATATCCGCCTTCTTCCACGAGTACTTGGTAAATGTTCTTGCTATGCTGTGCTTCTGCTACCTGTCGTTCCACTCGTTCCTCAACCTGATGGGCGAGCTGCTGCACTTCGCGGACCGCAGCTTCTACAACGACTGGTGGAACGCGCGCAACATCGCGGAGTTCTGGAGCTCGTGGAACATGCCCGTGCACGTGTGGGCCGTGCGCCACGTCTACATCCCCATCACGGCGCTCGGCTTCAGCAAGGCGGCCGCCAGCATCGTCGTCTTCTTCATATCCGCCTTCTTCCACGAGTACTTGGTAAATGTTCTTGCTATGCTGTGCTTCTGCTACCTGTCGTTCCACTCGTTCCTCAACCTTATGGACGAGCGAGAATGAAACGCTTTTTAAGTATGTCTAGTCTTAAAGTGTATTCGTATACTGTCACCGTTTCGTGGCACTAACTGTAAGATATTTCCGCAAACTGGCAGGTTTGATACCCTTGATGTAGTAGATAGTACATCAAATCCGTGCCCTCGTTCCAGGTGAGCGTGCCGCTGCAGATGTTCCGCATCTGGGCGTTCCTCGGCATGATGGCGCAGCCGCCGCTGTCCGTGATCTCCAAGCTGGTGCAGGCCAAGCTGGGTGACCGCTGGGGCAACATCATCGTGTGGAGCTCGCTCATCCTCGGCCAGCCGCTCGCCATCATGATGTACTACCACGACTACGCGCTCCTGCATTTCACGCCCAAACCATAACCAGTGCATTCATTTTGTAATATGAAGCGTAAGAGCGGTTTCGCACTACGTCCGATCCAAATTCGATCCGTACACGAGAAAATAAGGATCTAAAAATTTTGTACCAAATTCTAGAAGAGAGACCACGGTACTTTGTCTCTCTCTGGTTCCTCTCTTTTGCTATATTTGCCTCATGTGACAAAAACTATTAATAAAATGGACAAACTGTAGTGCTTAAACTTCCATAGAAATAGTGCTACGACTATCCCGGGTCGGAAGTAGTGCGGAACCGCTTTTGATAATTTATCGGGTTGGAACAAATTCGAGGTTAGGTCTGTTCAAGATGCGGCGTAAAAAAATATGTTGTCGATTGTCGATTGATCGATGTGTAAAGTCGATTTTCATCAAACAAATCGACAATTCAAAAGTTGACGCGTTACCAATTAGTGCTAGTTAATATGGCTATCTCTATATTCTGCCGATTAGCGAATTTGCTTAAACCCGAATTTATCAAATCCAGAATTTGTCGGAAAAGTTGTGCTGTAGGGCACCACTTCGCTTGTTGCAACTGTATGCTTGTTTCAAACAAAATGTTCCAAACTAAAATGCTTCGTACACAAATATACATTATCTGCATATTCACACCGTTCCGAAGTAAATATGTTGCTTTTGGTTGAATTGCGAAAACAGTTTTTTGACTTGGCAGACCAGGGTTAATCGCTAGACCCATAAGTATCGCTGATAGCATTTTGTGCTTGGAATTTCACGTCTACTGGCGAAAACCGCATCAAAATTGGTGCTTTCAGTCACGAGGAAACCTCAAAAAACATGAGTCTGTCGATAAGTAAGCAAACAAACAAGCAAGCAAGCATGTTAGTCGAAGCGATAATTCAACTTGCAAACAACCTATCGAATTCGTTTTTTTTTTCTATCGGTTCGAAGTACTAACCCGAAGGAGTTGTATAGTTTTTGGTAAAATTTGGATGGCTAGTAGCCGAGATATGGGCAAAAATTTTTGCGAAATTTACTTCTATCGTAGTAAACTTTTGTGAACGGTGTGATACGATGTCTGCTGCATGCGAAGACTTCTTTCATCGATACTAGTTATTCATTAATATACAAATCAATTTAATTTTAGTGAAATTGGATGGTATTCTTCTCCAAAAGAGATTACATGACAAACATACATGGCCATAATTTATTTAAGTGCATTTTTAATGAAAGCATTTATTTAGATAGTGTTTTTAGATTTTTTTTCGAAGGGTATCTATTATATTGTTTAATTGTTATTATTTTGTAGTTTATTAAGTATTTAAATTTATAGCCATATTAAAGAATTTGGGGGTACGTTAGCAGAAAGACTGAAATTGAATTATTTGAAGAAAATTGATTTTAATACTAATTTTAGTACTATTTTGCTTAGCAATAATGAATATTTCTTGTTCAATATTTCTTAATGTGACTAAGCTTTTTCATTTTGATTAAAAAATATTCTTGCTTGAAGCAAAGTAGTGTAATAATTATTTGAAGGTAATTGGAAAAGATCCGCTCATAAGTAAAGTTGTCCATATTTAGTAAATGTTTGGTAACACAAAATCTACATGTATTATATTTAGAGGCTCGAAATATTGTGATGATGATAATATTATAATATGATTATAATCATTCCTGTTTTATGATTGAACTTAAAAATATTTAATTATTGTCTACTTATTACTTTAATTAGAAAAAGTAACACATATACCTTATTTTTTACTGGATGTATTTGTTGCTAGTTGTTGCTTACTAACAACACAAAGAATACAGAATATTTTTATACAATGTGGTCGATTCTGTTGTGCAAAATCTCTAAACTAAACTAATTTAAAATAGTGCTATCCTTTTCCATAGGGAGCAGTTTGAAAAGGATAACACTATTTTAAGTTAGTTTAGTTTAGAGATTTTGCACAACAGAATCGACCACAATGTATACTTTTTAAACTACTGAAGATATATTTTATAAAGTTTAGGAAAATAACAAATGGGTGGTATTGTAAGGCAATATTTTAATAGATACTAACTTATTAATTTTATTATTTTTATTTCGGGTATTAGAGTATAAGTTGGAATTTTTACTGTATTATAAATAAAATATTTTTAATAAAGTTATTACATGCCATAGGTAGCAGCAAGAATTTATGAAAGTGCAAACATACTGTGATACACAAAATTCACAATCAATATTATGATTAATTATTATTAATAAAGATATTTTGTATTATGTTATGTAATTATATCCAGCAAATAATTATTTCAATGATTATGATATTCTATTGTTTGTTACATAATAATACTTTTTTCAATAAAAGCATGTTAAAACTATTTTCATTTTGTTTTTGAACCTCATAAAATAAATATTTTCAGATTCTACCTACATTCCTACAATCCCACTTTAAAAATTTTACAGTATAAATAGTCTTAAATTTATTTAAAGTAATTAGTATAGTTACTTTATTTGTTTAATTTTAAAGTAATCTGTGTTTGTGATGCTGTTAGCATTCAATTGCCTAAGCGTGCAACCTCTGACTTGGCAATATGACATGTGCAAGAGTCAATGAACGATAATCTGATTACATTGAAGGTCACTGCATATCTATCACTACAAGATTTCCCTATTTACTACAATGTAAGCGTTTAAAGAAGGAAAGTAAACTTATTATAATTATGTTAAAATAATCGTATGTATAAGTAACCTCGTTCAACGAATCGGATGAATCTAGGAAAATTACTTATGATAATTCCTAAAGAAATCCCGACACCACTGCCTGCCATGGCATGCCACTACAACTTTATCATTTCAAAATTGACACAGGGTGGCTGTTCCGTATCTTTGTCAGTTACAGTGATGTTCACTTGTCTATGGTTCGTTATACATCGCTGCTTTATTAAGTGAAACGAAAGTAAGATATTTGGTGAACCTTCGATGGATAAAAAACATATGTCAAATGAGCTCGTTGAAGATCACTGAGTGTTCATCACTGAGATACAGATTAGGGATCCAGGTCTGGTGGCAGGCTTCCGTGTGGCTAGTTGCCACCGTGCCTTACGCCCCTTCCAAGTTAGTACTTAGACTGCCTTGTCATGTACATACCTATGCATAATCAAAGCCTACCATCAGTTCCTACACTAGTTCACTAACTTGTACCTGCTTTAAATAATCGAGTGTGACAGACGGACGGACGGACGGACGGAGAAAGTCTCACCATAAGGGTTCCATTTTTACCATTTTGGTATGGAACCCTAAAAATGAAAATTAGTTGGTAGGTATAGTCCTCACCAGCAAAGAAGTCCCGCGACATAAACATGTACTAATATTGACAGCTGTTTACGAGTCACGAGTGCAAGTGAGAGGGTAACATTTAATAATGTGATCACAGCGCCGCGTCTGCGGGACTTCTTTTGTGGAAAGGACTATTCACTATAGGTTCCGCTCAACTAGACCCGCCGCACGACAGTCGACACTTAAGAGTCTACTGACCCGTTTAACAAAAGTATTTCGGAACCAGATATGACCAGGAGCATAGATTATTACTATATGAACCCGAATAACACCACAACATGATCGAAATTTTTGCACGAACAATGATTTTGGTATTACGTTTGTATGGGAGACATCGCGGGTTAGTGGACTCTTAAGTAAATAATGTTATTGATGCAACCTACATACATAACGATGCGAACTTTGTTTTATCGTCTGAGTAGTAAGTTACACATGTTAAAATGTCTTTCATCACGTGACCGAGAGTTGGTAGGAATGTAAGTATGAAATATAGGTAGGTAAGTACCTACAATCTAATAATTATTATAACTTGTTTTCGTTATACTGGAAATAGGCCTCGACTGAAGTCTGAAAAACACGTCGACTCTTGATGGCGTTCGTCCACTTGGTGGGGTAGGATTTCTGCCAACACTGCGTTTCTTGGTGCGTGTAGAATCACCTTGAATCCTAAACGCAGGTAAGTAGTTCAATTATACGAGCTGATTTGTGCACTTGATTAGGTACATAATGACGATTTTCACTGCAAGACTAAAAGATATTATATTTAAATACTTAATTTAAAATTAATTTTAATTTTATATACTTAACTCTCGCAGGCATTTTGTAAGATTCCACTCTTTACATACGGCGCCGTCAGTTTAATATAAAAATTCGCCGTTTCTTTATGCCGATGGCTATAAACGTACCGCTGTTTTGTAATTTGGCAAAGGCAAAATGACTTCAACGTTGGTTGTTTATTAGAAATAGTCACAGAACCCAACTGCCTCACCCCGCCACCAAGCAGTCTTGTTTGTCCTAGCCCTAGAGTGTTTTCTTTTAAAGCGGAATCGCGGAGGGAGAGCAACCCACAGGCCGTTACAGCACCGCTGTAGCAAAGCACAGACTCCCGGGCGAGCCGGAGCAGCATATACCGAGGCTGTGGAAGTGAGCGTGTATTTCTCATTCTCCTTAGTTCGATGGGATGGCACCTAATACCATAGGAGAGATAATATCGTGTTGACTGTTGAGGTGCCGCCCCTATAGGTACACACAATTATAAGTTGATTTCTTCCTATAGCAACCGTCCTTGAAAGTTTATAGGGTAAGGCAATGGGAACTGGCAAAACGTAGGTAGTAGGATAAAAGGGATGGTGCCATGGTGGAGTTCGACAACTAAAAGGTTGCATGCAAATGTCACTCCAGGCGAGGGTGGCAGCCGGCGGTCGGCAGATCAATTGATGAAGAGGCTTCGATAGGCGCGCTACGTGTCCCGCCGCCGGGAGCGCGCCACTCGACCGCGCTATCGCTCTCTAGTCTACCTGTGACGCTTCGCCTATTGTTTGACATCAAGAGATACGTCGCTGTAACGAAAAAAAATACACTGGGAATGTAATTTTTACTTTACGCTACCTATTTTTAGGGCTCCATACCAAAATGGTAAAAATGCAACTCTTAAGTACTGTGAGCTTTTCTTCGTTCGTCTGTCAGTCTGTCACACTCAATTATTTCAGTAGGTAGGTAGCAAAGTAACAGTCGTTTAGCGTTGACGACAGTAGATAAAAATGTATGGACAAACCACGTGACTAGAAAAACCACGTGACCGAATAGAGGAAAACAGGAAAACACGCTGTTTTTGAAAATCGAGTAGGTACAACAACTTCTTTCTCGCAGACTAAGTAGACGTAGATAACTTTAGCGTACTTCGCATTGATTGTCAGTTGTTACTCCCTTATCTCCGAAGTTTATTGATCGAAAAATCTCGTTAAAATATTTTTTCAGGAAAAATTAAATGAAGTAAATTTTTTTTTTTTTACGCTATACAAGTTAGTACTTGACTGCGATCTCACCTGATGGTAAGTGATGATGCAGTAGAAGATGTTAGCGTACTAACTTGGAAGGGGTAAGTTATGTTACCCCAATGGTTTCTACACAGCATCGTACCGGAACGCTTAATCGCTTGGCGGTACGTCTTTGCTGGTAGGGTGGTAACTAGCCACGGCCAAAGCCTCCCACCAGACCAGACCTAAGCCAAATTAGAAATTATAAAATTCCAAAGTGGCCCGTTGCGGGAATTGAACCCGCGACCTCCCACTCGAATCCGAGCGTGCGTCCCCTGCGCCACGGAGGTCGTCTAATTAAAATTAATTAAAGCCATTTCAAATGATAACCCATATAATATACTTATCTCACTGAAATGTTATCTTCCCGATTTTGCCCCTTTTTTAAATAAAAATAAACATGAGTTTTTTGCCTGGAGACACCAGGTTGTACGTACTAAGTAAGTACTTAATTAGCGGGAATCGAAAATAAACAGGAAAGACTTGTAGACCGTATTCCAACCAGTCGGAATTCGGATAGACAATAGGTATAGAAGTAGTGGGTGGAAAGGGCGCATTACCGCACGCCGCCGCACGGGTAGGTAAGTAATCATGTAATAACATTTGCGGCGGGCGGCGCGGCTAACAATGTTGACCGTGCCGAGCAAACAGCGGCGTCAGCCCACGGCTCGCCGCACTCGCGCCCCGCGCCGCATGCCGAAGCGCCCACCAGAGCCAAAGATATTATGAATTTTGGAAAAGTACATTTCGATACTAGTGCGGAAAGTATATCATTTCTTCACGAGTTAAGACTTAAGGTTAATAGGTCCAAGCCGAAGGCGCGTGTCTACTATAGCGAATAGTGGAAATGACGATTCCGCACGCGTATTGAACGATGTTTTTAATACTTTTGACTTTTGCGGAAAAAAACATCGAAGGAAATCTAAAGAGATTACTAGTATGAAAAGGTAGGTATGCGGTAAAACATAGGTACATTTATGTAAAAAATGCGTACAGGAAACTTTTTAAAACTTTCAAGTGTTTGGACAGGTACGTAGATATTATTATACAGAAGGAAAATAAAAAGTAGATACTAGTGCGGATAAGACTAATTTTCCGCAGTCATACGCCTGGAAACGTCTACTTTTAAGTACCTATGTATTAAAAATTTATAATTTGTATGAGAATGGCAGTTGTCTACGCAGAAGTCACGTTATTAATTTAGGCGCCTCAGCGGTATTCACCAATTTTACTCACTTGTGCCATAAACTACTATTATAGTTTTTAAGCTGCAGCCTGCAGGTCACTAAAATTCGCTGTGTCTGAGCGTAGCGCGTATCGCAATTGTGCCTTAGCTATAAAATTCAGCAATTTAAGTTTTTCAGATAGGACAAAAACTATCAAAGTACCTACAGCAGCGATTCTATACCTACCTATTATAAAGATTTTGGCTTTAATTAAGTAAAATAATAATGTATGTATCTATATGCTTTTAATTATCGGTTGTGGCAACAATAATAGGCGCATCGTTTCAATTATTTGCGGATAATAAGGAAGGGTTAAATGTTTAGAGTGCGCAGGTCGCAGTCGGTGATTAAATGTAATTCGGGATTACGCTGACTTGTTAACCCTCGGGTGCAGCGGTGCGTGAAATCACTTTGTTCTAATGTTAGCCACTAACTGCCGCGGTTTATTATTATGAACCGTGATTAATTACAATGACTCCCTACTCCCTAGGCCCTACAATCCTAACTTGTTGGCCAATTTTGTTTCTTTCGTGGATGCAGCTACATCACCTATTGGCATGTACTTAAATAAGCTTAGACCAACTTTTTAATTAGTTACACAGTTAATTAGTAAAAATTAAGTTCCTTTTGCTTCTTCCTTTCTTTGGACATAATATTATTACTTACCTATAGTAATGAATTATTATGGAGCTACGATAGGTATACATATATATTTTTTTAAAATATCAGGTGTAATATTTCAGCTGTAACATAATATACCTATGCCTAAGTATATGTGTGTAGTGTATATACCTACGTTTAAGTAGGGTACTTAGGTACCTATGTCGTACTCGTATGCTGAGTTGCAAGTGTGTGCCGTGTTTGTGTTGCGATGTCTTGGTGTCGGCGAGCTCGTGCCGGCAATGATAAAGGCTGTGGAGCGCTGCGCGCGTCGCATATCGTCATTGGAGTGGAGGGCGGAGTCTCGCGCCGCCCTGCGTGTGGCGGCAGTCAGTTTCCGGCCGGCGCGCGCCCCGTACGTCTATGGTAGAACACACGCTCGTGGAGTGCTCTCAGGCGGGCGCCATGCAGACCCTCACCCCGCAGCCGCACCGCGAGGCCGACGAGGACCAGCTGGCCGACGAGTACGTGCAGAACTTCGAGCTCGACCATCTCGAGGACCACCATCTCGTGAAGCGCGAGCCGCTAAAGAGCGGCTGGCGCGACCTCGTAGAGTCGCTACCCGCCTGTGCCCGCGCGTACCGCCAGTGGCCCGACGCCGGCCCGTACCCGCAGCCCCACGTCGCGATCGCAGTCGATCCCAGTACGCCGCCGGAAACGCCGCCTGCACTCGTGGGACGCAGTCCTTGCCGCGCGCAGCCCGGCGACGATATCGTTTGGCTCCCTCACATGCGAGAACCGCTCGACATGCGCACCGTCGCCTGCGGCAGCTACGAGGAGTGGGACCGGCGCGAGTGGCGCGAGCACGACCACCACGTCCAACAGGTCGGCATGCGCCCGTCCAGCTCGTGCTCCGCCATGTCGCCGCGCGTGGGCCCGCACCCGTCGTACCAGCCCTCCTCGTGCGGGGACGACCTCATCAGCGACGACTTGCTCATGACCCTGAGCGTCCGCGAGCTCAACAAGCGCTTGCACGGATTTCCCCGCGACGACGTGACCCGGCTCAAGCAGAAGCGGCGAACGCTGAAGAACCGGGGATACGCGCAAAACTGCCGCAGCAAGAGGCTCCAGCAGCGCCAGGAGCTGGAGATGGCGAACCGCTCGCTGCAGAACGAGGTGCACCTGCTGCAGCTGAAGGTGGCGCGCGTGACGCACGAGTGCGACGTGCTGAAGCAGCGGCTGTCGCTGGTGGAGCGCGAGCACTCTGCGCCGCACCACGCGGGCCACGCGCCGCCCACGCCGCACTCGTCGCCCGAGTTCTTCTCGGACCTGTGACGGCAGGGCGCGGGCGCGGCGCCGCGGGCCGCCGCCGCCGGCGCCTCGGCCTCCAGCGCCGCGCCCGCCGCCGGCTCCTCGTGCGCCTGGCAGCGCTACTGAGCGCGGGCGCGGGCGCTGGGGGACTACTCGTGCTTTTGTTAAGTTTGAATATTAATTACTAATGATTATCATCAGTTCCAGTTTTATAGTTTTTTAATGGTGGAACATTGAGGCCGTGAATTCTGAACGCAGGCTATTCAAACACCGTGTTAAATGTATGGTTGTGTATTCATAGCTTCGTTAAAGTATATTATGTACTTATAAAGAAATACATAGGTTAAAATGATGAAATTTACTAACCGAAAAATTAATTAATTATTGTAAATAGTACTTACCTACCTATATAAATCTAACGACTATTGACATAAGAATTTCTGTTTTCTTAATAAAATATTCTTCAAAATTGTTGTTTTTTTTTTTATTTTTTATTATGATATTCTTACAACCCCAAGGTTTACGGATAAAATCAATTATTCTATGAATATAGTACCTATACTAAAAATTTGTCACTTATCTACGTATAAACAGTGCATGTAAAATGTCCACAAAGAAGTATAATTAGGTAAAGCATGGGTAAAGCATATCATCATGATTAGATCATGATAGAGTTGCCATCCAAATAAAATTGAATATAAGAAGTCACGAAAGCGTATGTAATGCAAATTTAAATTAAACCGGTTCTACATTAGGTACTCGTAGGCCATAGCATAAAGTTTCACGAAGTTGAAATGACACTAAGTACTTAGTGCGTTGGAGTGATGGACGTTGATGACTAAATTATCGCGACCACGAGGTAACAATGGAGCGAAATTAAACCGGCCAAGTGCGAGTCAGACTCGCGCACCGAGGGTTCCATACCATAAAAGAAGTAAAACATTGAAAGAATCACTTTTGTTCATGAATTTACGAGTATAATTTATATGTAGGTACTTTTGTTGGCGAACCGCAAACGTAACTTTGTTTTTGGTGGTTTATTGTTATTATCAAAAAAAGTATAATAGTTAGGGAGTTGATTTTATTTTTCCTGTAAAATATACATTAATGTCTATTAATCATAATTATTTCAGATTTTTCGATTGATAAACTTCGGAGATAAGGGAGGGGGAACGGTATTTTTTTCGACAGTTTGCTCAATAAATCCAAAACTATCAGGCATAAAAATAAATAAAAATCGGTTTTAAAATACACAAGTAACGCCCTTTCATATGATACCCCACTCAATATTGTTAACTCATTTTGAAAATTCAAAGTCCCGGTTTTCCCCCCTTTTTAAATATAAATAAAAACATTTTTCAATATTTTATGAGTGCAATGGCGTTGGGTCACTATTACCTAAAACTATTTCAAATTTCAAGTCGATAGCTTTGATAGTTACTGAAATAATCGAGTGTGACAGACGGACGGACGGACGGAGAAAGTCTCACCATAAGGGTTCCATTTTTACCAAATTGGTATGGAACCCTAAAAATATCTGTTGATCGCAACTCTATCATTAATAATAATCTATTTAATCGATTGAAGATCGATGGAAGTTTGCTTTAATTATATTATCAGGTCAAGTAGGAATCAGATCATTTTTTTAACAATTTTTAACATACTGAATTACTTATAAAATTACATTACAAATTATTTTCATCCATTAAACAGATGGGTGAAGGTCGATTTTACTTCGGATGCTAGAGCTTTTCATGCTAGATGCATGAAAGGTGCTTTTAATGTCTAACATTAAAAAGCTCCTCAAGTTAATAGGTACATTTATAATATACGTTATACAAATAATAATATTTTCCTAACTACTTACGTAAAACACTGTGTAAAATGAGACCAATGACTTATTGGAGGTTGTTGAGCAATATTGCAAGTCGGCAAATAAACAAAGATTGCCTAATTGTGCAGTTTATTGAGGTCGTGAGTGTCTTATGTTGGTAATTGTAGTTTTTTATTACAACCTAAAAGCTATTGTTTAATATTTTTATATTTAAATATTTTATTTTGGCAAGTCAATTTTATACCAAAATTTTTTAACCATGTAGCCCTTCCTAATTTCTTGGATTGGTACATTTACCTACTTAAAATCCAATTAAAACATAGGTACTTAGATCACCCAGAAAATTTTCGGTCATAATTTCCTACCGACTTACTTATAGTTATAACATTAGAAAGTGGATCACTTTTGCTACCTATATTTTAGTATGTTTCCTCTCAAATCTGTAGTTTCCACTGACTGTCGCTTACTTACTTATTTACTTACTTGTCAAAATTGCAATATCTGTGTTATGCCATGCTTACCAAGCAGATTTAAAGGCTGGACTGCTTCTGAAGGGCCGATTCTGTTGATATCTACTCATTAAGTATACTTATAGCATTTTTTATACTAGTAAAGAATGATGAGACGATCAAGTCATTCACCTATGACCTAATGTTACCTATCTAAGTGAAAGGTTGCTATAATTACCTACGCTTGTCCCTTTCAGATGCAGTGCGTCCCACAACTATATCATACGATGCTTGCTATATCATACGACGCTTGCCATATCATACGACGCTTGCTATATCATACGACGCTTGCTATATCATACGACGCACTGCATTGCATGCATCACCTTGTGTCATCAGTTCTTAGTAGGTACTCATATCCCAAGAATTGAAAAGAAAAACAAAAATATATTCAAATCCGTCACAACCGTTGTATTATTTTGTGCCACCACTGAGCATGTTTCAATTTCAGCAAACGGACTAGCTTGGTTCACACACTTACTTTTGAAAGCCAGATTTACCTCTAAAATCATATACCTAAACTCTAATAGATACGTATTCAGATAAACATCGATTGGCGTGATTATCACCACAGCACTAACATAAAACTCGTCATCTGGAATTTGTAAACAAGTTGTTTTAAATTGAATCCAGATATGAAATTATACCTACTTATGTACATTGTATGTTGTACATAATAAAATTATACTTATGGATCTTCTCTAATTATATAGGTATAGTTTCAAGTAATCTAAGTATGTGAAAATAAACAGGAAGCCAACATTGTTGCTGCAACCACGATTGCAAGCGAGTTTCTGACGAATTGTAATCTGATACCTCGCGATAATTACAGGAATTGTGAGGTGTTAAGTTCTGGGATAGTAAAATTAATGTTAGGTATTGTTATGTCAAAGCTAGGCTCTTTAAAGATATCTACAATGTAGGCTGATAGGCGATGTCTCTATATACCTAAGTAATTTGTAGGACAAAGTTATACTTAAGTAGGTCTATGTCAATGTGAAGATCATGTGAAGATGACCTGTTTGTAACTACCTAAGTTTTATGTTCCAGGTACTTATTTGCAATTGTTTATGTTGTATGAAAGGAAAAATACTTACGTATGTTTATAGTGGGTAAGTATATGGCTCAGGTCAGAAGTGTAGATGTAGGTAGGTATTGGGTCTATGATGTACCTACCTACCTTACAGAGTAGAGCATAGGTAGGTACTAAGGCATAGTCCAAATAGGTATCTATCTACTCACCATTTAGGTAGTGCGTCTCTAAGCCATTGCAATTGATTAGCCCTGTAATTATCCATCGTTGTCATCCTTGTCATCCTTGGGGATGAATGAACTGCTGTAATTATACTAGCTCAATTAGTTGTAAGAGCCTTTGTGAAGTGGTGATAACACAAAACAAAACCCGGCTGAATTTGTTGTGGGCTTCTTCTCAGTGCAGGGCGCGTTGGAACCCTCGTAAACTTAGTTTTAAGTCGACTTATGTGACAAATACACAAATGTGACAAATATCATACCTTCTGATCTGTTACAAGAGCCTGTATATTAGGCCTATGTGAAATATATAAAGATATTTTGAATTTGAATTTAGCTAACATAAAATTTAAGGATATTGTCCTGAAATTAGGTACCTACCTAAGTACCTACCTATACGTTTGATTACAACGCCTCTTCACTGTGTAGGCACTTCTGTGCTGGGTATGATAACAATTAAAATCTACATGATAAAGGAAAACTGGTTTCAGAGATGTATCAAACAACCACACTTGAATCACAACCTACGGTTTTTAATAACTAAGCACGATATTATCTTTAATTCATCGAAGCTTACAACCTCTCCGAGAGTAGTATTGTATGCCGGTTACATTATTATATATTTGTATGTACCATAGCCTATTCATAGCTATCTTGTAAAGAGAGGCTGCGGAGGGGCCGGGGGACCGGGCGACGGGCGTGCACTCGAGCGCCACGCCCCGCCAGAGCGAGAGGAGCTCTATGCCGCCTATTGAATCTGAACGCAATCAGCTTTTCAGTCTGAAAGAACCTGCGTGCACTCAAACGCTCTAGTTTTAAGGCAGATATTCCAACCGACTCTTACAAACTGGATGCATTTTTTGTTAAGTTTTCAGGCCATGTCCATGCACTCTTCTTAACTACGGAGCGCTTATAAGCTGTACATACCTATAACCTAGTTGTACGTAAGTCAGGCTGTCATGCAAATGGAAGGCTGTTAATGAAGTCGAGGAGAATTATGGGCGTTGTTACTGCGGTCCGGCGGTGGAATGGCCCATTTTGTTGCTATGCATCATCTTAATAGGTAGGTATTTGACACACAATTACTCAATTTTATTAGGGCTACAATAAATGGACGTTACGTAAAAACATCATGATTGTACCTAATAATTATACCTATACCATAAAATCGTTCTGATGACCACAACAGTGAGTTACATTAATGGTAAACCCCAATAGAATAAAAGAAAAAAATCTGAGATTATAAAACAAGTAACAAAACAATAATATTGAATTAGGGACGTACGTACCTATTATGCCTATGGGAAATATGAAAACGCTGAAATGTGAAGCTTTTTACAAAATAGTTTGATCGTAATCTATACCTAACTGAATAGATTTCAATAAGAGGTACAATTAATATAAAATCATATTGACGTTTTACAAGAGCCTGTACGAAGTGTACGTTAGGCCTACGTGAAATAAAGATATTTTGAGTTGGAGTTTTGAATAGTGTGTGCTATTTTCTGCTAAAAATATATCATAATATCTAAATCCTCAAACAATCTTTTATCAGTCGCTAAGTAATTAGTTATTTATTTCTAAAAGTATTTTTAACTCTTCCTTTAAAATAACTGGTGATGACTGCAAAAATCGGTAACTTATCAGAATCGTCTTATAACTGATATTTTGGTTTCGCCATTTTTCTTTTACCCTTTTTTTATCCATAGAAAATGCCTGTCGCATACCCCTCCGTCAGGGGAAACGAATGGATTATGGGGCTTGCACCAACTAAAACCTGTGCTTTGCTACGACAGACCACGTAAGCAGGAGTACAGGATCCTCTTGCGTATTCACCGCGCTCTCGCCAGGTCGCGACCCGCCACCAGAGTGTCAGGCCGTCGCTGCTGTCGGCAGCACGGCTGGCAGCTATCGACCCTCCTGGAAGGCGTCCCGAACAGGTCGCGCCGCCTCCTCGGTGAAATTCGGATGACGGACGCCAGAGGAAGGTGTAAGCACTCCAGCAACCAGTGCGTTTCATGCGAGAGGGATGTGCCGCCGTCATTGTCCCTCTCAACGAGTTCCGTAATACCAAAAATTATGAATGAAAACTTGTAACTTTCTTTATTAACTGGTGTTTTTCTTTATCTGGACAATAAAAACTGTGCTCCTGAACTAATGCGACGTGAGATAGTGTTGTTTTTATTACAAAACAAATAAGCAGAAAATATGTCCTCTTTGACATAAAAATAAGCTAAACTAAATTCGTTTACAATTTCGTTTAACAAAAGTATTTCGGAACCAGATATGGCCAGTAGCATAGATTATTACTATATGAACCCGGATAACACCACAACATGATCGAAATTTGCACGAATTACAAATGATTTTAGTATTACGTTTGTATGGGAGACATCGTGGGTCAGTAGCCTCAAAGTTTTCAATCAACGTCTTTCTTTGGTCACTTCTTTATCTTGCAATATTTAATTAAGTATCTACAGACAAACAAACATAGCTGAAACTAAATAAAAGATTGTAATAAAAATATTTTTCAATTTCTTTTCAGTGCAATGACATCGGGCCTATTAAGTAGGTACCCACAAGAGTTCCAAACATGTCGACAGTTTTCAAAGTTACTGAAATACACCATCGACATCTTCAGACAGACTGCAGTTCAATTCCATTCGATCCCATTTTTGTTTCCTTGTAAAACATGGTAGGTAAGTACCTAACGAAGAAGACACCAGTTTTAGAACTTGTTTGTAAAGGAAAGCTTAAAATAGTAAGCTCTCGTGGTGTGTCGCCGGCGGGAGCTGAGTCGAGTAGTCAGCAGAGGGAGCGATGCCCGCGTTGTGATGAGGCAGCAGCGTTGCGACGGACGACTCGGCACATTTTTCTAGTGGCAAGGTCGGGAGCCCCTGACGTCACCATTCGATTCTACTTTCCATTTCCTATACAAAATATTCTAATCCATTATATCCCAGCTGTTTAGTTTGCTTCATGGTTATAACCCGATGTTGACATTCATTCATAGCTTCAACATGAGAAAAGCAGTAATTTCTGCAGAAGCATAATATCTACTTATCTTTTGTTTTTGTAAATGTTCGTTGTAAACTAAGTAGTGATGCATGCAAAAGAGATTGAATTAAATTATTATAGAAGCTGAAAAATTCTAACCTAATCCCTAAGTGCCTAGTCACAGTGTCTACTCTTAGTATTTAGATGAAAACAATTTGAAAATAAGTAGATATGTATCAACTTGGTGCAAAACACGCAGAGTAACGTCACGTCGGGACTGGATCAGTGATTTGCGCGCTCAGCAGAATCCCGCCGGTCGATAGATACTTTGAAGTGCGTCGACGCCTACTTATGGATACTTGGCAATACAAACTTAGGTAAGTACTTACTTCTGTAATCGATCAGTGCATAGATACGTCATATATCACAATGAAACAAAATCTATACGTACCTACTAAGATTTAAGAATTCAAATAGAGAAGATAAACATTGTAACAGAGGCAATTATCGGGAAGACGTGTCATTGAAAAACTGACTACCGAAAGAAACTAACCAAAAAGCAAAACCGTTTTGATTTCAGTACTTTATTTTTTAAGAAAAACTTAAATTCACCTTTTATTGAAAACTTCCTTTTGTATTTAATATTTGTAAAGGTACTAAGTCTGGTAAAGGTATACAACAACAACAAAGTCGAGAGGTCTTTTGATGTAAAGTTAGGTGGTCACCTACCCTTCCAAAATACCTGTAGACTTACAGTGACAAAACTCATTACAAAGCTTTAATCAGTACAACAGAAAATTATCCTCGTATCGCAATTTTCTATTAATTTCAAAGAGATCGGTTGTTGAAGACAGTGTGACGATTAGGTTTAAAACTAGCTGATGGTGAAAAGGCAACGCTTACGCCGCGCTGAGCCATGTTTTGCCAGCTCGACAGGGTCGCTTGCTCCGGTCGATACTCTTACTGCTACTGGGTCGACGTTCCCGGCTGCTGAGTCTTCTTTTTTGCCCTTGATCAAATACTTTAGCAACTCTTTCCATAGATAATAAAGAGTCGCTTGTTATGTCACCTGTGTCCATTTATGATTATTTTGAAATTGAAGTTTCCATAGTGCTAGGTATAGAAATACAAAAGTTAAAAAATTTTTTTTGAATGATTTTGGCCACGATACGATGCGACTCCAGGTTCGCTGGTGATTATATCAGAGAATGAAAGAGGAGGATGGAGGAGGATGCACTCTCTATGTCCTCAACCTCTTAGTCCGATGGGATGGCAGCTCGACACTAAGGGAAGTATATCATATGTAGCCCTAGTAGACAGTGTAGAGACGTTTCGCACTACTGTACAGTGGCGCCAATACTGCCAATAAAATCCGTTGAAATACTAATCTAAACCTTTCTATAGAAAAAAGAATTATCCAAATGCACCTTACGAAGTGTACAATAATTCATTCAATGAGGTCGTGTCACAATAATGGCACGTTCTGTTCGTTCAATTCAATCTGAACAAACTAAACATATACCTACTGACTTACCTAATGACAAAAAAAATGGATATATTGTAGAAACCAAGTTAAAATCCTTCTTATTCAAACGAAATTCTGTATGAAACAAGAAATTACGTCGTATCGTAAAAGGGCTGAGGCGGGCCGTAAAGCGACGGTCGCTACTCGCTGAAGCTGAGGCAGCAAAACGCCAGCTCAGCAGCGGCAGGGTCGCAGCGCCGGTCGATACTCCGCACTAGGTCGACCTCCGGATCTTTGGTTACTCAACAATTTATACTAAATATTTTGATGGTTAACAAAATGAAAAATTTAATACATATATAGAATTCGAAACGGCTTGGCTGATTTTTATGAAATTTTTGAATACATTCGGTAGATCTGAAAATAGGTCGTAAGCTATTTGTCATACCCTTAAATTGCTAAACAACGTATGCTCGGTCAGCTAGAAATTATTTAAAAATGTTGATGTACAAATCTCAGCTGAGGTAGCAATTTTAGCAAACCACCTTATGTAATGAAGCACTTTATTAAAACACAAAATATAAAATAAATATTGTATTATTAAGTATATACTGTATTTTAGTGTTGAGTAAATAAAATGAATCAATCCTTATAATATTCGGTATTTTGTAAAAGCTAACAAAAATCTCGTAGCAAAACGCTGTATTTTGTAGCTAAAAATTTTCCAAATCGGTTTACGCGTCTTCGAGTAATCGGTGAACATACATAAAAAAAAAAAATAAAAATAAAAAAAGATTCCGACGAATTGAGAACCTCCTCCTTTTTTTGAAGTCGGTTAAAAAGATGGTCTCCTCGGGCCTCGTAGCAAAACGCTACGAAACGTAGCAGACGCGCCACCTTATTTTGATAACGCTAGTCAAGAATGAATTAGTTTTGTCATTAATTTTATTGTTACTCCTCAATTAATATGTAGAATATCTTCGTTTATTTCTTTAATGTAACGTAATATAAATAACTTTTTACTACTCAAGTTTTGGTTCGACTCTATTAGTGGTTTAACTCGTTACACGTTACTTGACTTACACAAATTATAATTAGTATAAGTTAGCGATTACTTTTTCTGTAATATTTTTGTAAATTAAAAATAATTAAGTAGTGAATAAGAAAAATGTAGTACCTTTTTGGAAAATTTAAATATTTTTGGTAAATTGTTCTCGTTTGTTAATTTATATTCTAAATTGCGTACTCCTAGCCATAGCAGCAGGCGGGGGCCGGGGCGGCGCAGACGGCCGCGGGAGTGGCACGCAGCTCGGATCGCTAACTAGGCACTATTGCCAATCGATAGGTCGTTACCGAGCACGGGCACGGGGCGACCCGCGACGCCAGTGCGACTCATCACTTTAGACGCTACGTCAGGTTACTCTCCTTTTCTCGATGTCCTTCAAATTAGCTTTGTAGGTCAGGTTTTCGTTGGATTTGGCTCCACGTGGCATTGTTTGTTCACGGTTGACAACCACCTGCGTGATTTCTTACAGCTCTCATTTGGTTCGAGATTTATTTTTTTGTTTACAAATGAGACGTAAGCTCATCGTTGATTAACTTTTGATGGTTGATGCCCATTGGCGCCACTGGCATGAGAGATTGAAATATACATATCTAGATCACAAACAGGCCACGCCCTATAAGCCTATAAAGACAGAGGCTACATGCAGCTGGATGGATGAGGTGCCGCACGTTCACAAATTCGTTATAGACACGAAATGTGTGGGCTACGTCCTATAAGGTTCTTTTGTGAGCTTTGCATGGAACAACACTTTTAATGAATTGATTTCCCTATACCTTTTAATACTTGCTCAGCACACACTGGTTTCAAAACACTTCTTTTTTTAATTAACAATTAAATACAATTACAATCTGGCCTCAGTCAAATCTGCTTTTAACTACAAGTTATTATCTGATATGTGGTTAATGGGTAGGTAACCCATTAACCACATATCAGAGAATAAGTTTATTTTCTCTTCTCTTCTCTGTGCTACTAACAAAGACTCTTTGCAAAGCGCTTTGGCTTTCCGTTTCAAATATATATTTCTTTCATAAATTTTCAAATTTTCGTTACTTACTTTCAGATGTTTCATAATTTTGAATATTTTTTTTTATAATGAATGATGAAGTATTAAAAAACTCATGCCATTGTCTAAAACTAGTCAAGGGAAAAATGTGACGTCACCAAATACTTGAGTGTTAATTGAGCATCAAGTCGTCAACAAGAGCGTTCCCAGCAGGTGGTCCTAAAACTCCTGAGGGAGGAGTAATATTGGTTAAGTACCTATTTTTCCATTTTTTACCTGCAGACAAACGTGCCTTGGAGAGCATGTGAAACCAAGGTAGTAAAACTAAAGTGTTGATTTATTGCTGTCATACCGACCAAGGCGTGAAAAATGTGAATAGTGAAATATACTTATTATATTTCAAACTTGTTTACAAATTACCAGCATATATATCCATTTCAGCGTATCTATTCTATTGTTAAAATAGAACGATATTATGACTACGAAACGCATTGGGCAACTCAACTGTAAGTTTCTCTGGGCATGGTAGAGAAATAAACACTTTTAAAAATGTATGCTAATGATAAAATATTTGAGATAGATGAGTTAGTTTAAAATTTAAATGTGATCAATCAATGGACTGAAAATGTTAAACCCGTAGGTACCTATATTTTTTATTTGAAGCAATGTTGTTCTATTTCTACGATATCAATGGAGAACCATAGAAGATAATGCAACAAAGATAAGAATGCTGTGCAGTTTTTCTTTTGAGATAAGACACAAGAGGACAGAGGAGTATCATTCTTATTCATTATCTATTGACATTCAGGTCGGGTGGTCGTGAGATGCGAAGGTACCTACCGTAATTTGAGAAAACTGCCGATGATTGTTCGCGGAAGGGTGCGGCCTAGTGTTTACCTATGCAAAACTTGAGTACATTTTGCATTCGTCTTCCCGCATGTGTTTTATTCGTTTACTCCAGTCCACCGAGCTTGTAATCGGCGCGCTGTTTGCGAGGGGAGTCTCTGCTGACTGAGCCCTACGAATATATGTCGTAAGATTTAATAGACATGTAATGGATATCTGGATGACGTTTTAAGGATTTGTGCAAACGGAATATGTCATTTCTTTTCCCGTAATTGGAATTTTATTTGTGGGATTTTTGGATAATGCCCGTGCCCTTTCGATTCTTTCAGAGTTTGAGCATGTATTTTATTGTTATCGAAGCTGTATTAAATTCGTATTAGGTAGGTACTTAGATAAATACGTATCCTTGTATAATGTACCCACCTACTTAGGGTGTGTTTTTATACTATCTAGGACTAGGTATCTACTTTGGTTCTGACAAAGGTAGGTATTTATCATGACATTTCGTCAGGATAAATACCTAGAATAAAATAATAATAATAAATGTTACCACGTTTTAAAATCCATGGTTTAGGTTCTAAATTCAGTCACATAGCATCAAAATAGCTGCATAATCACGGTCAGTGTCCATAATCAATAAAAATTAGTTTCATTGATGGTTTGTAAACATTAAAAAATATGAGAGATTTGTTACAAAACTATCCTTACCTATCAAAAACTTGCTGTTTAAATAAAACCTTTTGAGGTCTTTTAAACTCTACTTACCATTTGAGAGTAGAGCGATTTGGTTATACAATTAAATTTAAATAAATATTATAAAGCAAAGATTACTAGCTCGGCTCTACCTATTCTTATAGACTTCTAGTCTAGACTCTAGACTCTGGAGTCTGGCGCGCGACTCGACGACTAGCCGTCGGCTTTTGAACATTGACTCGACTCTCGGGCCCTTGCTGTCAGATTCATGCTATTCTAATATTATGGAAAGTATGCATTACAAAATACCAAAACAAATACCTATATTTTACCATTTTGCTAACTTATAATTCTTCCTGTTTAAAAATGATATTAGCCTCATAACTAAAATTATTCATCTTGTAGTAGGTATCTAGGTAACTACAATAATCATAAATAAACACTAAAAAGATTTCTTTGATGAAGTCGATTTTCGTGGACAGAACATAACACCTAGGTACTTGTTGTCTCTTGTAACAATTGATATATCTACTCTAGACTATAAATGTCGCCAGTTTATCGGTGTCATTTATACCAACAGTATACCTAAGGCCACGCGGTAGTTCGCTCAGCGGCCACCTATTATTATGACAGTTGGCGCTACTGTTTGCTTGTATGAAAATGCTTTCCAAAAAACCAACTTCAAATGCCACTACAAAGAGTGAAATAATTTTTATTTAAATTTTAGGTACCTACACCAATTCGAAGTCGGGCAATGTTTCATACAATCCCTAATAGTCCTTTTTACTTACTTGATGTGTGAAGAAATGACGAAGTCATAGACAATCGCCCGACTTCGAATTGGTGTAGGTACCTAAAATTTAAATAAAAATTATTTCACTCTTTGTAGTGGCATTTGAAGTTGATTTTTTGGAAAGCATTTCCCATTTTTATTTTATAGTTTTTAGTGGAAAACAATAAAATGCACAAGGCGTTGTAAAAATATCCAAATTGCTTGAGGTGTGTTCATAAAATCTGAAGAGATACCTCAAATTCACCAAGATCCCATCATCAGACCCTGACTTCATGACTTTAGTCATCAAATCAGTATCTGCTAGCAAATGCACTAGTAACTATAAAAAATACCCAACTCGCTTCAAGTATACTAGCAAAATTTGAAGAGTTCCCTCGATTTCACCAAGATCCCATCATCAGACCCTGACTTTAGTCATCAAATCCGTATCTGCTAGCATATGCACCAGTAACTATAAAAAATACCCAACTCGCTTTAAGTATACTAGCAAAATTTGAAGAGTTCCCTCGATTTCACCAAGATCCCATGATCAGATCCTGACCTGATGACCATAGAACAACTTGGAAAATATTACTCTTTCTAATAATACTCAAATAGTTTCATGTGTCGATATAAAATTTGAAGAGTTCCCTCGATTTCTCCAGGATCCCATCATCAGATCCTGACCTGATTAAAATGGGACCATTTGGAAACAAAACCCTCTTAAACAAAAAAATATTTTTTCAAATCGGTCCACGCGTCTTCGAGTAATCGGTGAACATACATAGAAAAAAAAAAAAAAAAAGATTCCGACGAATTGAGAACCTCCTCCTTTTTTTGAAGTCGGTTAAAAAAGGTTTACGTATATATCGGTCGGATGCCCATATCTTAAGGTTAGTAATCAGTGCTTGTAACACAGAAACAAAATATATTAAAACATATTATGATATTACATTACAATATGAATGATATCACATTAGGAACTTGTATACAGGAACAAATATTAAGCACATCCGGACCTACACAGTATGATAACCAATAACATAAAATTTCAAGTCTTTCAATCTCCAGTTTTAAGTTTTTCAATTCTTTGAGTTGAATCGCCTCGAGGCAGAGGATCCATAGACTCATTGGTAAAGTCGGTACTTATTTAGTCACTAGCGTTTTTTTCTTTAACTTTTTACGCCTCTATCGAATCACGGACAGTCCTCTGCGCAGAGCGTGTATGAAGGAAGACGAAACACCGGTACATAATTATACTACCTATACTAAGGTGTAAAATTAAAACACACGTTGATTGTTGGATCAACGCGAGACCTACTTAGGATCCTCAGCAACACTCCTAGAAACTGTGTGCGACCTGGGAGGCCTTTTCGGATTTAGGAGTGAGCTCGGCTAGCTGGAGTGATCCAGCGAAGACCCGCAACGGCGACTCCACGCAATCGCGGAAAGGTTCATGGACGTAGGGAAGGACGGAAGGAAAGACCTCTATAATTGTAAACCGTGAGGTATAGCGTGAGTTCTGAAACTTGAAATGTTTTCAATCTGAGTTTTCAATACAATGGAACACAAAATAATAAATTCCATCTCCAAGTTTTCCGTCGGAGGAGTTACTCGATGGAGCGGGTGCGCTCCGCGGGGCGTCGCGCGTCGCCGCAAACGCGATTGTTGGCAAACGAACCGGTATATGCCATTACCGCGCCACCTGCCTGATGCCGCTGCGAGCTCCCTCCGCAGTGCCTCTACATATACCACCTTATATTGCTTTGAATGAACCACATTCTGGCGCGTACAAAGGCTGCAAAGAGAATTCGATTCTGGTACATACCTACTGCAAGTACCTACCTAGTATAACTAAGAACTACTTTGAGTGTTGCATAGTTACTGCACTGCTGAAAATTCTAGAGGTGTTTATAGAAGAGCTATACGGAATGCGATTTGATCCCATGCAATATTTCACCAATACTTATTTCATCTCGTCGCTGTTTTTTATATGCCACGGGAACTATGGATTTTTCTGGATAATATATGGCCTGTCCTTTCCCCTTAAAATGGAACTTCCGTTTTATCTTTGGGCCAAATTTCATCAAAAAAAGTGGCATGTCCTTTCCCCTAAAATGGAACTTCCGTTTTATCTTTGTTCCAAAGTTTCATCAAAATTGGTTAAGCGGTGAAGGCGTGAAATCGTAACAAAAAAACTTGCATTCAAATTTAAAATATCAAGTAGGGATAAATCATTGATCAAAATTTATCCGATTGTATGTGTTTTTAACCTAGAAGGTTCTGTAAGCATGTTTTAGCTAAGTATTATTTGAAAGCGTATTAAATTACCAACGAGCGTGGGTAACATAAATTGATAAGCCGTGGTGTTAACTGCTACCTGGAAACGTGGGGCAGCGATAGGTTTTGTTTAGACTAGCACGTGCAGATAGTTCGAATTAACGTCCGGTCTGCAGCTCATGGGAAAAGTTCTGAGCTGGCGCCGTAATTAAGAACATTAACGATATCTATACCACCGAATAACAATATAATATTACAAACGTAAGTACCTACCAATAGATTTATTGGTACAACAGGTACTTATGACCTTGCGGAAGAAAGCTACAATATTCGCATCACCCATCATAGCTATACTTAGATATAAGCTTGATGCCAATTTTCTTGCCAGTTCCTTCCGTGCAAACCTGCTTCCCGAACCTGGCGGTAGAGTTTACAATTTTTATAAGAGCCTATAATGTAGGTTTATGTGAAAAGTAAAGATTTTTTTTTCATTTGTCTGATTCGGTATGTTACCTACCTATGGCGAGCTATCCGTAATGTTTAAAATTCCTCTTTCCACTTCACTTAGACGAACTTATTAATAGTCAGTACATACTTACTTATTAGCTGTTTCTTCACTGAAAACTTCTTTAGGCGCGTTGGCAGTATGGAGACGAGCTAAAGATAATCCACTGAACTCGCTACCGTTAACTAACCGATACCTTATGCTGATACGGTAACTAACACCAGGGGGCCTAGACAAAGTGACATTCTATTAGCGAAGTTGCGAATAGAATGCCAAAAATGTACGTGACCTAACGCCATGCTATAGCGTAAGCTAATGTCAATCACATACATTTTGGACTTTTCTATTCGCAACTTCATAGTTCGAGCCTTATTATGAAAAACGCACGCACGTTTGACTTCATTTCATTTCATTTAATTACTTTTCGGAATGTAGACCACATCAATGCTTTCCATCAGGTATGATAAAGACTACGTAAAATAATGAACTGTGGTTATTTGCCTATATTATGTACATGGATTATAACGGAGGTCTTCATTACAATACGAATGCGCACAACAAGCAGAATCGTTATAATGCGAATCCCATTATATTCAATTACAAAGTGATACAGAAGGAATCCAGTAGCGACAATGTTTTGCAATCGTCGCCTCGGGTTTGTGTAACCCGATCGTGCCGCCGGTTGTTTTCGAGAATTTGAATCCATAAGCTTCTTCGGACTTCAAAGACTGATCCGTGATACTTAGTTGCACAACATGCAAGTAGGGAGCTACAATCTAGATTTATCTACCTTCTACCTACCTACCTACTTTACAATAGGTAACTGTTCACCATAATAAGAACGGAACATGCGCCTTCAATAAAAATGGGAAATGCTTTCCAAAAAACCAACTTCAAATGCCACTACAAAGAGTGAAATAATTTTTATTTAAATTTTAGGTACCTACACCAATTCGAAGTCGGGCAATGTTTCATACAATCCCTAATAGTCCTTCTTACTTACTTAATGTGCGAAGAAATGACAAAGTCATAGACAATCGCCCGACTTCGAATTGGTGTAGGTACCTAAAATTTAAATAAAAATTATTTTACTCTTTGTAGTGGCATTTGAAGTTGGTTTTTTGGAAAGCATTTCCCATTTTTATTTTATACTTTTAAGTGGAAAACAATAAAATGCACAAGGCGTTGTAAAAGTATCCAAATTGCTTGAGGTGTGTTCATAAAATCTGAAGAGATACCTCAAATTCACCAAGATCCCATCATCAGACCCTGACTTGATGACTTTAGTCATCAAATCAGTATCTGCTAGCAAATGTACCAGTAACTATAAAAAATACCCAACTCGCTTCAAGTATACTAGCAAAATTTGAAGAGTTCCCTCGATTTCACCAAGATCCCATGATCAAATCCTGACCTGATGACCATAGAACAACTTGGAAAATATTACCCTTTCTAATTATACTCAAATAGTTTCATGTGTCCATATAAAATTTGAAGAGTTCCCTCGATTTCTCCAGGATCCCATCATCAGATCCTGACCTGATTAAAATGGGACCATCTGGAAACAAAACCCTCTTAAACAAAAAAAGAATTTTTCAAATCGGTCCACGCGTCACCGAGTAATCGGTGAACATACATAGATAAAATAAAAGAAAAAAAAAAGATTCCGACGAATTGAGAACCTCCTCCTTTTTTTGAAGTCGGTTAAAAACAATGTTTTGCGACGCAATACTTCGAGGCCGCTTTACCAGGTCGATCCGGAAGATCGAAGAAGAATAACATCACGTTGGATTTGTACTGAATGAGAAATCTATATGTTTTGGATGCAACTTTTCTTCCATAATATACGTTAACTAGTTAACAAAAAAAAACCGACTTCAACTCTCATCAAACTAATGTTGAATACATTTTTTTCAATTAAGACTTACATTGTCTAATAGATACCATTATATGAACTGGACTAAATTCAAATGCGACCATACGAGAAACGTCAGCTTTTCTAATAAAAAAAAGAATTATCAAAATCGATTCACACAGTCAAAAGTTATGAGGTAACAAACATAAAAAGCATACAGTTGAATTGAGAACCTCCTCCTTTTTTGAAGTCGGTTGAAAATTACAAAAATACAATATACTTTCATTTGAGAAATGTTTACCTACAACAAATGACTCGCCAGGACTTCAGTGACTAATGGGAGTAGGGCCCAGTTGAAATAATAATGTAAAATAATCAACATTTTACATTATTTTAATTTGATGACCTTTTTGGCGGAGTTTTAATGATGTGCTGTTGTTTAATACAAATGCTTACAGGGTTTGATTCCCGTCACTCGTAATTATTCAATATTCAGCGATTTTAAATAAGTATTTATTAGGTGCTCAGTGATAGTGAATTAATCCATATCAACCGCTTTTTAATGTTCTGCTAAATTACGTACTATTGGGGACCTCAAGCGAAAAGGTGACTGGAATATCCCTCCATGCTGGCCAAATGTGGGCTTCTCACACTATCCAGGATATTGTTGTGAAATTTCAGGCATGCTGGTTTCTTTCGCTGTGTTTTTTACACTATACAAGTTAGTACTTCACTGCGATCTCACCTTTAAAATTCCAAAGAGGCCCGTAGCGGCAATCGAACCCGCGACCTCCCACTCGAATCCGAGGGCGCTTCCCATGCGCCAGGCAGGCCGTTTAGCAAGTGATATTTAATTTCCTAAAACGCGCATAAAACCAGGGATAAACGCGATAATCCAGGAATTCGAAACAATGACCCTCTGAGAGAAGTAGAATCATGGAAGAATGGTCTGAAACTGCGCTCTACTTGCTGCATTGACCCTTCCGCTCAGCTAATGGTCTGAACAAATTATTTTTCTTTTGGTGTGAACTTTGATACTTTACCTTATAGTTAGTTATACGTAATTATAAGGCTTAAAGCTGTAAAACTATTCGCACATTAGACCACGTTGCGTTTCTGCTAATTTTCGTGTCAATAATCTTCTTTAATGTGATTAACAGGACGTAAGAAGATCAATCCATCACTCGTGCCTAATTGAATCAACACTACAAGACTAAATCGAACATCAAGGTAATAAGTATTGTTGTAAAATGAACGTACCTATTGGAAAAGTTTTTAAGGCATTCGCCCTAACTGCATATATTCACACTAACTGCATAATATTATTATGTAACACAATAATATTATGCAGTTAGTGTGAATATAAAACTCATTCTCTGATCTGTGATTGTGAAAATGGAAAATTAAAATCTTTAATTTTCACATAGACCTAAATAATAGGCTCTTAAGAAAAGTCTACCGCCAGGTTAGGAAAGCATCAGGTTTGCACCGAGAAGAACTGGCATGGAACAAGTATTATTTTTAACATCTTTTTGTAATATTTTGAGTCAGGTTCAGCCATAGAGCCATATAGGTACACACATTCGATTATGCTCGTACTCTATACGAGTATCATCAAAACTATAAATACGGTTTAATTGCAGTAAGGTGCTATAATAAAATGTATATCGTGGTCAAAAAGAGTTGGATCTTGGAATCATTGAACGGGGCCTATAAATGTGGATTGAGATAAAGAAATGCACGGTATAATTCTCCATCGGTATATCAGGAGGAGCCAGCTTTGACATGAACTAAAGGAAAAGTAAATTAAGAAATAATTACCAATCTTCAGTTCATATCCCATTAAGGTGTTTCAGCCCTACCAGCCCGCGAAATACAAATTTTATTTAGTTTTTTGAAAATATTAGTGTAGGTTTATGGCAATTAATTTTGCGGGCATAATATTTATGCATCAACATGCTTTTAATAGGAACTTTGCTCAAAAATTCTCACTCACCTCATATTGGTTCCCGAATGATAATTTTTGCAGTTTCCCAGATTTCGAGCCATCAGGAACCAATATGAAGTAAATGAGTATTGTTGTGCAGAGTTTTTATTAAAAACATGTAGATGCATAAATGTTGTGCTCGCAAAACTCATTTTCATAAGCCTACTATGTATAATTAGCCCACTATTAGCAAAAAAACTAGATAAAATTTGAATTATCGCGCCCGGATGGTACCCATCCCCCTTAAACCTTTGTCTAAAGAGACAAATTATTGTTTAATGATCCCGTGACAAGTGTTCAATCAGCCTGTGGTCAGGCGGGCGGGCGGTCGCAGCAGGCTCTGGCGCTACGCGTAGCGGTAATGGCGGGGAATGCCGCCGCTCCGAGCAAAACAATCGGGCACTAATGATTCCGGAACACGGTCGGAACACTGTTACACTATTACACCAACGAGGTGTGGAGAGGATGAGCAATATGTTCCACGGCACCATCAACAGATTTATCCATTATTGACTTAAATTCGTTATTAAATGACGCATTGACGCGTGCACCTAGACTCTGTTTGTAAGGACCGGGGAATCCCCGTGTCTAGTTTGCAGCAGATAACATATGTAATATATCTAGGATTTATGTAAAACTAGCTTCGCTCGAGTGATTCAGTGAAAATTTTGCAAAAATGTTTGGTTTGTTTTCATAAACAAACATTTTTCTAGGCCCAACGTTAGCTAGTTTGGGCTGGCCGTTCATAAATCAGTGAAGCACTTTTCTATAGGCCAACAAACATTTTAACTAATTTGGTATTGTGTGGCTTTTGAAATTACAAGCTAGTTAGTATCAATAACTGTCTTTAATATTGAAATAACTAGCTTATAAAAAACCTACCTCTCTAACAAAATTTAAATACTTAGTCAACTTGCCTATATTTGCAGAAGTATATCATATTCGCATAAACAAGAAGAAGCAGTTTATTATTTTCAAATAATAAAGTTCATAAATATCTTGAAATAAAAAGCAATAATTGCTTGCACTTATTTTGAGAATATCTGATGCAAACTGCAAATCTGCAATAATTTTGAAAATTTCTGCAAAGCAATGAATAAATATCATAACATTGATTAAGTAGGTTAATAAGTATGTTGTAGGTTGTAGAGGGCATTCACCTCAGTTTGTAAAACCTACTTCAACAAAATAAATCAATAGGTAGGTATCTTTTAGGTACTTTGAGGCATGTATTTGACAAGACTTTGTAGCCACTAGGTACCTATTAGTATCGCTAAGAATGTCTCCTTGAAGAACACATTCTTGGCTCTAAACAAAAAATAAATATACATTACAAGCATAAATGTCCCTTCTTGATTGGTTCATTTCCATAGTATAAGCGTTAGGACGTTTACGTTAATTTACTTATTTATTACTAACTAGCGGACCCGACAGACTTCGTCCTGTCAAAAGGATTTTTATTGTGTGCATGAGTGCAAATTTACTCTTTGACGTTAGGAACACACCTACATTGCTTGGACAACAATAAGTGCTTGTAATTTAATATGAACTTTATGCAATAGGAATAGAGCTCAAATTGACTCTACGTTTTAATTAGAAAACGTTTGTATGGGAAAAAGAAAAGTGCTGTTTTTAGGGGTTTTCCGGCAATTATTAGAATTTTTCTCGCCGTGAAAACAAAAAAATTAAACAATCTAAACATGAAGCAAGGAGGTTTTAAAATTTGACGATTATATTTTAACTGAAGGAGAGTGATTAATTTTCTATAATTCTTTAAAATCTAATTTTGTAAATAAAGGAATGTTTAAGTAGGTACTGTTTGATGATTTTACAGTAGGTACGGTTAAAGTCAAAAGTCGATATAAAATAGAATCTGTAAACAAGATCCCTTGCATGTCTGTATCTTAGGGAACTTGCACACCTTTTTAGTTTTTGAGCTATATAGCTTTTTGAAGTTGACTGTACATTCCATACCGGTTCTGTTCATTTTTTTAGAAACAATGGTTAGAATCAAACACAAACTAAGGTTAACTAATTTATCCAATTAACAAGAACACTAGTCAAGAAGTCAGTCCATTCGAACTAGAAGCTTACTCTAATCCGTCACGGACGGTGTCTAATCCATGTAATTGGTATTAGCCTTATTTGCTCAATGGATTTTCTCTTCACTTACAAGCTTAGCTACGAGGCTACCTTATACAATAACAGCATTCTATTTTCTCTAACTTTGCTTATTTAAGTTTCAGAAAATTTTATATTCAATACGTTTTCCAACGATAACTGTTTTGATTTTAATATATTTAGTTAGTTAGTTTAGTTAGTTAAGACTATCGTCTAGTGTCGCAAATACGTGTTTTCAAAAATGCTATAGAGAGAGTTGCAAGCCCAGAGCTAGGTCTACATTTTATTCTTGGAATATTGCTTTGAATGGTACGTTTTTACTCCCTCAAACGTGTATCAAATCGGACAATTTTGGTCTCATTAGATTCAGTTCACCTTAATTTAGGCTCGTATGTTTTTTTTAGTTTATTTAAATTCTAAAACTCTAATTAGTTTTAACAAAAGCAATTTAAACATACGAAAATAGTACTTTATTGTATCTGCAACATTTCTGAATCGATTTGATGAAAATCGGAGTATATTTACGGGTAGGAAAACATTATCGATTTTTGTATGAAAGCTTATAACTAGACGATTCAATATATAATCTTATTTGCAAAGTGTATAAAAAAAGGGTGTGTCAATCAGTACTGGAATGTACCTAAGGCAATTCGCAGCATCATCATTTAGAGCGGGGCGGGCGCCTGTGACGTTGACGACTCATTAGTGAATCATTATCACTGGAGGGCGACATCGATCAGTGATCACGATTAGTGATCGCATGTTCATTTGTTTCGATTAAAGAAGATGAAGGTGAAATGTGTAACGTTAGGTACCTTTAGTGCTTAATATCAAAAATTATTAAATTATAATTTACATTCTCAATCCATTTTTACCACTGAAAAGGAGAGCCTTTTCGAATGAGAAAAATCAGGCCCGCCGCTGCCACTGGGCAAATACGGGTTGATTATATTAATTGGCTTCATGCACCATTAAAAATATTGTGGAGATCTAAGACATGCAGCGTCAGACTACATTTATGTAGCTAGCACAAATGCATGAATTCAGAGGTGCCTGCGATTCCTATCCAGTGATTTGTTGAAGTTATTAGCTTCGAAATAACGTACACTTTAACGAGATCTCTTATCCTTTTATAGAGGTTTCTCACGAATCAGATTTTCAGAATTACGAGGGCCAAATGACGGGACCTGGCAAACATTCTCATTAGACAACACCTGGCAAATACTCTCATCAGCAAAGTTTTCTCGCTTACCCAGTTCTCACTTACTAAGATTTGACTGTAATACAGTAAAGTATTTTATTTATTTATTTATTATTTATTTATTTATTGTTTATAGCTTACATGTTTACAATGTTGCAGTAATTGTATTAACATGTGGCCCTGTCAGGGCGTTGCTAACAATATACATAATCTAATCATTATTTATTAAAGTAACGAATCAACAATTTTTAATTTATTTTATAAAAGCAGTGGAATTAAATATGTCAATAATGTAATAATAATTTGTCTAATGAGAACAAATACATTAATAATTAAATTATTAGATCAGAATGTCAATAATGATAATATATGCGCCTCGTAGTCATTATTATTTAAGTCAATTCAAGAGCGTTAATTTACAGTCACAAATTACTCGTTCGTTCGTTATTAAGTTGTAAATATGGCACTTCCAATTTAGGTGGACATCAATTACAGAGTTATAAGATAGATACTTCCTATTTTAATTTCTTATCGATAGATATACCTAGGTAAATATAGAGGTAAGCTATTCTCATAGAGGCAAAGCATTCTTAGAAAAGTAGACCCCACCTGTCACTATTAGAGCGGGATTTCACTATTTGACGGCACGGAATTTGGCACAGTTGACGGCACGTAATTTGGCAAGCTTTAGATGCCTAAAAGATTCTTTTGAGTCTCTTTGATTACCAAGCGGGGCGTAGGGAATAGGATCTTAGCATTCCTAGCGCGCTTTTGGTTGGTAAGTTGACTGTTTCGATGCGCAAACTTTCCCCCACCACGCCAAAACCTTGCCAAGTTACGTGCCGGCAACTGTACAAAAAATTACTATCGTATCGGTACTATTACCGATCGTATCGTATCGTATCGTTACTGTATGCTCCTTCGCCGCCTGAGGCACAATGCAAGTTGACGGACAAATTGCCTTCATTTTGTATCTGCCACCTTTAGCGAGCGAATAAAACGTCAGAAGTGACGAGGATAAGGATTCACTATGAATTCTAAATAAATGACTCTAGAATTTATGAATTTTTGTTTGTTTGTATAAGGTATCTTTTGGCTAGGTTAGGATTTTAGAATTTCTAAACTGGTTAATGGTGTCGATTCTGTTGTGCAAAATCTCTAAACCTAAACTAAACTAAAATATTTTTCATCTCACCCGCTCGGAAAAGCGATTTTTAATGCCCGAAATGCGGGCGGAAAATGCTATTATATTCCCTAGGCCGCCAAAGCATTTTCATTTTTCCCAAGGGAGACAAAGTAGTATGAAAATCCATTCCGGCCCTAGGGCCGAAAAGCATTTCCAACGTCAAACTCGAATTACGTGTCATGTCAATGTCAAAGCTGAAGACTTCTTTTTTTTTCTAATAACACATACGTTCAGTAAAAAAGTTCGACCTTAGAGTTTGTATAGGTACATTTGTTTTTTATTTTTACTTTTTCTTATAGAATATCAATAAATATAATAACTCCTATTTAGTTTTATTAATTTTAAAGAAATATAATGAAATCCATGATTTTTCCTCGTTGTTTATGTAATTATTGTTAAAATATTTATAAATTTTATATTATCTTTGGTTCTTAGAAATTCCTATTTCAGAACGCATTAAAAAAAAAAGTAAAAAAAAAAGTTTCTCAATTTTTTTTTCTCGTCTAATGATAGTTGTCTATGTTTCCAATCGTGATTAAATGAAAATACCTAATATTTTTATTATTTTATTCATTACTTTTTTTGTTTTAACTTTTAAATAAGGTGAGTGATGATTGAAGGTGGTTTCAGTAAGTGAAATTATTCAGAGTTACCAAAAAACAACATTTAACATAAATCGCAATGCCGATCTAAAGTGATCTTTTGGTGATTTTCCTCGCTGTGGTGAGATGAAAAATTTTGTGTTATGGACAGGCGCAAATTTTTTTGGGTCTCGTGTCTTTGAATGCCTCGCTATGCTCAGGATTCTATTCTTTGAACCCCTCGCTGCGCTCAGGGTTCAACCCTAGAATCCTTCGCCGCTCAGCATTCAAATTTGACACTCGGCCCAAAAATCCACTTTGCGCCCTTGCATAACAAATAACTATTAATTTAGGTGTCTGTATCTCTAAGTGACATTCGCTTGGCAGCTTCAACTAAATTAAGAATCTCTAGAAGGCTCGCTAAACTAACGTTTAAATTTAGTTACACGTGATTAGTGTAGTGTTGCCATTTATGATAAAGAAACTCTACAAATGTTGTTTTTTATTTTTCCTTTTAATTTTTAAAATAATTTGAGCTAAAAATATCAAAATAAGTTACTCAAAATACAAAAATAATAATTTTATTGTTTTTTTTTGGTCTAATCACCTAATCACCTTACAAAGTGCCGAAAATTGATATTTTGTTCATCACGTGAATTACGCCTATTATCTTTGATTAATTGTCTATACCTTGTCTATAGTCACACGGTTGTCATTTCTCAATTGTCAGCTGGGTACCTATTTCACGTACCTACAGTGCGACAAGGCTATTTTGGCGCGTGGCCAAAATCGGAACTAACGCCGCTATCTTGTGATACTCTCTGTCGCTCTGTCGGTAATCGGTATATCGCTATTATGTGTTGTGTTGTAATTGCTAAATTAATTGTAATGTTAACTTAAATTGAAGTAAAATTGAGGAGTTTTTATTTTCTGGCTGCTTTTGTTATAAAACAGCGACACCTGACAAATGTCATTTTAGTGCCAAGAGAGCCTTATCGGACTGTATTTATCATTAGAAAATAATAGTAAAGATTTAAAAACTACTTAAAGATGAATAATAGATGAATAACATTAGGAAAAGGGCAAACAAAAAGCAAGAGGAGCTTTTGAGACGATTTAAATTTTTAAATTTATGATTTTGAGGTTATCACACCATCAAGTAAAAATTAATAAATAAAATTACTAGTTCTCACTTAGTAATATTAAATTTGAATCATATTAAAAATATTTCTTGCAATATTATAAATAAATAAAAAATCCGTGGTTTTCGACATTGCGGCTGACGAGTTAAATTTAGTCGGCACCTCCTGAGGTCCTCTCTTAATTTAAAGAAGTTTAGGTTGACTTTTCTTATCTTAGAAAGTTAGCGCGTACAACGGAATAGCTTTTGCTCTCTAAAATCTAAATTGAATAGTTTGGAGCTGTCAAACTAAATTTTAAGTTAGATCTGTCATTTAGTGTGTCTTCTGAATAGCACACCTCTCTAACTCTAATCTTAGCGATTATTAGTTTAGAGAAACGCCAACAGAATCGACACCAATGTCTGGTATAGGTATTCAGCTGTGGTATACAGGGAGTCTTTAGCCGCTTCTGGTTGCCCTATTTTACATCTTTGTACCGCTAAACCGATTTCGGTGCACCATTTTCGTACTGCAACAGCAGTGCGATGATGTGTAACCTCCAAGTTAGTACAGATTGTATTTTCAACTGGATCCGGTGAGATTACAGAATATGCTGAGATCACGCTGAGATATGCTCCCATAAGGAAAGACACCAAGGACTACATTTGCTTGTATTTATCTTATATTTGACAACTTCCATGACGCATTGGCGCACGTTTGAAATAGAGTGGGAGGTTGCGGGTTCGATTCATGCCTGGAGCTTTAAATTTTTAATATTGGCTTAGGTCTGGTCTGGTGGGAGGCTTCGGCTAGTTACCACCCTATCAGCAAAGATGCACCGCCAAACGATTTAACGTTCAGGGGGTGATGCTGGGTTTTAAAAACTGTAGGGAAAAATTTATTTAGATACTTACTGCCTTCATGTTACTATGATAGCATCTTCGGCTGCATCATCATGTACCGCCGGCCGCCGCAGTTAACTAATAAGTTAAAGTACAAAAAAGTCTTTGTTCTCCCGGTAATGAGTCTAATCCATTACCAAATTATCTCTAAACGCATTGCAATAAATATCGATATCTGTCCATAAGTATCGATACGGAGCGGAGACAATATTTACTGGGCTACTCCCCTGGTCCTGCCGAACGGAAACTTATAGTTTTCTTGAGGCGCCCGCCGAATAAAATACTGCTGTTCGGGCAATAAATCAGATCGTGTCGCGGTCGCCCCGCAGCCGGCGCTCAGACGCCTCGGCCTGCGCTGCCGGAGCTCGGACCGGCGCTCTGCTCCGCTACAGTTTAATAACAGAACTCCTCCGCCATAAATGGACAGACAGATTTTATTTCAGCTCATATATTATACCCGGTTGCGCACGTGAAGCTTTTATCAATTCAGGGTTCAGTTGTTCGAGGAATTCACTTTCACTGAAAATGGTGTCATTATACATACTTACGTACCTCTTTTCTACCTGTTCATGAATTTAAAAAAGTGGATTTTTGAGGTGTTTAACAAGTGCAAAAATACACAAATCCTGTCCCATTTCTTTCTAAAAGGGGATGTTTTCAGCACTCAATTGTTTATCAACTAAGTTCTGATTGCCTTATTTCAAACCTTATGTTTTGTTTATATTCGTCATTCAAGCGAGGACGTTCTCCTTAATAAAATGCAGTACTATACCGCGTACGGTATAGTCGCGCTAATATATAGGATGGTTTATGGGCAGTTTTATGGCGTCCGCTGTCGTGCCACCAATAATAGTGACCGCGAGGGTGTCGGAGAACACATCGCAGCTGTTTTTTACACGTTTTCCGACGGCATTTACCTCGGAAACAGGATTTCGGAAAATCTTAAGAGACTTCTACTCGTATACAAAAAAAACCTGATATTCGTTGAATTGATCGGTACAAAGTTAAAGCTTTTAATAAAAAATGTTTAAGTATAATAGTACAAATTCATTTTGTCACATAGTATGCGAAGCTACTGAACATATTATTATCTAATTTGTGTTTTTTCTAAATCCTTATATTCCAGAACAACACATTATGTACAAAATAATTTGCATCGATCCCTATTATCCGATATAATAGGATATTATCTAGACTCAAGATCTTATACTTACTAATAAATTTAAAAATATTTTCACAAAGCTTCAAATACTTTCGCTACAACAGATTTTCTATCCCATTTCTGTTCCGTAGTGACCAGAGCCATTACAATAAAAATATTAAAAACCGCATAAGTAAGAGGCCGAGGTCGCCGGCAGTTCGGTGCAAATGTCGCCCCGGACACTTACATTATTCCTGACTGCCCCCGCCGGTGCCCGGGGACTCTCGTGGCGACCCCCGCTCCTATTATCTCAATACTTTAGATAGTCACCGCCACAGTCTTCGATTGACGGTCGTTCCACTAAATGACCGGCCGTTTGACGAGATCCGATTACTCATGATTGTGTTTGTGTTCTACTATAAAAATATAATCTGCTTCCCCACAACCCACTGAACATTCGGCTTTATTTGAAATTGATACGATTTCTTCAAAAGGATTGAGACTTATCAAAGACGGTCATTACTAATGCCGCATGGATGCAGGCTTTGAATGGATTTTCTTGAAACTTTATCAAACGACGGCTAAGATTGCGGGTTTAAACTTGAAGATTATTTACTTGGATGGTTGCAAATGATATTAAAGCTAAAGCAATATTTCACTTTGCAATAGGTATTTCAGAAGTTTCCAGACATCCAAGTTTAAAGGGTATATAGATATTACTTAGGTTAAGTACTCTACCTACTTGGTAAAATGGAATTTTACAAAACGTGATTCACCATACAGGCAACGATAAAATTGCGAAATCAACATGCTATATGGTAACACAATGTTAATAATAACAAAAGACACCGGTTTCGTATGACATTATTCTGAATCGGCAATTTATGCGTTTCTTGTTGCAATATTGTTTTTACTTGTGAATTATGCCATGGCGATATGTACAATGTTTGAATTATAAGTAAGTGATTTTATTTCAAGTAACCTGCATCATTATTGTAAGTAAACAGCATCAAGGGGTGACAAATACGAAAATGACAATAGAGATTAGATTACCTACTGATAATAATATAAATACAGCAGATAAAAAGCATATGTTTATTATAACCAACTAAAGCGTATTACCATTTGCTTGCGTTTTAGTACGTTAAAGAAATTAAAAAAATCAATATCATCCACATATTGGATTAGTTTATATCAACGGTAACGAAGGTAAGGTAAGGAAGACGAATCATAGTGTCGATTAAAAAAATTCCTCCAGACCCCCGGTTCCGGCGAAGTCGCTTAGGGCAGACAATAAAAAAACAATATTTATGAACGTAATAAAACTAGTTTCATCTATGATAGTCATAAAAATTCTATGTATCGGTTCAACGTCGTTATACCTTGCTATCAGTTTGTATGGAGCATTTTTTAGATTTAAACAGGAGCTATATTTTCCAGTGACAATCAATAGTGCGATTGATGTGAGTGGGGAACATCGTTCCGGTCGGTTGTGCTTATCGGATGAGCCGATTGGGGAAGACGTTCTGCTCCATTATACTTTGCAATAATCCTCCAATATAATTCTTATACGGCTCAGATTTATTAAACTACGATTATTACATATTATTCTAGCAACGTTGTCTATCATCGAAAGGCCAGAGGAATGAAAATTGAAAACCCTCGAATATTTCTTACGATAGGTCTCAAGACTCATCCATAGTTATCTAAGTAGAAGTTAGTACTATAAATGTTTACTATAAATTCGAAGACCTACGATGTCTCCATACATTCGTAATATCAAAATCATTTGTAATTCGTGCATATTTCGATCACGTTGTGGTGTTATTCGGGTTCATATAGTAATAGTCTATGCCTCTGGCCATATTTGGTTCGGAAATACTTCTGTAGAACGAAATATAACACAGTAATGCAGCATTACTGCTTTAAGAGATGGTGGTACGGCCTCTGAACCCGGGACCTGCCGCTTAGACCAAAGCGGACCACGACTTTTATTTAAGTTAGGTTGGTGAGAATTTAAAAATTTAGAAAAAAAATAAAGACAAACAGGAGGATGTTCTATGAATTGCTCCGAGGACGGAGCGCCTTCCCGACCACGCTCTGCTGAACTCTGATCCTATCATAACGCAATCGCATACGAGGCTTGCCATATAGCGATAAAGTTCCATTTCGAAATTATTGCGGAAGACTCAACCTTATAACAAGAAATTTAAGGTTGATGTTAGACTCCCTTCATTGTTAGCACCATGTGATAGAAATCCACTCTAAAGCTACAGATATTTACGTTGATAGCCTCCCAGTGAAGAAGTGGAGTTCATACAAACGTTCAATCAGTTTAATATTGAGCTTCAGTTTTGTAAAGAAAAAAATAATACAACACAATCGATTACAGAATAGCTGATATTTACATTAAATCTCTAAAAAATTTAAGATATTCCCTGACTAATTTTGAAACAAAATCCGGTAGGTATGATTTCTAAAGCTAAGTTAACAAGCTAAGTTCATTTTAACTGGAAAATTAGAGTTTTCACTTAAAATCCTTGAATCTTCTATAACTCAGAAATTACTATGTTCAGAAAGGATATAATATATATATGACTTAATTTGCTGCAAATATATACTCTATACTTTAAGCTTTACGAGGAATGTTTCTCATCGCCCTATGTATCCTGAGAAACCTACATTTTAGGGTTCCATGCCAATAAACTCTGATGCATTATCAGGCTGCAGCCCTATAATTGATCTCGTCTTGCTGTCCATACTTTCTCTAAAAATAAGGCCCAGAGTGTATTTTCTAGTAAGCTCGTTAATAGAAAGCATTAAAATGCCGAGAGGAACTTTTAACTATAGTATGTGTTCAAATAACCTAAAAAAAGCTGGTTGAAGAAAAATAAGTACTTGTATGCCTCTAAAAGAGGTATTACGGTTATTCGTATAAAATAGAAGTAATTATCGCTAACGCAATAGCAATAAAGTGAATAAAAATTCCGCAAAACCGATAATATATCCCCCAAGTTTCCCGCTCACCGATAATCCCTTTAGCGAGGGAAAAACTTCAAAAGTTAGTGCGGGCGTGGTGAGGGGCTAGAATTTTTGATCTCTATTAAATTGTTTCAAATGGTTTAACTTGTCGCGGCTCAATCAGTGCTTCAGGGGCGCAGGGCGGCGGCAGGGCGGAAGGCGCCGCACGCACCGCCGTCGTACCACATTGTTACACGCTCAGCGCCTCGAATACTGATGCTGCATTTCTAAGCATTAGCAACGAATAAAGCATTAGGTAAGTTCAACTTTTTTGGTTCAATGCCGTGTCAATTCGTAGTGACAGTTATATGTATAAAAGTACCACAGTATAAAGAGCACTTTATGAGATATACGCAGGTCAATGAGAGCACTCGAGGTGTCTTTGATTTAGTAAAGTCGGGAGAAATGTATATGTTTAGAACAGCCTTACAACTTCTGGAGTTAATGATAAAACAGGCTAAAGACGTTGGCACAAAGATATAAAACCTACTAAATTGTTACTTTAGTAAACTAATAGATATTTGCTTGTAAAACCATGGAGGTGAAAATTTATTTAAATAGGGTGAAACAAACTCTTTGAGTACTTAAAGAAGTATTTTCTAACTTAAATAAAATGATGTTTTCCGCTTTCAGAGATTGATATGATCTTACATCTTTATCTGTTAATTTGCGCAATTAAGTCAACTTATATAAATAAATGTTATAATTCATTGAGTATGTAATATTTTGTTTTAACGACGACTGGAGATTTAAGTGAAGGCGAACCGCAATATGTTTAAACATACATACACAATGCTTGTCAATTAATATTTTATCTATCAAATTATTTTCTATAACCATAAATCGTTGATAGTTACAGGAGGAAGGTATGGAGGGTTGCGACTTGTGCGCATCACGGCAAAACTGATTTATTCACTGGTGATACTTTATGGCGTAGTTTGTTCCGGCCGTTATTGTATTAGGGCGGCTGTTTGTTACACTGCGCCCTCGAGCACATTTTTGATCTAAAAGATCTAACAATTCGATCACCTGAAATGTTTTATGAAATAGTTTATAGTCATTATTTTTAGCTGCTATATCGAGACATGGAATTTTACTATGGGCCTCTTAAGAAGGCTCAGAGTCACTCAGCGGGCGATGGAGAGAGCTATGCTCTGCCTGATCAATTCAGAAATGAGGAGATCCGTAGACGAACCGGAGTCACGGTCATATAGCTCAACATAGCTCGTAGGACCGACGGACGTTGGGGACCCAAAGTGCTGGAATGGCGACCCCGCACGGGTAAGCGTAGTGTTGGCAGACCTCCGACCAGATGGACTGACGACATTAAAAGAGTTGCGGGAAGGCGCTGGATACAAGTGGCGCAAAACCGTGCGGGCTAGAAATCATTGCAGGAGCCATTTGTCCAGCAGTGGACGTCCGTTGGTTAAAACGATTATTAGCTCTTCATGTTATCGATTTTAATAAGTATTCAGGAGTACAAATTCACCCCTTTATAAGTAACGAGATCGCTGCCTATAACATTCAGTTAATAAACTCCGTAACCGGCGCTCAATAAAAAATAATATTTCCCGCTGTCCCCAATTTTTAAAATTGCGTGAAATTAAATTTAGAATATACTTTTATCCCTCTGGAGTCTGACAAATAGCCGGGAGCGGCGGCGCGATTTAGTCACGCTGTAATTGGTTTTTTAATGCGGTACTCGCGAAGTACCACCTTCCGCTTTATCAAGTGAATACATTATCAAATCGTTAGGTCGCGGTCGACCCGGCCCCATTCATGAATAAGAATCAAATGCGTTGTCGCTCACGAACCGGCGGCGTACCCGTACAATCGTTTTTGAGGGTTGCAAATTAGTGATTCCGCAACGATTTCACTTTATAGGCCGAGAGATCAGGGATTTTTGGAAAATTGAAGTTTTCTTGAATTAAGTAGTTTGTGCCAGGAAGCACTTTGTAATGTATCGTCTTGTTGTTGGCGTATTGTCATATGTGATTTCTTAATTTTTCCATTCGATCTATCGTTAGTTTTGAGTTCTTGAGTCGTATCCTATTGATATAGGGATGTGAAATTCATTAGATCAATAAAAACACAGTTAGTGAATCGATTTGGTTAAAATTTCGTATGGATTATAGTTTGTGCCCTTTGTAATGTATCGTCTTGTTGGTGGTGTATTGTCATGTATGATTTCTTCACTTCTCTATACGATCTATCGTAAGTCGTAACGCATAAAATAGTCTGTGTCGCCTGTATTCAGCAAGTACTTAGAGAGCCAAAACCGCAACTGGCTCTGAGACTAAGACATCAACGGATAATAAATAAAAATTAAACCGCGATACTCATTGTTATTGTAGGGGCAACTTTAATTAAACTTTACTGCTATGATTACTTACACTTTCTTAATATCAGATATTAGTCAAGGCAACAATATTACTCCCCCTATGAGAGGGTTATGTCAAACTATTGGCTTCCTTTGAAAGATAATAAGTATAAATATTTAGGCAACTCACAGTTAGCAGAAAGAAATATAATTTCATCATTGGTTAGCAGTGACTAGTGACGTAGAGCGAAGGAAGAATGAGCAAAGCCGATATTCAAAGGAAGTATTTCCGTTTTATATTTACGCGTACGGATATGTTCGCATTGCACTTTTCAACAAAATATTACGGCGTTTTTGCTAGGGTAGGTAGGGTATCTTGTAAATATAAAAATGGGAAATGCTTTCCAAAAAACCCACTTCAAATGCCACTACAAAGAGTGAAATAATTTTTATTTAAATTTTAGGTACCTTCACCAATTCGAAGTCGGGCAATGTTTCATACAATCCCTAATAGTCCTTCTTACTTACTTGATGTGCGAAGAAATGACGAAGTCATAGACAATCGCCCGACTTCGAATTGGTGTAGGTACCTAAAATTTAAATAAAAATTATTTCACTCTTTGTAGTGGCATTTGAAGTGGGTTTTTTGGAAAGCATTTCCCATTTTTATTTTATACTTTTTAGTGGAAAACAATAAAATGCACAAGGCGTTGTAAAATACCCAAATTGCTTGAGGTGTGTTCATAAAATCTGAAGAGATACCTCAAATTCACCAAGATCCCATCATCAGACCCTGACTTGATGACTTTAGTCATCAAATCAGTATCTGCTAGCATATGCACCAGTAACTATAAAAAATACCCAACTCGCTTTAAGTATACTAGCAAAATTTTAAGAGTTCCCTCGATTTCACCAAGATTCCATGATCAGATCCTGACCTGATGAGCATAGGACAACTTGGAAAATATTACTCTTTCTAATAATGCTCAAATAGTTTCATGTGTCCATATAAAATTTGAAGAGTTCCCTCGATTTCTCCAGGATCCCATCATCAGATCCGGACCTGATTAAAATGGGACCATCTGGAAACAAAACCCTCTTAAACAAAAAAAGAATTTTTCAAATCGGTCCACGCGTCTTCGAGTAATCGGTGAACATACATAGATAAAAAAAAATGATTCCGACGAATTGAGAACCTCCTCCTTTTTTTGAAGTCGGTTAAAAAGGAAAAATAAATTAAATTGAGCGTAAATACCTAATGACCATTTTGATACCAATTTGATTTGTGATATTGTAGAAACTGTTGAGGTATACGACTTTTCTAGAATCCTAAGCTTGATTATTCCTATTGTACATTGGATACATGGGATTACCCACCGTTTATAGTTTTAGCTGCGGCCATCGAATTAATACTGCGGAAATAACTCGTATAAATTTTTACGACCGGGATGTGTTCATTAGTAGATTAATCGCGGTCTTTCAGTTCATTTTGACGTAGATACTTTTGCTTTCAAAATAAAAGATTAAGTACTGATGTCTAACCATTGTCTAACAAAATCGTATGTTGTTGTAATACTATGTGAATTTAATTACAACACCAAAAGCTAAAAATTATTGACATGTGTTTACTGGTGCCCACTGCCTATAGGTACGCTGTCAGGACTGATTTCGTGATAAGATCAATTTTGTTTACTTTACTTGAAAGGCAAAATAGAATAATAAAATAATATCACCATCATCATCATCTTAGCCTGCGGACTTCATTGTTGGACATAGGTTGGACGCACGCCACCACACACTTTCCTCAGCCTTCCTCATCCAGCCGCTTCCCGGAACCTTCTTTATTTATATCGTTGGAAGAGCGGCCAAGCGGCCAACGGGCTAGAATTCGCTCCACAATAAAACAATTGAATACTTAATTATTATTATTAAGATGTTAACCAAGCTTCATACTAAAACAATTTATTACGATGTTAACCTATCTAACAGCTAGCTGCTGTAGTCTTATATATTTTGTTGTACTACCTATAAGAACCTAAGTAGAGACCTACGAGGAACGAAACTACAAGGTAGAGACACAAACGGTCGCTAAAATACACATCTAAAATGATTACAGCAAAAAAAATGTAATGAGCAGTAAGGCTACAACGCTTCTGGACAGCTGTCACAAGCATTGTTGTTAAATCAGGTTTAAGGGTCCCTGTCAGTGCAGGTCTGTTTCGGGAGAGGTCTCGTTAGCGCGAACGTGCCGCGCAGCCCGCGCCGCCGGTAAACACGCGCGTAGATAACAATCTATTTGGATTGCCTCTATATTTCATTTTTCCCCGTGTGCCCGCGCTAACTAGATAGACGCGCTTCGCACGCTGCAAAAGGAAATACGGGAGCGTCTCTTTTATAAAGGAATTCATCCTGTTTTCCCCCGTGGGAAGTGTTACAATGGTTAAACAAACGTCTTTGATTTTAAGCGTGAAAATGTTTAATGATGAAAGGAGACGTCCGTTTCCATACAAGTATTGCCTCTACAACATGACTCTACTTATAATTTTGTAGTCAATTAACAGGTTTCTAAGGTGTGAATGTAAATGACTAATCAGTCAATGTGAATAAATTATTGTGAAAGTAAATTAGATGTAAATTACATGATGACAAAGTAAATCAGGTGCTTTTGTACGCTAATGAAAAATTAGTTTGTTTAGTTTACTGTACACTATCTAGGAATTAAAATTAAATGTAGACATCGCTGTCTGTACTTATCCGGAAATAAAAAGGTGATAACGGTTAGTTAGGCAGTATTTGTTCTGTGACACCGCTGGTCAGGCAATGAGTTGTGCACACTACCTACTGAGTTCCCCTCGATGGAAATGCAATCAAAGACACCAGGATCCACTGACACAGAGCACGCCACCTGCATACGAGAACACCGGCAGCAAATTACAACATTTCACTTAGCGTAGCTTAGTATCATGAATCTTCACATTTCATATATGATACCCTTATGTGGTCTGGTGCGAATCGGAATCCCAAACTCAAATGATTGATTTCATATATGCCTTACTTTTTTGCTCCTAATAGAAGTCAGTAAAGTATGATAATGCTTATTATTAGTGATTACGACTCAAAACAAATTTACGATGATTCCAACGCATCCTGCACTGAGAAGAACCCCACAAAAAACCGAGTCCCTATTCCTTTTTTTTTTGGTTGACACTCTCGCAGCGTGGGTTCCTTTCCATGATTTTTTTTAACACTATTCAAGTTAGTTCTTCACTGCGATCTCACCTGATGGTAAATGATGATGCAGCCGAAGATGTTAACGTACTAACTTGGGAGGGGTAAGTAAAGTCACCCCAACTGTTTCTACACGGTATGGCACCGAAACGCTAAATCGCTTGGCGGTACGTCTTTGCTGGTAGGGTGGTAATTAGCCACGGCCGAAGCTTCCCGCCAGACCAGACCTGAGCCAATTAAGAAATTATAAAATTCCAAAGAAGCCTGTGGCGGGAATCGAACCCACGACCTCCCACTCGAATCCAAGCACACGCCCCTGCGCCAAGGAGGTCGTAAAAATTTGAACATCTTGTTTTACGAGTTTGGAGTCAGTCCGAGTTTGACTAACTAGAAATATCAAATAACTTATTAATTTGTATTAATTAAATATAGTAATATACTATTAAATAACATTTTTGCCATTAAACAAAATATACACACACGTTTAACTCGCTGATATCTTGCCTAATCTGCAATCAAAGTATGCAATATCAGTTCAAGGGAAGTTGTAAGCACTTATGTACGTTACGATTTTATTGAAAGAAAAAAAATAACATGTTATAATTTTTTTTAATATCTAAGTTTGTAGGTACCTAAGGAAAACCGGAAAAGCTTAAAACTATCAAATAAGCGTCACCGGCTTGACTCGAGTCCTTGTACAAACCGGCACTCTAAACGCTGTTCACAGTGAAGGGTTTTATTATTTTTTTAAGTATACGCTCATTTGCACGCGAATGGGCCACTTAACCACGGAGACAAGCTCCCAGTGAGCCACAGCCACCGAGTACTCCCCATATGAACCCTGTTAGGCATTTTTATGAGGATGATAATAGTTCAGCCACGCTTTTTACTTGTACTGCCTTTTTTACAATAAAAAATTCTATTCCTTCACTTTCTTCCTATTCTTCCTCAATACACAGTCAGGTTTATATGTACAGAAGAAAAGTAATAAAAGCGTCACATACTTACTTTGAGTCACTAATATGCTTTAAAATAATATTATGTCACTATTATAGCTTTTGCTGCAGCTATCTGATATATTCTATGCGGATTTGAACAAGGTGATTTTATTGCAGATATAATTGAGTACCTACTTTACACCGGAGAGCTTAAACAGTGAAATGTCATACCCTACAACTCCGTTCCGGAATTTTTATTTTTATTTTAGGTCCCTGGCGAAGGCGACGTGAGTGATTTAAAGCGGGAAATCCTGCGTTCAATCCCCGGCAGGTACCAGTTAAGACTTAATAATCTAAACTAAACCTTCATATTGACTTACCATTCGATGAGATTACAATCAAGCAGTAACTTGTGATGAATAAAAATATTATTAAAGCTTTCCAGAGTCTGTAAAGTTGCAAGTAGGCAAGGGCTATAATACTGAACGATATTCAGCTCATAGCAACAAAAGTACGACTCCATTGACGACGTAATAAAACGGACGCGTTAAATTTACGATTGCGAATGATCCTGCAACAACCAATCGCGTCAATATCAATACAATGGCTACTATACGACTTACGAGATGAAGACAGGCGGCTGTTACACAGGTACGACATGGGATCGAAGTGCGGACCTAACGCGAAACGTGACTTGGTTGCCGATGAAAAACGCGAAAATCGGAAAGCGTTTCCATTGTTCTCTTTTGCGCAAACACGTAAATAATGGAAATGAAAGGTTAATATTAAAATCTTTATTTTTCTAATATACCTAAATACTACCGGCAGTTTTGAAAGGATGCTTTCACCGAGAAGAACTGGCCAAAAAATCGGCTGAATTTTCAAGTACAGTTGCAAAGCAATTTTAATGTTTTTGGTCAATGTACAATAGGAATAATCAAGCTTAGGATTCTAGAAAAGTCGTATACCTCAACAGTTTCTACAATATCACAAATCAAATTGGTATCAAAATGGTCATTAGGTATTTACGCTCAATTTAATTTATTTTTCCTTTTTAACCGACTTCAAAAAAAGGAGGAGGTTCTCAATTCGTCGGAATCATTTTTTTTTATCTATGTATGTTCACCGATTACTCGAAGACGCGTGGACCGATTTGAAAAATTCTTTTTTTGTTTAAGAGGGTTTTGTTTCCAGATGGTCCCATTTTAATCAGGTCCGGATCTGATGATGGGATCCTGGAGAAATCGAGGGAACTCTTCAAATTTTATATGGACACATGAAACTATTTGAGCATTATTAGAAAGAGTAATATTTTCCAAGTTGTCCTATGCTCATCAGGTCAGGATCTGATCATGGAATCTTGGTGAAATCGAGGGAACTCTTCAAATTTTGCTAGTATACTTAAAGCGAGTTGGGTATTTTTTATAGTTACTGGTGCATATGCTAGCAGATACTGATTTGATGACTAAAGTCATCAAGTCAGGGTCTGATGATGGGATCTTGGTGAATTTGAGGTATCTCTTCAGATTTTATGAACACACCTCAAGCAATTTGGGTATTTTACAACGCCTTGTGCATTTTATTGTTTTCCACTAAAAAGTATAAAATAAAAATGGGAAATGCTTTCCAAAAAACCCACTTCAAATGCCACTACAAAGAGTGAAATAATTTTTATTTAAATTTTAGGTACCTTCACCAATTCGAAGTCGGGCAATGTTTCATACAATCCCTAATAGTCCTTCTTACTTACTTGATGTGCGAAGAAATGACGAAGTCATAGACAATCGCCCGACTTCGAATTGGTGTAGGTACCTAAAATTTAAATAAAAATTATTTCACTCTTTGTAGTGGCATTTGAAGTGGGTTTTTTGGAAAGCATTTCCCATTTTTATTTTATACTTTTTAGTGGAAAACAATAAAATGCACAAGGCGTTGTAAAATACCCAAATTGCTTGAGGTGTGTTCATAAAATCTGAAGAGATACCTCAAATTCACCAAGATCCCATCATCAGACCCTGACTTGATGACTTTAGTCATCAAATCAGTATCTGCTAGCATATGCACCAGTAACTATAAAAAATACCCAACTCGCTTTAAGTATACTAGCAAAATTTGAAGAGTTCCCTCGATTTCACCAAGATTCCATGATCAGATCCTGACCTGATGAGCATAGGACAACTTGGAAAATATTACTCTTTCTAATAATGCTCAAATAGTTTCATGTGTCCATATAAAATTTGAAGAGTTCCCTCGATTTCTCCAGGATCCCATCATCAGATCCGGACCTGATTAAAATGGGACCATCTGGAAACAAAACCCTCTTAAACAAAAAAAGAATTTTTCAAATCGGTCCACGCGTCTTCGAGTAATCGGTGAACATACATAGATAAAAAAAAATGATTCCGACGAATTGAGAACCTCCTCCTTTTTTTGAAGTCGGTTAAAAAGGAAAAATAAATTAAATTGAGCGTAAATACCTAATGACCATTTTGATACCAATTTGATTTGTGATATTGTAGAAACTGTTGAGGTATACGACTTTTCTAGAATCCTAAGCTTGATTATTCCTATTGTACATTGACCAAAAACATTAAAATTGCTTTGCAACTGTACTTGAAAATTCAGCCGATTTTTTGGCCAGTTCTTCTCGGTGAAAGCATCCTTTCAAAACTGCCGGTAGTATTTAGGTATATTAGAAAAATAAAGATTTTAATATTAACCTTTCATTTCCATTATTTACGTGTTTGCGCAAAAGAGAACAATGGAAACGCTTTCCGATTTTCGCGTTTTTCATCGGCAACCAAGTCACGTTTCGCGTTAGGTCCGCACTTCGATCCCATGTCGTACCTGTGTAACAGCCGCCTGTCTTCATCTCGTAAGTCGTATAGTAGCCATTGTATTGATATTGACGCGATTGGTTGTTGCAGGATCATTCGCAATCGTAAATTTAACGCGTCCGTTTTATTACGTCGTCAATGGAGTCGTACTTTTGTTGCTATGAGCTGAATATCGTTCAGTATTATAGCCCTTGCCTACTTGCAACTTTACAGACTCTGGAAAGCTTTAATAATATTTTTATTCATCACAAGTTACTGCTTGATTGTAATCTCATCGAATGGTAAGTCAATATGAAGGTTTAGTTTAGATTATTAAGTCTTAACTGGTACCTGCCGGGGATTGAACGCAGGATTTCCCGCTTTAAATCACTCACGTCGCCTTCGCCAGGGACCTAAAATAAAAATAAAAATTCCGGAACGGAGTTGTAGGGTATGACATTTCACTGTTTAAGCTCTCCGGTGTAAAGTAGGTACTCAATTATATCTGCAATAAAATCACCTTGTTCAAATCCGCATAGAATATATCAGATAGCTGCAGCAAAAGCTATAATAGTGACATAATATTATTTTAAAGCATATTAGTGACTCAAAGTAAGTATGTGACGCTTTTATTACTTTTCTTCTGTACATATAAACCTGACTGTGTATTGAGGAAGAATAGGAAGAAAGTGAAGGAATAGAATTTTTTATTGTAAAAAAGGCAGTACAAGTAAAAAGCGTGGCTGAACTATTATCATCCTCATAAAAATGCCTAACAGGGTTCATATGGGGAGTACTCGGTGGCTGTGGCTCACTGGGAGCTTGTCTCCGTGGTTAAGTGGCCCATTCGCGTGCAAATGAGCGTATACTTAAAAAAATAATAAAACCCTTCACTGTGAACAGCGTTTAGAGTGCCGGTTTGTACAAGGACTCGAGTCAAGCCGGTGACGCTTATTTGATAGTTTTAAGCTTTTCCGGTTTTCCTTAGGTACCTACAAACTTAGATATTAAAAAAAATTATAACATGTTATTTTTTTTCTTTCTATAAAATCGTAACGTACATAAGTGCTTACAACTTCCCTTGAACTGATATTGCATACTTTGATTGCAGATTAGGCAAGATATCAGCGAGTTAAACGTGTGTGTATATTTTGTTTAATGGCAAAAATGTTATTTAATAGTATATTACTATATTTAATTAATACAAATTAATAAGTTATTTGATATTTCTAGTTAGTCAAACTCGGACTGACTCCAAACTCGTAAAACAAGATGTTCAAATTTTTACGACCTCCTTGGCGCAGGGGCGTGTGCTTGGATTCGAGTGGGAGGTCGTGGGTTCGATTCCCGCCACAGGCTTCTTTGGAATTTTATAATTTCTTAATTGGCTCAGGTCTGGTCTGGCGGGAAGCTTCGGCCGTGGCTAATTACCACCCTACCAGCAAAGACGTACCGCCAAGCGATTTAGCGTTTCGGTGCCATACCGTGTAGAAACAGTAATTGGGGTGACTTTACTTACCCCTCCCAAGTTAGTACGTTAACATCTTCGGCTGCATCATCATTTACCATCAGGTGAGATCGCAGTGAAGAACTAACTTGAATAGTGTTAAAAAAATCATGGAAAGGAACCCACGCTGCGAGAGTGTCAACCAAAAAAAAAAGGAATAGGGACTCGGTTTTTTGTGGGGTTCTTCTCAGTGCAGGATGCGTTGGAATCATCGTAAATTTGTTTTGAGTCGTAATCACTAATAATAAGCATTATCATACTTTACTGACTTCTATTAGGAGCAAAAAAGTAAGGCATATATGAAATCAATCATTTGAGTTTGGGATTCCGATTCGCACCAGACCACATAAGGGTATCATATATGAAATGTGAAGATTCATGATACTAAGCTACGCTAAGTGAAATGTTGTAATTTGCTGCCGGTGTTCTCGTATGCAGGTGGCGTGCTCTGTGTCAGTGGATCCTGGTGTCTTTGATTGCATTTCCATCGAGGGGAACTCAGTAGGTAGTGTGCACAACTCATTGCCTGACCAGCGGTGTCACAGAACAAATACTGCCTAACTAACCGTTATCACCTTTTTATTTCCGGATAAGTACAGACAGCGATGTCTACATTTAATTTTAATTCCTAGATAGTGTACAGTAAACTAAACAAACTAATTTTTCATTAGCGTACAAAAGCACCTGATTTACTTTGTCATCATGTAATTTACATCTAATTTACTTTCACAATAATTTATTCACATTGACTGATTAGTCATTTACATTCACACCTTAGAAACCTGTTAATTGACTACAAAATTATAAGTAGAGTCATGTTGTAGAGGCAATACTTGTATGGAAACGGACGTCTCCTTTCATCATTAAACATTTTCACGCTTAAAATCAAAGACGTTTGTTTAACCATTGTAACACTTCCCACGGGGGAAAACAGGATGAATTCCTTTATAAAAGAGACGCTCCCGTATTTCCTTTTGCAGCGTGCGAAGCGCGTCTATCTAGTTAGCGCGGGCACACGGGGAAAAATGAAATATAGAGGCAATCCAAATAGATTGTTATCTACGCGCGTGTTTACCGGCGGCGCGGGCTGCGCGGCACGTTCGCGCTAACGAGACCTCTCCCGAAACAGACCTGCACTGACAGGGACCCTTAAACCTGATTTAACAACAATGCTTGTGACAGCTGTCCAGAAGCGTTGTAGCCTTACTGCTCATTACATTTTTTTTGCTGTAATCATTTTAGATGTGTATTTTAGCGACCGTTTGTGTCTCTACCTTGTAGTTTCGTTCCTCGTAGGTCTCTACTTAGGTTCTTATAGGTAGTACAACAAAATATATAAGACTACAGCAGCTAGCTGTTAGATAGGTTAACATCGTAATAAATTGTTTTAGTATGAAGCTTGGTTAACATCTTAATAATAATAATTAAGTATTCAATTGTTTTATTGTGGAGCGAATTCTAGCCCGTTGGCCGCTTGGCCGCTCTTCCAACGATATAAATAAAGAAGGTTCCGGGAAGCGGCTGGATGAGGAAGGCTGAGGAAAGTGTGTGGTGGCGTGCGTCCAACCTATGTCCAACAATGAAGTCCGCAGGCTAAGATGATGATGATGGTGATATTATTTTATTATTCTATTTTGCCTTTCAAGTAAAGTAAACAAAATTGATCTTATCACGAAATCAGTCCTGACAGCGTACCTATAGGCAGTGGGCACCAGTAAACACATGTCAATAATTTTTAGCTTTTGGTGTTGTAATTAAATTCACATAGTATTACAACAACATACGATTTTGTTAGACAATGGTTAGACATCAGTACTTACTTAATCTTTTATTTTGAAAGCAAAAGTATCTACGTCAAAATGAACTGAAAGACCGCGATTAATCTACTAATGAACACATCCCGGTCGTAAAAATTTATACGAGTTATTTCCGCAGTATTAATTCGATGGCCGCAGCTAAAACTATAAACGGTGGGTAATCCCATGTATCATAGCGGGGCGGTCATTGATTCGAGGCTATCTGATGTCCGGGTGACTTATGCCCGGTCCCCTCGCATCTCGCGCCCATTACCTCTGCCCAAGGCGATCCGCTTCCACCGGCACCGTAGTCTGTAACCTCTAATACGTCTCATCATTCCTCGACGTCAGGTTCATTTGCTGGCTAATTGGCCGTAGACGCTTTTGGTTCGATTATGGGTTAAAGATTTTGCGGCGGAAATCTCTTTCTCTCTATTTTTAGTAAACTACGACGAAGTCTATTTATTTAAACGAATACATCTTTGCACTTAGTGGAGAAATTTCTTTTCGATGTGTTGTTCTAATAAAGATAGATTTACGATATAAGTATTCGTACAACTCTTGTTTGCAAAGAAAGAGTCCGTCATAACTCGTAATATTTTTTTTTTAATCAAGTCCTTGACATAATTATAATAAGAGAAGCCATTACAATTTGTTACCTAAAAATGGTCATTAAGATCGTGACCATTAAAATCAAATAGTTGGCACAGGCACAGTGTTAAAAGATACTACTACAGAACATCTTTAAACTGTGCAGAGGTCAATACGAGTTGATGGGGGCTGACCAATGCAATAACCATCATTACAGACAGCTATGAGTACCTGTGGCTTAGAGGTTTGAATAGACGTTTACAGATTTATTGTGAGCAATTTAGGTTTACCGTGTTCCCTGCGGAGCACAAAGAGTGATAAGGGAATTACAATTAACAATTACCATAATCCTAGCGGGCGCAGCACTGATAGCGGTATTCGGTAAGATGCTTAGTTAAATTAACTGGCGGCTCTCAAGAAAGAGCGCTACGACTCGTAGCTTGAAGGCCTACGAGCGTTGTAGCACTTTTTCGGTATTATTTCTTTTGAGTATCGTCAAATATGATACCATTTTAAATACGTATTTAAAAAATGAATTGCCTAAACAAGTTTTTCTTATACTAGAGTATTTATACGTATAGATGTTGAATAATTCTCACTTAGCGATGCCTACTTCCGATTATACTCTATCTAGATCCAAACCATATTAAAATAACCAATTCATCCAGTGTTCTGAGCGTTTCATAGATAGATCATTCAGTCAATCACCGTGTCCGGTGTCCTTTTGATTTTTACAGAAGTTTTGTTTTTTTATTTTACAAATCCGTGATTCATACGGGATTGAAGGACAAACTAAAAAAACTAAATGAAATAAAATTTTGCATGAATTAGCACGATTGTATCCTTTACCGTGGGCTTATCATATGACCTCAGAAAAAAATGCAAGTACCTAGTCAAGAGACTTGGAGAGTAATAAAATTTATGTAAAATTCGTAAAGCTGATCAGGTGTTCTCAGTGTTCAGAGTCTAAGAATAGAAGAAGGCAATGGAGGCGTGCAAGGAACCAATAGCCGTGATTGGATTAGGTTCGCCGGCGCTGACGAGTCCCCCGGGAGTGTCCGCAGCCCGGAGCGATGCACTGCCACGACGAGATCACAGCCGCTGCAAAAAATGCCCTAATAAATGTTATTAGCTCCAGTCACCAACCCGGTAAAAATACTAGTAGGTATACCATACCGTCTAACATTTTGGTTCAGAATTAGATGTAGTTTTAGTGGATGAATGATATATATTCAATCATTGTTATCCATTACTTTTTATGATACGGATCAGCACAGCTAAGCCCCATCCCTAAATGTAGAAGATAGAAATTTGGAGTTAAGATTTAAAAGTTAAGTTAAGCTACTTGTAAATCAGCGTGTAATATAAGAGAATATAACTCGGTGAGTGAAAACATTTACATTCCAATATCATATTTCAAGCCAATGAATGATTTATTATTATTAAACTTGTACATATAATACCTATAAATCTTTAGAGACAGTAAGTCAGCCAGTGACCACAGTGCATTGAAGCTATTTAAAGAAATTATTAGCGACAATTACGGAACATGTCGCGCGTGATTGGAATCCAAGACACCCGCAGGCCGAGGGCGAGGGTCGACGACAAATTCTTACAAATTAATACATCTATTTGAGCGCCGCCTCGCGACCAGCGCGATACGTGCTGAATTCTTTATTTACGTCTTAACAAAGTTTCCTGATACTCGAAATATTGACACTGAGTGCTACTCTGCTATTCCAAAGAAAAGTAATTGAGTAGCTAGTGTTAAAATATTTTTGTAACTTTTTGTCTTTTTATAACTCCTTTGTAAGTAAGTCAGTATCATGACCATAATCAATCTATGAATATCTGATATCTATATCCGGATAACTGAGGGCCAGATAATCGCGTTTCTACTGTATACCTATAATATCATAGAGCAATGACACTTCGAATAAAATATTAACTAAGATGCACAGGAGCGCTTGTTGATAATACACAGCGGGAGTTGTCTCTCTAATCTGTTCGTATAATCTGCGACATCAGCGTTGTAGTTCGCTTTACACTCGGCGTGTGGAGAGCAATCGAGGCGCCAATAAAAAAGGCGATCGTCGCCCGCGCTCCCGACACCGACTTATTTACAGAACACCCTGCCATCGCTATTTATTTTATTGACTGCCATTTGCTCCGACTTTTATCGCTACCTATTTTCCGGATAAAAAAAAGCAGGTAAAGATCGCAGGTCAATAGCCATAACTGAAAACTAATCTCAATTGTCTTTTGTTTACAATCTTTCATGATTTCATTAAAAGCGCGATAACTTTTGTATAAATTGTTATGAACCTCTAAATTGTTTTTTTTCTTACCTATAAATCTGAAAGAACTCTATACAAAGATTCAAAGATTCAAATTATTGTTGCTCGCGCTAACGAGTTTACTAAATCTATACGTAATTGCATGCGTGCACATTCTACAGAATAAGCAACAATCGCCATCAAAACAATGGTCAACAGGCTAGCAAGTGAAACTTATTTATTATTATTCTAAATTATTATATTAAAAATTATTATTCTTAATTTTCAAAGATTTTCGTAGATTTTATTCGTGACGTGATTTTCGTCAACGTATAAGCACCGAATATATAATATTACTATGGTATAAGTAAGTAGATTTTAATAATATTAAAAGTTAGACTTAAATCGAAATTGCCTAAATGTTTATTACAAGTCACATACAGGTGAACAAGTCGGCTACGCGGCCACTACGACGTAGCGACGGTAGGTAGCGACAGACCCCATTCTCTACACATCATTGCATCGGTCCGCAGATTTATTTGCATGCGGGCCGCTGACCAGGATCCATTATTGCCATTACGGCTATATCAGATCAAGCGGCAAGAGTTATGGCCTCTTTGTTTTTCTAACTACAAAAATTGCCAACAAAGAAAAAACAATATTAGGAAGGACGAGGACGGTGGAACGGGTTATGATTTCCGCTATAATTCTTTTTATTTGTTCGGATAGCCGATACATTTTATGGGGGGTCAAATAACAAAAATAAATTTTATTACGTACTGTCGCTGTACTTAAAATGAGCAAGAATACTTTGTGTTAACCATACAAAAATGAGAATCGATAGAAAAAGAAAATAATTTAAAAATATAGCAAAGATTTTCCATATTATTATAAGGAAAAATCGTATTCTTTCCAATTTGGCACATTTATCACTCTCAGTGTGAAGTCAAACGGCGCGAACTTCTGAAACTTATGTCAGAGCGGAGGAAAGTTTTCTCGGCTGGCTATTTATTAGTTGCATTCAGATTTATGCCACGCGTTTGCGAGCAATCGCCATGTAGTTCAATACCGATAATGAATGGGGCGGAAACTATAAATCTACTTACTAGCAAAAGTTAGGCAATGGAGAATCGAATAAACTAAAATGGCTATTGTTGACTATTAGATCGCTTCCTAGTCGCTATTCATGCGTACTGCGTGGCCGGTCTTCCGTGCCATTTGAACCTGCTTAGTGAGGTTTCCGCTTAAGCGTATTAAATCTGAAATTAGGTCACAGTTTAACAGTGGAGTGTTAAGTAAGGGTCAGTGCACGCTTTTGTGACGTTTCAATTGTCACGCTAAGAGCGGTTGTAGGTTGTCAGTTTACGAGTATATACTTACTGCTTTGGATTCTTATAAGTAAAATCACAAGAATTTTTGTTTTTTATGAGGTTTTGTACCTCCTAAATAACCTAGTAGACGTGTAATCTGATTTGTAAGTCTAATAAGGTCGCAACGTCTACATAGGTCTTCAGTCTGTAAAGACATAATAATCTAAAGATATTTTTTAAATATATAATGATAGGTAATACAAAAATGTACGTAAAATGTTGTTGACCCATCCCTTATTCTCTAGCGTAATTCTGTGAGAGTTCCCAAAATCCTTCATTATCCCTTGATAATGGAGGAAACCTGTGTGAAAATTTTTAAAAATTCTAGATCTACGAAGATAATGATAATAATTTTTATTTAAAGGTAACTTTATTTAAAGGTTAGGTCTTATACCAAGTGATTTTTTTTTAATTTTGAATTTAAAAAAAAATTTTAACCGTTATAAGTACTTAGCTGAAATAAATTTAATATATGTAGGAAGAATAATATTTTGCTAGCAGGTCGAAGGTTCACTGATAAATGTTTTCATGTACCAAGTCGTGATTATGCAAGTGGACCTCAATAATAGTTAAAGATATTCTTGACCGTGTGGGGAAAACTTTACTGAGCGACTCTTTATTGCTAGGCAATAAACGCCAACATAGTGTTGGGAAGTTATAGTTTCGTATTGTTCTTTCTCATTTCTTTCTATAAAAAAAGATTAAAATGAGGTAGATGATACTTATGTCACTGTATATTAATTATAGTATTATTATTTAAATCTAGTCAAAGCTAATAATAATTATTTTTTGTAGAGTTGAATGTTATACATTTCAAACATAATTCACAATCTAATTAGGACTACTTTGCTATGACGAAACTAATTATTATTATTAATTTCTCTGTACTGACTATAATGACAGATAATAAAAGGACCAAAATAAAAGAATATAATCCAGAAAAATGTAAGAAAATGGAATTGCATTATTGTTTTTTTTTTTTAATTTAAATGTTACAATAAAACTTATCACTAGCTTATTCTAATATACAATTCTTGCACGCGTGGAGTGGTGCCAAGAATACTGGCTGCATTTCATTATTATTATTTTGAAGGCCAATTGTTTAAATAATTTTATGGCAATCGAGTATTACGAGATAACGCATTGACTCTTCACTTTGCACTTTTACTTAACCGTTACTGCTCACGTTACTAAAATAAGACTGCCATAACTAAAACAAGACTCGAACAAGACTGACACAAGACTAAAACAACACTGACTCAAGACTCCCCGTTTCGCCCTTTTAATACATTCGTACTATCATTTGTACAAGTAAATAAATGGAAGTGGCGCCACTGCGCGCGACAGTGGCGGCACCGAGCGCGTAAGTGGCGCCGCCGCGCGCGTAAGTGGCGCTTCCGGCCCATTGCTGCCATCTGCGCAACCGTAAACAAAGCACGCTAGTCATGGGCGACAACATCCGGCCCTCCTGCACACGTATTCGTCCCGAATTGCGTGTTTGTCTGGTGTAATTGCTGAGAACAGAAGATAAAAATTTAAGCAAATGGTAATTCGACGTTAGGATCATTCTGAATGTGTACATTGAATTCAGAATACCCATTATTTACCTTCCTTTTACAACAGAACACACGAAACTAGTTTAAGCAAATGGTAATATGATGTCAGGATCATTCTGAATGTGTACATTGAATTCAGAATATTCTTTATTCCGTTACAACTTTCCTTTACAACAAAACACAAGATGCTACAGTGCGAATGTGGCAACTTGTCAACTTGAGCGTGTATTGACCCGCCATCTAGGGTCGTGGCTCACGGTTACCATTATACCAGTGTTCACTCGGATATCTGGTACAATTTCGCATCACACTGTAAATCTTATGTTCGAAGCAAATACATTAGACAACAAAAATCAACCATTTAGTCGAAATATCACCTCGACAACATCCGACTTATAAGATCACAAAACACCGTAATATTCATAGCTATCAAATATGTGTTTACTTATTTATCGTTCGGCCTCTCCTGATTTTAATGAGTCGCGAATGTAACTTGTATAATATGCGAAAACTTTTGGAAAAAATATCATTTTCATATTTAACGTTAATGCATGCTCTGACGCGCAAAAGATTTATCATGTAAATAGTAACAATCAGTTATCTTTACTTTATCAAAAATGTGCTTTCCATGGCACGTCAACGGGATTTTAAAACATTTATTCTAAGCAACCAAACTAACTGCGCTTCTACCCATTAGCCACATATTAACATTATCCGATAATGGGTCAAATTCAGATAAAATCACTGAGACTAAAAAAATGTTTTAACTCACTTTGTCAGCGTCGCTTATTCCTTTTCCGATGATGTAAGCATCACTGCTGCTACTTAACAAAGAAAAATGTTACCAAATTCAACTGGATGTCCGCCTGCGTTTATGCCTTTCTTCTCGAGGCGTACCGGGACACGTGGTTCTTGAGCACTTCTGATATTACGAGATAACGCATTGACTCTTCACTTTGCACTTTTACTTAACCGTTACTGCTCACGTTACTAAAATAAGACTGCCATAACTAAAACAAGACTCGAACAAGACTGACACAAGACTAAAACAACACTGACTCAAGACTCCCCGTTTCGCCCTTTTAATACATTCGTACTATCATTTGTACAAGTAAATAAATGGAAGTGGCGCCACTGCGCGCGACAGTGGCGGCACCGAGCGCGTAAGTGGCGCCGCCGCGCGCGTAAGTGGCGCTTCCGGCCCATTGCTGCCATCTGCGCAACCGTAAACAAAGCACGCTAGTCATGGGCGACAACACGAGAGGCTGAGATATAATTTATCTTGTTGGCCAAGTTGCGGATCAGCTATTAGTTAAAAAAGAAAACATATCGATAGAACTGGATCATCACTATAGCAGTGTTAGTGGTCCATACATCGGCATAATGTGGACGCGACAAATCAGGCCGCGAGCTGCAATAGGGCGGCCCCGCATCGACAGACCACTGATTTATAGCGGAGCTACGTTATCGCACCAGTAGCTGTTTATTCTATTCTACAGTAGGTTCCTGTAAGGGATCATCCCTTAACCAAACAATTACGCATTTATTATTCTTCTCCAACTTTAGCCTAAAGCCCGTTAAGAAAACGAATTTCGTGTTCAAGTTCTTTATAGGTAACCTACCAAAAGCTCCTTACTCGTAATTAGTAATAGGAGGGGCGTTATTTATAACCAGGGTAGCCTTTTAATTAAAATATCTCAGAAACTAATTCTTAAAATTGATGAAAAACAAAATGAAACCCATCACCTCACAATCTATGCAATAAGAATACGAAATTGACAGCAGTTTGATCGGATCAATGATGTAATTGCTTCTATTGATTAGAATTTTTTATATTCCGAAACATAGCTAGGATTCGAGAGGCAACCAAATCATTAAAATTAACTTCTCTTTACACAGGGCTGCTAAACGGCTGTTAATGCCCGGACCCCGGTGACCGTGGTAAATCTCTAGTAATCCGGTGCAGAACAAATATAGTTGAGAGGCGATAAGGTGCGTCCGGCCGCGGGCTAATGTGCCATTTGTATGGTGATGCGAGCGGCCGTCCCTCGGGGGCTCTCTAGCTCCTACACTGTGGCCTTTATGGAACAGTATACCGCTAAATACTTATTACTGTTCTTAGATTGTGACAAATCTTTTCGAGTTCCCTTGGTAAATTATTGTCAACTTAATCTGGATTATGAGTTTCTGTATCTCATTTAAGTAACTGAAAAGGTCAGATTCGTAAGGTTATCATACCTTGTGAATCCGACTTTATCTTCTCACGACCAGGGGCCGTACCACAATCTCTTAGCAGTAATGTCGCAGTATTGTTTTGACATTTTCATACAATGTTTGTATGAAAATATTAAAACAGTACCTACTGCAGCATATAAATTAGTAGTGGGTCGTTGTCAAAATTTTTGACGACGGAACGCAACCGTTTCTTTAAGAACGAAAACTAGTCCTCGAAACGGTTCTCGTTCGCAACTGGTTTGATTGATGGGGGACGGGGACGGGTGACGACGGACGAACGAACGCGAAACTTAAACTTCTAAGAACACTTATGAAAATCTCGTCGACGTTCGTCTCGACAAGTGAAAATCGCACCTATGCTTCAAGGAATAAAGGTTATTTTATTATATCAAAGATCACAACGAACGGAACGAACGATGACGTAGCGATGCTTTCATTGCCTTATAGTCTGTATCAGAGGAGACTTTAAGTACAAATTCGCTTGAGACGTTCCGAGGACTAGTTGTGCGACGAAGACTGTTTTGTAACGAAACGTAAAACAGTTCCATCGTCGCGAAACAAAAAACGGTCTTTTGAAACGGTTCGTCTTTGCAACGCCCACGCCTAATATAAATGCTTTTAGAGATGGTGGTACGTACGGCTCCTGATTAAGGATAAGATTCGTAAGTCATTAAATGGAAAGGTTAATGTAAACTTCATACCGGAGTTAAGTATCTATAAGCTGGAAAATAAACCACATTGCAGTAACTTATGATTGGGTTGTCACGTCTTGTTAGATTAAAGTACCTAAGTAGTCGGTCATATTGTTATTATTTACACCTATCCAAGTCATGGAATACTTACATAGGTAAATATATTCCTCAATGGTGGACAGCCGGACAACACAATTATTATAAATACTGATAAGGTATTTTTAGGGTTTTTTCTCGTTTGGTATATCTACAAAACTTTCAAAACATTATTTACTCGTAGCACGGTGAAACCGAAATATTCAGTAATCGATTTTCTACTAGGTGTAAACTGACAGTTTTAGCTTGTAGAACCCCAATCGGTAGGTAATAGAACACTCGAGAATAAGTTCGATACACTGTTCTGACATAAAACTTCAAACTGGAAAAGATAAAGATCCATATAGTGTGGATAAAGTCCGTACAGAACAGTTCTGTACGGACCTCACGATCCAACTGCAACGCAGCTTCGATACATGTATTGCAAATTGCAGTGATTAAAGAAAATTTACAGAAAAGGGTACAGGTATAACAAACAATGTCAGCAAACAGCGTGTCCGAATTCAGGCAGACAGTGCAAACAGCGGCTGCGACCACAATATGTGGTGTTTGTGCTGAAAAAATGAGCGGTGGCCGTTCATTTACATGGTAAACGACGCTTAGAATGGACAGGCACGCGCGTTCACAAGATTCAGCTGGGCTATTAAAGACACGCTCGTGGTGGGAAGTGTGATGTTTTAAACGACATCGGATTATTATATAATTTTTACGTCGAGAAGCGACATTATTTAAATTTAAATTTATATAGGCTAGCACTAGACTGATGATATAGGTACAATCTAAAATGGACCGCGCTTGGTTAGGGACTTTCACGCGTACGAAATGCGTCTTTTCGTACGAGTGAAAGTTCATTATAATAAAGATATTAAGGTGGTGAAAATTAATAAATCACGAGTGGCTTCGGGGCCGGGGGCTGTTGAAGATTTTTCACGCGGAATGAAGTGATAACCGCTAATGACATGCCCGAAGCGCTAACTCATCCACTAACAACACTCGAATTTCATATATAATACAAGCAGGTAGGTATTTGTACTTAGCTTGGCTAACTCTACAAAATACTATAATTTTAACTAGAGCACGATTTTCCAACACTTTCTTCGACTATGGTTTCGTCCCTACACCGGGACATCCTCAGATGTTGACTTCACAATGCGAAATCGTAGAGAGTCGAATGCTCTGTGTGTGGTGTTTCATGTGGGCAATGTTCCTGCATAATATGGTACCATACATAATCTTTTCAAGTAGCGGATTTATTATAGCAACAAAACAAATTAATCTGTCCTTCTTATTATTATGGATTTCCGTAAAATAACGCCTTCTTCCATTTCATAATATATTTTTTCAGCGTAGAACAGAGGTCGGTGCGTATTCGCCCCCCGCCACACTGAAGTGCGACTGCTGAGTCAGCAGCGACCGATCGATACTCATCTCCGCCTACGGAAAAGCCTTTTGTTCTTGCAAATTACAACCACGAGCCGGAGCAATGAAACCTTATTGTCTGTCTCTACAGCTACTATGGGATGGAAATAAAAAAAAATACGGTTAAGACATAATTTATCACGTGACTTATCGATGAAAAATACATCAATGACGATGATAGGTGCTGGTCTCATTGGCTTTCTGTTGATATATCGCGCGAGTTATTCTATTGATACATTCATAGCTCACAAGTCGTCTTAACCATTTTTAGTGTTCCGTAACTCAAAAGAAAAAAAGCGGAACCCTTATAAGATCACTTTGTTGTCCATCTGTCTGTCTGTCTGTCTGTCACGACCCTTTATTTCAGTAACTATTAAAGATATCGATATGAAATTTGGAATAGTTGTGGATAATGATGGCCCGCCGTCAGTGCAATCATAAAGGGGGGGGGGGGGGAACCAGGTCGTCGGATAACAACATTGAGTGTGGTATCATTTGAAAGGGCGTTACTTGTGTATTCTAAAACCGATTTTTATTTATTTTTATGCCCGATTGATGATTTATTGAGCAAACTGTCGAAAAAAATACCGTCCCCCTCTTATCTCCGAAGTTTACCAATCGAAAATTCCCGACCCGAGCAAGCCCGCAAGCCCGCAAGTCCGACTCGCACCTGACGAATTATTTTAAGTAAGTACAACTTCAGCTGGGTACGGGTCTCCTCTGAGAAGTCGTAGCTTTTCACACTGGCCAGGTGCGGATTGACGATTTTTTAACGATATACCTATTCGTACAATCATCTGATGGAAAGCGATGATACATTTAAAGGTGGAACGCACTTGCCTAGAAAATGCCTATTCACTCTTTATTTGAAGGTGCCCAAGTTGTAGTTGGTGGGAAAACTCGTGCCTGGGAGGGTATTCCAGACCTTTGCAGACTGCAGTGAATCGCACACCTCCAAACATTTTAGTGAGGAAACTTAAAGATGCGTTGCCGGGTTCGAAGCTCCCCAACCCCTAATGAGGTCTGAGCATCGATAAGAAACCCGAGGACATGAGCATCCGAACGATTTACATAAACCTTTTTCGTACAAGCAAACATTAGCGCCATTTGTCAAAATTCTATAGGTGGCTACTGAGCGAACTATAATGCTTACCTTTGATTAAACATAAAGGATCAGCACTAACTGACGTCACGCATATCATTTTAGGCTCCGCCCTGAAACCGGATTTTTAATTTGTCTAAACTGTAAAATGGCGCTAATGTATGCGCTCGAAAATGGTTTGTGCTCTCAGAAGGCTCTCAGCAGTACCGAAATATACGACGCGCGACGCCATATTTAAGATTTTTTTGGCTTCAACATACGAGTACGTCACAACTTTCACGTCCTCTTAGCGTAGCGTATTTCGTCATTGGGCCTTACCGCTGGTGAAAATGAAAATTTTTTCGCGCTGTACGCCCGGCCCAGGGTATATAATTATTTTTCATCTCACCCGCTCGGAAAAGAGATCTTTAATGCCCGAAATGTGGGCGGGAAATGCTATTATGTTCCCTAGGCTGCCAAAGCATTTTCATTTTTCCCACGGGAGACAAAGTAGTATGAAAATCCTTTCCGGCCCTAGGCTCGAAAGCATTTCCAAAGTAAAATTTGTTTGAGTTATCTGTGGTCAAACTCGTATTACGTGTCATGTCAATGTCAAATGTCAAAGCTGAAGACTTCTTTTTTTTTAATAACACATTGTAACACATACGATTAGTAAAGAAGTTCGTTCGTTAAAGTTTGTATAGGTAAATTAGTTTTTTTAATTTTACTTTTTCTTATAATATCAATAAAAATAATAACTCTTATTTAGTTTTAATAATTATAAAAGAAATCTAATTGAATCCTTGATTTTTCCTCATTTTTTATGTATTTATTGTTAATATATTTATAAAATTTTATATTATCTTTGGTTCTTAGAAATTTTTATTTCAGAACGCATTCAAAACAAAAGTACAGAAAAAAAGTTTCTCAATTTTTTTTCTGATCTAGTGTTAGTTGTCTGTGTTTTCAATCCTAATACTTTTTTTGGCTTTATTCATAATTTTTTTGTTTTAACTTTAAATAATGATGATGATTGAAGGTGGTTTCAGTAAATGAAATTATTCAGAGTTATTAAAAACAACATTTAACATAACTCGCAATGTCGATCTAAAGTGTTCTTCTGGTGATTTTCCTCGCTGTGGTGAGATGAAAAATTTTGTGTTACGTACGGGCGCAAATTTTTTTGGGTCTCGTGTCTTTGAATGCCTCGCTATGCTCAGGATTCTATTCTTTGAACCCCTCGCTGCGCTCAGGGTTCAACCCTAGAATCCTTCGCCGCTCTGCATTCAAATTTGACACTCGGCCCAAAAATCCACTTTGCGCCCTTGCATAACAAATAACTAATAATGATCTACGAGCCAAAAGAGCTATCAGTGTTTCATGCCTCTCGCCGCACGTGCAACCAACACCTTAGTCTAAGCTACTTTTAAGTATTTGGAATAAGTTTCATAAGCATACCGTCATAGATAATACTTATCTAGTAACAAAAATACTAGATAATACTTATCTAGTATTTTTATATATCACTATGGATACATAGCTTATGATAAGATTTCGGGCGACCGTTTGGAATAGACAGTGCTCTTATAGTTACTTGACACCCAAGTCCCGCTTTTTGCGTTCGAAGTCGTGGATTCGCAAATGGATTCGATTGATTGTCACAATATCTGGGAAATGTTTTCCAGTGTCAGGATGTTTTTGAAGACAAATTTTATTTTAGGAGGATATCGCGCAGCCGGCTATGCGAAAGAAAATGGATTTTTTGTGTGAATTCAAGTGTGAAATCCTTTCACAAAGAAAATTTACAAAAATATTTGAAAATCTGGAATGAAAGATTCTTTTAAGTAAGTACCTACTAGTCAACAGAATGGCTATGCATGCAATCATGTTTATAATTGATTTGATATTGAACTCGTCAGTGCGAATTAACTGAAAGCAGCGCCATCTATCTATCGAGTGAAACTTTGTTTTTACATTGTTTCTACCGAGTGTCCCACCATAATTACGTCTTTTTTTGTAAATAAATTCAATAATATACTCTATGGTATAATATGGCACACGGACACCGCTATCGATAACTTGTGTTATGGTGTAAAGTGCTTCTTCCAGCGACATTTAGAAGAGTGTATAATTATATAGCACAAAATTAATGGGTCAGAGGTTGCAAGCCGTAGATTTTTCGGTTCAAACTTTGGCGCAGAATTTCCATCGAGAATATAGATCTTTACCGCCAACATAGTATTCATTTCATTTATTTTCAGCTTCCATGCATTCAATATAAAAATTATTATACATGAGACCCTGTTAGGGCGTTGCTGAATGCTGTTCTCAATGAATGGCCATGGTAATAAAAATGGCCACAGTAAAAAATCCCATATAATATTATATCAGCGCATAATTATAATTGTATAAAAACATTTAAAATATGACATCAACGGTATGTGAACGGTATCAACCAATGATGAAGTACAGGCTACTCTATCAACAGAAAAATTCAATATAAGACAGACCATCATCAAGATCATCAAGATTATGGTATTGTTGTCTATGGTTTAATCTAAAAAATCCATGAATATGTAATCTGTGTGAATCTGTGTCACTCAGTCACTACAGCTGTCAAACAGCTGTCAAGTGCTAAATGACAGTTTCGTCGTCTCGCTCGTCAAATGCAGTACAAATGTCAAAATACTGTGTGTCTGTGATTGACTTGATTGTTAGTTTGTGGAAAACTCGTTAGAAAGTGCAATTTATGTCATTAAAATTAGGGGTACAATTAATATATTTTACCCTAAATCAATATCTTTCTCTCCAGTCCAAAAGTTTTTCCGAGTCACTGTGTCCACTATCCGCATTTTAAAGTTGTTAGCCTTGAAGTAGATGTCATATAAATGAGTGTTGTTTATTTAACATTTTAGTGATATTAGTCGTAATTTCATGATTATATGGCTCTGACGTTTGACTTATGTTTTGCGACAAATTGGAAGCGGCATGTTTTACACACGCATTCGGGAGAAAGGCGCAAGTTTAGTAGTCGTCAGCTGGACTTGCCTGGCCGTGCTCTGCGCCGCGTCCACGGCTCCCTGCGACAAGACCCGCAGGGTGTTCACGGACCCGAGCGGGATCATCACCGACGGACCCAGTAGCTCCAACTACACCCAAGTTAGTGCGGACGATAACGAGTATGTTTCCTATCAGATTCAATACAAGTAACAAACAAATCTTTTTTAGGACTCGCACTGTGAATGGTTAATCAAAGCAGCGAACAAGAGTCAGTACATAACCTTAAGTTTCCTTCGTATGGGCACTGAGTGTTCGTATGACTATGTTTTTGTATATGACGGTGATTCTTTTGATGCACCTCTATTAGGAAGTTTCAGCGGAAAGACTGAACCACAAAATGTTACTGCATCTAGTGGATATGTATGTATTATCATTTAATTACTTATTTCTTAAGCAAGTATTAAAACTGTTGCCATGGTCATAGTAATTGTAAAACATATCAGTCACAAGAATCCTAAATGTCTCTCGGCCTCAGTAAACAACTTAGTCCTTGAGTCCTTTTCATTATCACACTTAAGTCAGTAAACGTGTTGCCTTGTTTGTATGTAAATTACTGTTTATAACTATATTTACATTTTTAAATCAATTTGTTTTTCAATACTCTGTTGTGTTTCCTTATCTCTTATGCATATAATTGGTTTATTTTTAATATACAGTATTTAAATTATCTGTCGTTGCAAAAATGTATTCTGTATTAAAAAATATGTGTATTTTAACCTCAATATCTTATTTCAATTTCAGTTTATATATACAGTTATATATAGATAATCTTTGAAAATGTAATTGTATTTTTACATTCTCAATAGTAACTATCTTTTCTGAGTTTAAGTTTAGACCATATTATAAAATAACATTATTTTATTATCTATATATAACTGTATATATAAACTGAAATTGAACTCAAGCTTTGATTAGATTGAGATTAATTAGATTTAGATCACTAATAATAAAATCTATTTCAGATGCTCATATTACTATATAGTGACACAAATTATGTGTTAGATGGGTTTAGAGCTGCGTACGCAATTCACAACTGTCCCAACAACTGTACGGGCCGTGGACTGTGTATGTCTAATAAATGTTTCTGTGGAGGCAACTGGGGAGGCCCCGAGTGCAGTGTGAAACTGTGCCCCAATGGATGTTCAGGAAATGGGCAGTGTGCTGGTGACAGGTGTATTTGTAAGAAAGGGTATGTTAGCCATGTTAGTACTTATTAAAATTTTTAAACTAAACTGTTTGTTGGCTGGTAAGAGCAAATGGTAGATAGGTAGGTCTGGATCTTTAGCTTTTCCAAAATCAATGCATTCATCCAAAGTCAGTGGGTCATCCAACATGTTACACCAACGAGAACTTGTCACTACTGGAGAGGATGTAAAGGGTCTAAGAAACTTAAACTTAGAAGCTTATGAACTCCAAAACACCCAATAAAATTTGATTGGGTAGTTTTTTGTAAGGATCTGCCCTTCTATTGAACCTTGAGCAGTATTTATTTTGTTTTAAACTAATCATGAACAACATATTTGAATGTTGTTAACCCCTTTTTATGTTCTACTTCTGGACATTGGTTTGAGGAGTTGATCATGCCCAATAGTAGGCAGCTGGAGTGAGGGTAGGCTTGCAGTTTCCTCACCAATTAGTTAATTTTCAAGGTGTTTTGCTAAACTACTATGAGATGGAGGAGGATGAGGATGTTTGTATGATGAAGATTTTTTTTTTTCAGATATTCAGGTGAGGCGTGCTCTTTAAAAAGCAATGACAAGGAAGGCAACAGTTGGCATTGGCTCTCTCACACGGAAAGTGGCATGACAAAGCGAGCGGCTCACTCCGCAATATATGTCAATAAAACAGACTCTTTATATGTTTTTGGAGGATATGACCTGAACAGGGTTCTAGGTTTATTGGAGATTTACAAGTAAGTCAACATTATATTTAGCAGCTATATTGTTTTTAGCCTTAAAATACCACAATTGATTAAATGGAAATATCAAATATACAATTCCATGTCTTGTAGATTAAAAAAATGAATATTTATGAATAATAAAATTTTTCCTCTTAAAGATGAATTTATTAATTGATGTTTGTGATTAACCTATTTTATAGAAAACAAAATAAAGTATGATCAAGCTGAAAGCAGGAAAATCAAACATCAAAGCAAGCATTATTTTATAGTTTTAATGAAATGAGGTTTGAAGAGATAGAAAGAAATGTATATGATGACAACATTTTCAAATGTTTTCTTCCATGGAACATCGAAATTCATGGTTAACAACAATTAATTTATACTAAAAAAGTATTAGATGTTAGTCAGCTTGAAACCTACAAAACTTTACAGGGAAATATTTAATTTGCCTTTATTTCTCTAAATCCATTTTTTCATACTTCCTGATATTTCTTCCTCTAGTTTTTCAACTAGTCAATGGTATGACGAAAACGGAAAAGTGCTACGTCGTTACCCCACCAATGAAGAGCTCGATAAGTCACTATTAACTCTGTTCACCAAGGTGAGTAAGCATTGCAATTAAACTCTGTTGCATTCCTCTAAGGTTATTCTTAATACTCGCCAACCTTTATGTACTACTAGAGGGCGCCCGTAGTGTCGCTCACGTGACCTTTATTTTACTTGAATGTTCAAAATTATTTTTATAGAGAATGCTTATTATAATATTAAAGTATATTAAATTAGTGAAAACCCGCAGATGACTTACCGCCAAAGACAGGCTCAAACTATTACAAAGATTGGGCCTAACGACTTTGGTTTGGGTTGAAGTTGATAGATCACAAAGTCAGTCACATTTGACATTTCCCTTTTTTGTAATACTACTGTTGCTTGTGGCTCCGCCTGCGAGAATTTTTGGTTTGATTGAGTGGAGATTTTTTTGGGATAAAATTTCAAAAAAAAGATACCTTGTCATAATAACTAAAGGAGTCTTTACAAAGCCTGGACATAACTACTTAATAAATAATTTTGATATATAATAAAAGTGGGTAATTTTGTAATGGAATATGTATATTTCACATTACAGGGCAACATCGATGGCAGCTGGCAGATAGGCAATAGGAGTTCCCTCTTTAATATACTACTATCATCATTCTCACATCATGACAAAACCACACTACCTCTTATGTACTCCCACTCTCCCACACCCTACTCCGAAAGCTATTTGCAATTCACTGATCGACCAGAATTTGTTAGTTCGAATCTCAAATCTAATGAAACCATCCCGGAGCCTAGATATGGGCATTCAGCATGTGCATTTAATAACGGTTTTATATTGTACGGTGGGAAATTATCCGACGGGAGTCTCTCTTCAGAGCTGTGGTATTACGACGCAGTTTCTAGGATTTGGACGTTGAGAGCCGCAAATTCTACCTTCAACCCGCCTGGCCTGACGCGCCACACGCTGACAGCTGTCAGGGATGAACTGTATTTGTTTGGTGGCAGTAATGTGGAAGGTGAATTCTCTTCAAGGTTGGTTTCTATATCATAATAAGATTAGTCACAATTCATTAATGGTTAAGTGCATAAGTTCATAAACATTTTATTACTCAAAAAGGCTTTACACTTTCAATCGACAGAATAGTTATTCTATTGTAAATATTGAAATAGAAAGTAATTGAGAATTGTTGGTCTTTTGAACATAAGACGAGTAAGTGCAGTGTTGGCAGCCTTCTAACCAGATGGACTGACGGCATTAAGATGGTCGCGGGAATTAGTTGGATACAAGTGGTGCAGGACAGTGCTGGTTGGAAATCATTGTACTTGTGCCTTTGTACAGCAATAGACATCCGTCGACTGAAACAAACGAGCGAACGATCAGTTGACCTTTGTCCAGTTTACCTTATTATGCAGTTTTTTAGTTCCCACCTATGGGTACTAAGGTACTACTACTGGATAACAGCAGTAAACATATTGCTGGAAAAAATGTCAAAATAATTTGTAAGACTATAAATATAAAAAAAACCGGCCAAGTGCGAGTCGGACTCGCGCACCGAGGGTTCCATACCATAAAAGAAGTAAAAAACATTAAAAGAATCACTTTTGTTCATGATTTTACGAGTTTAATTTACATATAAGTACTTTTGTTGGCAAACCGCAAACCTAACTTTGTTTTCGGCGGATTATTGTTATTAGCAAAAAAAATATAATAGTTAGAGGGTTCATTTTATTTTTCCTGTAAAATATACGTTAACTTCTATTGATCATATTTATTTCAGATTTTTCGAATGGTAAACTTCGGAGATAAAGGGGGGGAACGGTATTTTTTTCGACAGTTTGCCCAAGAAATCAAAAACTATCAGGCATAAAAATAAATAAAAATTGGTTTTAGAATATACAAGTAACGCCCTTTCATATGATACCCCACTCAATATTGTTATCTCATTTTGAAATTTTGGCGACCCGGTTTTCCCCCCTTTTTAAATAAAAATAAAAACAATTTTCAAATTTTTACGATTGCTATGACGTCGCGTCACTATTATCTATAACTATTCTAAATTTCAGGTCGATAGCTTGAATAGTTACTGAAATAATCGAGTGTGACAGACGGACGGACGGACGGAGAAAGTCTCACCATAAGGGTTCCATTTTTACCAAATTGGTATGGAACCCTAAAAACCTGTAGATGCCTTTAGATGGGTGAAAATAATTATCGATTTCTTGTAGCCTCTACAAAATAAAGCTGAGTGAACCAAGCACGGAGAGCTGGGAGAAGGTCCAAGTGCGCGGCGGCAAGGAGCTAGACGTGCGAGTGGTGGCGCACACTGCAGTTTATCATGAACATTCCAACTCTATTTTGGTGTATGGAGGCGTGGTCGCTAGTGTTGCCAGGTACGAACTTAATTTTTGAAGTGAAACTTTTATTATAGTTTTATCGTCCCAAGCATGTCGAATGTCGCATTACACCCGGGCCGGGCTCCTATTATGTCAGTTGCATCGTAATTTTATAGCGCCTTCCCTAAAATTTATGTGGTACTTGAATGTTATTTTTTTTCTTACAAACTATTACTATCACAACTAATACTTCTAGTATACAATAAATTCTAATACTTGTCATTGAGTAATAAACTGTTACGTCAAGAGATTTGACGACCTCCGTGGTTGAGTGGTTAGCGTGCCGGTTTCCAAGGCGCCGCCATCTCTGATGTTCCGGGTTCGAATCCCGGTCGGGGCAATGTAGTATAATAACTTTTCTACATTGTCTCGGGTCTGGGTGTTGTGGTACCTTCGTTGTTTCTGATTTCCATAACACAAGTGTATAAGCTACTTACTATGGGATCGGAGCAATGTATGTGATGTTGTCCTCTATATATTTATTTTTATATTTTTAAGAGATGGCGATGTTATAACTGCTTACTTCCATCGTTTCACTAGCATTGCACATTGAGGTTTCATAATACCAAACATTTTTTGTATACATGCTTGTTTGCTCTATGAAGTTCTTGTATGAGGTATGTTAAAATAAATTTTGTATTTTAAGGTTTTCAAAGTTATCAGATAGAATGTTCGCGTTCGACCTGGACTACAAGCATTGGAGTGAAATCCACTATCCCCGAGCTCATTTGCGCGACACCTACGTTCCGCGCGAGCGAGCCTTCCACACTGCGACCATCATTGGTAATTAACTAAACAATTTATTCGTACTTCAATACACTATTCAGTCAAATACAGATACATACAAAAACCGGCCAAGTGCAATCCATTCTTGCGCACCGAAGGTTTCATTCTATAAAAGGAGCAAATACTTAAAGAATCAATTTTGTTCATCGATTTACAATGTACAAGTACTTTTATAAACGAACTATAAACCTAACTTGGTTTTTGGTTGGTTTAAAGTTTATTGTTAATATAAAAAAGTATACTAAGTAGTTGGTTTTACGTTACGTACTTACGTACGTTAATCTCTATCGATCATAATTATTTCAGATTTTTCGATCAATAAACTTCAGAGATAAGCTGAGGGAACTGTGAGTTTTTACATAGTTTGCCCAATAAACCAAAAACTAAACGCAAAAAAAAATTAAAATCAGTTTTAGTAAATATATTGTTCTTATTCCAGGCAACTATTTGATCGTGTTCGGTGGATATTCGCACCGGCATAACCGGGAGGAGATATGCTACGATGGCCAGATGTATCTGTACCACCTCGGATGCCACTCGTGGATCCCGCTCGACGTGTTGGGAAGAACTCGCAAGTTCTATCCGAAGAAGCAGGGCGTGTTCGCTCACGCCGCCTCGCTGAGACCGCCTTCCACTTTACTTATTGCTGGCGGATATCACGGAAATGTGAACGGTAACACACTTTTTAGACAGGTTTATTTAGTTTTAACACAATTATGACAATGCAAGCGTCCCCTCCGCTTAGTTTTTCTGTAATCCCGCGGATGCCATGGATTTCCGAGATTGAAAGTAGCCTATATATTAATCCAGGGTATTCAATTTGCATCTATCTCCATTCCATATTTGTAGTTGCGGCGTGAGGGTGTTCTAAAGATGCACTTGATATTTATACAAACACAATTTTGCCTTAATTTAAGATGTAGGATGTTCGTTTTTTTTAATGCAAATTATAGAAATAACCAAAAAATTAACAAAGAATGGTTTATTCAGCTTATCATATCACATCATATAAAGGGAAGTTTCGAATGAATATTCGAAAAGATGCTATGACTAAATAGGACTGACACAACTCCAAATATATGGAACCCTTAAATCTCTATTATCATAATAATTAATTACCTGCGTGAGCTTACCTCGGTGTCTTTTTCTTTGGTAAGTTGCGTTCTTCCTGAGGAACGTAAGTACAAAGGTAAACTTACAAACCAAACCCTTATCGTAATTAAAAAATTCATCAAAATCGTTAGAGCCGTTTCAGAGATCCTCAATCCAAGAATTGCTTAAAGAATTGTATAAGATAAGATATTCATATTTATCATAATATTCAAGAACCATAGAATCTTTGGGGTGACTGAACTTAGTGATTTTCTAAACTAACCTATTTGCACTAGGATTCAGATTTCTTCTCAGGAAGAGATAGTTTAAAACTCTAGACTTATTATAGGTGTGTAGTTTATGTGACATTAAAAGTCATAAAACGGACGAGGAAACAGTAATTAACATTGCACGTCCGTCCCAAGGTCAATGTTTACATGCCATGTTATACCGCAACTTACTAGAAATAAATGCTACACATACATTATCAAGTTAATAACTGACGCACCGGCACTTGCACCGCCGGGGAACAAAATTAGACCCTATTTTATTCAATTCCGTGAATTTTCTCATAAATCAGCCGGAAATATTATTCCAAAATGAAAATTTCAACATTTGATTTATGGGCATAATCAAAGATACTGCATTTTATTCACATAGCTTTTCATTCCGGCTTTCAAAACCATAAGTTAACCACTTAAGATGACAACAAGTAGATATGTGTCTATCTCCATTCCTTTCATCCAAATTGTGAAGTATTGGCTCATAATCGTACACACACATAGATACACAGATACGAAATTTCGCTTTTATTATATAAGTGTGATTGAAATATTAAGTGTGATTAAATTCCAATCAAATATCTTATTGACTTCTTATAAATGCTATGCTTGTAAGGAAGTTTGTGTAAGCTAGAAGTGCCTGTAAGCTAGAATGTTTGAGTCTTTGTTTAATTTTGTAGGCGATCTGCTGGCGTACGTCGTCCCCAGCTGGCACGCCGGCATCACGGACAAGGACCCCGAGAGCGCGTGCCCGCGGCACCGCACGCAGCCCGAGTGCCTCGCCGACCCTGAGTGCGGCTGGTGTTCTGCTGACGATGTATGTACTATTTTGTTTCTCGTTTCTACTAAAATCAGACATCGATAAGCCTAAAAACTCAGACTATACTTCGGTAAATTTTTTGTGTTTAAAGATAAGTTTATAGGGTAATAGTATAGATGCAAAAGGTATATAAGGTCTGACTCGAGTGGACGAAATATCTTTCATGATGTAGAAATCTGCAAAGAAAGGGCGATTTCAAAAAAATAGACGATCGCGAATCCGCGGACGTTCTCCGATTAGAATTATCACACTTATATTATAAAGGTGAAAATTGTGTGTATGTTTGTCATTTTTCACGCCGCAACTACTGAACCGATTTGACAAGGCATACAGATAGATGATATCCTGGATTAAGACATAGGACACTTTTATCCCGAAAAAAGAACCCATGGTTCGCGCAGGATTTGTGAATGTCATTGAAACGCCGCGGGCGTCCCCGCTAGTAAAGGATAAATGGAGCATAGAGGAATAATTTTTGAAAGTGATTCTTACAGATTTGCTACGGAAGAACAGGGTCAAACTGTACTACGAACTTGCAATCGATCAGATGTGGTGGAATTTGTCCGGCACTGGGCGACTGCCACTCGTGCCTTATCCACGGCCCGCCGCTAAGCAGCAATAGCTCCCGAAAACCGCTAACTTCGGTCAGCACGAAACTGGGCCTATTTCAGTGCAGTTGGTGCGTACAAAATGCAAGATGTCACCATAGAGATGGTAAGCGTATCTTTAGTTTAGTTTAGTCTTATTACTGTAAGCGTTTTAAAAGCTGCAGAAAGATCGAATTTTTGTTTTCTTTGTAGATAGTTACGGTGTATGCGGGGAAGATACACCTTCTGAGAATCCTGGCTGGTGGGGTGCGACTGGCACCGAAGTAGCGACCCCAGAGGAATGTAAAATTTTGGACAAACGCCCCGGCCTGACATTCCTGAGATATCAACAACCAGCGGACTGGAATCATCCGGACGGTGTTTCAGTCGTTAACGCGACGACTGTGGATTGGGGTACTGGTGGAGGAAGTAATCATATATTCAGTGGTGCGAGCGAAGCGAGACTCCGGGGCTGGTTGCATATCCCACAGTATTGGAATGGCACCGGGGAGACGTTACACATGTGTGCGGGATACTCCAACCTGTCGCTGAGTCTAGGGGACATTACGGAACCGATCGCCAATTTGACAGCTCAGCCGTCTTCTTGCGTGCCGGTAGACTGGCCCGCTCTACTGCCCGGTCGACTCGCCGTCGATATGCATGCTAACGACTCCTTGCACACTGGACTGTATCCGTCCCATCATCACGCCAAAATGGAACTTCAACACAATAAATCTCAAGAAAGTGCCAAGGTAAACATTACTGTACCAGCTATGAAACCACATTTATATGATGTTGAGAAATGTTTTAAATATAATAAAATGTTCTATTTCAGGTCTTCACATTTGAATTTTTAGAACCATATTCCAATGGCACGTGTTCGAATTACGATAATTGTTTGCTCTGTCTATCTGACGCGGCTTGCGGGTGGTGCGAGTTGACGAATCGCTGCGAGCACAGGAACATCGACGAGAAAACGACGTGCGCAGACGACGGCGAGTGGAGGTACCTCACGTTGCAGCCGGCCGCCTGTCCGAACTGCTCCAACTACATCAGCTGCGAGCGCTGCGTGTCCGGGAACTATTGCGAGTGGTGGGCGGACGAGGCGCGCTGCGCTCGGCGCGGCAGAGCCAGCGGGGCCATAGTGGACGCGGCCGCGTGTCCGGCGCCCTGTCGAGTGCGGCTGCAGTGCGAGGACTGCCTCGACGAGCGTGGTCGCTGCGTCTGGTGCGAAGCGACTCGACAGTGCTTCAGCTTCAGCGTCTACACCAGCGAGTACCAGTTCGGACTGTGCCGCGAGTGGCTCGATCGCGCCTCCACGCCGGCCGAAGAATCTACTAAAAAGTCCAGTCAGTGCAAATCTTGCAAGGCGCACACGCAGTGCTCTTCGTGTTTGCGGAGTATGGGATGCGGCTGGTGTCATTCCCACGAAAACCCAATCAACGGAATGTGCACGGAGGGCGACTTCACGCGATCTCACGTGGACTGCGCCACTCTCTTGAACGTCAGTTCATCGGACGCGGGCTGGGCGTACCCGCAGTGCCCCGACGTCGACGAGTGCGGGCTCGGCCTTCACGACTGCCACGAGAACGCAGTCTGCAACAACACGCACGGCTCGTACACGTGCAAGTGTAAACAGGGGTACATCGGAGACGGCAAGAAGTCCTGTATGCGAACATGTTATAACAACTGCATTCACGGCTACTGCTTAGGCGCACCGCAGTACAAGTGCCATTGCGATCTGGGTTGGACTGGGGCGGACTGTTCGATCAACTGTGGCTGTCACAATCACTCGACGTGCAGAACGGGCGTCGGCAGATGCGACGAGTGTCAGGACTGGACGGAGGGAGAATTCTGTGAGTCGTGCAAGCCCGGCAGCCACGGCAACGCGACCACGGGACAGGGCTGTCGACGCTGCGATTGTAACGATCACGGGGATGAAACGCGAGGAGTCTGCGACGTGGCGACGGGTGAATGTATTTGTAAAGATAACACCGAGGGACAAAATTGCGAGCGCTGTAAGCCGAAATTTTATGGCGATCCCAGGCATGGAGGAAGATGTTACTATCAATGTGAACCTAGAGGCATGCTCAACGCTTCCCAGACGGAAGGTATAGGCTCGTATAAAACCGATCCGGATATAAAAAGTATCGGACCGATAAAGGAGTGTTTGTGGATTATCTCTTCCGAAAATGTGAAAGACGCTATAATACAATTCACCGTGAACTCTTCTTCTTTCAACGTGCCATGCGACGAAAACGCCGTTTACGTGTACGATGGACTGGGCGGTGTGCCAGACTTGACTAACAACCAGCAAAGTCAACTCTTAGGTGTATTTTGTAACGGCGCTTCTTCGGGAGTCGTCGAAGCCCGAAGCGGGAATTTAACTGTACATTATAAACAAAGCCAACCTGAGCAAGGATTCGAGGGAGTGTACAATGTTCTCGCCTGCGATGGGTACTGTTCTTGGCCGAGGATATGCCATAACGGTCATTGTGTTTGCAGAGAGGGGTACGGGGGATTCGATTGTTCTATAGAAATTTGCCGAAATAATTGCAGTATGCATCTCAAGGGTGGAACTTGTGATACGAGCTATGGCAGATGTCTCTGTAACGATGGCTTCGGTGGCGATGACTGCTCTCTCAAGCTGGATAAGTCACAACTAGTTTTTACAGAGTTATTTAACTCAGATTTCCTTTCCGATGATCTCGATCACTTGAGAAAGACTCTGCCTAGATTTGGACATAGCCTGGTTGCCGATAGACGAGGGCTATGGATGTTCGGCGGATACTCGCTTTCACACGGCCCTTTGAACGATATAAGATATTACGATACAAAAAATAATACTTGGATGCCGGTCACCGTAGACGCTACACCGGATCCTAAAATGCCCGAAGGAAGATATTTTCACGCTGCGGAAATTTACCACGCTAAACAAAATATCTACATTTATGGTGGCTTAAGTTTGCAAGATAAAAGTGGTCAAAACAAAACGTTACCTGACTTTTGGCAGTTCAGTCTAAAGGAAAAACGTTGGAGTCTTATTAGAAATAAAGAGGAGTATCCGCCACCTCTCGCTGGACATACATTGACATTCCAGAAATATCAAGATTACGAAAGTTTAGTCCTTATAGGGGGATTTTCGCTGGAAGAAGGATTTATGACGGATGTGTGGGAGTTCGACTTGGACAATGACAAATGGACTAAGTTAACTTGCGGTGGCACTAAGCCAATGGGAATAATCGGTCATAGCACCGTGTATCACGCACCTTCACAGAGCCTCTACGTGTTCGGTGGCATACTGTACATGTATAATGGAACTATAATATCTAACAAATTGTTTTCGTTCCACTATCCTACTAAAACTTGGAGTGAGCTGCCAGTTTTTCCGAGCTTGAATAACGCTCACGATAACTTGCCTCAGGCGACGTATCTCCATTCGGCAGTTTCTACAAATGATTACATGATCGTGTTCGGTGGGCGAACAGTTCCAGATAGAAGATCTAATTCGCTGATCGCTTACGTCTACAGTTGCAATCAATGGGTCAAGCTTTCTAAAGGTTTGTATGATAATTTCGCAAAATTATGTTATTTCAATAGTTACAGCAATATAAACGGAATGATTTTTTCAGGTGCAAGCGTATTAGATCATCCTCCACCGAGAACGATAGCTCATGCGATGGCGATAGATATGGAATCCGAAAATGATTGGAATATTTATATCGTTGGAGGTTGGACGGGTAGTGCCAACTGTCAAGTCACACGCATTACCTTGCCGGACGATTTATGCTCGCTCTGGAGCTCAAGTAAAATCGAGTGCAGAAGTCACATGGGTTGTAGTTTCTGCAGCACCGGAGATTACTCCAAGTGTTATTCCGTTGATAATCCTGGTTGTGAGGGAAGCGAAAGGATATCGACAAACGCCGGAGCAGCTTGCGACGCTGATTTGGTGGCGAGGCGCCCGTGTGAGAACTTTACGACGTGCACCTCTTGTTTAGCTGCTTGGCCCTTGTACCCGGAGGAAAAGCCCGTTTGCCGATGGTGTGAAACATGCGCTGCTGGAATTGGTGAGAAAATCCACGTAGACTCAAATATCAGTATCATTCGATCTCCGCTGACTGTGATAGCAACAAAGATTCTACACTACTAAAACTCTTTCAGGCGAATGCGTACCAACAGATGAATCGTGTACTAGTATGAAATGCAACGCGGGGACTACGTATATCAGTGACTCAGCCCAGTGCCCAGAATTGAGGTGTGTAGCGCCCGACTGCGACAAATGTGTTTCCAATCAGTGCTCGTGGACAAGACTCGCTAATAGAGCTGGTATGTTATTTAAACTAAGGTTTTTTTCCTACTACACTGGAAGAAATTGAAATTATTTAATTTTCTTGTGTTCTAGCCCAAATTACTAGAATAACCGACGACCCAACAGAGCTTTTCAACTGGACCTGCGCTACAACGGATGAGCCCGGCCGCGCAAGCCTGCGTGCCCTATCGCTAAAACTCGGCCACTCGTATTTCGGCGTCACAAAAGACGAGTGCCCGAGTAGATGCCACCTGTACGACGACTGCCAGTCTTGCCTGAGTTCGGAAGGCGCCGAGAGTGGTTTCTCGGAGTGCCACTGGGCCAGTTACCTCGGCACGTGTATATCGCCCGCGTATCAACCCGTGTACTGCGCAGGCGGAGTGTGCGGATTGGTTTTGACAAAGGCCGATAAGAACAAGTGCCCGGCTCCGTGTAACACGTTCGAGCAATGCACGGAGTGTCTCCATCACTCTCACTGCGGCTGGTGCGCGCTCGAAGGGGAGAACGGAGAAGGCGTCTGCACGGAAGGCTCCATAGATTCTCCGTTGGAATACTCGACGAGGACAACTTGCGCGGCCGTGTACGCGAACGTGCATCAGAGCAACAATACAAACGATACGTTTTCGTGGCACTACACGCGCTGTCCACCGGAAAACGAGTGCGAGAACAATCACCATCAATGTAAAGCTGATTCTGAGGTGAGTTTGTTTGTTTGTTTGTTTGTTTATATAGTTGTTGTTGTATGTTTCCTTTAATAATATCAAAATATCGCTAAATTTCAAATATCGCTAAATTTTAAAATAATTTTATCGGTGTACATTTTAAATAATTCAAAACAATCTTAATAAATTAATTAAAAATCTTTATAAATTAATTTGCAATGATTAGTGCTCATTCTTAACTATTTTTTTACTGGTTAAACCGGACTAAAACGAATTCTTAATGACCGATATGACGATGAACAGATGCGTTCATGTTGTATATAATAACCCATAATAAGAGTATGTGAGGGAAGCAGCAAGCACGTCGGTATAATATCGACGGTTAACCGCAGGTGTGCCGCGACCTGCCGGAGGGCTACGAGTGCACGTGCGGCGCGGGGCACAAGCGCGTGGGCGGCGCGTGCGCGGCCGTGTGCTCGCAGGGCTGCGTGCGCGGCGTGTGCGTGCAGCCCGACCGCTGCCGCTGCGACTTCGGCTACGTGGGCGCCAACTGCACCATCCAGTGCCAGTGCAACGGACACTCGCACTGCGAGGGGCCCGACAAGCTGGACGTGTGCACCGAGTGCCACAACAACACCATGGTAACGACTAACGCAACACACACATCACACTGAGTCTCATGCCATTGCTCCTGGTGAGAGGCTCGGAGTCACAACATGATGGAATGAATACTCTAAATAATACAATTCGCTGGATCAGCCATGTATTTAACCCCCGATTCGTCTTCTTCATGGAAGAAGACGAATTACTGAACATCAACTAAGAAGCCGAATTGGAATAATATTTGGAACTTTCAAACTGTAGCTGTCATTAGAAACCGTAATCCAAATATGGATAATCGTGTGTGTGTCGAACTTTATATATTTTTAGTTTATCACTTGTTACTCAAAATGTCTTCACAACAATTATGCCTGATGAAGAGCATTGATGTGGTCTTGTTAGCACTTATGAAGGTCAAGGATATAGCCAGTTTAATTTGCCTTTTCACTTCAAGGACTGTGTAAGTGGTGCTAATGTTTGATAAATATTGTTCACAGGGTAGTCAATGTGAGAAGTGTAAGCCTAACTTCGTAGGCGATCCGACCGACAACGGCCAATGTATACCCTGCTCCGTGTACTGCCACGGCCACACGACCGTGTGCACGAACGAGGCGGACGCGGCCCTCACGGCGCGGGAGCTCAGCAACGCGGACCTGGAGGAGTACTACCGCGAGGGTGGCACCAAGGCGCGCTGCGTGCGCTGCGCCAACAACACGGACGGGGCTCGCTGCGAGCGGTGCATCGAGGGGTACTTCAGAGGCTCCGAAGACTTCCGAGATCCGTGTCGCCCGTATGTGTTTTCCTTAATTCCGCTTTTTGAGGTAGAACAATATTATTTGCTGCACATTATTTTAAAATCAACAATTGACAAAATTCTAAAATCTGTGTGTGGTAAAAAAAGCAAGAAAAAAATTCGCTTTCTTTTTGAACGACGTTAATTGTCGTAATTTTCAAAAAGTTTTTTTTACTAAAAATTGCATACTCTATTTCAGATGTGAATGCCACGGCCACGGCGACACTTGCGACCCAGTGACCGGCGAGAAGTGCAACTGCGGCAACAACACGGAGAGCGACGCGTCGTGCCAGACCGCGTCCTCCAGCAAGAACTCCGCGCAGGAGTGCTGGCGATACCAGTGCGTCAAGTGCCGGGACCTGTACATGGGCGACCCGCGCAACGGACACCAGTGCTACAAGACCATCAACATCGAGAACAAGCTGTGCTTCGACGGCAAGTCTATAGGTGAGTGACGAGTCACTGCATGCAGCAAGAACTCCGCGCAGGAGTGCTGGCGATACCAGTGCGTCAAGTGCCGGGACCTGTACATGGGCGACCCGCGCAACGGGCACCAGTGCTACAAGACCATCAACATCGAGAACAAGCTGTGCTTCGACGGCAAGTCTATAAGTGAGTGACGAGTCACTGCATGCAGCAAGAACTCCGCGCAGGAGTGCTGGCGATACCAGTGCGTCAAGTGCCGGTACCTGTACATGGGCGACCCGCGCAACGGACACCAGTGCTGCAAGACCTTCAACATCGAGAACAAGCTGTGCTTCGACGGCAAGTCTATAAATGATAAAGTGTCTGCAGTGAGAGCCCTTTGGGGATTTTAGCGATAGCAGTATTCAAATATTTAATTTTACTTTTTGAGCAGGGGTTTTTGGTATTTGCAAGATACGTGAATTAAACACAGCGGTCGGTTGCTAACTGACTTTATTCCTTTTACCAATCTACCTACATTCATTACACTATACACCACAGTATTCCTCCTTGCACCGCCAGTTCAATAAAAAAAAACTCAGATGAATAGGTGCCCGCAAAACTTCAACATGTTTTCAGATTATTATTATTAAGATCTTAAAATGTTTTACTGCTTCAATTTCAGATGAGTGCAAAATCAAACCCCGCCCGCTGTACCCGGGTCAGACGGTATTCGTAGCCGTCAACCCGCGATACATGAACGTGGACATAAGAGTCATCGTGGACGTGACGCAGGGCGCAGTGGATCTGTACATGAGCCCCAATGACAGCTCCTTCGTGGTCTCCGTCAACACCAGCACGGGGTCCCACGCGGTAGAACTCGACCCCACTTACTACAAACTCGAGCCGTTCCGGAAAATGCCCACTTTCGAAGATCACATACCAGAGAAATCAGGAAGAGTGACATGGTATTACGATAAGACGGAATACGCGCTCGCCGACTACACGGCCAAAGATCTAGCGACGTACGTGACGGTCGATAGGAGGAATGTGTTGCTTCGAGTGAAGAATCTCCGCAACCGTCTCGTTTTAACCTTGCCGCAGAATATTCACGATCTGACGCACACGAAGTTCTACATCATCATCCGCGCCAGGCACACGGAAGATGGCTCCGCTAGTTTTGGCATCACTTTCTTCCGCCAGGATCAGTTGCACATCGACCTCTTCGTGTTCTTCTCGGTGTTCTTTTCGTGCTTTTTCCTGTTTCTGGCGGCGTGCGTGGTCGCGTGGAAGGCCAAGCAGGCTGCGGACGTTCGGAGGGCGAGAAGAAGACATGTTGTAGAGGTATTGACCAGTTATAGTATTTCTTTGGCAATTAACAATTTATAGTACCACAAGTTTTTCTTGCCTAATGTCATTTTCTAATTTATAGCATGTAGTTTAGTTCCAACTTTGGTCACTGGATAAGAAAAGTTTGTGTTTTACATTATTGAGTTTACAATTTTTAAGTAACAGACAAAACAATAGTCGAAAAGAACTAATAGATTATAAATAAGGTAAAAAGCAAATAAAAATAATCATTTTACAGTAGAGCCAGTAGATTTTATTAATTTTTTTTTATTTCCCTTACAGATGCTGCACATGGCAAAGCGTCCTTTTGCGGCAGTGCGCGTGGTGCTGAACCCCGGCGCCTGGGCGCGCCGCCGCCGCGCGGAGCTGAGGCCCGTCGCGATCGAGCCCACGTTCGACACTCGCGCTGCCGTCACTACGCTTCTTGTCAGGTACGTAGCTTACTATCTACTATATAAAAATAAGTCGGGTTTTCCTTCCTGACGCTATAACTCCAGAACGCACGAACCGATCTCCACGGTTTTGTATTCGTTGAAAAGGTCTCGGGCTTCGTGAAGTTTATAGCAAAGAAAATTTAGGAAAAATTCAAAAAAAAAGAAAATTAAAAATTAAAAAATGTTACATAAAACGAAGCCTGAAAGATCTGGTGGCGAAACGGAGTTTGGCGAGACGAGAAAAAAACGGTGGCGAGAAAAAAAAATGCTTACAAACGTACAAGATGCTCGCAACTAATTTAAAATACATATACAAAATGCTCGTACTTATAACTACATTGCGAATAGCGCATGCCAAATGTATCCGACGTGCCAATATCTGGTCTTACGGACGACGCATAGGAACATAGGTCGTGTTTTATGCGCTACTCACTATTGTAAGTGGTTCTTACGTTAAACGGCTCTTTACGTCAATGATATATAATGTTTTATATTCCAAAGAAACAAGAGACGAGCAAGACATTCTTTTTAACCGACTCAAAAAAGGAGGAGGTTCTCAATTCATCAGCATCTTTATTGAAACAAGAGTGAATAGGCATATTTAGGTAAGCGTGGTCCATATTCGACCACATCATTTTCTATTAGGTAAGGTTATGTTCGAGCATAAATTTGGACTATATCCGGGCGGACTCTGCAGGAAGAGCCCTGCTGTTAGTAAAAATAATGAAAGTAGTTGTGGTTGTGGGCTTCTTCTCAGTGCAGGGCGCGTTGGAACCCTCGTAAACTTAGTTTTAAGTCGACTTGGAGTTATCGCCATACAAATGTGACAAATATCATACTGACCTTTTACAAGAGCCTATCGCCAATACCCTTGGCTGTGCTCTTCACCCGTCTTCGATATCCTCAATCATCAGCTCTCTCCGTATTTTTCCTCCGAATGAATTTTTCCCCTCTATACGACCCCATTTGTGAAAAATAAATTTTTTAATACAGTTGCTCAAAAAGTGGCGTATTGCAGGGACGTATAGCGTTCGGGATGTGGGCTATTACATACTCGTGCTTTTTTTTTACCTTTCCCGAACTCGTGCGTTATCTTTCCCAACTGTCAAAATAATGTCTATTAAAAAGAAAAACCAACCATGAAGTTTTTACTAAAAAAATTCATAGAAGTTTTTATGATTCATGCAAATACGTATATTTTTAAAAAGAAGCTACTAAATTTGTTTCAATATCAGATTTGGTTGAATGAGTTTGGTTAGGTTTCATTTCATCTCATTAAATTTCATTTTTATTTCATATCAATAAAAAAATTCTACTGAAGACTTGGTTGTATGAGCATAGTTCCCTTTGCGTACCAGAATATTATTTAGTCTATGACCAAATTTTTTTTTTATTTTTTTTTTAAATCACCAGAATGGGTGAAGAAAAAAAAACTGCTTATATTCTACGGTTGGCGCCATTTTTCAGAAATTTTCTTTGCGAGTTTAGTTGCACAAAATGAGTAATTTCGACCCTAGTTTTTTTTGAATTAACACCACCGGAACTCAGTATAATTGCACAAAATGCTTCGGAGAACATTTTACCGGAAAAGTCAAAAAGTCGCTACATATCTACATACGACGAATTTATTGCGTGGAGAGAAGAGAAAAAAGCAAATAGTTTTTCAGAAAATGTTAAGTTAGTTGAGTTTATTGTGTTTTTATTATTTTATTAAATTGCTTCATTTTTTCGCAACTGTATTAAAAATAATCGTTCAGTACACGTGCCGAACCGTCATTGCAACTTGTTCCGACTGTCAACCCTCGCTTTCGGCTGCGCCTCGGCTCGGGTAGACATTTGTCGGAACTCTTTGCAATAACAGCCTTTCCGCACTTGTAATGAAACATACTATTTCATACAAAATTGTTCAGGAGAGGTGATCAGTCAGTGAGTCAGTGGCCAATCAGCACGAGTAGCTATATATATATTAATATGTATATATATATATATATTTATTTATTGTATATATCTTATTTTATTTTAATTGCACCATCCCGCGCTTCATTACACTAATCCTCTCACCAAAGGTTGCCTGGTAGAGATTGCACTAGCAATAAGGCCGCCTTTGCGCTCACTGTGTTCCGTTGTATTTTGTCTCTCTATTTGTGTTTCTCTGTGTTTGTGCAATAAAGTTATATAAATAAAAAAAAATAAAGAGCCTGTATAATATTAGGCCTATGTGAAATAAAGATATTTGGAGGTTTTTTTGAGTTTTTTAAATTAATGTATCTCAATGATGTGTAGGTTGCCGGGCGGTTCCCGCGCGCCCGTGCGCATGGCGCTCGCGTCTGCGCTGGTGCTGGTGACGCGCGGCCCGCCCGCTCGCCCGCGCGCGCGCCGCGCCCTCTCCTAGCAGGAGCCCGACCGCGCGCCCGCGCACTCGCCCGCCACCTACAGCATATACAACATGTAGATGTGCGTACCAGCCGGCCGAGCCAAGTCACAAATAGCGTTGCGTCACGACGCATAACTAATGGAACAAAATTCAAAAATGTATGCGAACTACGTACGAACGTCTCTCGCGAAAGTTGCTGAATTGTAGCCAAGATGCAATTTTGACAGGCGTTAACGATTATTTTCGATGCACAAATTATAAATAGGTCGTCGCTCACGGGACCCATATAAGTCGATGTGACGTTGACATTAGGTATCGCTCACCATATTGGTTATTGGTTTCTTTCTTCACAAGCACTACACAAGCTATAGGAATGAGCGATCGTTAACGTTTCCACATCTATCGACGCTAAGACATTTGTATTGCTAGATCGTTATATATCAGGCGTGTATTCAATTTGCGGTATGATGTAATTTTTTTTGAGTACGAAGGGAAAATAAAGCCATTATTTTTCCATTTCTGACAAAATACGATATGTTTAGTTAGATTATAAGAAAAACTTTGGGCCACCGTTGTAAATAAATGTTTGGTATAACACGAAATAAACTAAAACGGCACAAAAACTAAGTTATGAATATGGCAACTCAGTGATGTATATAAATCATGTATTAAAAATACCGAGACATTAAGGCGCAGCTAAAATAGAAAATTTTGTGATAAAACTGCTTTTAAAATCATGTAACATTTTTACTCTATGACAATTATGAATGATAGGTACTTTCGCAGTGAACGTAAACCGATCCCTTGTATACTAATTATATACTAGCTAAAATAATAAATTAAGATCTGATGTAGATTTCTTGTATTACTCAAAATGAAAGGATATAAATATTTAGTTTTAAAAAGATGAATATTATTTAAATAAAATAAATGTAATAAGGAGATATCAAAATTGTATGTAATAATGCACAGATGTAAGATTTATTTTAGTGTTAAATTTGATAGTTAATATATTATTATAATAATATAGTAATTACATGCTCACAAGCACAACCGATATGATTTACACAATTAAAAACAGTAGAAAATAAATGTTTTGATTAGCTGTCATAATATTGCCATTTTATGAACTTGCTTACTCGTTAAAATCTTTTTAAGGCTCTAAATTGAAATAGTATTAAAATTTTGCAGTACAATATTTTAGTGAAGGGTGAATTAATAATTTAAACTTATGAATACTTTCATACGAGTATAATGTGAACCTACTATAGCTGTGGCTTTTAACCTATAGATAGATATACTATTGAAAATAGTCGTATCCTATTCGTAACTATGCCATATCGATTCGAAGAGAGCCAAAGGAATCAAAATTAGCGTGAATTGAGCGCGGGTTGTGAATAGCCAATAGTAAGTGATGCTGTTGTGTTATTTATTTCCAAATTTTATTATGTGATGTTGAAAAGCAGAGTTATGTTATGGCTTGTTATTTCTAAATACGTTTAGCAAGTAATTTCAATCGTATTTACGGAATTTTATTTAGATAGGTACAAAATATACCATTATGTTAATATCAAAAGCTACTGTCAAGTATTTTTCTTGATAATACTAAATCAAAATCTCATGAAACAGGTCATTCGCGTTGTAACGTCTTACATATTATATGTAATCTACAATTCATTATTATGTATATGTGTAATTTTATCAATGATGTAATGTGTACATATTGACAATTTATTCTGAATTAGAAGGGACAATGCGATTGGCTATGTTGACCGAAACGCTTATAAAAGAATCTCTTGAAACTTTTGATATATAATTTGATGTAATTTTGTAAAAAGGCACTTTTGGAATAGAACCATTTTTTCGTGGCACAATCTGCATAGCTACTTTTAATTATTTAGATAAGATACAATTTTTGTTTTGTAATTTGCAATAGTCTTCTGAGTGACCATTAAGGACCATTTGGTTATAGTACAAAGCCAACTGTTTTAACGTTTTCTAGTCCGCTTTTACCTGCTTTTTGTAACACGTCTGCATAATATTATGTTATATTAATGTTAAAAATGTACAGTGTACGCAGAGACAAGTAGATGTTACATGAAAGTTAAAGTCGACCAGTGAATATTGTAAGTACCTTTCATACTCTGATCCGGCTGGCATCAAATGGTAAGAACTTTTTAAAGAAACTACACCATTATTTAAAACCTTCTGTCTGATGTATAAATACGTAAGTAACGTTAATTGTGATTAGTTTTATGAAATTGTTGTTATTAACTTAAAAAATAATAAAATCAGTAATATAATAAAAAAGAACAGTAATATTATATGTATATTGTATATACATTATACAGGAAAAAAAGTCATCAGTACAGTTTGTGTAAGGGTAACTGCATGGATTACAAATATTTTATTTTATACATTATTGTCAGGAAGAAAAACTGCTTTCCCTTTTAATCAAAGCAATAACCAATGTAATATTGGTGCTAAACTGCTTGTAATACAGTTTGACAGTTATAAATGGTACTTTTAGTTCTATAGAGCAATAGGTATATTTACAATTATTATCTTTATATACAACCATAACAATGGTCCTAAATGGTATGAATTTGTGCATCAATAAAAGATTTTTTGATTATCATCACATTCAAACATGTTAAAGTGCTCAAAAGTTGATTTGGTGATTACATTTTAAATAAATTAATATTAAAATTAATAAATATTAGCAGGTTTATAGGTACTAGAAAAATATTATTGCCAAAATTTTAGAATGAAATGCTTCAACTGATAGAATATTCATTATTATTTTTAGGGTGTGGTTAATTTTTTTCTATTTTATATTGATATTATATACACTATTAAGTTGATGATGTGAAATGGAAGAGAAAACAATTCCTCCGAATTCCAAAACAGAGTAGACCACAATCTCGTATCCGGAAATGTCTCCATTATTTTTTATAATATAAACTATATTTTTATAAAATATAATATTTTAAATTTTCCAAAGGAATACAAATTTTCCAAAGGAATACAAATTTTCCTGTACCAGGTTGCCCTTCAAAGTTTTCGAGTAGAGCTAATTTTCAAAAATATAATATATGTATGAGTTATAGATAGATCCAAATTAATAGTTTTTGATATGGAGCACAATAAAATTACAATAAAACACTTTTTGTAATACTAATGTGAGAAGTCTGTAAAGGTTTTAGAACGTCAAAACTCATAATTGCTCATTGGTAATCAGCAGTATTGTGTAAAAGTATAAGTAGAATGATAGAATGATGTTGTTTTAGTTGTAAGGAAAAAATATGACTATTAAAAAATAATTATTATAATAATTATATAAGAGAGTACTGATATTGTTATTTAAAAACTTATAAGATGATATGATGTGATCAAATATACCATAACAGTAAATGGTATAAACAAGTCCATGAAACATTCCATTTGTATATGTTGTACATACTAAATTAAACTAAGAATACAAAGTATATAATGTCGGGCAACTAACGGCTTTGGGGATGTTATTCTAGGCAAAATGATTGCTCATTATTTCAACTATCAATAAAAATTCTTTTAAAAATGCATTTATTTATTCTCATTTTAAATAAATAATAAATATTACTAATTGGTGGTAATTTTTATATTTAGGAAATGGATTTTAAGAGTATTGTGATTTTTTTCCTGTGATCTACCACTGGAGATAGTGGCTTCTTTCTCGTGGTCCTTTGTTCTACCAGTAGAGACAATGAGGACAGCCAATTCCTCGTATCTACAATGAAGTTTCGACATATTTTCACTCTCAATTAGCTATGAATTATATATAAGTACAATCGCTCTAAGAAACAATAATTAAGTATAAATTTCAATTATTTTACCATGATATAAACTTACTTTAAAACCTGATATATGATAGATTTTATTTTTTTATAAACATGTCATGTTCGAAACTCCGACCCCCTTCTGAAATATCTTCTCTAGGCAGAACCTCACCAATGCAAAGCTTACGACGACACTTTTTAGCAGACATTCCCAATTACCAGCGAATTATTATCGAGGGATAATGAATTTCCAAACTTCGTTACATGTTGTTTCCCGCATGTTTATAATTTCAATAACATTTTTTTCGCGAAGGTACTTTTAAATATACAAAAAGATATAAATAATGATAGTAGGACCACAAAGAAGAAGCCAAGATAGCATGCCTGTTTTATGATACTGCATGATCACTGTTTTCTGATATCTGATGTACCTATGTTCTAAATTGAAACTGTACCTATATTGCTCAAAATATTTCTTCGTAGCTTGAACATTTAAAGAAATCCTAATTATAGCTGTTAATATATTCAGAATTTAGATAAAAGAAAAATGTAGAAGTTATATAAAATCCATTAAATAATCCAATTGATAGATATGTAGCTTATCTTATGTGGAAATTATTTCAATAAACTAAGCTACAATTTACATTGCATGTTACAATAAAGTTGGTTGCTCTGGCTTTTATTTAATGATGTAATAATTATTTTATAGATGATCGGTATGAAATCTATGTAATAAATATACAATAGAATTTGCAGTTAGGACAGTCAGGTAAATAGGATCTGAAGGCAGTATTATGTGTATGTAAGCAATATGTATTTTTGGTTAATGTAAATGTTTATTATAAATAAAATATACTGTTGGTTTAAATCGCTTTTATTTTATCCTTAACGTTAATAACAAAAAGGTGCTTTTAATTTTCATCAATGGTTTAAAAGAACATGGGCAGAAATGTACACAAATAAAGGTTAGCGTCTAGATGTAATATTTATTACAAGACGATTCTAATAAATAACAGAATTTTTTCAAGGTATCACCGGTTATTGTAAAGGACGGATCAAAAAATAAAATATTTAAAGAAATTCAATTGATACTGATAGGTTCCGTTTCCACATTCCTGACTGCTAGTGTTGCCGGATGCCAAACTTATCCACTTTTATGCTCCATCTTTTTGACGATCGGTCCACTTTTATACGAGAACAACATGTAACAGACTATACTAAAGAAAAACCTATTTTCAAGTACTACGTTAATTCTTAGATCAGACTGTAGAATACAAGACAATAATAACTGTGTCAAAATTCAAATTCAAAATTCAAAAATTGTATTCTTTCACATAGGCCTAACTTACAGGCTCTTGCGAAACGTTAAGACTCTACCGCCTCGTTCGGAAAGTAGCACTGCACCGAGAAGAACGGGCAAGCAACTCGGCACTTGCTTTTTTTTTTAAATAATAAATATAAATGTCGATTTCAATCGTTCTTTTTTGCATTTTATTTTATTCGAATATATATTTACATAAAAAGATTAAATTAGTTTAAGGGTTTCCATTGCGTTGGAGTAAAACTGAATATTATTTTCCGTGTGAGCCAGTCTCACTTAAATAAACTGTTTGAATATTTGTGATTTCGTAATTCAATATTAATTTATTAACTCAGTTAGATTTTTCTTTCAGTTAATTGGAGTTTTTTAATTCCGGCATCTCGCAACATTGTCCGACAGCTACATGATGGCTACATGGTCTCAACTGTCGACATTGACAAATTCTGGGACAAGTGACAAGTATTTATCAAAGAGTATATAGTGTATTGTCTATGCTCTCAGATGCTTCATGGCGGAGGTCGCAGTTGTTATAATACTCAGATACAATATTTTGAAAATAAATATTAATTTTTATCGACTTTTTTGTAAGAAAAATCTTTTAGCATTGAGTTCAGGCTTGCAGGTCCAACCAAAAAAATATTTTTTCATTTATAGTTGCAATAGTGTAACGTGACCGAAGGCGATGTATGGGCTCCCACCATTGTTCTTTTATATTAAAGTTGAATTGCTTAGCTCTACAATTTAAGCAAACAATTTGGAGGTGATATGAAATTTTTTAGAGCTTGATACCTTAACTTTTAAACAATAAACAAAGCCTTAAATTTCACAGCAGTTTTATAGAGCCAGGGATATGATTGTGTAATAAAACCATATTCATTGTTATCGTTAGCAAATTCTGCCCTCCGATTGGCTGACATAAATGAGGGGATCACAGAATCGGTAAATGATTACAATAACGATGAATATATTTTTCTTGCACAGGTTTGAAAAATTAAATTTCTCAGCTAAGTTCACTAAAATATTTCAATTCACTTGAAATCAATATCATGTATCTATTATACATTGTTGATTCCTAATCTTGCCTAAATTTCTAAACTTTTTAAGCTGCAGATCAAAATCAAAGATGTGTGTGCCATTTACATAATTACTGAATAAACTTAAACATTTTCAAGTTTTATGTAATTTGGTAGGAGTTAGACAATTTTAGCAAAGTTTAGAGATTCTTTTGAGTTAAAAGGTGTGTTTTAATCTTCTGAAGCAATTCCTTTTTAACTGGATCTGGAACTAAGGCTCTGGCTCGAGGAGTCACCCGTGCCACCAGCATATCAAGGGTAATGGAGTTTGCGTCATGCTCTTTCACTACTTCACGGCACACCATCCTGATTTGGTCTCTCCAACCACATTCTATTAGCCTGCGCCTCAAGAGTTCCTTAAACCTTAAAGTTAAGGACATTAATGTAAGAGTATGCATATGTAATAATATTGTTTGTACATTTGTTAATTTAAGTATTAAATTAAACAACGGCATGAAATAAATGTGTATATATAAACATTTATTCGTTTTGAAAATTAAAATTGGGCTATTTCGCAGAGGATTAAAATATTAAATAAAACCAAGAGCTGTAAGTAGCCGACTTAATCACAACAAAAACTTGAAATTACCTTTCGCGATCCCCACTGAGGATCAAACGTTGGTGAGCGATAGTATTGTTTACAGTCATGGTTACAGTTATAGTTAATTATTAATTATCGCAGGTTATTAAAAAGATTTATAAATAACCAAGTTTGTTTTGAAAAAATGTTTACGGTCCATAGACTACCTACACTAGACAGTTGACAATTGACATTGACATTGATGACAATTTACTTTATAGCATTTATGGTCTAGTGATGTGCTTTACTGTCTCAGTCTATACATCTGACAGTTCCTTTTTGTGCCGATTTGAACCGCCATCCTCGAATGTCCACGGTACTAAATTGAAAGTCGCTAGTAACCGACGGTCACCATACGGACACCACTAGCAACGAATATATAATATTTGCCACTAGGTGACCGTCGTTTTGAATGTTATTTTATTTTAGTTCCATTGACGCTCACGCCAGGTAACGCAACAATCAGCGCCACAATGGCGAAAATCAAGTCTTCATTTTTATGTTGACAGTCAGCCATCCATACAATGGAGATCAGTGAGATCAGTGGAATAACCGGATTCGGAAGTACTCGTCAGTCGTAACCGCCTAACCGCGCGTCGGCGGCTCAGTTCAAACTTCAAATTAGATACTGGTGGAATGGAATCAACCTTGAATCAACGTTATTTATTACTTAATTTTAGTAGGTACTTGTAATTTTTCATGCTTGTCAAGTTTCTTGTTCTTAAGGTGTTTCGGCTCTACCAGCCCGCGAAATTCAACTTTTATTTAGTTTTTCGCAAAAAGAATCTGTAGACTAACTACACATTGTAGATTTATTGCATTGCATTTTGCGGGCCTAATATTTATGTATCTACATACGTTTTTAATAAAAACTTTGCTCGAAAGTTCCCACTCATCTCATATTGGTTCCCAAAAGATATTTTTTTACAGTTTCCCAGATTTCGAGCTATCGCGAACCAATATGTAGTAAATGAGTATTGTTGAGCAGAGTTTTTACTAAAAACATGTAGGTAGATGCATAAATGTTGTACCCGCAAAGCTCATTGCAAATTTAATTTAGTTTTTCGCTCATAGAGTGGGCTAATTGTACATCGAAGCCTGAGGCAATGAGTTTTGCGGGCACAACATGTTACATGTTTTTAATAAAAACTCTGCTCAACCATACTCATTTACTTCATATTGGTTCCCGATAGGTCGAAATCTGGAAAACTGCAAAAAATTATCTTTCGGGAACCAATATGAGATGAGTGGGAATTTTCGAGCAAAGTTTCTATTAAAAACATGTAGATGCATAAAAAGTAGGCCCGCAAAATGCATTGCCATAAATCTACAATGGTTAGTTAGTCTAATATTTGCAAAAAACTAAATAAAATTTGAATTTCGCGGGCTGTAGGGCCGCAACACCTTAATCGAATAACATAATAATATAAATACCTATCAAATCGCTATCAACAATAAAAACGAATATGCGGTAGATTGTAGAAAAATAGAGAAAAGTGTAGTTTCATAGAGCGAGTATGTATGCAAATTTTAGGTATTAAGTATTTTGAAAAATTTTGAAAATCACACTCATGTTGAACCCGATTCCAGAAGCGACGTCGGTGCCTACCTCCTCCAAAACACCGCACATATTTGCAGGCCTCTGTAGGTAGCTTTTAAAAAAAGCCTTTATGTTTTGGGCGAACACAATACGTGTATAACCAATTTTCAATTTCTGTGAAACCTAACGAATAACAATACCTACAAGCCTAGAAGGTAGCTACCTCCTAGGCTTGTATCGTAGGTTCTACGCTAAGTCAGTAGATAGAGCACTTGTATGTTTTCCTTTGCCACGATTAATCCAATTAACTTAGTAGTAACTAATGCATACCTTTCGAAGCGCTTAGAATGGATAGGTAGTGTATTCCATTAAATTAACGTTTAATATTTTATAATAAACAATTTAAAAATATTATCATGAACTTCCTTTTTACTGTCGCAATAATTTCGCAGTTTGTTTTGAATATTTCAGTAAGTACCTAACTATTTTAATTCGATTTTTTAGCATGAATATGTTTTTTATTTCCATTTTTTTTTTCAGGCGCGTCAATTTAGAATCACCGACCAAGTGTTCTTGGATGTACATAGGCAAGATAAGCCACTTGGTCGAATCGTAATTGGGCTTTTTGGGGATATAGCTCCGAAAGCAGTGAAAAATTTCAAAATCTTAGCAACAAAGGGAATAAAGGGCAAATCATACAAAGGAACCAGATTTAATCGCATTATCAAACGCTTTATGATACAAGGTACGAGAATGTGTACTTTTAGCTGGTAAATTATTATTCTTATAATTTACCAATTGACTCTTGGGTATTTATTTTTGGGTTTGGTTTGTCTTGACCATCTTGGAAGACAGTTTGCAACTTTATTTCCAGAGGGCTTATTCCTAACATATACGACTGTTTCAGGTGGTGACGTCGTTTCGGATGATGGCACCGGTTCGATAAGTATATACGGTGAAACATTTGATGACGAAAACTTAGATACTCATCATACTGGTGCTGGCTTTGTGTCTATGGCTAATAAAGGTAAGTGCCTACTGCCTACTACACACTGATCTCCATTCTGTGGATTAATCATTCCATACATCTGACAGTTCCTTTTTATGCCGATTTACCTACTGTCTTCCTATATCAACACTTACATAATTTAAATAATTTATTTCAACAGGAAAAAATACGAATGGATGCCAATTCATTATAACGTTAAAAGGAACTCCATGGTTAGACGGTTTGCACACAGTTATTGGTAAGGTAGGCACTTGTAAACTTTTTTTTACACTATACAAGTTAGTACTTAACTGCGATCTCACCTGATGGTAAGTGACGATTCAGCCGAAGATGTTATCGTACTAACTTGGAAAGTCACCCCAACAGTTTAGAAACTGTGTAGACACAGCATCGCACCGGAACGCTTAATCGCTTGTCGGTACAGCTTTGCTGGTAGGGTGGTAACCATCAACCATGTGGTAACTACCCACGGCCGATGCCTGCCACCAGACCAACTTTCTATTTTATTAATATCAGAGAAGCCAGAGCTGCCAGACCACACTGAATGAAAAAAAATTAATCGTCAATTTTCGTCAAATGTGAGGCAACTGCGCTAGGAATAGGAAGTTCGTCATCAAGCTTATAGATACGAGAATGTTCCCGAGTTCCGGCTGCCAACACTTGTGTTGTGGCATTTTTTCATATTAAGATCATATGAAAATACACCATCATAGTCGGTTAAGCTTAAGCTATAATTGTATAGTAAGAAAGATTGCATAGTAGCTCGTAAGATCGCCATGTGTTTTTCTTCTTCAGGTGGTTGAAGGTCAGAAAGTGGCTCACTTGGTGGAACACACCCCCACCGACGCGGACGATCGGCCCCTGGAACACGTATACATCGTCGACAGTGGCCTGCTTCCGACCGAGCCCTTCTATATTTCTGACGATCCCCACGAGTAAGTACGCTAGTAGGTAGGAGTAGGTTCTTAAATAACAATTGTGGAAATGGCAGAAGGTATCTATGATCTTCACATGTTTACGTAGGTATCTAATTTGTCGTAAATAAAACAGAAAGTATTTGATTAGCGACCTCCCACTCGAATCAGGCGCGCTGTGACAACGCCATCGTTCGTTCGCTTCAGCCAACCGACGTCTACAGCTGGACAGTGGTCAAAAGCCTCCTGCTATTTCCAACCTACACGGTCATGTATCCAGCGACTTCCTAATGGGTACCATCCGGGCGCGAAAATTCAAATTTTATTTATTTTTTCGCTCATAGTGGGCTAATACATCGAAGGCTACTGGCACTGAGTTTTGCGGGCACAACGTTTATGGGTATTTCTTATGAAATTTCAAAATTTGAGTCCCGAGCCATTAGTGCCGAGTCATATGCATTAAATACGTAAGTCTTTTGTTTTTTGAATGTACGCTGTCTATACCGCTATTGTTTAAAAATAAAACGTATTACCTCTAAAAGAAAAAATATATATATCGCTACTTTGTTACCGTAAAAATCATTCCCTCACCTTGTCCCTTAGTACAAAAATATTACTAAAATGCCTATTTGTCTGGAATATATCAATATTCTTAACAATATTATTATGCAAATATTTAAGAAGAATGTTTGTTTTATCGTCTATAAAAGCTTCCATCTTACAACAACGGATTTATAATAACAATAATTCGATTTTAAATATGTCCCGCCAAATAAAATCGTTCCCTCATCCTATTACGAATATTCGAAATCTCAATGTGTCAAACGATATTTAAGAGCGCGATCTTAAGTTTTTAGTACCTGGCAACACTCTCTAATGATTCAAGATGGTGATTTCTTCTCAACCGTAGGTGAGTTCGTATAAAAAAATATTTTGTGATAAATTGTTATAAGTTAAATTTATGACGATCATTCCCTCACGTTACATGAATGTATTAAGTATTTTAATATCTATCAATAAAATTTGTTGGTTTTATGCGTTTTAGGGAGTAAAATACATATTCGAAATGTAACAAACAAATTGAGATTATGTGTCGGTGATTTTGTAGCTTAACTTAAAATTCGTCATTCCCTCACAGTCATTCCCTCACTGCATTTAGGAGTGAGGGAATGACGGCCGTGTGAGGGAATGATTTATCCAGAATTCTGCGGTTTTTTTTTAGATTTTTATTTATTTCTTGCAACTTGTATTTCATGGTATTTAATTTAAAACAGGTGCATGTATGTGGAAGCAAAATGGCACGACAAAAGAAGTTGTGTGATGCAGGAAAATAAAATAAAAAAGAAAGAGTACATACACAAAGGCGAGAAAAAATTAAAAATAATACAGAATCTTTGGAAAAACTGCGGGAAAAAGAAAAATTTAAATATTTAAAGAAAAAGAGAATGGTCAAGTAAAACCAGTTATTCATATGAATGCTAGAGAACTTAGAAAAAAGCGAAAACAATGGAAAGAAAAAAGATAGATAGATAGATAAACTCTTTATTGCACACCACAGAATAAAAATATAAAAAAGAAATAAATAAATTAAATACAAACAAACTTAGGAATACAATTTGGCGGCCTTATCGCTATATAGCGATTTCTGCCAGGCAACAATAATGTCAAGGAATATTTGAAACTGGATACGCGGTTAAATAAATACAAAATAATATAATAAATATTGCGATGACAAATTTTTAGGTGACAGTTAGTCATCAGCACTCAGGCAACTGAGATATAAAGTGATCTTTCACAAGTCTTGTAAACTGTCCTATAGTCTGGGCCTCTCTGATATCGAGAGGTAAGGCATTCCAAAGATTAAAAGCCTGAATCGTAAAAGACTTATGAAAGAAGGAAGACTTATGCGCAAGCATCATCAAAATAAGTTTCCACGAAGAACGGAGCAATTCTCCAGGTTAACCTACCAAATTGAATTTCTCGTTTAAGTAAGGGGGCGCAGAGGGATGAAACAGAACACAGTACAGAATGGAAAGGATGTGTAGATTCCGGCGAAGTCGGATAGGTAACCAATTAAGGCGAGAACGAAATTGTGAGATATGGTCATATTTGCGTAAACCAAATATGAACCTAATAATGGGATTCTGAAGTCTCTCAAGCTTACTTAATTGGTTTTCCTTTAAGTCGACAATGCTTGCGTCAGCATAATCAAGAATAGGAAGGAGAAGAGTCTGTGCGAGCATAATTTTTGTAGGAATTGGAAGAATAGATCGAAGGCGACGCAAGGAGCCCAAGGATGCAAATAATTTCCTACTGACTTGTTTAACATGTTGAGCCCAGCTTAAGGTCCTATCAAGATACACTCCCAAATACTTTACGTTCTCACAGTACGGAATAACAACATTATTGAACTCAATAGGAGAAAGTGACCGTCTGTCAATTTTGGATACCTGCTTTTGGCTACCAATAACGATTGCCTGTGATTTACTCGGATTTACTTTAAGTCCAAATAATTTGCTCCACTCAAGGACGGAGCAAAGGTCTGAGTTCATTCTGGCAATTGCATCAGGCAGGTTTTCAATCGAAGACTGGGTGTAAATAGTGAAGTGTTTAGGAATAAAAAAGCTATAGCACGCCAAAATTTACTAAGAATTGATGATACACCTCCACCAAGTCCAGTATTAGTTGTGCAGCAAATTAGAGAAGAAGTAGCTGCTCGAAATAGACAACAGATGCGAAGGCGACGAGCTACTTTCTATGCAAAGATTGCAAAGTTGAAAAAAAATTGAAGAATGCAGTGAAGTTAAGTGAAAAATATAAGAAGAGAAGATACTTGAGAATGAAAACAAAAAAAACTGACCCAGTATCGCCTGGAAAACTAATAGAAAATGACCAACATAAATGTTGGTCATTTTCTATAAGTACAAAAGATTGTTTATGTTCAAAGTACAAAGTTTTGAGTTGATTTTCTTTAGAATATGATATTTCATTGTTTGATACATATTTATAAAAAATATTATAATTTCTTTCATTTGTACATGTTGTTTTTTTACTTTAATATAATTATAAATCATTCCCTCACTCCGTTAATCATTCCCTCATTTATTTATTTTTTAAAACCTCATTTTTTATTGGTTGTATACAAAAATATGGAAGACCAATATCCCTGGACAGATCTCTAAATGCAACGTTTCGGATCTCTGCAAAAAAATATCTAAGTTTATAAAAAAAAAAGAAATTTCAATCTTATCTCAAATTTTGAAATTTCATAAGAAATACCCTTATGCATCTACATGTTTTTAACAAAAACTCTGCTCAACAATACTCATTTACTTCATATTGGTTCCCGATAGCTCGAAATCTGGGAAACAGCAAAAATTATCTTTCGGGAACCAATATGAAATGAGTGGGAACGTGTATATGCATAAAAAGTAGGCCCGCAAAATGCATTGCCATAAATGTACAATGTGAAGTTAGTCTAATATTTGCGAAAAACTAAATAAAATTTGAATTTCGCGGGCTGGTAGGGCCGCAACACTTAATGTCGTCAGTCCGTCGTCGAAGGTCTGCAAACACTGCGCTTTCCCTTGCGAAGCCACCATTTCCCTTTGGGTCCCTAATGTCGGTTGGCTCTATGAGTTAAGTGCCCATTGCTTCGCGATAGGTACGAGTACGTTGAGCTATGTCATTGTCGGTCGTTCCATGCTACATGGCTACATATGCAAGACATTCAGGGAGGGAAAATTTTAGTGAGATAATTTTAGTTGAAAAATTTGGTGGGAAAGTGGGAGGGTAAATTTTAGTGGGAAAATTACAGTGGCTTTATAATTTATTTTAGTGTTATGGTGCTTCAACTTCATGCTTCATGGATATAGCGTATTACTTATTAATTGATTATTTGTTTTCAGTTTATGGTCTTGGTTGAAGGCTTCAGCAGTACCACTATCGATGTCTTTCTCTGTTTTGGGATTCTTCCAGTGGATGATCAGTAAATTGAAAATATAAAAAAACACTTGATTGTATATCGGTATATTAAATTAATTAATTATGTTGAAAATGATATGAGTAAAAGTAACTATGTTTATGTTGTTTGTGATGACTGCGTTTCCTTGGACAAGTGAAAATAACGGATTTGTGGACAAAGATTTAAGATACCTATGATTTTTTTATTACCTAATTAATTATTATTAATATCTATACTCGCCTATATCTATTAAGATTATTTACAATAACTTCCTTTATTCTTGTTATTCACGTTTACTGTTTTAATGACTAATGGTGAACGAATAAAAACTATATACAAGTAAAAGGGGATTGAAACTATCTGGCATAGCGACCTGGCCGCCATTTTGATTTTTTTTCGAAATCGCGGCGCACGATTTAAGTGGTATGTATGGGTAGAAGACGCATAGACGAACAAATAATGTCATGTAACATAGTACCCTAAAGTGTCACGTTACCGAGATATTTGAAGGTATAGACAGACATATGAGGACAACGACAATCATTAAAAATAGACTTATTCGTGTCTAAAGGCGTCAGATTGTATCCAAATTATCGTTTCTAGGTTGATTATTATTATAACTGTTTATTAGGTACACTACATGTAGATAAATAATAATTAATGATAGTAGTAGTTTTCTCGTGCTCCTAGTAGGTATTATGTAATGAACCTACTCTCTTCTAATAAACAGTAATAATAATAATCAACCTAGAAACGATTATTTGGATACAATCTGACGCCTGTAGACACGTAATAAGTCTATTTTTAATGATTGTCGTTGTCCAGATATGTCTGTCTTTACCTTCAAATATCTCGGTAACGTGACACTTTGGGGTACTATGTTACTTGACATTATTTGTTTGTCTATGTGTCCTCTATCCATACATACTACATTCATCGTGCGCCGCGATTTCGAAAAAAAATCAAAATGGCGGCGGGTCGCTATGCCAGCTTCCATACAAAAAAATTCAAACCCCTTTAATAAATTAAATAGAATCAGTAACAATGGATTGTAATTTGTGAACGTATTTTAAAAATGTTTGTTATCGTAATAAAAGCAAGAGGGCCGCGGTGGCAGTGAGCGCGAGCGTGACCTCGGCAGCGGGCGCGCGGTTGGGGTCGCTGGCGGTAGGCGTGGCGCTGGTGGGGTTCACCTGGCGGCTGGTGGCGCCGCACGCGCTGGCGCACGACTCCCACTCGCGGCACACGTCGCAGGCCGTGCTCTGCGGCACTTGGTAGAATACGCGGGCTCGGTGGCCTGTGGATATTACATGTTTAATTAATTTAATACTCTATGTTTTTTCTACGACCTATACCTATGAATAATTAACGTGACGTGACTGGTCAGAGACAAGAAATTAAAGCTTTCGTTCAATTTTAACACCCATTGTTTACTCTTTTGTGCTTATTTGTACTATGCAATTGTGCGAAAGAGAGAGGCCCATACATATAGGATTTAAAGAAATATGCTGTTAAAGCTGACCAATCACGAACCCCCAAATTTTAACGGACATTAATACGTGAGTACGAGTACCTACCTACTCTATTGTTTTTATAGTTCATTTGTATGCAGAAGGAACAATAGGTACTAATCCATACTCGTTCGTAAAAAAGCGTATAGCTAAGTGCGCAGGCAGTTTTATGTCCTCCAGGGGGCTATTATTGCTTTGCAAATAACTTGAAAAATTCAGAGCAGGCACTCTGAATTTTTAAGTTATTTGTTTATTCCCACATTCAGTAGACACTGTTGTCGAATGTGGGAATTAACTTGATGGTAAGAATTTACTCACTCGAGTCGTAAAGGTCTTGAAGCGTGACCCAAGCGGGCCGCTGTCGGGCCACGGGGAGAGCGCGCGGCGCCGCGAGCGTTGCGCAGCGCTCGGACAAGCTGGAGCGCAGCCACGCCACCACTCGCGCCCCGCCCGCCTGCACCCGCGCACCCACCACGTGCCGTGCCGCCTGGCAACACCACAGAAGCGAGGATTAAATAATGATTAGGATCACGTATCACAGGAAAATTGTATATTAAAACACTTACGGTCAATTCTGTGATCGTGTTCAGGTCTGCCAAATAGCCTGATGGTAACTGAACTGTGAGAAGGGTTAATCCGCTCTCAGTGTCATTGGCAATAGGGACAAACCTGAAACAAAGGGAATAAATAGCAATTGAGACGTTCGTTCCTAATTCCTAGTAAAATATTATAATGGTCCACTTGCATAAAAAGTTGAATACCTAAATGTGAAATAAAAATAACGTTACTATTTTACAACTGAATGCGAAATGCCGGATTTTTTGTAAAGATGTCAAATTACACCTGCAAAAATTTGGGCGAGAGAATCTAAAAAAATAACTATAGATATGGTGCAATTAGTACTCACCCAACGCAAATGGAGAGCTGAAGTCTTTCCCTGGTGGAGACCTGGTCCACCCTCGGATCAAGCGTGTACCGCGGCCAGGCGCCCGTCACGTTGGTGCTGCCCTGCGCGGCGAGCCCGAACACTGCCACGCCCCGCCCTTCCGTCACTGCGCTGGCGTTTATTGCGTTGCGAACCTATAGCATACCGGCTATTAGATCTCATTTCAATTTCCTGAGTCATTTCCTGAGTTACACATTTTTAGAGTTCCGTTTACCTTGCCTATTTATTGTTCTCTGACCACTGCTATAAGAAAGCCCGGGACATGGGCCTAGTTCCCTTATCTCTATGCATGGGCCGAACGATTTACGTAACCCTTTTCCATACAAGCGAACATAGTGACGCCATTAGTCAAAATTCTATAGATGGCTGCTGAGCGAACTACAGCGTGGTCTTACTGTAGGTGGCAAAACATTTTTTCACCGATAAACTGGCGACACTTTTTCACGCCGTCGGCCTTGTCCATGGCACATTTAAATTTCTCTGACTCAGACCTGCTTTGCTCGGGTCATACCGATGGAGCCTCACGATTCAGAAAGTCCTTATCTATCTATACTACAAAGGGAACCTCTGTGCAAAATAACAGCCTTCTAATTCCAAGGGTTTGAGCTGGACGACGAAAATAGGCAGGGCTTTTGCTAACACAAAAGTTCTGACGTAGGTATTTGTGTCATAACTGTGAAGCCATATAAATTGTTATTTTATAGTTACCAATTGCGTTTGTATGATGAGAGCGTTGTCGCTGTCGATGTTGAACTGGCGTGGTTCTTCGAAGCTCGCTACTGTCACTGACACTCTCAACTTGTTTGTCGTCTTTATCGTTTCAGCGAATTGTGCCAGAGCATCTAACTGTAACAAAATCAATTGCAATTATTATGGTAGCGATCTGAAACTGTTACAAATCAATATCCTGAATAAATTATGACAGAAACTGCTGCAAATTCTTTGCATACTTATAATATTTAATAATCACGATAATTGAAATAAAAATGTTTTACCACATCAGGATCTTGATCTGCTGGACCGAGAGCTTGCAATAGATATCTAGCGACAGGAACAGCTTCTTCCAGAAGACTCGACGCCAGCATAGCTCGGAGACCCCACGCTGAGGTCACAGCTTCCAGACTATTTGCTTTCAACCACGGGTTTTTCCATTCTGTGCCGGGAACTTTCCGAGACCAATACAGTACTGAGGCATCTGAGAAAATATCGATAGTATTTTTTACTTCTTTCGTAGCCATTAATGGGTACTTTCAACATTCAAGATATATATTATGTATCTATTCTGAAAGGATCGTCTGAATGGTTTTAATCATTAGAAATTCCTAGAACCTACTCCATGTCTGAGAGTTTCCAATAATGTTTTAAAAGGTGTGCGAAGCCCGCAACCGCACTTGGTATACTTGAATCAAACACTAGTTCATTCTGAGATCACTGGCCGCAGTTTTTCTCGATGTCCGCCGCGTCCAGGGGCCGTACCACCATCTCTTATAGCAGTATTATTTTTTTTCATACTGACATTGTGTGGAAATTTCAAAACTATATTACAATAATACTTCTATAAGAGACGGACGTGGTACGGCCCCTGGTTTCAGGGTTCCATACCAAAAATGGTAAAAATGGAACTTATTTTTAATGGGGCAACTAACCCGAAGTGTTGGCATATTTGTCCATGATCTGCAAGGCCTGCGTGGCCTGCGGGTGTCGCGCGGCGGCCAGCGCGCAGCCCAGCAGCGCTAGCGAGTACGCGTCTAATTCCGGAGACAGACTCTTCGCCAGGAAGTCCAGGGCTTTGTTCATCGCGTTCTTGTACAGGACCTCGTTGCTCTGTAAAATCGAATAGAATCCCAATAGAAAAGTTCCAACTGAAGATATTATTTTCAATTGTTTTAATTATACAGATACTTAGGTACAATTTTATAGTCCGATCATATTTTTAGATAAACCTTGGAAAAAATATTGTTCTGGCATTGATAAAGTATAAGAATGAGGGAGATACTGTTATAATATTATGGTTGAACTTTTGAATGGAATGATGTCGAACGGTTCATTTAACATGGCGCCCCCATTATTCTGTAAACTCCATACAATTTGATCGTATTACCTTGGTCTCCTGCAAGGCCAGCAAGGCGTAGGCGGTCAGCGGAACGGCAGTTTGAGCCCGCGGGTCGTTTTTCTGCGTAGGCAGAGGGGGCTGCCAGCTACCGTCTGGTTTTTGTGAGTTGACCAACCATCTTGCCGCGGCCATGGTGGCTTCAGGAGATACCTCCACATACCGAGATGAGCGACTTAACCAGCGTGCCGCCATTGACGTCATCCTTGATAAGAAGTAAATGTAAGCATTTAGGTGCTCATGCGCATACCTACTTAAATATTAATGTGTTAAATAAAAATAGACCACAAAGAGAACTAACCAAACATCAGACATAGCGTCTTCGTCGATTTCTGCTGCAAAAGAACTATCTGGTCGGCGGAATGCCATTAGTCGCTGATATCCCGTGGAAGCTTGCAAACGCGCATCCTTTACTATAGTCACTTCGTCATCTTGCTCTGTTGCCTAGGAAACCAATCAAAATCTTAATTTCGTAACTACTGGAAAATAGTATGAGTATACTAAGCCTTAGGGTTTAGACACCATCAGATTTAATACCTGTAGATAATCCAGTAAGATGCAAGCGCGAGCTAATGGCCGTAAGGCGTACAAGGCATCTGCAGCAACTGTTGACGGTGTTTTTATTGCTCTTAATGCATTGGCCAACAGGTCACCAGTGGCTTCTAATGAAACAGCGCCAAGTTTGGTACCAGCAGCGGGTGTCAACGTTACGTTGGCTCGAGCGACGCCGCGACGGCCATCCAGAAGTGCCCATGACCAAATGTTCTCTATGTAGCCGTCCTGTTAGAATTTTAATATTTTTTTTTGTATTCAGACTCGAGGTAAAAAGACAACATGACAACTAAAATTAAGGTAAGGATTAGGAGGGCGGAACTCTAGATTACTGTAGATATACCTATTATAACATATTATTCGCTAATTCGATTAAAAGCATCCCAGCAGTCTATTTTATTTAAAAAAATTCAAGGCTCTGTGGGATAAAAATACTAGGTTAATTAAGTTCGTTAAATGAGAAGTTATTAATGCTATAATGTGAAGAATAAATATTGATACAAACGTGACTAACGTTAACACACTAAAAATAAAATTGTTGATGTCATTAAAAGGACCGTCATTGGAAAATCTAATGTGTACAGTAATTAATGGATGCACCGATAAATTAATATAGGCAATAATAGGCAATAGGCATGTATCAATTTTGTTGATTCAATCCAAATAAGAGTACTAATTACAAGAAAGTTATGATAGACATAAACCGTATAATTTCTCGGCTATACTTCGTAATGAGTGCTTACTAGAGTATAAACTTACCTTTACATCAATGGTACGGAACAGGGATGCAGACACGCCGTTGCCGTTTGCCTCGATTATGATAGGCGCTTCGCCAGTGCGTACTGAAGTCACCAAGAAAGCCGTACTCTTGGACCCACGAGCTGGCACAGTCACGCGCAATCGACGGAATAGTTCAATTTCTGAAGCAGAAATTTTAATGGAATATATTATATCTGAGAGAAACGTACAGCAGCGATCTTATTATTCTCTTACTTTGTTATTAAATTCTACTCACTTTTAGCAGAATCAATGCTATTTTCCAAGGGTTCAAATTCGTAGTACTGATCCGAATTATGGAATGTGACTTCCACGGATGTATCGACCGTTAGTGTGCTTTTTAGAGTTACGATCACCGCTAGAGTTTCTCCTTTTTGCAATGTCTCTGGTAGTTCCGCAGTCAGGGAAAGGGGGAGAGCTGTAGTCACTTTCCGGGGTTCAGCAATTCCTAATCCCAAGGTTGGATGAACGGCAAAAGCTCCAACGGTCCATTCACCAGGAGTTACTGGTGACCAACGTTCCCGAGTTCCAACACCGTCATTGCTGTTGATATAATTGTATATATAAAAGTTTTGAGGTTGTTTTGCACCGAAAAGGAAAAGTAATAAAATGAACTTAATTATACAGGGAACAGTATACAAATCTTTAATGTCTATTTAAAACAAATATTGTCCTGGAGATCCACCCTGCAGCACCCATTAAAATAAATCTAATAATAAATTTCATAAAAGCACATTATAGATGACTTATATGTTTTTTAAATAAGGTAAAAATGAAAAAGCACGCTGTTGTGAAAGCCGTACCCAATAGTGAGATTAGTGAACATCCAGGTGACGTGCGGGGAGAGCATCCGTGTGAGATAGTAGCGCGGCGCCGGCGGCGTTGGTACTCGGCTGAATGCATATGGACCCGCCTGGGGTGCTCTAGTGCCTGTTTCTGGCTCTTCTGATACTTCTGTAGAAAAATAAAGGTACCAATAAAATATATGCGATACAGGTTTTAAATGCAAAGCTTTGCACCGTTCGTCTAAAGTTTAATTGAATTTTTCGAAATTCCTGCGTAATATCAAAACATTTTACCTGGATTATTATTACTTGCTATGACTAAACCATCCGTCAAGAGGACCATTCCCGCATTCTGAAATCGATAACGGTTTCGTTTGTCAAACAGTATGTAAAAATAATAGATTCTTTTACGTTATGCAGGTAGTTACTTTACGTTCTACTTACACTAAAGACATCCGAAGAATTGCGTCCTCCTAGATCAAGACCTAAACTCGGCAGATGATCCTCGTTTTTGAATAAAGAGTGTTTTAATCCAGTAAAACTTTCTACTTCTCGTTCGATCTGAAAATTCATCAAACATGATAACTGCTGATGCTAATGCCATATTCCATAATGCCATATTGCCATATTGCCATATTCTAATGATGTTTGTGCATACCGAGTGCATATCAAGTCCGCTGCCCAATCCATTTTCTCTTGCTAGTCCTGTGACGATAGCGTTTTCATCTCCACCGAGCAGAGCAGCTTGTGAGCCAGCCTCACCCGAAACACGGAATTCTACTAAGCCATTAGGCCGCAGAATTGAACCAGATGACGCTGATGTTACTGATATCTAGAAATCAGTAAAGGTGACAGAGGTTACCTCATTTACATTATTGGTTAAATAAGGCTCATTTCAATAACACTAATCGCTTCGATCGTAATAGTGATAGTAAAGATTTCCAGTCCCTTGCAAAGCTGGTTGAAATGAACCTTAACTTATTAGTGACATTTTCAAATTGAGTGTGGGTATCATTAAGGGGCTTCCTTTAATGACACAAGACTAAGTAGGTGAAACGGGTCATAAGGAAGGGTTCAGTTTAAGGGTATAGGTGATGAGATGAGATGAAGATGTAAAAATTCTAGGATTATGTCTGCTACCTTGTGTTGCAGCAATTCCTTTTGTGGAGCATACACTGCAGCAGAAATGACGGAATCACCAGCTAGACGAGGATACCAAGCAAGCAGTATGCAGCCCGGTGCCATCCCCGCTGTTACTGGCACTGATACGTCCACGCTGCGTCGGGCTGGGCTCAACTGTAAATAACGATCTCCATCAAAAAAATCTATCTAAAAGTTTGAGGGTGGAATATAAATTACCTCGTTATTATGATTCTTAAGTTTTATTATAAAGGTCATGTTCTATGTACAATGTACATGTGACAAGATTAAAAATCATGTTACAAAGTGAACGTACCTCCAAAGTCTTCGCGACAAGAATATCACCTCTTCCAATAACCACATAGTTAACAAGATCCATTGCTTCTGTTGCGGAGATCTGCGCACGCATTTCATCCCCTACACCAGTATTCCGACTTAGGATTTCAACTGTCAAGAATTGTCCACCATTTTCCAAGCTTTTTTGTACATGAACTACTCTTTCGGACACTTCTTTGTACTTCACCTGTTAATAATGATAATATTGTATTCGTTAACTCGTCGTTGTTACTTATTATTTTGAAAACTTACCTACGGATAAATAATATTGCTAACCATTAAGTTGAGTGTAGAATTTGTATGGGCCACATCTGGTGTGAAAGTATATTTCGCAAAGCCTTTAGTTAATTTTATAGTTGTAGTATTTACAGGAGCCCCGTCATCCCATAGCCTTTCAACAATAACATCATCAGTCGTATCTATGGTGTGTCCAGTTGAGTTTACTAATTCTATCTGAAATAGAGAAAGTTAAGATTTTAAATTCTGTTTTATGTACGGATATATGCATAAATTATCTTTAATATATGATTGTAGTGAACGATGAATAGACTCTCTGTAGTCACGATTGTTTTCTATTTAAAATTAACAAAATCCGTACCTGGACATTGTAAGGCAAAGAAGGCTTAAATCTATCCGGAGCTGTAACTTTAAGTCTATATGGAGTCCGGAGAAGTAGAATCCTCGATGAAACATTTTGTTTTATCAGCGTTTTGTATTCTTCTAGCACCGCTTCTACAACCAAAGGTCTCGCTGCGTCTTCAGCTAAATCCAAGTCCGTTTTGAGATCATATATAACATTTGTCTGGCCATTGAAGTCAACCACTTTTCGGGCGGGAGTCGAGAATACAGGTTGTAAAAGACCAGAAAAGAATACAGCGTATGCTGATATGGTCAGTTCACCTTTTACGGGAAGGCCATTGAAATGTCTGCGGGACAGAAAATACATATTGTATTTACATATTGTATTTCGTCATTACAGGCCGTTATACCAGCCTTATACTATAACTGTGCATAATGTGAAATGAGAATTTATACGAATCGGAATACATGTCTAAAAATATCCACAGAATTTACTATTGATCTATTTTTCATCAAAGATAAAAAAAAATTCCCGCGCATTATTAGAAAGTGATTATTAAACAAGAGAGCAAACTTTTCCTTTGAAGACTGTTTGCAAAAAGATGCTGTAAATACAAATAAGAATAAAATTATTGGCTTGTACACGATAAAACGGTAATTACGTTCGACACCTGTATTGAATGAAAATTATATGTTGCTTTGTGTACAGCTGCTTTCTTTCAAAGAAATTAAACAAGTAAGAAATCCAATGTTGAAAATAGAAATCACATTTTTATTTCCTTAGAAAAAATTCTGTTTTTTCTTTAACAGTGTTAATTTTAAGTTAAAACAAAAGGTAAAAGAGTACAAAAAGACTCCGACGAATTGAGAACCTCCTTTTTTTGGAGTCGGTTAAAAAGAGTTCGTTCTAAGTAAAACATTTGCAAGTGCACAAATATTTTTCAAATGACTCTTTATTGTTATATTTTTCATAGCGAGCGAGGTGGTTAACCAAAATGAGATTAATAAAAGAATGAAACTGACGAATTGCGCTTAACTAGTACACAGGTACGGGTTGATCCCATTTTGCCCGGTGCGTCTGCCCGGTACCGGGCAGGATGGCACAATAAGTTCTAATCCTGCCCGTTGCGCACCGTGCAATCGTTTGCCGGGCAGGATGGGTATCTTTTTTGAAAAAAGTTTTCCATCTCGCCCGGTAACATTTAGTTATGAAAAAGAAGCCTTTAAATGAAATATTTAATATTACACACCTATACTTTTGTTTTAATCACACAAATACTATAAAAGCAAAAGTATGCATGTAAGTTTATTAGTACCTATGTTTGTGTGTATGTTTGTTAGTCCTTCACGCTGTTACCTACTACTTAATCGATTAGGCTGTGGCGTAGTGATAACACTCTGGATTAAAAGATAGCTACTTTTTATCCCGGAAAAATCCATTTTTATCACGGGATTAGAAATCCATGGTTGTACTTGTATGGATTAGTGAAAGCCTAAAATTACAACAGCAGCAGAACTAGGCAACAGTTTATAATAGAAAAATAAATTCAGTTTATCTTACATTCTAATCGACTCGTCGGAACTGGTAACTATAAAGAACTCGTAACTCGGATTCTACTAGTTAGATAGTATCATGATTAGCACAGATAACAAATAACGAAGCAAACAGTAATTGTATACCGGGAAATGGAATTAGTTCTAGTTTTTCCGTTACAGTTATTGTATGGAGTAATTTTGTTCTTTGATTTTAAGTATAAGCATTTTTATATTACCTTGCTGTTACGTTAATGTTAAATCTTCCTTCGCTGAATAGCATTTCTTTTGGCATCTGAATGTCCATGTGGAACTTCGGTAGCACGTAATCAGCCACTGTTATCTGCCTGGAATACTTTTGACCACGCGCCTCCACCTAAAAAGTATTCTTATATTGAATCAACAAACAAAACATTTTTTGGTTAAACAAAAAACATGGTTAAACCAAATTAAGCAATATTTACAATAATATTTCTTTGTTCTTTCAGAAATATCAGTAAAGGCCATCTTGTAAGTAAGTACTATAAAATATAATAATTGGAGAGGTTAAAGGCATCGAACCGGTTAGGTTTGAGATTAAAAAAAACCTTTCACAATGTTGGGTTTCGATTCGAAATTTTTTTGATGAGAGGCCTCGTTATAAAGGACTGTTTCAAGTGGAAACAGCAATTGGGGAATAGAGATATTTCAGGGTGTTTATTAGCAAGATTAATAGTAGATTTACTTGGATAGTCCATTGTCCAAGTGCAGGTTCATCAGCCAGTAATAGTTCCTCAGCAAACAAGCCTCTGTCGAGTGGAACGGATGCCCACTGCCGGACCGGAGATCCGCCGGTATCCAAGATGCTTATATCTACTGTCCCTGACAACGGCAGCAGGTATCTGCGAGGAAGGTCGTTCTTCAAATTATACAACTTTAGTAAATTAAACTGCTTAGATCATAATCACATGATTCAGGCGAAGATTTTTCTTCTAAATCATGTAGATCAATGTTATTGACTCGGTACCTTTTATACTCGCGTACATATTATTATATTTTTTCTTACATTTTTACAAGCATTATTTTGTATCCTGTCCCGATGTTTGTTTGTCTGTAATCAAATCTAGCAAGTTAAATTTGATCCACCTCCCGGTTATGGATTGAACTGTAATTTTGCATGCATATGTAAATTGGATGACAATGCAAAATAATTATGACATGGAGCTGATCTGATGTTTGGGTTCAGGTCACAAAGTGATCATGCCTGTGCCATGCCATGCAGTGATCATGTCAGTTGTGGGAATCGAACCGACCGCAGAGGGCAGAAGAGCTACCGCTGCACCATTGCACAGTGTGAGTAAAATTTATGTAACATTCGCTAAAATCTGTGCCATTCGCATTGCAAGCATTGTAGTGGCTGGTAGGTACCTACTCGCAGAAGAGTTAAGAAATGTAAAACTACTGCCGCGGGTCGTTGACCCCGCCGTCATCTCACGTAATGTTGGCGTGCGAACTGCGCGCACTACCGCTCGTGGTGTTACGATCGAAAGTGTTTACAATGTGTGCTAATGATCGAAGCACTGATAGTTGTTTTTTATTTCCTTGGACACGGAAGCTGCTTCGGATGAACAAAATAATGACCTACGACTTTTAGAAACGTAGTACTTAACTAGTAAGTAATTAGGTAAAATTGACAGGCCTAACAGCGCGATGGGTACCATCCGGGCGCGAAAATTCAAATTTTATTTAGTTTTTCGCTCATAGTGGGCTAATTATACATCGAAGGCTAATGGCAATGAGTTTTGCGGGCACAACATTTATGCATCTACATGTTTTTAATAAAAACACTGCTCAATAATACTCATTTACTTCATATTGGTTCCCGATAGCTCGAAATCTGGGAAACTGCAAAAAATTATCTTTCGGGAACCAATATGAGATGAGTGGGAACTTTCGAGCAAAGTTTCTATTAAAAACATGTAGATGCATAAAAAGTAGGCCCGCAAAATGAATTGACATAAATCTAAAATGTAGTTAGTCTAATACTTGCGAAAAACTAAATAAAATTTGAATTTCGCGGGCTGGTAGGGCCGCAACACCTTAAGTGAGAATTGTTTTTTCAAGATTATTTACTCGTGGTTAAATTCAATCATCTATTATTGTATCGAATATTACAATAATAGATTATATTTTAAAAGTTTTGACTTTATATACTTACAAGAACCTACTTAGGAAGTGTTCTAAGAAAATAAGGATAATACCTACCAATTGCTGATTTTTTAAGCGAAAGAATGAACGATGACACAATACGCCTTCCCATGTCAGCTGCAGTGCGTCCCAAGACTACATTGCAATTTCATTCGACACACTGCACTTGGGCATCAATTTTCCTTACTCTCATTTTGTCCAGTAGGATACCAAACTCAACACTCAACGAGTCCAGACTAACACAAAGGACTAACTTATAGCATACAGTATCTAATCGAAACAAATAAAAAAGCCAAGCGCTTACTTGTCTAAAGCTATCACTCTGAAGTTTATAGTATCTCTTGGTTGATAAACTCGTTTGTCTGTCTGCACAAAGACACAGAAACTTCTCGGCTGGTAGATCAGTGGCGCTGATGAAGCGAATAGCGGACCAGACGTCGATCTGGCGACTAGTTTATATTGACCAGGCCCTGGATCACCAATCTATATAAAAGAAGTTAATTATTAAAAAAATAAAAAACACGACTGCCAACAAAAAAGAAAAAAGTGAAAAGTCGTTTGACTTTTTCCAAAAAAATATAGCCTATTTCACTCGGAATGAAGTATGGATTCTAACGATACCCCACATTATGTCCAAATCACTTTTTGCTATGGTGGAAATTGGAATAAAGAAAGTCATATTATACATACATGAACCCTAAAACATAGGGCTTTTTTGAGCAGTCGTGTAAAAAATTACACTAAGTATGGCAAAGATTTAAATCTTTGCACCTTGGTTTATTTTTCATATTTTTCATCAAGTACACGTCATCCATCTACCTATTCAATCGCGGATTTATTTTTGTTTCGTGATGTAACCTCGGAAAAATTCACAAAACTATGACCTAGGTATAAGATTTATTTTAATTTCTTTAGGCCCTTCTTTATAAATAAATACCTAATTAATATTTCGAGGATCATATTATTTTGTGATGAAGATCCACTATCCAACTCGTAGATGTCGTATATCTAGTCAATTTGTTCACCGGTTATGTTATAATGATACTAGGTTATCCTTATGTGTAAACACTTAAGTATTTACTTACAGCTAAATTTTTTAACTTGATAAATAGACCTATGATTCACCATGGAAATCGTGATTCATTCTATGGTTTATGTAGGTACATGGCTTATAAGTTATATAATATAATAACTTTAAAGTGTTTATTAAACATTTTGTATATTTTTGTGTGTGGTACACGCAATATGCGGGCTTATTCGTTTTACGTCACGCATATATTTATACGGCTTTAGCTAATTTTACTTAAATTGAAACTATCCAGAGAGCTGGATAAAAGATGATCCGCGCTTGATGGATCTATAAGCCATGCTCCTCACACTTGCACTCCCTGATAACTACCTATTGAGAGAAAAGGGCGATAGGAACAGCGAAGAAGTCGGTATTCACCTCAAGTTCGACTAGCCTAGTGGCCGCTGGTGGGACTTGCACTACTCTTCCTTGTGAAAACTGTTCTCCGGTAGATTTCTTGCCCTCAACGGCCACGTATAGATTGTGTGCTCGGGATCCACCGGCTATTGATACTTTATAGTTTCCATAGGGCCTCAGCAACTTTGGACCCAATATTGACACACTAAAAAACAAAAAATAATATGTATTAAACTGGGATGATAGTCAAGTATGACTATAGGACCGGCGGTTTACCTGACATAAGTATTTTGTGTGCATGTCCCAGTTTTACTCAAGATTAAGATGTGTTAAGAAATACAATCCACTTGAGACTGGGTTGACGCAAGCTGCGTACTTACGAAATGCGATATACCTAGTTAAGGTGAAATTGCAATGTGTGGTGCATTCTACTCAAGTCCCAAGCCAACGCGGACGAGATTATACACTACGTTGAGACAAAGTCAGTTCAGTTGATTAAAATATCAATAAAGATGCAAAGGACCATTAACGTGTTACATAATTGCTCACAATAATTACTGCTGGATTTCTCGAGAAAAACAAATAGGTACTTAGGTATCCTAAGTACCTGTTTAAGTCTAAAATAACTACTCGTAACTAAGTGTGGTCCGGGAACTGTGCATAAAACCTTCAATTCCTGCTTCAGTTATCGTAGCAAAACACTATTACAGTTATTTTCATTGGTAATGAAGTGTGAATATATAAAATAACCATTATTTAGTAAAACGTAAAAATTATTGAGCACAGAATACTCCTTTGCTTGGTCCTTGTTATGGTATTGAGAATTTTACTAAACTATGGTCAAACAATCGTGTTATCTATTTAGGTACAAGTGTTATTATTCCGTTTCAGTACCAAAATAACCGTAATTCCGTTTGAGTAATAGTTACAAATAAAGCATAAATTAGCTTACCTTTGTACAACGCCAGATGCAATAAGAACTGCTAAGCAGAATGTTAGTCCTATTTTGTGCATCATTTTTCTGAAATAAATAAATATTGTGTATAAATCTAAAAATTGTGGATAGGTGCTAACTCTGTTGTACAGAATCTCTAAACTAAACTAATTTAAAATAGTGCTATCCTTTTCAAACTGCTCCCTATGGTACAGTTTGAAAAGGATAGCACTATTTTAAATGTAGTTTAGTTTAGAGATTTTGCTCAACAAAATCGACCACAATATTTAAACTATAGTAAACTAAGCATACTCAACCAACCACAGAGCATAAATCTACAAGAAAAGTGCATGAATATTGCAAACTACCCTCATAATTTGATGTTCATAATTAGAACTTAGGTATTCGAAAATTACCATTAGGTAAACACTTCCCTGTTAGCATCTTTTACGTATTACTTAATTCACTGCTATGAGATCAGTAATAAAAGATCATTTAGGTACTTATTTGTATTGGTTTTGTATTGAATCTTGATCACGACATGAGGATCGTACTAACAATAGGAATGTTAATGACAAGATGACAGGTGTTGTGGGTGAATTATTGTATTGTCGCTATTGAATTCACATTTAACTGTTTCCACACACTGATCTCACTGGCCTTGTCTCCAGGCTTCTCTGACTCACTGTTACAACATTATGTATAATGTGTCTATTTGCGTTGGCGGTATTATGACCAAGTATGGGAGACGTGTTTCATCAATAATTTTAAATTTACTGTCGATTGTCTTAATTATAATTACGGCTGAATCAAGAGGATCACTCTTTCCATCTTTGGTTAAATTCCTAAGAGGTACTTACCAAAGATAGGTGCCTACACCAACGGAATCATATGTTTCTATAGCTACGACGGTAGAGTTCAAAAGCTTTTATCAGCTTTAACTTTCTCTACATTTACAAAGTTTTGTATGGTACCTACTTAGTTTATTGATAAACTGGTGGAATACGGTCTTAAAAAATAGGTATGTCTGCGAATAACTTATATAAAACAAAAACTTAGTGGATGATGATTACGCACTTGGAATTGAGTGTTATTTTCCTGCGCGGCAATGCGACGTCTATAGGAGTTCCTAAATAAAACAAAAGCGCTAAAAGAAAGCTTACAATAAGTCAGGCGCACTTATAATATCCAACAGGTTTCACTTCGTAAATTCTTTTCACTTTCAGTTGTTGCATGTAACTTAACACTATATCACAGATCGTTAATATCAGACGCACAAAGTTATTGTGCGATGGTCTCGGCCGTGGCGATGTGGCCGCGAGGTGCAATGTCGCTGCTTGACTGACTGCGTGCGCCTACGCAGCTCGCAGGCCGGCGCGCGGCGCGGCGTGGGGCGCCGCGAAGCCTTGCGAAAACACCGCCGTCACAACCCGCGCCCACTCTACATACAAGTGAGGAAACACTGCCATATAAGTAACATTGGACGATATTTCCTGTATGGCCGCCCAATCAGTTTTAAAGGCGCAATTATTTTCCATCTGGAACAAATTTTAATGTTCAGCTATTTTTGAAGGAAACCCACTGTCTTTTATACTTGATCACTGATCAGATAAGTCAACTACTTATTGCTAACAATCTCTGGAAGGCAAAGGGGATAAAGTGGAAAATATAAAGAAAGTAGAAACGTTATCCAGCGGGTGTTTAGAGCAGAGACAATAAGATTATGATCCTTGTTTAAGATATAGCTGTGATGTCAGCAATGAGGAAACAACGCGAGGGGGACATTATTTTGTTTAGGACGACTTATATGTGTGTTAACGAAGAGAGCTTGGCTGCTAGCGGTAGATAAAAATTACCTACACGTCTTCAAAAGAAAAGAATTTAATCTAACTCAGAATTTTAGAATACATTACCTACTGGAAACTCAAAAAAAGGTAGGAATCGGATTTTCAAACAGTCATTTTAAAGTTGGTTTGTAATGCCGTAGAAAAAAATAAATACAGATAATTATATTGTCAACAACATCACCATCATCTTTTGCTATTGTAATTTGGGCTTAAATTATTTCTATAGATCATGGATCTATTGAAATCATGTCATCTGATCATGGATCTGAATAGTGAGTTCTATGATGTAACATTTTTGTGACCTTACAAAGTAAGCAAAATTTGGCAGGCGTGCCGCGATTTGGAAACTGGTTTTGAATGTAATAAACCAAAACAACAGGTTCTCCTACAATTTTTTCGATTTTTATTGTTAGGTGGCAAGAGAAACAAAACAGAAGTGAGGTAATATTTATGTTTATTATTTTCATTATCAGAAATGTTTTAATTTATTCAGCAAGGAATGAGTCTATCGGACAAATGTTAGTAGTAGTGCTGTATTCTGGAGATGGTTCCCGCGGTTCAGTGTTGTCATTGTTGTGCAACTGGGCAGCTAAATTGGCGTTGTCTGCTAAAGCTTCGGCTAACGCTTTTTCAAGTCGCTTCGTTCCAGCTCTTTCGGCATCCAGTGTCGCTTTCAGTTCTATTAGGGACTCAAATTCCGGATCTAATATCTTCTTGCTGGTATCTTCATGAGACTTGGATAGGCGACATTCTAATTCGGTTATCAGCATTCCTTGCCGTGTTATTTCGGCTGAAAGAAATCTTTGCTTTGTAAAGCCATTAAGATAAATAAATAATAAAAATCTGGTTAGAGCGAGTTAAAATAGTTCACAAAAGGTTCCGTACAATCGCATCTCAACTCTACCTTTTAGTTAGAAAATGTTTGTATGGGAAAAAGAAAAGGGCTGTACCTTCCCTAGACCTCCACAAACATTTCAAAACCAAGATAAGATAAATCCGTTCAGCCGTTCTCGAGTTTTAGCGAGACTAACGAACAGCAATTCATTTATATACTTAGAGATTTATATATATACTTAGAGATTTCTCTGTAAGTCACAATTATTAGTATAGATAATAGATATTCTCACAGACGACGACGACGGATAAATGAACGGATACCGAAGGCTTAGTAATTGGACCACGTTGGCAGTTGTGCCGGTACCGGTACTCAAAACACTCTATTAATGAACGTCACTCCGGTCGTCGTGTTCAAAAAATGGGCTGAAATACTTAGTTGTCATACCAAGAGCAGTTTTCAGTTCGCGGGCAGTATGCTGCAGCTCGGCGCTGGCGAGGCGTCGCTCGCGCGCGTGCGCTGCGGCGGCCAAGCGCGCTCGCTCGCGGAGCTCTATGCCTGCGCCCACGCATCTCTCCACTCGACGCAATTCATTTTCAAGGCGCGATGCCTCGCTTTCATTTAAAAAATAAAATATCGTTTCAACCCATTGACTAATACTCTAGACGGCGCGGACCGCGCGAAAAAATGTCGCCAGTTTATGGGAGCAAAACCCCCTCCGGCGTCAGTAGTAAGCTGTAAGCCTACGCCAAACCTACATAGAAGTCTTTGGCCTACGCAGTATTTCGCAGGAGTTTCGACACATGGCGCTACATTTTCTTGTATGTATGGTTTACGTAAAATGTTCGGATGGGCCTATCTTGACTATTATTATCAATGTTTCAACCCTACTACTCGTGCATGAATCGGAAAGGGTAAATGGGTGGGGCACATAGCATTGAACGCATTCTCTGATTTATATAACGAAATTATAATGATTAAATAATTTGTAATTAACTTCTTACGCTTTTAAATGGGTTAGTGGTGATTTTTTATCCGGCACTGGTATTTCATCATCATCAAAAAACAATTTTAAGGTATTTGATACTCGTTATGACAATAGAAGCATAGGTACTAACTTCCGTGCTTCTTCCTTGGCTCTTTGGACGCGTTCTTGCAATTCAGTGTATTGTCGCTGTAGAGTCGAGTGGGTTGCTTGCAGAGGTCGTAGGCTTTGCAGTTCTTTCTCCAACAATATTGTTTTGTTTACCATCTCCGTGTACTTTTCTTCGAAAATTCTGGACTGACGATCCTAAGTGCATTATTTTTTTATAAGTCGGTGTATTTCTTAGCACGCTTTATCTAAATTTCGGCTTTAAATCAAATAAATGAAAAGAAAGGGAAATGGGAAGGGAAGGGAAGTATAAGAAATACGTAAGTAGTAGGCAAAGCTCTTTTAATTGAAGTAATAGGTACCGTCATATTCTTCCATATTATTAATGAGGAAGATGACTGATTGATCTATAAAATCTAACAAACAGGCCACAGCTTAAGCGAAGTTCTACTCCCGTAATGAGCTATTTAAGGATTGCAAAATGAGGTAAAACTTCGGCTAGATCTGGTGTGACGGAAAATCACGGCATAGTAACACCCTAACTGCAGCGAGACACAAAGGTTCTCTTCATAATGATTAATGAAGATGAATGCAAGGAAGTATTTCTTAAAATTGCTACAGGAATACCGATTAAGCCCCTGCTTCAATCAGTTCCAGTAAATTACATGATACAGAAATTATCCGCCATGTCGATTGTCTTTTAGGCATATCCGATCCGTTCGATTGGTTGATCACTTGATTTATCTCATACATTAATTGTAGATAAATTGCTAAATGATAGCTACTGTACCCAGTAACATGGAGGATCTACATAGGGGCTGACAACCTCCCTGGCGAAGGGGACGCGCGCTCGGATTCGAGTGGGAGGTCGCGGGTTCGATTCCCGCCACGGTCAGGTAAATTAAAAAATTAAACATTTATAATTACACTTTGGAATTTTAGAATTTCTAAATTGGCTCAGGTCTGGTCTGGTGGGAGGCTTCGGCCGTGGCTAGTTACCACCATACCAGCAAAGACGTACCGCCAAGCGATTAAGCGTTCCGGTGCGATGCTGTGTAGAAACTGTTAGGGTGACTTTACTTACCCCTTCCAAGTTAGTACGTTAACATCTTCGTCTGCATCATCACTTATCATCAGGTGAGATCGCAGTCAAGTACTAACTTGTATAGTGTAAAAAAATGGAGGATCAGCATACAGCGAACTCCAGTTGCATCTTGACTGTAGTGAGTTCCTCTTGGGCCGCAGCGAGTTCCTTCGCCATCTGACTGGCTTTGTTGGAAGTGGCAAAGAAGTTGGAGCGCGTCTCCAAGTTCGCGCGCCGCGTCACGTCGTGCGACGCTTCGGCGGCCTCCGCGCGCGCCGACTCCTGGCGAAGCGCTTCTCGCAGTTGACCCTCTGATATCTTATCGACATTAGCAGGAAAGTAAGTTGTAAGAAGTCATATTAGTTGCCGCTAATCAACGCATGTTTTCACGTCATCAGCCTTGCATCAACCGTAGAAAAAAATGTGTACTTAAAGGTTTGTTACTCCTTCCACGCCGCAACTATACTGGTCCGACTTGGCTGTACCCAATTTGGAATGGACATAGAGTACATCCCGGATAACACATTAGCTTATTATTATTAGGATTTTTATGCAAAATCCATGAATTCGTGAAAAACGTAATTTCAGGCAGGTGCAAGCGGAGCTGTATTAGATTGGTGAAATAGTACTTAAGTACCTTTTTAGGTACTAAAATATATAGTACCTATATACTATTTAACCACTCTAATACATATACTTACATGATTTACTTAATTCATTACCCAAATATATATAAGTATGTCACAGATTTTAATTTAATATTATGTATTCAATGATTTCAACAACCATTTAATATGTATCTTTTAAGTTTTAAATAAAGAGGATAACTTACAGAAAGCGCTTGAAATTCACTAACTAATTCAATGAACTGTTGCTCATAACATTCAATTTCTTTAGTATCAACACCCATGGCTAATTGAATTATAATAATTATTTTAAACAAGAAGTTATAGAAAACAAGAACTTTCAGTGCGAGTTGTGAGAAAAAGCATTCGAATGAAAATGGCGCGGAAAAATGGCGGGAAATAAGGGATTTTTTTTTTTAGTTTAGGCCATAGATATTCGAAGTTTGTAACTTCCTCTGAGCTTTTTATTTAATTTGGCAAAAAAGAGTAGATAAAAGGATTGAGCTGCAGTTTTTTTTCTACCTAGGTACTGCCTTATATACAGAATAAATAGAAACTCAATTAATTTGGACAATCTAAAGCAGTAATAATAGATAAAATGTATGATTTCAAAATATTAAGTGGCGCATTACTGAGCTGTGTTTTATGGAGTTGTAATAAGTATAACTTGTATCAGAAACCAAAAAAAGTTCTATTTCAAGACGTATTTGTCATGCTATGAAATGTAATGAATGTAGGCCGTAAAATCAATATTATTATTGGAATATAAGAAAATAGAAAAACAAATTGAATTTGCCATTTATTGCTCGGTTTAAGAAAATTGAAGTGATAACGCGATCAACTCATCGTGATAAATTAGTTATTGAAAATTGAAATACGTCAATTACTATAGCCAAGAAAAGCCTGCGAGGGGAATATTAACAAGGGGAGAGTTGTTTTTCACTGTGAGGATTTAGTATAAAAATCCTGGTTCTATATTCGCCAGCCCATTTGAAACCAAGTTGTTCAGCAAGCAGCTGTTCAGGTGAGTAAATACTAGATTCTTTTTTATAAACATTATCTTTACCTTACCTCTATGGTAGCATACTTTCATAATATTACCTATATTCTATGATAATAACATCAAGATGAGCCCATCCGAACATTTTACGTAAACCTTCTTCATACAAGAAAATGTAGAGCCACGTGTCGAAACTCCTGCGAAATACTGCGTAGGCTTACAGCTTACTACTGACGCCGAACGGCCGAAGGGGGTTTTGCTCCCATAAACTGGCGACATATTTTCGCGCGGTCCGCCGGGTCTATAGTATAGGTGTCTTTGCCTATATTACATTGTTTAATTTCTAAAATATTCTCCAAGTGACTAAATAATAAATTTCAATAATTACTCTCAACACACCGTTTAACGTTAATAAGTTAACTGAAATATAAATTTTTCTTAATTTTTAGTTAAATATAATTTAATTTTTATCTTTCTATTATTTAAAAATATTGGGAAAGATTTAACATTTATTTTTATTCGTACTTATCTATTTAGCTCATTAAAAATACTCTTTGTTTCAAACTTATTATAATATGGGCTCTACTTTTAACTAGTGAGCAAAATTCAATTTTACTCACTTATTGAAGTAATGCGATTTTGTACGGTTTTTAAATGTATTGGATTTTTTTTTTATCTGACTTTACTGATATGAGCTGTACTAAGGCCTTTTGATCTTACATTTTTTTCATGACGTGAGGAATGTGCTCTCAGCTGATTCTGGGCTGTACGTCTTTTCTTTGTAATAAAGATATGAACAATAATATAATAAAATACCTATATTATTTATAATACAAAGTACGAAAAAACATACTTTTCGTATTCCTAAGTTTAAGCAGTTTCTTCTAGAACATCACTACTATTACGAGATTAACTATGATAATAAAATTTTGATGTATTTCTGTAACCATTCAGGGAACCTATTTGAAGGCAAAGCATGCGGTTTGTGACGCTGGTCGCACTGGCGCTGACCGCGGCGCTGGCTGGCATGCGGTGTTGTGAGGCGGCGCGAGTGCGCGGACTGGCCCTCACCGAGGAGGACGACGACGTACAACCGTCGAGGCTCCTTTACCGCGGATATGGCTTGTTAAAAAGAAGGCCCATCAGGCTAGGATCACTCCTTCAGGATCAATATGATGACTATGGACATTTAAGATTCGGTCGCAGTGCCGAAGACTGACGGCCATACAAAAATCGATGCCCCAACGCAAGTGAGCACAGGCTAATGACGAACTAGTTACCTATATTTTCAGTTAACTTATTTATTATTGAAAAATTTGTAATTATATCCAAGGCTGGTAGGATAGGTTATAAATTTTTAACTTTTTATCGTGTACCTACTACTCATTCTTGTTATATCATAGGAATTAATGGATTATATTGACTAGAAATAAATAAATAAATCGCCAATTATTTTATTATTGTGATTGCTTTCCTTTTTCTGTCTTGTCCTATTCCTATGTTATTTATTTCGAAATAGTTTTTCATTTTTAAATTTTCTTTGCATTTTTAGGGTTCCGTACCTCAAAAAAAAAAAAACGGAACCCTTATAAAATAACTTTGTTGTCCGTCTGTCTGTCTGTCTGTGTGTCACGTCTCACGACCCTTAATTTCAGTAAGTTCTATTAAAGATATCGACATGAAATTTGGAATAGGTGTAGATAATGATGGCCCGCCGTTAGTGCAATCATAAAAAATTAAAAATATTTAAAAAAAAAAAAAATATATTTTTAATTTTTATCTATAAAGGGGGGGTAAACCGGGTCGTCGGAATTTCAAAATGACAACAATATTGAGTGGGGTATCAAAAACTTAATAAATGATTCTATTAAGTTGGCCCTTAACTAGTCCAAGAGTAGGTAGTAAATATGTGATCTAATCCTACCATAACGTATTTACTTAGGGTTATGCTAAGTAGAAAATAATTAGAGAAAAATATGTTTTAAATGATTTATTATAATATAACCAATAAATACATTGGACAACAGTTATTCCTTAAAATTTAAGTATATCCATTAAGTGTAATTTATTTTATTGGGTACATTTACGAGTACTATTCATAACATTATATTAGATCACTGGTAAGGCATTTTATTTTTATACAGCTTTCATTTAAAATGTACCGCATTGGTATCACATAATATTCAAATTTTCAACATGATTTCAACGGAATATTCAGTATTACAGACTATATATCTAAAATTCTATTTAATTACATAGGTACTTACTAATCGTGGTGTTTATCGTTTTTATATTATTAACTATATTAATTTATTTATTTGGATTTTCGTGTCAGCTTTTTCAAAGCTACATTGTTAAAATGTTACAGATGTTAATAGTTATTCGAATAAAGTAAATCATAGTATGTTACGTGTAATTTAAATACTTATTACATACATTTCAAAACATTCAATAATTATTGTACTCATGTTTTGCTGTCATTTCGTTGTACTTTTAGGCAAAAAGCCCGTGCTTGAATAATAAATACGCTATCTGGGTGTAGCTAAACTATGAAACACATGGACAGATATTATAGTATATTATTTCAATAATTTTTTAAATACAATACGTAATTTATTCAAAATTACATAGTTATTATTTACGTAACTAATGTTAGGCACGCATGACTCTATATTAATATGAGACTAGTTAGTTCCTTCCTACGCTAAAACAATTAAAATAATAGATATAATATTTAATTGTTGTTACATTTAAATAAAATAGTACATTGTACTTGGTGAATGTGAAGCGTACTAGTAAATCTTTGAAAATAACTTATCTAAAACCTAATTGTTTTTAAACTCATAACATTTTTACCGCATCAATTATTAATAATATATTATTTTTACATGTATAGTGGAATAATAATAGACAAAACCCATGTGATTTTTGTTCACGGAACGGATCTTGCATCTTAGATCCTCGTTTTATACTTAAAAGTGAGTATTGTTAGTCCACTACTTAAACCGAAAAACTAAGTGCATTTTTTGGAATAAATGTTTCAGATGATATCCCGTTTTTGAGAGTTGCCGAGTAGAGCCTGTAATGATAAACAAGTAATTAGCAGAAATATGAAACATTTACCTCAAATTATTATTTTAATCTTCAGTAACAGGAGACCTAAGTTTGTTTTTTAAATGTGCGCTTTGAATCTTGAAAGAGCAATCTGTTCAAATAAAAATCATGAGGAAACAAATCAAAACTTCTAATTAAAAGTATATTGTATAAAAAATCCACAAATGATTATGATGATGATCTGTAGAAGTATTGTAACTTCTACAGATCTATTAAAATAATAAACTTTTTTTATAAACTGTGCTTGTAGTAGTATACTACCTCCATGATAGGTATATACTACTGTAACTTTTTTTACAATGTTTTTAATATTTATTAACTGACATATAAAATGTTGTTTCAAAAAGTATTTTTTAAAGAAAAACCAATACATTACCAACCTTGTTGACAAAGTTGACGATAGCAGTCGCGGGCTGCTCGGGTTCAAGCTCCGCGAACACGTGGCACTGGTTGTCGGCTCCGGACGAAGCTCGTGCCACAAATGCGAAGATACGTCTGCAGAAAAATATTTATTAAAATATTTCACATTATCATTGTTATGCCTAAACATCGTTGCCCTGTAGGCCAACAATAAACGAATAATAAAGTTTAAGCCCACCCAGTGCGACCCACGGCCAAGGTTTAAAAATTTTTGGGAATCTCAACAACTCTGGCCGGTTTCCTCATAATGGTAATTCTTATATTTTATCGTTCTGCCGTTAAATTATAACGCCACTGATCTCTATCTCTGGATTGTTGACTGTCAACGTTAACATGAAGACACTTGATTTTCGCCATTTTGGCGCCGATTGTTGCGTAACCTAGCGTGATCGTCTATGGATCTTATAGGTACTTATTGCAAATTGGAAATGAAAATAGCTCACTTTTCATGCTGAGTGCCGTTGTCGAGGTAGGTGTATCGCCGCTCGTCCGGGTCCAGGCCCGCGTAGGAGACGCCCGAAGCCGGGTAGTGTCTTCGGAAGAACAGCTTCCTCGTGGAGTCCGTCAGTGTGATACCGCCGCCGAACACTTTGAAGTGCACTACGTGGGCTGGCGCCTGATCCAATCAAGAACAATATCACATTAGGTAAACAATAATAGGTATAAACACAGACAGACATAGAATGCTTGAACTTATTCACCTCACTCGCTCAAAAATGGGTTTGTTTGGTTTTTCAAACCAGTGAGCAAGTCCAATTTTGCACACTAAGTGAAACAAAGTGTTTTAATTAATTTAAGTTTTTAAGTTTTAAGAACCAACGATAATACATATTAAATTAAAAAAGAATTAATAATAATTATTAGATAAGCAATAAGTAAATGATAAGGATTTAATTAGATTTCCTTTTTTTATTTAATAAAACTTAAAAGATGTTATTATTTTTATTGATATATATTCTAAGAAAATGTGAAAACAAAACCTACCTTCTTCGAACTTCGTTATATGTGTTTTTAAAAAAAAGTCTTCAGCTTTAAAAATTATACGCATTACGAGATTAGCTCATGTTTGAATTTGGAAATGCTTTTCTGCCCTAGGGCTGCCCTTGGGCCGAAAATACTGTCCCGCCCTAGGGAGAAAAGAAAATGCATTTGCGGCCAAGGGAATATAATAGCATTTCTCGTCCGCATTTTGGACATTAAAGATCTCTTTTCGAGCGGGTGAGAAGTAATAGTAGATTGTTACACAAGGGACGTAAGTAAGCTATTACAGAACAAGATCCAATTTGGCGCCAGTGCGAGCGCAGCTCGCATAGGGCGCTAATGGATCGCGTGCACCCGAGATATTTAGTCACACGAGCGAGCGCAGCGAGCGAGGGTGAATATAGTTCGAGGGTGTAATAGCTACTTGCAACCGAGGTAAGCATTCTACTTTATATCATTCTTGCGAGGTAAATAAAACATTGGTAATGCAAAATGAAATTTTAATTAGAATAATTAGCAAATTAAGAGAAAAAAAAAATGAAAAAAATTAAAAAAAAAATTAAAAAAAAATAATAAAAACAAAAAATAGTAATAAAAAATAATAAAAAATAATAATAAAAAAAAATTAAAAAAAATGAAAAAAAAATAGAAAATAAAAATAAAAAAAAAATTAAAAAGAAAATAAAAAAAATAAAAAAAAATAATAAAAAAATATAGAAAAAAAATAAAAAAAAATAAAAAAAATAAAAAATAAAAAAAATAAAAATTAAAAAAAATTAAAAAGAAAATAAAAAAATAAAAAAAAATAATAAAAAAATATAGAAAAAAAATAAAAAAAAAAAAATAAAAAAAATAAAAAAAAAATAATAAAATAATAATAATTAAAAAAAATAAAAAAAGTAAAAAAAGAAATAATAAAAAAAAATTAAAAAAAAATCAAGCATAGTGCGACGTACAGTTGCCCTTGAACTGTAATGTGAACATTACAATTCAAGCATAGTGCGATGTAATGTGCCTTGAATTGCAAACACCAACTTACAAGGAGACTTACCACCATAGTAATCCATACTTACTGAGCAAGTATGATATAAAATCATTTTTTTGGCATATAGCTCATTTGTAATTATAATAATTATAATTTCCTAAATATAGACCTTTTTCTGCAGGATGTTGTGCACGGCGCGCTTGACGGCGGCGGGCCCGGTGAGCGCCTCGGTGTTGTCGGAGCCCAGCAGCAGCACGCTGCACGCCGCGCCCGTCGCCAGCAGCGCGCGCGCCGCCGCGTGAGCGCCGCCGCCCACCCACGGGTCGCTACGCGCACAAATAACACTATATATACCTAACAAAGAAATACGAGACGAGCAAGTAATCTGGTCTACTGGTCAATGCATGCGCTACAAAGATGTCCATACGTGGGAGCAGGTGCACTACAGAGTACAGAGAGAAAAGTGTCAGAAAATTGTAAAAGATAATTTAAAGACATTTGGAACATTGCGTCAAAACACTTCACAATGCGAAATCGTAAAGAATGTGTCTCTCACCTGTCAGGCAGTTTCAATGGTACGGGCAGGGCAAGGGGCGTAACAGTGTGCTGGTAGACGAGCGCCGAGAGCGAGCTGAAGACGGGCTCGTCGGGGCAGCCGCGCAGGCGCACTCCCTTCGCGGTGGGCTCGATGAGGAAGTGCCGCACGCCGCCCGCGCCGCCCGCGCGCACCGCCAGCCCAAACGCGCCCGGGAACGAGTTCGAGTCGCGAACTATGAACGCGCCTTCCTCGAGCTGCTGCACCGCGGCGACCGCTGCGATCACAAGTGTACAACTATGTATTTATGATTATTCTGCCTGTCTTGAGTCTTGAGGCAAGCTCAATCTATCGGAAGGTATACAACTTTGGCCTCGCTGGTTTAGCGTGCGCTGTTGCATGAAAAACAGGCATGTCACTCGGAGGCACAAAATCTGCGACAACCATACTAGGAAAATTTACCTATCCAGAATGCGTCATTCGATACTCAATTCCATACCCGTGAATAAGTTACTTGGCACAATATATAATTTGATATTGATTTTAGTCAATTTCAGACTGTGGATGAATCATGAAGTAGAATAGATGTCTTGGATACTGACCGTCGTCGCGCGAGATGTTGGGCTTGTACCAGTAGTGGCTGGTGTCGCGCGCGAACCGCACGCGGTCGGGCGCCACGTGCTGCGGCTCCGCGCCCGCGCCGCTCACGCTGGAGCGCCGCGACCCGCTGCTGCCGTTGTACGTGCGGTACTCCGACTCGGGGCTGCCTTCGCGTTCTTTTCTGTTGCATTTCTTTACATTAGTACTTATTTTAGCCTAAGTTATGAATAATAAAAGCTTTATAAAAGAATTCATTGTACGAATAAGGCTTATTTCGCGTCAACCTGGGTTACTGCGTATACACGTTAATCTTGCAGATTGAAATTGTCACAAATGTCCGTTAAACAGACGTTATACTCATAATGTCGACTAATTAATGAGCTTACAGATTTACTGCAGTGAGAAAAATCACCTAGTGACCGTCGGTGAGCGCGGAGGCCTGGCCGTGAGCGAAGGGGTTGGCGTGGGCGGGTAGGGCGTGCGGGGGTGCGTCGGGAACGCGGGCGTGCCTGCCCGGCTGCCCGACTCGGTGCGCGACCAGCTCTCTGATCTTTCTCGGATCTGGAGTCAAAAGAACGGTTACAAATACACTCATTCCTTGAATTCACACACCCACAAAATCTATTCAGCAACAGAGAGGAAAGATGCGTTGGTTTGGCCACGTTTTGCGCCGCGCACAGAGCTATCTGGTTCCAGCGGACGCCCAAAGAAGCGGTGAATTGACATCGCACTGTATCGATACTCGTGATGCTCGTGCCAACTGACTGCGTGAGGAGGATCAAGGATGTTTTAGATCGCGCAAAGTGGAAACGATTAAGCAGGCAAGCTGACACTGGCATAAGCCTGGATAAAAACTTAGAAGAAGAAGAGAGGAAAGATGTTGCATATCAACACACTTACGATGGAGTCGTTATTGTTGGGCTCGGCGAGGGACAGGAGTCCGGGCGCGTGTGTGCTGTTCGGGGTGCTGCTGGTGCTCCACTCGCGCAACGTCATCTTTTCAAACATGAACTTCTTAGATGAGGTCCTGGCAACAGGAAATAAACATCTAAGTAATACAAAGACAAAAAATTAGCAACCAAGTATTGGGGAGATTACTAATTTAAAGTGTATCTTTACTTTAAATGATAGTTGAATGAATAAATTATTATTTATTGCACACTACACAGAAAACATAATGCCATAAGAAACACGTGAGGCGTAAAAGGCAGACTTATTGCCACAGGCAATCTCTTCCAGACAAGAATTTTTGGTGAGAGATAATTGTGGACTAGTGCAGTGTGCGTGTTTTAGTCTCTAAATTAAGCGGGGTCTAAAATCTACTATTCCTTTTTCTACAGTATGATTGGAAAGGGATACGAGCTACAAATTACTACTTCTGGCCTTAGCGAGAGCCACTAGAGTCTAAAATAGAATTACAACCAGCACCTTTAGTCCTTTAGTCTAGCAGTGGTTAAGGTTTTGGGCTAATAATGTTTGGCGTTTAAGCAACAATTGGAGCAACAACTGATCTCTACAATACTAGTGCGTTGGATCAATCATTCTTCATTTTTTGTGCCGATTTGAAGCGCCCCCTCGAAGGCCACCCTCGTTTTGAATGTCATTTTAGTTCCATGGACGCTCACAACGGTTTCGCAACAATCAGCGCCAAAATGGCGGAAATCAAGTGTCATCATTTTTGTGTTGATAGTCTAAGGTCCATCCACAGATTTTAGGTCGTACTTGTATAATCATACAGTAATATATTAATTATCTTTGAGTATAATAGAAGTCAGCGGGAGCAGGTTCTCCTGAAGCGGTTGAAATGCTCGAAGTACCTGTCCGGAGCCTGGGGACTGATGCTGTCGGTCCTGAGAGGGGTGCGCGTGTTGACGTGCAGGGGTACGCTGAAGTCGTCGTCGTCGTCCGCGAACGCCGTTGTGTCGCTAGTGTACCCGTCCACACTGGAAATAATGCAATGTTATAATATTTAATTTTATATGGAAGGGTGTTACTACTTGTATATTCTAAAACAGATTATTATTTATTTTTACATAGGTAGTACTACTTCTAGTATTTAATTAACTTTTATAATTTAACTTTAGATAATAATAGTCGACAAAAATACCGTTTCGAAAAAAATACCGTATCGGTCCTTTGGTCCTCGGTGCGCGAGTTTGATTCGCATGTCTTGTAGTATTGCATTTCGTTCGATTTGAGCGATTGACGGATCTTAGCGACCATCGCATGTAAGTCAAGGCTTTGGCTGGTGAAATCGATAAAAGGACGTGAAACATATGTGAAAACATGAATTACCGATGGCTGGCCGACCGGCGCACGTGTCGGGAAGGAGCGTCCCACTCGAGCGGCAGTCGAGCGACCCTCTCCCTTGCTTCTTTCCTCTCCCGCAGTTTCTGCTGCTGTCTCTGTAGCCACGTTAGACCCGAACTCGTTTCAGCGTTGCTCTCCGATCTTCGTGGCTCCCTTGTCCTGGTTGTTTCATGCCATCCCACGCTACTGTTGGATCGCCATGTGCCGTTTTCGGGCGTGGTTTTTGTAGCGCTGCTGGGCGGACGTTCTATCCATTCTGCGTCACCGTTCAGCCATCTGTTCACATACCTTTGAATTATTATCTTTGTATGGGTATTATATTATTTAGGGTATAGGTATATCGATAAACAGTGATTGAGATAAAATAAAAAAGGTTTTAATAGATTGATCAGATGCCCTTTGCGCACAGAACTTTTTACAAACAATAGTTTGACTTCAGCAAAGAATATTATATTATGTATTGTAAATTAAAACACATTGTTCACTTCGTACACTTTATTTCATGTGACAATATCTCGTTTAATAAATAAGCAGCTTGTTTGCTTATACATCTTAACTTTCACATTCATTTGTTAAATTCTAGTATTACAATTCAATAGCATATAGCTTTACTTTCAAATTAAATATTAACTCAATAATTACATATTCGCTCTACTCTAGCCTCTCTCCATAGTCCATCATATCTATTTTTTTTTCACAGCTGTCAATGTCAATGGCGGGAAATGCTATGATTGGTCAGTATTCTGTGATCTCAAAAATGGAAGTCAACCTTACCATAGATTAAATAAAATCATGACATTCGGCCATCCACTCTTGTGCAACCTCCCGGTGCACAATACTTAAAATCTCAAGTAAAACAATTTCTACCACCAATCAAGCAACGACACCACGCCATCATTGTTTCTAACAAAATATAGAATTTGTCGTTACAATAGTATGATAAGTAACTACTATTCTATCTTAATGATTAACAAAATTACAATATATATTTAATTCAATCCTCTTTTTCTCTTATAATTATAATTGCTTAAAATACAACTCAATTCAAATACTTGATTTCACATACGCCTAACTCACATGCACTTACTTATGAATAGTCAGTATTGTTAAATTACAATATCTAAATAATACCACCGAATAAATAATATATGATAATACTGACTTTAATATACATCTAAATCTCTTTAAAATAATCATGACATTTGGTTTCTTAGATTAATATTATTATACCTGACAATATTATTATAATGAGTTTAAAATTACAGAAGCAGTAAACAGGAGTTAAAAGATATTAGTGCGGTAAATCATCATTCATTTTTCTATAAAATAAATATCAAAATTCATTCTCAATAACATTACAGAATAAAACTACTAAGATATTTTAAAAATAATCTTTAAAAATTATAACAGCATAAACCAAACCCCTTTTTTCCCAAAAAAGGTCATAATAATTTTATTGTTCACATTTTCTATAGTATAAAACGACTTATCTATACAGGTTCCAATGGATAGTCAAAAAGTTATCTACGTTAGAAAATACTGTATGCCCATTACATAGATCTTTGTGTGTCCTGAAAAATACTTCAATTCAAACTTGCGCAGTTGTGAGTATGTATACGTACGAGTACATACAATATTTCAATTTATTAAAAAAAAAATAGTCTATTTTCTTACAAATGTATTGAAAAGCGTCGTCCGATAGGTTAAGACGATCTCGTAGTCACACGTCATAACCCATTTACGACCCTTATAACATAACATTAGATTATATCAAACTCGGTTATAGCGCTGTTTCTGTATTGTCAATATTAGCTTTTACTCTATAATATTGTATCGTTTCCATAACTTCAACAATTTCGTATGGCCCTAAAAATTTAAATTAGATATAATTTGTGGTATTAACATGTAGACAATATTGGACACTTAATTATCTGAAATCAAAATATCGAGCCTTTAAATTTGTTTTAATAAATATAATTATCAACTAACAAAATGATTACAAAAATGATAAAATCGATCAATTAATTAAAAAAAAAAAACATAAGGAAACAGAGAAAGCTATATTGGAATGTGACGTCACTCTTCAGTAATGCCAGTAGGTAGCTCTATACAAATTTTCTCCTTGCGAGTAAGAAACAACAGATCCTCTTTTAAAAGATTATCTCAATGCCTGTAACTTTGTATTATTTTTTAACTATCTTTAAAGGTAATGTCAACGATTAGAACCCAAGAAAGCGGTCATCTGAACGTTTTAAGTACTTTTTCAAATAAGTAAAATAGTATAGCCATTTTGTCAAAATTTCTACGAATCACCGACTACCAAGACTACTATGACTGCTGCTGATCGTACAATATGATGGCCTTAATTTATAAACAGCCATTTTAATAATAACAGTAGGTAAACTTGAGTCCTGTGTACGTTGACCTCACTTTTTGACGATTATTTCAAAGACATGTCTGAAATACCTGTTCTAAATATTCTTCATCCAAATAAAACTTCTGAAATAAGTTGTCGAATGAAAGTGTTTATTGTAAGTCGAGTCGAATGGTATTTTATCTTTGCGCGTCCCAATTACGTTTGTCTTTGAATGAATTACTTTTGGTCCATCCATAGATTCATATAAAATAGGTCGTCGCTCACAATCCAACTAGATAAAGTTCTACCTAACAACAATAGTTCCGTGAGTGCGTCAACTTTACATTATACTGTGTTTAATATACCTTCTAATTTGATAGGAGTGCGGATGCTAAGGTGCGTTAAAAATCATTGCGAGTTTCGACGGCTCGAGTATGCTAACTTAAATAGAGTATTTATTGCCGCACTTTTGAAGCCATAGGCGACCTGTGTCACATTTATGTATTGGTCAGTGAATTTAAAATGATCTGATTGAAGCGTTCGGCTTAGTTGTAAGCTCGTGGATAAGCGAGTGCCATACTGTATGCACTGTGAAAGGGTATTTTTTTTTATTACGTAATTTGGACAACCAATACCGATGGAGACTGACTAACTAAGTTGCATACTTCTAACCTAGTGCTACCAGATACCACTAGATGCCTACTACATGACCTAACTTATCTTTCACTTTTCTCTGCACTTTATAATTTTACTTACAAAATTCCTGTTGATATCCTTTGATTACTCACCTCTCCGGTTTTTTTTTTATATTGCGTGACGTGATTGACGCCCGGTAATGCAAATTCGTATTTTGTCTGCATTGGTTCTTTAAGAACGGTCACAATCTTACGTGAAGCAAAAACCATGTTTTGACATTAGTAATGTTCGTCAATGATAGAAATATTTCTTAGAAATGATTATTCTGAGATAATAATATTCAAATGATACTACAGCTGAATCCTCATTCAATCAAGTCAGCTTCAGGAATTGTCTGTCTTATTGCAAGGTATTATTGGTAAAGAATATTAGGTTAATAATTATAATGTTTAAAAACCAAAAAGAAGTGTGTCTCTAAGAGCTTGCTGCAACGTCATTAATAGTAATAATGAAATTAAACTACTATTTGAAATTGGGACACGACAGAATTGCCGAAGGCCTTTATGAAAAGCTTTCAAAATCTCTTGAATAAAACCTAGATAGCACTTCTGTAGGTGTTATCATCCGGACAATTATTGTTAGTTAATATCACAAAATACTTATATATTTCAGTTTCACAAATCTCACAATAAATAGTCAACGGACTTTGTTCACTGGTTACAAAATCGTGACCAATTCTAAACCATTTGTGACACATTAATATGGATATTGGGCATTTCTAAATAATTCTCTTCTCCTCATTAAAGTGCCACTATCACTATCATTTAATTGAATGGACGATCGAATGTTTTTTTTTGTCAAATAAATCTGATAGCTAAGATCGCTATTAATTTAGGAAATACAATATACCTTGATTTTTAGGTTCCTTACAATTCAATCCTTGCGCTCTGTTCCGAACTAATTTACCGCGAATGATATAATCCACTGCCTTATTACCGCTAATTTAAAATGCCAATAATAGCATTGGTTTAAATTTCTGTTACTTCGTGAAATGCATGCAAGCATCTCATCCAAAAGACGACCGTTATTTTGCTCATTTGAATGCTTTTAGAACCTTGCCTTGCCATTCGTTCCAACTGTTATGTGTACGGAAGTTAAGCCTCGAGTCACTTTTTTTTTTTTTAAAACCTACTCCTACATGCTCTATGACGCAAAATGTACGGTACGCTTTTGGTCCCCTTATTAATGACACGCGCATACTTTAAAAATTAGTTCGACTACGCTAAGTCCTTTGCTGGACGGATCGAAGTCTGGAATTACATTAAAATGATCGCTGGGTCTTGTCAACCTTTTGATGTAAAGATTTAATAAGTTTAACCACCTCGTTTGTTGGGAGGCTTATTGCTTGCTGTTGCGTTGCTGCTTGATATTGGTACCTGTTCTAACAGCGGCTCCGTTTCGGTGAGCCGCGAGCAGTGCCGAAGCTGCGTGTGTCTTGATTTAACATTCTCAACATGTCCATGATCCTTGATGGGAATATTTATGTGCTTTGTGGAGAAACATCTGTAGTTATCTGGGGGGGTCTGACGGGGGTCGCGTTTACACGCGCTTGCCTCTGAGCCGCGTTCGTACACGGCTAGCTCGTTCCATGCATCTCCCTTCTGTTGACGGAGACTGCGTTCTCACGCGCTTGCCTTTGAGCAGCGTTTTCCCATGACCAGCTCGTTGATCGTGCCGTGTTCCCGGAAAATGAAATAAACAATGATAAATTAATATAAATCAATCATTACTAATACAAAAAAGATTATTCATAAAAATATATTATATTATTAGTAAACTTTTTCAATAAAACGTCTATTTTTATAAAAATATTGTTTCAAATTCCATTAATCATTCTACCATTAATTTTTTTGTCACTATTTATTAACATATAGTCCAAACAAGTTTATTGCCCTTTTCCGAATTTTTCAATCACAGTAAATTGTTAGTAATGTGATTTAGTGTTTTAATACACCGACAAACTGCAACTGAGTACTCATTATTATCATTTTGGTACTATGTGTACCGAATAATTGTGGAAAATACATAGTTCTATCTTGGCACACATAACCAAGTAACTCTTGGCACACTTAACCAAGTAACTCTTGGCACACATAACCAAGCAACACTTGGCACACATAACCAAGCAACACTTGGCCAACATAACCAAGTAACTCTTGGCACACATAACCAAGGACATTATTCAACATAGAACATACATAGTTCTATCTTGGCACACATAACCAAGGTCATTATTCATCATAGAACGTACATATTTCCATCTTGGCATACATAACCAAGGACATTATAGAAAAATTAAATACGGCACTCATAACCAAATGATATTATAATTTAGTCACGGCACTCTTAACTGCCAATTAATTTAATTCAATCTTTAATAAACCAACACCAAATCAACATTATTTAAAAATTGCTTGACATTACTTATAAACTCCCATCAATTGTTGTAAATGCCTCAACCAGAATCACATTAATTTTATCGTCATGCCATTATTTCATAATTCTTGTCTAAATATTTCAAGTACTAGGGAATTGCAAATGAATTAAAATAATAATATGTTTCTTTATTTCATAATCCCTGCCACGGCATATCTTTAAAGAACTATAGAGAATTGCAAAAAAAATCAAAATCATACGCTGATGTTCTTAATAACTGTCAGTTTGGAATTGTTCACCGCTTCTTTATTGATTCTTATCTATAACTTATGTTGCTTAGCGGAAAGGAACTAATTTATTTCCATTTTCACTATTATACGATATATGCCTCGTAAAAGTTTCTGTGCTCAGGTAGGTTATTATATACCTACATAATTTTTTTGAAATTCCTAAATTATTGCTGCGTTACATAAATTATTCAAATTACTTGAACTTATGTTGACTATAGATACATACAATAGTCCGATAATACTGGAAACTGAAGTACAAAATGTTATGAAAATCCACGAATGTCCCTATTCTTCATATTCGACATCACTAGCAATGAACAAACTATACGGCGGCGCCTATATTCGACATCACTAGCAATGAACAAACTATACGGCGGCGCCAATATGAATCTAGCATAAATACCTACTTGCTAAATTTTTGAAGCAATTCATAGTCGAATGACTGTCATTATCAATTATTATTCAATTAAGTCACAGAACATTGGGCTATGTGATACTATTATGTCCCATATGTAGGTATCAATTTATTTTTATTTATTTTGACTAAAGTAGGTATGTCCAGTATGAAAAAGATCTGTTACCTGCAATTAACCTAGAAAACTGCCTGTTTTCATAAAATAATTTAATCAAAAATAACTATGTATGTTTATTCTATTACATTGTATTTTATGAACAGTCATAGCATTTCTCACTCTATGCTCTAATTTAATAAGAATACAATTGTTAGTGGCGCTGTCACTAGATGGCGCTGTACGATACTACGGTACAATTCGTATTGAACAAAATATTTACTCGAATTATACCTACAAGCACCAAAAACCACTCTATTCTTCTAAAGCAACACCCTATTATTGCACTCTGTATTCGCAGTAACAAAACTCATACAGTTCAATAGGGATTTAAGGCATTGCTGATTGCAAATAAATCAAAATTGGTATTTTATCTTCACCTTGACGAGGTTCAACATAGTAATTACGAATTGGCTCTACTTTGACTTTTATGTTTTCGTTATGAGTTCTAGATTCTATTATATATATTTTACTTTGACTAATATTTGTAAGAACATTCATAGCTACCTATTTTACACGTCAAGGTATATAACAAATTGCTTAGTAGGGATAAAACATGCAAATAAATAATCGAAATGAAATCAGAATAATATCATACCTCAATAATATGTGGGTTAGCAGTTCACGTAGGTTATCCCACTTCTGAATTATTGTAAATTAAAACACATTGTTCACTTCGTACACTTTATTTCATGTGACAATATCTCGTTTAATAAATAAGCAGCTTGTTTGCTTATACATCTTAACTTTCACATTCATTTGTTAAATTCTAGTATTACAATTCAATAGCATATAGCTTTACTTTCAAATTAAATATTAACTCAATAATTACATATTCGCTCTACTCTAGCCTCTCTCCATAGTCCATCATATCTATTTTTTTTTCACAGCTGTCAATGTCAATGGCGGGAAATGCTATGATTGGTCAGTATTCTGTGATCTCAAAAATGGAAGTCAACCTTACCATAGATTAAATAAAATCATGACATATGTTATAGATACCTATTGGGACCTTGAATTAATTGTTCCAACCGGTACCTACATCTGTTACAGTCTTCCGAGTCGCCCACGCTGAGTAATATTCAATTAAACTAAAGTTGAGAACGTAACGCTTCGCAGATGTTTTATAAACCAATCGTAAACATTCTTACAAAAAGTTCTCATGTCCTATCAATGGAGAGTGTGGGTTGACCCACAAAGAGCCGTTTAGTAGAAAGTGCATGTGACAAAGTGCGTTTATGTGGTCTGCGTCACTGCCAATACAATCTACGATCAAACGAGCCGTTTATGGCGCCGTTTATCTCAAAATAGTAACTTGTTTGGGTCACGACGGCGACGCAATGAGAAGCCCGAGCCGCAGCGCCGCGCCGCATCAATTCCAAATTGCGAACTTGCGTGTCACATTGACTACTGTCTACTGAACATGTAGGGAAGAATACTTGTTTATTGATTGCGTATAATACATACATAATCGACAAACAGGCAAGCACGTGTTTTATATATTATATATAATTCAATTAATGTATTATTTTGCATTAAAATAAGCATTAGGATACCTACTTTGGTTTCATATAGGTAATTATTATGCACAATGATAGTAGGTATTTACGTTATAATCGAATGCTTTTCTTATATTTAAGCACTCACTTTTTAATATGTAAGTAGGTATATCGTGCTTTAATGTACTGCTGTCCAAAGGTTTATCGAAGTTACGTAAGTATTTGACAACACTATCACGAAATTCCAGGTAGGATTCTGCCGTGGGATTTGTTCTGCACAAGTCCCGTGGGTGTTAAGTAATTGAATAACAACCAGTGATAACAATAAAACTCTATAATCCTTACCTAAATGGATTTGGCGATGTCTCGGAAATAGAACAATTGGTACGAGTACATGTAAGTGATTTAAACTAGGCTCAAATGTCTAGTTAGCTACAGTTAGAGCCGTGCCTAGAGAGCCTCGATGTTATGCTTTACACATCATCATTTCTCTGACTTCCAGGAAAAGCCGGACCATTTATTTATTTACCTATAATTCACTTTTTTCTGCATTTATTTATTTGTTAAACTAAATTGGGGAAAACATACTACAGCCTCTTATAACACACATAACTACGATGGACACATAACCTAGTGAATTAGTGCTTCTAGTCTAGTTTTTTCAAATATCTCAATAACTAATAAAAAAAATTTAATTAAAAAAAAGGAATTCAAAAAGAAGAGAAATTTTCAAAAAATCAAGTCTTATGTGAATGCTGAAAGCACTGTGTCAAAGCATTCAGATTTCCTTCGCATTCATTGCATGAGATGATAAATACATATTACGCAGCATAAACAGTAGGTACTTAAAGCTACTTAAATGCATGCTGACATCAAAAAAGTTTATCATCATCTAAAAGTATTTATTATCTATACCGAGAAAACAGGACTGCCCGCGGTGTTACAGTAAGTATAGAATACAGATAATATTGTATTTGTATTGAGTATAATGATGCGTGTCAATAGAATAAGGAGCGAATTACTGTTATTACCACAATTGGGCTGAGAGTTGAGACTACGTCTTTGTTTACCGTAGTGAGGTACTTAACTGTGAACATTTGATATGTAAGGTAAGTGAGGGGTAATTCGGTATGTCTGGTAATTTCGTTACTTTTTGCTTCTGGCGTAAAAATAAGCAATAAAGACATGTTATAAATAAATTAAACGTAAATTCTAAATCTTCATCATATTACCCGTTAAAAAATCGAGTATGAGAATTTTGGTGAAAAAGCTCAGACCAATACGACTCTTTAAAACCTAAGTTGGCCGCAAACCGCTGTAGTACACCTGCGCGCTTGTATTTACCGTAAGCTTAAACATCATACTTTATAAGCTTACAGGAAGACAAAGGTAAGTCTATTTGAATTAAGTTTTTTATAGTGTAAATTTGTGTTTCTTTACAATTAATATAATATAGGACAGAGATAAATAAAAGTACTAAATTCACTTAAAATTGCAATTAATCGACTCACGAAATAGCCGGCATCTTATTTTTCTTAGGTTGCGTATTTCGTATCACTACCGAATTAAGAATTTATGAGTTTCTTTTTTAAAGCTAGTGTATTAATTTATTAATCATGATATTTTAAATATAAAATCAAAATCATAATTTGAAAGTAATGAACTTTCTTATGAGCTAAATTCGGTATATGATTTTTTCAATAAAATTCTTAAAATACGAGTTTGAACTAAACCTAAATTTGAATTTTTAAGGTGAACTCGCATAGGTACTAGTAGCATGGTTTTATTTATGGTTCGTTTTGCTTCATTTATTTTCATATAATATCTTTATATTCAGGATATTTAATAGTTACTTTAAATGGTTTTTGAATGTTTTACAAACTTAAGTACAGGACTTTTCCAAAATAAGTATCACGAAATAAGATGTTTTTATTTTAGCACTCACTTTTTATTTCGTGATAAGGAACTTAAACTTAAGTTTTAACGTATGCATATCAATTTATTAGTTTTAGTGATGAAATATTTCTAAGGTTAATAAACATGAAGTTCTACATTTCAAGTTTCATTACAAACCTCACTTAGGTACTCAACTCAAAATTCTCTGTAAGATAAAAAAGTAACTGTTCCCGTCAATTACTATTAATTCCATTACTATTCAACTCCAATTTTTTTTTTCAAGAAATTGGTGTTTGAATTTTGGAGATTCCAATTATATAAGAGATATTTGAGTAATCTCTACAGTTTATAATTAGGTATTAACAATGAACAGTTGTTTACTTTTGAGGGTTATTTTCTACTATTTTTTTAATTTTGAAATCTACTGAACCGATTTTGATATTTTTTTCACTAATGAAGAGCTACATCATCCTGGATGGATATTGGCTACTTTTTATCTCGAAAAAATCTATTGTTGTTGTATGCAAGCGATATCGTGGAAAACAGTTATGATTAGGGAACAATTTGTACTTAAAGCTGAATTTGAGCTTAATGTAACATGTTTTTACTTTAAAAATCGAATATCTTTATTGCTATATTAATGTATTAAACTCCTGTTATATTTTTATCTATAATGTTTTAATATAATATCATAAAATTATTGTACAAAAGTTTATCCCGAAATAAAAACACTGAATTCACGAATTAAAAAGCTGAGCTAAATTTTATCACGAAATAAGAAGGAAAAAAGAGGTCTACCAATAAATTATTTAAAAAGAAAATTCTAACTAAAATCACTTAATTCATGTACGTATTAGCTGGCAAAAGACGAATGTTCTTTAAAAAAAAAACTTTCAAACAGAAATCAGGTTTAGTTTATTTTATATTAATTTTTGAAGTCGTCGTAGCCTTAGTATACCGAATTACACCTCACTTACCTTATCTATACTATCATCATAATACGACTATCTATTTCATTACCGATTTCCATTTATGAGTTGAGAATATTAGTAAAACCTCCTACAACTATGTTGTTAAATATTTAATATTCATATTGTTTTTTTTTGTTTGAAATTCCATTCAGGACCGTAACCAACATCCTGATTTCTGAATCATGCATTACACAAAATGAATGGACTGTCGACAGCGATTTAGGTTCTTCAAAAGCTTTAAGAACCTAGATACCTAGGTATCTAGGTTATTTAGGTAGTGTACTTACCTATATGATAGGTACACTACCTATCATATTATTTCCATAATACATATAAGAGTCAAAAACAATATTATTAGTATTAACATTATTAAAGGTAAGTATAAAGTATTCAGTTAATGATGCTTTATAATAAGTTATTCTTGTTTTTTTTTTGAGAAAATGCTAAAAAAAGTGAATAAGCAATACACTTACTAATGGCTATAAGAAGTTAGTGCCTAAGACATACCTATTAACATAAATAAAATATGTAGCTAGGTATAAAATATATGTATAAATGATAATGCATTATGATGATTGACTCGCGAGGAGCATAATATCCGAGATTGGTTATGGGATATTTCATTAGCCATCTTCATTGACAGCAAAGTGGGTCGAGCGGAACGCGGCTAAATAAATTAAGAGCGTCCACAACGTTATTGCCACAAGTTGCGTGTCCACAGTTCACTGATCAAGCTCGATAGTCGATACACAGTCCAGGGCATGGCGAAACTGCGTGCGAAATATTGACGCAAATTCTGACCACAAAGTGATCAAACATGAACCAAACTAACAAGACCTACCGATATCATGTTCCCAAAATTCATTTTATAAATACAAGACATGATAGGACAATGCGAACCTGCGAATGACAAATTTAAAACAAACAATAATACCTCAAGATTTAAGTAGGACTCATGTTTTCTTTGTTCTTGGTTACGTATAGGTAATTTTTTTGCTTAAATAAAGTACTAGTAGCAGAAATGTATCTAAAATGCTCAGTTATACGCAATGACAAAAACCACATTGTGCGTTCATTGTGGCAAAACTGGGCATAATAATTAATAATGCTGCACAATGCTTTACCCTACAAAGAGCTAAGGGTCAGAATGCTGTTAATTTGTTCGGTTAATTTACAGTTAGTTAATAAATCTATGTTTACAGGGGTCAAAAATAATTTATAGCGATGAAGAGGGTGGACAGAAAATATTGCGAAACTGAAGCTTTCGTTTCTGACTCCTCACTCACAGAGACTTGATATGCATATACTTATTATGAATAAAAATTTTGTTCCCAATGTAATATTAGAAACTTTATCCGAGAGATTTGCAACGTATAATGTAAAGGTTCTCAAACATAGGTACTGGCAATTGAAATTCCAGGAACTTAGATGAGAAGTATGTTGTAATGTAAACTACAAGACAGACTGGTGGCCAGACCTATAATTTTAACAAAAACCTTGAATTGCAATGTATTTATTGATTTTGCTAAAAATACGGTTTCTTATTGAGGTTTAAAAGAATAATTATTATAAACATTGCCTAGGCATGTAGGCGGCAGGCGCGTGGCCTCCGCCGTCCACACTCCACGCCTACAGCACAGCAAAACTAATGTTTACATCTCCCACCAAAGATTATTTTTATTATACAACACTTGTTTAATTTAGGTATGCTAACCATTTATGTACATCGCATTTTGATTATATGTTTTAATTATGATGTATTTAACATTCGATCTATTTATAATGGGGTGGCCAGGTTAATGGTTCGGAGAAGAAATCGGTACAAAGGAATCTTTGGTGAGTCCACCTAACCAACAACCAACCAATTACTACGGATTGAAGGGCATTATGATTCGGAACCCATCGTCCCAATACCGTTTAGCGAATACAAAATTTTGGCTACATAAAAACACCTATCGGCTATCAGGCTCACGCACAAATAATAAATTATGGGAACGCGCTACAGACTAGAAAAGCAAAAACAGCATTAACACATTTAGACAAACACCTAACAGAAAAACTTCTACGACTTAGTAAAGTTCAAACTAAGATAAGTCGTAGGCATGATAACAAAGCATTGCCCACTAAACAAACACTTTTCCACTCTAGGAATCACCAACAGTCCTCTGTGCAGAGCATGCATAAAGGAGGACGAAACATCGGCACACGTGCCACAGGTGCACTGAAGTGTCGGACGACGCGAAACCTACTTGGGGTCTTCAGCAACACTCCAAGATATCCTGTGCAACCTGGGAGGCCTCTTCGGATTCTGGAGTGAGTTCGGCTGGCTGGAGTAATCTGGCGAGGACCCGCATCAGTGACTTCACGCGCAACGGACTAATTCGGCCAAACGCGGAAAATTTCCAGGGACAGAAGAAGACAGAAGTCTTAAGATGATTCGCGGAAAGCAGAAAAAAGGTAGGTGACAAAGGCCATCAAATTAGATCGTAGCTTTTCAACTAGATGAATCCAGAAACGTTGTTAAGCTAAGCTTCTTTGGTTGCAGTGCGTTGACTAATATATGATTAACTTAGTTAATGTTGAGTTAACTTCCGAAAAAGGAAGCCCGAGATTTTTCCCTCGACGTTATAGCATAGTAGGCAATTTACCGATATATGTTACGTACGGAGGACGGATTTCGCTGGATGGAGATAAAAACCGCTATGATGAGATTCATGAAAATTTGCTTTTATGGTCAAAATCTGGTTACAATGCGTTTCAAATGAGAATAGGACTGTCATTGTGTTTGCATCTCTCTTACACCCATCAGTCTCTGTTGTCTGTAAGCGGGAAACGAATAGAATGTCAGTCCTATTCATATTTGAAATGAGTATTATGTGAATCGCTCGATCGTAAGAAATAAATTAACGACAAAATGTGATCAGGTTGGTTAGGTCAAATTATGATTATTTTTAAATTAATCTTTTTAGTATGAGTTCAGTAACGGTCTTCTGTCTTTTGAATATTTAACAATAAAAAAAATATACGTTAACCAACCTTCCATTGTGTAGCGGCGAAGATGGTGGAGGGACGGTCGTGGTGGTGGTGGTGACGTCGTCGTGCGTGAGCTTCCGCAGCGTGCGCGGCGACAGCGGGGTGCGCGGAGAAGGTTCCGGAGTCACGGTGCGCTCGTCGTCGTCGTCTTCGATCCCGCGGTAGCCGCGGTCGCCGCCCAGGGCGCGCCGCACCAGCTCGGGGCTGGCGAGGCGGTTGGACGCGCGCAGCATGCCGGGGCGGAGGCCGGGCGCGCCGTAGGTGAAGGGCGCGGAGTCGGCGCGCGCGTGGTACGGTATGTCGGGCGCGCGGTCGGCGTGCGACTGCGCCGGCGGCGGGTCGGGCAGCGCGCTCACGGTGCGGAGCATGTCGCCCAGCAGCGCGTCCAGCTCGTCGGGCGGGCTGGGCGCGGCGCGGCGCCCCGCCGACGAGATGCCCGAGTCCATCGAGGCGCTGAGCGGAGACGAGGGCCCGCCGCCCGCGCGCACCACCGTCGCGTAGATGGACCCGTCGAGAGGTCCGAACGTGTGCGCGGCCTCCGCTCCCTCGCCCGCCTCCCCGCCGGAGCCGTCTGCGCTGCCGTTGTTCTCACCTGCCAACAAAATCCCACCATTTACCAAAATTCACAAACCACTAAACTAAAAATACTTATAAGTAAGTACCGTACCTCGTGTATTATTAGTACCCTAACCTGAAGGCTATGGACGTGTAAATGTAAACTCAATATAGGTACAATTACAGCATTAGCTCTACCATAGAAAACAAAAAAAGCTCTACACAACATTTTCAGTGTCCAAATAAATACACGTACCATATAAAGCTCTCCGAAAGTCCGAACGATTGATCACGGGCAGTTAGTAAATTGGATTTGACTGGCACTAATGAATTAACAAAACGACGAGACGAGAACTGCGCTCACCGTCCATGGTTGTAGCGCATGCGAGTGTGAATTACTTGCTAGTAAATGTAGTATTCATTAACTGTTTATCGCAGCATTGAGAGCCGTTGATACGCAGTTACGGGCACTGGAGAGCCGGACCACATCCTTAAAAGGACTAAGTTCGCTTCCCGTTACCCGTATCCCGGTCGTCACCGTTGTCTCACGGAATGTCACATACAGCCCTTGTTATTTTGTGAACATTATGTACATATCTGTTATAGTGCAAGTATACAGATTGGTAGAGCACTCGCCATAATAAATAATTGTTTTATTTACTCTACGTAATCGGAGTTTCTTGAGGTAGCATTGATTAGCGATAACATCAATTTAAATTGACACCAACAATTTTAATGCCCGTTTTCACTAACCCTTTAAGAAACGCTTAAGCCGATAGGTGACAGTTTTCACGTACAACAACTGTTACCTAAGGGCTTAGGTGTCTCTTAAAATGCTGGTGAAAACGAGCATAAGTATAGTCGCATACAGAATTTGCGCAATATTGCCTGTGACTAGCGAACGTTCGCAGATTTTTCTAAAGTTAAGTACCTCTTATTGTTCGGGCTTGAAGGTCCAGTGGTTTGAGCCGTTCGTAAGATCGATTAGTCAGTCACCATTTTAGGTCCGACTTCAATACAATAGACCAATTAAGGCCCTGTCTCCATTAACTTTAACAGACATGTAAACCTACTTGCTTGTTGAAACATTAACCGAATCTTATTTTGAATTTCAAGGATATTTTAATTTTGTTAGAAAGACCATATTATTATTGGAATTTTATTTTAAGGCAATAATCCGGCATGACATTACTTAACTACTTATCTGCGTTAATAATAATACTTCAATTATTAACGCAGACAACTGCGTTTGCGAGAAAGAGATTAGATACATGTTACAAAGTGTTCTTTTTTATTTGTGTTGTTTAGTTACAAACTTATTATTATAACTAAACAACATCATGAATGAATGAATGAATGAACATAGTGTTATCAAACAGTTCTACAGAACAGTTTGTAGATCAAGGTGATTCAGCTCGACAAGGAAGTGTCCTTATGACTTGAAACACGTCTTTGTTGGTACAATCATAATCTTCATACATAAGACGTGTACAATGTACATCCTTAGGTGCGTGTATAAATTATGTAAATACCTTTTGCAATAAATCTCCATTTTATTTATTTTCAGCTCTAACAGTAGAAGGTGCCATAATCTTGTTTTCATATATCGAAACAGGCACATAAACCCACTTTAAACTGTCATGAATTTAATTACTGTATGTATGCAAATATGGAAGAGTGTCATCGTCACACGACGTATATATTTGCATTATGAGTGTTTCGATCGTTGCAAAGAATTTCCAACTTTAACTTAAGTTTTTTTTAACTTGCTCGCGAGTAGCAGTTTGAAACTGTGGGGGATTTACATGGGATTCGTGAAAATATATTAATTATTATGTTATCTATACTTATAATAAAACTGTAAAGGGTCGAATTCTGTACATTGAAGATAACTTATAATAAAACTGTAAAGGGTCGAATTCTGTACATTGAAGATATTTTGAAAATTTTTGTTGGAGGACACTATTTAGTCGATACTGAAGCCAAAACTGTAATTTGTTTAATTTTTGTCTGTCTGTCTGTCTGTCTGTCTGTCTGTCTGTCTGTCTGTCTGTTTCACGACCGGGCATCACGGCTAATCCGCTGGATGGATTTAAATGAAATTTGACATGATTATAGTTCATACCCCGAGGTAGGACATAGGATACTTTTTGTCCCGAAATTCATCATGGTTTCCCTGGAAGACGGCATCAAAGTCCAAACGTTTTTTAGTTATAATTCATTAACGCGTTGTCAGATTCCATTCATTCTTTTTTTGTTAGAAAGGAGGTTCTTTTAAGATTATTCCATACAAATCTTATCATCATCATTTTTGTAGTTCAGAAATTACAGACATCAGAACCATTAAGTTCAAGTAAGTAGGTGACTTGAAACTCGGAATGCACAAAGAACCTAGGCCTAGGACGTAGGGCTCAAGTAAGACTGGAGTACCCTTATAGCCGTAAATAAATAGGCTTAGCAGGAGATTTTGTAAGGTTTAATATTTTTCACTTTTAGGGTGAACAAAAATCATGTAACTGGCGTTATCGCTACGTTATACCGTATAGCGCCATCTCTACAATTTATGTGGAACTTGAATGTAAAACTCTGAGATAGGTACTAGGTACCGAATTTTTTTAAATAAAAATTAACTGTCATGTTATTTACTGTTTCCTGACTTTATATTAAGATGGCACTGATAAAAAAAGACATGAACAGATTTAAACTTTATCATCCGCAATATGGAAAGGGTAAGATAATGGTTCACAAATATTTTTAACTCTTAGGTCTTATCGATCCTAACCGACTGACTGTCATCTAAGGTCGTTTTATACATAAGTAAATATATAGCCATTGTCCATTCTGATGTTTTGGATTGTATTGAGATGAAGCAAAGATTTTTAAAAGACTCTTATATTATGTTCGGCTGGGGAATATTGTTAGTAGAGTAATTTATCCCAGTGGTACCTACCGGCCGAACTCTGAAAGAAGAGTTCTACCACCAGTACAACTTTTCACATGGTTTAATAATTTTTGACATATTTCGTTGTTTCAGAATAAAAATCACAATGAAAAGGAAATCACAAAGAAAGAAAACCCAGTGGCACAGGTCGTGGTCACTACGTGACCACGACTTGTACCAATGTATCGAAATATCGACAGTTAAACTCGTCCTTTTGATCTTTCAACTACGTATTAATGAAACTTTATATTATTATTAAGAAAAAGGAGTTTTCAAAATCACCACAAGATAACCCGTGCAAAGTAAGAACAGGTTTCTGTACAACATCACACCAGAATCCCGCGAAAAATCAAGGAATTCCAGTAGGAAGGTATATTATGTAAAAAAAATCGTAATTCACGCGGGCGGAGCCGCGGGCAACAGCTAGTAATGGTATATGTACGTAAACGGTATTTTTCACTTGGACCATATTTATCTAATATTAATCTAATCCAATGTAATCGCTTAATAGATATCTAATATAATGGATATACACTAGATACACATGATTGGATGGATAAATACTAAATTAAAAATTGGGAATTTAACCATAACAGCCTAAAATTGTTTAAAATGAAAAAGTTTCTTGCATGTCTTATAAAAATAAACTGATGCGGGTTCAACATCTTGTATTTAGAAACTGAACTAAAGATGTTGTCAATATCGTAATTAGCGTAAAGTTTTCAACGTCCAGGACGACTGGCGCCGTCTTGTGTTGAAACTGTGATCCGAGAATATTAAAATAGGTCTGCAACATCACATTGTCTCGATGGACACCAAAATGTACCTAATCGAAAATAATTTAAGAACCAAGAATGAGGTGCAAGTAAATGATATGAAAACTCAGGATATGGGCATCCGAACAATTTACGTAAATCTTTTTCGTTCAAGCTAACAGTAAAAGCGCCAACTGTGAAAATTCCATAGGTGACTGCTGGGCGAACTAGAGCGTGGCCTTATACTGTTGGTGGCAAAACAAGCATTTTTGGCACCGATAAACTGGCGATATTTTTTCGCGCCGTCCGTCCTGTCCTATATGACGATAATTAAGAAAGAAATCTAATGAAAATTAATGAAAATCTATGAAAATTATTTTTGGACAGCCTCTATTGGTGATAGTGACATTATTCGATAAACATCTGTGTGTGGTGTGTTGAAAGCGAAGCTGGAAAGTAAAGTTGTCAATCACGTAATTAGTATACAGTTATCAACGTCACTGGTGCGGCCGTGGTGTTAAGGCAGAAGCGTTTATTTCTGTGATGTCAACAAAAATAACCAATAGGCTAGACCAGTGGTTCCCAAACTTATTTTGTCTACTGCCCACTTTGAGAATAAATATTTTTTTAGCGCCCCCATTTTTTCACCTATTTAAAAACCACTATAACTTCAAATTGAATTAATTAATTATTGTGACCTATATATGTATATTAACGGAGAATTCTAAACGAAACTTTTACTATAACCCGCAACTTGAAACCTGAGCGCAGTAGGTAACATACAACGGCGCTTAAGGTCTCAAGTTAACTCTTACGGGCTCCACCTGCCAATAAGAATGATTATTGAAACGCAACTTTATAGTATTAAAACAGAGTATCTTTTATTAAAAATATAACTAAAATAATCAATCCTTATATAAAAACTAATGTGAAGGATGAATCTGATGCTGTTTAATAAGTTTGTTGATATCAGGTTCCAATTTACTCAAGAACAGTCGCAAGTCGCCACGTTCGGTAACAAGCAAACGATTTCGCTTTTTAGTAAGCAATGTTGTCACAGCACTAAATCCACGTTCACACAAATATGACGATGGGAATGCTATCAAGAATCGTTGAACGATTGACCACAATCCAGGGTACAATTGCGGGATCGGTTTTTGTAGCCAAAATTCTTGGTAACCATTTTTGAACTTGATTTTTATTTCCTCGTTTGTTGTCAATTCTATAAGTTCTTCTTCCAGCTGAGGTGACATTGCTGTGTTGACATTTGAAAACGGATCCAACACCCAGTCTGGTATTTCCAAGTTCAAAATGTCCTGGTATCGTTCGGTGAAGTCAATGTGGAGGTTTTCCAAATGTTGGCAGTAGGCAAACAATTCGTCGTTACTGCATGATACTGATAAATTTGGAAAATTGTGAAACTCACGTCTGCCCAGATTCTTTTTGTGTAGAAGCAGTTTGGCTGCGAAAGCAGCAACGACGTTTTTTGTTTTAATTAAATTTAGTTTATCGCCTTGCATTTGGAGATTCATGTCGTTGAATAATTTATACAGGTCTGTCATGTAAGCTATATCATTTTTTGATGTTATGAGCTTGTCGTGCAATTCTGTATCTTTAGTTTCCAAGAACTCTATAACAGAGTCAAACAGGTTGTAAAATCGAGTCAGACAATTGCCTCTTGATAGCCAACAAACTTCAGTATGATACAACAAACGGTTGAAATCCTCGTCATTAGTAACACAAAGCTGATGAAATAATCTATCATTCAAAGAGCTGTTGCGGATTTTATTGACTGCTTTGATGACATATTGCAGTGATTGAAATAGTTTTTCACTTAAGTTTCTAGCAACTAAATGTTGTCTATGAATAACGCAATGTACACCAAGGACATCTGGAATTTTATTTTTTAAGTACGCTATGAAGCCTTTATGGCACCCTGTCATAGCCGGAGCGCCATCCGTAGCAACTGAAATAATATTTTTCAAAGGAATCTCTTTCTCATCGCAAAACTTTTCCAATGTATTGAATATGGTTTCACCTTTTGTATCGGTCTCTAAATTTCTAGCAAATAATAGTTCTTCACATATTTTCTCATCTTTAATAAACCTCACGTAAGACAACAACAATGCTTCATTAGTTGGTAAAGTGGACTCATCGAGCTGAATTGAGAATTGACTTGTCCTCAGGTGATCGCACAATGATTCTTCAATGTTTTCAGCCATTTCATCAATTCGTCTTTGCACAGAATTATTACTCAAAGGAATTTTTCGGATAATATCTGCGGCCGGTTTATGAAGCACAGTAGTTATTACTTCATTTATTGCTGGCAATATTAACTCTTCTCCGATGTTATGTGGTTTGCCTTTTTGAGCAATTAACAAAGAGATATTGTACGAAGCTCGAAGTCCGTCGTCATCTTGCTTAGCAGCCGCCGAAAATAGTTTTGCTACACTTGGCTGTGTATTATGCTTCTTCTCTAGGTCTTGAAAATATGCTACATTCTTGTCTTTCTTATCTGGATGCATTTTATTCAAATGATCTTGCAGCCTTGAAGGCTTCATTGCTTCATTCGAAAATGTTTTTAGACATAGAAGACACAAAGGCGACGATGGGTTTGTGGGATTTTCAATAAATCCGAATTTAATATATTCCGCACAGTATTGCCGTCTCTTCTTTTTTACTTCCGACATTGTTTTGCAATGAGAAATACGTTCAACTTCGCGAGTAGTGTAGAGGAGGTGTAAGTAGTGCTCATCTATTACGCGCGAGACCACAAATGAAAATAAAATAAATATTACATTGTTTATATAGAAATGCTTAAGCAGCACGCACCGACAGGAATAAAACAAACATGCATAAACTCGTTAATCTCATTCGACGCTCAATCGTACTCAACAAGTCCGAACAAGTATTCAATGAATCATCCGACTGCTACAGGAATGCACAATTCGGGTTATTTAACAAAAACTTGTTAAAACATGATAGATATCTACGAGTACTAATAACTATTAAAATGCGAAAGTGTGTCTGTTGCCTTTTTATTTGTGTCTACTTTCATTACGAAACGGAGCGACCGATTGACATGATGATTCATTTTTTCTATATTCAATAAAATATGACAGATATATGAACTACGCGGAGAGAAATATAGAATCGAGTTTGAGCAATCTTTTAATTCATATTAGTTGATGTTCACAAGTTGTTGTTGAGAGTCGAGAGCTCTTGCAGTTAAGAGGTTGTTTAAGAGGCCTACTAGCTAAATAAAATTACAAATCACCCCCCCGCCTCGACACAACGCCCCCATTTTCTTTCTGGGTCTCTTACCGCCCCCCTTGAGACCTGCAGCGCCCACAAGGGGGCGTTATCGCCCACTTTGGGAAAGACTGGGCTAGACGGTGGTTACTGTTACGAAATGGACGGCGCCGCGGCTGCGCAGGAAGAGGATGCGTAACGCTTGACCTGCCAATTTCTTTGCGCCATTTACTTTTAATTGGAAAACTTGTACACGACTTACTACAAAAAAAACCAACAAGCTTCAAACTTAGTTGCTATAGCAGATTTAAAACTTAAGCAGACTATTTACAAATGGTTATTTTTTTGTAACTTTTAAGTTATTTATAATTTTTTTAACAACAATAACTTTAACAGAAATTCGTTCATTTGTTGAATGAATTATGAAAATGTAATGAATTTGATATAGAAAAATATTGAAAAGTAAAATTTTTACTTATTCTTGATTCCCCTAATTACATAATTATGAAGGACTTGTACTAGGTACTGTGAGAAATTGTTTGTCGATATTTTTAAAAATAAGTTTGCTAACGACGAATATTTTGTTATTAATGTATTTCTCAATGAATATAATTAATGCACCTTAGATATAACTGGTTCCATTAAGTTAAGTGCTACGAAACTTGTTTTTAAGGCAATCAACCTACTTCTGAGACCTAAAGATAATATTAGAAGGTGTAGTAGATACATCGCAAATTGTAAAAAATGTATTAAATTGCGGAGTTCTAAATTGAATAATGTAATAAATTATGAACCAAACAAAGGTCATGATAATAAATTCATGAAACTCTTTGTTCGTTAACTAATGAAAATTACGTCAACTAATTAGTGAGTGGGGTATAATTTAGATCACTTTAGTTAAGTCAGGCCTTTTAACAGCTATAATATAATTTCACTAAAGAAAGAGATCGGAAAAATACTATGTAGAGATCACTTTTCATGGAAAAGTATTATAGCCAAGATTTGTTAATTTTTCAGCCAGCGAGATGGAGACATTTTAAAAAAATAATTTGAAAGTCTTTAGTTTCAGCATACTAAGCTTTTTTTATAACATGCTTTCCGTAGCCTATAGCTTATTAGGTTCCTAGTAGAGACTCCCTAGACAAGAAGTTAAGGTAAGAGGATGCGTCAACTAATGCCGGTTCCCAATATTCTATCTTCTATTCTACAAGAGAGATATCAATGTGACCTTCCCTAACCTCCCGTACAAGTTAAGTTATGTCAAATTCCTACCTCTAGTAAGGCAAACCATGGATAGATAGAATATTGGGAACCGCCATACTTAACCGTGGTAACATTCGATTTTATCTTATAAAGGAACTTTAAATTCGTCTTTGCAGAAGTATGCGTGAGGCTGGACGATGCATAGTAAATTGTATTAATTGACATGATGATTTCAAAAATACAACAGTTGCTCTGGTCGAAGGTGAGCGCATTCGTGACGGTTCGAATGATGTCATCGAGTCGAGCCTTGTGTTTCTGCGAAACTAAGCTCTGTTTTAGTACTCGTTATCCCATATCGCTTTATTTTCATTGGTCCGAGGCCGAAACAGGTTTGTGAGTTTTCCTTTTTTTAGTAAAGTAGCATTTTTAGCGTATCTTCAAATTTATGGTTTCCATCTTATGATTATTGCAGCGGATAACATTATTTTTAAAGTTAGGTATGTGTATTTTAGGGTTAAATGCCAAAATTGTAATGCGACTTTATCCGTCCGTTTGTCTGTCTAAATAAATAAGCCATCGACATAAAATTTCGAATGATTCAAGTACAAATTTACTCTCGCACTTGACCGATTTTATTTTAATTTGATGCATATGGTCTCGTTTTGTGGTTCTATTTATTTTTTTAAAGTTAGGTATGTGTATTTTAGGGTTACATGCCAAAATTGTAATGCGACTTTATCCGTCCGTCTGTCTAAATAAATAAGCTATCAACATGAAATTTCGAATGATTCAAGTACAAATTTACTCTCGCACTTGACCGGTTTTATTTAAATTTGATGTATGTGGTCTCGTTTTGTAGTTCTATTTAAAAAAGTATTAGATAGATGAAGGGATTTCTAACAAAATTAAAAAGATTGCATATGTATGCACACGTAGTTATTTTTTTTATAAACCAGTTTAATACCTAAGTATTTCAAAGTATACTATAGTAATATAACAATATTATCAGTTTTTGAGTGTGCCTTTTATTATCTGATTACTTATTTGGCTTACCTGTATTAAGGGCGACAGTCATGGCTGATATCAATCACTGAACCCGTTAGACCAGATTCACAAACGTTGCAACCATACACTTAAAAAGTCGCTTTTTAATTTTTTTAATACACTTACATCTTGTATTTTATTATGAGTTTAATTTGTTTTGTTATTTGTTGTTTCTCTTTAGAGTAAACACTTATCACTCCGCTATAACACATTCTATACTTAAATGTCTCAGCCGGGTATATTATGTTACCTATAAGGTTTTACGTCTCTACATAGTATTCATGAAGTGCATCAAGATACGTGCACCAATATTGCATCTGTGTAATTGACTGCTCAAATCGGTAAGCTTCAATGAAAAGTGAAGTCTATAATAATCTTGTATTGCTCAGTTTATGGTGATTCGTAAAAGACCGGTTGTAAGCTTAACGTAATCTTACTTGTGTAGGTAATACACAATGATTCAACTTAAAATATAAAATGGAACTTTTTTATTGCATTAAAACTTCATTAATCAATGCCTTATTGGTCTAACTTAAGGAATTTGTAATATTGTGAGGTTTTACTTTTAAATTTTCCTGCCTTCACGGGACCAATTGATACAATCCAAAAAATTGTATCGGTTACTGATTTTTATTTAAAACCTCATATTCTATGATATTCATTTAACGACTGCACTTTAACTAATTCACAATCATCGAAGCTACTAGTTTTCTATAGATCAGACATAATCTTACAAAAATACTTATATCGTTTTGCATTTTTAGTCTCATTCACTTACAAAATTATAATATTACCGAATCAAGTCTGAACTACTTTATTATTATTTGATGGACTTCCAAACACCTACCAGACAAAATACTAGTTTCGGTACGAAAATAAGTGTGGCACCTATATATTATTGTAAATTGACATTTAGGCAAATACTGAATAATCGATGCTAAATATCTATATCTATTCGGTAGTAGGTATTTGGCAAATTATCAAATTAACGATCAACTCAATTTATCAGTTATGCTGCAGTGGGAATAATGCTATAATAGATAATGTGATCGAGTGACGGCGTGACCCGGTGCATTACCAGTCTAACTAATCAAGTTGAAGAGTTCTCTGTGACGAATGCCACATTAGGGGCTCGACCGCGGTGTCCACTGTCCGGTGATTCGTCAAAGATTCGCTGCGGTGGTCGATGATCCTCTGTCACAGCGGAACGAGTCGTGATCTAATGGAACATTGACACAGTATACCCCCTGTACAACCACACCGGCACTAATGCTATTGTCCGAGTGAAACACACAATTGTAACTAATTTCGTTACGTCTTTCATCTTCATACACGACCGCTCGTTTATTTTTGACAGAATCTACTCTGTACCGAATCTCCAACAATTGGGTTGGAATAACTCAATAACTTCGTCTCAGCTGTCTTATTTTGTTTCGACTATATCTTAATATATATAAATCTCGTGTCACAATGTTTGTCCTCAATGGACTCCTAAACCACTTAACCGATTATAATAAAATTCGCACACCATGTGCAGTTCGATCCAACTTGAGAGATATGATAGTTTAAATCTCAATTTATCTATTTTTTATTACCCCTAAGGGCAAAACAACGTTTGCCATGTCAGCTAGTTACTTAATAATAATTGATTGATATCGCATTCAATTTGGAAAACATGAAACACTGTTTACTGTTTCTGCACGACATATTAATGTATTACTTACCTCTAATCTACCTGTTGATCAAACTCTAAACAGGTCGCTTCCGCAATAGAATAAGTGAAAACTTACTCGATTATTATACGAATTTGTTTGTATTTCTAGTATGTTTTTCTATTGAATTGTCAACATGTTATAGGTTCGTTAAACTTCTGACTAGTTAAATGAGTGAATGGCACTCGTGTTCCGTCGGTTGGGCCGCGCGTGAGACTGGGCGGCGAGGGCGGGCGGCGCGGCCGGGCGGGCGGGCGGCGGACATACACTAAAATAGCTTAGCACCTGCAGCGGCGCACCGTCGCCGCACCGACACCGCTAACTGCTTTGTCAGCTAATGATATGTCACCACCATACTTTTTATCTAATTCAAATGTAGGTCGCAGCATTTACATACTTATTTCTTATCTTAAACTAATTAAATAAACGGTGCGATTAAATTGTGTTCAACGTATCATACATTTTAAATGAATATCTTCTAAAATGTAAGTTCTGAAATCGTAAATCGAAATTTATCAGCGAATTCAAATAAGTAGGTAGGTATGAACACAAATTAGATAAACAGTTTTATGCAAAGTGAGAAAGCAGAATGCAAAAAAGTTACTTTTATTACATTACTTAAATAGAAATGTGTATAGAATATAGGAATTAGTTAGGGAATAAATTATGTACCTATTCTTACTTAATGTTGCGTGGTTACTAAATTGAAGTCATAATATTACGCTCCTCTACCAATTGCATACACATGGGCTCTTGCAGTGGCATACGTTCAAGCTCGCAAGTCGCAACCCAACCAAAATAAACAGTAAATAACGGATGCGAAGTCAATAAAATGGAACTTTACTACCGCTTACCTAAATATACTCGTAGTAAATGCTTTAGAATGTCTCATATTTTTAACGACATTTTGTGTATATTAGGGACAGGTTTACATTATTTTCTCCTAGTTAGTAATAAATAAAATATTTACGCCTTTTATTTATAGTATCTGCTGGACTTTACACGTCATTTTTTTTTGAATATAAACTCGCCGGCATATTTAGCGGAACATAAAAAAAAGGTCCATAATTAAAAAAATATGGTTTTGTTTTAAAATCTACTTACTATACTTCTTTTGTTATTTAAAGTTTCATTTGTTTTTACTTAAAATGAGATCACATTCAGAACAGATTTTGCGAGTAAAGGCTATTTGTGAAAAATGGTACATTTTTGAACTTTTCATGTAACCTGGAAAAGTGAAATTTAATATTAAAATTACAATTAATTAAATTAGAAAAATAGTGATTAATATCGCGTATTTCCTCCACGTGCTCTTATTAAAGTTTCTACCCGTCTAGGCATACTGAGAATGATGTAATCGATGGTCTCCTGGGATAGTCTCCGCCATTCCTCAACTACGGCGATTCGCAGTTCTCCCACGTTGGCAGGAGCTGGAATTCTGGACTTAACTTTTCTTTTCAGCAAGTCCCAAACGTGCTCTATTGGGTTCATATCCGGTGATCTCGCCGGCCACTCCATAACAGTGATATTCATATCATTAAGATAAGCTTGAGTTACCCGAGCGGTATGCGGCAGAGCATTATCCTGCATAAAAACAAAATCGTCACCGATATATGGGGCAAACGGTACGACATTTTCTTCTAAAACTTCTCTGATATAGCGGTCTGCAGTCAGACTCCCTCTGTCAATCACTACCAAGTCTGTGCGAGCTCCCAAACAAATGCCCGCCCAAACCATTATTGATCCACCACCGTATGCAACTGTAGTTTCAAAATTTGTCTGAATGTATCGTTCTCCTTTGCGTCTGTATATTCTTTGCCTGCCGTCAATTTGATTTAAGAGAATTCTGCACTCATCACTAAACAATACCTTACTCCATTGGTCCGCGTTCCAAAGTCGATGTTCCTGAGCAAAAGTTAACCTGTTTCTACGATGATTTACCTCGAGCCTTGGAGCCTTGGCGGGCACAAATGAACCCAAACCAGCTTCTTCGAGCCTTCTTCGTACCGTACGCTCACTTACGGTTACACCCCGCACTGCTTCTAACTCATGTTGGGCTTGGACGGCCGTCAAACGGGGGTTCCTACGTACACGAAGCCGAATGAAACGATCATCCCTACTCGAAGTGCGTCTTTTTCTGCCTTGTCCTGCTCTTCTCACATAAGTACCGGTCTCCTTGAACCGTTGGATACTGCGATGGATCGTTGAAACTGGTCGACGAAGATCTCTGGATATCACTCTGTAGGTTAGACCATTTCTTCGCATTTCGAGTGCCCTGGCAATCTCCGTTGGGGCTAAGTCAGGCATAATTCAGTCATCAACTCCAGAAAGATACGCGATTAAAAAAAACTAACAAAAAACAGTATTTCAATAAAATTTTAAATCAAACTCAGAAGGAAGAAATACTCGAAGTTCGCTCCAGATAAGGTGTATTTGAATAAAATTAAAACAATTGCATAAAATGTGATGTTCAGTTGTTTTCTTAATTTGAAAATATTTCTTTTTAAATTAAATAACGTATAAACCAGCCAGCAACTTTATAATATGATACTGATATCAAACCTTTTTTTTATGTTCCGCTAAATATGCCGGCGAGTTTATAAAAATGCCTTAAAACACAATTTTTTTACAGTAAAGTTTTATGAGAACAACAATCTGAGAGACAGACTCTTATAAATATTAAACAACAAGTTCTCAATAATGATGGCTCCTCTCCACTATTGTTCTATACAACTTTATCCCGCACTCGATGTTTAATTAATTATTATTATAAGATGTCCAGTGAAGGAGGCGCTTTTGAATACCTGTAATAATTTGTTCAGGAAGAGCTGTGTCCTTAAAAGTTCTTGTTTGTAACATCTTATCCATCTCTTTAGTCCCTTCTTGATACACAACTTCTACCACTACCACTTTCACTAACTCCTACCAAACTCCCATTAACTTCTATTAACATTAATTAATATTTGACGACCTCCTCGACCTCGACCTCGACGTGGTTGAGTGGTTAACGTGCCGGTTTTCAAGGGGCCGCCATCTCTGAGGTTCTGGGTTTGATCCCCGGTCGGGGCAATGTAGAAAAATATTTTTTCTACATTGTCTCGGGTCTGGGTGTTGTGGTACATACCTTCGCTGTTTCTGATTTCCATAACACAAGTGCATAAGCTACTTACTATGGGATCAGAGCAATGTGTTGTTGTCCACTATTTATTTATTTATTAATTCTACTACTTGCTACCTACCTTAAGTTCTTCTTTCTATCTTTTACCTATACCTATTTGTGAAAACTTGTCGTTAGCTTTAAGATAATTAGATGTAAGACTAGTCAGTAAGAATAAACTGCAAGTTTTTCTTTGAAAAAAAAAGTACTGCCGAGATCAAGTATAACTTACCAGGATCGTCATCGGTGAGCGTGGAGAGTGGTCGCAGGTGCTCGAGTGAGTCGGCTCGCGCGAGCGCGTCGGGGGCGGCGCGCAACGGCGCTGCGGGCGTAGGCGCGGGCGCAGCGCCACCGGAGCCCTCGCCCCGAGCGAACACGAGCTCCACCGCACCGTCACTCGGGAACGACGGATCTGAAATATCTTGGATAGTAATTATTGAGGTACTCAATGGTCCAGCTGTATAATTCTGCAAAAATACTTATAATATCGACGAAGTTACCTCTTGGTCACTGAATGGTCACTATTTACATCGGTTATACAGCTAAGGCATCGATTTCATCAAGGTATTGCTGTAGTATGTTCATGGCCGATGTGAAATAATTTTATTTACGAGAATCACTCCACTTTAAACTTAGTGATTTCGACATCAGCTATCCGGATGGGTGTTTCCATAGCGATTTAAGGCAAGGTATCAAATATCTACGGATACTTTGTATTGTTGCTTTAACGTTAAAGAAATGATACATCGTGAAAAAATATGCATGCCTAATAGATCTCTATAATATTGTTTAAAGATATTATATGAAGACCAAAAATTTTAGCAATTGCGGTTAATTACCTCTTCTAACTTTACGTCTTTGGCTGCATTTAGTTCACTATCACATTTTCTTCATTTACAGTCATGTGAGGTTGCAGTTTATAACTTGTAATGTCGAAAAAACTTGACCAGTGTGGTGTGTTATGGTTACATAAGTCATAATGTTTTTATTTCCGTTGACGTAGGAGAATAAAGAATTAAGGACGTATTATTATGTACTGACTATTTATCTGTCGGTGCAGTAAAAGCTGTTGTTATTTTGTGAGTATGAAATCGCTATTTATGCAATGCAAACTGAGAAGTCTAGTAGTCAGTTGAAACTTAATTTAAATTTCAAGACTTATTTTACCCTGTCTACCTTACAATATAAAGCCTTAAATATAAAGGAATAGAAGCCTGTCTGGAGATAAGTTTTCAGCATTGCCATAGTTTAGCCATGTATCATATCGATTCCCTTTTTATGAGGCAAGGCTTCGATAACTATAAAGGTGTACGGTTTAATAGGCGGATCAGTGTTGTCTTATCGATACGTCATTCCCAAACATTTTTTGGTTATTTAGGTTCGTAGAAAGAAGCGATTATTAAGCGATCGTAGAAAGAGAATATTCATGGCTGGGAAGGCAGGACAGCGGTTGCTGAATCGTTAAGAAATTGCCGCTAGGTTGGATATTACTTTAAATACCTAAGGCCCTATCGCACACGGCTCGTAAACGTAAGCGTAGCGTAATCCCTGCCCGTGACTCCGAAAGCAGGTTGCCAGCGTCGATCTACTGCAGCGCTTATATAGAAGGGGCTATTCAAATTCACGTAACTTGCCGCGGCTACATATTGTGATGTGAAATGTTTGATTATATTGTAGGGCGTAATTGCCTTACTGTCTTGCGGCTCGCAAGCTTAGACGTTTCGTAGCGATACGCTTACGAGCCGTGAGCGAATGGGGTAACGGTTTCAAGGAACGTCGTTGGAGTGCGTCATTGTACAGTGAGGAAATTACCATGCACAGCGTGGTCAAGCTGCTGCTTAGTGAAGGAGAGCGTGTGGTCGGCCACGGCGCACGTGTGGAACTGACAGGCGAACACCAGGTGGCGCTGCTGCGCGTGCGCGTGCGCCGGGCGCCGGTACGCGCGCACCAGCACGTCGCCGCGCAGCGCCAGCCGCCCCACGCCCACCGTCCAGCCGCCGCCGTTCACCATGTACAGACCTGAATTACAGTCATATATTGTAATCATCATAATTTTCAAATAAACGTCTCACCGCCGAGCGGGGAAATACTCTCGCATAGATTGTAGGTTATTAACAATGCTCATACGAACTCCTAACTTATACAATGTGTAAGTGAGTTCAGAGTTTGTTGATCTGTTTGTTCTTCAATCACGCCACAACGGAGAAACTGGTCAACGCGATTTTCTTCACTTCTATCGGAACTCACGGAGTGCCACGCACGTCAGTTTTAAAAAAATACGTGGCACTTCGGGAATGAAGACAGAAGTAAATTGATATTAGGTGTCAGTTACGGTAACAGTAACGCGAGTCCAATGGGTTATTCCCATTTCAAAAACTGCCCAACGCACCTAAAGACACACCTATATGCATACGTAATTTCTTTTTCAAGCATGATTAAATAATCACGGTACCTGATGTGTAGACGCATGTGTAGTTCTCGTAGATCTTGAGGAAGGCGATGGTGGGCGCGGTGGGCGCGGCCAGCGAGCCCGCCACGCTCACGTGCGTCAGGTGCAGAGGCGCTGCGTTGACGCGTATCTGACCCGCTAGTAGCCCCGCAAACGTGTCGATGTATCTACGAACGAACCAAAAGTTTTTCGCTTTTAGGGACACAACATAGAGGTCCAATAGGCCGCCCTCGACTTCAAAAGTGCGGCAAAAAATACTTTGCCTAAATTGGCAAACCCGAACCGATACACAATTTTTTACACACACTAGCATCCACGCACTAAACAAATTTCAAATTGACACACACCTAACAAGAAAAAATCGCCGCACTCAAAGCTGTGTGTGAGCTGTCGTTGTTACTTGTTAGGAAGGGCTCGGGCTCATCTAGTCGGAGCGCGAGCAACGACCTACCTATTTTATAAATCTACGGGACACAAGTTACAAGTTACGGAAGGTATGTCTAAAGAAACGTGACAATTAAGCTAAAGGCGAGCTAGCTGACCCAGCAAACGTTGTTTTGCGATAAAAAAACTAACGTTAAGAAAAATAGTTCACATTTTATTCTCAGACCTACCAATTAATACTTAGGTATTATATAGTTTCAGAAGAGTTATGCTACAAACACTTGTGAAAGGAGAATTTTGTACATTAAATTAGAGAAAATAATATACTTAAAGGATTAATTATTTCTTATATCCCCAACATAAACAATGCACGAGATAATATTCCAAAGACCAGTAAAAACCTTTGTTTTGTTACTTACGACTTTTCTAACTTCATCTCTAATTCAGTCTTAATTGAGTTACCCAATAGTTACCTAATATTGTTTGGCCGATAGTCGATACACAGCCAATATTTCTTTTCAAATACCGTTACGCATGTTTTTGTAAAGTACCAATATGGGCGTTCGTTTTTGTATATGAACTCTCGTCTCTCGTAATCTGTTCGTGTGAAGATGACAATAAATAAAGTACACAAAGCGCAGCCAGCCTATGGACGTTCAATATTATGGCAGTAAGTATCGGTTTACCGTTTTAGGAATATTTGCGAGTACAGAAGGGCATATTTTCCACATTATGACATATAAGTCATGCTCCGCACCTCATTAGGAGGGCTCGGGAAGAGCACACCAGAATACTGATTAGTCGGAGGTGCCTTAGAACTTTTTACTCGTTTAAACTGTAAAGGATCTTTTATCTTTAACTACCGTAAAGGTATTTTTAATGATTCCCTTATAGCACTAACCTGGTGTCAGTGCATTTATGCGAATTTAATCAGTCTATTTTATCGCATACAGACATAAAGCGTGTTTCACCGGACTTACTTATTTGCCAATATATCGTCATTTATTTTTACATAGCAAAGGAATCGGAAATCGGAATTTTACAGCTGAGTTTTTCAGTAACTTATTTGATATTGACTGCAAAATAATTTTCTGAATTACTGAACAGCCCCAAATTATAATTTGGGGCTGTTTAGTAAAGCTTTCAGGAACTCCCTAACAAATCGTAGCCAATCGAAATCAATCGTAGATAACAAATGTACCTAATTATAAAAACATAAATAAATAAATGCATACTAGGTATATAAGAAAACTAGTGCATAATGACATTTTTGAAAAGTGTATAAGAGTAAGTGCCGAGTTTCTTTCAATTCTTCTCGATGAAAACCTGCCTTCCGAACTTGGTGGTAGAGTTTTGACTTTTCATATGATTTCATATGGCCTATGTGAAACATGAAGATTTAGATTTTCATATTTTTTATCATTGCAAATTAGTTTACCTACTACCAAATGGTTTAGACCAAACGGTTGCTACACAGTATCGTACCAGACATCAGCTCATCTTAACAGATAGGGTAACAAGCCGCGGCAGAAACTATCTTCAGGACCAGCAATTTTTTTAATTTAGTGCTGGGAACGAATCTCCCGTTTGAATTCATGAGCCTCCTCTTCCCGATGACTCGTCAACTATGGCAGAGGGGTCGGGTACGTAACAAATGCAAGATTACCGTTTATTGGAAGGCAGTTGGAACATGGGCACCCTGTCGTCGAGGTACCGGCGCATCGCGTACCGGTCGAGCGCGTGCTCGGGCGCGCCGCATATCGCCGAGTAGTGCATGTACGCAGCCACCAGCACGCCGAGTCTCTCTCGATTGCCCCTGCAACAATCAAACCGAATCGTTTACTTTATCAACATATGGTGCACTCTCTATTCCTCTCTCACAATTCGACGGGACGACACTCCGATACGACTGGAGAGAGATGAGGTGCAACACCGACGGCTTAATGTGAATCACCGCCAGTTTCCAAACTCTAGGCGACTCAAGACAACTAAGAATGCCCTGGTAGAAAAACCCAATAGGAACTATATTTTGATGTCTCGACCCGGGCCACGAAATACAATAATAGTACCTAATGGTAAGGAAGGTTCACTCCGCAAGATGGTTTAAAGAAAAAGCGACTCTAGCGCTGATACAAAAAAGTGCAATTCAGTTCGTAATAGCGCCTGGCACTGCCTCCGATAAGCACCCTATCTCTTCGATCTCTTTCTCTCGCATAACTTTATCTCATTAGACGTACTAGGGCTACCACGAGGTAGCCCTGTGGTAGCCCTTGTACTAAATCGGGCGCACGCAGAGCGTGAAATAGACCGTACAAGCACCATCTCGTGCAACCTAGCCGACGCGCGGCAGCGGTCTGCAATCGGTCCGTCTTAACGGCTACGTCTGTAGCGGGCTTGATCACGTAATAAGTGAACATGGCCTGCTCGGGCATCGAACCCAAGACCTCGTGATCTGCAATCAAACATATTCACCACTAGACAAACGAGGCAGTGAGACAAATATACGAGGTAAACTCCAACCCCGAATCCCCAAATCCCTTTTAGTCCGATCCCATGCGCCGATGAATTTGTTAATTAAAAACGCAAAGGGCAACGTCTGATATGATCTCAAAAAAGTACTATTGCTAATGGCCAGTTCGTCGCCTCTGTAGTCTGTATACTCATAACACTGTTTGTGACAGTTATATATCAATCTTCTTTGAAGTGTTTCTTGCTTGCGTTGAATTACAATGATAAAATTCACGCTTCTTGTGAAAATTTACATCAAGGGGTGTAGGTAGATTGTAGCTAATAGATATGGCATATTTGGATCAATATGGCTGATATGAAATGACAGGATATCCTGTATCCATCCGTGACTGAAAGTTTAATACAGAGCTGTAACTTAAAATACCACGACACCATAGTCACTTTTCCGGAAAGGCCGTCAATAAGTACCTACCTAGGCTTTAAATATGTAATGTCGATATGGGATGGCGATTTCCTTACCATGCTAAAAGTATGGCGACGTTCTTCGGATGGGCAGCTAGCCAGCTCTCGATGTGTTTGCAGGCAGCACAAAGACGCTCGAGCGGCGGTGCCAGGTCGCCGGGCCAGCCCAGCGGTCGTGCGCGGCCGAAGACGCTCCGTGCGGCGCGGCCGTCGGTGTTGCCATCTCCTCCGCTCACTTCAAACACCTACAATCATAATTTATATCCATTAATTTGAAACATGTGGAGAGAAATGAAGATGAGAATTGAGATAAGATGAATAAAGATGCTGTCGTACTATCTTGGCAGAAGAAAGTAACCCCTAATGCTACGTCAACATCGCACTCAAACGCTAACTCCTTTGGCGTCGTCTATATGCTTAGGATAGTAACCAGACACAAGACCAGACCTGAGACAATTTTTTTTAGGGTTCCATACCCAAAGAGACCCTATTACTAAGACTTTGCCGTCCGTCCGTCTCCCATACAACAAACGTGGTTCTTTACTATTGCGAGAACGGGTCTTGCATCTTGATAGTACGGGACCCTCAATGCGCGAGCCTGACTCGTACTTGACCAATTATTTTTTGTATACACAACAAGTTAGTACTTAGCTGCAATCTCACTCTTATGGTAACTCGTAATAACTTGGAAGGAGTAAGCAACCCCTGACGGTTTCTAGACAGCATCGCACCGGAATGCTTAATCGCTTGGTGGTGTGTTTTTGCTGGTATGGTGGTAACTAGCTACGGCCGAAGCCTCCCACCAGACCTGACCTGAGCCCAATTATAAAATTTTTAAATGGCCCGTGGCAGGAATCTCAAAGAAATCTAAAAGGAATCTAAAAGAAATTGGAGATTCTTCAGACCAGTTTTGATTCATGCATTAAATTACAACAACGCACGGAGTGGGAGGTCGCGGGTTCAATTTCTGCCACGGATTTATTTTTATATTATTATAAAATACTTTGGAATTTTATAATTTCTAAATTGGCTCAGGTCGTCTGGAGGGAGGCTTCGGCCGTGACTAGTTGCCACCCTACTAGCAAAGACACACCGCCAAGCGATTCAGCGTTCCGGTGCGATGCTAACTGCATTTCACTAACTTGTATAGTGAAAAAAATAGTTATTTGTTATGCAAGGGCGCAAAGTGGATTTTTGGGCCGAGTGTCAAATTTGAATGCTGAGCATAGCGAGGCATTCGAAGACACGAGACCCAAAAAAATTTGCGCCCGTACGTAACACAAAATTTTTCATCTCACCACAGCGAGGAAAATCACCAGAAGAACACTTTAGATCGACATTGCGAGTTATGTTAAATGTTGTTTTTAGTAACTCTGAATAATTTCACTTACTGAGACCACCTTCAATCATCATCATTATTTTAAAGTTAAAACAAAAAAATATTAATAATGCCAAAAAAAGTATTAGGTATTATCATTTAATCACGATTGAAAACATAGACAACTAACACTAAATCAGAAAAAAAAATTGAGAAACTTTTTTTTCTGTATTTTTAATGCGTTCTGAAATAACAATTTCTAAGAACCGTAGATAATATAAAATTTTATAAATATATTAACAATAAATACATAAGGAAAAATCAAGGATTTAATTAGATTTCTTTTCCTACTTAATTAATAAAACTTAATAAGAGTTATTATTTTAATTGATATTATAAGAAAAAGTATAATGAAAAAAACTAATTACCTATACAAACTTTAACGAACGAACTTCGTTATTGATCGTATGTGTTATTAAAAAAAAGAAGTCTTCAGCTTTGACATTGACATGACACGTTATACGAGTTTGACCACAGATAACTCAAACAAATTTGACTTTGGAAATGCTTTCGAGCCTAGGGCCGGAAGGGATTTTCATACTACTTTGTCTCCCTTGGGAAAAATGAAAATGCTTTGGCAGCCTAGGGAATATAATAGCATTTCCCGCCCGCGTTTCGGGCATTAAAGATCGCTTTTCCGAGCGGGTGAGATGAAAAGTACTTTAGATTGCGAATCGAAGGTCGTCATAAATTTTGGCATAATGAATAAAATGAAGCCCTTTTAGCTCCCAAACGCGTCGGTATAAAATGCAACTGGATCAGTCTCGTCAATTGACGCCAGTTGCCACCGCATCCTAATTCTGTGCACATTTCATCACAGTTTAACTGGCCCTATAAAATTGCTATTTCTAACCAGTATTTCGGCTGGAGCAGATGTGAGATGTTCTAAAAAAGCGTGCGCAGGTAGAAAACAGTACTTTAAATAGGCTCGACCGATTGTTACGAAATTTTCTGTGTATGTTCGGAAGGTTTGAGAGTAGGTCGTAAGCTATTTTTCATACGCCTAAATGGCCAATCAACGTTTGCTCTGTTTGTAAAAAAGTACCTTCGAAACGGCATGACCGGATTTTTTGATTTTTTCTATGTAGGTATCCAGAAAGTCCGACTGTTATATAAGTAAGAAATAAGTTATATTATGGCAAAACAACGTTTGCTAGATCAGCTAGTAAGTAATAATAACAAAGGTTAGTAGTTCATACCATGTAATGTTCCCCGTGTTTGTTGTTGAGCATGTGCGCCGCCTGCGCCTCGGCGTGCGCGTCCCGCTCCGGCAGGTGCAGCGCCAGCATGCGTTCGGCCACGTAGCACAGGTCCAGCCGCGAGCCCGGACCCCCGGGCCCCGGGTAGCTCACCGATCGAGCTCCTCCCTGAAAACAATGGCGACAATTTTATTAAAAAACGACTTCAGAACCTACGAAACTTAGCACGCATTCAGCACTGTGTTCTGAATTAAAAGAAAGAGTTCTTGCAGTTGACAGTGGACGCGGTGAACCGCGGGGAAAAAATGTTTGTATTGACGGCAGCACCAGCAGTAAGGATTATACGCCATGTAGTTCGCTCAGCAGCCACCTATAGAATTTTGACAGATAGGCGGTACTGTTTCCTTGTATGAAAAAGATTTACGTAAAACGTTACGAATGGCCGCATCCTCAGGTTCGTATCATTAGCTACCGCATATAAAAAGTAAATTTTTTTATAAATATTAAAAATAGATATAAAATAGATATATAAATAAATAGATATATAGAGGACAACATCACATACATTGCTCCGATCCCATAGTAAGTAGCTTATGCACTTGTGTTATAGAAATCAGAAACAACGAAGGTACCACAACACCCAGACCCGAGACAATGTAGAAAAGTTATTTTTCTATATTGCCCCGACCGGGGATCGAACCCGGAACCTCAGAGATGGCGGCGCCTTGAAAACCAGCATGCTAACCACTCAACCACGGAGGTCGAATTTTTTTTATAAATATTGTTTTAACTCTCATTATTTTCTACCACAATCGATATAAAAAGTAGTATGTTTAACTTGGGTAAGCTAACCATTTCCACCCTCAACCTAGCACGCCCGCGCTGCGCTCGTGCGGAAATTGTATACTTTGCCTCTTGTCTTGCTGATGATAGACTTACGCAAAGTAATGTCTGCTTGTTAAAAATCGAAAGGGCTTTCTACAGAATATAAAATGTATAAATGAATAAAAACATAATACTTATGCAATGCATAATAAGTAATGTAGTTATAACGTCCTTAACCTGGTTCTATTTGAATCAAAACACGACCTTAAAAAGTAAACAAGCACTTGAGGAAATAAAGCAATTGAATATAGCGGAAATAAATCTCACAAGTCTGAAGTAGATCTTCGTCGATCCAGTGGGATAAACTTTATACTTAAACTTGTGCTATAACCGTTAACCAAAATCTTTAATCGACTTTTGAAGAAAACTTGGCACCGCCAACATTTTTACGCCCTCCCTATCTAAGATGGCTGACCTAACCAATAGCCTTGCTCGTTCCAGCATTTATATTATCGTATACGGACAGTGAAACCGTAAAATACTTTAACGGTTGTTACTTGTTCCTATTTCCTATAAAACTCGTGTCAATTTATCAATGTGAGTGATTTCCCGGCTACAATTGCGTTTTACCATGGGCGATAAATAAGAATTTACGATGGCCCTAAGAATCAGTACCAGACATATGAAAATGTCAAAACAATACTGCAGCATTACTGCTATAAGAGATGGTATATGGCCCCAGGTACTACTGGGTAGACGGTATTTGAAAGGTGAAACGGTAACTGTGAAAAGCTCTGATTAACTCAAGTGTGTTTATTTGAGATCAAACGCACAATGTCGTAGGCGCGACATAACTCTGTGAAAGTGACACAAGCACTGCGTGGGCGGCGCGGGCGCAGGGCAAACGCATTGCGTTCACAACTGAGTTACGAGTATCATACAGTTAATCCGCTTATTTCGGTCAAAAGTAAACTATATTTACGTTGACATTAAAACAGAAATAAGATAGGACTTAGTCGCTATTGTGAAACCATTCAGCGCAACTAATGTTATCGGTATTAAGGGGTTCGGCCCTAGCATCCCGTGAAATTTTGTTTTTCGCAAATAGTAGGCTAATTATCATACATCGTAGGATTATTATGGCAATGAGTTTTGCGAGTTTAACGTTCATGTGTTTACATGTTTTTAAAAAGTTTGCTCAAAATTTCCCATTCACCTCTTGGATCCCGGAAGTTTATTTTCAGCACTTTCCCAGATTTGGAGCTATCGGGAACCAATATGAGGTAAATGTGGATTTTTCAGCAGATTTTTTGTAAAAACATGTAGATGCATAAATGTTATGTTCGCAAAACTCATTGCAGCTTACGGTGTATAATAAGACCAGTCTTTGCGAAAAACTAAATAAAAATGTAATGTTCGCACCCGGATGTTACCCACCCATCCACCATAAGATTGTTCTTAAAAACATACTAAGGGTATCGTAATTGAACTAAAAATAAACATACTTTTACAGTATATAATATTGCTACTTACATATTCCCTCGCGAAAGAAGGTGTAGCTGATGTAGCCGGGGCGCTGACTGCTCGAGTCTGTAACAATAAATAAGAACAATTTGCAATTAGAAATTCTTTCTTATTGCTTAGTTGAAGGAAATTATTAAGTTCTTTGAACAGAAATAAAAATACAAAACAAATGAATGCTTTATGCAAATTAAAGGCGATCCTCCACCATTTGCAATTCCGGCGTTCCAAATTACGGGGGACCTAAGGACTGCCCATACGGCAGAATAAATAATTCCCCTAAATTTGGAGGCAATAAAATTTCAGAGAAGCCACTAAAAATTTATTGACCACGAAGAAATCGCTAATGGAAACGAGCCGATCTAATTTAGTCCAGATTGTTAGTTACGACTACTTAAAATTTTGCTTATTTAATGAGCTTTACCAAGGTTTCTACATTATTATATTATAATGCTAATTTTTTTTGCTTGGATATATTTTTTAAGTTAGATTTCATAGTGGTAGAAGGTCGATGTTATCTTAATGTCTTGTCCGATATGCTTGATAAATGATTGCCGGAGGCAAGGCGTGGCTAAGTGATTACTGCAGCTTTTACTGAGGGTTCCTGTGCTAATTGACGTTAGTTGCATTATCATTACTTACTGCGCCGCTTGGCGTCACTTTGTACTGTAATTATACTTCTTACTTTTACAAAAAAAAATACTCTAGTTTCGTAAGTAAATCTCTCACTTTCTGAAAATTTACGAATATGTCGTTGTTGAGGTATCATAAAGATTTCATGAAATAGTTTCTGCCTACTTGAATAATGTTGTTGGTAAAAAGTATATGTTTATCTGGTAGGTACCTAACTGTGTTTTACAATTCACTATCACATATCATTGCACGTTGAGTATTAAAAATAGCTGTGGTTTTACTACTTACTCCACCTTGAGTTCAGATATAGGTTTGCAACGCTATAAAAACTGCTGATTATACTACGAATACGATATAAAGCAGTTAAAATTTATTTATTTCTTATTTCTTCAAGCTACTTCCCTAATTCAAGCAATCCAAAACAACATTAACTTTTTTCGAATTTTTTATTCAATTTCTTGAATGATTTTTGTTTTGATTACAACAATAAAATGAAAAATTAATATCTTTATTTTACACAGAGGCCTAAATGGCCATAGAAAAATTTTGATTTTCATAGCCTCTTATGAAAAGTCAAAACTCTACCGCCAGGTTCGGAAGGCAGGTTTGCACCGAAAAGAACTGGCAAGAAACTCGGAACTTGCTCTTTTCAAAAATGTCATTACATACAAGTTTTTTTCTAAAGTATGAAACTTTATTAAGTACATATTTTTAAATTATATCTCGCGATGAGATGGAAGCATATATCCCTACCATTCTGAGAATCCTTGTCTTTTAAAAATTCTTCAATGGTAACTCTGATTTAACACATGTTATTTGACAATGAATTTTTAAACGTTACATAAAATTTAATCTTTACAACCACAATCCTACAAACATAGTTACTAGTTAGGTAGGTTCTTGTTTTATAGACCTCATTGCGAGAAGCATCTAACTGTATAAATCTGATACGCGTCGCAGTGACAACCCAATTGGTGTTATCCCGATGTTATCTAATCACAGGCCGGCCGCACCGCGATGCTGCGTCAATTTACACTTTTTACTCTCATCAGAGCTTCCACATCAATCACAGCTAAAGATTTCATCGACACGTAGGAATTAGCATCGGCATTCGGCAGCAGAAGCAAACTTGCTCTGAAAATAAGGGTTCCGTTTTTTTCTAAGAGTTACGGAACCCTAAAAATAGCGACACTAGCGCTGACACAAAAAGTGCAATACAGTTCGCAATTGCGCCTGGACACGCCTCCGGAAAGAACACGCAACACACGCAAAGTTGTGGTCTAGCTTTCCATCACTTTTATCTCGTTAGACTTACTAAGGTTGCCCCGCACGAAGCGCGTGAAATAGACCGTACAAGAACTAACGCGAGCAAAATACCCGGCGCGCGGCGGCCGTCTGGAATTAGTACGTCGAGACGCCTACCTGTACTTTCTCGATCACGTGATAAGTGGACTTGGCCTGTTCAAACTGAGTACCCACCATTGTCCTCTTATCCTGTTTGTCAGACCTGCGAGACCTAGGTCCGCGCTGCAGGTAGAAGGCCGCCCGCCACAGCGCGAACGCGAGGCGGTGGAGGGCCCTCGCCGCCTCCGACTCGCGCATACTCGACCCTTTAGGCCGCATCCTCACCTCCCTTCACTCACTTTCACTTTGGTAATGTTTAGGAACATGTTTTTTTGTTTCATTACGAATTTTTTGGTATACATTTTATGGTTTTAAAAGGCCCTATGCCTATCTTTAATAAATTAACTGCGTTACTATTTTCCAGTGTAAATGCGAAATACAACAACTGCAATACCACAAATTGTTATTTGAAAAAGAACATGGGTATCACCTTCCTAACTTGCATTGAGATAAATCCTGAGAGGTAAAAAAGTCTTTCTGCATCGTATTCTTCATTTCTGGGGGTCGTGACAAAAACAAAAATTAAATTTCAAATTAAAAAAGTAAGTACCTAGTCGAAATTAAATGTTTTCATCAAATTCTTAAAATACATATTTTGCAAGTAAGTATTATTTAAGTCTTCAGCTTAACTTTCGAATCGGGAAAATATTTCCTACCCCATGTTAAAAAGAAATCTAAAGTTTATTTTCGCGAAAGGACCCATCACACAATCGCATTGTAAGCTGCTGCAGCTTCCAATGCAAACAGAAGCGGTGCAGTGAAAAGCTCTTTTCAACCGGATACATTCATAAGTGCTACGAGAAAAATTGAGCGCTGCTACAGCGCTTGAATGTAAAGGACGGAAAGGAGCTGCGCAATGTAAAGCGGTGGATGCTGTTGACGAGCGGTTTTCAAATTTGGAAAGTTATATGAATACTAAGTTTATGATTTGGGTGGCACCTACTTTGAAAACCAGTATACCTAAATGACTGGAGGAAAAAATACCTGCAATAAACTTTTGAGATGTAAGTATTTAAATTATTTTGGTTCCCGACTTATAACTCCGTAAAGTTTCGAGAGTATTTTTTTTTTCAGATTGTTTTGCTTTAATCCGCTACATGAAAGGAATCTGTATATGGTAGGTACATATGCAATTCTAACATAAGTACTTCAGAATGCGATAGCCTCTACGATTTTCCATTGTGAAGCCAACATCTCCCGAGGATGTCCCGGCGTCGGAACGAAACATGCGTCGAGGAGTTTTGGAAGAATTGTGTGTTGTGTTTCACGTAGGCGGTGTTCCTGCTTATTGTACCATGCAGATTCCTTTCAAGTTGCGGATTATAGCAAATTAATCTGTCCTGCTGATAAGAAATTTGGCAACTGGCGCTTTAGACAAAATCGTAGCCTGTACCGTGTACGCATGGCGGGGCACCGGCGGCGGACACGCTGGCGGCCGCGGGGGCATGCGCTCCTGCATTGCGGAATCCCAAACGTGTCATGAATTGCATCTCGCAATGCACACGACAAATAATTGCCCCTGGTGGCACGACTGCGGGAATATACCGGAACTTCGTGTAATTTCATTTTGTTTCATACGATACTACTCGTACAATCAATCATCTAAATCCAAAATTAAAAAAAAGGTAAATGACCTACACAGAAGGACCCCGAATTTTTCATGCTAGGAATAGGTTCATATTCATTTTTATTATTATCACTAGGCGTGTAAAGCCCTTATTTATACACCGCAATGTCATGTCATAATTATAATGTACCCTATCTACTATTGCAGTTACATTAATAGTACAAGTTAATTTTAGCCCCCGCTATAACCCTGACCTTCCCAACAAGCGCGTGCCGAACGAGGGGGTGAATAACCTCGGGGGTGGGAGCATCCAAAGAGTCCGTCACGTCACACCGCACATGCATGGAGATTGGAGTGAGCGGTCACCGCCTGCCGACAGTCTTCGCCCTTTTATTTTGATTACAGCTGTTTTGTTTATTCTCCTTTTTCTACAGATGTATGAACGCTCACACCCTTGCGTCATTGCACACAGATTGCCTGAGACTGGGACAAATAGAGAAGTTTTGTTTGTGACGTGGGCGTGTGCTGTCTATCATAGAATAGTAAGTCGGCATGTTCTATGGGGGGTATAGTTAACATCAAATCGATGGTTAACATCCATAAATATTGATTACTTATTTTGAAATACATAGGTACCTATAACATGACAAAATTTATCAAAGCTATATGATTCAAATATAATATAACTTTCTCTGAAAATTAAAATCCGCAGGCACCCAAGCTTTTATGCATCCAACATTGAAACAAAATTACTTTTTTTTTTAATTTTTATCATTATTCAGTTCAATGCGTAATAAATAGCACCTATTCGTTTGTTTTTAAATCGTTGAGTATTCAATTAGAATGCAGACTTTATGAAGTAGTTTCCATATTATCTTATCTCGATTCTCGAATTATGTAGGTAAGTACAGATAGAGTTTGTACTTGTTTATCTCTCGACGATATTATAAGATTGTGTGACATTATCATACAACTACGTTATGAAACAGTTTAATTAATGATTTTGAAATATATACGAAACACTTCCCATTTCATTAAACACCTAATAACATTGTTATAATCATTATAACTTCACAAACTTGTTAATTTTTACGATACTACGAGAAGTTACAATACAAACACCTCCAACACACATTTCACGGAATTTCGTCAGTCACATTTCAACACTGCCCACGTCTGGGAATGTTCACTTGCGGTACGAGTATTTAAAAGGATTAAAAACCCTTTTAACTACAGGGTGGTTCGTAGTCGGGTAGACGTCGCGCGGCGGCGAGCGGCACTGGATGCTGGCACCCCAGCGTCTCGCCGCCCGCCGCTGCGACGCCGGCGTTACTAGGCAACGCGCATCTCGTGGTTGCACTGCTCATAGAGATCTGCTGATAGTACACGCCTTGCTAACTAGCTTTCAGTCCTAGACCTCCTTGAAGAACCTGTGATGCGAGAATTTTCAAGAAGGAAAACACAATACCGTTATTATGTCACGGAATACATTCATGTTTTAGATAAATAAATATAAATATAAATATATAGAGGACAACGTCACATACATTGCTCCGATCCCATAGTAAGTAGCTTATGCACTTGTGTTATGGAAATCAGAAACAACGAAGGTACCACAACACCCAGACCCGAGACAATGTAGAAAAGTTATTTTTCCACATTGCCCCGACCGGGGATCGAACCCCGAACCTCAGAGATGGCGGCGCCTTCAAAACCGGCACACTAACCACTCAACCATGGAGGTCGTCAGATAGGTACCTACTATGTCTATCTTTATAATAATATTTTCATTAATAACATAAATAGTATTGCAAGGTGGACTCTGAACCAAGGGATTTTGCAATTGAGAAATATAGGATTGAAAGGAATTCATTAAATTCACATTTTAGAATTGATAAAAAGCATTTTAACATCATTCTTTAAGTGCGTTCATAATTTATCTAATGTATCCAATTTAGTGCATGCCGACTGCCGAGAATTAAGCCGCGCCTCCGACTTCGAAATTCGCCACTGAAGAATTTAGTTGCTCATGAGATATTTTCAAAAGACTTTATTTAGTTTGACGTAATATGTGATTTTTTCTGAACTTAATTTCAAAAACATTCTGACAAACTAACAGTAAAGTTTACACGATTCGTTGGATTTTTAATTTCCCCCATTTTCCCCCCACATTTGAACTTTCACAGCTTCACTGGCTGTTAAAAGTTAAAGGACAATTTGTTTTATTTTGCGTGGAGAGATGGGTGATGTTGATAAATATTTTAAAGTTTACCCACTCGAAAGGAAAGTTTGCTCACTAAGAAAAGTATGAAGAATCATAATTTGATCTAATTATGACTATGTTGGCCCTAACTACGTATCTTCATGCAAATAAAAAATCCTTAACGGAATCACTTCAATTCATTCAATCATTTTCAATTAAAAAAGCAACTAAGTATACCTAAACGTGGGTTTCAACTGTAGACGGAACAATAAACCTGAAAACTGCGAAAACTCTGTTTTCTGCATTTTCATATGTTTTTTGTCAATGATTCTTCAGGGGCAACCAATGACGAAATACGCAACGCTAAGAGGACGGGAAAGATGTTGATTGTTGAAGTCAAAAATTTCTCAAATAATTTATAATGGTGTCGTTACCGCCCACAAGAGTACGGTACCACTGGTAAGATTATATATTCGTTGGTACTACCAACGAAAATATAATATTAGTGCCATTGACAGCACATAATGTTGTCGCTTACATTAGCGCCATTTTACAGTTTTGACAAATTAAAAATGATGCTTCAGGGCGGAGCCAAAAAATACATGCGTGACGTCATTTATATATTTCAATGGATTAACAACATCCATTCATAATTTTGTTCAGTGAAGGCGCGAGCGAGGGCCGGCGCGCGTGCGCTGCGGTCGCTCGCCCATGACGCGGATCGTGGACGAAACTATGCGCTTCCGTAAACATAACGCTGCGCACGTGTAGGGAGTAATCCCCTAATAAGAGTTTGTACCTGGAAGGTAAATAAGTACATACGAAAACAGTTTTCTTCACAGGAGAGGAACACACAACATGGTTGGATAAAGAACATTTCAGTATTATTAAATATACATTATATTATAAAATACACATATATACAACAATAAACAATTAAACAATCATTCTACTAACTACACTACAAGCAACTATTATAGTTGCAATCTCTAAACTACACAAGAAACAGCTCTTTCATTTTCCAATTGATAAAAAATAAATAATTAAAAAAATCAAAAAACCCGACTGCAAAAATGTCAACTAAAATGCAATAACTTAAAAGACTGAAACAAGGCGGACAACGAAAACAAAATTGTAATAAACTTAAAACGATGCAATTTTTACTTCATTTTAACAAACAACATTATGAGCTGAAAGCTTTAGTTAAATTTTCGCATTCAATTTAAAAATAAAGCAGGCGGGACCTATTTTCGCAAATTATAAATTAACATAGAGAAAATTAATAGGTCCCGCCTGCTTTATTTTTAAATTGAATGCGAAAATTTAACTAAAGCTTTCAGCTCATAATGTTGTTTGTTAAAATGAAGTAAAAATTGCATCGTTTTAAGTTTATTACAATTTTGTTTTCGTTGTCCGCCTTGTTTCAGTCTTTTAAGTTATTGCATTTTAGTTGACATTTTTGCAGTCGGGTTTTTTGATTTTTTTAATTATTTATTTTATTTCAGGCTTTTTAGTTGCCACACTTTACGAGCGAAACCTAAGCACTTTTATCTACACAATGTCAAAGACGTAAAGTGGAGCGCGTCTTAAAGTACACACAGCGCCATCTAGCGCGAGTAGCGAAATTATAGATGTTAAATCCTATACCTTTAAACGAGCAATTCTTGTATATATATTTCTATATAATCTGGATCTCGAAAACGGCTGAAACGATTTTCATGAAATTTAGTATACAGGGGGTTTTGGGGGCGATAAATCGATCTAGCTAGGATTTATTTTTAGAAAATGTAGAATTTACCAAAAAAAAATATGACTACTGCTGCCATCTATTGGCCACCGAGCGAAGCTCGGTCACCCAGATATTAATTGTTTAATGATTATATTAAATTATGTTTTCGATTTATGCTATGATATACCAAGTAAAAATGCACAATATAAAGTACGACACACATTTGGTCAATACAAGATTAACGCTATCAAACACTACAAATATTACCATTTTGAACGCATTGATCGACTGTTTATAATTCCAAATTAATTCGAAACATATGACTTATATATATTTTTGTAATCTCCTTGTAATTCCCTTCATTTTGATACCCCACTCGATAGGTTTGGTTATAAATATTTTGTAAATGACTGACAATTTTAGGCCCAAAATCCGCCATTTTGGTTTTTATTTTCAAAAACCTATCTAAGAACACTTGGGTTAATGAGACGAATCTAACGATACCATTAACGTCAAAATCCATCCAGCCGTTTGGAAGATACGTGGTCATAAAGAAATTTACATGCATACATACAAGATACGCGCGAAAAACATAACCCTTCTTGCAGTCGGGTAAAAAGCATTTCAACATCATTATTTAAGTGCGGTTATAATTTATCTAATGAATCCAATTTAAAGCATGCCGACTGCCGAGAATTCAGCCGCGCCTCCGACTTCGAAATTCGCCACTGAAGAATTTAGTTGCTCATGAGATATTTTCAAAAGAATTTATTATTACTAGAACTAGGTATTTTAAGTTAAATAATAAATTATGGTTACGATTAAAGATTTGGTAAACCCAAATCTAAGGCACTTTTATTTTGTTCAGTAAAAACAAAGATCCTTGAGTAAATCAGTTAGCTTTATAAAATTTAATTAATGGAATAACAGAATGCTCTGCATGGTTTGATCAAGTAATGAATAGCGTAGTAAATACTACGGTACCAGGTACAGCTCGTCATCGAATCTGCTATTGTAAAACTTATAGAAACTCGTACTAGGGGCAAAGTAGGTGAGCGGCTATTACCCTCTACAAAAATATAAACCCGAATTACGGCGATGTTGTATTTTATAAGCTATATTTTATCGCATTTTGGCTTCTACTTTTAACAAATTACATACCTACGTTTTAATGATAACGTACTTTTATTGTAGTTCTCATATTTAGAGCACTTCTGTGCATTTGTCGCATTTGGTTTGTTATGTGAACCGTCTTTTCGCAAACATCTTTCTGCGGCTTCTCTGCGGCAGTAATGAGAAGGGTCAATTCGTTCTTGCCTAAAACTTACCTAGACCTAATTACCTATTGTATCTTATGTCTAAAATTGGGTTAGGTATCGTGTTTGTGGAATGTACAGGAATCAAAACAATTTTCATTTATCTGGAATATAGATTATGCTCGATAGAGGTTTGCATACCAACAATAAGATTGCATTTATAAGTTTTGGATTACTTAGTAAAATTTTAACGAGAAATAACCTCGATGTGGTCTAATATTTTTGATAAGAAAGAGTTCTCAGAAACGGAATACTTAACAAGTATCGTGCCCGAGGCCCAGTCGTATCGCATCGACAATCGTGAGAAGGTTCGCGATTCGCCTCCACTCAATCTGCTATCTCGACTCGAACACTGCGCGGTCTCTTTGATGCCCAATACAGCCGAAGGCAATTTGTTTTAATCGCACCTCCATCACTCCATATCGAATAGGCAAATTAATTTTCAAAAGCTTCAAAGCAATTAAGCCTTTAAAACTCTATAAGTTGCTACACTATTCCGATCATTTTTGGCACGAACCAATTTGGACAGTTATTTTTTCTTTAGATGAGGCATGACAACTTGTAGACGAGTTTTTAAAGAATGTTCTAGTGCGATCGAGCTTGCGCACTGCGGGTTCCGTACTATCAATACCAATTCCGACCAATACACATATGCCCACCAAATTCAGAAACTAGAGAAATAATCACGTTTGTTGTATGGGAGTCCCCTTAAATATTTATTTTATCTATTTTTTAGTTTTTTTATTGTTTTAGTACAATTATTGTCTAACTATCACGGTTCAAGAGATACAGCCAGGTGACAGACGGATGGACGGCGAAGTCTGAATAATAGAGTCCCGTATAATCTTTGGGTTTTTATCCTTTAAAGAGACACCTAAAGAAAAAAAACTACATAAATGTCCGTTAAAGTTACATAAGTAACTACTCATAGGTACATTAACAAAGTTAACAACACCAAAGACATGTAAGTACTAATAATAAATAATCGTAGTTTACGTTCTTGTGTAATTTGTGAGGCATTCAATAATATTTATAGAAAACCACTCATCTTCTCTGAATTCATAGCCATGTCGTAAATAATTAATTTGTTATTTATAAGAAATATGCATTAAACGTTACTCAATTTTACTATTGCAAATTACTTATTACCATACAAACATTAAGCAAAAGCTATATCTGTTAATTTTATATTATTCAGCAGCAGTCTAAGCAGAAATAATATGTCCAATTCAAATTGTTTTGATGGTAGACGCGTACGATTTCTTATCGGATGATCTAAGTGAAGGGGCGGTGCAACATCCATTGTACGTCTAATACAACAACTCGTACGTCGGATAGTATTTACGACGACATCAGCTAAACGAGTGATGGTGAGTATAAGTTTGACACCGTAACACCAACACCTGATGGATATCTCACTCTTACGGGCGGTCTTATACCTACCTCAGAATATGGTTGCCAAAAAAGTCTGGGAAGGATTTTCTGCATTGATAAAATGAAAATAGCTGTTCTACAGAAATTTACTGTGGTATCACTGGAAAATGCATTATTAACGTGAGGTGAGTTATTATAAATTGTTAGTTAATAGTTTAAGGTCAAAGCCCCGATCACAATGTCGTTCTAAGGCTGTGTTCTAAAGTAAAGTTGTAAAGTAGAAAAATTGTAAAATAAAAATCTTAACTGAGTAGGCAGTCAAAACCTAATTAAAATTAACATCTTATCACTAACCAAATTAAACTTAAAAAGTACTTAGTTTCTTATTCAATTCTGGTAAAGCTGTCTTTATTATATCTTTACCGAATCATTTTCTGAAGTTAACGATGTGTGACCATGATGTAAACCAGTGTTTTATGAGTTTCCATCATGTACCTACCTACCAGCTAGAAACCAGATTCTTGGGTTTGCAAATATGAATGACATCATGCAAAAACAATTTAAACATACCGCAAGGTTTTACTCAATCCGTAAATATCACTAAATACATCGTAATATTCTATGAATATTTCAACGTATTTATTCTGTAAAAACGAAAATTTGACTGACTGATCATCGCGGAGCTGAAACTTGGTACCTATGACATAGTATGCGTGAAGAAAAGACTAGAAAATTCCATCTCTGGGGTCAAATCAATCACGCGAGTGAAATCCCGACCGCTTCTATTGATTCAAATACTTTATTATTAAAAAAATCATTATATGCAATATGTTGTTGAAATATATACTTTGTTGTTTATCGAATGATTACAAGATACGAGTAGGTATCTACCTATACGGTTTAAAAATGTTACCTACGTAATACTTCAAGATTTAAAAGGTCGCAGTTCATCAAGATGCACATAATTTTCAATCAGTATCTCGTATAAGTAGATTGTAATGTATCTAATGAGATCATTTCTAAATCTGCATCAATGTTCAGCCTTGTTTCGGAGCAGAGTGCGGGCCTTGGTATGTTTTAAATTCAAAACACTCACTAGCAAAACCTACTTGTGCTTCAGAATATTTATGCGTCTTACGCAACCCACTGGTGATGTATTGGATTTGTACATGAGAAAGATTCTTATTGCGTGGTTTTTTGCAAGCAGATACGAGGCATTTCCTAACTTTACTATATTCGCTTAGCATGACCCTGCCCATATTTAATGACATTTATAAAAATAATGCATGTCATAAAACGAAGAAATATTTTGACTAAACAATTAAGTGCACTAGTGAAGTATTCAGCTCGAATGATTATTACTTATTTACTAGGTCTTCTAAAGAAGGAAATAGACGGTAAAGCGCGGCACGACGTCGCTTCGGGCGAAACGACCAAGACACGGGAAAGATTTCCTTTGAAGAGGTCTAGTGAACAATTTCTTGCCTTCACCTCTCACATTTCATAAATATTATGTACACATTGTTATCATTATGTACACATGTAAGAAAATAGTAATTGATAATGCAGAAATAGACCAACCTCTACCTCTACAAAACATATTATATCACCGACCGAATTTGTAATAATATTTCTGACTGAACCTCTTATCTTACACATACTTTATTAATAAGTACTATAAATTTTCTGCAGCTTAACTTATTTTTATTTTGTCTATTTATTATGCAAGTTCTTGTCAAATTTAAGCAACTCACAGACTTGTATTCAGTATCGCAATCAGGAGCTTCGGTAAGCCTAAATTATTCAATCACGACTTCAGAAGCCAAAGCACACTCTCATCTGCGTACAATCTTTTCCTTGAACACATCTTTTATTCATGACGGCCGTGTGATTTTCTTCGAGATTTAATTTTGTAGCTCAAAGAAACGGCCTGTTATTTATTGGATAAGGGTCGCTTTCGCGTATATTAGGTTTGAGTATAAATAAGAATCCGGATAGAGAAAAAGCTCCGTTTTATCCCTCATGTTTTATTGTTACACTTCATTTATAAATGTTGTGTAGGAATGGCTTCAGTAAAGAACTCGATTTAACACTCAATTTCATTAGTACGTTATGTTTGTTAGCTTGTCTTCAAACATGTAGATTCAAATTTTTTAAATTCCATTCCATTCAATGGAAGCAGGCGTTATTTTGAGGAAATCCATAATTAGCAGGGCATATTCATTTATTTTCCTATATAATCCACTACTTGAAAAGATTTGTGACTTCACAATTCGAAATTGTAGAGTCAACTCTACGATTCTGCATTGTGAAGTCAACATTTCCTGAGGATGTCCCGGTGTCAGGACGAAACGTGCCGTAGAAAGTGTTGGGAGAATTGTGTGTGGTTTTTCATGTGGGCAGTGTTCCTGTATATTGTTCCACACAGAATATTTTTAAGTAGGTACTTAGCGGATTATAGCAAAACAAAATAATCTATTCTGTCAAAATTCTTAATCTGGACTCACAAATCTGTTCACTATCATAATATTCAATATTTAATCAAAGAACAATTTATTTTCGTTGACATTGGCCAATTCTAAAATCTCTGAAGCGGATGTCGCACACTTGATGACCTTTGCAACTTATTCCTTGGTGTCATATCATTATTGAGATTATGCAAATGTCGAGATGAAGACATGATTCCGACTGCTGATTGTCACATCATTGGTGTAGTGACAGCTGAGGCCGATAAGTGAATTTTAATGACGCCGTGTCTAAGCTAGTTCGTGCAGAGGTTGCCTAACTCTTGTATCTTGAAATTTAAACACTGTCACGGCTAGGCAACCTACTGCCGCACCTACTGAACTACAATGACTTGTAGGTATCTATTTAGGTTTATGTGTCACTCGACTTAAGCTACAGAACATTTTTGAAAAGATTTACGATGTACTCATGACATGACTATAGATAATGTTAGTGCCTAAGCCTTTCATTTATTTCAGAGCCTTTTTCATTTATGGAAAGCTACGTTTTAATTTATATTAGAACGGCACCTTCCACTTTTGCCGAACTTCATCAGACTTTACTGCAGGAAAAAAATCGAAAAATACTCTTTCATTAAATTTATGTTGATAACAAAACTACGTTGATAATAAAATAAATCGGCGTTAGTTTAAGAATAATAAGACTCCTTTTTCATATTTTCTTATAATGTCATAGAAAAAAATAGCGTCATCATCAAAAACCGTTTTGGAAATAGTGGCGTTGAAGACACCTGTTCTAGTATGTAGATTTCTTCGCAGTCCATTAAGCTAAGAGGCGTTTCAGGTATGAATAGGGGCGCTAATCGATGCATTAGCACAGTTCCGACCGGGGCATCAATATCGATAGCAATTACCCTATTACCTACCACCGGACGATCAGTTATTACGAAGCACTTTCAGTTCGGAAATTGTCAGGCTTTGATGCGTTAGCTTAGAGCTTTTCGCTACAATTCTTCGTTGTATAGGAAAAAAATAAAAATTCACCATCAGTGAATTTTAATTTTTAACCAATAATTAGGCATCGTTCTGTAAAAAGATTTGAATAAAATAATCTAGAATATTTAATGTGATTAATATTCTCATCATTCTTTATGGCATGGGTCTTAAAGGGGGTTTTATTTAAGACAATGATTATGATAGATTGTTTTCCTCCCTATATATTAGATGGATATTACTAATTTGCTATTCTGTTGTCCAATATTTATCTTATTCATGAGAATCCTTCCCTTTAGTTGTAAGTTGTTACTCAATAATTCTAGACCTGTCAAAAAAAGTAAAAGATCGTAAGATTTGTAAGTAGTTACATCAAATACAAATCCGTTTAAATTTGCTGATTGCGATTTAATAAATTACTCTATTATAAGCCCTGATGTCAATAGATAATAATACGAGTTTACAAAAAGAACGATATTTATAACACAACACAATCATCTACTCGTAAGTATCAAACAAGATTTCATGAAAGTTTCTATTTCGATTATTTTTAGGAATGCATTCCGTAATTCCCTATCAAGTAAACTTTTATTATAAGTACTTGTCGAGTGACATTATTAGATTTCTAACTTATTATGGACTCTACTGTACTCCCGAGGGATCAACAGTTTTAACTTTTTTCCAACATTTTTCATCACAAAGCGCACTGAATGGCCAGGATTTTGATTGAATAATATATTGCATAATATACACTTAGTCAAAGACCTGGAGTGTATTTGGACTCGAAGACGGTACGGCACGATGCGGACACTCTTAAGCGTGGACTATTTTAGCATGAGAAATCAAAAAGTGCTGAAGGAGATTTTACGGTGGTCGGTGACAAGGAGAAATCTTATAATTTCTCTGTCTGTGAACAACGCCTTTCCTCAGACGCGATCCCAATCAAGTGCATTTCTACTGTGAAATAAAAATGAAGTTCATTGCCAAGTGTTAGCAGTTCCGGGCTGAGCAGTAACTCTTAGTTTACGAGCGTTTGCGCACAAAGGTGCATTAGTGGAACAACAGGCATGGTAAGTGGAGAATGCAGTTAATGCGCTAAGCCTCGGCCGGACGGCGCGCGGCGGACGGCGGCGCTTTATGATTTATAATCACCCTTTGCAAATCTATGGCTGAATGTTACCCGACCACTTCCAGATGAATAACCGCAAAGCACAAATCAAACAAGAACGAAATATTTAATGACAGAGATAATATTAGAAAGCGAACTATTGCGAATATTTAAATTTTGTCGACTAAGATTCTTAATTTTGTATTAATGTATACCTTTGTAGAAATAGTTTTATCATACCGTCGACTCTTTAAATCTTTATTTTCGTTGCGACGACGTCTTAGAAATTAGCAAATATAATATGTTTTGACATCAGTACCTATCCCTCAAAATTAAAAGAAAAACCCGATCACCACAACTAGCCATTTTGTGGTGACAGCCATTTTGGACTTGATCATACCATAATATTTTACTAATCAAGCACTGTTATTTGATACCCCTATTGATGGCGTTGTGAAAAAATCAGATCGTTTTGGTCATGAGCTGATACTCTTTGATAAGAGGTGAAAAAGGTATATGTCAAAAATGGTTGTACAAATATTAATATAATACATAGAAAATAGTAAATCACAGCTTGATAATAATAAGAGGTTGTCAAATTACTTAGTTAAGTAACTCCTTTCCCAATCAATGAAAACCTACAGCTAGGTTTGATGGTATCTAGGTCCTGTCGGACACCACAATCGTGCGCGAGCGCCGCCCGCTTGACAGACTGACACGGGAACATGACGTTCCACTCCGACATAGTCATTTTATTCAATTTTCCACCCATCACGCTCAAATTATTATCACATCCATCAACGTAACCGGCAATTTATTTGTGTAAATAAAGTGGCCAGCCTCGAACTGAGTTATATTTACTGACCGCTAACCACATCCGTAATTACGGGTGTATACGCGATTAGTATAAAATATAAATTATACAGATCATAATAAAAGATAACCATACCTAAGAAAATAATACTCCTTCTTAAAGAGAAAATTCCGTTTGCTTATTCAAAGGAAATGGTATTTACTTTTCCCTCCACGGCTGCCATTGATTGGAGCTTGCTCAAGAAAATATAGGAGCGGAAAATCTCATTGACATTATGGCAACCTTTTTAAGTGCGTATTATGTAAATTTTAATGTCCGAGCATGTTTTGAAATGTTAATTGAAACGGTTACGCTGTGAAATATTATGAGTGGGCCAATTTGTAGAACCTGTACAATGTACCTACCACTACTATTCATAGTGAAAATGGAATAATTACTTTAGTTACTCTATACAAGTTAGTACTTGACTGCGATCTCACCTGGTGGTAAGTGATGATGCAGCCGAAGATGTTAACGTACTAACTTGGAAGGGGTAAGTAAAGTCACCCCGACGGTCATATTGCGGTTAATATTTTTAGGTGATGACTGACACTTCTGAAAATACTGACACTGAAATCTCATTCATAAGTGCATCTCTCCAGGAAAAGGTTGTGAAATTCCTACTTTTATTTTTTTAATAGACTACCTACACGTCGATGTTGTGATGACAATATGTAAATCTTCGATTCCATAAGCTTTGATAGCAACTCTACTACGCTTCATAGTTTATCTATGTCTATATTATTATGTATATCCAATAGGCATAGTAGGTATAGACTTAGGTAGAATAGAACATTATTCAAGTAAATTCTTTATTGACACCTTTTCAACCTGATGGGTATCTTAAAACACACTTGATCAGTCTTTTGATCCTAAATCATACGACGTGTAATTTGGGCAGTATAAAGTGTAATTCTAGTCAAAGAAATATTTAGAGGCGTCAAACTCGAGCGAGTATTTGTCTATGTCGCATCGCAGGTTCAGCAGGTTTAATCTATGCAAATCAATTTTATAACCCTACGTCATGAGCATGACACGATGAGTGATGACTTCACTTACCGTGATGGTGTCATAGACGCCATTCTGGTCGCCGCGGAGGGGCGAGGTCACGGAGTCGGCGGAAGCGGGCAGCGACGTGTTCGCTCTGGAGGGCGGAGGCGAGATGTGCAGCGGATCGCCGTTGCGGGTCCAGGTTCGATGAATTTGCCAACTCGTGTCGGAGAATCTTGCTTTGTCCTGAGAAAAGAAGAAAATGTCGGATGAGTATCAGAATCCCTTGCGTATAGCGACTGATTTGGTAGAGGAATAGAGATTTTACTCTGGGTTAAAGATATTACGCGGGCAGAGTCCTGGGCTAAAGCTATATTATTATTGTGATTATTACTATTATTACTGTCGTTACTTATAGATTCTATTTTTACAATCGCTAAAGCTTTATAAAACTTTACAGAAATGTAGTGAATATTTGGATTAGCCTGCATATTTTTATCAATATAATTAATGGTAATTCAAATTATTTTGTTTTCTATTTATATTCTTCTTTTCCTTATGAAATTTATCGTTCTACCTAAAACGTCTGTAGGTAAAGGATTGAATTCCCAGTTTTGCGACCGCTATCTAAAGGAAAACAAAAAAGTAATTGGTATCGAAAAAATTCAAACGATAACCTGTAACAAGTTATCGTCTTTCATGCAAGAGGTGAAGTTCACGAATAACAACGTTTGGCTATCATAAACTGAACTGAGGGGTAAAAAAATTGAGGTAGGTATACAATTAGCAACAGGGACGGTGTTGCGGCTTGTGGGCCACTTAAAAAAGTTCACGGCTCAAACTCTCAGACCCGTGTCCAAATGATAATGAACACCGTGCACCGTGCAACTTTAGCGGTGCAGAACGCGAAGTTAGTTCGGCAGAGTTAGTACACATTTCGAGTCGACTCACTTCGGATCACTTCGGATAAACAACGGGCCTAGAAATTAAGTGACTTGTTGCTAAGCGTTGACGACAGTAGGAAAACCATGTGACCACCAGTACAAAACATATGAAAGCAGAAAGTACTCTATGCGAAGCGTTGTCACTGTGCTGCTGCTGGTATCGCTTGTCACGCGAAGTACGCTAAAGTTATCTACAAGTCTGCGAGAACGCCAGGGAGCGTTCAAATTGACGTATTCGATTTTTAAAAACAGCATGTTTTCCTCTATTCGATGACGTGTTTTGTCTACAGTCACGTGGTTTGTCCATACATTTTTATCTACTGTCATCAACACTAAACGACTGTTACTTTGTCTAGCCCTGAACTGAATGGAAAGCCAGAGTCTTATAAGCGGAATCATTGTGAACTATGCTTTCAGCGGTTGTCTGCTTGGGGCGCTGGCTGTAGATGTACCTATCGAGAAACCGTTCCGTTTATCTGAAGTGAGTTGTCCTGAAAAGTTGTACGGGAACCTGCGCACTGGCACTCGTCATAGCCCATAGGGTACTCGACTAGCCGTTGCCCAAGGAGGAGGTTTTGTGCAATTCTATTGTTTATTTCTCCGTTTCTCAGTTACCTCGCTCCCCGGTGACTGGGCAGCCTAAATTTTCACAAATCCAATAGGAATCATTGATATTCCTATAGAATGAATAGGAGCTTGTTCCGCCTCTTTATTGATAAACTGTGGCAGTGGACCCCACACTAGGCAACCTGTATTTAATTTTAATTTTAACATTCAAGTCTCTAACATTTTCGCAATCAGTATTGTTGATGTTGCAGAAACCACAAACATTTGTTTACGCAAAGATATAGCATCTATAGAGTCGCAATAAAAACATCTGCTATGTGTAATTAATCGATAATTCATATCATGGTGGCTTTAATATCCGCGTCACGTCCTATTCTTCTACGCTGAACTTCTTTGTATTGCAAGCCACGGTTAGCGCTCATAGTTGCCTTACAGGATGTACATGCATAATCCAAAAAGGCGCTAAGCACGTTGCGGCCAGGTAACCTAATAGCATAGTTTGTCTCATAAGTCATAATGTAACCTCGAGCTGACAATGAATGTATCAGTTAAGAGATTAGAGTGTCCTTTGATAAAGATTGTCCGAGTGCGGAATACAGCGCAGCATGCTAATTTTATTTCTATTTGATTAAAATAAGATAGCATTTTGGATACAGGCACTATGTCACTTGCATTCTTCGAAATATTAAAGTAATAATAGTGACTAGCATGTTAATATAGACATCAATAGAATTACCTACGATAGGCACTTCACACAACAGGTACTTACTATATTATATTGCCCACTTTATGTTGCAATGCCCATTGGGATTTGGGCCATTGCCTAAGTAAAGTATCCAATGAACTTTTTTCTGAGGACTACATCCAAATTACAATAATGTTTTTTATATAAGAATAAATATTATTCAAATTTTTGTTATGCGTTTACGGCAAGATATTATGCCGTCTCTGGTAAAGTCATTATATTATTATTATTATCTTGCCATGTATCAACGGAAACAGCAAAACTGCTATATAAATAGTATAGTAGCTAATATATTATCAAGATACCACCGAGATAGAGGTCTAGTGAAATTGACTAATGATCGTACATGGACCTCCGCCCGGCCGCCGTGCGCTGCTCCGCACAGAGGAAACCAATTCGCAATCGCAATTGCATTTAAGAGCAATAAATTTTGAATGAACAGGACTTCTAGTAAATCTCATCAATACATAATTCATAGGATCATTAAATGAACTTATTCATTTTTGTGCTTATGAATAAGAATTAGAACTTTTATTACCAGGGTGCCTCTGCGGCATCACATGGCTTTTATAAGATTGTCTCGCATCCGAACTACACAATTAATAATAATTCGTTTTTAATTGTTGGCTTTGCGAATCATCTTCACTTTATCTTTTTTTGTTAGTCCATCTAGGTATCTTTGTTTGTTAGTCCATAAATAAAGATATAATTCATTGTAATGTAGGGTTCGTGTATTCGTATCGGATAACGTACCTACATAAAACTTGTATCGTTATATATGAATTCACCTTTCCAACATCGTCAGCGCATCACCTTTCCGACATTCACATTTTTTTTTGTTTATAAAATCCTTTGATAAAAACAGTTTCAGACCTCATTCACTCTTATGTAAACCGAGAAATGTAAAGCAGACACCAATTTGTTATGAAAAAGCCGTTTAAAGTTTGAAGGTGTTAATAGCAAGTTTGTGTTAAGTTCGCTCTACTTATGAAAATAGCACAGCGGATAAACTGTTCTACAGTATTCGGCCGATAAGATAATAAACATCATAAACGAATTCTCCGAGCATGTAAGTAATCAGAAATGTGCATGGGCGTCTGCACTTCACATTTCGTTACTACTTTCATCATGTATGGGCGAGAACCAATAAAACCATTCACTCCAGTGTGCTAGTATGTACACTGAATTGCATTGCTGACGTTTTCAACACGTGTCACGTTAAGTTGTTTGTATTTCAAATGTAGTTATTCATCGGCTTACCTAAAATATAGATTACTAAAAAAGTGGCTAAACAGAAAACCAAAGAGAATCGAAATTAACCGTTTTTTGTCTCACCCGATATTTGCAAAGTTTCATATGAAACAATATGTGATAATCCGAGCGACGGAGAGTAACTTATAATGAAGCAAAGCTACGTTAGTTTGAAAACTCGTGCTTAGCCTACGGAAGACTAGTTAGAGTAATAACTAATAAGTCATAGGTACATAAATTCTTTCAAAAATTTGACTCATAATATAATAGGTACGCTGCCTAGTCAAGAAGACATCATAATATTGAGCGTTACTAAAAACAAATACCTACCTAGTCATTTTCCAATATGAATGTATTATTTGAGTAAGTAAGATCGAAAATCGGTTTGTTTACACGATTTTCAACTCAGAGAAATCGATATAGGTAGTCTTGGAGAGAGCATGAATACTAATAACTTGGCTACTCTAGCGTAAGTAAACTTAACACGAAGGTACGTAAAATTGCTGCTAATGGTGTGTCTTGTCAAGTGATAACTTGACACTTAAGAGGATATTAAAATTATTAAAATGATAAACATAATGACGATAAATATTCTATCATCTACCTCTGAAGTGCCTATCTAAATCAATTGGCATACAAAAATAAAATGAAACACTAAAGCTTGGAAATTTCAGAAGTTTTTATAATATTGTCACTCAAATACAATCTAATATTATGTACTGACCTTTAACCTTACTCACATTTCTTTATTTTATAATCGTACCTAATAGTTACAGTAGTTTTTTTCTTGATAGCTAAACAACGAGTAGTTATTCCTTTTAAATAGTATTTCTGTGTTATCTTCATAGAGGCCCTTATAATAAAACGATTCTGTGATATTGTATTTTGCTGTACTGATAAACGTTATCGCGTATATCATTTAAAGCAGTGTTCACAAGTATACACGCTGTGCAAACAGAGGCCAAGGGCAATTGAGGCACGTATTAGCGAGCGATTGCCTCCGCAGATTACTAACGACCTAACGGATCCCGTGTTTTTATTTCCCGCCTGTTCTCGTCTATTGTTCTCGTCTATTTGTCTATTTTCGTTTCAGCATGCGCACGTAGAGATATATCTCTCTACCCTTGTCGCTCTCTTTTCTCTGCGTGGATCAGAAAGAGAAAAGAGAGCGACAAAAGTCATACAAAAGTAGAGAGACATATCTCTACGCGCGCATACTAGCCCTGCAGGACACAAGCATTTTGTCTGGTACATAACGTTCCGAGTTACCCGCCCACTATCTTAAATTCTTGCATATTAATCTCATGCGAAACGTATTGTTACAGATGAAACAGTTAGATAAGCAGTGAACAAGCAAGATGTATGATGTACCTACCTATGTATAATTTATCCCTCTCAAGATTAGGCTGCAAAATCCCTAAACCTTACAAACATAAATTATAGTTTCCGAGACCTTCAAGTAGCAGCTAGATTCTATCCTTATAGGAGCTCTAAGCTAGAGATTATACTTATCCCTTGGAGTGGCGTGTAAAATAAGGATATTATTACTTTTCATTTTAAAGTCAACGTAAATGTTACATCATATGTATATTATATGGTGGAAAAACCCTATGAGCATGAGCTGATATGGTGATTTGCATCTTTAGTGTTATAAATACTTAAAACATCTATGGAATCACAATCTCCAGAAAACGCCGTAGCTTCATTATCACCAGTCTAGCTAATAATTGCTAGACTTAGAGCATAATTAGCTAAAATATCATATTAATAATATTAAATAATCAAAATCAAGTCGTCTAAAGTGTTTTTTGTTTTTATGATGAACTTACGTGAAGCATTATTTACAATTAAAATAAAGACCAAAGATAAATGAGGCACTCTATTGGTGCCTCGGATAGCAAACGACCTTCCAAATTACTTAACTACGTGTTTCAATTACTATCCGACAATTCCTATGTTTTAGCTATTTGGCTTTGTGGAGTCAAAATATATAAGGGTAACTTTTTATCTAACACCTTAAGAGGTATTTTAATTTTTGAAATGCTGCCACATTTACATTAAATATGTTTCAAAAGATCAAATATTTTCTTCTAATATATTACTCACTGGATGAAATAGATCAAGGACAATTTATCACAACGCTTGCGTTAATTAAGGATCGCAATTAGTACTACCTAGCAAGTCAAGTCAAGAGCTACAAGTCTGTATAGGTTTTTCGACAGCAATTACATTTATAGCATAATTTGAACATATTATACATAGTTATATACCTATTAGTAGATATTATAATATTCACCGCTTACCATATTATATTCGCCATGCGAGAGTCTAGTTGCTAAAAAAATCTTAAAATAGGCTCTATCGTTTCATTGCTATCTATAATACTCGTACATTGTATTTACAATACGTGAAAATTCTGAGTGTTCTTAGATTTTTTCCACTGATTCTCTAATTTCAAATCACACAATAATATTATGCTTTCCTTTTTTGATTTGAGTTTCTTTTTGATATGAGTAGCAACAGTTTCAAATACTTTGAGCTCAGAAGGTATTTTTTCTAATTAAATAACATAAATATTGATTCGTAAATTATTTATTAAGGTAGGTTCGCGAAGTAGAATGTGAAATTGAATCTACTACTAGTATAAAATGCGAAGTAGGCAGGTCCAACTATTGAATGACATTATTACAGGTAATACGCGTAGATAATCTTGTTCCCATACATTCCTAAGGCTTCAATTTAATACATTGACTCACAATTGGCACCTACAATAAAATAGTGTTTTAATAGAAAGGGGCTTGAAACAGGACAGTTGGTTTATAACTTGTTGAGTTCTTGAAGAAAGCAAGACAAAAATATCTGCCGTAATACTTTCTACTGTTATATAAAGGTGTAATTAAAGTACTCTAATATTGTGTGGGTTTGTACTTATAAGGGAGACGCTTGCCAACGGAAGGCCGGTAACCATTCGAATTTTATGTAAGACTCATACTAGTAGATGGATATTCTTTTTAAAGTTGCGTAGCAAGACTGAACCCTTATACTTTTATGTCTGGCTGTCCGTCATTTAAGTATAGCCCTTTTTCGCAGGAAAGAAAAGGAACTTGAAAAAACTTTAGAAAAAACAAAGACCAATTAAGTCCGTATTTAAACCGTAACTTTTAGATATTGTTAACTTGGAAAGACTGTTGCAAGTCAACAAAATCTAAAAATTACATTCATGCAATATGTACGTACTTTTCCGTAAAACTTTAAATCCCCTATAAATCTACATTTGCCTTCCAAAGTCAGTCAGACGAAGATGAATTCGAAACTATAATTTACAATCACTTTCTTGGATGACGTATTTTCAGGAATAACATTTCGGATTGTTCGCTCCACCATATTCCTTGAATAGGTACCTACGTGGTAATCGGCATGGTTTCTGCGTTTATTTCTTGCCTAATAACAAGCAACGTGTACATGGTAATTTAGTACGTACAGCATCACTGTTTAGGTAACCTATGTAAATTTTCGTTTGGCTAGTAATAAAACTGTTTGCCTTACACGTGTGCAGAAGAGCTCGAATGAGTAAACACGTTGAGCTACACATAGCCAAGGCACGATCTCGATTGGAAGGACTTGGACTTATTGGTTATTCTAGCTTCCAATAGTCAGGGACAGAAACTAGGTAAATAGGTATCTTCCAACATTAAAAGTAAGTATTAAGAAGTTGAACGTCTGAAATAATTTGTAAATAACGTAAGGGTTACCAATCTATTTTTTTAAAACTTAAACAGTTAGTGCCTGAGGACCGCTTGTGATCCAAGCGTATGACGTCAGAAGTTGTATTTCGCTCGTCGAATGCTCTGTCAGCGTGTGCTATTGCGCTGGTGACACCATCTATTGTCAGCGATCGAAGACCGCTACAACCTAACCTAAACGGTTTAAATATCTAGATTTGTGCATACCTATGTCTATCAATTATCAAAATATGACATGAGGTAATTTAACTCTACGTACCTATCATCAACCTATCATCGTTCGAAATGCACTAGCTGAAAATGCATTAGGTACTTATACAGTTCTTCAGCACTGTTAGTAAAATCTAATAGTGTAAGCGAGACGGATGTACAACAAACAATGCAACGCCTACGCATTTAAAAACCATGTTTCAGATGAGGTATGTTTCTAGAGGCACTGTAGGCATCTAGTTACTTAAGTATAATTGTACGATTAACTTTATGTTTTCAATTTTCTTTTTCTTTAGTCGCCTCCCCGACTAGCAGAGTTGGTCAGCTAGTTAATAGTTCCTAAGTAGCTATAGGTACCTATTATGTCAATTGTGGTGTAGTGTGTACCTACCGTCTTCAACGAATTGAAATAGGTAATATACTTGCGTGTATTGTAGTCAATGTAATAAAGTTAAATTTACCATCTAGGTACGCAATAATATTGTCAAGGTTAAATTAGATAGTTCAAAACTGAATCAAAGGTCATGGTAAGAAACCGGTTGAAATATAAACTTGCAAGTTCAGACAATATTAAAGAAATATCTTCAGTCATCGATTGATAAGTGATAACCTTGCCTTGCAATTTATTTCGCCCACCAACCGGCGACGACGTCGAGGCACCGCGCCGCGTAAAAAATGCGAAAAAAAACGCTTATCACTTATCAGACGCTGACGTTACGCGGTAACTTGATGATAACGATGGTAATAATATGCTGATAGTACAAAAACTTCAAGGACTTCAGCATGTCTAATACAATAATGAGATACATGGTACAAGTAATACATGAGAGAACTACTTTAAAAAAAAATTGAATTTTGTGGGCACACCCGTCGTGTCGCCCCTTAATGTAACCCATTATGACTCTACCAAAAAAAGGCAACAGCCACATTGAGATACTATGTACTAATGAACAGCCGTGATAAAACAAATAAACCTATTAATAAATAACCAACAAAACAAAAGTACGAAAATTAAGCATATCGAGATAAATCTAGTAAAGTAGGTAATAGGTACCTGTAGCATTTATCGAAATACCTAAGTTGAAATATGACGACTCTAGAATTAACCCTTCCTTCCGAAATATGCTATATGAGCAACGAATATATTTAAATGTATAATTGCTAAGAGTAAGTAGAGGAATGGTAATTGGCATAGATGGGACTGGTGGTATCATCTACTGACTACCTACTCAAATATTATATTGTTAGATAAATAATATATTAATAATTATTATACTTAAGCATGATGAAAGGAATTGGCAGAAAGTTTCCATAATTGTTTGAGTTTTCCTTTTCAGTGATAGGTTACAGATAAGCAGGTAAGTGGAGGTACCTCATCTTTGAAAGGGTCGTCAGATTGCGACACGCGTCTCTGTTTGTCGGCGCTGAATGACAGTCTCCTCTTGAACAACTTCATCTCAGTACGCCACTTCGCGAACCGCCTCGCGCCTCACAACCGCGTCATTATTTATTACTTGTGGCGATTCAACTTTGTATATAAACTGAATGAACTTACACGTAACTTATACGAGATTTTTTTTAAACTAATGTTCATCACTTTTGCAATAATCTAACTTAAATTTATCTGTTAGTTTATTTAAATGCTTGTTTATCATTTTTCGCGCCATCTAGATTCTAGTTGGTGCACTCGTGAAGTGCGAAGGTCTTTACCGGCGCATGCTCGTTGGTCGGTCGAGTGCGGTTGGGTCGCGCGCCGGCCGCGCACTGCTCGACGAACGGGCGAGTTTCGAGACTTGGGAAGTTGGGTGTTTGATGTTCGCGACACAATTGTTCTGCCCGGTAGACCGCGCGACCGCTGTCACCTTCACAAGATCACAACCCGCATGCATTGGCCATTGATGCCCGAGCCCCGACTCCAACAGTTCCCATATCTTCCCCCATGCTTTAACACCTCAACGACTAACGACCACAAGCGACTTATGAGTACACGTCTTACAAGACAGTAAAATAACAATAAAATGATGTAATGCTTGCAGTGTAGGGTAAAAGAAGTCTTTGGGTAAAACTAAAAAATCCAATAACACAACAAGTTCGTAGATTGCCTCTACAATAATACATAGATCTTCAGGCATTTTAAAGCTCACTAAGTATGGCTATTGGCTAAATGGCTATACATTTTTGGATGCCTATGGGCTATGGACAAATTCGTAGGGTCCTGGCATCGCTAATTATTTCCTGTAGGAAAGAACTTTACAACAGTAGTCAGTAAATAATACCTACCATTTTCTTATTAGCAATTCATTCTAGCAAGTCTTTTCAATGTCTTCTAGTACCCAGTAGGCAGTAACACGGACACCTTCATGACATCTATTGTATAATCTATAAACTCTGTCTCAAACAGTTCCTACAATCGTTTCTCCGAAATAATTGATTACCATACACTTCAAGAACACAAGCAACTACCTATTCGTTTCACAACAAGTTGACGATTAAAAAAATTGAATTTGAGGCAACTACGTAAGTTGCAATAGTTCTAGAAGCTACATGTCTTAAATATGAATTACATGGATGAATATAAGGAATGAATAATGATAACGTATTTAAAGGACACACCAAAACCCAAAAGTAACCATCCGAAGCATTCGTATTTCTATTTCAGTACTGAAAAGCTTTGGCTTTTGTGCTCTATGACTTTAGTGAGTGTGTTATCGAGAATGGAATTAATGCAGGGATAATAACATCCGTAGTTACCGTAAACAACATTCTAAAGTTGGACCAGTCGACAGGTCTGCGTTTGACATTTATGTCAATTGCAGGAACATACGAGAACATGTGTTATAACAATCATGCTGTAGTCTGGTTACTGTATTATAAACATTCACTGATTTCATTTTGTTCATTAGAGTAATCTGTTATCTTCTTTCTATCTAGTTATCTTTCAACTATTATATACATATAGATCTTCTATACAAATCATTTTTACAAAATATTTCGTGGCAAATACTTTTGTACTTTCGTCATTGATGTTTCTTACCTATCAATCTGTAAAAAAAATTGTAACCTGTTTCTCTGTAAACTGTTCTGTTGTAAACTCTTATAGGTAAGACTTAAATCCATTACTGACGTTAATCAAATAAATAGCTTCGCTCAGTAGTTTTACTACTGGCCAATAGATGGTAGCAGGAGTCATATTTTCAGGTTTTGTTTGGTAAATTCGACATTTTCAAAAAATGAAACCTAGCTAGATCGATTTATCGCTCCTAAAAACCCCTGTATACTCATGAAAATCGTTCGAGCCGTTTCCGAGATTCAAATTATATAGAAATATATTATATTATATACAAGAATTCTAGTTTAAAGGTATAGGATAGGATACATAATATATTATTTTCTATTTTACAGAGACAAAAAATCTAATCCATCATTTTGCGATATGTTACGTTGATGGAAGAGAAAGTGAACACTTTATCTTGCAGTAAACCGCGTTCTGACAAATGGGACGTATTTAAGGCTAAACGGCGATATAGCGAATTGCGGGGCTCGTTTTAGGCAATTTCCTAGACGGCAGGGCATAGTCATTAACATCTACACTCTAACTCGTGAAAGAGGTTTGCACAGTACTGGTTACAATGGCTTTTACGATTTAAATCTTTGGCTTTTACTACATTCAGCATAGAAAACGTGTTTTATTATTATAATTTTCTAATCCTACAATGCTACCGTCATGTTGTAATTAGCGAGTCATTGTTGTGAGAGCTTCTTTACTCGGGTTAAAATAGTAAAACGATACTAAAAGTGCAGTCGCAGCCACTAGCCTTATTTTAGGTATCTATTCTCATTTTATTATCAAGAATAGAATACCTAACTGTCATTCTCAAATTATTATTTATACCAACGTAAATAAGCCTCACCAGAGCTTTTTTTTGTATTTAGCTGCCTTTATACCTAGCCAATGATTTTCTTGTTGATATACCTAACTTATTTTAGTAGTTTCTAAAGACGAAACACATAATAGAGCAAAAAAACATTTATTTGTATGTTGATCATTAAATTCCTATCTATTTTACTTACCGGTCTCTTCATGCCTATTTAAAACTATATTTTTAATAATGCCTAGTACAATGTACAATGCTAGTAAATTATTAAGTAAAATTCCTGTATCCATACGAAGAATAGTTTCATGTACTTCGTAGGTCATCACTGATCACTCATCAATCACCGGACATTGTTTTGTGTTATAGCAAAATGCTTTCGCTGTAACATTCGGTACAAGACGCTCAGGCCGTGACATTTGTTGGATGGTTGCGAATATTTCATTGCAGGCAATAAAGCATAATGTATTGCGCTGTCTTCCACTCTGAGCTACGTAGTAATTTGTTTCTATGATAAGACACAATTGTGTATATACATCTTGATCAATATCGTATTCATAATAATAATTGCATTCGTTTCAAGTATTCTGTCTGAAACTTTAACGCTTATGTCACCAATGTTATTGAAAATACATAGTATTTGCCTTAAAATGTATCGTTAAATATGTCGAAATAGTTTAGTTGACAATAGATTTCCATGGAATTTTACAAAGTTAACACCTGTTTTAATTAAATAAGATAGTCATTAGTAACTTTGTGATTTATGCACAAAATATTTTTGATTTGAGTTGAGCTTATCTTGAATGATGTCTAAATTACAGCACATTATATCGGCCTAATCCTCTTCAACACAAGTTTTTGCGACACTACTCATCTTATTTCTCTCGGTTAGTCTCATCAAGGCCAGACATCTCGAGAAAGTTAAGTTTTCTCTCACCTTGTGACGACAAATCACCTGAGATTATGACAATATCGACTCCGACATTTTCAGAATATTTTTTCTAAAGATCACAATTAATAATAATAATAATATAATTATAGGTAATTATAATCGCTTGCATCGCTTGGTAATTATTATTATATTATGGATATAAATAATCTTATTTAAATATATTTTAGCTAGAGTTAAAAGATATATAGTGAATTATCCTTTATTTATTTTAGGATGGTACTCCAAGTGTGAGATCTACGAACCTGCTAAACCTGACAAAAACTTGACTTTCCAAAAAGTTAAATTATTCCGTAAGTACCTATTCCTTTTCACAACAATCCAACCATTTAATTCCTGACCCTCCAGAAATTATATCAATAAAAGTATAGGTTGTTTAGGCTTGTATTTCTCGGTAAGAAAAAAGTAAGGTTTGGTTAGTCCGAGGTACTGTTTGTTCAAACTCACAACCATCTCACAGTACACAGGAAGGGAAGCGTGGAGTCGGGAATGCAGTGCCACGTCAGTGTGAACCCGTTAATGTTTGGACTGTGTTTATCATGTCTAAATCCTTGGTTTTAGTTCTTCTCAAGTTTCTTACAATGGTTTATATCTATGTATGGATTATGAATTGACCATTTTGAAATAAAATGTAGCCCACACTATGCCAGATTTCAGAGTAATTTTTTTTAAACGAAACAAATAACATTTGAATTAAAAAATATTTGAATTCCTAATTGTTTGTTAGTGTTTCAACTGTTTTCAAACTAAGGTTTTAAAAAGGAGATGGAGACGGTAAAAAATGGGTAATATTGGAATAAGTCAGGTCCAAGTTCACCGTGGAATTAATGCAGCAAAAATTGGTCGGAATATCAGTGCCGTATTTTGAAAGAATATGACTAATCAACGAAAAGAAATCTCGGAATACATAGATAGATAGATAATTATAGTAGTGACTAAACTGCTGTTCTTATGAGAATATTTTAACCGATCTAAGTAATATGATATTATTTTTTATTTCCACGCTGAAATGCTAGAGATCCTCAGCAGTCACAAGAGCTGCACATTCAAAGGCCTATAAAACTTCCTAGGCAAGAATGAAGTTTGTCTACTTGACGAAAATTCGCATAAATTATTTTAAATAAACAACTGCAACACGCAAAACTAACTAACACTAAACTAAATAAATACCTACTTTAAGAGAATATATACCTTGGTATATGCAAATACTTGTATAATTATTGATAATTTATGTACTATCTACTATTAATAAAATAACAATAGGAGTGTAGCAAGGGCCTTCTTCACTCACGATTTTGCTATTTACACGGACCTTTCAAAACACAATAACTGCAAATAAACATGCGGCACATAATATAGGAATGTACCTACGAAAAGCTATGTACGGAACTCTTGAAAAAAATTTAAAAGTTCTTCACCCTTTTTATTGCGTTTAAACAGATTGGGTCACCGCGGAAGCAAATTATATAAAAACAAATTGAGACCACTAATTGTGACAAACGGGCATTTTCATTAAAGTGCAAATTAAAGAGACAAACAATAAATGAAATACCTACGAGTATATTGTAACCACAATCAATTTCGTTTAATCTTGGGAGTGATATCGAAATTAATTGGATTTTCTGTTGAGCACTCGCGGATTATAATTTCAGCAAACAGCATAATATCTACCTGCCTATACCTACTGGTACATGACACTCTTCGCGAATAAGTACTTAGTTCTTAATTCTTATAATAGTACTGATTTTATTTTTGCCCTTCTCACTCTTAGATACGAATAGGTACGTTGGTGGGTGTCACATGCAGCGTTGCGGAAGAATATTGAAACAGAAAAACGACGTTTCACCTAATTCCTAAAAACTAAGCCCGTTATCAAATCCGTTCTGAGTCAGAACTTCTAAACGATTTTGTATATGATTATTACCGACACATTAAAACATAAATTACAATTATATCAATTGCAGCTTCCGATAAAAATTTTCTTTGAAATTTTAATATTGCATTTATTTATTTTAGTGAAATGTGAAAAGGGGTTCAAAAGTATTATAAAAAAAGTAATTTAACGTTTCGAAACATGTGAAATCGCCATGCCACTTATAAAACTTAGAAAATTAACCACATAGAAAATAAGATTATTACAATTTCCCTGTTAATATCTTACTAATCTTTTTTTACATAATAAGTACCGAGAATATTTCTAATGTTTTACCGATGATTTGGTGAAGACGCCAATTTTCATACAAGAATCGGCATTCTCCTTTAAAACATAGATAGTGGAAAACCTGGATTAACACAAAGGCTACTATTTATTCCGAAAAAATCCACCGTTCCCACGAGATTAGTGAAAAACCGAAAATCACGCGAGCGGAGCCACGGGCAACAGCTAGTATTATAATATATATAAATAATACAATCGAGCACAGCCCCAAATATTTGCAATAGATATCCGTGGGAGGTTCACTGTAAAATCTCCGCAGAATTGGCCGGCTCCGACAGCTCAATAGTACCCGACACCTGAAACAAACATCGAGTTGCTGTACTGGCCTTTCGTGATAAGTGATTATACTCAACGCCAAACTTCTAGTCCAAACTGAACAGGAGGCAATAGCAAAATATTAATAATAATAAGTGATTATAGTGAATGGCTGGACATTCTACAACATTGACGGAAGATCGACGCGACGTTCAAAATTCGAATGCAGTGCCACATTTTCGTCGGCTTTCGTGAGCCTAAATACCAAATATTCTGGTGCGAGCTCCAACAGCGGCGGCAACACAGGTTGCTTCAATTTCATAACTTTTATATAATATTATAATCCATCTCTTATGATTTGTGAATATTGTATAAGTACTTTTTTATAAGTGTCTTCAGAGCACGCGAATTATTTATCTCATGTAGCGCAACTCGCTTACATAGGTACTTACAAATTGGTAGTGGAACTAATGGAATTCGGCATTCCCAAAAAGTTGTACATTTTAATTATTTTTTAAATCCATTATCAATACGTAAAATATCGGTGTCGGAGTGATCGGTAAAATTCAATCCCTAAAAATATTCGACTTGCTTTTAAAACGCCCCAAATGTAGGCAGTGGGAACATCAGCTATTAAATGTCGAACTTTGGAAAATCTTTAACCGGCTAGTTATCTTATCAGAAAATTATTGGAACAATTTAAGAAGTTTAAATGAATTATTAGTCTTAATTGTATTGGCCAAAATATGCAAAAATAAATTAAATAATATTCAACAAAATATATAAATATTTGTCAAGAAAGAAATTTGTAACTAGGTATATTCAATAAGTTTGATGAATTAAATTTGTAATCTATAAGTTTAAAAATAATTAATTAATTATACTATAGTCCGTGTCGAAAACCGATATAACGGAAGGAAAGTAAACCATAATTCAGTAAGTAGGCCAATAGTGCCCGAGAGAAAAGAAGAATAGCGCAATATCAAAGTTCTACAGCTCAATGGTTGGCTCTAAGAGCGAATCGAAACGTCACAGGTTCACAGGATCCCGCCCCGTTCGCGTATTGTCGTAACTCGTAATTTACCACTCCAGCAGAGCTAGCTAGCATGGGAAGAGGACTATTTGCTCCAGTGGGAAAGGACAAAATTTTAAACTTAGAAGGGGCTTCTAAGTTTTTACCAATCTCCAGAGCATGGGCGCATAGGTGAAGATAAATCCCACCTACTAGGGGTTACATATTATAATTATGAGGTATATGTACCTATGTACCTACGTACACGTGAAATGTCAAACGTCTCCTATTCCTCTTTGGTCAAGTTTTAGCAGTCATTTTTACAGTCTGAGGATATCGGTAGAATAAGTTTTAATGATTTCAGTGGAGCCACAATATACCAAAAGAAAGCCGCGGGCGTGGTACGTCATAAAATAACATGATTAATATTCTTCACAAAAAACTGTTTTGTAAAAAAATCATAAGACGCTTTACCACACACAAACCACAGGTTCTTAATGCAATTTACAAATTCGGAACTTTCGTATTACTTTTCTTCTCTTGTACTATGAAATCTTGTTTGTTGAGAAAAATGGTTTCGCACGTTTCCAACTCAATTTTCCTTATAGGTTTTGATAAATGATTTTGCGGTAAATGACCGTAACTTTTGATGGTTGGATGTATCCAAGGGACCATAGAAATTAATAGGTATCCGTTCCCAAGGAAAAGCGCTATAATGGCTGGCAGTAAACGGACAACAAAATCCCATACCTTTAAACGAGCAATTCTTGTATATACCTATGTATATTTCTATATAATCTGAATCTCGGAAACGGCTCGAACAATTTTCATGAAATTTAGTATACGGGGGGCAATAAATCGATCTAGCTAGTATTTATTTTTAGAAAATGTCGAATTTACCAAAAAAAATATGACTCCTGCCGGGTATCTATTGGTAAATATTATAGTAATAATAACGAGCAAAGCTCGGTCACCCAGATATTAATCCTATAAAAGTATAAAGTTTCCCAAAAAAACAGTCGTTACCAAAAGACAAAAATATATTAAAATATCCTTAGTATTTCAATCCTCAGATCTGCAAAATAACCCCTCAATATTGGAAATTCTAGGATCGTGCTCCATCGTAAAGTTTACCGATTGAAGTCAATTTATATGTAGAGAGATAGTGTACAAAAATTCTCTACGGGTAATAGTTTAGAATAATCATTTTGTTTGCTGCAACCGCATCGCTAGACCCTTTGATGTTAGTCTAACTTTGTAATCAATAAGCGACCTTTGACCGGTACGGGTCAGGTATTTTGTACCTATTCAATTTCCCCCATACGCTGGAATTGTTTTGCTGTTCATTCAAATAGCCAACCATAAGATAACTCTTATAGAAAAGATAAACTTGAAAAATAGACTCTATGGTTAATGTAGATACCGAACCGTGTACCATACCTAATTGTTATTTAGTTATACCGTTTAGTATCGTTTTGTGTCCACTATTAGATATATTTTTTTGTGGTTATAAATGTGATTTCATTTGTAACTTTAACCGTTTACGCAGCATTAGCAACAGAACCTCAAAAGGAAAAATTATTCCTCCCTTTTTGACAACATTTTTAGGGTTCCATACCAAAATGGTAAAAATGGAACCCATAAGATGAGACTTTCTCCGTCCGTCCGTCTGTCCGTCCGTCCGTCCTTCTGTCACACTCGATTATTTCAGTAACTATTTAAGCTATCGACCTAAAATTTGGAACAGTTGTAATCTATCTAGTTCTAAATTGGAATAGTTCCTGAGATTAGCGCTTTCAAACAAACAAACTCTTCCCCTTTAAAATATAGAGGTAGGAGATGTAATCAGCCAAAGTCAAAGCGCGAAGCAAAACTGCCGTACCATCTTTACAGGAACCATTTCGCCGCATTTTCGGGCTCCTATTTGAGAACCTCTGGATAAGACCAGAACGCTGAAATTTTCGCTATCCAGTAAGCTATAATCACATACTTAAAACCCAAAATTTCAAGTCTGTAGGTCATATAGTTCCGAAGTTATGCGAAAGCAAAGTTTCGCATTTTCGACACTGACTGACTGACTCACTCATGATCATCAAAATAGAACTAGTACTTCCCATAAACTCAGAGAGCTGAAATTTGGTACAGAGTTAGGGTTTAATGGCCACATAAAGGGAAAACTATAAAAACTAGGATAATCGAAGATCTGGAGTACCTGGTGATCACTGCATTAATAACTTTGTAATTCCATATAAATTATATGAGATTACAAAGTTATTTATGCAGTTAATGTATCTAGAAAAACGGACAGAAATATTTTGTAATATTTTGAAGTTTCTACAAAAAGAAGTGAAATCCCACCAAAAACATTCTGTAAAAACTAGCCAAAGTCAAAATGGAGCTGCTTGTTTATCTCTAAAAAGTACTGAAATCTAGACAAAGTCGTGCCAAGTCAAAGGTTCCTTACTGCGATTTCTTTATTATTATAGTTAATGTTGTGTGACTTGGCCGTTCAAGACCAAGAACCGCTACTCATTGACGATGAATTCTGGCGACAGATTGGTGCAATGGTGTCATGGAGCACCTGGTTTGAACCCTTGTGTACCCTTCAACGGCCAAGTCACGCAACATTAACTATAATAATAAAGAAATCGCAGTAAGGAACCTTTGACTTGGCACGACTTTGTCTAGATTTCAGTACTTTTTAGAGATAAACAAGCAGCTCCATTTTGACTTTGGCTAGTTTTTACAGAATGTTTTTGGTGGGATTGCCTTTACCGGGTATCGAACTATCGAACTTGAGATCTTCAAAGTTCATAAAGTTGCGATATTTATGTACATTTATGTACTCCCCAGTTGTAATGTTAGGAACATTGCTCGAAATGGTTTATTAATATTGTGTGCGAGCTGTAATATTTGGCGCAATAAGGTCACTTTAAACAGACCCTGGCCACCAGCCAGCGTACGGCAAAACTGGGCTACGGACAGTTTATCTGTATTTTATTAGCTCAATGTTATATCATGCGATTAATTTTGTTATCTCGAGTTTGTTTACGATACTTTAAAAGTAACATCAAGCAACTCAACGAGTAAACACCGCACAATCTCACAAAATTGCCGCTTCGCTTTGAGTTGAAAGTTGGTTAAATTCCCCAAAAGATTCATTGGTAAACAACTTTACTCATAACTATTTTTCTCCCCTTTAGGAGTTCAATTTACAAAACTCCTTTCTTAGCAGACTTTAGGTCCAACTGTGACCTTACCTTATAATATTAGGTATCGATGTATGCCTTTTTCATTCAGTGATTTGAGATAAATAATATTATGTTGGTAGAATGACGGACTGACTGACTGATTGGACGGAAGTAACATTGTACGAAACGTAACTTGCGTTTTTTGAAGTACTCTTGTCTCTTACTCTATTTTTATGGTTCTGTACACAATGGATAAAAAACGGGACCCTATTACTAAGACTTCGCCGTCCGTCCGTTCGTCGTATTGAAAATGGGTCCTCATAGTCTCGGTCTGCGAGCCTGTTTCGCAAAAAGTTAAACATATTTACGATCGATGTCCGTATGAACGCAATAAGGTTCCATTAGTTACGTTTTTGGCGAGGGATCCTAAAGAATCCGCACATTTAATCAAATTGTCGAAATATTCGTTACATTGCCCCTTATTCAGACTGGTCAACATTTTTAAGGTATCTACAGTGGCATCAACTGTGAAAGCTGCAAACTATGCCATGCTCCGTTTTCCCGTCGATATTGCTCCCACGCGAATTCCCGTTATTTCCCGTTTCATATTTCCAAAATTAAAAGATACGGTGTTGCTTGTTCCGAGTATCTAGGTCAATGCACTTCAATTCTAGTATGTTTATCACGTCATGCTCAAAAATACTGGTGAATTATTTATGGTTCTGTAGTTATAGAATAGAATAGAATAGAAAATTCTTTATTTTATATAGGCCTAGCATACAGACGTTCTTATGAAAAGTCATTTCATTTTACACGCGTTCTTTTTATTGGTGATAACTATTTCACCACTTAAACTAAGTTTAAGAGGGTTCAAAACGCCCGGCCCTGCCACTACAAACTCAGCCGTTTTTTTGAGAATTTTCTTGTATTCGTTTTCCTATTCCATCGTGTATGTCATGTATGTTGTGACCTTACACATGGTTTCGATAAAGTACAATTTTTTAAGCGTAAGTATTGTATAGTAATTGGTGCTGAAAATTCCAACTGAACTGTTATAATTATGGTACTGGTACTGAGGTATATGGACTATAGATACCTATTTTTATGTATATGCATGGTAGGTATTGACGATGATAAATAAATGAAAAAAGAAAAACATTAGATGTTTCACCACCTTGCGATAAGTGTCGGAACTTACCTACGTCAGTGTAATTCAAAAAGTCATTTGTTTGTGTCACTTGATATAAAGTAAGGAAAGGACAAACTCTACGTTTAGGCTGTCCGGCATTTTCCGACATATCCGACATTTTATCAGAAGTTGGTTTAAATAAGCGGCGGAAGCTTGAGTCGAAAGGGTTAATAGTGGTAGGTCTTATGTCAGCAAAAATTCGTTATAGTTTTTCTTTTAAGGGCGATGGGTAGCATCCGGGCGCGAAAATTCAAATTTTATTTAGTTTTTCGCTCATAGTGGGCTAATTATACATTGAAGGTTAAAGGTAACGTGTTTTGCGGGCACAACGTTTATGTATCTACACGTTTTTAACAAAAACTCTGCTCAACAATACTCATTTACTTCATATTGGTTCCCGATAGCTCGAAATCTGGGAAACTGCAAAAAAATATCTTTCGGGTACCAATATGAGATGAGTGGGAACTTTCGAGCAAAGTTTCTATTGAAAATGTGTAGATGCATAAAAAGTAGGCCCGCAAAATGCATTGCCATAAATCTACAATGTGTAGTTAGTCTAATATTTGCGAAAAACTAAATAAAATTTGAATTTCGCGGGCTGGTAGGGCCGCAACACCTTAAGTACCTCAGCGCATTTTAAATCTATATCTAATAACGCACTTGGCCGATCTTTTTATCATGGAAACACCTTTTCATTCACCTTATTCATTCACTGTTCAAGTAGCTATTATAGTAGTGTTTACACATTGTGCACAGCTATCTCTAATAACGAAATTCTAGACGGCATTGTAGAGAAAGTGATAAATGAGCCATATAAGAGGACAAAAGCAGGTTTTATCAGTTTACCTGCGGCTTTTATACGAAATACGAATCAACCTCTGGGCGGTAATTTGTGGTTATTGTCTGTCGTGGTATCTCGCCACGTTTTCCATACCATTGTGGTGTTCTATGGCTGTCCTACAAATTGTCGTTCGAAAGTCTGTATTTACGTGTAATCTGTTTACATGTATGGATTTGAACTTTGTGAAAGCGAAATACCTTAGCCGATATTAGGAGTAGATAAACAAAAGCAACGGATTTCGAAGCAGTGTTTATGGGACAGGTTTTTCATTTTAAATATTTGCTAGGACCGCTGTAGGGACCTATACTTGCTCATGTTTATGGCAGTTTTATTTTATTGGATTCCGTATCTGGAAATTGCAAAGTCTTTGGAAAAACACTGCTTGCGTTATTGGCAGAACTTCAATAATCCAAAGCAGGCAGCCAAGCATTGGAAATGGTTGTTTCTGGAAATTCGTGGCGATCTAACTTAACAGCATAAGTTCAAAACCTAATCTATGTAAACATTTTAATTATTTACCAACAATATGTAAAGCTTGATAATGTCACTGAAAACACAAAGTTATCTTGACAATATATGTATATTATGGATACAAAAAAATCAAAAACAACTAGAAAATATTTCGGCCAAAAAAATATATCTTTATTTATTTTAATTACGTACAATATTTTCTCATTCTAATTGAAGACCAAGTTTCTATGTCTTGGTTTTCATAGAACAAAAATTTAAATCCTATTATAAGTTGTAGTTCAACACAGAAATATTTTCTGAGAACGTTAGATACGTCAAATTTCTTCGAACTCAGACCGTGGGTTCGATGAAACGTGTTCTATCTTCACTATTGCTTTTGTCGAGCAGACTGAGCGTTTATTGAATTATATCCAACCTTTTGCCATTACATCAACATAATACCGATAATATTGGCCGTATCCGGATATTTTTGTGCAGAGAATAGCAGTTTTATCTAGAGATGTGTACATCTCTTCTCGTCAACGTCTTGTTTGAAATGGATTTCAAACAAGAATGCGAGAGATTTGCGGAAAACCCAATAGGATAAAGGAACTTCCTTTATTTTTGTTTTCTTCTGATAGAAATGGTACTCGTACCAATGGAACAGAATGCAATTAGAAATTGTCAGACAATCAGTACGTGCCTCTTCTGTTTAAGGGGTTTTAACCCCAGTATTTAGTTAATTTTATTTAGTTTTTTGCAAAAAAGTAGGCTAACTATACATTGCAGGCTTATGGAAATGAGTTTTGCGAGCATAACGTTTATGCATATATATATGTTTTTAATAAAAACTTTGCTCATATTCGAATTTCGGTATATGGTGAATTTCGGGCTTGGTTCCCGAAAGATTATTTTCTGCAGTTTCCCAGATTTGGAGCTATGGTGAATCAATATGAAGGAAATAAATATTTTGCCCAAAGTTTTGATGAAAACTATGTAGATGCATAAACGTTTCGAAAGCAAAACTCATTGCCATAAGCCTACGGTGCATCGATATACCAAGGTATATCGATGATGCGATGTATAATTAGTCCACCATTAGCAAAAAACTAAATAAAATTTGAATTTTTGCGCCCGAATGATACCCACCCAAATTAATATGCATTATGCAACCTGAGAAGTACCACCACATATGCCGCAATGCCGTAAAAATAAACCTCGCACTCCACTCCCTGGACTCGACCGGCCCCATTCTAGTTACTTGATCGATTGCAGACCCCCACTTATCCGTCGCTGCTTATTAGGTCGATCAGGAAATCGCGAAGTCAAGACGGGCGTGCTTATTTTCATAGGTTTCATTCTTGATGCTCTTACGCATCTCTTGTTTAATCATTCAATACCCAGATGTAAATGGATAGGTAATAAGTAATTGAATAATGTATATTCTCAAGACAACTAAACTTGGCTTCACCGAATGGCCTATCGTTGCGAATAATAGGGATTTCATCAAACAGCTTGTCCTCGGCACTTATAGGGATTTCACCGAATGGCTTGTCCTTGCAACTTAATGGGCTTTCACCAACTAAGTTGTCCTTGCGACTTATTGGGATTTTACCAAATGGCCTGTCCTTGGTACTAATAGAGGTTTTCAAAACGGCTTGTCTTTGCGACGAATAGGGATTTCACCAAACGGCTTGTCCTTAGGACTTATAGAGATTTCACCGAAGGGCTTGTTCTTGAGACTTATATTTTACCAAACGGCTTGTCCTTGCGACTAATAGGGATTTCACCAAACGGCTTGTCCTTAGGACTAATAGGGATTTCACCGAATGAATTGTCCTTGGGACCAATAGAGATTTTGTCAAACGGCATGTCCTTGCGACTAATAGGGATTGAACCAAACGGCTTGTCTCTGAGACCAATAGGGATTTCATCAAGAGGCTTGGCCTAGCGACTTATAGGGAGTTCACCAAATGGTTTCCTATAGACAGATTTTCATTCGTTCAAGCAGTCTACTTATGTTTGTGGGTTTCGTAATGATGACAATCGCCGAAAACAGTTGTCTTAAAAACAAAACGACTCCAATTTGTCTTTGTTAGGCAGTATAATTAGGCATGCCATGTTTGTTTAAATTGCCTTTTCGAATTACATGTTAATACTTACTGCAGTTCACATTATCTACATTTTTATGGTTATTCTTGTACGAGGTTTCTGGTACCGACTCGTAACAACTTGAATTATTTTTCTTACGTTATGTTTTTAAATGTTTCGTGACGAATTATGTTGTGTGCATTTGATAAAACTATAGTTTATACCTTTCTGAAACTTTTACAAAACACAAAACAGTTTACGGTTGCGTAGAGTACCATGATAATATTATATTGATTTGATTTGATTTGACATTTTAACAACTTTTTCCTTAGTATATATACGGATTCAAACGCAGCTGAGGCAGTAGATATCTAGAATCTAGATCTACTCAAATAAATGTTGTTTTCCCACAGTAAAAAGGTTTAGTGAGTTCTGTATCTCCTCGGGAAAATTTAAGGCCGCAGCCGAATTTTTGTGACGTCACTCTCGATCCGGACGTCGATGTCGGTCGAAACCTATAATTTGAATGTCCTGCTGGGTTTCTGGGGCCTATTAGGCTGTTAGCTGTCAGTCCTCAGTGTCAGTCCGTCAAAACTGCTGCAATTTGTAAACACATGGCGATTAATTACAAACCGTGGTGGTCTCCAATCAACTTCGTTTATTGTTAAGTAGTTATTACTTCAACTTGGGTTACTTGTTACTGGCAACTCAATATCGCAGTGTAGAGTGTTTGTAATGGGTATACTTAGTTGTAATTGGTTTACATGTTGTAGCGTACTTCTATTTAGAAATACCTACATGCTACGAGTATATCTTACATATCAATTCACTTTTTCTGCAGAAAAGGTTCCTACCTCAGATCGGGACTGTGATAGCAAACAAAAAAGGCTTGGTTATATAAATAAGTATTAAGCACCGGAGTATAAATACTTATTACGGTAAGCCTACAAGAGATATAAAAAAATATTTTTTAATTGTTTACGTTTTTATTGCAATAAACATTTAAAAAAAAAAAGAAACGAAAACTAAAAAAAGGAAACAACTAAATTAACCCGTATTCGTTGAGTGTTTGCAGACATTACAAATAAATAGCCTATACAAGGTGATAGCCGTAAAACGGGATTTATTTATTGCTTTACTTATAATTTAAATGAAAGTACCAGAAATGAAAAAAGACATTAAAGATCTCTGCCTGCATGCCGCCGTGTGACCGTACGGCTCAATTCGCAGAGATGACATCGAGCGTGTTGATAAAATCCAAAATGACGTCAACATTTTCTTAATATAATCTGAAACGCGATAAATTGTGAAGGGCTTGACCAATAGACATATTATACCCTGGACAGGGCGGACGGCGCTCAAAAATGTCGCCAGTTTACTGGTGCCAAAAATGCTTGTTTTGCCACCGACAGTAAGGCCACGCTGTAGTTCGCTCGGAACTCTCAGAAGCCACCTATAGAATTTTTACAGTAAGTACTCTTGGCTTGTTCGAAAAAGGTATACGTAAATCGTTCTGATGCCCATATCCTGAGTTTCCTTATCAGTGGCTTGGCCACAATATTTTAGGTGAAATGCAATATTAAGGTCTCACAAAAGTCGTCTGATACCATCGACCAGGATGTTAAAGAATTTAACAAACTGGATCATTATTTCATATAAACATTTTGAAACGTAATAAACGCCATTTACCATATTTGTGTTAATAACACTTTTGCATGTGAAAAGCAGGTAGAGAGCCTCGTGATTGACGCAAATGTAAATACCTAAGTGGCATTAAAGCTGTCTGCTGTTTCACGTGGAAAATGATAATACATAAAATATTATCTACGCGTGATGTTTTAGCAGATTACCACTGATTTTAGTCAAAATTTTAACTTTTTCTTAAAATTTTTTTATATTTTTACCCGACTGCAAGAAGGGTTATGTTTTTCGCGCGTATCTTGTATGTACGAGTATGTATGTATGTAAATTTCTTTATGACCACGTATCTTCCAAACGGCTGGATGGATTTTGACGTTAATGGTATCGTTAGATTCGTCTCATTAACCCAAGTGTTCTTAGATAGGTTTTTGAAAATAAAAAGCAAAATGGCGGATTTTGGGCCTAAAATTGTCAGTCATTTACAAAATATTTATAACCAAACCTATCGAGTGGGGTATCAAAATGAAGGGAATGGGGTCTTACACTACTTTTGAATTTGATAAAAAATATTACTTTATTATAAACTAGGATAAAAATAATAACGTGCAGTGAAAGAAATATTAAAATCCAACGAAAATTTACAAAGTTACAGGCGTTTAAACTTTGGAGTGGGGGGATCTTCTATCCCTTTCTCGCAAAACGAAAATTTGTATGAAGCCGCACGAAGCTACTATGGCATTGGTACAGTGTGACGTCACAATTTCATGTTGCTATCTCTGTCTAATTACAAATCTTTAAATGCTTATAACTTTTTTGTTATTTGATCGATTTAATTAGTTCTTTCAGTGCACGTCATTATTTTAATTCTACTTTATAATAAAGTAATAAAAAAATTGGAGTCAAATACCCTATTACAAGGAGATTACAAAAATTAAGAAATATGTTATATGTTTCGAATTAATTTGGAATTATAAACAGGCGATCAATGCGTTCAAAATGTAATATTTGTAGTTTTTGATAGCGTTAATCTTGTATTGACCAAATGTGTGTCGTACTTTATATTGTGCATTTTTACTTGGTATATCATAGCATAAATCGATAACATAATTTAATATTATCATTAAACAATTATTTAACATCTGTACTTTCGCTACTCGCCCTAGATGGCGCTGTGTGTACTTTAAGACGCGCTCCACTTTGTCGATCAGATTTAATCTAATCACCCTAGCAAGGTAGGCTTTCTAAGCTTAAGAATTTTATTTTAGAACGGCGCGGAGTGGACACTGTCTAGATATCGTAGACGAGTAGTTCGAGATTAAAGTGGCACTGGCATCCATCATCGAATTTAATTGATTAAAAAAAATCCGGGATAAAATCCAGGTTTGCGTTTGACGACACTGTTTACAACTTTTACTTCTTCCAAGTGACTGACTGACTTGAACCGACATAATATAATATATAACCAAATATACCCACTTTACGTCTTTGACATTGTGTAGATAAAAGTGCTTAGGTTTCGCTCGTAAAGTGTGGCAACTAAAAAGCTTGAAATAAAATAAATAATTTAAAAAATCAAAAAACCCGACTGCAAAAATGTCAACTAAAATGCAATAACTTAAAAGACTGAAACAAGGCGGACAACGAAAACAAAATTATAGTAAACTTAAAACGATGCAATTTTTACTTCATTTTAACAAACAACATTATGAGCTGAAAGCTTTAGTTAAATTTTCGCATTCAATTTAAAAATAAAGCAGGCGGGACCTATTAATTTTCTCTATGTTAATTTATAATTTGCGAAAATAGGTCCCGCCTTCTATATTTTTAAATTGAATGCGAAAATTTAACTAAAGCTTTCAGCTCATAATGTTGTTTGTTAAAATGAAGTAAAAATTGCATCGTTTTAAGTTTATTATAATTTTGTTTTCGTTGTCCGCCTTGTTTCAGTCTTTAAGTTATTGCATTTTAGTTGACATTTTTGCAGTCGGGTTTTTTGATTTTTTAAATTATTTATTTTATCAATTGAATTTATGAATTATAATTTTTATTACTCGTTTATTTATTAAACCCTAATTGTATTCCATCATCACCAACTACTATGAATATTCATTAAAGACGTCAAAAATTAATTCTTTAATGAAACTGATATTCATCCGTATCCCAAAAAACAAACACCAACAAAGAGGAAAAAATTCAAACAAGAAATTACAATTTTTTTCTAACGATCGATCTCGTTAAAGTCACAATTAAATCGAGCAAAAAATTCAGTTGTCAGATCCCGATTAGCACATTGAATCGGCTCTCCTCTCGCTGTTACGGCAAAGAATATTGAGGGCGTCATTTGTTTATGTTTATCGCACATTGCCACAAGAGTCAAGCGTACGTATAAATTTAGTGCGTTCAGACCACCATCCACTCAGACGCGCCACATCTCTTCCTAACTCGTCACAAATCGCATGAAACAGACGCGGTTGTGAAGGAGAGGGCTGAGGGACGCGTCTTTGTGGATTGAACTATCTATAAACCTGTGATGATTTTCCAGAAGGTAGTATGCCTAGTATGAGATCTTCTATCTCTCTTAAATATTATCGTACTAACTTGGGATTGGTACATATTTCCCGTAACGGTTGCTACATAACATCGCACAGCAATTCTAAAGCACATGGGGTAGAATGTCTTTCAGACCCGACTTAGAATTTCTGATCCTACCTAATGAAAAGAGGCCGACGCGTCGAGTCGATGCGTTTGTCGTGTACATTTCATGAGCACTTGACGTATGATGTATCTTGCGTTATTTCTGATAGTGTGCGATCAAACTTAAAAATAGAAATGTGATTGCCACTTAGTTCCGGGTCAACTCCCCTTATCAAGTGTAATCAAATCATGCAGAAAACGTATATTGTATAATAATATAATGATTAGGTGACCTGTAAATGTTACGATGGAAATGGCAATTATTCATACTAAATTAACTATATTGCAAAAGTTTTTAGCGTGACCACCCCGGATATTAAACAGCTTAGAAAATTTTTAAGTAATGAGTTAAAAAAAAAAACAAATTTTGAGTTTAAATACATGGTGGAATTTTGAAAAATGTAACATAGGTATTAGTATGTGTGCCATTTAAAATTGGTAAATTTTATTTGGGGAACCAGCTACTAAATAACTTATGTTATGCATTGCAAACAAACCATCACGATCACAGAATACCAGGGATGCCTCACTCGATACTGCATAGCGACAGAAATAAATACCGTCTGTCTCGATCTCGCATTTATCTCGCAAAATCTCCCAATAAATTTGAATGTTTATTTTATTACTTAATGCTTTGTTAATATAATCCTTCGATTAATTTTATTCATGACATCTTTTACTAAATAAAGCTTAAATAAAAGTAGTCTGTGCCGTAGAATGATTTTATAAGATACAGATATCTTTCAAAGGCTTAAAGCTAATGTCTTAATAATAATAATTTAGCCGGATCTTTAAACCGGAGTTGGATATGTACATTGAGCAATGCTGCGTCAGAGAGGTCTTCGAAAAACCTCTCGCTCAAATGACCCAATTCTGCAACACTGAATTCCAGAAACTGCCAGATCGACCTTGCATTGTTTCATGCCATTCGTCTCTTTCGTCGCTGTCTTTGACAAAATAAGCTTTTGTGTTGCCTCATCAAGTATTTAGTCCATACTAAACAATGTAGAGTCGTCCAAGACGTTATTCGAGCGCACTGTCGTCGTGCCTCTTGTACAACTACATGTTTTTAAAGTTAAACAACGTTTTTTACACGACTGTCCAAAAAAAAGAGTGAGAGTGTTTATGATATTATGTATGTATGTGAGTTTCTTTATTCCACCATAACTTCTGAACGGCTGAATAGTTTTGGACATAATATGGGGTATCGTTAGAATCCTTACATCGTTCCAAGTAACAAAAGCTATATTTTTTTGGAAAAAGTAGTTTTACCACAGGGCAGTCATGTTTTTTTTTAATTATTTACAATAATATATGCAGCTGGACCTTCATATAGATCGTCTTCTGTATTTAAGTCCGATTAGAAAGAAGGTGTATTTCTATAATATATTTGAGTATTTATGTATATTAATAACCATCTATCGCTAGACTTTGGGGCTAGACTGCAACGTGTTTTATGTCCTAATATATTTATTTATTTTCTCTCACTGGGAACCTTTTTTTTCCCGTTGTTTGAATGGAAACAGTTAACTGCACTTTGCGCCGCAGAACTTTAATCACAGCCTAAAGGTGGTCTAAAGATGTTCAGATATTCAGACTAAAGAAAATTGCTTAACCTTGATTGTTTCCTTAACTGCCAACACAAATATGAACAAGTAGCAAAATTTGACATGATCGTGCGGTCAAAACTCAGAAGCCACGGACGTGGTGTTCAAGCAAATGTTTGTTGCCTCCTGCGGTCGTGTTAACGGGGCCAAGCAAAGTTTCCACGTATATTTATCTTGCAAAGCAAACAAAACACATCCCAGAAGCTGCAGTTCTGCGGACCGATATTACAGTAAATTGCTTTTGTTCAAAGACAACGGATGTATCAAGTTTAATGAAAAAAGTTTGTGGGCACACAGCCCATCAAGTTACGAGTAAAGGTCAGCACTTCTGAACGCGAGCAACTATAGCGAATTGCTTGGCGATAATCTTCACCAACAAGGCAATTGTGAACCTCCTCGTACGTACTTATATTTCTATCGAAACATGCCTTTATGCTGATATGAGGAAATTAAAATATCACAGGCTAAATTCATTCCATCGAAGTCACATCCTTTACATCTAACTTCTTCCATAACAAAGAGGATGGTTCTGAATTTAAATCAACCTTATAAATTCTGTGGGAAAGTATCCAGAATGAGTTAGATAAATGGGCGACGATTTGTTAAAGAGTTAGCTAATTTCCGTAATAGCTTTATCCTTGCGCTCCAAGAGTTTTTGATTAGAGAGTCAAACACCAGCTATCATCACAAATACTGGCAGCAATCCTAAGCTATTCCTTAGATATTTCTATGAGGAATATTATCTACCTAATCATACTAAGGGGAGGATATAGACAAGGTATCTAGTGACATTTTTGGAGTTCTCCCTTTTTTGTTAAGCCACTATAAACAAAATAGAGTAGCGCTCGTGTAAATTGTTACTATATAAAAACTTACAGAGAAGAAAATATTTAGCACTAATGCAGAAGATTTTCGGACCCATTGGGTGTTGAAATCGGTGCATTAGCTATCGGAAAGTAATTAAACTAGATAACTAAGTATAATGAGAGTACGCTTGCAGTTTTTACCTCAGATTTTAACGTGCGCCCATTTTATTTACACTTGTATAGTTAAAGTGTACCTATAGCAATATCTGGATATATGTGTACCGTTAGCCGACATTTAGCACTCGGCGCAAATAAAACAACGGCCTTGATCGACGAAAGCAGTAAAAAGAACATTGCGCCATTTTTTTCTCCTTTATAGTCCTTCATTTGTATGCGGACTACATCTCCATTGTTGTAACCGCTCCACTTCGCTTTGTCACCCACGCTATGGCAACTGAAATTAGAACAAACCACGCTGCTGTATAATCCACTACTTCAGCTAGTTTCCAAGGAACACTGTTCATCAAGATATTTTTTGACACAGTTCAGTTTTAGTTTAATCGCTGCCGCTGTTGCCTAATCTTTTCCTGCAATCTTGAAGATACATCTGCGAGTATTTTTTGCTAAAGTATATATTTCAAATGCAATGCTTTGACGCGTTATCACATTTAAATTGACGGAAATAAGCTACACTTTGTACATAATGTAGTGGCGACCGCAGACACCCTCTGCATACAAACGTGCTAAAATTTTGTCAATGTGAGTCACAGATCCTCTCACCTTAAATCAGGTAGGTATTACATGACATTCATTTCAATATCATTATTAAATCTTTGACTGGATTTACACCTTAAGCAGGTTTGGGGATGCAGTGCCTATCATCACTACCTAACACTATGACCTACCACTATTCTGTAAACGGGTTCAAATAACTTATTCAGGTAAGTTTAACTACTTTTACAAGTTCGGCTAAACAAAGAGACGAGTAAGATGACCCGATGTTAAATGATATGCCTACCCATTTTAGATGTAACCATGATGTAAGGCATCCTTGGTCTTTGCGATGCTAAGTCGACGACGGACTACACAGCGCTCGAAATCCTGAGACATCAGTAGGTACGTGGCACGTGCCCTAAAATTGCACCAGCCCTTCAAACCGAAATTAAACTAATATTATGATGGCGAAATTTCAAGTGTGTCTCGTATGTTTGTTACTCGATCACGCCGCCACTACCTAATCGATTTAGCTGAAATTTGATTGGAGACAGATATACTTACCCTGGGTTAAAACATAGGCTACTTTTTATCCAGGAAAAATTCAAAGTTCCTGCGGTATTTGTGAAATACAGGAAAAACTAAAATTCACGAAGGCAGTGCCGCTGGCGTTCGCTAGTAGGTACTGGAAATGTCACTGTTGTCAAAGATAATAATGGATAAGTAACTTTTAATTAATCTTCTATGTTGGAACTAATTTTAATTGGCTTCAAAAGTTAATCGCAAGTCCTACCTAATTTCCTAGTTGGTTTAACCTAATATCCTAGTTGGTTTACATAAACTCAATCGGGTCTCATACCCTCCCTCTGGGCGAGTAGGCAATCAAGTGTTCAATCATTCCGTTCATTGCAGCTAGGAAGCAATTAACAATTTATTTATAGGCTCCTAAGTTATTGCAAATGTTAACCACAGGATTAATTATATTATTAATAATTCTATGAGTCAGTTTATACTTGAACATCAAATTCTATGAATGGCTATTCTTTATACACTTGTAATAAATAATAATAATTATAACCTAGTAAACTACTCACTACCAAAACTTCACTGAACACAACTTGATACTGAAAATGTTAATAAATAATCGAGTGTGACAGACGGACTGACGGACGGACGGAGAAAGTCTCACCACAAGGGTTTCATTTTTACCATTTTGGTATGGAACCCTAAAAACTAATCATCGACTATGATCTTATTGTTATTAAGTACTTACATATAAAAACATAATATACTCGTAGTAAAGTTATAGGTAAAGTAAACATAGCTGATATATTTAATACTAATGATTTCGGGTCAGCGCTAAAAAGTGTCCGAACCGAACAAAAGCCAAAACGCGAAAAGTTTTCCAATCGCACTTAAGCAAAATTAGGATGTATGATAATGAGGAAAGACAGTTTAATCAATCTGCAATTTTCCGAGATCGGGTTAAAACTTATTCAAAAATCTTTAAAAATGTTTGTATGCAAGCGAAATCTCTGCATTTTAAAGAAAAAATAACTCAATCCGATAACAAGATAAAAACAACATGGAATGTAGTTAATAGAGAAGCAGGAAAAACCAAATCTCGCAACTCCAAGATCGAAATAGTTGCTAATGGTAATAAATTAACATCAGACATAGAGGTCGCGAATACCTTTGAAAACTACTTCCAGAATGTTCCTGTTTTGTTAACGGATTCTTTAAAGTCCTCACCAACAACAGCTCAAAAACTTTTAAGGGACAACGTGAAAGAGTGCTCTATCGTATTTAAATTTGAACATATCACTGCAGCAGACATAAAGAAAACCTCCCGGTCGATAAAAATTAAAAGAACTGGCGACCTTTGGGGAATGTCTGTGCAAGTGGTTTTCAACATAATCGACACTATTGCCCCATGTTTGGCTATAATATTTAACCAATGTGTTGATTTAGGTATTTTTCCAAATTTAATGAAACATAGTAAATTGATACCGCTATTTAAATCTGGGGATAAACAAGATCTTAATAACTATAGACCAATTTCAATCTTACCAACACTTAGCAAGATATTTGAAAAAATCATACTGGACCAACTCCTAAGTCATTTTAACTCAAATAAAATTCTTCATTCCGAGCAGTATGGTTTTACTAAAGGCAGGAACACCACTGATGCAGGTGCCAAGTTATTAAGTCATATCTATGATGCCTGGGGACAGTCTCAGAATGCTATCGGAGTCTTCTGTGACCTGTCCAAGGCTTTTGATTGCGTTGAACATCAAACGCTACTATGTAAACTAAGCCATTACGGTATCAAAGACAGAGCTCTTGATTTCGTTGCCTCTTATTTAAGTGATCGAACACAAAGGGTATGCATAAATGACACAAAATCACAGGGTTGTTCCCCCATTATGGGTGTGCCACAAGGTTCAATATTAGGCCCTTTTCTATTTTTAGTGTATACTAGCTGTTGCCCGCGGCTCCGCTCGCGTGAATTACCTTTTTTTTTACATATATACCGTGGAATTCCTTGATTTTTCGCGGGATTCTGGTGTGATGTTATACAGAAACCTGTTCTCACTTCGCACGGGTTATCTTGTGGTGATTTTGAAAACTCCTTTGTCTTAATCATAATATAAAGTTTCATTAATACGTAGTTTAAAGATCAAGAGGACGATTTTAACAGTCGATATTTCGATCCAGTGGCACAGGTCGTGGTCACTACGTGACCACGACTTGTACCAATGTATCGAAATATCGACAGTTAAAATCGTCCTTTTCAATGTGATTTTAATAATTTATTAATTATTTAATATTCTGAAACCACGAAATATGTCAAAAATCATTAAATCATGTGAAAATTTGTACTGGTGGTAGAGCTCTTCTTTCAGGGTTCGGCCGGGTATGTACCACTGGGATAAAATACTCTACTAACAATATTCCCCGGCCCAACATACGAGTAAGAGTCATTTAAAAATCTTTGCTTCATCTCAATACAATCCAAAATATCCGAATGGGCAATGGCTATATATTTGTTTACGTATAAAAAGACCTATGACATTCAGTCAGTTATGATTTGTGAACCATTATTTTACCCTTTCCATATTGTGGATGATAAAAAAAGACGCGGCATTCCGGGAACGTCGACGGAAGTGAAAACTTTAATCTGTTCATGTAATGGTTCATGTCTTAACAGTGCCATCTTAATATAACGTCATGAAACAGTAAATTACATGACAGTTAATTATTATTTAAAAAAAATTGGTAGTACGTACCTATCTCAGAGTTTTACGTTCAAGTTCCACATAAATTGTAGAGATGGCGCTATACGGTATAACGTAGAGAGTTTCATGATTTTTGTTCACTTTAAAAGTGAAAATCTTAAACCATACAAAATCTTCTGCTAAGACTATTTATTTACGGCTGTAAGGATAGTCCAGTCTTACTTTAGCTCTACGTCTTAGCCCTAGGTTCTTTATCCATTCCGAGTTTCAAGTCACCTACTTGAACTTATCGCTAAAGGTTCTGATGCCTGTAATTTCTGAACTACAAAAGTGATGATGATAAAACTTGTATGGAGTAATCTTTAAAGAACCTCCTTTCTAACAAAGAAAGAATGAATCAAATCGGACAACGCGTTAATGAATTATAAGTAAATACACACTTTGACTTTGATGCCGTCTTCCAGGGAAACCATGATGAATTTCGGGACAAAAAGTATCCTATGTCCTACCTCAGGGTATGAGCTATAATCATGTCAAGTTTCATTTAAATCCATCCAGCGGATTAGCCGTGATGCGCGGTCGTGAAACAGACAGACAGACAGACAGACAGACAGACAGACAGACAGACAGACAAAAATTAAAAAAAATACAGTTTTGGCTTCAGTATCGACTAAATAGTGTCCTGCAACAAAAATTTTCAAAATATCTTCAATGTACAGAATTCGACCCCTTACAGTTTTATTATAAGTATAGAAGATAAATGATTTGCCACACCATGTAAATGGTATTTGCGAGATAGTATTGTTTGCTGATGACACTTCCCTAGTTTTTAAAATAGATAAAAGTAAAGAAAATTATGACGATGTAAATTGTGCTATCGCGCACGTATCGCACTGGTTCACAGTTAACAATTTGGTTTTAAATTCAAAAAAGACTAAGTGCATTGAGTTCGCACTTCCAAACGTAAAAAAATTAGTTAGCAACAAAAAGGTGATTGTGAATGGAGAAACACTAAAAATGGAGAACTCTACAGTATTTCTGGGGGTAACCTTAGATGATAAACTACAATGGGGCGCTCATATTGAGACTCTGGCAGGTAAACTTAGTTCAGCTGCCTATGCTGTGAGAAAAATTAGACAATTTACAGACATTGATACAGCCAAGCTTGTTTACTACGCCTACTTCCACAGTGTTATGTCCTATGGTATTCTATTATGGGGCAAAGCTGCTGATATTCAAACTATATTTGTATTGCAAAAGAGAGCTATTAGATCCATATACAAAATGAAGCCACGCGAATCTCTTCGCCAAAAATTTAAAGAAATAGGCATTCTTACAGTGGCGTGTCAATACATTTATAATTGTCTTCTGTTTGTACGTCAAAATATTAATAATTACAATAAACGGATAGATATAAGTAACCGTCCAATTAGAAGTGGAGCACATAAGTTAGTTGTAGTGCCACACCGTTTGCGTAAGGTACAAAAGTCCTTTGTGGGGTTGAGTGTACGCTTCTACAATATGATCCCGAAGTCTGTCTTGGACTTACCTTTGCACCGGTTTAAAGATACTGTCAAAAAACATCTAATAAATCAGGGTTACTACACCATTGAAGAATTTTTAAATAACAAAGATTCTTGGAACGATAGTGATATGCTTCCATCTCCTCACGAGATATCTTAAAAATATTGTTTCATACTAAGTACCTACTAAAAATTGTATATTGAGACATTTTTTTTAAAAGAGCAAGTACCGAGTTTCTTGCCAGTTCTTCTCGGTGCAATCCTGCTTTCCGAACCTGGCGGTAGAGTCTCGACATTTTCATGAGAGCTTATATCTAAGCCTATGTGAAATAAAGAATTTCATTTCATTTCATTTCATTTCAATGGCTTAAGTCCTTAAGACATTTAATTACATTTTTTACTCGTAATTTGTTTACAATACACATGAACTCTCGTTTTAAATATAGGTTTTCTCAGGAAACTATTTTCGTGAATTTTGTATTACACCCGGGTCCCGGGGTCCATAGATTTATTTATATGCCAATGACATAACCACAGAATATCTATACCACACCTAGCAGCCTAGCACTGTGATAGGACGCCCACCTTCTAAAAACTATTAGGACACGTCCCGGAAAAAAGATTGGCGGATGACCCTATTTTTACCGAAACAAGCTGTAATAACATGCCAAAATGATGGCCTACTGGTTTGGTGGGTCAGAAAATTAAGGTTCATTCACACGGCAGCCAAGTTAGTATAGATACCGCCCGATCAGTAATAATTTATTTTGTCCACATCTTTGATATTTATAAATATGGATGGAATGATGATAATAGAGTGAAAGAATAGATTAGCCATCGTCTTTTGGATTTAATGTTAGGTCGATTTTCATGTGACTCCAACCTAGAATGTAATTTAGTGGATGCAATTTTTTACAAAATCGATGGAATCTAGATTTCGTAGTTACAAGAGTAAGACGAAAATAAATAAGAGGTGTCTGTGAAATGTAGAAAACAGAAAAAAAGAGAGGAGAGGATAAATTCTTTTTCTAATCTGCAGTTTTAGCCACTTTCTGAGCATGGGCCTACAAGTGGAGATAGGTATATCCCTAGCAAAATGAGCAAAAAGAATTTTCCTTCCTCGTTAGCCGTGCTTCAGCCGGTGGAGAAAATAAAATTTCATTCCCTGTCAGAGAATATAATTGGAAGGCTTTATCCTTAAATTATATTTTATATCATGCCATCATTTGCCCATGCTACTGGGGACCGAGCGTGTATGTAGAGCCCTTAGAAAAAAATAGTAAAAGATACGCCGATCCGAACATTTTACGTAAACCTTCTTCATACAAGCAAACAGTAGCGTCATCTGTCCTGGCGGCATTTTTTCGCGCTGTTCGCCCTGTCTTTAGTATACAAGTCTGTGGTAGAGCCAGACATCAGTCACAAATCTTCAATTTGTTGCTCCAGTAATTAGAAACTTTGACGTCGACGTGTGTGAATGAGTCCTTACGCTACGAAAATTATGCGTCCGGCCAGGAACATGTTAATAAACATAATATTATACATTACATACAAAACAAGTTCGTTAAACGCTATAATATACCTTACATTTGCAGAGACTTTGAACGGATTCTTTGAAACAGTTTTGAAGTGTATAATTACTTTGTAATTATATTCCGAGCATAGGCGGTCTTAAGTCTCTAAACGTGTTCGGGAAAATGTATGCAAAGTTTCCTAGGTCGAGATTATTCCATACCAGCAATTCAACTGGCAGGTTGTTATATAAAATAACATACCAAGGTAGATATTTACTTAATATCAAGCTTTTTTAGGGCTATTTTTAACCGACTTCAAAAAAGGAGGAGGTTATCAATTCGACTGTATGATTTTTTAAGTTATACTCATTCTCGTTAGACATACTAGGCACTAAACTTATTTTTTCTGTGCATAGTGATTTTCATATATTTTCCAGCAAATATATTAGTGTCAGCTTACATATAGGATATATTATACTAAGTTAGTAAAGCTAATTCACTGTGTAGTCTAAATCCGTTTTTGGTATATTAAACTGGCATCTGCATAAACTGCATGTAGCATTTCATTATACACAAAGCCATACAAAGCTCTATCTAAGCTTTCGAACAGACCGACTCCTACGCAGTGAACGGCCAACCGGCAAATACAATTCAGATTATTGTCCAACCGATGTAGGTGTGTGTTCAGCCATTCGGAAAGGCAATAATTATTCAAATTGCGAGTTAAACCGCTTATTAGTAGTGCGGTGTATTCTATCATGCATGAAGCGTTAGTCCCTCTCGGAGTCTCGGCCCATGGCGGCGGCGAGGCCCATCCGATCGGGATTAAGCAACGCAGACGCATTCCAGCTTCCAGCCAAGCGTAGCCTTTGTCTGATTCCAATCTGAATCCAAATATGATGAGAGGTAGAACAAAAGCTTGGGATAAATAAAACCACAAACGAAACACAATATTATGTTTGTATTTTATCGTATAAAAGTAGTTGCTTCAATAAAGAAAACAAATATTACGGAGAGCCCGGAGACAGTTTAAGTCCATACTTTAGAAATATTATAGCAATAAAATAACTACCACAAGAATCGGTGAGACAACTTTACCACCATAACCATACCTTATAAAGGTTAAATTGAAGGTTAACTAACTAAAAACTATGATTACCCGAAAACGTCGGGTATAAATAAAATCAAATATTTTTTTTTGTATGAAAACAGCTAGTTCTTATTTGTATAACGGTTTTAATAAGTTTATTGAATTTCGATCGTTCAAGATTGTAATTATTTAGAGATCCATGATTTCCATAATAATTTGGATAATTTTTACAGTGGTCAACCCTGTCATTTTTGGAGTTCCGTACTGCAAACAAGAAAAAAACCCTTATTGACCATTTATTTTAGAGCAGTTTCTATTAAAAATTGTATTTGCATAAATATTAGGCCCGCAAAATTCATTAACGCCGCTAAAGTTTTACACATATTTGTAGGCCCACAAACCTACAAATATGTGTAAAACTTTAGCGGGCTAGTAGGGCCGAAAGTCAACTGAAACTACAGCAGACTACAGTAATTTTCTTCTCATTTTCAGATCTTTTCTTTGTGGTTCTAAAACTTTACTACTATACTAACTTTTATATAAAATTATATAGGTAATTTGACTAAAAGTAAACATAACATAAGGAAAAGGAAAAATCTGAAGGTGTATTTGTTTCAAAAAATAAAAAAGTTTCGTTTTAGACACAATTTTCACGGAAGGTTTTGTAATTGCTGCTAAGTTATTGTTGTATCAACTATCAACAAACAAAATTAATCAACATATTTTTTTAATGTGGTGGGTACGAAACCCTCAGAGCGAAATCCGACTTGCGCTTGACCGGATTTTCTTAATTGTCCCTAGGTCCCTTGTCGATGTCATGATTCATCTCCAAATGTAAACAATATGTAAATAAGCTGTTTATTCAATATGCAGGTCGCTGATGTGTTTGAGCTCTGACATTTGCTCGCCGACGGCGGCGGGAACCCGACACGAGCTGGAGAGCAGCAGAGAAACCCTCCCGGTGTCAGTGTCATATGACCCGCGTATTTCAAAGCCGTGTTCTTGCCATTTTATTTGTTCGTTGAGTGAAATACCTTCGCTTGTGTCAGGATATTGAACTTAGCGTGCCTGAGCGCTCGAAATAGGGTCGTGTTCAACTCAAACCAACATTAAACCATTTCATTGAATCTTATGCTAACATAGGCGTGCAAAACGTTGGTGCTTTATCGCTTCAGCGCAATTTTTATCAACACTTGATGTCAAGTTATGTAAGTAGGTACCTAAATAGTACATTGTGATACAAGGGTGGAAAGTAGGTTTTTGCAAACGAGCTGTCAATAACAAGGCGAGGGTTTTTAATGTCACGAGTTTGCAAAAACCTATACACCCGTGTATCACACGACGTTTTTCAATACAGTTGTGAGAATTAATAAAAAAAGAAATCAAAGAGATAATATGTTTGCTCAAGATTATGGGGGCCAATTTCCATCTTGTTTGGTTTTTACCTTAAATAAAATATCGAAGATCGAAATCGAAGGCGACTTCGAATTCGAATTCGCAATCGAAAAGATAAAAGATAAAAAATAAAAAGATAAAAGATAAAAGATAAAAGATAAAAGATAAAAGATAAAAGATAAAAGATAAAAGATAAAAGATAAAAGATAAAAGATAAAAGATAAAAGATAAAAGATAAAAGATAAAAGATAAAAGATAAAAGATAAAAGATAAAAGATAAAAGATAAAAGATAAAAGATAAAAGATAAAAGATAAAAGATAAAAGATAAAAGATAAAAGGTAAAAGATAAAAGAAAACGAAAAAAAAATTCCTTCTGTGTCCATCCCATCCCAATGTCCATCCCATTTTATTGTACAATGAACACTCATTGGTATCAAACGTTTTGCAAAAGTAATGATCGAGCTTGTAAAAGTAAGTTACGAGTTACGACCACGAAAAAGAAAGATGCTTGTGCGTAAGATTTAACTTTCGAATACTAATGACAGCCTCTGAAAGTGCGCCATACCATACAACTGTATTGAAAAATAGATTTTCAGAAGAGATCAACCCGTGTGACAGCCCTATGTAAATCAATGCGAAGTAATATATCAGGTACAGTGCCTATGAACTACGAAGGTACTACTCAAGTACTCAAGCCCATAAGGTACTATAAAATCAGACTTTATCGTGGCACACACGCAATCAGTTCCTCTTGTGCAATAATAGCTGTACATTAATTAAAGGCAAGAAAATGCTTTTTATTTTTAGTCAGTTATTAATGTTACATTTTACGGAAATAAAAAGAACTAATTATGGTACTACTAAACACAGATTTTTTTAAAGTGTACATCCTACGTTACTGAGATCTTACTTGATGGTAAGTGGTTGAAAATGTTATCTTACTAACTTGGAAGGAGTATACACAGCATCGCACCGGAACGCTCAACCGCTTGACGTGCGTGTTTGGTAACTAGCCACGGCAGAAGCTACTCAACAGGCCAAAAACATATAAAGCCCTGTCATATGATACCCCACACGGTATAGTTAACTCAACTAACTTTGAGTTTAAACTTTCCATTTTCCCCATCCTTATTGCAATGATGTTGGACCACTGTTATACCTAATATAATTGGTACCTACCTACAACGATTCCAAAATTAATGCCGACAGCTTTAGTACTGTACCTAATTATCGACTTTGACTGATAGACAGACGGACGGAGAAAGTCTCACCACCACAAGGGTTCCATTCTTATCATCTTGATTCGGAATCCTAAAATACATAAACGTTACGAAAAAGAAAATGATTTTCAGTCATACCCTCAAATCAGAACTGCCTGATGATGTGGAGGTGCTGCTTCCGAGGCGCCCGTGGTGATACATTTCTAACAATAACTTGTTTTCACTTGCGAACAGTTACACGTTTACACTTTCTATAAAAATGTCATTTCGCGATATTTAACGATTAGTTCCATTCTACGTTTCTCGTTGTTCACTTCACACGGCTTTCTGGCACTAATCACTGTTGTCGTGCGTGTTCCTAATAGGCACCCTTAATATTATGTCTCGCTAAGCTTCCCAGAGTCTGCAGTTAAGAGGTCCATTAAATAGCGTTTTAGTTTTAACTACCAGGAATTAGTCGGATCATGGTTCTAACGATAATACACTGTGATGACCCTCTTACGGTCCCATAATATAAAAACTTGCTCCCAATTAGACGCGTTATAATCCGTTATTTAGACTTAGCAATAACTTAAGTTTTTCCGAAGACTTTAAAAGTAAAATAATTTGTACCCGTTTCGGACGTAGAGTCACCGTTTATTTGTTGAGTTTGAACTTATTACATTTACTAGGAATTACACTATACTTAATTAAAATGTTATAGTAAGTTCACGAACGTACACCTGTTAGTAACGAAATGGCATACGTGACACAAAAAGGAGACTTATCGATAAAACTCCGAAAACATAACACGCTTATCGTATCGCACACAATCGGCATTTAGCGATTGCATATGAGTCGGTATAGGTAGGTAGGTACACTACACCACATACACAAACTACTTATACCGCGTATCGATTTACTTAAGTTTTACTTTGATAATAATATATCGCCGTCACCTTGAAACTTGGCCAATGCTATTTAGCATTTATTTGCATAAGTAAAGCGTTAGCCGAAGTAGACAAGGCGGAAGGAATTATTTATTGCATGTGCCGGTAAAGCCCATAATTATATTCTGCTTTACGAAAATCTGATCGTGACTTAACGTAAATCTACGTTCAAGCAGCGCGACGATTCTAAGCACTTTTAGTTTTTAGTTTTTATTTTTATTTAAGTAAGCGGAGTTCAATAACATCGTGAAAATGTAATAAGCCAAAATTATTGGAAGTATACTGTTTCAAAAAACTCTATCTGCTTATGTATAAAAAGCATAATATCTGAAACTTAATCTTGATCTCAAATATGATTAAAAATTAAAAGCTTGTCAATACTGCTACAACACTAAATGTAGAGTTAGGGACAAGCAAATTATAAGAAAAACTCTTTACTTATCCTAATACCTAATTGTTCCAAATAGAGATCACGATTAGGTATTTCCTTTATTTTAATTCCCATATCTAATTCGCATATTTAGGATAATAGTCTTGTTTACAATAGGTACAGGTTACAAGGGACTAGCACAGATCCTGGACGGCTACTATCCGCACCACTAGCGACACAAAGGCTCGCGGATTTATTTATAGACTAACCGTTACGTCGGCTTTAAAAGGATTTTGTGTGAAAATGTGTATCCGCAAATCCGTAGCGTGGAGTCGTGTGCGCGTAGGCCGGTCGGCGCGCGCGGCGTCACTGCCAGAGCTGCGATTCGCGAGTTCGCGAGACTGGCCGCCGAGCTCGAAAGCCACAAAGCCAAGCCACTAAGCCACGAGAAAACTGGCGAGCATTGCACCTGATTCGGTACATCGCCATCGCCGCCGCGCCCGCGCCTCTGACACGTACCCCTGCCAAAGACGCAGTCCTGTCGCTTTGCATACCGGCACGCTTCTTACTGCTGAGCTATCTCTAATCATGCGCACCACATCTTATGTAAACAACGGTTCCTTAATTTTTAACCGACTTCAAAAAAAGGAGGAGGTTCTCTATTCGTCGGATTTTTTTTTTATGTATGTTCACCGATTACTCGAAGACGCGTAAACCGATTTGGAAAATTCTTTTTTTGTTTGTAAGGGTATACTTCCCAGATGGTCCCATTTTTTTGGTCAGGATCTGATGATGAGATCCTGGAGAAGTCGAGGGAACTATTCAAATTTTATATCGATACTTGAAACGATTTGGGTACTGTTTGAAAGAGTAATATTTTCCAGGTTTTCCTATGGTCATCAGGTCAGGATCTGATCATTTGATCTTGGTGAAATCGAGGGAACTCTTCAAATTTTGCTAATATACTTGAAGCGATTTGGGTATTTTTATAGTTACTAGTGCATTTGCTTGCAGATGCTGACTTAACGACTATAGTCATCAAGTCAGGTTCTGATGATAGATAGATGATACATTGAAAAATTATCAATTAGTAGTAATTCTGGTGTTTCTATCTGTTATTCTATTTTAACTATCCTAGGGTCAAATGAAGCGTATACATAATATTACGTACATATATAAATCACATGTTACACTTTCCACATGTAAAATGTAATTAACATTAATGAGTGCCTTTCTTGAGAGTTGAAACTTTCTTCACTTGAAACTCAGTGGGTAACTAATAAGTAATAACTAACACTGCAGCACAGTAGGTACACTTTGTAGTGCCTACCTTCTTACATTCTTATTACCTAACGTAAAATTACGATGAAAGAGCTTAGCAAAACTTCTTGAAACGTATTTTTTCTAATAAAAATAAAGTATGTGTATGTAAGTCTGTTAAGTTTTTATAAGCTCAGTATTGCATGATTTAATAAGTCTTTTATCATTTGCCAAACTATATGTAGATAGTACCTAGGTACCTATGGTATTTTTAATACAAAAAACCACTTGGACCATTGAGTTACTATGTACTTGGACAAAGAATTTAAACTGAAAAGAGAAAACCCTCATGAATATTCAAAAGCTTCTACAATAAGCTCCATGATTTTCAGGGCAACTTCCTACTGGATAACGCCTGTTTATACTAAGCTAAATAAAGTAAGTACTCACCTAAGCCTCATTTTGTAATGGCTCTATAAAAGTTTCCTTACTTACTTTGTTAGATATAAGTATTACTTTAATTAAAATACATTGCCCCAAAAACTTGTAAGTAGTAGTTGTATTTCCACGAAGTACTCAGTATTCCATACTTTAGAACTATAACGCAGATGTAGATGTAGAACCCTTTATTCTCATTTCGCACCCGCATGCTACTTCACTCACTACTGTCATGTGTAAGTAGAGTTACCAAATAGAAAGGTAATTTACGGAAGTTCCTTGAATATTTTTTTACAAACTCAGGAAACAAACGGTTTGTGCATAAGCAGCTGGTCAAGAAACTTGATAAAGACTTTGACTCGGAAACTATAGAACTGACAGTAGAAGTTGGAACGTGCTGTCATGTCGATAGAAAGGAAAGACCTATGCAACGTGGTATCGATAAAACTATCGAAAGTCCGACCAAGAATTGAAGACACAAACAAGTAACAAAACACGTTGCCAAGTAGGTAGAAATCAACAGAGCGGTTAAAATTCGGCTTAACTTAAAATGTACTTGTCGCGATAACTATTTAAAGACTAGTTTATAAACTTCTCACAAGGGAAAGCAAATCCACGTGGTGAGGTGAGCATGGAAATTGGAAGTCCCGAAAAAATCATAGATTGTTTTGGCAAATTTACAGCCAGCACGTAGCTCCCAGTCTTCCCACACGGCGTGCTCTAACAATGATTCACAACAGCACTGGGGCAACTGCTAACTTATTGCTCAAATGAAACTGCATACATTTTCATATCTGAATGCATTTGGGAAGCACATCAGTTACGGTTTTGGCAGCATTCGACATTTCACGTAGAGCATCTCTTAATATATTATTCCTCTTCTCCATCGCAAGTCGTCTTGTTACAGTACACGGCAAACTTCTTGGGAATATGACCTTTATTGCGCACAAGTGAATTTTAGATCTTTTTGGTGGTAAGTGCAGGGCGCATCGGTGGAGAGTCGCGTGCGATAACTTGCCCCCACTACGTTTTATTGTTAACTTAGTTAGAAGTTAGAGGCGTTTTCGGACATCAATGCATCCACATTATACACTTACACATTTATCACGTCACAATCAATCACAAATTGACAGAGATTATAATATGTAAGTACACCATGAGTTGTAAGAAGTTAACACCTATACCTATAGATTTATATTGATTACTGTGATAGAGATGTATGGGCAATCAACAAGTTTCAATGGAGCTGACGTCATACTTAGATCGTTGACTTTGTCTCTACGGCTGACGCTACTAACGGCACTCTCAGTCTCGTATCGCTCAATGACTCTAGTTAATAAACTTTACATTTTATCTCTGCAAACTGCTTTATTTGGTTTATTATAACATCAAGGTGCTAACTGCCAACATCATAATGTCTAGGCATAGTCAGTATCTTATCGCCATCTAATTCTGAAGCAGTATTTTTCGGTTACAAGTTAGTACTTACCGCGTTCTCATCTGATGGTTGCTATAACTTTTATGGGATATAGGTTCTCCCTATAACCCTTTAGCGCTTGCCAGAATTATCACTGGTAGGGTGGTAGCAAAGCAGCGCCAGTAGCCATCTGACTTTTATCTACGAACCTCATAGGAAGCTGCTAATCACCTTTTCCATGTCCAAATTGAACTAAATTCAAATATGTGCGAAAATGACATATCCAATCGACAAATTAATCAAATGACGTATCGATGACCAAACTCACTCACATTTTTTCTTAAATTTCGTTCCATATAAGTTATAGCATGACTAATTAAATGGTTATGTTATCGTAGACAATACTGATATAACGAATATAAAATAATAATAATAAAAAAAACCGGCCAAGTGCGAGTCGGACTCGCGCACCGAGGGTTCCATACCATAAGAGAAGAAAAACATTAAAAGAATCACTTTTGTTCATGAATTTACGAGTATAATTTACATGTAGGTACTTTTGTTGGCGAACCGCAAACGTAACTTTGTTTTTGGTGGTTTATTGTTATTATCAAAAAAAGTATAATAGTTAGGGAGTTCATTTTATTTTTCCTGTTTTTGTTTATGTGTAATAATTATGATCAATATACATTAATGTCTATTGATCATAATTATTTCAGATTTTTCGATTGATAATCTTCGGAGATAAGGGGGAGGGGGGGGGGGGAACGATATTTTTTCGACAGTTTGCTCAATAAATCAAAAACTATCAAGCATAAAAATACATAAAAATCGGTTTTAGTATACACAAGTAACGCCCTTTCATATGATACCCCACTCAAAATTGTTATTTCATTTTGAAAATTCAAAGCTCCCGTTTTCCCCCCTTTTTAAATAAAAATAAAAACAGTTTTCAAATTTTTACGATTGCTATGACGTCGGGTCATTAATACCTATAACTATTCTAAATTTCAAGTCGATAGCTGCGATAGTTACTGAAATAATCGAGTGTGACAGACGGACGGACGGACGGAGAAAGTCTCACCATAAGGGTTCCATTTTTACCAAATTGGTATGGAACCCTAAAAACACGACTGCCCTGTGGTAGAAATAAATATAGCCTATTATACTCGGAAAGATGTAAAGATTCTAAGGATACCCAATATGTCCAAATCTCTTCAGTTGTTCAGAATTTATGGAGAAATAAAGAAACTCACATACATACATGGACCCTGTAAAAAACCCCATCAAAACACATGATATTTCAATTTCTTTTTTAAAAAAAGGAAACCGCCTTCTAAAAACCAACCCACTGAAAAGCACAAAATAATTTTGTAATAAATCTGGGTACACTTACTTAGTTTTTGAAGTCGGTGCCAAATCAAAATTTGCAAATTATTTTGAACATGCTCAAAAAAAAAATTCACAACTCTCCGAAATAAACTAAAATGTTTATAAACATACAAATGAAAATAAAAAAAAATGTAAATAAACATACAAATTCTCCGAAGTAAACTAAAATGTTCATATGGCTAATGGCACCGACTTCAAATACTAAGTAGTTGTTTGTACCCAGATTGATTAGAAAATAATAGTACCTAATTATTGAATGTTTTTACAAGTCTTGAAAACTCGATCCATATTCATTTAATATACAATAATATCTGCAGTATGTTGGTAATATTGATTTGTACCTATCTCATTTCCACGGCCACATTTCACCGGATCAAATTATCTTTTTCTTCATTTTTGGCGATTTATACGTCCTCTCGGAATTCATTCCGGTTAATCTTATCTGATTTATCGAATTCACATTAATCAAAGTCGCCGGATTCACGGTACCGACGAGTGGTCTCCGAATTAAGAATATCTTGAACAACGAACACACCAAAGCAATATTGATATAAGTAAATTTAACTGTATTTGCGCTCTCCTTTAAAATATTCTCGAAATTAAAAATAAAACTTTTTGCATCTCTCCTCTGACGACAACTAAATATCTATAAAATATGTGAAGGTGAAAATATTATAACAGCATCCAATAATACATGGTTTCAGTTTTCGAAAAAATACTATGTAGACAGGTATGTAATGAAAAGTTAATAAAAATTCTTTCCGAAATTCCTGTTTTTGATAATGATACGCAATTTCGCACTTTTTTGGCTATTAACTTTGATGCCCTGCGGCGCGCAATCTGTACATTTTGACGAGAAGAAAAGCAAAAAACTTCGATCGCTTTCGATTTAACTTACATCGTGTCCGCTAAATAAAGCGAAACACAGCCCAACTACACGGGTTTATATTCCTTTGTGATTATTTATTGCAGTACATATTATGTTATCGGGGAATAAGTGTAAAACACAATGCTCGCGTGTCATCCGCCTACACTCTGCGTAAAATTTATGAGCTTTTTACGACCCAATTTCCATTTAAAAAAAACCGGCCAAGTGCGAGTCGGACTCGCGCACCGAGGGTTCCATACCATAAAAGAAGTTAAACATTGAAAAAATCACTTTTGTTCATGAATTTACGAGTATAATTTACATGTAGGTACTTTTGTTGGCAAACCGCAAACGTAACTTTGTTTTTGGCGGATTATTGTTGATATCAAAAAAAGTATATTAGTCAGCGAGTTGATTTTATTTTTCCTGTAAAATATACGTTAATTTCTATTGATCATAATTATTTCAGATTTTTCGATTGGTAAACTTCGGAGATAAGGGGGGGGGGGGGAAACGGTATTTTTTTCGACAGTTTGCCCAATAAATCAAAAACTATCCTAATCCTAATCCTAATCCTAATAATATTATAAAGGCGAAAGTTTGTGTGTGTGTATGTTTGTTACTCCTTCACGGCTCAACTACTGAACCGATTTAGCTGAAATTTGGAACATAGGTAGCTTATAACCCGGATTAAAACATAGGCTACTTTTTATCCCGGAAAAATCCGTAGTTCCCGTGGGATACTCAAAATACCAATTTTTCTAGAGCAATCTATACCTACATCTATAGATAGATTGTTCAAGCGAACTTGCTTGAAAGCATGTTTAAAGGTTGGAATAGGGAACGATAACGGGAAAATGACGTTTCCCTTAGGATTCATGAAAAAGCGAATTTGACGTGGGCGGGGCCGCGGGCAAAAACTGAATCTATTATCACTATAATTGTGAAAATGGCCACTATGTAGGTTCTGAACATACCACTGTACGCATTTAACAAGTGTGTTTTAGTTGAACAAGGGGATATGGGATAATAATGCTATTAATGTGGAAATGGGTACCTGTATTATAGGTTCCGACATTACAACTGTTTCACTATTAGCATTTTGTGTTTCAGTTGAACAATGAGATACAGGTTAATAATATTATAACTATGAAAACGGGTACCTATATGAAGGTTCTGAACTAACATCTGTTTCGTTACTGACAATGTATGTTTTAGTTGAGCTATGGGATATGGTATAGTAATTAGTAATGCTATAAATGTGGAAATGGGTACCTACCCATAAAGGTTCTGAAAGTACAATTGTTTCGCTATTTATAATGTGTGTTTTGGTTAAGCAATGGGATACAGGTTAATAATGCTGAAAAGGTGTTCCTGTATAGTTTCTGATATTAGAACTGTTTCGCTATTAAAAATGTGTGCTTTAGTTGAGCAATAGAATATGTGATAGTAATTATGCTATAAATGCGAAAATGAATACCTATAAGGTAAAGGTTCTGAAATTATTTCACTCTTAAGCGGATTTTATTATTGTCCTTCTCACTCTTATGAATACGTTGGTGGGTTAGGTTAGGTTAGGTTAGTATGCAGCGTTGCGGAAGAATATAACAGAAAAACGTTGTTTTACCTAATTACTTCAAAAACTAAGCCAGTTATTTAAATGTCATTCTGAGCGTTTTTGGGAATTATTTTTTACCGATAAATTCAAACAAAAATTACAATTATGTCCATCGTAGTTTTCGATGGAAATTAGAAAAATGGAGATTTTGGAGCAATTTTTGGGAGAACTTTTTGGCAAGAAATTTTTATCCAATCGTGTTTCTGAAGATAGGTTAACACATATGCTGTTTATTTCCCAGAAAATCCAGGACTCCCACGGGATTTGTAAAACCCCGAAATTCACGCGGGCGAAGCCGCGGGCAAAAGCTAGTTAGGCATAAAAATAAATAAAAATTATTTTTAGAATACACAAGTAACTCCCTTTCATATGATACCCAACTCAATATTGTTATCTCAATTTGAAATTTTATCGACCCGGTTTTTCCCCCTTTTTAAATAAAAATAAAAAAAAAATTCAAATTTTTACGATTGTTATGACGTCGCGTCACTATTACCTACAACTATTCTAAATTTCAAGTCGATAGCTTGAATAGTTACTGAAATAATCGAGTGTGACAGACGGACGGACGGACGGACGGACGGAGAAAGTCTCACCATAAGGGTTCCATTTTTACCAAATTGGTATGGAACCCTAAAAAACGGTTAACAGTCTTCGAAGTGATGTTCGTGATTCCCAACTATCAATATAAAGAAAAATATTCGGGAACTATAATAATCAAAACCAATCTCGTATAAAGTTTGATGGGCATTTTAATGTGTATATTTTTTCCAGTTGAAAACATTTTATGGAGTATTAAAAGCCATAATTAGGTACATGTTTTCCTTTTTAGGATTCCGTACCCAAAGGGTAAAAAACGGGACCCTATAATAATATTAAAACAGGACTTTGCCGTCCGTCCGTCTGTCACCAGGCTGTATCTCTTGAACCGTGATAGTTGAAATTTTACACAATTGAAAATAGTATGAAGAAATAAAATAAAATAAAATGAAGATTAAAGGGGGCTCCCATCCAACAAGCGTGATTTTTTGCTCGTTTTGGTCGTTGATCCAGTAGACCTACTTGTATAATAGTTATAGTAAGAGTGTAGAAGGTAAATGGCCCTTCTGGCTTCTGCATCATCATCTCACTACGTTTAGGTCTGGAAACCTTCGTATGCGAGTCCGACTCACACTTGAGAAGCCCAATGCTTCTCAAAAGCTCATAGAAGTTATCCTACATTACATCGAGTCCGACTTGCATTTGGACGGTGAGCTTTTGAGAAGCACAATGCTTTTCAAAAGCTCACATAAATTATCTTATATCATAAACTCAAGCATTCATTTATACTCAAATAACAAAAATTCATCTCTCTAAGTTACTTTTCGCCTATAGGTCCTCTCCGTCTTATTTGAAATGTTCATTTGGGAAAGCTTTTCCGACCTTTAACGTAAGTCAACCTAAGCTCCGCGGGTCATTACTTATATTTGCTAAACTTTCTCAAAACTTCGTGGTCATGAAAAGTCAAGAATATTAGAATAAGAAATCCCTTGGCCAAGGAAATATTAATATATTAGTATGTGGCATTTCGGGATTATAATACAATACCATTTTGCTTGTTATTGAAATAAGTTTTAGATCAATACTCTTAGACCTATTATAATGATCACTGATCAGACAACCGTGCAGAAATCTGAAATTGTAATTTGTAACTTCAAAAGTTACAATTTCAAAATTAAAATTGCTTAACGCCATCTAGCAGATACACAATAAAGCAGGAAGGAATGACGGCGTGCGCGACGCAACCAAAATAAATCACTTCAGCTTCGTATAGATCGCACGCGATGGCGCCACGAGATCTAAATGAAAACAATCTGGGCCTTGGGGCTGGACACACACGGCCACCGGCCACGGTACACGGCCGTATCAGCCAATTGTCGTGATCATGAATAGGTGCAATGTACATGTAATAAATTCTTATTTCGTAGATCCTCGCGCTTCAGCTAGCGATGTAGCTGCAATATTTCTATCATCGGTTTTTTGACTAAGCCTTCCACTGACGTTTACTATAAAACTTACCTTGCTTTCGCAGCCTGGGTGGCAGACATATTTGCAAACTGAAACAAATGAAAAATGCTAATTTGAGAATCGCATGCGGCATGACCCAATAGAGAGAAAGGTGAAACTTGGAACCTACTATGTTATAAGAACATTTCAAAATAAACTTATTTCTCTGATAACAATTATTAGGTATGTGTTTTTATATTACGAGAAAACAAGCCGAGGTTCTTGCCTGTTCTTCTCGGTAACAAGTAGGTAAAGTCTGTTATTTCAAAAGTGCCTATAAGTAAGGCCTATGGTTCCAAGTATGTAAAAGAATAAACATTTAATTTTGACCATTTCTGATTATTAAAATAATATTTTACATTTTCTCTAAATTTGCTAAACTGTATTTACCTATTAGTGTAAAAAGAAAAAAAAACATCTCGTGTGAAAAATAAAAGTGACCCAAACCTCCCATAACATAATAGTTAAATACTTACATACCGATTATCCATAAATAATTATTGTAGTGTCCGAATATTCAAATACTTGTAACATTAAAGTTTTCAACTCGAAAGAGTTAGATACTTACAGGTAAAAACCGAATGCACCTAAAGGGTGACATTCAGATTAAATATTCAGGTGGAAGCTCTAGCGATATCGTCGGCGACCTTTGAATGTCAGATCCGTGTAATACTAATAACGAACCGAGAGGTGCAACATTTTAACGTCTGAAAAGCGCTTTTACGAAGAGCACTTTGACGACAGAATCTAATTACTTAAATGTCAAGTGAGTGCTGTGTGAAAATTTATGATACGTGCTTGGACTTACTAGTTATACACATTGTCTTATTATTGAAGGAATAGAATTAATACAAAAATAAAGACAGATAATATAGTAACTAGACATTCATACAGTGCACAATTAGCATAAGTGACCTTATTTCGTAAACTAAATTGCAGCTTAGTCGCGAATGTATGCAGACACTAATAAATTCAACCTAATACGAATTCAAAAAGTCGGCTCAATAAAATTTTTAAAATTGTCAAGTGATATTGACACAACAATGTGCGTAGTAAATTAGGTGCAAATTAGTACGTACGAATAGATCAGCATGGGTGTTATACCTAAGCAATAAATATATCGATTCTTTTTCTACAATAATTGTTAAGTCTAAAAAAACCTAAAAATTACTGCATGGAAATGATAGAGAATGCAAATGACATAATATTATGGCGTTCGATAGGTATGATCATGTGGCTTATCTGTAACGAATGTCATTCCCATACCTGATATCTATCGACACTTATACTCGTTTAAAACAAATTCAAAGCTATGGCAGCCTCAATCTCGGAGTGGGTATCTAACTAGTAACTACAGTGAGCTCATACCTCGGCAACAGCTACCCTGGCTCTGCACAGGCTGGTGGCACCACTGGCAGGTTCGCGGTTTCTTGAACGCCTTGCTACGGAACGCGTGCGCTTGTGCCGTGCCTTCTTTCTGCAACAAAACAGATTTTTCTGTTACCTTTAAGTTAAGTATAACGTATAACAATAAGTAAGGGAGAGGCAAAATACACAGCTTTCTTTCGGAAGAAAATATGCGACAGCGGTTCCCGGTAGATCGTTCGTTGGACACAATTCCCAATGGAGTCGGGCGTTATCAGCAGGTATCCTTATGAGGATTTTTCCTCCTCCCGTAACAAAAAAATAACAATAAGTAAACGACAACATTCTATACTATTTACGATCTACCTTAGTAGAGTAAGGAAATGAACGAGATTAACGTAACCGTTACAGCGAACCGTTTTGTAGGTGGGTAGGATTATATCTAATTCATATCACCCTGACATTATAAAGGCTAACGTGTTTAGTTAGTGTTTATATGTGTAAGAATGTTTGTTAGTTCTTGACGCCGTAACTGCTGAACCGATTTGGCTGGGAAGTGGGAATGGTGATAGATTATAATTATAACCTGTATAACCACAGGAAATGCATATGAGTACCTAGGTATCAATATTGTCCCAATTTCCTTAGAAAACAAAATAAGTTGTTAAAATATCTATATGAACAAATAATTCGTAAAAGGCAACAAACAGTGTTATAAGGTAAGTATTTGTAATTTGTATAATAGTAGAGTTAGAGACGGCTCCAGAAAGGTACGCGGTGGATATTTACGGCGACCGACCACCGGCCATCTCGTCCTTACCTGCCATGTCCTGTCCCTTTTAAGGACCCATAAGGATCACAATGGATAGCGGCGGGAAGCAATGCGGACCCATTCATGATGAAGCACGCGCTGCGCGTTTCGCACGTAAGCTCTTTATTTTAGTTTTTGTGCGAGTTACCTTCCTGCCTTTTCTTTAGGGATAAAATATGACGTACATTGCAAGGGAGCAACATTAGCATTTCTCGTTTATTCAGCCCCACTCCCGCAAAAAATTAAATTGAACATTTTCGAGATCTAGTTCCTCCCGGCATTCTTCGATACGTTCTGTTAGTATGTTAGATAAATTAATTTTAATGGCGGATATTTTTATAAAATAGAGATATTAAATATCGCAATAAAGCCAGATACCTATATTTTAACAAGACATTCATAAATTGTAGATACAACCTCTATAATCTGCATAACTGACCTTATTTCGTCAAGTAAATTGCAGCTTAGTCGAAAGTGTGTGACACTAATAAATTCAATCTAATACGAATTCAAAAAGCCGGCTCAATAAAATTCACACCACTTGACACAACAATGTGCGTAATAAATTAGGTGTAAATTATTGATTTATGTCACCTCTCCCGCAGCACAACTTCGTTACCAGTCGCAATTTGCATTCAATAATATCACTTTGGCCATGATCTTTATCTGGCTGCTCTGACACGTTTAACACTCGTTGGCAAATTGAAAGTGGCAGCTATAAATAACATCGAGTTATCCTACTGGAGTATTGTGAAAGGGAATTAAGTATGCGTATAAATTACATTTGAATTTTCATTTTAATAAGAGAGAATATCAACGATGGGTAAACTTAAGGCCTCAAATTGAGATTGAGATTGATTGGTTTTGGCAATTAACTAATTTTCAGATTTTGGAAAACTCTCAGGTAAATAGATGTGCAAATTTCCTTATGATGTTTTGCCCAAAGTAAGATTGGTAGGAAAAAAAGTAAGTAATTCGGTATGTAAAGTTTTTTTGGTAAATTTTTTTCAGCGTGTCTATCCTAGTCCTTGATTAAGTAAGATATCCATAATAATCCATGACGAAGTAAGAGTAAGCTGTGATTTTACAAATACCTAACTTAGCAATTTAACGATTAATAACAAGGGCTTGGAATATCAGTCAGACTTTGTTAATTATGATATTATTACCGATGTACTGGCTACTTACAAAGATCAAGATGAATCAGATGCAAAATGTTACACACTTAAGTGGTTGTAGATTATAAATCTTTGTGTACGGAGGGTTTCCAGACTCCAACGCTCTCATGGAACCAATTATAGTACAATGACGTCACAATGCTGCGCAGGCGCCGGCGCCGAAGATAACGGCGCCATTTGCAGGCCAGATGATACCATACATTGTACTTCAATTCTGTACTTAATAAAAATATTACATCTAAAATTGTTTACTGACGGATGACTCAGAACATCCCATCGGCCTATTTCATTATTAGAAGTTCTTGGTACACCTATACTGAGGAGTGTTGGCATATACGAAACAGTTCGGGAACACTAGATAATTAGTATTTATAGGCGTCATAAACAGTTATCGTCCTTCTGTTTTATTATTGCATGTTTGTTATTTCTAAATTATTCATCCTGTAGAATGATTTCTATATGACTGTTTGATACAAGGTTTCTATTCTCTACATACTTCGTGACTACTTGATGTAACTTTAACTATGCATGGTCAAAATAAAAGCTATTATACTTCTTCCTGTTGCTTAAAATATTACAACAATCGGACCTTCAGATAGGTTACTATTTAAAATTGCCAACTTCTGTTTTATAGGTAGATGCTTGCATATATTATTTGCATATCCATTGCAATAAATATGTGGAAGCAAAACGAACGGGATCTAACAATGCAATAGGGCTGATGATAGTAGATTCCTAGAGGACAGAGGTGTATAAAAAATCACATAACGAAGACGACGATGTCTTAGACACGTGTGGTGCGGCTGGCGGCACCGCACCTGCCGGCCCTGCTATTCGATGTAGCATAGCATGCAGGCATCGGCATAGGACCGCCACAATCCACATCCGCGCCCGTGCCAACGAAGACGCAACAAAAAAACCGACAGACAATCATCATTCATGGACATTTATTGTAAGTTCATCGCAGGGTTCTGTATTTTATTCTTGACCAATCCAAGGAATTTAAATTAATGTAATCTAGCTGACCGGGCAAAGATTTTATTTTTCCATTTAGGAAAATAGCTTACGGCTACCACTTGTTTTTAAACCTACCGAATCGATTTTAAGATATTAAAACTGTATATTATCTACTTAATATTAAAACATTTGCAAGATAATGTAAGTGTTGTATAAACTCACTAAATCACAATAACTTACTTACAGTGACATATAGGGTTATAAAATGGTAATGATGATAGATTTTCATTGATTTGGATGAGATGAGTACAGTGCATAATCAGGTACAGATGCCACTCCAAAAAAGATACAAAATAAAATAATATATTTTCAATAATGTACTAAGGAACTCTAAAAACACAGTACAGTAGCCCTATGGAGTCTATAGGGACCCATTGAGATGTAACGTCGGCGGCACATGCCCCATTAGGTGATTGAATCAAATTTCATCGAACAGCTGGTTTCCACGCGTTTACAATGTCCCTATAGATAGCTGCAGTATGGAGTACAATATTGACTTTAAATGAATTATCATTCAATTTTGGATTTAAATTACATAAATGAACGAAAAGAACCTTTATTGTATTACTTTAAACACGTCTACTTTATATTATTGTTACTCGTCCAATCCTGCCAACAGCTTAGAAAGAATGGCTTTAAACCTTCTTTATTATGCTAATTGCTAGGATTACAACAAATAAAGGTATGGCATATATATTTATATTTCATATATATATGATAGCCTACTAGAAAAAATCTACTAAAAATCAATAATTGAAAAGAGTGGACACAATTGTACCTAATCGTAGATTTTAAAAAGCTTCAGGCTCAAGTCTCAACTTGGTAAGAGGTAGGCATAACCTGTCTGATATGCATCATTATGTAGATGGGTAAGAGAGAAAAGACGGAAGAGACTACCATTCTGCACAAGATCCGGCTGAAGCAGCATGCATATTTTATGAGTTTGATTTTATCAACCACTGCTTCTGCGTGACAATGCGCATTAATAGGGATGATCGCATTATTATCGGCAGTAAATTGGATAGAAGTATAGGTGTAGTCACGCGAAGCGGAGGGTGAAACTTAAAAGCTATTAAATCAAACACAAATGCATTACAATAAATAACACAGGCAGAATGCAGATGTTCCTATCACGGAAGTAAATTTGTGTTTGGACATTATTAATAGTTTTTGTATTAGTAACGTTAAAATAATTAAATCGATATAGTCTGTAGAGATTCGGCGGTGTTCAATACTCCAGGAGTCTAGAGCATTGATATTCCCTGGTGATTTTCGAGAACAAGTTGTGTCATTTCGAGCGAAAAATATAATGCCTTCTGTATCAGGCTCTTGGCCTAAAAAAAGAGAAAGATTCTTTTTTTTTTATATTAGGTACCTTTGCAAAGTTTATGATAGTTTGGATAAAACTGTTATATTGATATCTTTATACTTTATAGCTGTATTATCAAAATCTTGGAAGAAATAAAAAGCACCCATCGCACCGCTTCCTTCATCAAGGCAGCCATAGAAGCAATATTAGGTATGTCGTCACGCATCCGTGCGCACAGACAACAATATTTATTAAAACAACAATATCGCGCTAACGAAATATTACCGAGAAAAATATAGCTTCCTCTTAGAATAAATATATTACTGAGTTCAGAATAAAATACCTAACAAAATAAGAATTTCCACGTATTGTTGTACCTTCCTACGTGTCCAAAGTCCAAACCTATACTGGTCTTCTTCTAGAAAATGTCATATGAATAGAAGGCGTGAATATTATTAAACCTTACCTTACGTACTTTAACTCATTCCACCTTACGGATCCGCATGCTCTGGCCAGTGGGCCTGATTCAATAAGACTGACTTCCTTAAAATAGAATTTATATCTTTTCGAAGATAAAGAAATAGGCAGGCTAATCTCGTAAAGGTTCCGGCCGAGGCGGTCACGTAATTCGAAAGAAAATTCGTCTGAAATAACATGTTCCCCACAAACTAAGAACTATAAGTACTAAGTAGGTCAACTTGACTACGCGTCTAACCTTTAGAAGGACAATCTAAACGAGTAGGTACGACTTGAGTACACTAAGAAAATACATCAAAACACTCTTATTTAAAACAGCAAATTAAAATTATATACTTATATTTAGGTACTCGCAACTTGTTAGTAGATAATGTAACTGCTAGCCTAGGTGTACATTACAATACCATCTATTATGGTTAAGAAAAAAGTGTGTGGACTTAATACTGCTATTAGTGGTAGGACAAGGGTCTTTTGATCAAGGAACTCAGCGACTCAGGATGAAAACAAAGGGTCCAATGGCGGAAAACGATAAATCAACGGAAGCGGCGCGCTTTGATATTAACCTCCATTGTTTCGTAATCACTACAAAGCCGATGCTGTTATTTCGTAGGTAAATTATATAAGATTCCATATTGATAAAATTACTGACTTTTTACTCAATGACGCCCGAGGCGCCCCCGTCCCTAATAATTACTTTCTTTGTATTAAACTTGACTGATCGCGTTTCTAACGAATTTTGAGCCCACCTCTTCTGTTAAATTCATTTTGAATTTAAATTATCTGAATAACATTGTATGTTGATATAGATATTCTTTTAAGATAATAATATGTGCATTATTTATTGAAAATAGTAAAAAAATCTCACAATTAAGCGATTGGTTATGAGACTTATCAGTTCTTCGTCATCTGCCTTGTATCGTTCCACAATTAGAAAAAAATTAAACCTAGTATCCCGAAAGTGAGTGTCACGATTCACTAATTCACGATGCTCCAATATGCCTTCGCAACGTTTTCAATACAAGCATACTGTTTTTTGTGAGTTTATATTATTTCATTTTTATTAAATAAGACGTTACAACGTTTTCATTTGATGATTGTGTGTCTACCAACTTATCGCCAGTCGCTAAGAGTTGTCTTATCGATTCCCTCACATTATTTATGACCATTTACGAGCTTACAACAATAGACAGCATCCAACTTCATTTCTCAATTACTGGTACTTCCGATTTTATCTAAACTTGGGTAAAATAATGCCTCACTGCTGATAAAAGATGTTACTGTTACTCTATATTTCACTCGTGGTGATTCAGTTATTCGTTATCTAGAGGAGATAGTTTCGTAAGCTCGCACGTCGCGTGTGTGGCAACTTTATAATGCTCCCAGCCCAATAAACGTGATGTCGAATTCGGAATAGAGCTCGGGCCGTTTACAAAAACATGAGAATTTTTGGAACAATCGAGTCATTTAGGAGCGGCAATTTCTAAAGGTGTACCCGAGAACGTGACAGACATAATGTAGAGGGTCTATGATGTAAGCCAAATAAAAATTGTCTCACGCATGGAGCACCGCGCGAACACGCCGCTGCATCGCCAATCACAATTTACATTATATTCATGTACGATTCCTAGTAACATATACAATACAAATTAATCCACGTTGTACGTGAATGTACTGAAGATGATGCGCGATGTTGCAAGTTGGTTTAAGGTTTATTTTTGTTGGTTTATTGATAACATGGAAAACACGTTTTGTTATTGAAAATTACTTAATAGATGCAGTAACAATGCTGTGTTCATTGAGTAAAGTATCTCTATGGCTGTGTTACATTGAATATGGCTTTTTACTTTATAATAGTATCGTACTGAAGACACTTGATTACACATGCACGCTGCTCTTCTAAAGTTAGAGCAACGGGCTCTAAACTTAGATTATGATAATAATGTCATAAATTATAAACATTTAGTTTTACTGAGAATACAGGGAGAGAATTATGGCAGGGCTACACCTGTCCTAAGTAGTCTTTATGTCTCGGAGAGGACTAGGTACTTATACTCTATATTTTGACTTTAGATATTATAGGTAAACTAAATTGGACAGGCGTGCTTCGATATTAAAACTGGAATCAGTTTTGTACCGTTTTACAACAATAAGTGGTGGTATTAAAAATTAGAAGTTAGTTATATATCGACTCCACCACAGGCCTATAACATATACTTATACAAAAACATATATAGACTAGAAGCGAAAAGCATCTTCTCAGGAGCAAGCCCAACATAATTTATGGCTTGGTCGTCCTTAGTTATATGAATTTCAAGAGATATTTCAATGACGTATACATTATGCATGAACAATAGGTATCTAATATCTTCCTGTCAGCAAGCTTAATTGCTACATCTAATTAGGTGTCCCTCTAACTATAAATTACGTCCCGGTTGAAAGTACCGCGTACTCGGCTAGTGAATCGTTACTTGAATGAGCAATTATTTGCAAATGTTCCTACTTTCTTTGATATTGTAGATAGCAGGTACGTATTTATTCATCTGAAGAAAGTTGGTGTTGAATGATAAGTACAGATAGCCTTGACGTTTTATTTGAATGATTTCTAATTATCTTAACATCAGCAAAGAGTAGTTAGTAAACTCGAAGCTGTAGTATATTTATTACTTACACTTATTAAAAGTAAATAGGCACATAGGCACAACGCATGGTTGTAGCCGGATAAGATTTCGGGGGGATGTTGGAGTTTTGTTGATCTTTTTAATCATTATGGTCGGCATCATGATAATATGTATTTAAACCTGGCTTTGACCACAGAGTACCTACATGATATTAATCTATGACTGCGTATTATAGTGTAAACCAAAGATTGTGTAAAGTAAACTGTATTACAATTTCATGCATGTCGATCGTAGCAGAGTGGCGCAGTGGAAGCGTGCTGGGCCCATAACCCAGAGGTCCGTGGATCGAAACCACGCTCTGCTAAGGTAAACTTTTTACCTTTTTATTTTTAACCGACTTCAAAAAAAGGAGGAGGTTCTTAATTCGTCGGAATCTTTTTTTTTACTATAACAGTAATTCTCATATCAGTTTTCATATCAAACTCTGTTTTTGTTATATAATTTTAACTAAAACTTCACCATTAAGCCATTTAGCACCACATTAAAAGTTATAAAGTATGACTGTCATATTTTCCTGTAAACGCCTCCACCCCGACATTTTAAATGACGATGATGCCAGCAGGCACTCCCTCTTTTATGGTTAGCCGCGAGGGTCTGTCCCTATCCAAATCATAAATGAGGGTAGACTATAGATTACTAACGTGCGTGAAACGGAGGTGAAAATTCTTACCTGGAAATTGGAATTAGGGTAACCTATTCGTGATTCGGTTTTATAAAATCTTTGAAGTAAACTTCATTTTAACACCTACGCCGTCAACAGCAACACTTTTTTACCGGCTACGGGTATTTTTTAACCAATTATTATTATTCTATAAGTTTAAGGGTTTGCTGTTTAGTTAATTGTTTTGATGCGGAAATGATGAATATTCCTACTGATGGGGTTCATACAAAAATTCATCGAGTCTTAACGGATTTCGATTTGGTTTTACTTAATTTCTAAAATGAAATTATTTTTATTTATTATATTAAAAAATATGGGATTTGAAAAAATAAATACCTCAATTTTATTTTAGTCTAAACTCTGAATCACAAAAGCGTGAATAAATGAGAGCTACTTACATTATTATTACAAAGAAATCTGCCGACAAGCAAAATGAAGGCTACAAGAATGATGATGACATCTCCAAAATCCAAACATAGCGTCTATTGTTTGAAAATAATTTTACTAGCTTTATAAGTTTTTACTCAGAATAATTAAAAAAATAATAAGGGATTGGACTAGACATGATGTTATGATAAACATCATAGACCATAGTCCTTCCCCTAACGCTTTAACAAGCATGTTATTGTACAATGTACTCTGTAGAATTCAGTAAAAAATATTAAATACGTATAAGTAAGTTACTTACGTATAATAAGTAACTACATACCTACACTTTGAGTAGCTCTGAGTACTTACATCGTATGAATTTCAATTACAAAATTTAAAAAAATCAGATAATTTTATTATTTCGTAAAAATGTAATCAAAAGAAGCATTGTTAGAAATACTTACATAATTCGATAACAAAATAAATGACAGGAGGTCATGGAGGATGCCATTCTGATATTGCTTCCAGATACATGTACATGGAATACGAGTGCTTAGGCTTACTCATAGTTAACTTGAGCACACAGTTATAATTATTAAATTGATAGAGTAGCTAGGTAGGTACCTACTATGTCAGTAAATACGTTAAAGAAGGTTTCTAGTTTCTACGCGTTTACGTGACGTACCTAAAATAGTAGGTAAGGTTAAGGGTACCTACAATCAATAAGCTTTATGATGACCTACCTTTATGATAACCGAAATCGTAGGAATCCGCTGTTAATTAATTTATTCTGCTACCTACCTATATACCTGGACGAAGTCCGCAAGAAGAATCTATACCACCACCGTCCACCACCTGATATAACTTTGGTAACATTAGGTAAAGCCTGTAAGAGACCTGTATTCAAGGGCGGATCCAGCTTTGGTCCCAGGGGGGGGTCACATAGTTGTAGTCAAGTCACAAGAAGTTTTAATTTAATTATGATACTAATTGATACAGTTACAAAGTAGGTATTTTATTAATGTGTATAAGTAGGTATTGTACTTAAAAAACAATAATATATCCTGATAAATGGATATGCGAGCGAAGCGAGCGCGAAATTTTCATTTTTTTTTACTTAAAAAAGTCACAACCACAGATATGGGTCACAACGTAACAAAGAACCTGGCATACATATTTTTATAACTGGATATGCGAGCGAAGCGAGCTCAAAATTTTTACTATTTCGCAGGATAAATCACTATTTATTCCAGTCTTGATTTAACATGGTTTGACAGTAAGATTCATCTTTAATAAAAATAATATAATCATTTTTAGACGTAATATAACGTCTTAAAATCGCAATATGCTGGAATGAAATGAAAGCGAACTTTATATATATTATTATCTTGATAACTGGATATGCGAGCGAAACGAGATCAAATTTTTTACTGTTTTTTATTTCGTTTTTTAGTGTGGTCAATCTTAAATCTTTAATTTAAATTATGTGATAATTTTGAGGCGGATTAACGTCTTGAAATCGCAAATAGTCCAGAATGAAGCAAACACGAACTTTTTATATATTCCGATAACCGGATATGCGAGCGAAGCGAGCGCGAAATTTTCTATTTTTTTTTTTAACTGAAAAAGTCACTACATAACAAAGATCCTGCGGGTATACATATTTTGATAACTGGATATGCGAGCGAAGCGAGCTTGAATTTTTTACATTTTCGCAGGATAAATCACTATTTATTCTAGTCTTGAATTTAGCGTGGTTTGACAGTGAGATCCATCTTTAATAAAAATAATATAATCATTTTTAGACGTAATATAACGTCTTAAAATCGCAATATGCCCGAATGAAATGACCGCGAACTTTATAAATATCTTCATAACTGGATATGCAAGCGAAGCGACCTCAAATTTTTTACGTTTTTTTATTTTGTATTTTATTGTGGTCCATCTTAAATCTTTAAATATCTGGGTGACCGAGCTTCGCTCGGTGGCCAATAGATGGCAGCAGTAGTCATATTTTTATTTTTTTTTCGTAAATTCGAAATGAATCCTAGCTAGATCGATTTATCGCCCCCAAAACCCCCTGTATACTAAATTTCATGAAAATCGTTCGAGCCGTTTCCGAGATCCAGATTATATAGAAATATATATACATACAAGAATTGCTCGTTTAAAGGTATAGGATTTAAATAATATAATAAATTTTAAGCGGAATAACGTCTTGAAATCGCAAATAGTCCTGAATGAAGCGAACACGAACTTTTTATATATTCTGATAACCGGATATGCGAGCGAAGCGAGCGCGAAATTTACTGTTTTTTTACTGCAAAAATCACAACGTAACAAAGATCCTGGGGGAAAACATTCTGGTAATTGGATATGCGAGCGAAGCGAGATCGAATTTCTTAGATTTTCGCATGATAAATCACTATTTATTCCTTGACCTAAAGTAACCTTGTAAACATCCGTGCATTCAAGGTCATTTCGTGAAAATCCGCCGTGGAGAACACTTAGATACATCATTTTTTAGAGATATAATCGTAATTTCAAAACCCAAATATATCTTGAGATTAATTAATACGAGGATTCTTTATAAATCAGGAAATCCGTGGAGAATCAGGAGGTCATCAGTTAAAAGGTCGCATTATATTATTATTATATTATACTATATATAGCTCAATTACCACTGACTGACTCATTGACATAATTGTTCTCCCAGAAAGAGACAGAAAACAATATAATGATGTACTGGAGATGTGTTCGGGTGCGGGAGTCCACTAGGGAAAAATTATGACATTTCAGAAAAACAAGATGGCGGCCGACGTGACTTTCGTATCTCTTTTGTTTTCCAACCGATTTCGTTCAAAATTGCAGTTTCTTGAGGCAATGAGTAAATGGTTTTTAGAAAAATTGGAAAAATTTTGAAAAACAAGATGGCGGCCGAGCTGTGGTGTTTTAAAATTTTTCATTTTTCGACCCCAAACCGCGGCACCACAGATCCTAAACGGGGTGGTTGAGGATGTCAATTTTTTCTTGTTTCGCCCACAATTATCCTGAATTTTGACAAAACGGGAGTAATTTTTCAAAATCCAAGATGGCGGCTGTTCTGGCGGCCAATCAGTGTGAGGTATGAAAAATTGCAATTTTGAAAGTCAAATTTCTCGCAGTTGGCAGCATCGGAGCGTTTCGACTTCTATGGGGCGATTGTGTGTAAAGACTCGAAGTATTGATTGGGGAAGAAAAAATTACCCCATTTCTCGGGAAATTTCGAGATTTTCCCCAAAAAGTAAAAAATCGAAATACGGACTTTTTGCTAAATCCGAGTATAAGCGATCACGTGTCTTACTCATACAAATGACATTTGAGTATTTTTGTCGCCGAGGACTGGCAACACTGGAATCTATCAAAGTAAAAGTGATTTTCGACATGGTCACTTTTCAGGGGCTATTGTGGCGCCTGGGTGCGAGCGAGATGAAAACTTGAAACGTCATCAGGGGCGGTATATCCTGTAGTTACTGGGAAAAATACGAAACTGTGTAAAATATTTACCGCAAATGAGGTGGCGGCCATTTTGTATTTTTTTCTGTTTTTGAAAATTTTGATCGTGTTTTTGAGGCACTTGGCAACATTTCGGAAAGTCGACATGTATGAACCGATTGTGTAACTCAACGGGTAGTATCGAAATATATAGGCAGTGTTGCCACATTTGGGGTAGTTTTCGAGATTTTCCCCAAAATGTCCTCCTGTAAAATTTTGTATGAACAATATTTTTTTCACTTATGGCTTCATATAGAAGTCAAAAAATGACTCGGTGAAAAATATGGAGAGAGCTGATGATTGAGGATTTCGGAGACGGGTGAAGGGCTCAGCCAGGGTATTGAAGATAGGTGGGGGGTGCAAGACCAAATGTCATTCGAAACCTCGTGCACTTGCCAATGCGCTGAAAAAAATTTCAAAATGGCGAAAAAAAGATGGCCGCCATACAAATTTCGTCTGAGTCTATCTCAGAAAGTATAAAAGTTAGAAAAGTACTTTCTTAGCAAAAGATAATCAGGACGACAAGGTATATCCATTGAAAGAAAAAAAAATCCAAAATGGCGGAAATTTTTTTTCATACTAAATTGTATGGCGACTTGGATCTATAAGAAAATTGGCATTGTTCTCCTAGAAACAGACATAAAACGATACAATGATGTATGGGAGATGTGTTTGAGTGCAGGATTGGAGTAGAGAAAAATTATGACATTTCAGAAAAACAAAATGGCGGCCGACGTGACTTTTGTAACTCTTTTGTTTTCCAACCGATTTCGTTCATTCTCGCAGTACTGGAGGAAATGAGTAAATTGATTATAGAAAAAATGGAAAATCTTGTAAAAACAAGATGGCGGCTGAGCAGTGGTGTTTTAAAATTTTTCATTTTTCGACCCCAAAACGCGGCGCCACAGATCCTAAACGGGGTTCTCGATGATGATAGTTTTTTCTTGGTTCGCTTACAATTGTCCTGAATTTAGACGAAACGGTAGTAATTTTTTAAAATCCAAGATGGCGGCTGTTCTGGCGGCCAATTAGTCTGAGGAATAAAAAATCGCAATTTTGAAACTCAAATTTCTCACACTTGGCATCATCGGACCGTTTCGACTTCTATGGGGCCATTGTGTGTATAGACTCGAAGTATTGAGTGGGGGAAAAAAATTACCCCATTTCTAGGGAAATTTCGAGATTTTCCCCAAAAATTAGAAAATCGAAATATGGACATTGTGCGAAATCCGAGTATAAGCGATCACGTGTCTTACTCGTAAAAATGACATTTTGGTATTTTTGTCGCCGAGGACTGGCAACACTGGAATCTATCAAAATAAAAGTGATTTTCGACATGGTCATTTTTCAGGGGCAATCATGTCGCCTGGGTGCGAGCGAAATGAAAATTTGAAACGTCAGCAGGAGCGGTATATCCTGCAGTTACTGGGAAAAATACGAAACTGTGTAAAATATTTCTGTGAACGAAAGTGGCGGCCATTTTGTATTTTTTTCTGATTTTGAAAATTTTGAACGTGTTTTTGAGGCACTTGGCACATTTCGGAAAGTCGACATGTATGAACCGATTGTGTAACTCGACCGGCAGTATTGAGATATATAAGCGGTGTTGCCACATTTGGGGTAGTTTTCGAGATTATCCCCATAATGTCCTCCTGTAAAATTTTGTATGAACAACTATTTTTCACTTATGGCTTAGTATAGAAGTCAAGAAATGACTCGGCGAAAATTATGGAGAGAGCTGATGATTGAAGATTTCGGAGACGAGTGAAGAGCACAGCCAGGGTATTGAAGATAGGTAGGGGGTGCTCGATCAAATGTCATTCGATACCTCGTGCAATGAGCTGAAATTTTTTTCAAAATGGCGAAAAAAAGATGGCCGCCATACAACTTCGTCGGTGCCTATCTCAGAAAGTATGAAAGATAGAAAAGTGGTTTCGTAGCAAAAGATGACCAGGACACAGAGGTCTATTTATTGAAAAGAAAAAATTACAAAATGGGGCAATTTTTTTTTTCATAAGTACTAATTTGTATGGCGATTAGGAGCTATAAGAAAATTGACATTTTTCTTCTAGACACAGATAAAAACGATACAATGATGAGTCGAGTAGGGAAAAATCATGACATTTCAGAAAAACAAGATGGCGGCCGACGTGACTTTCATAACTATTTTGTTTTCCATCCGATTCCGTTCAAAAACGCAGCACTCGAGGAAATGAGTAAATGGTTTTTAAAAAAATTGAAAAATTTAGAAAATAAGATGCGGCCGAGCAGTGGTGTTTTAAAATTTTTCATTTTTCGACCCCAACCCGCGGCGCCTATCCTAAATGGGGTGGTTGAAGATGTTAATTTTTGCATGTTTCGCCCACAATTACCCTGAATTTTGACAAAACGGGAGTAATTTTTGAAAATCCAAGATGGCGGCTGTTCAGACGGCCAATCAGTGTGATGAACAAAAAAACGCGATTTTGAAATTCAAATTTCTCACACTTGGCAGCATCGGAGCGTTTCGACTTCTATGGAGCAATTGTGTGTACTCGAAGTGTTGAGTGGGACAGAAAAAATTACCCCATTTCTCGGGAAATTTCGATATTTTCCCCAAAAAGTAAAAAATCTAATCATTTTGCAAAATCCGAGTATTAGCGATTACGTGTTTTGCTCGTACAAATGACATTTGGGTAGTTTTGTCGCCGAGGACTGGCAGCACTGGAATCTATCATAGTAAAAGTTATTTTCGAAATGGGCACTTTTCAGGGGCAATCGTGTCGTCTGGGTGCGAGCGAGATGAAAAATTGAAACGTCATCGGGAGCGATATATCCTGTAGTTACTGGGAAAAATACAAAACTGTGTAAAATATTTCTGTGAACTGAGATGGCGGCCATTTTGTATTTTTTTCTGTTTTTGAAAATTTTTATCGTGTTTTTGAGGCACTTGGGAACATTTCGGGGAGTCGACATGTATGAACCGAGTGTGTAACTCGAAGGGCAGTAATGAAATATAAAAGCAGTGTAGCCACATTTGGGGAAGTTTTCGAGATTTTCCCCAAAATGTCCTCCTGTAAAATTTTGTGTCTTACTCGTACAAATGACATTTAGGTAGTTTTGTCGCCTGGCGCTGGCAACACTGTAATCTATCAGATTAAAAGTGATTTTCGACATGGCCACTTTTCAGGGGCAATCGTGTCGTCTGGGTGCGAGCGAGATGAAAACTTGAAACGTCATCGGGAGCGGTATATCCTGTAGTTACTGGGAAAAATACGACACTGTGTAAAATATTTCTGGGAAAGGAGGTGGCGGCCATTTTGTAACTTTTTTTCGTTTTTGAGAATTTTGATCGTGTTTTTGAGGCACTTGGCAACATTTCAGAAAGTCGACATGTATGAACCGATTGTGTAACTCGACGGGCAATATTTAAATATATAGAAAGTGTTGCCACATTTCGGGTAGTTTTCGAGATTTTCCCAAAATTTCCTCCTGTAAAATTTTGTATGAACATTTTTTTTCACTTGTGGCTTCGTATAGGAGTCCAGAAATGACTCAGCGAAAAATATGGAGAGAGCTGATAATTGAGGATTACGGAGACGGGTGAGGAGCACAGCCAGAGTATTTAAGATAGGTGGGGGGTGCTCGACCAAATGTCATTCGAAACCTCGTGCAATTGCCAATGAGCTGAAAAATTTTTCAAAATGGCGTACATAAAAAAGATGACCGCCATACAAATTTCGTCTGAGTCTATCTCAGAAAGTATGAAATATAGAAAAGGGGTTTCTTAGCAAAAGATGATCACGAGGAGGAAGTCTATTTATTGAATATAACAAAATTTTCAAAACGGTGGAATATATTTTTGTCCTACTAATTTGTATGGCGATTAGGAGCTTTAATAAAATTGTCATTGTTCTCCTGGAAATAGATAGAAAACTATACGTATGGGAGATATGTTCGAGGGTGAGATATGAAAAGGGAAAAATTATGACATTTCAGAAAAACAAAATGACGACCGACGTGACTTTCGAACATTTTATTTTTTTGTTTTCCAACCGATTTCATTTAAAGTCGCAGTAATTTTGGATACAAGTAAATAGTTTTTAGAAAAAGTAGAAAATTTGGGAAAAACTAGATGGCGGCTGAGCTGTAGTGTTTTTTAAAATTTTCATTCTTTCTCACCACAGACTCCGATTCCGGGACACCACAGATCCGAAACGGGATAGTCGAGGATGATAATTTTTTAGTATTTCACCTACAACTATTCTGAAATTGACAGAACGGGGATAGATTGGTGAAAAAAAAATTACCCCATTTTTCGGGAAAAATCAAAATACGGACTTTTTGCAAAATCCGAGTATGAACGACCACGGAAATTGCTCCAAGCAGTTACGCGGTCCGCTTTAGCGGGCCGCGCCCCCACGCGAAAAACTAGTTATACTATATATAGCTCAATTACCACTGACTGACTGACTCACTGATTGACATAATTGTTCTCCCAGAAAGAGACAGAAAACGATATGATGATGTACGGGAGATGTGTTCGGGTGCGGGAGTCGACTAGGGAAAAATTATGACATTTCAGAAAAACAAGATGGCGGCCGACGTGACTTTCGTAACTCTGTTGTTTTCCAACCGATTTCGTTCTAAGTCGCAGCACTTGAGGAAATGAGTAAATGGTTTCTAGAAAAATTGGAAAAAATTGAAAAAACAAGATGGCGGCCGAACTGTGGCGTTTTAAAATTTTTCATTTTTCGACCCCAAACCGCGGCGCCACAGATCCTAAACGGGGTGGTTGAAGATGACAGTTTTTGCTTGTTTCGCCCACAATTATCCTGAATTTTGATGAAACGGGAGTAATTTTTCAAAATCCAAGATGGCGGCTGTTCTGGCGGCCAATCAGTGTGAGGTATGAAAAATCGCAATTTTGAAAGTCAAATTTCTCGCAGTTGGCAGCATCGGAGCGTTTCGACTTCTATGGGGCGATTGTGTGTAAAGACTCGAAGTATTGATTGGGGAAGAAAAAATTACCCCATTTTTCGGGAAATTTCGAGATTTTCCCCAAAAAGTAAAAAATCGAAATACGGACTTTTTGCAAAATCCGAGTATAAGCGATCACGTGTCTTACTCATACAAATGACATTTGAGTATTTTTGTCGCCGAGGACTGGCAACACTGGAATCTATCAAAGTAAAAGTGATTTTCGACATGGTCACTTTTCAGGGGCTATTGTGGCGCTTGGGTGCGAGCGAGATGAAAACTTGAAACGTCATCAGGGGCGGTATATCCTGTAGTTACTGGGAAAAATACGAAACTGTGTAAAATATTTACCGCAAATGAGGTGGCGGCCATTTTGTACTTGTTTTTTTTCTGTTTTTGAAAATTTTGATCGTGTTTTTGAGGCACTTGGCAACATTTCGGAAAGTCGACATGTATGAACCGATTGTGTAACTCGACGGGCAGTATCGAAATATATAGAAAGTGTTGCCACATTTCGGGTAGTTTTCGTGATTTTCCCCAAAATGTCCTCCTGTAAAATTTTGTATGAACAATTTTTTTTTCACTTGTGGCTTCGTATACAAGTCAAAAAATGACTCGGTGAAAAATATGGAGAGAGCTGATGATTGAGGATTTCGGAGACGGGTGAAGGGCTCAGCCAGGGTATTGAAGATAGGTGGGGGGTGCTCGACCAAATGTCATTCGAAACCTCGTGCAATTGCCAATGAGCTGAAAAAATTTTCAAAATGGCGAAAAAAAGATGGCCGCCATACAAATTTCGTCGGTGTCTATCTCAGAAAGTATGGAAGATAGAAAAGTGATTTGTTAGCAAAAGATGATCAGGATGAGAGAGTTTTTATTTATAGAAAGAAAAAAAAATCAAAATGGCGAAATTTTTTTTTGCATACTAATTTGTATGGCGATTATGAACTATAAGAAAATTGTCATTGTTCTCCTGCAAACAGATAGGAAACGATAGAATGATGTATGGGAGATGTGTTTGAGTGCAGGATTGGAGTAGGGAAAATTTATAACATTTTAGAAAAACAAAATGGCGGCCGACGTGACTTTTGTAACTCTTTTGTTTTCCAACCGATTTCGTTCTAAGTTGCAGCACTCGAGGAAATGAGTAAATGGTTTTTAGAAAAATTGGAAAAATTTTGAAAAACAGGATGGTGGCCGAGCTGTGGTGTTTTAAAATTTTTCATTTTTCGACCCCAAACCGCGGTACCACAGATCCTAAACGGGGTTGAGGTTGAGGATGTCAATTTTTTCTTGTTTCGCCCACAATTATCCTGAATTTTGACAAAACGGGAGTAATTTTTCAAAATCCAAGATGGCGGCTGTTCTGGCGGCCAATCAGTGTGAGGTATGAAAAATCGCAATTTTGAAAGTCAAATTTCTCGCAGTTGGCAGCATCGGAGCGTTTCGACTTCTATGGGGCGATTGTGTGTAAAGACTCGAAGTATTGATTAGGGAAGAAAAAATTACCCCATTTCTCGGGAAATTTCGAGATTTTCCCCAAAAATTAAAAATTCCAAATACGGACTTTTTGCAAAATCCGAGTATAAGCGATCACGTGTCTTACTCATACAAATGACATTTGAGTATTTTTGTCGCCGAGGACTGGCAACACTGGAATCTATCAAAGTAAAAGTGATTTTCGACATGGTCACTTTTCAGGGGCTATTGTGGCGCCTGGGTGCGAGCGAGATGAAAAGTTGAAACGTCATCAGGGGCGGTATATCCTGTAGTTACTGGGAAAAATACGAAACTGTGTAAAATATTTGTTTTAGTTGGCGAGATTCGTATAGCCCTGGAACAGCTTCGTAATAATAAAGCACCGGGGGATGACGGCATTACGGCGGAGCTTTTGAAATCAGGAGGAGCACCTATCCTGAACGAGCTAAAGCGTCTCTTTAATGCCGTCATCGAAACCGGAACAACACCGAAAGAATGGAGCAGAAGTGTTACGGTACTCTTCTTCAAGAAGGGAGACAAAACCTTATTAAAAAATTATAGACCCATCTCACTTCTGAGCCATATTTACAAGCTGTTCTCTAGGGTTATCACGAACCGACTTGCCCGGAGACTTGACGAGTTCCAACCTCCGGAACAAGCCGGGTTTCGAAAAGGCTACAGCATTGTAGACCACATCCACACTCTAAGGCAGATTATGCAGAAGACCCAGGAGTATAATCTACCTTTATGCCTCGCATTTGTGGACTACGAGAAAGCCTTCGACTCCATCGAAACCTGGGCGGTTTTGGACTCACTGCAGCGATGCCAAGTCGATTGGCGATATATCGAAGTGTTGAGATGTCTATACGACGCTGCCACAATGACCGTTCAGGTACAAAACCATGCAACACATCCGATACCAATTCGAAGAGGAGTAAGGCAGGGGGATGTTATCTCTCCGAAACTGTTCACTTCCGCTCTCGAAGATGTGTTCAAGGTTTTGGACTGGAAAGGTTGCGGTATAAACATCAATGGCGAATACATCTCACACTTACGATTTGCAGACGACATAGTCATATTGGCAGGAACGCTGCAGGAACTTGAGCAAATGCTGTCCGACCTTAGCGCTTCTTCCAGACGGGTGGGCCTCAAGATGAACGTTGACAAAACGAAGATAATGTTTAATGAATACGTCATCGCAAGGCCCATCGTTGTCGAAAATGTCAGCATCGAAGTTGTACAAGAATACAACTACCTGGGGCAGCTTATACAGTTGGGTAGGAACAACTTCGACAAGGAAGCTGACAGAAGAATACAGCTGGGATGGGCAGCATTTGGAAAACTGCGTCAAGTCTTCAACTCGCCGATACCCCAATGCCTAAAGACAAAAGTCTTCAACGCCTGCGTCTTGCCGGTAATGACATACGGAGCAGAAACGTGGACACTCACAGTAGGTCTTGTCCACAAGTTCAAAGTCGCTCAGCGTGCTATGGAGAGGGCTATGCTGGGTGTCTCTCTAAGGGATAAAATCCGCAACGAGGACATCCGTAGGAGAACCAAAGTAACCGACATAGCCCAACGGATTAGCAAGCTGAAGTGGCAGTGGGCGGGCCATATCTGTCGCAGAACCGACGGCCGTTGGGGCAGACGTGTTCTGGAGTGGAGACCGCGTACCGGTAAACGCAGCGTGGGACGACCTCCTGCCCGCTGGACCGACGACCTGAAAAAGGTCGCTGGTAGCGGGTGGATGAGGAAGGCGGAGGACCGTGTGTGGTGGCGCGCTCTCGGAAAGGCCTATGTCCAGCAGTGGACGTCCATAGGCTGATAGTATATATAGTATAGTAAAATATTTACCGCAAATGAGGTGGCGGCCATTTTGTATTTTTTTCTGTTTTTGAAAATTTTTATCGTGTTTTTGAGGCACTTGGCAACATTTAGGAAAGTCGACATGTATGAACCGATTGTGTAACTCGACGGGCAGTATCGAAATATATAGAAAGTGTTGCCACATTTGGGGTAGTTTTCGAGATTTTCCCCAAAATGTCCTCCTGTAAAATTTTGTGTGAACAATTTTTTTTTCACTTATGGCTTCGTATAGAAGTCAAAAAATGACTCGGCGAAAAATATGGAGAGAGCTGATGATTGAGGATTTCGGAGACGGGTGAAGAGCACTGCCAGGGTATTGAAGATAGGTGGGGGGTGCTCGACCAAATGTCATTCGAAACCTCGTGCAATTGCCAGTGAAATGAAAAAAATTTCGAGATTGCGAAAAAAAGATGGCCGCCATACAAATTTCGCCAGTGTCTATCTCAAAAAGTATGATAGGTAGAAAAGTGGTTTCTTAGCAAAATATGACCAGGACGAAGAGTTATATTTATTGAAAGAAAAAAAAATTTCAAAATGGCGGAATTTGTTTTTCATACTAAATTGTATGGCGATTAGGCGCTAAAAGAAAATTGTCATTGTTCTCTTAGAAACAGGTAGAAAACGATACAATGATGTATAGCAGATGTGTTTGAGGGCGGGAGAGGAAAAGGGAAAAATTTTGACATTTCAGAAAAACAAGATGGCGGCCGACGTGACTTTCGTATCTCTTTTGTTTTCCAACCGATTTCGTTCGAACTTGCAGTATTTAAGGAAATGAGTAAATGGTTTTTAGAAAAATTTGAAAAATTTTGAAAACCAAGATGGCGGCCGAGCTGTGGCGTTTTAAAATTTTTCATTTTTCGACCCCAAACCGCGGCGCCATAAATCCTAAACGGCGTGGTTGTGGATGTTAATTTTTTCTTGTTTCGCCTACAATTATCCTGAATTTTGACGAAATGGGAGTAATTTTTTAAAATCCAAGATGGCGGCTGTTCTGGCGGTCAATCAGTCTGATGTACGAAAAAACACGATTTTGAAATTCAAATTTGTCATAGTTGGCAACATCGGAGCGTTTTGACTTCTATGGGACGATTGTGCGTTTCGACTCGAAGTATTGAGTGGGGAAAAAAAATTACCCCATTTCTCGGGAAATTTCGAGATTTTCCCCAAAAAGTAAGAAATCGAAATACAGACTTTTTGCAAAATCCGAGTATAAGCGACCACGCGTCCTACTGGTACAAATGACATTTGGGTATTTTTGTCGCCAAGCAGTTACGCGGTCCGCTTTAGCGGGCCGCGCCCCCACGCGAAAAACTAGTTATTATTATTATAATATATATAGCTCGATTACCACTCACTCACTGACTGACTGACTGACTCATTGACATAATTGTTCTCCCAGAAGGAGACGGAAAATGATATAATAATGTATGGGAGATGTGTTCGGGTGCGGGAGTCGACTAGGGAAAAATTATGACATTTCAGAAAAACAAGATGGCGGCCGACGTGACTTTCGTATCTCTTTTGTTTTCCAACCGATTTCGTTCAAAGTTGCAGCACTCGAGGAAATGAATAAATGGTTTCTAGAAAAATTAGAAAAATTTGGAAAAACAAAATGGCGTCTGAGATGTAGCGTTTTAAAATTTTTCATTTTTCGACCCCAAACCGCGGCGCCACAGATCCTAAACGGGGTGGTTGAAGATGTCAATTTTTGCTTGATTCGCTCACAATAGGCTATTTGACTAAATTTTGAAAATGATTTTAAAGAATTTATTACTACCTATTAAGCACATTACATTGATATTTCGCGGAAATTTAATGTAATTCCCTTTAAAAACCACTTTTAAAATTTCAATTTTCAAAACCGCGCCAAAAACGCCAATTTTGTAATGGCGCTTGTCATCTGACTCGTGACGTCACACATTGTCAAACGCATATAAACAGACTACAGTACCGTACAGTTTAGTTGAATTTCTTCGCTTTTCTTTAAATTTAATAAAAATTAATATATTTTAACAGAAAGAATGGTGTACAAATGCTGTGTAGTACCATTATGTACAAATACCTCCATAAATTGCCCTCAAAAAGTGTTTGTGTCTGTACCAGATAAAAGGCGAAAAAAATAGTTACAGTTAGCTCGAAGAGATCCAAAGGCCTTTTTATCGCATTCAAATGTTTTTATGTGTGAAGATCACTTTGATGTAAGTACCTACCTAATAATTACCTTTTAATTTAATATTCAAGCTAAATATAATATCGGTTCTTATTAAAAAATAAGTTATATAACCTAACATCTAAAACTAACCCCAATTTAGGTAATATGGGTCTAGCATTTAGTCTCTTTGTGTATTTTAACTACCTAATATAATATATTCATAACTGTTATCTCTTAAGTTTATTATCTCAAGTTTATTATGTTTCTTGGAACATAATAGGTATGTCTTCACTTGCTAATATCGGTGCTGTTGAATTGCAGATGAAAAAAGTAAATAAAGGAAGGACTAATATGTTCGACGCGGTAGGTACTTACATTGCTGTTTTTATGTTTTTCAGTTCCGCGCCATAATAATCAGCATTATTCTTAAAGTAAAGTGCAACCATAAAAGCATCTACCTTAGGTAGGTTGCTATTATCAGCTCGCACAAAATTTGATTCCATTCTGCGATTTGAAATACTTAATTATTTATCTCCTTAGTATGTTTAGTTATAAAGTTAACCAGAAAATTACTGTTTAAATAGCTAAAAGATAAAATAAAACGCCCGCCAAACAAAACACTCAGAAAAATCAGTACAAAAAGCTGTTGTTTTCCCGCAAATTTTCGAGTGTGACGTCACCAGAGTTGCAACCAATCACAGGGCCTTCCTGTCACAGGTAAAATATCAAAAATAATAACATTTTTAAACTCTTATTTTGCTGAAAAATATACATATATTTGATTAAAATAAAGTGAAATATGCTTATTTACGTTGTTATTAGTGAGATTTACCACAATTTCAGGTATATTTTCATTGTTGTCAAATAGCCTATTATCCTGAATTTTGACAAAACGTGAGTAATTTTTCAAAATCCAAGATGGCGGCTGTTCTGGCGGCCAATCAGTGTGAGGTATGAAAAATCGCAATTTTGAAACTCAAATTTCTCACAGTTGGCAACATCGGAGCGTTTCAACTTCTATGGGGCGATTGTGTGTACAGACTCAAAGTATTGAGTGGGGAAAAAAAATTACCCCATTTCTCGGGAAATTTCGAGATTTTCCCCAAAAAGTAAAAAATCTAAATACGGACTTTTTGCGAAATCCGAGTATGAGCGACCACGTGTCTTACTCGTACAAATTACATTTGGGTATTTTTGTCGCCAACGTCTGGCAACACTGGAATCTATCAAAGTAAAAGTGATTTTCGACATGGTCACTTTTCAGGGGCCATCATGTCGCCTGGGTGCGAGCGAGATGAAAAATTGTAACGTCATCAGGAGCAGTTAATCCTGTAGTTACTAGGAAGAATACGAAACTATGTAAAATATTTATGTGGAATGGGGTGGCGGCCATTTTGTTTTTATTTAATTTTTTTGAATATTTTGATCGTGTTTTTGGGGCACTTGGCAACATTTCGGAAAGTCGACATGTAAGAACCGATTGTGTAACTCGACCGGCAGTATCGAGATATATAAGCAGTGTTGCCACATTTGGGGTAGTTTTCGAGATTTTCCCCAAAATGTCCTCCTGTAAAATTTCGTATGAACAATTTTTTTTTCACTTGTGGCTTCGTATAGAAGTGAAGAAATGACTCAGCGAAAAATATGGAGAGAGCTGATGATTGAGGATTTTGGAGACGGGTAAAGGGCTCAGCAAGGGTATTGAAGATAGGTGGGGGGTGCTCGACCAAATGTCATTCAAAACCTCGTGCAATTGCCAATGCGCTGAAAAAATTTTCAAAATGGCGGAAAAAAGATGGCCGCCATACAAATTTCGTCGGTGTCTATCTCAGAAAGTATGAATGATAGAAAAGTGATTTCTAAGCAATAGCAGATCAGGACGAGAAGGTTTATTTATTGGTAGAAAAAAAATTCAAAATGGCGGAAAATTTTTTTTCATACTAAATTGTATGGCGATTGGGAGCTATAAGAAACTTCACATTGTTCTCCTAGAAACAGACATAAAACGATAAAATGATGTATGGGAGACGTATTTATGTGCGGGAGTAGAGTAGGAAAAAATTATGACATTTCAGAAAAACAAGATGGCGGCCGACGTGACTTTCGTAACTCTTTTGTTTTCCAACCGATTTCGTGCAAACTCGCGGTACTCGGGGAATTAAGTAAATGGTTTTTAGAAAAAGAAGAAAAATTTAGAAAAACAAGATGGCGGCCGAGCAGTGGTGTTTTCAAATTTTTCTTTGTTCTACTTCAAACCGACGAGTTAATTCAAATGTCACATTTGGCAACATCAGAACATTTGGACGTTTATGGGGTGATCGTGCTGATAGACTCGGGGTATAAATTGATGAAAAAAAATTACCCCATTTTTCGGGAAAATCAAAATACGGACTTTTTGCAAAATCCGAGTATAAGCGATCACGGAAATTGCTCCAAGCAGTAACGCGGTCCGCTTTAGCGGGCCGCGCCCCCACGCGAAAAACTAGTTATAATATATATAGCTCGATTACCACTCACTGACTCATTGACATAATTGTTCTCCCAGAAAGAGACAGAAAACGATATAATGATGTATAGGAGATGTGTTCGGGTGCGGGAGTTGACTAGGGAAAAATTATGACATTTCAGAAAAACAAGATGGCGGCCGACGTGACTTTCGTAACTCTTTTGTTTTCCAACCGATTTCGTTCAAAATTGCAGTTTCTTGAAGCAATGAGTAAATGGTTTTTAGAAAAATTTGAAAATTTTTGAAAAACAAGATGGCGGCCGAGCTGTGGTGTTTTAAAATTTTTCATTTTTCGACCCCAAACCGCGGCGCCACAGATCATAAACGGGGTGGTTGAAGATGTCAATTTTTTCTTGTTTCGCCCACAATTATCCTGAATTTTGACGAAATGGGAGTAATTTTTTAAAATCCAAGATGGCGGCTGTTCTGGCGGCCAATCAGTCTGATGTACGAAAAAGCACGATTTTGAAATTCAAATTTCTCATAGTTAGCAACATCGGAGCGTTTCGACTTCTATGGGACGATTGTGCGTTTCGACTCGAAGTATTGAGTGGGGGAAAAAAAATTACCCCATTTCTCGGGAAATTTCGAGATTTTCCCCAAAAAGTAAAATATCGAAATACGGACTTTTTGCGAAATCCGAGTATGAGTGACCACGCGTCCTACTGGTACAAATAACATTTGGGTATTTTTGTCGCCAAGGTCTGGCAACACTGGAATCTATCAAAGAAAAAGTGATTTTCGACATGGTCACTTTTCAGGGGCCATCATGTCGCCTGGGTGCGAGTGAGATAATAAATTGTAACGTCATCAGGAGCGGTTAATCCTGTAGTTACTAGGAAGAGTACGAAACTGTGTAAAATATTTATGTGGAATGGGGTGGCGGCCATTTTGTTTTTATTTAAATTTTTTGAATATTTTGATCGTGTTTTTGAGGCACTTGGCAACATTTCGGAAAGTCGTCATGTATGAACCGATTGTGTAACTCGACCGGCAGTATCGAGATATATAAGCTGTGTTGCCAAATTTGGGGAAATTTTCGAGATTTTCCCCAAAATGTCCTCCTGTAAAATTTTGTATGAACTATTTTTATTTCACTTATGGCTTCGTATGGAAGTCAAAAAATGACTCGGTGAAAAATATGGAGAGAGCTGATGATTGAGGATTTCGGAGACGGGTGAAGGGCTCAGCCAGGGTATTGAAGATAGGTGGGGGGTGCTCGACCAAATGTCATTCGAAACCTCGTGCAAATGCCAATGAGCTGAAAAAAAATTCAAAATGGCGTAAAAAAGATGGCCGCCATACAAATTTCGTCGGAGTCTATCTCAGAAAGTATGAATGGTAGAAAAGTGGTTTCTTAGCAAAAGATGATCAGGATGAGAGGGTTTATTTATAGAAAGAAAAAAAATTCTAAATGGCGAAATTTTTTTTTTCATACTAATTTGTATGGCGATTATGAACTATAAGAAAATTGTCATTGTTCTCCTGCAAACAGATAGGAAACGATAGAATTATGTATGGGAGATGTGTTTGAGTGCAGGATTGGAGTAGAGAAAAATTATGACATTTCAGAAAAACAAAATGGCGGCCGACGTGACTTTTGTAACTCTTTTGTTTTCCAACCGATTTCGTTCAAACTCGCAGTACTAGAGGAAATGAGTAAATTGATTATAGAAAAAATGGAAAATCTTGTAAAAACAAGATGGCGGCTGAGCTTTAGTGTCTTCAACATTTTCATTGTTCTACCTCAAACCGGGACCGTTTAATTCAAATTCGTCACAGTTGGCAAGATCAGAACATTTGCATGTTTATGGGGTGATAGTACGTATAGACTTCGGGTGTCGATTTGTGAAAAAAATTACCCCATTTTTCGAGAAAAATCGAAATACCCACTATTTGCAAAATCTGAGTATAAGCGACCACGGAAATCGCTCCAAGCAGTTACGCGGTCCGCTTTAGCGGGCCGCGCCCCCACGCGAAAAACTAGTTACTATATATATAGCTGCTTGTGCTGATTCACTCACTGACTCATTGATCACCTCTCCTGAACAATTTTGTATGAAAAAATTTTTTTTCATGAATGGGGTCGTATAGAAGAAAAAAATTCATTCGGAGGAAAAATACGGAGAGAGCTGATGATTGAGGATTTCGAAGACGGGTAAAGAGCACAGCGAAAGTATTGAAGATAGGTGGGGGGTGTTCGACCAAATGTCATTTGAAATGTCATCCAACTGCCAGTGAGCTGAAAAATAATTCAAAATGGCCGCCATTCGAATTTCGCCGATATCTCGGAAAGTATAAAAGATGGAAGAATGGTTTCTTGACAAGAAGTGATCAGGACCCGAAGGTCTATTTGATGGATAGAAAAAAAATTCAAAATGGCGGAATTTATTTTTCCATAGAAAATGTATGGCGAATATGGATTCAAGATTGCGGCGAAAGATGACTGAGGGTTGCGATACCTTAATAGGCGGGATGACAGCACGCGGGCCACATGTGGCCCGCGCTCCCACGCAACCTACTAGTTAATATATATATAGCTGCTTGTGCTGATTGACTGATTGATCACCTCTCCTGAACAATTTTGTATGGAAATTTTTTTTTTCACTGATCGTTTTGTATAGAAAGGAAAAATTCATGAGGAAGAAAAATATAGCGAGAGCTGATGATTGAGGATTTCGAAGACGGGTGAAGAGCACAGCCAAGGGTATTGCAGATAGGTGGGGGGTGTTCGACCAAATGTCATTTGAAATGTCATCCAACTGCCAGTGAGCTGAAAAAAAAATTCAAAATGGCGGATTCAAAATGGCCGCCATACGAATTTCGCCAATATCTCGGAAAGTATAAAAGATGGAAGAATGGTTTCTTGACAGGAAGTGATCAGGATCCGAAGGTCTATTTGATGGATAGAAAAAAAAATTCAAAATGGCGGATTTTATTTTTCCATAGAAAATGTATGGGGAATGTTGAAGAGACTAACAGTTGGTAATTATGCAAGGTTGTGATGCGGTTTTTCGGAGAGTTACTAGAGAAAAATATGGAGAAAGCAAATGATTGAGGATTTCGGAGACGGGTGAAGAGCACAGCCAGGGTATCGAAGATAGGTGGGGGGTGCTCGACCAAATGTAACTCGAAACGTCATCCAATTGGCAGTTAGCTGAAAAAAAAATCAAAATGGCAGATTCAAGATGGCCGCCATGCAAATTTCGTGTTGTTCTATCTCGGAAAGTATAAAAGATAAGAGAGTGATTTCTTTGCAAGACGTTATTAGAATCTCATGGTCTACGGGACGAATGAAAAAAAATCAAAGTGGTTGAATTTATTTTTCCATGGAAAATGTGAATGCGACAATAAACAAGGCCTATGAAAAACTATGAAAAGTATGAGAAGAGATGATGGTCTACGATTTGGATGATGATTGAGGAGCACGGTCATGGATTTAAAGATAGTTAAGGGCAGTTTGAATAAAACATACACTGAACCTCATCCGATGAGGTTCCGAGGTAATTCTTTTAGCCCATTGCCAATCGGATTCCAATTGGCTTTTATAGGTGAGAAGACAGCCCGCGGGCCACATGTGGCCCGCGCTCCCACGCGCCCTACTAGTATAAAATAAAATCAACCATAAATCAATTGAATAATAGTGGTACTCACTTACATAAAATCTATACTGTTCCAAGAAATACCATATAAAACATTATATTTTACAATTTTAACTATTGGTCCATCTAGGTTCTGGAAGGCCCAGGGGGGGGGGGTCATGACCCCCATGACCCCCCCCCTGGATCCGCCGATGCCTGTATTATATTATTATCCATCGTCCCTTTCTTTATGATAATCAGGATAGTAATGCCGACAGCCAAAAATTAAACAAGGATATACGGGTAAATTTTATGTCGATGTCCAGCCTTCTATGGTGGGAATAGAGGAGAAAGCTAGGTTAGCTTAGCATTAATGAGGTTTATGTGGTAATAAAACGTGCCTAATGCCTATTGACCATGCAATTGACATTCTAGCTTCGGTGCTGAAATGGCAGCCCTGCACCGGAACTAGCAAAATTGGCACCGATTTGATAACACCCAGTACCTACACACCGACTATTGTAAGCAAACTACTACCTAATTCGACTCTGCTAATAATTTTCATTATGTAGTTCTTTGCTATTGGGCAGTTTTGTTTATATTAACGTAATTGATACCAGTAGTTCCTTGGGGCCCGTCAAAGAAGGCAAAAGGTTGTAGAGAGAGCACGTAATTGTCATTAAATAAATAACGTAATCGATTTATATAAAGAAACTTAAATAATAAATGAATTGTAAAAGAACAGTTGTTTTGTGTTAATGTGAGTTCCTGTTAGTGGTTGGTTTTCACTATATTGAACTGAAGCGCAGGGAACTGCAAAAGCAAAAACGTTCATGAGACAACCTAAAACCTAATACAAATTACATGCCCAGCGTAGCACCAAGACAAGTAAGTAGGACCTATAAAAAGCTCATAAAAAGGGTCGCCAATAATAATTTTGTCTACATACGTATTGACACAAGGAAAGAAATACGAAAGACCGCGACAAGTGGAGGAAAATTGAGGAGGAGGAGGCCAGGTCCCACAAGGGGCTGAAGCGCCACAGGATAGATAGTAAAGATAATAATTGTTAATACGTAATATCAGTTTGATTCTTCGATTAAACAAGAACAAGAAAAGTTGTATAATAATCGCAAAGGATTGGTAATAATATAATGAACGAATAAGACTAGAATTCACTCGTCTAAAATCTGTGCACTCGTCATGAAATTAGAAATTCGTAGATTATCACTTCCTGAAACGTTTTCATATTTATCTTTGTTTTTCAGTGTTACCAGGCAGTGATCTGTATTTCATCGATACATTTTTTGTTCTCGTTGGTCTTAATGTAATCAAATAGTAACATCTGTTGGTACAGAGCAGGCTACAGATGTTGAAACACATCTGTTTGCGAAATAATAAATGTAAAACCCGGGCGCAAGTATTTATAGTGTGTGCTTATGGTTAACTCATTTCTGTTGTTCATACCAACACCGCCAGTAAATAATTTGATCGGCGAGGCGGTATTTCCGCCGATTTTAGGACCACCCGCACTGTAATTCGGTGACGGGGTAAAGACAATTATGCTAATCACTAATGGTATTATTACTTGGTTTGGTAGAGTCAGGGATAAGAAACTTGAGGATATGGACAATCGAACAGTCTACCTCAAAATTCTATAGGTTGCTGCTGAGCGAACTACGAGTACATGCCTTGCTTCAACTGTTGGTGACAAACAAGCATTTTTGGCACCGATAAACTGGCGACAATTTTCCGCGCCGTACGCCTTGTCCAGGGTAATACAGTCTATTGTCCCATGTATAAATAGTTACTATAACCAACTTTACTACCGTATTCAGTGCAAATAATTTTGAATTGGGTGCCACTCAAAGATAAAGTATATTAGCATAGTTCACAGAAGCGTCCACTACGATATAGAATGACGATACTAACGAATGGGTAAATAAAGTGTAAAAAGCTACTATTCGATTCAAATAGTGCTTGAATGTGTTAACGGCCCATTATCCCGGTTTTTAGCGACTACGCCACTTTTCAAAGCAATTCAAAGTCATGAAAAAATTGTTTTTTTTTCACTGTTAAAAATACATATTAAAGATACATGCTTTATCTCTATAATGGCCTCATGAAAACACGATAAGTTAAACTTGCCTCGATCATAAAAATTTTTGAAAACAGGTCGTTTTTGTTCATTTTTTTAATGGTATTTCCAAAGCTTTGGACTAAATTTCATAAAAATTATACGTAAAGTAAGCTCATTGTATTGCCTATCCATTGCGCAGACAGATATTAAATAAAAAAATTGCTGCAAAATTTCGCCTAACAGAAGTCATAAAATGGTCTAACGCACCGAATAAACGATGTACTCAGTGGCTCACGAGCCTCCATACGAGACGGACCTGCGCAAGTTTTCACGACTCACGCTCCTTTCGCGCTAAAATTATTTATTTTTTAAATGCGCTGGAAAAAAAAACTATCTGACAGGAAGCGAAGGAGAATTTAAAAAAATTATATAGTAAGTGTTTCTTGAGTTTATCAAAATACCTAGTCCTCAAAAGCTCCGAAGAAACTCTGATACGAACTAAGAAAATTATGGTAGGTAGTGTAAATTCCACCACGTGCAAATACCATCACGCGTAACCACAGTTTAAATACTGTTACTGTTTATCTGTTCAACTAAAATAACTCGTTTTTTACTTTTTACACGACTGCTCAAAAAAAGGAGTGTAATGTTTTTAGGGTTCATGTATGTATGTACGTATGTATGTGTGTATGTATGTATGTATGTATGTATGTATGTATGTAATGTATGTATGTATGTATGTATGTATGTATGTATGTATGTATGTATGTATGTATGTATGTATGTATGTATGTATGTATGTATGTATGTATGTATGTATGTATGTATGTATGTTTGTATGTATGTATGTATGTATGTATGTATGTGATGTTTCTTTATTCCTCCATAACTTCTGAACGGCTGAACAGATTTGGATATATGGGGTATCGTTAGAATCCTTGGATCCTCCCGAGTAACAAAGACTATATTTTTTTGGAAAAATCAATATGGCGGATGTGAGGCGCCATTTTCAAAAGTGGAAAAAAATTTTTTCTTCAACTATCATAATATGGGTATCAAAATGAAGGTATTGGAGAGTAGTAACAGAAAATACCTTCACATAACTGCTGACCATCAGTAAAAAACATAAAATAAAAATAAGTAATTAAAAAATGAATGAAAAACATAAAAAAAAACCGGCCAAGTGCGAGTCGGAGTCGCGCACCGCTTCCATACTATAAAAGAAGTAAAACATTAAAAGAATCACTTTTGTTCAAGAATTTACGAGTATAATTTACATGTACCTAGGTACTTTTGTTGGCGAACCGCAAACCTAACTTTGTTTTCGGCGGTTTATTGCTATTATCAAAAAAATTATAAAAGTTAGGGAGTTGAGTTTATTTTTCCTGTAAAATATACGTTAATTTCTATTGATCATACTTATTTTAGATTTTTCGATTGATAAACATTGGAGATAAGGGGGGGGGGGGCTGGTATGTTTTTCGACAGTTTGCTCAATAAATCAAAAACTATCGGGCATAAAAATAAATAAAAATCGGTTTTAGAATATACAAGTAACGTCCTTTCATACCCCACTCAATATTGTTATCTCATTTTGAAAATTCAAAGCCCTGGTTTTCCCCCCTTTTTAAATAAAAATAAAATCAATTTGCAATGTTTTATAATTGCATTGGCGTTGGGTCACTATTACCTAAAACTATTTCAAATTTCAAGTCGATAGCTTTGATAGTTGCTGAAATAATCGAGTGTGACAGACGGACGGACGGCCGACGGACGGACGGGCGGACGGAGAAAATCTCACCATAAGGGTTCCATTTTTACCAAATTTGTATGGAACCCTAAAAACACGAGTGCCCTGTTATAAAACGAACTAAAAAGTAAAAAACGAGTTATTACTTCGTTTTATAACAGGGCATTCGTGTTTTTTAATTGTTGAAACTGAAATTATTTTTTTTAGAAGGCTTCTATTTCGATGAACGGTCTCATTTACAACATTGGAGATCACACAATGATTGGAGATAAATGTCGACTCGACATATGTAAGGATACTCAATGCCAAACCATATGAAAATCAAAATGTAAGCGTTGAAAAAATTGAGTGTCGCAATCACATATTACGCAACTTTTGTAAAAAACTACGCAGACTGGCAGCAGAAACAAATGCCCTGAGACATCGAAAAACACTTACCAACATAAGAATTATGATAATGAGAAAAGCTATCGTGAAATATATAAAACTAGCAGTGCCCGCGGACTCCGTTCCGCGTTAGAAATATTTTTGTCCCACGTAAGGCCCGGTTTCCACGAAAGCGGAGCGAAGCGGAGCTGTGTTTGGATAACTAACCAGATTTCATCATTTAGACATCCCTCAGTTTCAAAAATATCAAAATGACGAAATCTGATTTGTTACTGAAATACAGCTCCGCTCCGCTTCGCTGTGGTGGAAAACGGGCCTTATACCCAAAGCCCACAGCGCTGGACGCGAGGCATTCAGATAAATGAATGATAAATGCCTATCCTATCGCCACGCAACAACCGAAGCGGCTGCGGCGCGCTCCTGCATACCGCGCGTTTTTGTTTTGCTAATATCTTTGAAGATATTTATTTAAACTGTATAGAGTAAGGGGCAGAACTATTCTACATTAAATTTCCGTTCTAAAAAACATATTTACAAAGATATAAATTAATACCATATGGGCTAAATAAGCTTCACAAAAATTATTTATTTTTAATCCACAATTTTAAAGTAAAAGCAGTTATTGCGAGTTACCCATAGGAGATAGGCATATGCTATTGCGGACTTTTTTGCAGATTTTGATACTGATTTGATGATTTTGATTTTGTTTTGTTCTATCCTCAATCGCAGCGTACGCGATGAAAGCAATTTTTTTGCGACTTGGATTGCATTATTCAAGTTTTAGTAACAATGCAAAGTTTATTTTTGAAATTATTATAGCCTATGACACTCCACGATAATGTATTGGTGAATGAATTTTGAAAATCGGTTCAGTAGATCCAGAGATTACCCCTTACAACGTCACAAACTCACAAACATCGTTACGCTACCTTTTTATAATATTAGTATAGATATCACAAAATATCTGGGAACCCTAAAAACGTTGCCATATCAGTTCTGCACAACGATATTGTTAAACTCAATGCCGCACTCTTATGGTGATCACAGAATGTGTCAAAACTACTACTGTGAAAAGAAAGATGCGGACGGTAGCAAAGAAGATTAAAAAAAATATAAAACTCTTCATTTCCCTAATATGTACAAGAAAAATTTCTACAGATCCTGCTACTTTAGTAATACATAATTATTATAAATAAATACCTCGGTTGATATTATCGTTTACCATAAAAAAGTCAAAATATACGTAAAAAACGCAACTTCCAGCATATATTTCGTGAAGCGAATTATAATGACAAATAGTCCAACTGTAACAGCACACTACTGCACAGTACTGTGACGCAAATATTTATGAATAGGTTCACGGAGTTCATTCTAACTTCTCGGCTCACGACAATGGTCGCTAGGTATCGTAGAGCGAGTCTGAGTGTGCGACAAATACCTAAAGTGCTGGGATATAGTCGCATGAGACGTAGGCACAGTTAGAGTGCAAATAGGTAAATTACACAAACATTAGACCGCTACTTCCTAGACTATTTAAGCATTATGAACAAAATATTTGATATATTTGAAACTGTATATACCTAGTACATAAATATCGTGTAAAGTTCACATTACATTATAGACATATTTTCAGTGTTATTTCTGCAAATTATACCATTTCACGGCACAGTTATGTAAACAAGATTAAATAAAGTGTTGATGAAACTATATCTAAAACGAATACTTATATTAAGACTAGCTGATGCCCGCGACTTCGTCCACTGGGATAAAAACTATTCTATTTTTTAAGTTGGACCAAATGACAGATATTCACGAAGTTTGAACTAAATCGGTTCAGTAGTTTAGGAGACCATTGAGGACAAACATTGTGACACGAGATTTATATATATTAAGATAATTAGAACTCTAGTTTGTATCAGTAAACTAATACGTAAAAAGACGATAAAAATCGACACGATTGCACACATTAACTGAGCTAGACTTTTACTCAGAAATTACAATAAATAACTTACATTCATGATTAAAACATACCGACATCAGTTAACATCAAAAGTTTTAATCAAAATTCTATTTATCTTCGTTACGAGTTGCATTTCATGGCGTGTTTCAATTAAATTAAATCATGCCTGGTTATTTATAGGGGCCGAATGAAAGACGGTCCACTACTTAATGATGATTAGAGATGTAGGAAAGCCACGAACATATCGCTATAATTTTACACACGGTTTCCTATAAGTAAATATCTGGATACGTGTCTAATAATAAGTAAATAGGTAATTCTCTAAGCTTCTGTTATAGATGGATTACGGATTTAATTAAGAAGAGAGACAATGAAATCTTTAAATACAGGTCATTTCTTATGGGTGCCTTTTGATTCAGAGTCGGGACTTTTCTTTTTTGTATACAGAAGGTAAATATCCTTCTGTATACAAAAAAGAAAAGTCCCGATTAACAAACTTGCTCGTTGACTCATTAATCATCATCCAAACTCAAACCGAACTATTGGACCTAGAAAAATTAAAAGCAAAAACGTTTCCTTTATGACAAACCTAAAATAGGCAAAGGAAAAGGAAGGAATTTTCGAAATTACAACGGGAACACCTCGGCGAAGCAGTGGCGAGGCGAATTAGCTAGTGACGTTTAAAAAAAATCATAAACAAAATGTAATATCGATAATTCCCTATCGATATACAGAAGGGCCAACAATGCAGTACCTATGCACATAATGACCGTCGATTGTTAAGAAAAATGTAGGACGATTTGAATGAAAAATTTAAGTTAGTTACGGTAAATTTGGGAGCCCGAATGTAGTTACATTAATTGTTTGCTCTCGAAATGAGAGCACAATGGCAATGCGAGGCATCGAGGTTGGCTTTGTTTGTTAAATGTTGAAACCTCTCTGTGACGTCACGCATGCGCATGTAGTCATTGTACGGCAAACTAAAAGCACTTACGCAATTTTATAGAGAGCCACATTCAAAATAAGTTTTAAGATTCATTACAGTGTTTGCGACAACGTACTGAACCTAGATAGGACGGAATTTACCTCTTTATTTTATTGCTGCTGAATTATTTATCAATTCGAGTAAAGGACGCATGCTGGCATGTTGCGAAATAAATGGATTTATTTGCCTTTTATTTGTTCATCGCAATAAAAACAGTTTGTATTTTGTGCAAAAGTAAAGTAAAATGAGGGGGTTCGGTCCAATTAATTTATACATAGTAGGCTTATAGCAATGAGTTTTGCGAGCATTAAGTGTACGTACCTATGCATCGACATTTTTTTAATAAAAACTGCCCATAAATTTCATTTCACCCCATATTTTGCCCCCCAGCTTTGGGAACAAATATGAAGTAAATGTGTTGTCCACCAAAGTTTGTATGAAAAATATGTTTAATTTTGTGCGAAAAACTCATTGCCGCAAGCCTAAGATGTGTAATAATTAATAAGTCCATTATTATTTAAATTAAAAACCAAATATAAATTTTAAACACAGACTATTATTTTCAGGTTATCATTTTCTAAATCTAGGTACTTAATTCGTCTATGAATGTTACCTGTATCGGAAATAAAACTTTTAACAAGACTGTAATTGACAACAATTATCTAGTTTTATGTACAAAATTTATGTAACAGAAACTATTAAGAAACTGGTACCTTTAAAAATATAAATATTATTTTTTCATAAAATAATTGGAAACGTGTACAAGATAACTAAGTGAGCAACAAATTAAAAATGTAAGTAGGTACTTAGGTAAGGCTCCTAAAGCGGTAAGGTAGGTACACAGCATGTTGCTAATTGCAAGTAATGCCAAGCAAAGGCCAAAAAATTAGATATTTATGTACTTAGGTACATATACAAGAAATAAAACTCAACTGCTCTGTAGGTATGTGTCTGTATACGCAACTTTGATATTATGTTGTGTGTATTGTGGTTCTCTACTTAGTCATAAAAAAAAACAGCGAGTCACTAGCGAACACAACCATTAATTCCTAATGATCTTTGTTATCAGACCTATTTTTAGGTAAATAAGTAATACATATAAACCGTTTTGTACAATGGTTCTATCTAAACTTTCTCATCAAACGCAAAGAAACACTGAGAGACCATGTTTTACAAGGCTAAAATGAAGTTAATCGGATTAATTCGAGATGGTTTTACCCTTAATAATGGGTACTAGGTACTGCCTACTTGCTTGTTTCTATCTTGTAGATACTTCGCAAGGGCTATATCTATAGCACCTACCAATTAGATACCTACAACTTACAAGACACACGGTCACGATTTCACTATTGCATTACACCTCATTTGCATCTTTGTAACTTGTATGCTAATTATTATCAAAATGATATTCTATTTTTTATCGCAATAAATTATCGCAGCCACGTGTCTTGTAAACGTGTTGGCCGTAGAATAAAGCTATATTTATTAGAGAATCAAACTATAAGAACCAATTCTTTCTCATAGTAATACTTTATTCAGTTCAAACTTCAAACTAACAATGAACCCCCAAAATTGTTATAACATTTTTCGCTCTCAATCTGACCTCTGCGTCAATCTTTGAATTAGACCGGGCTGAATGTTCTCATTTTCTTTTATAGGCTTTGGGTTCGGTAAAATATTGTTCACATTATAAACAAAATGGGAAATGAGATGGGTCGGCGTAGGCTTAGGTGTTTACATTATCTGCCATTCTTAAAGCAGAAAATATATATAAAAATCCTCATAACATTTTATTGGTACTCTTAATATCTTATTTTATATCATAAAACAATTTTTGCAATTAGGTCATTACTAGTTACCTATTTTTAAAACTTAGATGAGAGGAAAAAACATTTTTAGCAAGTAGGTAACTAGTAAGTAAGTAAAATTAAACCATGCCTAACCAGAATTATTTTTGCTTATCAAAAAGTTGGCAGTGAAAATCGATCTGACTTCTATATTATCTTATCTCATCTTATCTTATCTTATACCTTTAAACGAGCAATTCTTGTATATATATTTCTATATAATCTGGATCTCGGGAACGGCTTTAACGATTTTCATGAAATTTAGCATAGGTACAGGGGGTTTTGGGGGCGATAAATCGATCTAGCTAGGATTCATTTTTATAAAATGTCGAATTTACCAAAAAAATAAAAATATGACTACTGCTGCCATCTATTGGCCACCGAGTGAAACTCGGTCACCCAAATATTATTATCTTATGCTTAGTGTACTTTGTAGGTACTTAGGTAGGTACTTTGTGCTAGCGGAAGTCCAATTGTATTTTATGGTGACAGCAGGTACCTTTTACGACAACAAGGTAACTTTTAGGAATTTATCAGGGACCCTTTCTTGATACATTAACATTAATATCTATGGATAATGCAGATAAGTTCAGAAATTGCAAAAAGACGTGTCCGAAATCTATTTGAATATTGTAAGTATACTTTTGTTAATGTCTCGTGCCGATTTTTTTGTTTTAGTTTCCTCCGAAACGTCTCGATTTTTTATTGTTATGAAATATTCTTTGTAAGTATGTTCGGTAGGACTGAGGTCAGGTTATCAGTTTGGAGCAGATCAACAGCAATTTTTTTATATCCTTAATGGCAAGACAACGTTTCCCGGGTCAGCTGGTTATAATAATTTTATAATATTATATTAATTTCCTGGTACAAATTGAATGATTTTAATATAGCTGGGCGCGCTCTATAAGAGTAACTTAAACGTAACTTACCTACTCTTCAACTGCTATTTAGCTAAGTAATAGTTTCGTGTCGGCAATCTCCCGAGTCCTGAGCATTACGCAGCAAATAGCAATCAATATTCCGCAATAAAGCCAATAAACTGTCCAATGTTCAGTTATGCTTGCGAGTGACAAGTTAATTGCTCCCCGTGTCAACGAGTACGAGGAGTGCTGACGATGGGAGCATCACGTCATTAAGTCACGCCTGTCAGCCCTCGAGGGGAGCTGCGTGCTCTCGATTCATCGCTATTTGAGGCTAAGAAAGCGTTTTGTTTTGTACAGCTTTACTGATAAAATATGAAAAGAAGGGTTGGCTTTACAGTCAGTATTAATTAAAAATCTAAACGTATACATAGATATATCCCTTATCGTAATCCCTTATTGATGCATTGATTTTTTGTGCCACAGCAACTAAAGAATAAAAATGCTTGGTGGCGCAATAATCAAGTACTACTGTACTAGTCAGTACAAAAATTTCCTTAAATTCTTAAACTTTGAGAATGGACCATAAGATAGGTAAAATGGTTTCATTACGTAGAAAATAAAACGATAAAAACCAACTCTAAGTAGACCGTATCAGCCGAAATATACGCGGAGAAAGAAGCAACAAACCCTTACAGATTTTTTGTGCAGAAATCGTTACAATATCAAAATAATCGGTTCTTGTTAGTCTATAAAACCTGCCGGTGGGAATTAGCCGGTGTTGCATGCTTTCCGCGCAATCTACTTAAGGGCGATGGGTACCACCCGGGCGCGAAAATTCAAATTTTATTTAGTTTTTCGGTAATAGTGGGCTAATTACACATCAAAGGCTAATGAAAATGAGTTTTGCGGGTACAACATTTATGCATCTACATGTTTTTAATAAAAACTCTGCTCAACAATACTCATTTACTTCATATTGGTTCCCGATAGCTCGAAATCTGGGAAACTGCAAAAAATTATCTTTCGGGAACCAATATGAGATGAGTGGGAACTTTCGAGCAAAGTTTCTATTAAAAACATGTAGATGCATAAAAAGTAGGCCCGCAAAATGCATTGCCATAAATCTACAATGTGTAGTTACTATAATATTTGCGAAAAACTAAATAAAATTTGAATTTCGCGGGCTGGTAGGGCCGCAACACCTTAAGTACCTTCTACCTACTTAGTTTCAATTTTCCGGACATTTATTTATGCAACGTAATTCGCGGGTTTAGTCTTTATATAATCAAGTAGAACATTGCAAAAAGGTTATCGCATTGATTTAATCTAAGCTTTCCGCTCGGTTAGATTTTAATAAAGATATAATCTTAATGTAGGTAAATAGTGTGGTAGAACTAAGTAGTAGGTACGTATAGACTACGTAATATTATTATTTTCATTCCTATCCAAAACCTTTTTTTACAGGTAAGTACAGTCAAACGTTAAGTGAGAGCTTGAGGGACCATAATCTCTTTTCCTTTTACAGAGGTTTCCCACTAACCCTAGTTATAAGGGTAAAATGACGGGGCCTGGCAAATACTCTCATTAAGCAATAGAGTTTTCTCGCTTACCCAAAAAATACATTTAAAATCGAATTCTCTAGAGGAACAATTTAAATGGGATCGGAATGCGCTTCGTTTTTTAGGGTTCCGTAACCAAATGTAAAAACGGGACCCTATTACTAAGACTTCGACCGTCCGATCGGCCTTCCATCTGTCACCAGGCTGTATCTCTTGAACCGTGATAGTTAAACACTTGAAGTTTTCACAGATTGCCGCTGTAACAACAAATAAGGTGGGTGGACCATGGAAGGCCATGCTCCTTCGAAGGCCAACTATTAAAATTTCGTAGTTATTGACATGTGATGACAAATTCCTTCTATCTACATAAACATCCATCGAACTAGAAATCACAGACGCGGCGGCGAATCGCTCGCGCCACTATTTTGGCAGTACGGTTCCTCGCTTCATTGATATCGGAAATCGACGACGTTAAAATAAGGTGGGTGGTACCATAGAAGGCCACTATAACAAATAAATAGTTATTATTCATCTATTTACTGGATAAATGAAACTTACAAATATTTAAGTAATACTTTGTTTTATTACGTAACATATAAACCAATTCTTTTTATTGTAGATTTCATCGCTATTTATTAACTTTTAGTGTTAAATGACTGCTTTATTATAATGGCCTTCTAAGGAGCCCTAGTTCCTAGCAACGCCATTTGGAAGCGTTCAATGAAACTTAAGTTTAATCAATATTGATCAAATCTGAAATTTAAAAAAGTGGTTTATATGTTACGTAATAAAACAAAGTATTACTTTATTATTTGTTCGTATCATTTATTCAGTAAATAAACGAATAATAACTGTTCAATTGTTAGAGTGGCCTTCCATGGTCCACCCACCTAACTTACTAAAAAACTAGAATAAAATAGATATTTAAGGGGGCTGCCATACAACAAACGTGATATTTTGTATTTTGTGGGCAGGGGTGTTTAGTTAACTTTAATACTATTGAGAGTGGGTGTTGATAGTACGGAACCCTCAGTGCTCGAGCACGACTCGCCCTTGACCATTTTTTTCATTTTTGAAGGGTTAACAACAAACGGATAGACTCAGTCTCTGTCAATATAGCCAAATGGAGCGATAATATCTTAAAGCGCATTCTATCAACTTAATTCAAATAGAAAATCCGATACGCATCTTCCGAGACCTCCCACGTGGGCTTGCGGTGCTGTAAAGTTTTATGTTGTTTACAAATATTACTCACAATGCTTTTTACTCAAAATAAGCTGCCCCGCTACATTGCGTGGGTGCAATTTAGCCATCGCGCTGTTTATTTTCAGACCTCGTATTTTATAAACAAAGGCCCTGGTCCCTGGAACTATTTTAATTTATTCCCCTTTTCCTTTCTTACATAGGGATACCTGCCTATATCTTTTTAATATAATTAAGTATTCCAACGGTGTGGCTTCAATTCTAATTAAAAATGTAATTATTTAAGTAATTTCTACAGTTGCCGGTAAATAACTTGGCAAGATACGTTAGATACGTAAAAGATGCTCTCTCCCTCCCTCTCTATAGACAGGATCTAAGCGCTTTATTGGCTGGACTGAATTGTTTCTCTCGCACTCGTTGCACGAAGAGCACTTTTCCCCCATCACGCCAAAACCTTGTCAAGTTACTTGCCAGCAACTGTATTCTTATAAGTTTATAACTAAAAACGTTGAAAGAAAACTACTAAACAGGTTGACAGAAAAAAATGTAGTGGAGAGGCGTGCATTTTAAAATTAGACGATCCCCACCCTATTATAATGCACGAAGGTACTAGAAGTACCTACATAGCTTATATTTTATAGACAAATGCCAAAAGTTACAATACTTAAAGCTTAGTTTCCATAAAAATATTCATAATGGGCGCCAAGTCCTATAGGGATGAAAAAAGTTTGTGAACGTTGATAATGGTAGTTAGGTACTTAGCAACTTTTGTTTAAATGCGTACCTATAGATATATAATTTATTTTAGAGCTAATACTAGACTTAAGTTCAGTGGATACAGGATAGGTACCTAAATGGTGAGAAAGAATAAATACTGCGACGCTCTATCGCTTTTAAGTTACTACTTTCATTTTAATAAAGTCTCAAGTTGTTGCCGCTTCGCCAAGTACTTAGTAGGTAGGTATATTTATTCTACTCCAGTCGAATCAAATAAAACTTTCATTTTATATAAATTATTATCGAAAAGTTCGCCTTTCATTTTGCCAATATAGCTAGACCGCTATAAACTTGGCCCTCCCATGGTCTGCGGGACGCGGGGCGGGAGCTACTCAACCACTGATCTCTATTCTATGGATTAAACATTCTATACAATTCAGGCTAGGTTCACTGTGGATCCATAGAATAGGGATCAGTGCACTCAACTAATCAGCTGTCAGTGACTGACGTAAATTACGCTATACACGATAATATTAACCTTGCGACGTGCATAATGATACATATTCAAGAAAATACCATAGGCGAATTCTCAAGATGCGAGTCTACATCTTATCGTGTATAGCCAATCGCATACCCGCCCCGCGTCTCGCAGACCATGGGAGGGCCAAGTTTAAAGTGTTCAAGCTATAACAGCTGAAAACAATATTATAAAATGTACAATATTTTTCATTTATTCATGTCAAAATAACTACAAACGAGCGTTCGTAATTTTAATAATTAAATGATTTATTTCCCTTGTGCTTTCATAGGGGGAGCGTCAAAACGCGTGTAATGCTCCCCTCAGTAAGCTCAGTAAGTAAAACATTTCTTTGTGGCGCGGCGCTATGTTGCTCTTGACACCGCTGAGCCGGCGTCGTCGGGACAATTTGTTCGCTACAAAAAATAGTCAAGGGTTATTTCGCGGTCGCATTGTGTTGAATGTTGACTTTTGAAACTCAAGTCTCATAAATTATGTTGCACTCTAAGTTAGGAGCACAGTGCACCAGGTGGCCCAAGTTATTTTAGTCTCCTGCGTATGCACCAATAAGGGAGTAAATTTTGTTTTATGACTTCCATTCAAACGGTTGATTCATGGTAGGTAAGTAATGGTAAGGAATAATTCTGGATAGCATTTCGAGTAACAAACGCTATTCAGGCTTCACAACACAATAAAACATTCGTGAATGTTATGGTGAACTAAAGTCTAAACTATCCCAAAACGTAGATACTTATGTCTACTGTACCAGACAAGGATTATGGTAAACTGTACGATCTCAAGACGTAGACTGGTAAACTGTACTATCGATGTGTATGTTTACTGTACCTATTGTAAAAGTATTGTAAATTGTAAACTGTGTGTGTGTTGTAGTATTGTAAACTGAACTATCTGAAGACTAGTAAACTGTACTATGTAAAGACGTAAATAGATACTTATGTGCACTGTACCAGACAAGGATTATGGTAAACTGTAGGTACTATCTCAAGTCGTACAAGTATGTCTACTGTACCGTACCAGGCAAGTATAATTCGGAGGAGGATGGGCTGACAGCTGGCGGGCATGTTTCACGAACCGTGATATTTTTTGCAAAGACTTTTTTGCGGCTGGAGTTAAAATTTCAGCGATGAAATTTTATACAACTGGGTAATTCTATACATAACTACATACCATGACGAGAATTGCGCAATAAAACTATCCGAATGTAATTAATACCTCTATTTAAAACTTCAATTACGAGCTTGGTCTCAAGCTCGCCCAAGCTTGAAATTTCAATCGCTTGCGAGCCGCTGCATAGTTAAATGTTTATTTACGTGAAGTAATTGCCAAAGTACCTTATAAATATTATGAACTTAATAAACCCATGACGCTCGTCGCGTCGGAAGGACATTATGGTAACGTATAATCTTCTCCAACAACGAACAGTTTTACGTGTTATTAAGCATGTTGTATCTGCAGCCATAATAATGACTTCTGATCTATTTCATTTCTAAACAAAATTCAAAAAATTATGAGATTGACAGTAGTCCGCTCGGAAGTCATGTGATCGATATCCACAAGCAGTTTTTGAATTCCCTTCATAGGTATAAGCGTATCAAAAGTAATCTTAGACAAAAAATATTATATGTAAATATTTTTTTGTATTCATACCGAACTCATATTATAATCGTAATTTATAGAAAGAACTACCTAGGTACATACTTACATAAACAAACGTTTCTTTTGAATTCGAATCACAATAGCAAAGTAGGTAAGTAGAGGTCAATTGCATTCAACAGGTAGGCGATTCACGTTCGGCTACATTTCGTGAAGTGAAGTATCTTAAAAGTTCATGCATTAATATATATATAGCTACTTGTGCTGATTCACTGACTGACTGACTCATTGATCACCTCTCCTGAACAATTTTGTATGAAAAAATTTTTTTTCAATGACCATTTCGTATGTAGGGGAAAAATTCATTCGGAGGAAAAATACGGAGAGAGCTGATGATTGAGGATTTCGGCAACGGATGAAGAGCACAGCCAAGGGTATTGGAGATAGGTGGGGGGTGCTCGACCAAATGTCATTTGAAATGTCATCCAATTGGCAGTTAGCTGAAAAAAAAGTTCAAAATGGCGGATTCAAGATGGCCGCCATACATAATTCATCGGTGTCTAACTCGGGAAGTATAAAAGATGGAAGAGTGGTTTCTTGACACGAAGTGATCAGGACCCAAAGGTCTATTTGATGGATAGAAAAAAAATCAAAATGGCGTAATTTATTTTTCCATAGAAAATGTATGGGGAAAAGGTGACGACTGAGGGTTGCGATATTTTTGTAGGCGGGAAGACAGCCCGCGGGCCACGTGTGGCCCGCGCACCCACGCACCCTACTAGTTAGTATATATATAGCTACTTGTGCTGATTCACTGACTGACTGACTCATTGATCACCTCTCCTGAACATTTTTGTATGAAAAAAATTTTTTTTACTGATTGTTTCGTATAGAGGGGAAAAATTCATTAAGAACAAAAATATGGAGAGAGCTGATGATTGAGGATTTCGGAGACGGGTGAAGAGCACGGGAAGGGTATCGTAGATAGGTGGGGGGTGCTCGACCAAATGTCATTCGAAACGTCATGCAATTGGCAGTGAGCCAAAAAAAATTCAAAATGGCGGATTCAAGATGGCCGCCATACAAACTTCATCGGTGTCCATCTCGAAAAGTATAAAAAATGGAAGAGTGGTTTCTTGGCAAGAAAAGATCAGGACCCGAAGGTCTACGCGATTAATAGAAAAAAAATCCAAAATGGCGGAATTTATTTTTCCATAGAAAATGTATGGGGATGATACTTTTATAGGCGGGAAGACAGCACGCGGGCCACGTGTGGCCCGCGCCCCCACGCACCCTACTAGTTAATTATTACTATATATATAGCTACTTGTGCTGATTCACTGACTGACTGACTCATTGATCACCTCTCCTGAACAATTTTGTATGAAAAAATTTTTTTTTACGGATGGGGTCGTATAGAAGAAAAAAATTCATTCGGAGGAAAAATACTGAGAGACCTGATGATTGAGGATTTCGGAGACGGGTGAAGAGCACGGGGAGGGTATTGAAGATAGGTGGGGGGTGCTCGACCAAATGTCATTCGAAATGTCATGCAATTTGCAGTTAGCTGAAAAAAAGTTCAAAATGGCGGATTCAAGATGGCCGCCATACAAAATTCATCGGTGTCTAACTCGGGAAGTATAAAAGATGGAAGAGTGGTTTCTTGACAAGAAGTGATCAGGACCCGAAGGTCTACTCGATGAATGAAAAAAAAGTTCAAAATGGCGGAATTTATTTTTCCATAGAAAATGTATGGGGAATATTGAAGAGACCACGAGTTGTAAAACATGAAGTGCTTTGATGCGGTTTTTTGGAAGACTACAAGAGAAAAATATGGAATGAGGTGATTGAGGATTTTAAAGACAGTCAAGGAGCATGGGCAAGGTATTATAGTTAGGTGGCGACTGCTGAAACAAAAAATACTCGGAACTTCACGCAATTGGCAGTGAGCTGAAAAAAAAACCAAAATGGCGGATTCAAGATGGCCGCCACACAAATTTCGTGTTGTTCTATCTCGGAAAGTATAAAAGATAAGAGAGTGGTTTCTTAGCAAGAGGTTATCAGGATCTCAAGTTCTACAGGATGCATGGAAAATAATTCACTGTGGCGGAATTCATCTTTCCATGGAAAATGTACATACTATGAGAAGTGATGATGATCTAGGATTTGGATGATGGTTGAGGAGCACTGTCATGGTTTTAAAGATAGTTAAGGTCTGTTAGAGCAAAAAATACGCTGAACCTCATCTGATGAGGTTCAGCGTATTTTGTGTTCGAACAGCCCTTAACTATCTTTAAAACCATGACAGTGCTCCTTGGTCATTTTTAAGCCCACTGCCAATCGGATTCCAATTGGCGATGGAGATGACGGCGATACCTTTAAAGGCGGGAAGACTGCACGCGGGCCACATGTGGCCCGCGCACTCACGCGCCCTACTAGTTAATATATATATAGCTACTTGTGCTGATTCACTGACTGACTGACTCATTGATCACCTCTCCTGAACATTTTTGTATGAAAAAATTTTTTTTTACTGATTGTTTCGTATAGAGGGGAAAAATTCATTAAGAACAAAAATATGGAGAGAGCTGATGATTGAGGATTTCGGAGACGGGTGAAGAGCACGGGAAGGGTATCGTAGATAGGTGGGGGGTGCTCGACCAAATGTCATTCGAAACGTCATGCAATTGGCAGTTAGCTGAAAAAATTTCAAAATGGCGGATTTAAGATGGCCGCCATACAAAATTCATCGGTGTCTAACTCGGGAAGTATCAAAACTGGAAGAATGGTTTCTTTTCAAGAAGTGATCAGGACTCGAAGGTCTATTTGATGGATAGAAAAAAAAATCAAAATGGCGGAATATATTTTTCCATAGAAAATGTATGGGGAATATTCAAGAGACCACAAGTTGTAAAACATGCAGTACTTTGATGCGGTTTTTCGGAGGACTCCCAGAGAAAATATTATGGAATGAGATGATGATTGAGGGTTTTGAAGACAGTCGACGAGCATGGGCAAGGTATAAAAGTTAGTTGAGGACTGCTGAAACAAAAAATAATCGGAATGTCATGCAATTGGCAGTGAGCTGAAAAAAAAACCAAAATGGCGGATTCAAGATGGCCGCCATACAAATTTCGTGTTGTTCTATCTCGGAAAGTATAAAAGATAAGAGAGTGGTTTCTTAGCAAGAGGTGATCATGATCTCAAGTTCTACGGGATGCATGGAAATTATCTTTCCATGGAAAATGTCCATACTATGAGAAGAGACAGTGATCTAGGATTTGGATGATGATTTAGGAGCACTGTCATGGTTTTAAAGATAGTTAAGGGCAGTTCGAAGAAAAAAATACGCTGAACCTCATCCGATGAGGTTCAGCGTATTTTTTTGTTCGAAATGCCCTTAACTATCTTTAAAACCATGACAGTGCTCCTTGGTAATTTTTTCAGCTTACTGCTAATCGAATTACAATGGGCGATGGAGATGACGGCGATACCGTTATGGGCGGGAAGACTGCACGCGGGCCACATGTGGCCCGCGCACTCACGCGCCATACTAGTTTACGTATAAAGCAGACAATATTATAACCAACACATTTTTGTGAACACTGAAAAATTAATTTTCAATACAGTTGTATGGTATGGCGCACTTTCAGAGGCTGTCATTAGTATTCGAAAGTTAAATCTTACGCACAGGCATCTTTCTTTTTCGTGGTCGTAACTTACTTTTACAAGCTCGATCATTACTTTTGCAAAACGTTTGATACCAAGGAGTTTTCATTGTACAATAAAATGGGATGGACATTGAGATGAGATGGACACAGAAGGAATTTTTTTTTCGTTTTCTTTTATCTTTTACCTTTTATCTTTTATCTTTTATCTTTTATCTTTTATCTTTTATCTTTTACCTTTTATCTTTTATCTTTCATCTTTTTATCTTATCTTTTTATCTTTTAGATTTCGAATTCATCTTTTATCTTTTTATCTTTTATCTTTTATCTTTTCGATTGCGAATTCGAAGTCGCCTTCGATTGCGATCTTCGATATTTTATTTAAGGTAAAAACCAAACAAGATGGAAATTGGCCCCCAAAATCTTGAGCAAACATATTATCTCTTTGATTTGTTTTTTTACTAATTCTCACAACTGTATTGAAAAACGTCGTGTGATACACGGGTGGAAAGTAGGTTTTTGCAAACTCGTGACATTAAAACTTCGTTTGCAAAAACCTACTTTCCACCCTTGTATCACAATGTACTATTTCAATACAGTTGTATGGTATAGCGCACTTTCAGAGGCTGTCATTAGTATTCGAAAGTTAAATCTTACGCACAGGCATCTTTCTTTTTCGTGGTCGTAACTTACTTTTACAAGCTCGATCATTATTTTATATACTATAAGTATAAAAAGTTTGATAGCAAGGAGTTTTTAGTTTACGTTTTCTTTTATCTTTTTGTTATATCTTTTTTATCTTTTTTATTTTATCTTTTATATCTTTTCCACCCTTGTATCACAATGTATAGTACATTGCGAGCTATCGACATAGAGCGAATTTTTTTTCAGGACATTACATACATCGCAATCTAGCCCCAAAGTAAGCGATAGCTTGTGTTATTGGTACTTGATGATTGATAAATACACATACTTTCATGTTAATATACATAAAAACACCCAGATACTGGGAAACGTTCAACTCATCACACAAATATTTAGTCCGGTAGTGGGAATGGGAATCGACGATTATCGAACCCAAGACCTCCGACGCAGACTGCAGGTTCGCTACCTCTATGGAATTCGGTCGTTAGAATTGGTTTGAATAGCCAATTGAATGTCCAAAACGCAACATGGACGAGAATCGTGAAATAACTTTTACTTGGCGCGATAAGTTTGAAAGATCGTATTTCCTATGTTGAAATAAACATTGAATTGCCTCTACACCAATAGACGTAAAGTTAATTGTTCAGTGTTAATTTTTTTTATTTCTTGATTCACATCACTCCATGTGTGAAAACGTTACCTGAATTGCCCCCCTGCGCTTATATGGCGTATTGTTGATATCGAACATTAACATTGCCGCTCCTGTTTGTTCATTAGAGGCATCGTGAAGTACCCGCGAGCTGCCCGGTGCCCCTCTCCACTTCCGGTCAGCACTCTACTCGCTTTAGGCAGTTCCTGTGCCGCGCAACATCCGGTAGAAATAACAATTACGCATTTAGATCAGAAAATAGCACGCGCATTCAAACACGTACTATTTTATCCAACTATACAGAAAGGTCAATAATAATTTTCCGACTAAACGCAAGGCATTTGTAAGCCTGACTTGTGTACGCTTACGATAGTAAAATTGAGGAATAACAGGATCATTTCCACATGTTAATATTTAAAAATCTTTAGGTACTTGAAAGTATCCATTTAAAAACAAATAGTTCGAATAGGTAGGTTGTACTGTGGTATTATACCTACCTAGTGGCTAGTATCGTGTTTGAAGTGAGATTCACAATTCTCGGACTAATTTCCTTTAGTGGACATTTTCAAGGATAGTCTTATTAGCTAGCTCGTACAAATTGCGGAAAAATTTATTAAAATTTGAATTTCGCTGGTAGATCCACTTAGATCGACTTTAGACTGATGATTTTGTGGGGAACTTTGTAGAAGATTTTTTTTGATCTGTAATGCTTAAAGTTTGCATAGCTTCACAAGTAGTAGTTTTGGTCTGCATTTTTTATAAAATCCAAGTAGGTATCAACCTAACTAATATGAGTTGTATCCATTCTATAGACTCTAGAACCGTATCTATATCTGTAGTAGGTAGGTAGTAGGTACTTATACTTACTCAATAAAATAAACATTTGACAAGAATAGTAAGCTTTTTGGTAAGCAACTGTTCCATACGTTTACTTAAGAATAAAACGTGATTCCACGCAGGGGGTCCCCATGGTATTAAATCAATTTAGTCTTTATTGACTACTGGTTATGACTTTTTATTATGATATCCAACGGCTAATACTTTATTTATTATACAATGAAGAAACACTACGGAATGCAAGAAAACAGTAATATTTTTTTGGATTACAGAATAAGAATAATTTATAGGTAAATAATAACACCTCTCAAACAATATTGTAACAGTTCAGCATTTAACATTGCCTATAAATAATAAATTCTTCATAACTTTCTCAGTGTCCAAAGTTGTTAGTTCTTTATCAAAGGTATTAAAAGTAGCAACGATATAGGTACATGGCTCAATTTATAAGGTACATATATGAGATTTGTCTCGATAGTACGGAATAGTATGGATGTAGTCGGATGGTACGGAACCCTCAGAGCGCGAGAACGACTCGCACTCGACTAGTCTTTTCATATTTTTAATCAATCACCCCCTAAAACCTTGCTCACGTTCCCTCAGACCACTTTGTCAGTCGTCAAACGAACGTGAATTAATCTCGTTCCCATCAACACAAGCGCAGCATTGGAACTTGGAAGGTTCACTTCCCGAAGGAATGTGCCATAAATCATCGAATATCCCGTGTTCATCTTGCACTCTCAAAGAAACCGACATGCCCCACCGTGGCACTGCCCACAATTCATTGTTATCAATAGAATGTTCTTAATAAAGGTAAATGTGTAGCCTGCACGATACAGTTATTAGGTAGGCGAGTAATAAATAACTTACAAGCTACATTTAAGCTGTTCACAATAGGTATGTTTTATTTATAAATACAATAGCGAAGTAAGTAGGTATTATTCAAACACTAAATAGCGCGTAATAATGACTGAGCAATTTTGTACGTAAAGACCGAGCAATTTTATACGATTATTCAGGAATGAAAACAGAAAATAGTTTGTGTGAGTAATAAATATAATAGTTACCTACTTACGCTCAGTTGGGCTACATAACGAATGTAGCTCCCAAGTGACAAGTCCCAATGCTCTAAAAGTCTAAACCGATTTCGATAAATCGATACAACAACTGAAAGACATTGTAGTGTTATACACTACCATCTTACTCAATCAACCCTTCAGTATCCCCAACCTACAAACTGACAATCAGTTGCCTCGTCTGTAGCCTACGCCCACCTTCAAACCCCAAAGCACGTCACTAGATGATAAATCGGAGAAAGGCACATCCCTAACGAGACGTAGCCAACAGTCAGTTAGTCGCACTCGGACAACCAACGCGTTCAGTCCCTCCAACTTAAAACGGCTCACTAGGCCGCTATGTGAAGCCGCATCAGGGCTCCAGACTTCCCCTGGAGTGAGCACAAGTTCGCTGGTCGCTTCGCGACTACCTTAAAATGGGTATCTAAGCCCCCCCTCGCTCGCACATCGCGACTGGTGCGAGCGACATTTTTTTCAACATGGCTGGTCACGCCGCGTGATCGCCATATTAATATATATATAGCTGCTTGTGCTGATTGGCCACTGACTGATTGATCACCTCTCCTGAACAATTTTGTATGAAAAATTTTTTTTTCAAGGATCATGTCGTATAGAAAGGAAAAAATCATTAAGAACAAAAATATGGAGAGAGCTGATGATTGAGGATTTCGGAGACGGGTGAAGAGCACGGGGAGGGTATTGAAGATAGGTGGGGGGTGCTCGACCAAATGTCATTTGAAATGTCATGCAATTGGCATTGAGCTGAAAAAAAATTCAAAATGGCGGATTCAAAATGGCCGCCATTCGAATTTCGTCGATATCTCGGAAAGTATAAAAGATGGAGAAGTGGTGTCTTGACAAGAACTGATCAGGACAAAAAGGTCTATTTGATGGCTAGAAAAAAAATTCAAAATGGCGGAATTTATTTTTCCATAGAAAATGTATGGAGAATGTTGAAGAGACTAACAGTTGGTAATTATGCAAGGTTGTGATGCGGTTTTTCGGAGAGTTACTAGAGAAAAATATGGAGAGTGCTGATGATTGAGGATTTCGCAGACAGTCGAGGAGCATGGGCAAGGTATTATTGTTAGGTGGGGACTGCTGAAACAAAAAATACTCGGAACGTCATGCAATTGGCAGTGAGCTGAAAAAAAATGGCGGATTCAAGATGGCCGCCATACAGATTTCGTGTTGTTCTATCTCGGAAAGTATAAAAGATAAGAGAGTGGTTTCTTAGCAAGAGGTGATCAGGATCTCAAGTTCAACGGGATGAATGGAAAATAATTCACTGTGGCGAAATTTATATTCTCATGGAAAATGTACATACTATGAAAAAAGACAATGATCTAGGATTTGGATGATGATTGAGGGGCACAGTCATGGTTTTAAAGAGAGTTAAGGGCTGTTCGTACAAAAAATACGCTGAACCTCATCTGATGAGGTTCAGCGTAATTTTTTTGTTCGAACAGCCCTTAACTATCTTTAAAACCATGACAGTGCTCCTTGGTCATTTTTTAAGCCCACTGCCAATCGGGTTCCAATTGGCAATGGAGATGACGGCGATACTTTTATAGGCGGGAAGACTGCACGCGGGCCACATGTGGCCCGCGCACTCACGCGCCCTACTAGTTAATATATATATAGCTGCTTGTGCTGATTGACTGATTGATCACCTCTCCTGAACAATTTTGTATGGAAAATTTTTTTTTCAATGACCATTTCGTATAGAAAGGAAAAATTCATGAGGAAGAAAAATATAGCGAGAGCTGATGATTGAGGATTTCGAGGACGGGTGAAGAGCACAGCCAAGCGTATTGCAGATAGGTGGGGGGTGTTCGACCAAATGTCATTTGAAATGTCATCCAACTGCCAGTGAGCTGAAAAAAAATTCAAAATGGCGGATTCAAAATGGCCGCCATACGAATTTCGCCGATATCTCGGAAAGTATAAAAGATGGAAGAATGGTTTCTTGACAAGAAGTGATCAGGACCCGAAGGTCTATTCGATGGATAGAAAAAAAATTCAAAATGGCGGAAATTTTTATTTCCATAGTAAATGTATGGGGAATTTTGACAGGGAATTTGGGGGAATTAGACTAAATGTTGGTAACTATGCAAGGTTTTGATGCGGTTTTTCGGAGAATTACTAGAGAAAAATATGGAATGAGATGATGATTGAGGGTTTTGAAGACAGTCGAGGAGCATGGGCAAGGTATTATAGTTAGGTGGGGACGGCTGAAACAAAAAATACTCGGGACGTCATGCAATTGGCAGTGAGCTGAAAAAAAATTAAAATGGCGGATTCAAGATGGCCGCCATACAGATTTCGTGTTATTCTATCTCGGAAAGTATAAAAGATAAGAGAGTGGTTTCTTAGCAAGAGTTGATCAGGATCTTAAGTTCTACGGGATGAATAAAAAAACTAAATGGAGGAATTTATTTCTCCATGGAAAATGTACATGCTACAATAAGTAGGGAACTATCCAAGGCATTGACGCAGTTCTTCAGAGAACTGCCAGAGGAAAGTATGAGAAGTGATGATGATCGAGGATTTGGATGATGGTTGAGGAGCACGGTCATGGTTTTAAAGATAGTTAAGGGCTGTTCGAACAAAAAATACGCTGAACCTCATCAGATGAGGTTCAGCGTATTTTTTGCTCTAACAGACCTTAACTATCTTTAAAACCATGACAGTGCTCCTTGGTCATTTTTTAAGCCAACTGCCAATCGATTTCCAATTGGCGATGAAGATGACGGCGATAACTTTATAGGCGGGAACACTGCACGCGGGCCACATGTGGCCCGCGCACTCACGCGCCCTACTAGTTAATATATATATAGCTGCTTGTGCTGATTCACTGACTGACTGATTGATCACCTCTCCTGAACAATTTTGTATGAAAAAATTTTTTTTCAATTACCATTTCGTATAGAAGAAAAAAATTCATTCGGAGGAAAAATACGGAGAGAGCTGATGATTGAGGATTTCGGAGACGGGTGAAGAGCACAGCCAAGGGTATTGGAGATAGATGGGGGGTGCCCGACCAAATGTCATTTGAAATGTCATCCAATTGGCAGTTAGCTGAAAAAAAATTCAAAATGGCGGATTCAAAATGGCCGCCATACGAATTTCGTCGATTTCTCGGAAAGTATAAAAGATGGAAGAACGGTTTCTTGACAAGAACTGATCAGGACCGAAAGGTCTATTTGATGGATTGAAAAAAAATCAAAATGGCGGAATTTTTTTTTCGATAGAAAATGTAGGGGGATGATTGTCGGCTTATATAGGCGGGAAGACAGCACGCGGGCCACATGTGGCCCGCGCCCCCACGCGATCTACTAGTTAATATATATATAGCTACTCGTGCTGATTCACTGATTGACTGACTGACTCACTGATTGATCACCTCTCCTGAACAATTTTGTATGAAAAAATTTTTTTTCACGGATGGGGTTTTATAGAAGAAAAAAATTCATTCGGAGGAAAAATACGGAGAGAGCTGATGATTGAGGATTTCGGAGACGGGTGAAGAGCACAGGGAGGGTATTGAAGATAGGTGGGGGGTGCTCGACCAAATGTCACTCGAAACATCATCCAATTGGCGGTTAGCTGAAAAAAAGTTCAAAATGGCGGATTCAAGATGGCCGCCATACAAAATTCATCGGTGTCCATCTCGAAAAGTATAAAAGATGGAAGAATGGTTTCTTGACAAGAAATGATCAGGACCCGAAGGTTTATTTGATGGATAGAAAAAAAAATCAAAATGGCGGAATTTATTTTTCCATAGAAAATGTATGGGGCATATCGAAGAGACTAACAGTTGGTAATTATGCAAGGTTGTGATGCGGTTTTTCGGAGAGTTACTAGAGAAAAATATGGAGAGAGCTGATGATTGAGGATTTCGGAGACGAGTGAAGAGGACAGCCAGGGTATCGAAGATAGGTGGGGGGTGCTCGACCAAATGTAACTCGAAACGTCATCCAATTGGCAGTTAGCTGAAAAAAAATTCAAAATGGCGGATTCAAGATGGCCGCCATACAAATTTCGTGTTGTTCTATCTCGGAAAGTATAAAAGATAAGAGAGTGGTTTCTTTGCAAGACATGATTAGAATCTCAAGGTCTACGGGATGAATGAAAAAAAATTCAAAGTGGTTGAATTTATTTTTCCATGGAAAATGTGAATGCTACAATAAACAAGGCCTATGAAAAACTATGAAAAGTATGAGAAAAGATGATGGTCTACAATATGCATGATGATTGAGGAGCACGGTCATGGATTTAAAGATAGTTAAGGGCTGTTTGAATAAAAAATACACTGAACCTCATGAGGTTCAGTGTATTTTTTATTCAAACAGCCCTTAACTATCTTTAAATCCATGACCGTGCTCCGAGGTAATTCTTTTAGCTCACTGCCAATCGGATTCCAATTCCAATTGGCGATGGAGATGACGGTGATTCTTTTATAGGTGAGAAGACAGCCCGCGGGCCACATGTGGCCCGCGCTCCCACGCGCCCTACTAGTTTTTTATATAGTCGGCGCTTTGGCGAACGTTCGTTCTAGCTCTGGAATCCTACCGCTGATGTAAAGTAACGATAAGTGAGGCAGTGTGGTGAAGTGAAGTGATTGTCGAAAAAGTGACGCCCTCGGGCGAACGAGCACGCCGCACCCGGGCGAACACGTGGTCGGGAGTACGACCACCAACCCCGCTCCTGATGGAACAGCAGTGAGACGCCAGCGCGTACCCCGTACGCCCCCGCTGGTTGGCCGGTCACCCCCGCCAACTCTTCACGACGTGCGCACCTTGGAACACCGGACAATCCGTATCGTAAACCCCTTTTTTTCCGTGGACTTTCACCTACCCCTTTTTTGCGAGCGCTTCCTATTAGAGTACTTCGTCACGCAATTATCGTCAAGAACGGGAATAACTCGGCCTCGATTTCTAGACTATTCGCCTAGTACTTTAGCCAGTAAGTCAAGCGCATGTACTACTAACCCAATTTAAATTCTGAATACAATTGTGAATGATTTTCTGGTCAATCTCTTTGTTTAATTTAATTCCCGACTACCCTGAAGTTACAGCCTCGACGAGCGACGGATACACGAACGGCCCTTGACCCGTAAAGGTTCAAGCTGGACACCGACCGAGCTATCTTCTTTCTATCTTCTTTCTATCTTCTTTCTATCTAATAATCGACGTAGCAAGTGGCGTTGATCGGTCATCCTTGCCGACCGCAGACCGCAAACACGAGTTAGTACCGCGCCAACATTTAGTCGCCTACATTTCATTGGAATTTTTCTTAGCTCGTACCTTTGTAAGTAAATTTAGAATTACCTATACTGTATTTGTAATACTATGTTTTTCTTAATATTGTCAAAAATAGTAGGTATGAGTTATGAATACTATTATTTATTACTAGCTTTTGCCCGCGGCTTCGCCCGCGTGAATTCCGTGGGAGTCCTATGTGTTAACCCATAGATGTGGATGTTAACCTAACTTCAGAAACACGATGGGATAAAAATTTCTCGCCAAAAAGTTCTCCCAAAAATTGCTCCTAAATCTCTATTTTTTTAATTTCCATCAAAAACTACGATGGACATAATTGTAATTTTTGTTTTAATGTATCGGTAAAAAATAATTCCCAAAACGCTCAGAACGACATTTAAATAACTGGCTTAGTTTATGAAGTAATTAGGTAAAACAACGTTTTTCTGTTATATTCTTCCGAAACGCTGCATACTAACCTTTACCTAACCTAACCTAACCCACAAACGTATTCATAAGAGTGAGAAGGACGAAAATAAAATCAATGTATCCGCTTAAGAGTGAAATAATTTCAGAACCTTTACCTTATAGGTATCCATTTTCGCATTTATAGCATAATTACTATCACATATTCTATTGCTCAACTAAAACACATATTTTTAATAGCGAAACAGTTCTAATATCAGAAACTATACAGGAACACCTTTTTAGCATTATTAACCTGTATCCCATTGCTTAACCAAAACACACATTATAAATAGCGAAAGAATTGTACTTTCAGAACCTTTATGGGTAGGTACCCATTTCCACATTTATAGCATTACTAATTACTATACCATATCCCATAGCTCAACTAAAACATACATTGTCGAAACAGATGTTAGTTCAGAACCTATATCATACGAGTATAGGTACCCGTTTTCATAGTTATAATATTATTAACCTGTATCTCATTGCTCAATTAAAACACAAAATGCTAATAGCGAAACAGTTGTAATGTCGGAACCAAAGACTTTTATGTAGGTACTAGATGCGCTGTGTGGTACTAAATAATTGCTCACTGATTTGCGGTGCATGTCCCGCAATTCGTTTAGTCCACTGCGAGCTAGCGAAGAGATCAATGCACTGTTATGTGAGCCGTGAACGTGGTTTTTACAGGGAGTGACCAATAAAACAGTGAATATTATTTATGTAAGTAGTTTTTCTACGTATTTTGAAGTTAAGTCAGTATAATTTATTTGGTTTTTGTCTAAAAACAAATATTATCGTAAATAAATACACAACTCCCATCATGATTATCCATCACGCTTACTCGTTAGTAGAAATACGCGAGAGCGAACGGTACTACCGACACGTTGACAAAGATTATGAGAATTATTTGAACAGATATGTTAAGTGACAAAGGGTATATACCAGTAGGAAAATAATTTCGATTGGTATATAATTAAGTACTTAATTATATTTTTTGTGTTTTAGATACATATTCGATGGACTTAAGAAAATGCCGAATTGCATACTAAGGTATAGCAAAAATTCTTCCAGAAAACTTGTATTTGTACGTAGCCTTATTTGAGACTTTATTGCACTGCCTTTTTATCCGATTGCGGCGAAATCCAAAAGGAAAGTTATTATATTATGCTATTAATTATTATTCAGGTTGTGTTTGACTTGTATGTGTGTATGTCACTTTGTATGTCACTCGTAAATTAGTAAGGACTAAGTTTTTGCGGCGTATGTCTACCTTTTCCTAATCTGATGGCTATCAGTGTATGTAAATAAAAATACCTAGACCAACAATAAGGTTTATGTAATAGATTAAAGAATTGGTTGATTTCAATGACAAGTTGTTTTAAGGTTCATACACACGCTGTGGCCTGTGACATATCAGCGTATAAGCGGGAATTAAGTAATTTTGTGAGTTTGTTTTTAGGGTTCCGTACCCAAAGGCAAAAAAAAACGGAACCCTATTACTAAGACTGCGCTGTCCGTCCGTCCGTCCGTCTGTCACCACGCTGTATCTCGCGAACCGTGATAGCTGTAGACATAAAATTTTCACAGATGATGTATTTCTGTTTCCGTAATAACAAAAAATACTAAAAAATAGAATAAAATTACAATTTATGGGGGGCTCCCATACAACAAACACGATTTTTCAGCTTGTTTTTGTGCGATGTTGCTAACGGTAACAGGCAGACGCTTAAAAATTTTTCACAGCATATTTTGTTATATATATATTTTGTAATAACCTACAGACAAAATGTTGGTGTGTTGTATCAAGCTATTGATTTAGTAAAATATTATGGTCTTAGCGATCCCGTTTCTGCAAAATTTACCAATAAATTCGCGTTTTAATTTTTTTATAATATTAGTATATAATATTAGTATCATCACTTATAGATTATCACGCACTGTTAAAACCATATTATAGTTGTGTTTTTTGTTACCAGATGTTAATATATTTTATTATTAGATGTTAAGATGAATAAAAATAAATATAAACAATCAATGCAAGATTATCTGCGTTTAATTTAATACTTACTTTATAATTTAACACTTTCTTCGTACACATTCATTCAATATTAAATGTTTTTTAAGGGTTTTTGCAAAGTTCATAATAACTTTAACATTCACATAAAAAATTAAGCAAATTCTGAGAAGTTATTGTCTAAAAATCGTAAAGACGTCAGCTCAGAAATGAAACAGTTTTTAATTTATTATTCAAGTTTCATTATGTCAAATATTAAAAACTATTTTAATTCTGGTAATTTATCCTTAAAATGTTATTTATCATAATTCAAAATAACATTGTTGAATGATGTGTAGGTATAAATTATTGCAAGCGACGGCCATATCTTTTGCAATTAATCTTTGACCATACGACCACTCATCGACGTGACGTCAATACTTTTGCAAGCAAGTTCCCGCTTTCCAGACTAGATGGCGTTATCAGATTTGGAGCACAGTTTTTGTTCAACATTACGTGTCTAGTAGGGATACCTACATAGAAGTCTTTGGTCGGAACCTATAATACAGGTACCCATTTTCACATTTATAGCATTATGCATTATGTATAGCTTTATAGCCTTATTATTTATAGCATTATTATCCCATATCCCCTTGTTCAACTAAAACACACTTGTTAAATGCGTACAGTTCAGAACCTACATAGTGGCCATTTTTACATTTATAGTGATAATATTAGATTCAGTTTTTGCCCGCGGCCCCGCCCGCGTCAAATTCGCTTTTTCATGAATCCCAAGGGAAACGTCATTTTCCCGTTATCGTTCCCTATTCCAACCTTTAAACATGCTTTCAAGCAAGTTCGCTTGAACAATCTATCTATAGATGTAGCTATAGATTGCTCTAGAAAATTTGGTATTTTGAGTATCCCACGGGAACTACGGATTTATCCGGGATAAAAAGTAGCCTATGTTTTAATCCGGGTTATAAGCTACCTATGTTCCAAATTTCAGCTAAATCGGTTCAGTAGTTGAGCCGTGAAGGAGTAACAAAGATACACACACACACAAACTTTCGCCTTTATAATAATTATTAGGATTAATCTAGGATTTACATGCCTAGATGCATAAAATTATAAAATTTATTAGGCATCTATAAATTACAATAGTGTTCAAAAACGCTACCTCAAAAAATATAGTAACTACACTCAATTTAATAACACTAGACCATATTATTAACACTGTACCCGTATTAGCTTATTAAGTGCACAGAGACGTCAAAAGCACCGCCTTAGAAAGGCCTTTTGTGTGCAACGTTGCTCGGCGCACGCGCAGCATCACATGCTCTTAATTAACTTATGCACCGCATATAAATATACCTATAATACACAGAATGAACGCAATGCAGTTCTTCTTGGGATTTGAGCGAGATGCCACTAAAATTAACAAAGTCGTCGTTGCATCTCTCTCAAACAGAAACCAAATAAGAAAAGTTCAAACAGTGACTGCGCATTATACCTACAGTTTCATTCATTCATAATTTAAAACTTAAACACATTAATGTTTTCCAGCGAGAGAAAAGGTAACATCACAGGAAAACGAATTGCTTGTTATGTCCACACTTGTTATGACTAGGTACGTCGTCATTAGAAAAACAAGTAACGTCGATGAATACTAATTTACAGAACTCCATTTTGCATAAAGGTCAAAGACAATAACTGCTTTTTGACCTACAAACATTACAATGTTTTCCGATCACTGCGGTGTCTACTAAAGAACTGACACTACTGATAAGCAGAAACCTATTGCATTTTCCTAAAATTTAAAAGTAGGTCAAGAAACTGTTTCTGAAAAAGGCATTTTAAAATCATTAGGTATGTATATTGTCATTTGTCACTAAAGTTGAAATTGAACTTGAAATTGGCCAACTGGATTCGAACCCGCAACCACCACCACATACTCATATTGTAAGAAATTGGGCTCTATGATGGCTCTATTACGCACTTTTGTCACGAAACAACTAATAATCAAATCAATTTATAACAAAGAAAATAGGAACCAAATTACATGCACTATATGCTTCACTGTGTCGTTCAAAATATTTGTAAAGACGATACCTATTATTTACTGCCACCGGTCACAAACTGTTCAGCGTTCCCAAGGTTTGTATTGGGTGACAGTGAACTTGGCTTGGCGGAGACGGCGGGTGGCCGGTGCGTGGCCGGCGCCGCGCGGGCCTGTGGGCGGTTCGGGGCACTTGTTCTTGCGCAAGTATTTGGGAACTTCGCTCTGCGTGTGCGCCTGCGCATGTCACAGAGCCCTCCGCGCTCGCATCGCCACATTAGCATTCTACCGCTAACTCCACTTGCCAAGGCAAACTAATATACTACACAGAATAACAACAGCACATCCATTTGGAGGATTCCGTACCTCGAAAAGATCATTCACGATTTTTTCGAGGTACGGATTTTCTTGTCTGTTTGTTCGCCATTTCAGCCAATTTTTTCTATACTCTATAGAAAAATAAACAAAGGTGGTATCAAGTTGTTGGCACTAAGTAGTAGGTACCTAATTTGTTTTTAAATGCGGAATTAAATTTTACAGACCACAAGTTACTTTCTTTTCAATGCACATTTCCTGTCATACAGATTTTGAAAAGTACAACTTGTTTATTTGCCTGTAACTTTGGAACCCGCATATAACCTAATTAAAAATACAAAGGAGTCACTGTGTAGACCGTAGTCTATATAAAATAAAGTTTGGGTTAGAATAGCTTGGTACGGGATATTCCATACATCCACAGATTACTTTAAACTCAGCATACGTCATAAAATTTTGGTCATTATAGAACAGAAAAACTGCATGGATATTAAATTAAACAGTAAACTAGTACCTGTAATACCAGCATTAGATAAAATTATCTCAAAATAGGTAGTAAAATTAAATATACACACGCTGTTTAATTATTAAGTCATTATAAATCGCTTTATTAGAGTTTAGCTAGGCAGGTGGCGTTTTGAAATAATTACATAGGTACTGTTATCGATTCTATCATTAATGTTTCTGGGTGACCGAACTTCGCTCGGTAGTATAACTACTGGCCAATAGATGGCAGCAGGAGTCATATTTTTATTTTTTTTGGTAAATTCGACATTTTCTAAAAATGAATCCTAGCTAGATCGATTTATCGCCCTCAAAACCCCCTGCATACTAAATTTCATGAAATCATTCGAACCAATCATATATATACAAGAATTGCTCGTTTAAAGGTATAGAATTATATAAAAAGTAAAGGGTATATACATAAAGCATTATAAATGCACTCGCGATAACCTACAGGTTAAGAACAATACGCGTTTGTTGATAACGAACCGTATGATAAATGATAATTATGTAATTTTTTTTAAATTAAGAAATATACTGTTTTTTGACCTTATAACATAATTTTATTGAAAAATAAAATTATGTTATATAGGTATTATTTGTAAAGAAGTATTGTTCGTTTCGTTTATTATCTTAAGAAAAATTTAGGTGGAAATTATTTTTCAAATGTTGCCACGTCAGGAGATGACTACGAGTAGGTATAAACAAGTTTTGTTTTTGTTCAAGAAAAAAATAAACAAGACAACTCAGCCTTTGGACTGCACGTTTCAAAGTTGTTGATAAATATCATAGTTACATTGACAGCAATCTGCAATATCACAAAACAGATGCCACTTGAACGTTGAAACTAGGCACGATTCATCTCTACTTTCATGAGACGAATAGTCATCTAAGGAGCAAAAAAAATTTTAAATTTTTGACAAGAATAACCAAAAATACACTAAAATAACTACCAACTTCTTCTCGCAAGAAGGTTTACAATGTAAACTTGTACCCAAAGATTGCTTGTACCATTATTACGGTTTTGATATGGAACCCTAAAAACACAACCTTCCAAAGGTCTCCCATGGGCCATGAAACATACTGAAACTTTTCAGGCAACTGTATTGAACACATGTTCCATACAGTTACATGTGTTATGTTGCAACACATATAACTGTATGGAAAACTGCGCAGGGAAATAAATTGAGTATATACTTCTATACTATGATGGACATCGACAATAATCGGAAAATTATCCTTTAAAGTCAATTGAAGGAATGTATCCGGCGGTTCTGGCCGTTTAGGAGCGTCGGCGATCAATTATACCTCATTGACTTGTTAGAGCGGGAGCGGGGACGTGGGAAAACTGGGATATCCTTTCATTTCACACAAAGTGAACTATTTCACATTGATGACTAGAATGTTGCAAAAACATGATAAATTAACGAGTTTTTATTTGAAACGTTTTTGTTAAAATATGTTTCTACTTGTTCTGGATCGTTGTAGGTAAATAATACCAGCTTCTGATACCAGGTTGTAAAAACACCTGTTACCTAGTACTTAATATGCTTAGGTACCTACTTGCTATGTACAATGTACATTAAATGACTATTTACACAACAGCGATGAAGGTGAAACATATTGCTATGAAAATATATAACTTTATCTTGATACTGAGCAATTCAACTATATCATATTGTGACATTAATTAAATTCAAAATATTATGTATACCTATTGTAAATTAGTACGTAGAGGCAAAGATTATGTAGAGGTATAGTACGTACATACTAGGTACTTTTGCTATCAAATATATGAAATCTCGTAGCACAGTTTTTGTTGTAACTATAAACTCCTTCGAAACGGATTGACCGAGTTTCATGAAATTGTTCCTACATTCGGTGGGTTTGAGAATAAGTCGTTGGGATTTCATACCCCAAGGATTACTTTATATGGCAAAAAGACGTTTGCCGGGTCATGAATAGATTAATATAAAATAGTTACCCACCTACTCATTATGGGGTAGATAGATAGATAAAAGTGATGCGGTACTCTCTAAGTACTTATGTATCTACTTACATTCATAAGATTTTCCATAGGTTATTAGTTATTATCATTAGTGAATTAAAAAGTTAACTATATTGGGACTATTACTGCCTTCACATAGAGCTTATAAAATATAAAGTAGAGTATTTTCATAAATAAAATACCTGTAATGCCAAGTTCAACGGTCCACTGACGCGGCAAGCAGGCGGCGGAGACTCGTATCCCCAGAAGCAGTTCCAAGGCATTTTGAATCATTTTCGAAAACCGGACAAATACGTTAAATTAGACTCCATTGCACACTGAACACGGTTCTGAACATTATAGTGTATTTTTGAAGTGAATATCCATTGCGTAGATCGTGGGACCCGACTAGGGAGGGAAAATAAACATTACGTTCACGGACAAATCGGTTTGTGTATGCTACGGCGTACAAGAATGTGTTTGTAGATAAGGTGTACGGGCGTCCTAGAGCACGGCCGCGGACCAACTGCGGCCCCGGCTGGCGGCACCCGGCACAGCTGATCCGCTCTCATCAATGATCATCACCCGGGAAAAGGTTTTTTTGTAGAAAAAAAGCTTCGCTTTAGTGTGCACACGCCGTGACGCCAAAATTTTACGCTCTTTATCATGCAAAAGGACAAGAATAACGCAGTAGCGCTACGGCTACGGTTCGTAGAAGTTTGTAACGTTTTTTTGTTAGCTATCCTCTTAACTTAAAAAACTATTTTGTTAACAATTATAATTAAACTACACTTGATTAATTAGTTGATTAATAAAATATGTATTTATAGTAAAACTTATTAAATATTAATAATTCGTTTTATTAGTTTTACTTAAGTTTTTTATTATACATCTAACTACAATTAATTGCAGAGAGAAAGAACCCATTTTTTTCAGTGTTACCTATTAATCTTTACTAGCTGACCCGGCACACGTTGTTTTGCCATTAGGGATATAAAAAATAGCTTACACCTACTCGCAGACCTACCGAACATACACAGAAAATTTCATAACAATCAGTAGAGCCGTTTCGGAGGAGTTTGGTAACAAAAATTAACCGATATTTTTTTATATTAGTGATATTAGATTGTTTGGCTGTTGAAATTTATAGAAAACTGAAAACGATCAGTAAAAATCGTGGACAGTAAAAATAACTTAACACTTAGTCACCAGCATACGCTCTCGGAGAATGTTAGAGAACACTTCTAATGGGCAATCAAAACAGTTTTATGGTTATATCATTAACATGCATACAACACTCTAAATCCATTAAAAGCAATCTAGAGAATTGTGTGACCGAGATTATCCTGACGATTGTCACGCATTAAGTATACGAGTCGAATACCAATCAACCATGCGGACGTTTATGATTTTTGGATAGGTTTATTGACCATTCCTATTTTATATTGAGTCGGTTGTTGGATTTGAATGTTTAGTTATATGCTCGTATGTAGGTACAGACTACCATTCATCCAAAACTGGAAAATTATTAAGGTGTTTTGGCCCCACCAGCCCGCAAAATTCAAACTAATATTCGCAAATATTAGACTACTGACTAAATATATTGTAGGTTAATGACAATGAATTTTGCGGGCATAATATTTTTTCATCTACAATCTACATGTTTTTAATAGAAACTTACGAATAGCTCGAAAATTCACCTAATATTACTTCCCGAAACATAATTTTTTGCAGTTTCCCAGATTTCAAGCTATCGGGAAACAATATGAAGTCAGTATTGAGCAGAGTTTAAATATTAAATAATGTAAATACATTAAATTTTGTGCCCACAAAACTCATTGCCCACCTACGATGTATAATAGCGAAAAGCTATAATATAAAGCTTGAATTTTCGCGACCGGATGGTAACCATCGCCCTTATGGTGGTACGATTCACTCAGCCGCGAAAATTTTTACTGGTATAAAATTTATTACATTAAATACTTATTTACTTCATATTTGTCCCAATAGCTACATATCCGGGATTTGGAGGGATTTTGAGCTATCGGGACAAATATGAAGTACTTAAAGGAGAATTTTTGATATAAGTTGTGATAAACATGCAGAAGCATTAGTTTTAATACCCATAAAATTCATTGTTATTGTACAATGTATAAATTTTCAAAATTGAATTGAATCAAACTACCTTAGGTTATATTATGTACATTTAAGTTTATTTGCTACGCGCCGTAGCGTGCTCTACGCCATATTTGCATTTTGTAGAGTTCCTTACCTACAAAAGACGTCATTAAATATTCAAATATTTAGCTAAGGAGTGGAATTTATTTGCAATTCTGCTGTGTTAATGGCGTTTTGGTCCCTAACGCTGGACGTACTGTACAGTAAAACTGTACAGTACGTCTTATCATGCTATTCTATACTTAGTGCCTACAATTCAATACGTATACTCTGTACCTATTCAAAATGAATAAGTAAAATACTTGAGGTACTTACACCAGGCACCCGCATACTGCTTTAGGTATATCGTGAGAGGTCAACGTTTACTTTACGATCACATCAAATACTTTACATAGTAGTTAAAAAGGTACAAGTTAGTAAATACAAACCTGAGGAGGTATTACGCGAGGAGGTGCGCTGACCACAAGCGGCCTGCGGTCGCGGGACCATGGACATCTCCAGGGCATTCTTCTGTTATTGCTATAGCCCTATAGGTACTTAGGTACACAGATTTGAACTCTACATCAGTAACACAAAACATAATCTCTTGGGTTACATCATTATACTATCTTTATGAAGTTTACGCGATAATTGATGAGTATTCAATAGCTGTACAGTTGCATTTTGAATTACGGCATGGTTTTGATAACTATAACTATGTGCGTATTTTCGTGCAACAGGATAAGGCGTGCGTATGCAATGCGCATGCGTGCGAACCGGGAGCCGCGCCGCTCCTGACTAGCCAGTAGCCGACATTCAACCCGAGAATCTCCAGGCTCCAACGTCCTGATTTATAATCACTAATTATAAATCAGTTGCCAAAGACACTTAAGGTGTTGCGGAACTACCAGCCCGCGAAATTCAAATTTTATTTAGTTTTTCGCAAATATTAGACTAACTAAACATTGTAGATTTATGGTAATGCATTTTGCGGACCTACTTTATATGCATCTACATGTTTGTACCTAATAGAAACTTTGCTCGAAAGTTCCCACTCATCTCATATTGGTTCCCGAAAGATAATTTTTTGCAGTTTCCCAGATTTCGAGCTATCGGGAACCAATATGAAGTAAATGAGTATTGTTGAGCAGAGTTTTTATTAAAAACATGTAGATGCATAAATTCTGTGCCCGCAAAACACATTGCCATTAGCCTTCGATGTATAATTAGCCCACTATGAGCGAAAAACTAAATAAAATTTGAATTTTCGCGCCCGGATGGTACCCATCGCCCTTAAGTCATTGCTTGTGAATAACTTAGCGTGGTATTTGGCTCTTAAAAATACCACGGAATCCGTTTGTTTTCACGAGATATTTTCCCCGGAATATTTTTTATTCTGCAAGTATTACTAGTTTTAATTCTCAAATCTCAATAAAATCTGTATGACAGGAAATGTGCAGCGAAAAGAATGAACTTTTTGTATGCAAACCTAATTCCAATTATTGTTCTTAAAAATACTAATTTATTTTCCTGGAGAAAACTGATATACCACCTTTTCTCATTCTTCTTTAAAAAAAGATCACTCGTCTTTATGATCTGAATCATGAATCCGTTTGTTTTCACGGGATATTTTCCCCGGATTTTTTTTTGTTATAGCGGTAACGGAAATAGATGATCTGTGAAAATTTCAAGTGTGAAACGTGTGTGAAACTATCACGGTTCTAGAGATACAGCCTGGTGACTGACAGACGGACATGACGGGCGGTAAAGTCTCAATAATAGGGTCCCGTTTGTTACCCTTTGGGTACGGTATCGTAAAAATAATTATTTCACGTACTTACATCATTCGATCTACTCGTAGGTAACTGTTAGTCTGTTACCAATATTCAATAGACAGACCTCCTGTCATACTTTGCCAGACCTACGTAAAGTTATGCATGTGGTTTTGCAATTACATACATACCTTACCTACCCAAGTAGGTACCTACCTGTTTCTAACTAATTCACACAATTTAGAGCAATTATAGAACATTTCGCTTGACCTCGTCGATTAATTTACCTTAGGTACCTATTGATGTTAGGTATAACTCTAATTAGAATCAATTAATGTTTGCTCATGCATCAGATATAGAGCATTCGTCAAACTAATACGCTAATAGGACCTTCTTATCAGATGAGCGGAGCTCCTTATAGTTGTGTCCATAGATAGACGTAGCATCACTTATTAAGATACCTAGATATATATCACAGAAATAGTAATGTGGTATATACCTATCTACTTACTAGAATATGCTTAAACGTATGGAATCACGTACCAAGCTCATTAAAATCCGAACTTTATATTTTTATATTCATGAATAACTCTCACAATTATTATTTTTAGGGTTCTATTACGGAAACTTCGCTGTCCGTCTGTCCGTCCGTCCGTCACCAGGCTGTATCTCTTGAACCGTGATAGCTCGAGCTTGAAATTTTCACAGATGATCTATTTCTGTTGCCGCTATAACAACAAATACAAAAAATTAGAATAAAATTAATATTTAAGGGAGCTCCTATGGGAGCCCCCTTAAATATTGACATGAATTTTTTACAACGGCACAGGTAGACGCTTCAAATTTTCACAGAATATTTAGTTGTATATTTACTATAGAAATAAATAGGTAGTAACATTAAAATAAATTAAAGAAATAAGGAGGACTCCCATACAACAAACGTAATTTTTTTGCTTGTTTTTGCTCAATATAACGGTAACGGCAAATAAGCGTCTACGCTTCAAATTTTCACAGAATATTAAGAAATACTTTGTTGTAACAAGTTTTAATTCTCAAATCTCAATAAAATCTGTTCGATCGAGATATCGACAGTTAAAATCGTCCTTTTGATCTTTCAACTACGTATTAAAGAAAATTTATATTATGATTAAGAAAAAGGAGTTTTCAAAATCACCACAAGATAACCCGTGAGAAGTAAGAACAGGTTTCTGTATAACATCACACCAGAATCCCGCGAAAAATCAAGGAATTCCACGGTATATGTAAAAAAAAATCGTAATTCACGCAGGCGGAGCCGCGGGCAACAGCTAGTACTTTTTTAAATTATATGCGTTAAAAAGTCCTGTCAAAATCATTTTAGCCAAAATAAAGATTACACTCTGCTTACGGTCTGCCGTCTGGTGTTCTGTCTGGTTACATCTGTCGGTCTTCTATATTAAATTTCTTTATTAAATTTCTTAGAGATATTTGATCCTACCGATCGATGCAACAATAGTACGTACGTAGGTTACAAATTTTACAGATTTTAGTCGGTTCGATTAACGCGTGTGGCAAGTGAATTTTCGAAAATCTTTGAATGCAATTTTCATTATTTCCAAAAATAAGGGAATGTTTTCTTTCAGTAAATCGACAGTATTAAGAGTACTTTCCATACAGGTAGCATTACAAAATTCCATGCCTCAGTAGGATAAAAATCTCGTTTCGAAAATCACTCAGGTAATTGAGTGGAGAGTCGGTGGTGATTTTAGAGTTTGCAAGCCCCACATAGTGACATGGGTATACTTAATTTAACATTTGAGGTTCCACAAATACCAGCTAAGAGGCACCGGCAAGCGTTTTAGCGTTACGAAGCGATGCTTTGTAGATGCTGTTAGTAGTTAACATCGTCGGCTGCATTGTCACTTCTTACCATCAGGTGAGATCGCAGCCAAGTACTAGCTTGTAGTGTGCAAGGAAAAATAGAAGGGTTACGTAAAGCATTTTCTAAAAAAAACTACTTAGGTTCCATTCAAGAAAATAAACTGAAACCTTAGGTAGAGAAGTAGGATCGCTTTGTTGTAGGAAGGTACCTTAGAAGGTTAGCGGGCCAGTGTAAATGAAAATGAAAACTTAACTTACCTTATAATTTTTTCCGAAACTAAAAATTGCTGACATCGACTTTTTTATTTTTGAGACCAAACATTTTATCTTCTTGCACAATACTATTACGCTAATGGACACCACTACAATCATTATTGTATAGGAAAAACTTTCCATTGCAGACTAAACACCACTTTTTAAAAATCCACTTCAGGCAACATAGCTGACGTTCTAACGTGGTCGTACTAATGAACATAATAAAACTGAAACAGTACGCCCATTTGGCCTCTCTGAACTTACAGTTCGGGTTCAGATTGTTCATACTTACTCGTGCCTATAAAACTGTTTACAAAGTCAGATGGCCGGTAACCACAACCAAACAACCAAGGCCCTAAATACTGTATTAATGTTTGTATGTGTTAGGTAGGTAGGTACTGCTTCACAGCATCGCTGTAGCTATATAATAATTGTAATATAGTGTTTCAATAAGGTAGGTACTCATAGTTAAAACGACACCTTTCATAGGTCTTCTGTCTTTCTGTTGCAGGGTAAAGAAGTCTGTTTTATATCAAAAGACATTAAATAGATAGATAGATAGATAGATAGATAGAAGTTTTATTTGTTCACGAAACATTACAATATAGCATGCTTACAAAAGTAAATGATTCTATTACTAATTCAGCTATACGTGAACAAATAAGGCTCCTCACTCAGCACAAAGCCACAGCAAGCTGCAGCGCTGGTTTTCAGGAGGAACCTTAAAGTGTCCATAGACGTGATTCCGACCAATTATCCTCTTATCAAATATCACTATGCTATAATATAACACTAATTACCTAACAACTAGGGGAGGGGGGGGCATAACGGGGACGTTAAGGGAAATAAACAATAAAAAAATAAACATTGAATATTTTTAATAAAAACTAATGACAACTCTTTGGTTACTTATTAATGTATCATTTGGCACCAAATTTGGTGAAGTAAGAAATCAAATAATATATTTAAATTTTATTTCACAAAACCTTCATGAAAACTCCATCGTGCCCCGGGGTAGGGGCAGTATGGGGTACCCAGTGCGGGGCAGTACGGGGTACACTATTTTATTTGTCACAGAATAAGCAGATGTGGATTTCTTCTAAATCTGCGTCATCAACTCCTGCACAGGCTGTATGGGCCCATTGTCCACATAGCTGGCAAGTGGCAGGCCACCCAACGCTCCGAAGACTTCAAATAAGTGTGGTTCGAGTCAACACAATAGCTGATGCATAAGACATCCTCCTTAACATTTTCTCCACCAGAGCGAGTTTTTTGAGTCTTCTGTTTTTTTGAGTTTTTTTTTCAACCGGGGATCACTCGGATTTTAACACTCCTTCGTCCGTTTAAGTCGTTCACGGTCTTCTAATTCGTTTTTGTAGGAGGTTGAAGTGAGAACAACCGTTTTCCCTCTGCGATAATTTTTTCTCGTTTGGTTTCTTTGTTCGACTGAGGGGATGAGGAGAATGTCTTTGGGAGAAGCGTTTTCAAAGGAAGTTGTTAAATCATGACATACTCTTCGAATTGGAGATCGGGAAACGCAATTTTCATCTTGCACAGATGGTCCAGGCTGAGGCTCTGAGATAGGAGTTTTCTGTTGTTTTCTTTCTTCTTTCCAATGTGATTTGAGTTTGAGGAACACCGTGAAATTGAGCTGCGATTCTGAAACCTGCTGCTTTTCTGAAACCTGCTGATTTGCTTAAAACTGCATCAATTGCGTGTTTCATGCTTTCTACAGACCAACTGCCTCTGGAACTTTTCTTTTTGTAAGTTCGTACCATTTTTTTAAACCTAGAACAAAATAAATAATATTATTATTATATTATCAAATGAACAGACCATTCAGGGGCATAATGGGGACATGGCTATGGGGCACAACAGGGTACCCCATTGTGCCCCATAGCCATGTCCCCGTTATGCCCCCATGTCTAACAGAATTTTAAATAACGAACAAAAAAATGAATTCAAGGTCAGAGTGATTTTGCTCAAAACATATCAATAGTTAGTTAGTTATGTTAGTAATAATACACATTAAAAAAACTATAGTAGTAATCTAAATACTTACCTTTTTAGACGCGTTTTGGTAACCACTCAAAATTAGATGAAATGTCGCCGGAAAAAGAAATGTTCGTCAAAAATAAAACGCGTGCACTCTGATCGCCGGTCACTGCCGCACTCAAAGAGTATATAATCACTACGTTTTAAGAGACGGAACTTAGAACAATAAGTTTTTTTCACCAATTCCTAACCTTCTTTAGCCAACCTTTTAAAATAGGTAACATTGCTACCAACCGATGAACTTCCCTGAGTAGCATAGACTAAAGACTAACTTAGTAGTCTCTGTCAAATAGGGATGTGCAACGTATCAAGGGATGTGACACTTATCGATATTTAGGGTTTTGTCGATATCGATAAATTATTCGTACCTACTTACCTACATATTATATTCAGAATTGCACGAAGATGAAATAGGAAAATTAAACAAAATTATCAGTTGATTAATCTTTATTAACGTGAAATCAACGGGTCTGCCCGCGAAATTCAAAATTTTCGTGGTTTTTCGCAATTTGTACGCTAATTAGACATGATAGGCTTATGGCAATCAATTTGCGAGAATGTCAGTATCATCTTTACATGGTTATATCAAAATCTTTGCATAAAAATGTGTATCCTATGAAATTAGTCCGAGTATCGACTTTTATGTAAGTAACTCGCAAATCTCAGACTAATTTCTTTAACTCGACACTTTCGAGCAAAGATTTTTATATAAACACGTGAAGAAGATATTGGGATTATCGCAATTTGACGGCCATAAGCCTATTATGTCTTATTAGCTTAAAAATCGCGAAAAACCACGAAAAATTTGAATTTCGCGGGCACACCCGTGGTGTGCTCCTTAAATTTACGCCCATACCTGCCAAGTTCATATTATTACAAAAAAATACTGATGTTGTCTTGTGATAATTTTATTGCTTTTTCTTTATTTGAAAGAACTTCACCAGATCTCTTTACGGGTCTCGCAGGTGTCCTTTCTGAAAGAATAAAATGTAAATTATAAATAACATTTGCAATTGATAATTATTATTGGTAAATTGATTGAAATGTACATAAATATTTAAAATATATATCAGGACACACATGGGGTACTAAATAACTGATAAATATACCTAACTAGTTGGACTATGCTCGGTATTTTTTTTGTTTAATATTCTAAAAATGAATCTTAGCTAGATCGATTATCACCCCCGAAAACCTCTGTATATTAAATTTCATGAAAATCGTTCTAGCTATTTCGGAGATTCAGATTATATACATACAAGTAATTCTTGTATATTATACATTTATATTGCTCTTTAAAAGGTATAAGATATTTGATACACATAAATACAATATATTGAAACACCAGACGCTAGAAAACATTCATGCTCACCACACAAATATTTTCAAGTAGTGGGAATCAAAGTGCAATCCTGACATGTGCTTTGGAAGAGGATAGACTGGTGCAGTATTAATCATCATCCATTCAAATACTTAAAACTTGGTGCAATTTAAAAGATAATATGATAAATTTGGACCTGTTAGGTGGGGTTGGGACCACAGAGCAGGACAATTTCTGCAAAATCAACTTTCTAAACCTTTAAACAAATGTATAAAATACACACCAATTTGAGGCAGCTCCCCAGGGCTACTTTTTTGTTGGCTTGTAGATGGCACTGCTTCTGGGAGGTGTTCTGAAATAATCAACACATACATATATTAATAATATTATTTAATGTATATTACTTTGAAATATCTGAGAGAATAATATTGTTACAATAGAATAACATCATAAAAGGCACTAATTCTTCAAACAACACTATTGTAAAGACTGAAATACAATTGCACAGAGCAAAGGGGAAAAACTCGGTATCTTATATCTTAATCTATATATAATTCATGAGGACGCACCCCACTCCTTCAAAATCGCTTGTATTTCATGCGATTGTAATGGTAAAAATGGTATGGTAAAAGGTAGGAATGGGGCAAGTCTTCGTGGATTGAACTAACTATACATATATAAATATATGTATAGTGATAGTGATGAATAAATTTGTTGGCTCGAATTTTATATTATTTGACCTTTCCTTTTCTTACCTTTAGGCTCTGTAGGCAGATACAGTTGTAAGGGTAATTCCTTCAATTGTCTATCAGTTAGAGGCGAGGCAGCTAAATTTAAAGTTGGTATTTGGTTTCAAAGTGGTTTAGCACACACATTTCGCTTCTTGTTAAGTTTTTCTATTGATCCTCTTTACCAACTACTTTTACCCATTCCCGACACCTGGAATGTAAAAATTATGATATGCAAACAATTGAAAGAGAGTGGAAGGTTAAGGACCAGGCTGCACAATAACCTCTTGGTGCACATTGTCATGACCGCTGTTCATTATTATTAAGAAGAGTCACAAAAAATGATTGTTCTAATATAAAGTTTTTATCATTATTAATAATGAGAGCAATAGGAAATCCTCTGTAAATATCCTGTGACGATATTTCAATATTCATCTGGAACAGCTAGGACATACAGTACAGTGCAGATTATTCACTTCACATTGACTTAAATACTAAAAACAAAGGATAGATCATAATTACTGTAATGACAGTATCACTCACCGGTTTCGTTCTAGTGGAAATGATGAAAAAAGCAAGCGGCTTTCATCTTGTCACTCTTTGATCCCGCAAATCTCACAGGTTCTGTGACCTTTACTGGTTTCATCATAAACTAGTTAGAGTCCAATATCTCGTTTTATCTAAATCACTAAAGAGTCAACCCTCGTGCACTATGCGTGAGGAATCGGAGGAACAATGGCTCAACACGACGAATGACGATAAACAGCGAGTCACACACATTTAATTATGATGAAATTTCGAACGTAAAAACTAAAAACAACAAAATACAAACAGCAATCAACTCAAAATTCTCATCACAAATGGCAGCTGACAAATGGCGGCCGACATATTGAATTAATGCTTGTGGTGGTCAATGTTGGTCAATTGTCAATTCTGGCATAATTTCTGAATGTTGGCTAAAAAAGGTTAGGAATTTCATACAAGGAACCTTGTTCCGGAGTTTCTCGAGACTGGCCGCACTGAAGGCCAATGCGAAATGCCCTCATATTGGCGAAAACAAAACAAGTCTAGAGTGCGTAGTTACTTGTATATGTGGGTGGCCCCGTCGTGCCTCACGTCCCCGTTATGCCCCCCCTTCCCCATACTTAATTACTGTACTGACAGTGAGTAATTATTACTATTACCCGCCTTCTAATTAATCTAATATTATTAATAAAATATATTAAACTAAATAATATAAAATTTAATTGTTTAACTATATAACACATTACTATACAATATGTTGCTATTACTATATATATAGCTACTCGTGCTGATTCACTCACTCACTCACTCACTGATTGATCACCTCTCCTGAACATTTTTGTATGAAAAATTTTTTTTTCAATAGCCATTTCGTATATAAGGGAAAAATTCATTCGGAGGAAAAACACGGAGAGAGCTGATGATTGAGGATTTCGGAGACGGGTGAAGAGCACAGCCAAGGTATTGGAGATAGGTGGGGGGTGCTCGACCAAATGTCATTCGAAACGTCATCCAATTGGCAGTTAGCGGAAAAAATTTCAAAATGGCGGAAAAAAAGATGGCCGCCATACAAACTTCATCGGCGTTTATCTAGAAAAGTATAAAAGTTGAAAGAGTGGTTTCTTGGCGAGAAATGATCAGGACCCGAAGGTCTATTCGATGGATAGAAAAAAAAATCAAAATGGCGGAATTTAGTTTTCCATAGAAAATGTATGGGGAATATTGAAGAGACTACAAGTTGTAAAACATGAAGTGCTTTGATGCGGATTTTTGGATGACTACCAGAGAAAAATGTGGAATGAGGTGATGATTGAGGATTTGAAAGACAGTCAAGGAGCATGGACAAGGTATTTTAGTTAGGTGGGGACTGCTGAAACAAAAAATATTCGGAACTTCAGGCAATTGGCAGTGACCTGAAAAAAAACCAAAATGGCCGCCATACAAATTTCGTGTTGTTCTATCTCGGAAAGTATAAAAGATAACAGAGTGGTTTCTTAGCAAGAGGTGATCAGGATCTCAAGTTCTACGGGATGCATGGAAAATAATTCACTGTGGCGGAATTTATCTTTCCATGGAAAATGTACATATTAAGAGAAGAGACAATGATCTAGGATTTGGATGATGATTGAGGAGCACTGTCATGGTTTTAAAGATAGTTAAGGGCTGTTCGAACAAAAAATACGCTGAACCTCATCCGATGAGGTTCAGCGTATTTTTTTCTTCGAACTGCCCGTAACTATCTTTAAAACCATGACAGTGCTCCTTGGTAATTTATTCAGCTCACTGCCAATCGGATTCCAATGGGCGATGGAGATGACGGCCATACCTTTATAAGCGGGAAGACTGCACGCGGGCCACATGTGGCCCGCGCACTCACGCGCCCTACTAGTTAATATATATATAGCTGCTTGTGCTGATTGACTGATTGATCACCTCTCCTGAACAATTTTGTATGAAAAAATTTTTTTTCACTGATCGTTTTGTATAGAAAGGAAAAATTCATGAGGAAGAAAAATATAGCGAGAGCTGATGATTGAGGATTTCGAAGACGGGTGAAGAGCACAGCCATGGGTATTGCAGATAGGTGGGGGGTGCTCGACCAAATGTCATTCGAAATGTCATCCAACTGCCAGTGAGCTGAAAAAAAATTCAAAATGGCGGATTCAAAATGGCCGCCATACGAATTTCGCCGATATCTCGGAAAGTATAAAAGATGGAAGAATGGTTTCTTGACAAGAAGTGATCAGGACCCGAAGGTCTATTTGATGGATAGAAAAAAAAATTCAAAATGGCGGAATTTATTTTTCCATAGAAAATGTATGGAGAATGTTGAAGAGACTAACAGTTGGTAATTATGCAAGGTTGTGATGCAGTTTTTCGGAGAGTTACTAGAGAAAAATATGGAGAGAGCTGATGATTGAGGATTTCGGAGACGGGTGAAGAGCACAGCCAGGGTATCGAAGATAGGTGGGGGGTGCTCGACCAAATGTAACTCGAAACGTCATCCAATTGGCAGTTAGCTGAAAAAAAATTCAACATGGCGGATTCAAGATGGCCGCCAAACAAATTTCGTGTTGTTCTATCTCGGAAAGTATAAAAGATAAGAGAGTGGTTTCTTTACAAGAAGTGATCAGGACCCCATGGCCTATTCCATGGATAGAAAAATAAAAACAAAATGGTGGAATTTATTTTTCCTTGGAAAATGTATGAGGAATATTGAAGAGACTACGAGTTGTAAGTCATGAAGTGCTTTGATGCGGTTTTTTGGTAGACTACCAGAGAAAAATATGGAATGAGATGATGATTGAGGGTTTGAAGACAGTCGAAGAGCATGGGCAAGGTATTATAGTTAGGTGGGGACTGCTGAAACAAAAAATACTCGGAACGTCATGCAATTGGCAGTGAGCTGAAAAAAATTTCAAAATGGCGGATTCAAGATGGCCGCCATACAAATCGTGTTTGTCTATCTTCAAAAGCATAAAAGATGGAAGAGCGGTTTCTTAGCAAGAGGTGATCAGGATCTCAAGTTCTACGGGATGCATGGAAAATGTACATACTATTAGAAGAGACAATGATCTAGGATTTGGATGATGATTGAGGGGCACTGTCATGGTTTTAAAGATAGTTAAGGGCTGTTCGAACAAAAAATACGCTGAACCTCATCCGATGAGGTTCAGCGTATTTTTTTCTTCGAACTGCCCGTAACTATCTTTAAAACCATGACAGTGCTCCTTAGTAAATTATTCAGCTCACTGCCAATCGGATTCCAATGGGCGATGGAGATGACGGTGATACCTTTATGGGCGGGAAGACTGCACGCGGGCCACATGTGGCCCGCGCACACACGCGCCCTACTAGTTTATTATATTATTATAACTTATTACTAAAACCTGCACAACAAAGCAGTGCTCTTTGTCACCTCACTCAAGTGTGGAACCAACGAATATATAATATTACTAACATGGAACGTACGTAGTGGAACGTACTTGCAAGCAGGGAATTTTATACAAAACAATTTAAAATGATATTTATGAAGGATAAGATTGTAAAATGGCTAAAATTCAGATATATTACGTATAAATAAGATAAAAATAAAAACAAGGTAAAAATAAAAATAAATATTTTCAAAAATTTTCTAAAATTCTATATCAACCAGTTGCATAATTCTCTTTTTGCTGTGTGAGTAGATGAATTTTGAGTTTGACTTTGAATAAACTAAGAGTTTGAATAGCACGTATTGGAGGTGGCAAATCATTCCAACACTTAGTGGCGGCAAACTTAAAACTTCCACGGAAGGTGGCTGTTTTATACATTGGCGACGTATGCTTAACACGGAAAGCTCTGGACCCAGGTAGCATTTTTACGTCATTATGTCGTCAGTTTACGGTCCTGCACGACGTAAGAGACGTCCTGTTTTGACGTCGCGGGTCCCTTCAGATGACGTCAATTTGTCACAGCCTCAAGACGTCAGTTTACAGACGTTTCAGGGACGTCATATACTAAATGCATAGTGACGTTACTGGGCCGTACATATTAGGTCAGCCACTGACGTTGGAGTGACGTCATATACTTAATTCATAGGGACGTTACTGGGCTGGGCCGTAAATACTACATAATATTAGGGCAGCGACTGACATTGGTGTGACGTCATGCAAAAGATTCAAAACATCAAATTTTGTTACATTATTCACTTTACCCGTCAACCGTCATACGGTCATAAATGCTGCTATTCAACAGTCTCGAATCTCCCTCTCGAGGTTTATTAATACAACTACCCCGTAGAGAACGAAGTCGATTTATTTGGTCAAACCTCGAACTATATAAGTGGCGGACGCACAATCTTCATAGTGCAATACAGTTTGTACATTAAACAGTATAGCGCCATCTAGTGGTGGAGTAACAAACATATTTAATTATGCTGTACAATACAGTACTACAATGGTACGTAAGTATGACGTACAATAATGACGTTACTGTACTGACCCCAAATTGACTTAAGAATGTCGTCATTTTTTAGTCGCCGATGTCATCTTGCTACCTGGGATTATGTTCTTTAGCTCTTTGAGACCACTTATATACGCCATGCAATTGACGTCAACCGGAGGACATTTAAGTTTAGGGATAGACTGTAAAATGACGTCGCTAGGACGCCTAGGAGGTATCATTAATGACGCATACAGTACGTACAATACAGTACCATAATGGTACGTAAGTATGACGTACAACAATGACGTTACTGTAATGACCCTAAAATGACTTAAGAATGACGTCATTTTTCAGTCTCCGAAGTCTCTATCTAGGACGTTCTGTACTGACCCTAAATTGACTTAAGAATGACGTCATTTTTTAGTCGCCGACGTCACTTGCTACCTGGGGAGTTTCTTGTGCGATCTGAGTAACCATCTTCTGCCCATCTAAGTTTCCTTCTAAGATACTCAGGGACTCCATGCTTCATTACCCCATAGAGCATGGTAGCCAGATGGAGTTTGCGACGTGATTCCATTTTTAATGAGTTGTCGTTGTTAACGTGAACTCAACGGGTCTGCCCGCGAAATTCAAAATTTTCGTGGTTTTTTGCAATTTGTACGCTAATTAGACATGATAGGCTTATGGCAATCAATTTGCGAGAATGGCAGTATCATCTTTACATGATTATATCAAAATCTTTGCATAAAAATGTGTATCCCAGGAAATTAGTCCGAGTATCGAGTTTTATGTGAGTGACTTGCAAATCTCGGACTAATTTCTTTAACTCGACACTTTCGAGCAGAGATTTTTATATAAACACGTGAAGAAGATATTGGGATTATCGCAATTTGACGGCCATAAGCCTATTATGTCTTATTAGCTTAAAAATCGCGAAAAACCACGAAAAATTTGAATTTCGCGGGCACAGCCGTGGTGTGCTCCTTAATATAAGGTGTTACGTGACTAAATAGGTACTTACCGTGGACAGAGCGGACAGCGCGAAAAAATATTGCGAGTTTATCGGTGTCAAAAATGCTTGTTTTGTCACCAGCTGTAAGGCCCCGTTGTAGTTCGCTCAGCAGCCACCTATAGAATTTCGACAGATTATGCTACTGTTTGCTAGTACGAAAAAGGTTTACCTACGTAGATCGTCTGGATGCCCTCAGGTTTTCGTATCCAAGGTTGTATCAATATGTATTTTATTTTTTATATTATTGTCTCGCAGACTACGATTGGAGACTACCTGATACCTCCTCTCTTCTTACCTCAGGGCAGGGTGACAACTGAAACGCCACATCATGACTTAGGACCCTGTGTATACCCTAGACCGAACTGTAGTCAGTATCACTCTCTTGTGTATCGTGGGGTAGATACTCTCTTTTTATTACCATTGGTAAGGCTCACGGTTCTTATATAGGTACACCTCGACATTAACGCTGACGCTGTAAGCGAGAGATCCGTGTTAGGTATCCAACAAAACACATGGGATTTTTATTTCCTAATTTAATATGGGTTCTAAGTACTTTACTACTACATTTACCTATCTGTTATTGCCTTATATCATTTTCTGCCTGTTGAAAAGTAAAAGCAAAGATTAATTAAACCGATCGACTTCATCTTTGGACAAGGCGTTGAATTTCGGGTACCTGTTCTATGTTTGTCACGTTTTATTGTTACGAGTAGCTTCAGTACAAGATACCACAGCAAGATATAATAAAGCTAAGGATGCGTTTTCGGTAACTCCCCGCATATATTATATAGATTGCATGGAGAAACCGAATCGAGATTAAAATCGAAATTTATCTAACAACTTGTACTAAACTACTAACACCTCCACTTCTGCAAAAAAAAAATGTTTCGTCGTCGTCGTTTCAGCTGATGGACGTCCACTGCAGAACGTAGTCTTCGTAAAATAAACGCCAAACACGACGATCTTGCGCCGCCTGGCGCCAGACTTCCCGCAACATTCTTTGACGTCTATCCACCTAGTGGAGAGTCTGCGTAAAGAGCGTTTCACGGTGCGTGGCCGTTATTCGCGCAGCACCTTAGGTCCTTAACGTCCATCGCTCCTACAAATTATTACGAGTATGTGCCCCACTCATTGCCACTTTAGTTTTGCGACAATATGCTATTTCCGGTCACTTTGGTTTTTTTGTTCACTTGATCACTGGCAACACGCACTGTTCGAAGACTAGTCTTCAGTTCAGCTTCAGGCAACGTGAAAGGCAGGAATCTATAGGCTTTGCAAACCTCTTTTTCTGCTACTTCGATTACAGTAAAATGGGTTTCGACGTGTAATAAAACTACTTATCATTTAGATATAATTATATTTTCGAATCTAAAATGTACAAAAAAATACAACTTAAACGTAATGTACTCTTAACGCCTGCATTTGTCGATGGATAAAAATATTACAATCTGAATACCTTATAGGCACCAGCAGTGTCGGCTTCATTAATTGACAATCACCGTAACATGGTAAGAGTTGTGGAGCAAGCTATTAGGAACGAAAACGGTAAGCTACTCATCCTATTATCGCTTTACAGCTTAATTTTAAATCTGTTTTGAATCACTCGAATTGTATACCTCAAACAATAAATTCGTTTTTACTAATATCAGGGCGGTTATCCGAAAAGGCTATTGACGAGACATCAGCGCAGGCGACCATCCGCGGCGACAGATGGGCGTCCACTAAAAGATAAACGTAACGACCTATATCCATATCATTTAATCAACCATATTTTATAACAACTTTGGTTGTGTATTCTAGTCGTAAAAATATATGTTTAGCTATTTACAATATATAAACATACATACATACAATGCGTAGAAATGCACAGCAACACAAAAGATCTCTATCCTAATTTGAAGAACTTAGTAACACAGACTTAACGGCCACCCGCAGAAAAGATTACCTACGGCTTTCGATAAGACTAGGTCAGTTATATTCAACACTGAACGAAGTTTGAGTCGGTTCAAGACTGGGGTATCATATACTTAGTTCTTAAAGCTGAAAACGTTCCCACCCGTAGCATAGTGTCTAACACATTCTCTTATAATATTACAAGTTACAATAGAACAAATAAACTCGTAGCGATAATCCTTTCTGCCGCTGGCCAAAACATTTAATCGTTTTTAGAAAAACATAATTAGGTTCAATAACGCCCTATACAACTGAGTTTTACCTCTAAAATATACACAATACCCCTGTTCGCAGACGACAGGCCAAGACAAGAGGCACGATTTTATACAAAAAATAAAATCAATTTTGTACGGGAGCGATTACCTCGTTGTGTTAGCGACTGTCATCTCACTAATAATATATTATCACACGTTTACCAACTACAGAGGAATCATATAAAAATTTTCCATTTTATATTTAAAATGTACTGAACAAAATTTTTCAAGTAATTAAATTGGAGACTACAAACGGTTACTAATTATGTTTTCCCTTTGAAACAAAGATTCCCGTACCCATCAATGTTTCATCGATTAATTATGACAATATTTTCATACGCTAGGTCCCCGGTCACAGAGTAAGTAGACCGCAATAAATAAATCTTGACATATCACATTTGTACCGCAGTCCAACTCCTAAAACTTCTGAAGCATTGGATGGAAACATTGGACCCTATTATTTTGACGTCTCTTAATTTACTCTGTGATACGGAACTGATACTCCTTATTAGAAAATAATGATTACTTGATAAAATTTCAAATTAAACATAACATTTCCAATCATCTGACCACACATCATACTTTAAATTTTTATCAAGTTCTTACATAGATGATTTACTCAATATAATGTCTAATAGTTCTGAAATTACTATTTAAACCTTACAATAATATATCCGAATAGCAGCCTAATATAAAATATATAAAAACTGTACTTTGAAATCATTAAACAGGGTTTGATATTTTAAAGATTTTTATTGAAGCTTTTTTATTTTAATATCAAATACGACCTTAATGTTACGAACATTAAAATGAGGTATAAATTCATTACACCGAGATGTTTGCATTATTCTAGAGTTATTTAATATAGATGATTTGCGTATGAGTAATAACATTTTATTCGATAAGCCCAATACAACAATTTAATGTCCATTTATCAAAATATGTAACTATAGTATATCTTTTAAAAGGAATATTTTTCGTTGATTGTTTCATTACCAATCGTTAAAGACATTTCTGTTACCACAAAAACAAACAAATATGACTCGAGATACATCATATTTTCTCAAAAAAAGTTTACTTAAACGAACATCGATCATAGTGGCGATATCGATTTTACTCGTTATCTATGAAGAGGTACAAACTTTTGGTAAGAGACAATATAATATCGGTAAAATAGGTACAACAACGTCGAAGACAACTTATATAATAGTATTCTTAGGAAGACTATTTACCAAAAAATGTTTTAGATGCTTTCCAGACATTCTTATGAAAACAATATAACTTTTTTTTAATAAATTTTTTGCCCATTCTACAGATACTGTATACAATAAAATATCAGGACCAATGGGTGGTTGGTGTTCGCTATGAATGTTTTAGATTTCCACATCACACGGCGGGTCCTCATACATTTTAGCCAACAACAATTATTAGGTACAACAGAAACAATGGATTCCCATTAAGAAAGTTACGAATCTTTTAGAACTATTAATTTATTAATCGTATGTTATTTTAAATACATATAATTACATAGTCTCTTTATAAAGATGGTATTGAAAAATATTTTCTATATTTAATATCAGGCACGCGTGCGTCGTTACTGCTTCGCAAGTTACAGAGTTATTTCGGAAAACCAATTTTTTAACCCGTGCAATGGACGTTTCTATCCTTTTTACACTATATAAAACTGTAAAAAATATAGCCTTCGGGTACATTTCGTCCGCAGCGGGACGTCAAAAACTATGTGACGGCATTAAATGCTCTTCAATCTAACAATCCAATAAATATGCTTCCAATAATTGCAATAAGATACATAAACATTACTAATTGTCAACTATGCAGCTTACGTCGTCGTGTACCTAACAAGGCCATCTCTTGTACTCTACGGATCCCCGTTACCAACTACGCATTCGTAACTCGTAAATGGAATGAGTGTCGTATCGCTAGCTCCTCGGATACTGTAAAGCTTCATCTCACTATTATAAATGGTATAAGATGGTTGTAATTTGAAGAGTTCATCGATAGTTTTGGTCAATAGTCTAGATATCAGTTATGTATCTTTAGGGTATAAAAATATTAATATAATTCTTTAACCGTTTCAATTTCCGTTATTTATAATTTTTATGGGTATACCCTACATATTATTTGTACGTTGTTTAGGTAGGTTATATAATAACATCACAATACATTTACACTCTATGTCTATGGTTGGTATATCATTTCTAGGTAGAAAGATACTGTTACTATACACATAGGTAATATCCAATCTATTTCGATGGAGACCTGCCCTAAATGAGACGAATTATTGTTTAATTAAAAATCAATCAATGCAAAAGGAGTGGGTATCGGCGAACCACATTTCAAGCGTCGAACGTATAGGAAACTGTCAAGTTAAGTACCAAACACCAAACTTAAGTAATTGCCCTTAATCAACTTGTACGAGCTATTAACAAAGAAGATATGACCGAACCAAATGAAAGCGTGTAGTTTCTGGTATGATTTACGAATAATAAAAAATATAGAATTGTCAAAGATTTTGTGTAGGTACATCGATAAAATTCAAATCAAGAGATATAAACTCTATCAGTGACGACTAATCTGTCCTGTACTTAATTCAATAAAGTGGGCGCTCTAACTGTTGTCAAGAAATATGGAAGTGAGAAGTCTCTAAATAACTATTTTAACAGTTTTTATCACGTATCCTATTTACTTTTTGGTACTCCAGTTTTTACAACTGACTGCTTGTGTCTTTAAAATTATTCAACAGGGAGTCTGTAAAGTTCAATATTTTGTGGTCCCGAACGCATCAGGTTTATTCGATGAGTTAGCAGTTATCACTTATATTAACATACCCAGATCACATCACCTCGTTTACACAATCAAAAATTATTATTACTATAATATTACTTTAATTATACGTATTGAATTTAAAAATTGAAATATTGTGCGAATTCAAGTCTCTGCCACCGAGTCCAATTAACATCTTTTTTAAATATATGAAAGTTAGTATTGATGGTTTCTTATTCATTATTGAACAATTAATGTGTTTCAAATATTATATTAAGATGATATTATGAAAAAGTAGTTTAAGAATAAAAAATGTACTTTTAAACTCTTATATGTATTTTTCGTAATTCGACATGAAAACGTTAAATTTCATTGCCACAAACAATGAATTTAATATGTACACTAATAATAATAGATGTAAGTGTGATGGTACTCTACAAACTTCATACTACTCATCAGATTTAAAAATTCATTCATCAATATTTAAAATGAACCTTCAGCTTATATAAAGAGTGCGCAACGACATAATATCAAAAGTTTGTTATTTTACAAATTGATAAAGGATTAATTTATTTTTAATAACTTCATTATTTTGACGGGAACCGAGCTTACATCCCAGAGGGATACTCGTAGGTCACAGGGTATTATCTTTCTGTACATTTAACTAGACCAGTAGATACATTTTTAACGGTGATCGTTTGTTTTTTTAACCGACTTCTTTTTTTGGTTAATTTCATGTTAAGATAATGTTCAGTTTTAGTCCTACTCATGGCACTCGTGTAGAACATGAGTCCAATGAGTAGGACTAAAACTGATACCCCCCACGTACGTTATAATTATTTCATAAAGAATTAATACAATTTAATATTATGTCTAAAGAAATTGATTAGCAATCGGAGGGGTTATTATAGATTTTTGTACGAATTTCGAGTCGACTCGCATCGCACGAACGAATCGAGTTCCCCCATACATTTACAGCCAGCGCCATCTATTGATAACCGCATGTCAGCGACTTCACATAGATGGCGCTGGCTGTAATGTATAGTGGAGTTCGATTCGTTCGTGCGATGCGAGTCTACTCGAAATTCGTACAAAAACCTCAACTAACCCCCTCTCATCCGTTTCCACTGTTTATATCAAGGTTCATTTTGTTCAAGTTATGTCAAAATCTTAATTCACGCGGACAGTCTAACAATGATTAATTTGGTGCACAAATTTATATAAAGCTACAGATTAATAATAATTTTATGACGTTCAACATTGAGGTTATTAATATTTTCACAAAAACGCCGTATCGAGACCACAAACTTACCTTAAAGTCTATTTTAAACTTCTACAAGAATACACTAAACACATTCATACCACTGCCAAATTAATGACAAATACCACGTTTTACTGGAGAGTAATTACACTGAATGGGATGATCAATATACATTAACTAAAGAGTATCGCCCAGAATGTGAATGCACTGTGTACAATTTTTACACTTAATCACCAATGTATAAAAAGCTACAAATGTACAATCCAAGCATCGGTTTTGTTTAAATGTATCTCAAACCCACATTGCATGCGAACCATACAAGTTACTGATGGTACAGTCAGCTTCAAAAATGTATATATAGCTTAGAAGCCAAAACGATACTTGCAGTACCATAAACTGATAACAATTTCAACCTTAAAACAACAGCATTAGGTTAAAAATGTAAAACATGCATGAAAGAGATCTTATTTACTCTGTATCGATTTTAGACGCTGACTGTACATTGTCTCGTGGTACCAGGCACTATCAGCTGTCGTGGAATGTCATTTACTATTTTATCTGTTAAAGCAAACGCAAAGATTAGAGGCATCATGTTTGTAAAACAGCGAACTAGCTTTGAACTATAACATTTAAAAAGGAAGTTTTTGTATTTCTTTACATATTTTTTCAAAGCTATTTAAAGTTCTACTCTCAGTTGTTAATGTTGCACAAAAAAGGCAACATGGAAAGTTTGAGAACATCAGAAACGACTGACGCAAGTTACTTTAGCTTAAGATTCTGTGGACACAAGCAACAGCTTTGAAAGTGCACGCTAGCAATATCTGAAGTTAACAAATACTTTAAGTAGGTGAAAGACAAATATGGTAATGAGACGGATGACGGATGATGATATGATATATCACATGTCACATGGTGTCACAAGATGCATACAAGATGTGTGTATGTCGTGGTAATGCAACACGAAAATATCAAGTATTCGTCGAATTGGGTAGGTATTACACATCTTGAATATTATTTTTTTATATTCATTCTTGAAACTAGATTAACCTTCAAATAAAATGATGAAAAAAAAACTAGTTAAATCTATGAAATAACAACATAGTTATAAGCAATTAAATATTTCTAATTAGACAGAGATAGCTGAATTGTGACGTCACTTCGGCTTCGTACAAATTTTCGTTTGCGAGAAAGGGATAGAAGACCCTCCCACTCCAAAATTGAAATGCCTGCAACTTTGTTAATCTTTGTAATATTTTTCTCGGTGTACGTCACAATTTTCATCCTAGTTTATAATAAAACAATATTTTTTTTTCAAAGGCAAAAGTAGTGTAATACCTAATTCGTGGCCTGTGTTGCCGCTATAATCGGTCTGCCACGGTACAGAATTAAGTATCGTTCGCAATAACGCTTTGTCGCACAGAATTTCATCGCGTTCATTCGCTCATCTAGGACATCGAGAAAGCCTAGCGCCAAAACCTTCTTCATTATGAAAAACGCAACGTATAATTTCTCCCTAATATATTGTCATTATATTCGTCACATACTCTCAATATAATCATTTAAAATTTTCGCAATCAAACTTATCAATAACAATCGTTGCATTTTTAGCATTAATTTATCAAAACATTGCACCTTATAATTTTTGCGAATCGTATATTAAACGTGAAGCATTTCATTCGATATTTTTTTTTACATCAATTGAGCATACATAGCGTAATTGAAACATTAATAAACAACGAAACATAATGTAATTACCGTTTATAACTTCCTCGTCTCGTCGAGTCCATACTAGTTATTATTTCACATACGTAATATAGTACAAATTAAAACATTAATAACCTTTACATAATATCACAATGACAATAATGAAATAGCGAAGTTGAACAAAACGTGTGGATCATTTTGTAGTCGCCGGCGAAAAGTTTCAAATGTTTTAACTTAATTTTCTTACTGTTTTTATAACCTTATTTATTGTGGTCTGAGTTTATGATATTAAATTGAAGTTCTATTCTTTCCCACTCCAGGCCAAAACACAAAAGTTGATTAGATCCATCTTAAGATTTTAACAGATGGTCTAATAAGTTTTAGAGTAATGTGAATTCTATACCTACAAATTCTTTAGCCAACAACCTCAAAAACATCAACTTAATTTTGTTCAAGTTAATATTGGAGTGAGTATTTCAAGTACAGGAAATGAAGAATTTTAAGAAACTTCTTTCAAAATCAAGAGATTATAAAGAAAAATTAAGAGTGTTCGATAAATTAAAAGTAGAAGCTCTTGCCAATAATAACGTTTAGCATTTCATATATCAAATATCATAAGGGCACAGTGTCAACAGGGTTAAAGGCGGGTTTTCGCCATAAGTGTTAAAACAATAACCGTTATAAAATGACCAAATAGGCGAATAAAATAAAGATAAAAATAATTTGTAAAATTAAAGTAAAGTTAAAGAACTTTAATAAAATCAATAAATGGATTTTAATATTACAAGAAAAATTATTATTATACCATAAAAAGAAACACAAGGATAGTTTTAACAAAATATTTACACAAAAGCGATATCTATAATTTAACAACACGATATTTACAGGAAATGTATCCGACATCGCACTCCTCGAAGTATATATAATATTCTTAAATGGGAAACAAACATTTTTGTGAATTTTAATCACTTGACACCAAAGTTACAAATTTTGCAAATGAATTTTGACAGGTCATCACATAATAATCAATCAAATTCTCATACTATCGACGAGCACAGTGTCGGATTATAAACCATACATACGCCCCATCGAATACTACAGTACAACTTAACTTTGTCATAACAGGTAACATCTGACTTTCACACTATAATACAGAACGTTCACAACGCCAAAAAAGTGTTTATTTCTTTACAATATTGCACGCGGTATGTCTCTATCGTACATAACGTATGTAAACTAGGCGTATGCGCCAAACATATAGCGAATCACATATTTTTTTTCCTTACAGGAAGCTACCGTCGTACTCCTCGCCGGATCTCATTATTACAAACTATACATAGATACATATATCTACGACTCGTATTATAGACGGGATTCTTAGAGAACCCGTGGGATACATACGATCGACCGTCGACCTCCGTTACTCGAATATATCACTAGCACTACTAGACTATCGTACTACTATCCACATAGAGACGCTCTATAAATACGTGTACTATGCCACTCACGGAGCGAGTGAGATTAACAGCCGCAGAGGTAGCGCTCGCGAGCCCGCAGCCGGGGGGCCTCGGGCGGGTAAATGCAATGTGGGTCCCGGGCCGCGGTCACTGCGACAGCAGCTTCTGTAGCAGCGAGCCCTTAGCGGGCGCGCCCGGCGCCCCCGCGCTGCCCGCGCCCGCCTCATCACCGCCCGCCGCCCCCGCCGACCCCGCCGCCGCCGAGTCCGCCTCCGTAGTACTCTGCCGACACAAGCACGTCATCACTCACGCTACCTGACCAGCGAGTGGGAATCGATGCGAGGGAGGCCGTTCGTCCGCTGAAACCGACACCGACAATCGACGCTTCGGTTACCAGTGACAACAATAGCGAAACGAGGACGACATCAGATTTCAATATCAGTCCGACCTAGCGACACCGACAGTTTTATCGGTTGTGGACAGACAGGTATTTGAACGCAATAGGCGCCACAACAGTCCGATGTGTCGGTTGTCGGACGTCGTTTAAGTGGACAAACGGCCGTATCCTCTATATATTCGTATTCAAAATCTGTACTATAATATGTTTAGTAGTCATGTCTGTCCCAGTCACAGCTACTCGGATTCGTAACGATACTTTTCCCGACTTTACTTAACAAGCAGAATGGATTAAAGTTACGTTATTGAGATAGCTAAAGCTTCCCATTAGCGTTTGTTTCATTAGCATTTTTGGGATGAAGAAGAATATTATTGTTAAAGCAACAAAGATGTTTTTGAAAACATCTCGAAGGGGTAACGCGGTGAATGTCTTAGTACAATGTGAAGTGAAACTTTGCGGCACAATAAAGCTACTTCCTTCAGAAAGTAAAGTAACTTTAAGAGCTCCCTTTTTATGTCAAATGTACGCGTCTAGGGCGACTTATCCTAATTTGAACGTGATCTTGAAATACAATATCATAATAATTATAATATGTAAAGTAAGGATAGATCAAAACTTTATAAACGTTTTTATGTGAATCGAATGTCATTATAATTTTTGATACTCGAAATCTTCAAAATAATTTACTAAAAAGTTAAGTGAAAAATGTTTAGTTCTGATTTTAATATGATTTGAGGACAAAAGGCTGAATTCGCAAGAGTCCAAATGTGTACATATTATGACTAATCAGTCCTTGGTACATTTATTTATTATTAGTTAATCACTGCTAACGAAAATTTGTTATTACCAGTATACTCGTAGATAAACGGAAAAGGTTTCCAGGGGGCTTATTCTGTAGCAACTCGCACCGGGTTATCAACTAAGAAAATGGAGGCAAAAATCCTATTTTTGTATTATTTTTGCACAACTTACCATACTAGAGGTTGGTTTGGTATCATTTAAATATACCATGCTAGTTGCTAAGTTATACAAAAATAGGATTTTTGCCTGAATTTTCTTAGTTTAGTTAATAACCCAGTGCAAGTTGCTAACTTACGATACAGAATAAGCCCACTGATCTATACGCACAACTCAAATCAAATCACTGGACTAAAATTAAGCATAAAGTTATATATGATGACGTGAGTATCCGCTAAGGATTTTTGAAAATCTAGTTGAAGACCATTATTTTGATCACACCTTACTTGCAGCTGGAAGTAAGAGATATTAATTATATCATGCACTCGTTGTAATGGTAGAAAGTACGCCACTCGATAAACGAAATAATTCGTATGCTACAACATCGTACAAGCAAAACAATAAGCGATCTAATTGCAAAATTATAAGTTTTTTATAGAGCTACTTTTTCATGAATAACCGTCACCATAAAATATGCCGCTTGCGCATGCGAATTACCCCATTTGTCTGTAAAAAGCTGAAATATCACAGGTACGAGAAACCTAGAAGCGATGAATAAATTCATGTTTACATGAACTTCATTTATCTAGAGAATTCTTAAATGCAAATCATGTAATTATTAAACAATATCCTCTACGAAATATTATTAGACATCACATCACATAAGCTTTATTGAAAATAATCTCAGGAATGCACCAACTAACCGAAACGTCCATAATTGTTAGCCATTACTTTCGCTACAAACTTTCGTTGCGCTCAGATGACTCGGGCGATATTCATACAAAAATCGAAGCGGGCGAAGTTGCACAAATATCCGAGTCCTCGGTTCAAGGATATAATTGGCGCATTTCTTTCAATCAGCCTCTAAGTGATCAAGATGATCGACTCGACAACACACGCAGCAGAGCAGACTCAATACGTAATACTCAGATATGTAGTTCTACGAAAAATAATGAAAACCGATATAGAAGTAGTGTAAAAGTGACTAGATGTTCTGGTTCCACGGGTCGCGTCCCAGGCTTACCGGCGTGCTCTGTCGCGACTCCCACGAGCTCGCCGCCGCCGGGGCGCCGCGGCCGCCCGCCACAGCGCCGCCACCTACGTACGTACACACACTTACATTGCCAGTGGCCAGTGGCCGACATTCAGACTGACAATGTCTTAGCTTTGCTTTTTATCTTAAATTTCCACTGTCCGATATTAGATTCAGACTTCAGTAAAAATTACATGCGACGGTCACATGACGTTCTTCCTTCTAAGAATAGAACTTGTCAGGATCAAACACGATATTTCCTATTTTAAATAATATTATCATTACTAATAAAATATTTTTGTTCAGGGTCCCGATACTGAGTGTATATTATGTCGAATTCCATGGCCGCACCTTTCTGCTGCTAATAACAAACGTAAGGAGCGATCTCGATGTAACTTCTAGTTGCGGTCCACAAGTGTAGAGTTTCTGTGAAAATAATCAATGCCATTATAAAGTACGGGTGTATTCACTGACCAGGTGCGGACATGTCGAAGTTGAGCAGGGGGTCGAGGTCGGGCGGGTGCAGCGTGTGCATGTCGGGGCGAGCGGAGCGCGCGCCCACCACGGCGCGCAGCTCGTTGCGCACGTACTCCGACGTGCCGCCGCCCGCCGCGCCGCTCACGCCGCCCCCCACGCCACTCACGCCGCTCACGCCGCTCACGCCGCCCATGCCGCTCACTCCGGCGACACCACCTGCGCATAACGCGGACACGTCGTGAGCAACGGAATGACTCCGGCGAAAGGGTCACCCGGGCCCCGGAAACATCGAAGAACACCAGACTGATCCAAATGCATATTAATTATAAGAAATACAACGCAAATGTATAAATAAAGACGTCGTCCAGTAACGCCATGTTATAAGGAAGTTAATAGTAGAAGCGGAAGTAGAAGATTCGGCGCAAAATTTTCTTTGATACATGCACGATAGACGGCTGGCGAAATTTTCGAAGCGATCTACTGTTTACCTCTAAGCGTCTCGGTCGTCGGGTGGCGGTCGCGGTGGCAGAAACGGTGATTTATAAAATACAAGACAGGTTAGTTATAAATTTAAATGCGATGCAATGCAAGTCGTAGGACCGAGTCGAATCTAAATTGACTCTACACTGTGATGGAATCATATTTTCAATTGAAACGTACTCGTACAACGTCGGCATGGATACTCACATGAGAGCTGGTGTTCGTGCGGCGAGGGATGCGGGGTATGCGAGGGGTGCGGGGCGTGCGGCGGGTGCGGCGGATGCGGCGGGTGCGGCGGATGCGGCGGGTGCGGCGGGTGCGTCGCGTGCGCGGGGTGCGGCGCGCGGCGCGCGAACTCGCCGCAGTACGCGCCCGCGCCCGCCTCGCCCTCGTCATAGTAGCCGCCCACTGCCACACACGCCTCATATAGTACCGCTCGAAGGACGCGCTGCGGAACCTACCTACGGCGCGCCGGACCGGCCGGCGGTGAGCTCCCGACGTTTCGCGTTGGCTATACGACGAGGCCGTCCCTATTTGGTTCTCAGAAGTCGGTATTCAGCCGCTACCGAAACATGCGAATTCGCGAAAAGCTCGACAATCTAATTCGCTATCTCTACTCATCGCGATAAACTCTATACCGAATACTGAAGCAAATATTTTACTCATGCAATTAGTTTAGAAATTCTTAAAATATTTATATCTGTATTTTATATAAATTAAATGTATATTTTCAATGTATCTACAGGGCATGCTAAAAGTTTTCCTAATAGACCTGAGAGTATCATGCTTTGAATAAAAAATAAGAATATAATTATAATAATTTCTATATCTACCTCAACATAAATTAGTACAGAATGTAATTATAATATTATACGAATGCAGACCATAAAAACCTTGGATCAGACTGAATTTTAAAACCTTAATAATGTGTTTATGTACTATTCCTTAAAATACATACCTTTAATCGTATCTACTTTGGGGTGGACAAATGAAATAAAATTTTCTATTGAATCATCCATAAAAATTGCCACAAAAATATTATTAGGGTCAACGTGATATTTGTAAAAAAATGGGGTTATTGTTAATCATTGAGTAACTACTATTAAACTTGTGCATCTTTCTACACTAGACGGTGTGATGTGAAAATATTATTAGGTAACCAAAGAAACGACATGCTAAGTTTTTTTATCCCTACCCCTATTCTCTACTCAAATATCATTACTACGTGATCTGCTCAAATATCATTAAAGAATAAATGACTCATTTACATAAGGCATTTTTTTGTGTACGAAATCTGCGAACTTATAATACTGATCTTAAGTATCATCTAATATCGTACCTATTTACCTAATACCTTTTTATGGTCCTAAATAAACTTCTTTTCTTTGTTAATAAAAATCAATAGTTCATTCACATTTATTAATATAATATTAGGCCTTAGTTCTTAATTTAGTGTTCACCTTTTTTTCAAGACAGCACTATTTTTTTATATTTTTATTCTGTGGTGTGCAATAAAGTGTTTATCTATCTATCTATCTATCTATCTATTTTTGGGACTCAATTTAGGGATAGAGATTGATACAGCAGCATCGACATTATAGTAATTTTAGTACATTGGTAACGATTCGATTTTTGAGTTTCTAAATTTAGCCCGTCTAATAGTTCATAATAGTAATAGAACCGCTACAAGTAGTATTATCATAGTATGTTACATATTATGTGTGTTAGTTGTATTTGAGATGTGTTCAGGGTGTATGTCTGCGTGCGTGTGTTCGTCACGGCGCTTACCGTGGTGCGGGCGCGGCGCGCGGTGGTACGGCTGCGGCGCGACGGGCGTGTGCAGCGCCGCCGCGTATGCGCCCGCGCCGCTTGCGCCTCCACCCTGAATCACGGAATAGACACGTTAATTTATTGCGATAACAATAACAATAATTCATCATACTGTATTTCACTTTATTTAAACAAGAATAGAAATAATCGAAAAATAATAAACATCGAAAATAGCATTTTAATTCGACAAGTGAATTACGGAAAAAAAATAACGCATGTTTATTTTAGTCTCATACTTTTATAACCATATTCAACACGTTTTATTGCTACGGTTTACTTATTTTTAAAGACTTCTTTATATTATTATTAATTGGACAACCTTTTATTTCTCAGAGTAAATAATAACATGACAGTAGGCATCAACCTTGTAATGCTGTTTGTTTAAAGATTATTTTGATGAACGAAGATTTGTTACATAAATTAAAAGTAGGTCACATTTTATTAAGTTCACACACACATCGAATCCATGACCTTGTTTAAGAAATACAAAACTAAAAATACTTACACATAGTTGCCGACTGAGCATCGGATTTTGTTGAGGCGCCTGAATTTTATTTGTACCATAATTGGGGCCCATTTGATCTGCAAGAATATTAATTAAATACATTAGTGAAACAGCGTGGTTTGTTCTAGGAAAAACAGCAAAAGATGGCGTAAAACACTCACTCGACTGATGATACAGGTGATGGAAGTCTGTCCGCGTGAGGGCCACGTTAGGCGGTGTCGCGGAAACCAGAGCGTTGATTGTTGAACCGAGATCCGCCTGCGGTTGCTCGGCCGCCTGCGAACGTGGACGAATGTCATTTAATTTCCTTCTCAAAAATAGTTTCGATAGCGTTAGGACAACAATCTCAAGAGGAAAATTTTCCGGGAAAAGGTCTCCGGGTTCTTTCTTGGATTATAAAGGAGTGAAATGGTCTAAGCTACCCACGCTCAAAAGATGGTTTTCAAAGGTTTACCGACATACTTCGGTTAAAGAAGGCAAAAGATGATAAGGCTAACCTTATTATGATGCTAAAATGTGTCTCTAGTATTGATGCAAATTACTGCGCAGTTTAAAAATACTGATCTATCAAGCGACTTGTACCAGAGTCGCTGTAACAGGCTAGCCAAGGGCTATGGTGAATGTCCATGGCCAGCCTGGTAGAAAATTTACTCTGGAGCGACAACGTTTTAACATCCCAAACAGGCCGTTAAATATTACGTAAACACTTAAGGGGGGCGGGGTCTTTGCTTTGCTTATTTTTGGTGAAATGGGGATGGAAAGGCTCTAGAATCTAGATGATGATGTGTCACAAGCAATTTTTTTAACTTTTTTATGTTAAAAAAGTGCGCCCCGTCTAGCAAAACCCTTTCACCTAAGATTGTCTGAAAGCTATAGCAATAAGACCTCCTTTGCTCTGTCCGTATTCAGTCATATTGTGTCTCTCCATCTGTGATGTTCTGCATTTTGTAATTAAGTCGTATAAATAAAGAAATAAAATAAATGAGAGATATTCTGATTTGCGAATTAATATTATCAAAATGCCTTACATAGTAAGCTACATTATAATATATTTGTAATATAATATGATTGCCCTTTCGACTGACTAATTAAATCCAATTTGTTTACAAATGCACAATGACGTTTGACCCGACATTCTCGGAATACATGATCGACGAAGAAATAAAATATGTAATAAGTATACATAACACTTCGTTTCGTTTGCGATACAGGTAGTGGCTATGTCACGCATTCTCCATATAAGAATCAGCCTAAGATGACTTACAGCCTTAACTATGAAGCAGAAACACGAAAAAGGCAAGTGAATCATATTATTTAATTGGGCAATCTATGGACAAAAAACCTGCGGCTTTTAACTACCCAAGGCCGTTTATTCATTTTAAATGACTAACATTAATGTCATCATGTTACGAAAGTCTAATACAGCAACTTTAGGGCTTATGATATGACGCTGATGAGGGTAATTTCCCGAGGTAGGGGCGCTTTGCCCTCGTAAAATGTACGTAAATAAAAATATTTTGAATGGTTCGTGTGGTACTGCGAGGTTCTCATACGGATCAGTCCGATATCGCATTCGCATGGTATAAACAAAACTTCCCGCAACGAATCTAATTAAAAAGCTACAAATATAAAAATACTAAAGCAATGCAATGTAGCAATAGCACTGAAAATCAGCGCTGCAGCTTGCTGCAGCTTAATGCTGAGTGGAGACCTATGTTTGGTCACACCCTTTACATGATGAGTACCTATTTGTGTTGATTAGTTATTTAAGTATTTTCTTATAGTCATAAGTATTGAAACTGTATGTGCATTGTTAGTAAAATAAAAGACCAAATAAAAAGTATTTCTGTCATGATTTATTAACACGACTGCTCAAACTAAGGCATAATTTTATATTCTGTGGTAATCCTATGAATATTTTTGATTGTCTGTGACAATGTTTGCCACCATTTTGAGAGAACAAATAAACCTTACATGTTATTGGTCAAATTAAAATTCCCGCTCATTTTTCTCAACCAATGAGAACGTCTCTAGTCAAAACCAATGAAAAATCTAGTAGGCTATGGCAGAAAGATTATGGAGTTGTTTTGAGGAGCACAAAAGCAAAAACTATACAATTGATATTGTACTGATATGAATAAAAACTATGTAAAGTACTGATTGCATCGTAATACAAGAAATAAGGCATATGTATGTCAAAGTATAAGCAATAAGGAGTTTAATGTAATACGCTATTACTTGTAATAAGGAAAATAAAGTGTATACTATGAAGTCTGGATTTCATTCACAAAACTTCAGAAGTGGTACGTGATCCGAAGACCCACATATTGAGGTATGATATAATTTTAAATTCATTTCAATGATTTACCCTATTTAGTTGCATGTTTTAATAGGTCAGTGGATACAAATAAACTTAATTAAGTCCCTGTTTTATAACAATCTGCCTACATCTACATCTGCTGTACCTTGGCGTGTAAATAGGTAGATATGGATGTGCTTAGAAACATTATTCCAAGTTCATGTAGATTGTATGATATTCAGATATCATAGTGGAAAGATAAATTCGAGGTTGAGCCAGTTAGTAATTTTGTTTGAACATAGTCATGGCGAAGTCTTATGTCGAAACTTAGAGCAACTAAGTAGGTACATTTTGATTCCTTCTGTAATGCATTAATTCTCTATTGAACCAGACGGGTTTTATCGGCGGCATCATGTCGGGTGTCGCTTTGGTTAAATAGAGTAGTTTTTGTTGCTTATATTATAATTGCAACTTTGTTTGAAATGAATAATTTGTAAAAAAAAAAAAACAAGACTAAACCTATCGCGAGTTATTGACGTGCAACGCCATCTAGTGAAAGCGCCATCAACAACCATTCAACAACTATGTAAAGCTTTGAATGGATAACGCCATATTGTCTGTGCATTAAAATAGAAGAGATTAATTTTGAAAACCTACCTGTTTTTAGGTTAGTGGCTTAGCGCTCTGATTCAATTTCTTGGTAATTGTTTGAAATATAATTTTAGATTCTTTCATACTGAACACACGTAAGATCATAATTATTTGCAAATAAAAATAAAAAAGGAGCATATCACATAGGCCCATAGTTCGGGGCTTTATTAAATAATTAATTATGAATGACTGAATTGTGTCAAGATATAGCATTAGTTGATTAATATCGGCACAGCCGTGTACAGTGCGACAGGCTTATCATGGCGCGTGGCCAAAATCGGTACTTACGCCGCTATCTTGTGATACTGTTTGATAGTTCGCTCTAGCGGTATATCGCTATTGTATGTTGCATTGTTTTTGCCTACTATTAACTATTTTAAACTAGAATTGAAGTAAAAATTGAGGAGATTTTATTTCCTGGATGCCTTTGTTCTATAACAGCGCCCTCCTGTCAATGTCATTCAAGTGCCAAGAGAGCCTTGTCGGACTGTAGTTTGTTCCTTGTAGTGATTGCCTGTGTTATTAGGTATAGCTGAAGTTTTCAAGTAATAGTTCATGTAATTTGGATAATTTATCTAACGCAGAAATAATAATATTTAATGATGAATGCAGAAACTTTTATTAAGCACAACTTTTAACTCATAAAATGGAAAGTAAAAAAAAAATAGTTCACTCTAAGAAGCTATACCTAGATATAAATCAATAAAAAAAAACAGAAAAATTTGAAACTGACAGTTCTTACAAACACTGGCATATTATTTTCATTTCTTTGCCATTCTGAACAGTTCTTGAAAGAGATACCGTGGCAGTGATTTCATGTAATAAAATATAATTTTAATTCATTTGTAATTCCCCAGTATACTTGTAAGATTTTTACACTGATTATGATATGATGGCATGAGAATAAAATTAATGCGATTCTGCTTTAGGCAATTACAACAATTGATTTAGTGTTGATAAAGTTAATTTCAACATAGATATTCTTTTATTAAAGTTTTCATTAAATTAATTGGCAGTTAAGAGTGCCGTGACCAAATTATAATACGGTTATGAGTGCCGTATTTACTTTTTCTATAATGTCCTTGGTTATGTGTGCCAAGACGGAACTATGTATGTTCTATGATGAATAATGGCCTTGGTTATGTGTGCCAAGAGTTACTTGGTTATGTGCGCCAAGAGTTACTTGGTTACGTGTGCCAAGAGTTACTTGGTTATGTGCGCCAAGAGTTACTTGGTTACGTGTGCCAAGAGTTACTTGGTTATGTGAGCCAAGATGGAACTATGTATGTTCTACAATTATTTGGGTTATGTGTACCAAAATGGTAATAATGAGTACTCAGTTGCAGTTTATCGATGTTTTAAAACAATAACAATAACTACAAATTTACTTATACATTTTCTATCATTGAAAGATTCTGAAAGGACAGTAAACTCATTAGGACTTCATGTTATTTAAAAGTGACAATAAAATAGAGGTAGAATGATGAATGGAATTTGAAACAATGTTTTATTAAATACAGATCTATTTTTGAATATAATTTGCTAAAACTAAAATAGATTTTTCACGAATAATCTCTTTTGTATAACAGCTGCTATATATACCTATACATAATTCATTGAGCATTGTTTATTTCTTTTGCCGAGAATATGACACGATCAACGGGCTGGACTGACGCGGGTCAAAGGCGAGCGCCCACACGCATCCTCTGTCAACACCAAGGAGGTACATGGAACGAGCTAGCCGTGAACGGACGCGGCTAAGCGCGTGTAAACGCGATCCCCGTCATAACTATGGAAGTTGGTCCGCAAGGCACGTAGATGTCAACGTCGAGATGAAGATTATCAACGTCGGTGGACCCCACAACTCCCACACGGCTTGCGGCTCACCAAACCGTTGCTTTAGTTGGAACAAGTACTTACAATCATCAATGCAGCAGCAAGCAAAAGCTTCACAACAGACGAGGTGGTTAACATTTTTTGAAAATTTGCAACGACGATCATCTTAATGTAATTCCGGAATCGATTCATCAAGCAAAGCACTAAGCGTAAATAACTGGTTAGTCAAAGAATGTGCGACCATTAGTGAGGGAAACTAAAAATAAACCTTACAATTTGTATTACAAAACTTGTAAAAAAAAAAAAGTGGTGCGCAGTTCTTTACCTTCCCTTAGTTACAGTTGGAACGAATAGTTTCCAAAATCATTCACAAATGAGCAAAATTACAGTCATATTATTTTGGTTGAGATGCTTGCATGCATTTCACGAAGTACGTAATGGAAGTTTGTAGAAATGCTATTATTGACATTTTTAATCGCTGTGATCTTAGCGGCAGTAAAGCGGTAGACTATGATATCATTCACGCTATATAAGATAAGTCTATTTGAAAGAAGGCGCAAGTATTGGATAATGGATTGTCAGAAACGTGAAGATCTAGGTATACTATATTTCTTAAATTCTAAGTGACGCTACACTATCAGAATTATTGAAAAAAAAGTCGCTTATAGCTATTTCATTAGTACCAATGATAATGATATAGCCACTTTGTATTTATTCGTTAATAAGGCGACTATCTTGTCAAAAATTCCCAAAACCCATAAAAAGAGTCATACCTAATTAATGTTTTAGAACAATTGGGCATGATTTAGTTCTCAGTCAACAGAGTCCGTTGACGATTTCTAGTGAGACTTGTGAAACTCAAACACAACAATGAATAGGTTTGCTTATTTTTTTTGTGATATTTTTGTTATAGTTATCCGGATGATAAAACCTACGTGTTAAAATGGGTCATGATCATTTGACGTTAATTGATTTTGGTATTAAGTGTTTATGCGCAAATTACACAAATCAGGAAACGTCAAAATGTATTCATGAGCTTTTAACCTTTCACAAAAGCCTTCAGTAATCCTGTCGTATCATTTTGAGTAACAGTTTAATTTCATTATTATTATCAATGACGTTGCCATAAGTATTGAAGTATTTAGGAACGAACTCTTACGTACTCCTTTTCTGTCCTTATAAACATTCTAATAACCTAGAACATATTCTTTATCAGTCCTAAAGATAACGATATGGAACACTTAAGTTAAAAGAAACTTAAGTGACTGTAGGTATGTATATGATTTTCTAAATGTGTATAATGTCTGATTAAATGCCCATTCAGATTGTATAAAGTATCCCCTATGAATTAAACGTAGTCGCGTATCCACGAGCGAACCGCCAAGCCAAATGTTTCAATCAGATCTAGGGAAGTCAAGGTTAACAATATTAGACATAAAACATACTTAAGATGTTCAGATGACATTAACATTAACAATAGTTAAAATCAGTAATAGTTATATATTTTGTAAATATTTAAATTTAATTTTATTGAATCATGTTTGTTTAGTTTCTAATGTTTAGTTCTCTAATAACTTGAACTGTAAAGTTTATTTACATTGAATAAATTTAACGTTATTCATATATTTTATGGAGCAAAAAAATAAAAAAAATAAATAGAGGTTCAGTATTTCGATTTAAGTCAATTCAGTATCCAACATTAGATGATAATATCACGAATTATAAAATTAAAATTTTAGGTCCTTACAAAATTGTCGAAGATATGGAAATGATAGATAGGTACAGAATTAGCACAATAACCGGATTTCACATAGTCTGTAGTGCATAGTCTAGTACAGATTATAAATAAAACCACTATTATGATACAGAGTTTGTAGTGCGAGGTGATTTGCTGAATAATTGAATATTGGTATGACGTGATCAACTTTCGAAATTCGGCGCTTAAATCGTCTGAAGTGAAATAGCAATTTTTAATTAGCAATATTTCATGAGTAATATATATTTTTATTTGAAATTACGATGGAAACAACTAAATAAAATGTAAAAAAAAAAAAACTAGATGTATTTCCTATTGAGGTGGTAAGCTCGAGAGGCAGTTGATGTTACGAGATTGTCATTATTTATCAGATTTATTTACCGACGTTTTTCAATACAATTGTAAGAAATTAGAATAACAAGATTGTAACACATTGATTATTGTATGTAACACACAATATGCTATGCAAGGTTGATTTGAAGTAATTTTTGTTCAGAACACCCGAAAATTTGTGGACATGCACATGCACATGTGGACATACTATAACGTAGACGGTACTTAATTTTTGACTGTACTTAAGTCATTTTGCTATAGAAAATATGAACGATAAAATTATGATTTTTACTTTAAAGAAAAAGATTTGAAAAATGTTATTCTACAATAACATAAACATTCTTTAAAGAAAATGTTGTCATTTTAATCTGTAACCGTAATAAAAAAAAGATAATAATATTTGGAAAATGAATTCAGTCTCTGTCAGTTTTCGTCAATACTTGCTTCAATACAATACTTAATATAATATTATGATAATTGAAATCTGCATAATTAAATTAATTGAGTCTCCAGACCCTAAGAAGTGATATTTTAACAATTTTGAGTTAGTCATTTATAATTTTCTAATATTGTATACAATAAATAATGTATAATTTTATGTAGGTCTTATGTTATAGTTAATAATTTCTTTAATTTAAATTTAAATTAAAAATTCACTGTACCCAATAATACTTTAATTAATCTAAGAAACCGAATGTCATGATTATTTTATGTTAGTGAGATTGGGACATAGGTAAATTAATGTCAGTATTACTTATTTAGATATTTAAATAAACAAATGTAGGTACTGAATATTCTTAAGTAAGTGCATGTAGGCTAGGCCTATGTGAAATAAAGTATTTGAAAAATATTGTACATCATATATGTAATATAAATTATAATTTTGTTACTCATAAAGGCGAAATAGTGGTTACTTAACATGTACCTAAATTTATATTCCATCTTTTGTAGTTTTTGTATAATGATGTATTTTAGTAAGATTAAGGTAACTAAGAGTCAAAATCATTTAGACATTGTAAATAACCAATATACAGGGAATTGATAAGTAAGTGAAACCCTATATGAAGTGTGAAATGAGGTATTTGAAAAGTATTGTTTTAAATGTAAATTAAACTTTTGTGGCATAATAGTTAGTTAACATGTAAGAATAAATACTATCTTTTGTAAAGTTTTTGTGCAATCTTTTTATAGGTACTAAAACGCCTAGTTGAGTGGTCGTAGAATTTTTACTTTGATGAGAGTTTAATTATTGTGCACCAGGAGGTTGCACAAGAGTGGATGGCCGAATGTCATGATTTATTAACACGACTGCTCAAAATAAGGCATAATTTTATATTCTGTGGTAATCCTATGAATATTTTTGATTGTCTGTGACAATGTTTGCCACCATTTTGAGAGAACAAATAAACCTTACATGTTATTGGTCAAATTAAAATTCCCGCTCATTTTTCTCAACCAATGAGAACGTCTCTAGTCAAAACCAATGAAAAATCTAGTAGGCTATGGCAGAAAGATTATGGAGTTGTTTTGAGGAGCACAAAAGCAAAAACTATACAATTGATATTGTACTGATATGAATAAAAACTATGTAAAGTACTGATTGCATCGTAATACAAGAAATAAGGCATATGTATGTCAAAGTATAAGCAATAAGGAGTTTAATGTAATACGCTATTACTTGTAATAAGGAAAATAAAGTGTATACTATGAAGTCTGGATTTCATTCACAAAATTTCTTTCTTTCTTTCTTCAATAGTATAAAATGGAAGATGCTGGAAGAGGCCTCTGTGTCAAGACGACTCACTGACAATCGACATACAGAATACATATAATATAATATATAAAATTAAAAAATATATGTTTTTGTACTTACAAAACGATGAAACTTGACGGCAAAAAGGGTAATATGCAATGTACATACCTCAGGAGAGACGAGAAGCTGCTGCGAGCGCTGCATCTGCAGCAAGCGCGCGCTGCTCGGCGATGGCTCGCGCGCGCGCCGTCTCCTGCTCGCTGCGCGCCACCATGTCGTACAGCGCGCTGCCCACGTTGGCGCTCATCCCGCACGTTCCCTGCACCTACCGTGTGCAATGTACACACCTCAGGAGAGACGAGAAGCTGCTGCGAGCGCTGCATCTGCAGCAAGCGCGCGCGCTGCTCGGCGATGGCCCGCGCGCGCGCCGTCTCCTGCTCGCTGCGCGCCACCATGTCGTACAGCGCGCTGCCCACGTTGGCGCTCATCCCGCACGTTCCCTGCACCTACCGTGTGCAATGTACACACCTCAGGAGAGACGAGAAGCTGCTGCGAGCGCTGCATCTGCAGCAAGCGCGCGCGCTGCTCGGCGATGGCCCGCGCGCGCGCCGTCTCCTGCTCGCTGCGCGCCACCATGCCGTACAGCGCGCTGCCCACGTTGGCGCTCATCCCGCACGTTCCCTGCACCTACCGGGTTAACACTTGAGTAACAACCTATTCTTCAGCCCAATACTGAGACTTCCAACGACTTAGCCATAGCTTAAGAACATTATGAACAAGTCAATAATGAAAAATAATAAAGAACACGACTGCCCTGTGATAGAACGACTTTTTTCAAAAAAATATAGCTCATGTTACTCGGAATCGGAATGATGTAAGGATTCTTACGATACCCCATTTGTCTTCTCTTCAGTCGTTCAAAACTTATGGTGGAATAAAGTAACTTAAATACATACATGATGAACCCTAAAACATTACTATATACACCTGTTTTTGGGCAGTAGTGTAAAAACACTCAGGCGATCAGAGACAGAGACTCATGAATAGAAGTATGTGTTAAAATTTGTGTGGTGTGTCATGTTGTTGATAGTGAATTAATTATTGTTGTGTGATGTTCATGTTGATTGTGTTAAAATTTTGTATGGTGTTCATGTTGATTGGTGGTATGCCAGTTTTGTGTGGTGTTGATTGTTGAGGGTAGTCAGTTTTTTGTGATTTTGCATGTAAGTATTCCTTGCTTGCTGATGTGACTTTCTTGCTTGATTGAGAAGATAAGCAGTTCTTAGCCTCCATTGCATATATCATGATTATTTTTCTATTTTAATAGATTATATTATTATCGTCTCTTTTGCTTATAATGGACTTCAGCATAGTAAGCCTGCCTCTATGAACCACTTACCGGACTTTTAACAGGATACACAGGCGGCGTGCCCGGACTCGAAGACACTGGGCTCTGGGTCGCAGTCTCACACTGCATGAGGCTTTGGGTTATCATATTGATAACCTCATTCTTCTCTTTTACACCCTGAAACAGATTTTTGAGAGTGATACGAATGCAAAAGCTCTGGTTGAATTTAGTTGTTTTTTTTTTTTTGACGATTGAAACTTGAAATCACACAATATGATACTTAATATAAAATGGAGTTTTGTTTTAAGTGTCAATCCAAACTTTGTTTCTAACCCACGTGTCCTACGACATTTACGTCTTTATGTACTAAACTTTTTAATTTTTGCGGATTACATCAATTTATTTTCCTTTCCTCGCTCATTTATATGGACGACTGCAAACTAACGTCTGCTTTTCTTTAATGTTCGTAATGGTCGTCGTCGTCTCAGCCGATGGACGTCCACTGCTGGACATAGGCCTCCTAAAATGACCGCCAAACACCACGATTTTGCACCGCCTGGCGCCAGCGACTCTCCGCGATTTTCTTTATGTTGTCTGACCACCTGGGGGCCTACCACCGTGACTTAAAGCAATATTATTGTAATATTGTTTTGACATTTTCGTACAATGTCAGTATGGAAATTTTAAAACAATATTACAATAATATTACTTTAGGTCACGGTGGTAGGCCCCCAGCTCTGGGGGGGTCTGCCGACACTGCGCTTTCTAGTGGGTGGCCGCCACTCCAGCACCTTGGGTCCCCAACGTCCATCGGTCCTGCGAGCTAAATATTATCTCAGTAGAATGTATGCTACTCACGGCGTAGTCGGAGCGTAGCTGTCGATTACGCTCCAGGTCCATGAGAGCGTTGACCTCGGGCGCGGGGCGGTCGGTGTCGGGCATGTTGTCGATCACCTCGTCCAGGATGTCCGACAGCGCCTGGTCGCTGGGCACCTCGCTGTCGCCCGCCCCGCCCGGCGTCCTCGAGTTGCTGCTCCTGCGAACGAGCTCCGATAAGCCTCACCTCAGATTGTGTCTCAAGCCAATAAAAATAACCTGTATAGAAAGGCAAGGTGACTGCCAGACTTATCATGGCACCTGCACGGCGCATTCACGTAACGTCATTACTGACAGTACACCAACAAAATCCCAAATATTACCAGAAAAGACGTACCGCCAAGCGATTTAGCGTTCCGGTGCGATGTTGTGTAGCAACCGATGGTGCGATGTTGGGGTGACTTTACTTACCCCTTCCAAGTTAGTACGTTAAAATCTTCGGCTGCATCATCACTTACCATCAGGTGAGATCGCAGTCAAGTACTAACTTACGTACTATGGATCTCGATGATGACGAGCGCCGTGCAGTTATATAATGACATTGTGATATGGACCGATATCACATATAATTTAACATCAGGTGAACGCCTGGCCCGCCTCAGGAGCGGCTCGCTGTAAAGGAGACTCACGAAGTGTGGTTGTTGTAGTGGTGGGTGGCGGCCGTGGCGTAGTGCGGCGGCGCGGCGGCGGCGTTGTAGGTGGCGCGCGAGCCGCCCTGCAGCACCATCTGCAGGTGGCTCTGCGCGCCGAGCCCGGCCTGCGACGTCTGCACGCCCTGCATGCCGCACTCCGCGCTCGCCGCCGACGACACCGGCCCCACGCCGCCGTTCACGTTGCTCCCCCGATTACTGCCAAAGAGAGTTTTAGTTAAGCGTGCACCGATATGAACCTGAAGATGAGCCCATCCGAACATTTCATCTAAACCTTCTTCATACGAGGAAAATGTAGCGCCATTTGTCAAAGGAGGCTGGCAGAATCCCATACATGTCTGGGCCAAAACGTTACAGCAATGATTTTTGTGTCATTAAATAGGCAAAGAACTTATATTTTTGTAACAACAACATTTTTTTAAAAATTCTATGGGAATCAGGAGAAAAAAATATTTTGATGGACTTAGGTTAGAATGAAAATATTATGTACTCAGAACCATTACCACCGCAATAAAATAATTCATAGTCCTTTCGTTGAGCGAAATCGGTGTCCAAGAAAACATGCATAGGTCTATCGCAAAAGAAAAGCCATTAACAAAAGCGAAAATCGTTAGAAATACAGAAAAAATCATGAAAACAAATCTCCGTAAGCGCACGAGCATCATAGACTAACTACTACGAAGTACTTAATATAGTGACGAGCATAGACTACTAACACTATAGGGTGACGAGTATGAAAACGAATGATAGGTATATCGCTATTGTAAGTGGTGTTTTGTATTTGCTTAATATTAACTAAAATAATACTAAAATTGAAGTAAAATTGAGGAGATTTTATTTTCTGGCTGCATTTGTTCTAAACAGCGCCCCCTGACAATGTCATTCAAGTGCCAAGAGAGTCTTGTCAGTTGTCGGACTTGTATGAAATGTGAATGCCAATTGACAAATGACAATGACAACTGACAGTTATTTAAATATCGAAAACCATAGACACTACGCAAAATCTATAGGTATTTTATAAAATATCGTGGTTATTGTCAAAAAACGTTATTAATCTGTTATTTATATCACATTAAATAATGTTTTAATAAGAATCCTATCACAGTTATCGCAAAAACGCTGAATTATTTATTATTTTCATTACTCTCAAAATGCCCAGAACCCAGAGCCACGAAGCAATGACAAAAAAGACTAGAGTGTTGCAATAATTAATTTTCTTTTATGCAATAGTCCGAAAGATTAAGAATTATGATTTTAGCACATTCCCATAGAAAGTTTCTAAAACTTATAGTGATATAGAATCAAAAAAAAATCTACTATTTTTTGGTACATATGGGGGGGGTTCCAGTAACAATTTGGCCCATTTTCGCCGACCTCCTTTCCAGACACCGGTACACTGGCGTCATTCTTTTGCGCGGTACGCCGGGTCGATGTGATATGACTATTTAAGTGTGTAAAAAAAAATAAAACTGTGACTGCGTTTAACGAATAACGAAATTACGGCCAGAGTTGGACTTTTTGCAGCTAATGGATCATGGAACATGCTTCTGTTTGTTCCCGAAATATCATAATAGTGTAATTTCCATGTGTGAAACTTGCACACTAGAGAAATTAGGTAAACATTATGAAAAGAGTTACTTCCGAGTTACTCACCCACTATTAGCTCACTATAAGATAATTTGATCATGTCCACATACCCGGTGTTGAGCAGCGGCTTGATGGAGCTGAGCGCGTGGTGGAAGGAGCGCAGCTGCGGGTGCGGGTGCGGCGGCGGGCGCGCGCGCGGCGGGTAGCGCAGGATGGGGTTGTTGAGCGGCAGCGGCGTGGGCGGCGCGCTCTGCTGGCGCGCCAGCAGCGACACGAGGATCTGGTTCTTCTGGCACAGCTGGCTCATGCCGCTGCTGCTGGTGGCCGGCATGGTGTACGTCGACGTCGACGTGGCCGTGCTGGCGTTCGCGGCGCTCGACGACACCTATTTTTATAAGCTTTTGGATAACTTGCAATGTATGTTGCAAAATGTTCAACTGAATTTTAGAGCAATTATCCTCAACCGATTGAGATAAAATTTTGATGATTTCATACACATTTGACGTCATTGTAAATCCGGCATGGCGGATTCGTTTTTTTTTTGTGCACTCCCACAATAAGGGTCGATACCCTTATATTGTTGAGATTAATATAAATGTGCCAAAAACCTATTTATACATTTGAAATATGCCTATAGTATCCTCATCTTGGAAAACACTACTTAATATAGTTATTTTACTTTTATCTTATGTTGATAGAGTTGAAAGGTTTTATCTAATATATGAATCAATAGTACTTAGTGAAACTGACTTTAAATACATATCTGGTCACAAACCTGCTGAATGTTTTCAGGTGTAGCTCGCTTGGTGTTATTTGGTACAGCTTTGGATTCTTCAAACTTCCGTTTCATCCCAGCGATTCTATCCATGTACATGTCGCCGCCCTCCTGCGACCGACCGTTGCTGGACGGGCCGTTGCTGTTGGACAGCAACTGTGACAGCACGCTGGTCTGCGAGGATCCCCGCCCGCTATCCGTAGAGTTCCTTCTGCTCTCCTCCCCGTCTTCATCCGATTTATCATTTAATATCTAAAACGGGAAATATAACGTCCACAATATAGAGAAGTATTTTCAAATAATATGTAAAATGGATTTAATGTATATGCAATGCTTTTCATGGCATAGAATGCTTATGCCAAGTAAAAAATAAGTTCTCACCCTGAGCAGCTGGTTATTGTGGTGCGGGCCGCGCGCGTGCGCCTGCGCCGAGTACAGCGGCGACAGCGCCGAGCCGGGCGTGAGCGGCGTGTGGGGCGTGTGCGGAGTGTGCGGCGTGTGCGGGGTGTGGGGCGTGTGCGGCGCCGACGTCTCGCTGCCCGTCGCCTCCTCGTCCTCCTGCTTCAGCAGATCCTTCAAAATGCGGTTATTCGAATTGGCGTCCGCGGCATTGGGCGTCTTCTTGCTGAGCAGTGTTCGCAGACGGTTGGGCTCCTCCTGCGCGGGCGTAGGCGGCTGCGCGTCCGGCGGCGACGTGAGCGACGCCGTCTCGTCGCCCGCGCTCTCCTTGCGCTCCTTCGTGTCCTCGGACACCTCGCTCATCGGGAACGACGGCGGCCAGGCCTCGTCGAGTTCGAACACGTTGACAGAGAAGGGCGGGTCGGCGTCGGGGCTGCCCGCCGGGGAGCGGTAGCGCGGCTCCGAGAGGGACGACTCGCCGTTGGCGACGGACGTCATGAGCGGGCCGCCGAGCGCGGGCCGCGAGCCGCCGGCCTCCAGCAGGTCGAGGTCGTCGTCGCCCAGCACGATGTGCGTGGACATGATGAAGTCGGGCTCGCCGACGGCCGCGAAGTACCGCGTGTGGGCGGTGACGCGGACGCGAGAGGCTTCGCTCCCGATGTGCAGTCGGTACGGATCGCTGACGACCAGCTGTCCGACCCGGCTGACCACTTCCTGAAGGTGCGACGATACGCGGGCACGATCACTACTTTCGACTATATCCAAGTAATGAATTCCCGCAAGAGAAGTAGAAGAAGAGTTTATACAGTTTTCCACTCCTGACAAATCAACGGCTGAAAAATAAAAATATCGATGAATCAGTATCGGTTAATTTATTTTAAGTAGTTAAAAACGTGAATCTCTGATGCCGTCTTACACCGGATGTTAAAGCTGCAGTCCAGTCGGAAAATGATTATGGGTCTGCCGTCGTTGGAGATCGCGGCCGACTCGCAGCGCCGAATGACGCACATGACGGAGCCGGCCTCCTCCGCGGACCTGCCGCGCACGGGCGCCGCGTGGATCACGGTGTCCGCGAACCTGCACGTAACGTCACTACTTGTCCAAACTCGTACACCAACTAAATACCACATATTACCTTAGGGCGCCTTCAAATTTGCCGCTAAGTGCCGCGCGGTGGAAGCGAGTCTGCAGCGCTGCGGCCGCGCTACTTTGCGGCAAATGTGAAGGCGCCCTAACATGAACCGACATAAGCAAATACCTGTCCTGATAGTATTTACTTACCTCCACTTAAAATACTAAAAATGTGTCAAAATATTAGGATTCAAGAATTTATCTCCTTTAGATATTATACTCGTATATGTATAAAAGATTGCTTTATTCAGTATTCTTCGTAATGATCGTCGAAGTTGAATATAATTTATTCATAAAATAGATAAGCGCGCATAATGTGCCTAATGTACCTACGTATGTGGTAGGTTCATATAAAGATTTATAGTTATCATAATATTATGTTAGTCACGGCTGCACGTCGAACATAATATTATTGCGAAAAAAAATTATATTAAAAGAAATTTACTAATGGTAAGCTAGAAATCCTATTTTATAAACCAAAATTTTTTCTCGTATATATTTAATCATAGCTCAGTTTGTAAATCTGATCCAAATGTGATATGCCGCTAATTTAAACATTATGCCATTGTCATCATTTCGCATTTCCGTTTATCTATCTCTAGTCCATTCATCATTTGTATGGTTTTTGACAATAAATTCGAATCTTTTTTATCTTGCTTGATTCACGCGTGAGAACTGCATAAATACTAGAGGAAAATCTGTCAGCCCTTTAATGTGAGCTGTCAAAGTTGTTGGTATTTTGGACCCCAGACTCAACTAGCTGAATAGGGTATTTGACTAAATTTTTTTTATTACTTTATTATAAAGTAGAATTAAAATAATGACGTGCACTGAAAGAACTAATTAAATCGATCAAATAACAAAAAAAGTTATAAGCATTTAAAGATTTGTGATTAGACAGAGATAGCAACATGAAATTGTGACGTCACACCTTACCAATGCCATAGTAGCTTCGTGTGGCTTCATACAAATTTTCGTTTTGCGAGAAAGGGATAGAAGATCCCCCCACTCCAAAGTTTAAACGCCTGTAACTTTGTAAATCTTCGTTGGATTTTAATATTTCTTTCACTGCACGTTATTATTTTTATCCTAGTTTATAATAAAGTAATATTTTTTATCAAATTCAAAAGTAGTGTAAGACCCCATTGCAAAGGTTGGTAATTCGCCATCCTCTAATCCTCAATACTTCTGCGAAGAGGTCTCATCAATATTATAGGACATATTTTGACCCAACCACTTTGGTATATGGACCCTGACTACAAAAAAGTCAGGGTCCATATACCCAAGTGGTTGTTCCTCTGTCGAACGTGGCGGCAAGACCAATGAGGTTTAGTTGTGAAATCAACAAGAGAGATCTTTATAATGCTCAAATTCAGTCATAAGTAGTCTACATCAAATATTAGCAGGACTGATTAATTTGTTTTGCTATTATCCGCTACTTGAAAGGATTCTGTATGGTGCAATATGCAGGAACACCATCCACATAAAACACCACACACAATTTTCTATCACTTTCTTCGACGCACGTTTCGTCCCGACACCGGGACATCCTCAGGAGATGTTGACTTCACAATGCGAAATCGATTTCGCATTGTGAAGTTTCCGCAAAATAACGCCTGCTTCCATTCAATACATCAAATATAGCGGAACCCACAAGACGGAAGACTAATCAGATTTTTAAAGCGCTCTAGTAATACGTCGATATGATGACCTATATGACAACTATTAAAACATTTTAAATTGGATTTTCACCAAACCTGAGAGCAGCAGTCACATTTGAGTCCTTTATGAACCTTATATGATGACTACTAAAACATTTTTAATTGGATTTTCAACTAACCTGGGAGCCTCAGACACATTTGAGTCCTTTACGAACCCTATATCATGAGTACTAAAACGTTTTTAATTGGATTTTCAACAATCCTGGAACCATCAGTCACATTGGAATCCTATATAAGCCCTAAATGACGACTATTAAAACATTTTCAATTGGATTTTCAACAAACCTGGGATCATCAGTCTCATTGGAGTCCTTTATGAGCAGACGCGCCTGGATGTACTGGAACTTCTCCGTCTCCCCCGAGCTCCAGGCGAAGTTCTGTATACGGCGCAGTAGGGGCTTGATCTTCGTGTGGTCGTCCGGGTGCAGTAGCGAGAAGATCGACTTGTGGTACAGCTCCGTCCTCTCCTCTAGTACAAGATCCTTTATGTTTTCAGATACACACGCGATTTCGCCTTTCGAGTTTATTTCCATTAATATCAAACCCAGAACGTTGGTGTAGTGTTTGATTGCCTGAAATTGTATACAACATGATTATAGCGAAGGATAGAGTTATGAAACGCGAAACCAACTGTGATAAAATACCTTATGTAATATTATATTTTAACATATTATGCACAACCATAATGTTTTAGTTTTAACTCTTCGAAACAATATTGTAATTAACTAAAGTAAAACAATAATTATATTTACGTTTCATTTTCATTCTGGAAAAAATTATGAAAGTTTAAAAAGTGAACTATTTTCAACCTTGCGTAAAAGGACTTTTGAGAGCAGATTTTTTATATTCATTAATTTTGTTTAAATCACTTCTAGCTAGCTCATTTTTTGTGCAACGAATCAGCCTGACTGTTCACTGCGGAAATGCCGCCAGTGTTCATGGCACCATTCCACACGCAATGGTATAAGTGAGCGATAAATATTGTAAAATTTTAACAGATTAAAAAGGTATTTGCAACTAAAAATGGATTTCTTTCATACAGTTTTAAAAACATTCGATTACTAATAAATCGATTAAAGTATTTTATTTGCATGTAACCTCAACTAGTTAACTCCAATTATTTCAAGGAATTCTAGTCCACTTTAATTCGATTTCACCTTTTTGAGCTTAATAACGGAGTTGATCTATTTCTGACTCGCTTTTACACTATATCATAATAACAAAAAAGTATTACCGCAGCAACTCAGAAACATTTGGCAATGCATAATTTTATTTAAATTCTAAAATTTTCTGAATGAGTTACTAGTACTTTAGGAAGATCGACACTTTAAGAATCATAAACAACTAAGTTCCCAATTATTATAATATTTTCATAACACCAATATTATTATCCTAAAGTGAACTTATCAAACACTCCGTATAATCGGATAATGACTAGGTCAATGGCACTAGCCCTGTGCGACACATATAATATGTCGATTTCTTTTGATACTTTCTTTATTACTGTTTAATTTCACAATTAGATCAATAGCCCCACGAACCCTCATGATTATGAAGCAATTGCCACATTATTCAAGTAATCTGAGGACTTGCTTATGATTTGCAATAGGGTGCTTGACTCAAACCTTAATATGGATTTTTAAATTAATTCTTGTAACTGCAGTTACCTCGAAATAAAATTATGAAAAAACTAAATAAATCGATCAAATAACAAAATAAAAGTTATTAGGATTTTAATATTTCTCATTAGACAAAGATGCCCTTTTACGAAAAGCATGTGACGTCACACGCAAGTATCGCCATAGCAGCTTCGAACAAATTTCGTTTTGTGAGAAAGGTACAGAAGACCCCCACACCAAAATTTAAATGCCTTTTTTAAAAACTTTGTATTTCTATGCAGAATTTTCATATTCTTTTCAGTGCAGGTCATTATTTTTATCCTAGTTTAAAAAAGTAATAATTTGAGTCAAATATCCTATTTTTAGAGTTTTTGTTTTTTAAGCTGATAAATAAAAGAAATCACCATGAATCCTTAAGATTACTATGCAATAGCTGCCTATACTTGTATATAAGTAAATTGATAAGCCGATCAACACCCTGAATCCTTATATAACGAATCAATAATACTGGAAGGGCCAACCACCCTTTGACACTCAAAGATTTCACAGGTTTAACCTATTTTTGTTTTTACACTATACAAGTTAGTACTTGACTGCGATCTCACCTGATGGTAAGTGATGATGCCGTCGAAGATTTTCACGAACTTACTTGGAAGGGGGTAAATTATAGTAAAAATATAAAGAAAATACATTTCTACAATAAAATGTTATTGTTTAAACGTTCTAGAATATTTAATTTTCTTAGTGTATCCACACTACGATATAATTTTGACTACACAATAAATACAGTTAAGTTAGCCTAAAGAACTGAAATGTGGGGAATGCATTTTCCAAATGTCAGGTCGATAATTTAATAATTATTGAAATAAACGAGTGTGACAGACGGGTGTCTCACCATTCCAATTTTAACTATAGGATTTGAAGGATTTGAAGGATTTTGAAACTATAGGATATTTTGTAATATGACAATCTCCTGGCGTAGGGGACGCGCGTTCGGATCCGAGTGCGAGGTCGCAGGTTCGATTCCCGCCAATTGCTACTTTGGAATTTTATAATTTTTAAATTGGCTCAGGTCTGGTCAGGGAGGCTTCGGCCGTGGCTAGTACGTACGTACGTAAAAACGTACCGCCAAGCGATTTTGCGTTTCAGTGCGATGCTGTGTAGAAACCGTTGGGATGACTTTACTTAACCCCAAGTTAGTACGTTAACATCTTCGGCTGCATCATCACTTACCATCAGCGTGCCTATTCTGTAACTCGGTGCCTATCAAAGAATGATAGCCACTAGATGTTTTTGATCCATTGAAGTTTTGCTAGGGAAATGTTATTTTTATTTCATAGCAAACTTTCAATGGATAAAAAACATATGACAGTGGAATCATTCTTTGATAGGCACCGAGATACAGAATACGGGCACAGGTGGGATCGCAGCCAGTAAGAAAAAAGAATGTAATATGTACCTCAATAAGAGTGGCGAATTGTGAATATTGGAACTCGGCTGATGTGATCGGCTGCAGGTCGGTGGAGCTGACTTCTTCCGCTTGCACCGGCGAGAGGCATTCGGAAATCAGCGGGCAGTCCTCGGGGCACTCCTTGCGCGCCTGCAGCACCAGGTCGATGAGGCGCGTGGCCTCGCGCACGATGCCGTTCTTGTCGGGCTGCTTCACGTCCGCTAAGCAAGTGCTGAGGAGCTCCTCTAGTTGGTTTATCACTTCGTTTTCGTGCTCTCGGCGTCGCTTCTCGTTGTCGCACTTGTTTCTGAAAAATTATACGCCCTTATCAGTCTCCGATAGATGATTTAGCAAATTTTTTTTAGACATTGCACACATCGCAATCTAGTCCCAAAGTAAGCGATAGCTTGTGTAATGGGTACTAGTCTATAACTGATAAATATACATACAATTAAATATTATATATTAAAAAACACCCAGACACTGGAAAACATTCATGCCCATCACACAAACATTTACCAGTATAATCGAACCCACAACCTCCGACGCAGACGGCAGATTCGCTACCGCTACGCCATTCGGTCGTCATTTGTAATAAATTCGGTCAAAATTGTATGGTTACTTAATTAAAAATGTATTAAGGTAGGTTTTTTTAAAAGCACTTCGTATACAAGTGCGTACTTGTCTGCGATCTCACCTGATGGTAAGTGATGATGCAGCCCAAAATCTTAACGTACTAACTTGGAAGGGGTAATTAGTAAAGTCACCCCATCGCTTTCTACACAGAACCAGAACGCTAAATCGCTTGGCGGTAGGTAAGTCTTTGCTGGTAGGGTGGTAACTAACCATGGCCATAGCCTCCCACCAAACCAGACCTGAGCCGATTTAGAAATTATAATATTCCAAAGTGGCTCGTGGCGGGAATCGAACCCGCGACCTCCCACTTGAATCCGAGCGCGCGTCCCCTGCGCTAGGGAGGTCGTCAAAACCTAACGTACGTAGGTAGATACTATTCGTACCTAATACTGAACATGATATTTGAAGTTCCTATAAAATTACATCATTCCGGTTGCTACTAGTAAGTAGTAATACTGAGAAATCAGAGATAGATCAAGTAACACAGTTATATTAAAACATATTGTCGCTCCATCACATCACTACTAAACCGATTAGGCTGAAATTCGGTATTGAGACGGATACAAGTCTTAATTAAAAATACAGGTTGCAAAAAAATCATTTATGAATTTCGGTTTCCGCGGTCACCGATCTTAATCAATTCATAAATTGTTAACACATGGACTGCACATTTGTTCAGGAAAATATCCTCGATTTACACTGGATTAATAAAAAACCAATCCACGCGGGCAAAGCCGCCAATAACAGAGTCTAGTAGCTTAATAATTAGGCCGAGCATCAGAAAGTATATCGTTAACGAAATTTCTTTTTCAGACATTTATTTAGTACTTAGTATACGAGTATTATGGCGGCAATGAAAACTGAAATTAATCAAAATGAATATTACACAAGATCCGATAGATAAACGGTCACGAGATTATACTTGACGTTGAGAACACGATTGTAAACACTACGGAATTCGATAAAAAGCAAAATGTAATTGTTACTTATACGGGTAATACCTATAACATTGTTCTTTTGAAGAACATAATTTAAAAAATTATCCCAACTAATAAAATTCATATTTAACTATGGTAGTTAACCGTCCATTCTGCGTTTTATGTTTTAAAAGGTTTCATCAATTCTTGTTTGCTTTACTTTAAGACTCAAAAGGCGTTTAGGGCCATTAAAAAGTAATAAGTAAGATACGTAGACAATAAAATTCACTGAAAGTTTAGGTAAATAGCTCTATAGCTTATATGTATTACAGTCTTTAGCTTTAAATAAATAAAATTATTCATGTCTTAATTTGGAATAATTTAATCAATTACTTAATGACACATTCAAGAATTAACTCATAACTAAATAGAATCAAATAACAATACTTTTCTTGTATTAACAAAATTGATTAAGTTTGGTAAAAAAATTAAATCTGACACTTAAGATTCCGCTTACATTGTACATGTTTCCATACATTCGTAATCGAGAAGTATTTCCGAACCAAATATGGCCAGGAGCATAGATTATTTATTGCTATATGAATTACGGCTACTAGCAAACCCGGCGAACTCCGTTTCGCCACCAGATGGATTCGTTTTATGTAACATTTTTTAATTTTTATTTTTTTTTTATTTTTTCCTGAATTTTCTTTGCTATAAACCTCACGGAGCCCGAGACCTTTCCAACGAATGCAAAACCGTGGAAATCGGTTCGTGCGTTCTGGAGTTATAGCGTCAGGAAGGAATATGAAATTATGAACCCGAATAACACCGCAACATGATCGAAATATGCACGAATTACAAATGATTTTGGTATTACGAATCATCGGAGACATCGTAGGTAAGCGGATTCTTAAACGGTAGAAAAGAGCTAGGGCATCAGATGCACTGTGTAACCAGCCGTAAACTGGCATGCAATGCTGACAGCTCTATAGCGGCATCATTGTCGTCGGGCCAGTGAAGTATTTATTCACTTTTGAGGCAGCGTAACTGCCATAATATTATGAATTCCATGCAAGTTATGTAGCAGTAGCACTCAAGAGGATACACTGATTTTATTTTTGTCCTTCTAACTCTTACGAATACTTAGGTGGGTGCGACATGTAGCGTTGCGGAGGAATATAAAAGTAAAACGACGTTTTACCTAATTACTAAAAAGTAATTTTAGAATAAAGACCCAAAATACATGACGTTTAAATTTGAAAGTAATTAATTGTCTTTATAGTTCGTAAACTGCAGGTCACTGAAAATCGCTTAAAATTTCATTAAAATTTTGTCCGATTACGCTGTCAAGTATATTTACTTCATATTTTAACGATATAGTTCCCTAGGTCTGTCGCACAATTCCATACAAACGATAAGGATACAATGAGCGGTAAAACAAAGTTTTAGGGGCGCGTGATTGACCCTAAAAAGCGTACGGTCAGGATCTCTGAACGATTTCGTGCGATTGTGTTTCGTGCGAGTATTTTCCTAGTAATAAGATTAAAAAACATTAAGAGTATTAATAAGCAATAACGGCTTTACAAAGTATAATCTGGTACGCAATAGCCAATAGGTACTCAAGTTTCTGCAATCTAAGAGAATTTAAACGCCAAGTAAAAATAACTGCATAATAATATAGACCTACAGTTGTATACGATATTACGCAATCACACATACAGGTTGGCCCGTAAATAAAGACGGATCAAACTTAGGTGAAAGGACATTTAAATATTTAAAACCAATTTTATTTATTACTTTTAATAGAGCATGATTTTTATATTTTTAGGTTAGTTCAGTTTCGTACAGTGCACAGAAAGGGTAAAATGGAACCCTATTACTAAGACTTCGCTGTCCGTTCGTCCATCCGTCTGTCACCAGCCTGTGTGTCTGATAGCTATAGACTTGAAATTTATATGATGTATTTCTGTTGCCGTTATGGGCGACAAACGTGATTTTTTTGCTCGTTTTTGAATTTGGTGGGCATGGGTGTTTAGTTTATTTTATTACTATTGAGAATGGGTCTTGATAGTACGGAACTCTCAGTGCGCGAGCCCGACTCGCAGTTGATTAATTATTTTCCTTCCATGAATAATGAAGTGAATAATTTTTAATCGATGTTGTATAGGCTATATAGCTGCGGCGAATAAAAATCTGGTTATTATTAAATAGGTGCTGCTGTTTTTTCTTTGGGAAAAACATAATATACAATCAAATTCAAATTAATTTTCTTTTTTTTAAGATAACCTTAGTTAAAACAATTTTCAGTAAAAAACTAACAATACTGAAGTATCTCATTAACTGTACTATTTTAATACGAGTAGCTAGTGAATGGTAGGGCTCTTTTTCTCGTTACACCTAAACCTGTGTGAAGAGGATGGTAACTTTTATGGTGGCATAAGTAAAAAATATTCAAAAACTTCTATTTTTTCAATATGCTTGCTAATATTAAACTTACGTAAGCATTTACCTTGGTTTGGTATTCATTATAGATAACCACTTTCATTACCTACCTATTATTATTATTAGGTATTACAGTACCCGATTCCAACTTTAGTAATATTATTGTAATAATAATACTAAAGTAACTAAGAGTAGTAGTAGTTGTACTACATTTTATAAAAAAATATAAAAAAAGCCGTGCGGCACTCGGAGACTGCCGCGGTAAAGCTATTGCATACCATTTTAAGCTATTTTTAGTTTCTAGTTTCGCCATCTATCGATGAAGAGCAGAACTTTTAATGACTTCTCGAAATATCACGCTTGTCTCTTATCGGCGTTACGCAGCCGATACAACCAATGCCACCTAGAAGCGATTTGCAGAACTAAAGAGACAAGCGTGATATTTCAAAAAATCATTATAAGTTCTGCTATTCATCAAAAGATAGCAAAACTAAAAACTAATAAGTTTGTGAAGGTGCGCTCTCCTGCATTCATGGTACCCTGGTACCAAAAGCTCTACTTTAGGGGTGATAGGTTATTTTCGTTACGGAATTTCTGGATTCGGTCTCCACGCTCAAAGCCCGCGGTATAAGCAATGCAATAGCTCAAAACATATGAAACACATCAAATAAAGATCAAACGATTCGATATCAATCCTCCAGTACTCATTCACGTGATCGGTGATTCTATATCATGATCACCTCGAAACAAGAAAACCTATTGACATAGTGAGGAGGTACCTACTTGTACGCAACCACTTTATTTAGCTATCTCCGACTTCTTATTCGATATCAAATACCAACTAATTTCTTGCCTCTATCTCTGCCATCAGTGATCAGAGCACCATCAGCATCGCATTACATTTTTGTCTTTTCTCTCAAAAGGAAAAGACAGCTAGAATGACTAAAGTTGATTTCAATGAAACGGCAAAGTTATTTTGCTACATTCTGTGACTGAATGTGTTTTTAAAAGGCACCTACTAAAGAAAATTTTCAATACCTTTTCTGTGTACTTTTAACCGACTTCAAAAAAAAGGAGGAGGTTCTCAATTCGTCAGAATCTTTTTTTTTTTGTTTTTTTTTCCATGTATGTTCACCGATTACTCGAAGACGCGTGGACCGATTTGAAAAATTCTTTTTTTGTTTAAGAGGGTTATGTTTCCAGATGGTCCCATTTTAATCAGGTCAGGAGCTGATGATGGGATCCTGGAGAAATCGAGGGAACTCTTCAAATTTTATATGGACACATGAAACTATTTGAGTATTATTAGAAAGAGTAATATTTTCCAAGTTGTTCTATGGTCATCAGGTTAGGATCTGATCATGGAATCTTGGTGAAAACGAGGGAACTCTTCAAATTTTGCTAGTATACTTAAAGTGAGTTGGGTATTTCTTATAGTAATTACTGGTGCATATGCTAGCAGATACGGATTTGATGACTAAAGTCATCAAGTCAGGGTCTGATGATGGGATCTTGGTGAAATCGAGGGAACTCTTCAAATTTTGCTAGTATACTTGAAGCGAGTTGGGTATTTTTTATAGTTACTGGTGCATTTGCTAGCAGATACTGATTTGATGACTAAAGTCATCAAGTCAGGGTCTGATGATGGGATCTTGGTGAATTTGAGGTATCTCTTCAGATTTTATGAACACACCTCAAGCAATTTGGATATTTTTACAACGCCATGTGCATTTTATTGTTTTCCACTAAAAAGTATAAAATAAAAATGGGAAATGCTTTCCAAAAAACCAACTTCAAATGCCACTACAAAGAGTGAAATAATTTTTATTTAAATTTTAGGTACCTACACCAATTCGAAGTCGGGCGATTGTCTATGACTTCGTCATTTCTTCGCACATCAATTAGTAAGTAAGAAGGACTATTAGGGATTGTAATTGCCCGACTTCGAATTGGTGTAGGTACCTAAAATTTAAATAAAAATTATTTCACTCTTTGTAGTGGCATTTGAAGTTGGTTTTTTGGAAAGCATTTCCCATTTTTATATTTTTAACCGACTTCAAAATTTTTTTTTTATCTATGTATGTTCACCGATTACTCGAAGACGCGTGGACCGATTTGAAAAATTCTTTTTTTGTTTGAAAGGGTATAGTTTCCAGATGGTCCCATTTTAATCAGGTCAGGATCTGATGATGGGATCCTGGAGAAATCGAGGGAACTCTTCAAATTTTATATGGACACTTGAAACTATTTGGGCATTATTTGAAAGAGTAATATTTTCCAAGTTGTCCTATGGTCATCAAGTCAGGATCTGATCATGGGATCTTGGTGAAATCGAGGGAACTCTACAAATTTTGCTAGTATACTTGGAGCGAGTTGGGTATTTTTATAGTTACTGGTGCATTTGCTAGCAGATACTGATTTGATGACTAAAGTCATCAAGTCAGGGTCTGATGATGGGATCTTGGTGAAACCAAGGGAACTCTTCAAATTTTGCTAGTATACTTGAAGCGAGTTGGGTATTTTTTATAGTTACTGGTGCATTTGCTAGCAGATACTGATTTGATGACTAAAGTCATCAAGTCAGGGTCTGATGATGGGATCTTGGTGAAATTGAGGGATCTCTTCAGATTTTATGAACACACCTCAAGCGATTTGGGTATTTTTACAACGCCTTGTGAATTTTATTGTTTTCCACTAAAAAGTAAAAAATAAAAATGGGAAATGCTTTCCAAAAAACCAACTTCAAATGCCACTACAAAGAGTGAAATAATTTTTAATGTAGGTACCTACACCAATTCGAAGTCGGGCGATTATGACTTCGTAATTTCTTCGCACATCAAGTACCTAAGTAAGAAGGACTATTAGGGATTGTATGAAACATTGCCCGACTTCGAATTGGTGTAGGTACCTACATTAAAAATTATTTCACTCTTTGTAGTGGCATTTGAAGTTGGTTTTTTGGAAAGCATTTCCCATTTTTATTTCTCCGACACCCGAGCATTATCACGAGAGGTTGACTTGTCTAATTGCCGATGCTTTCGATTGCGGTAGTATATTACCTATTATATCATTGTGTTTCGGAAAGACTTCAGAAGATGTATGTTTGTGGATGTACGAATATTTCATCATAAGTTTTGGCACATCTGTTTTTACTACCGTTTTCTGTGGTTTTTACATTGGCACATTAACTTAGGGAAGCGTACAAGTTTCTAGTTCTTCGTTAGTTTCTTGTTTGTTAGTTTCAAACTGATTGGCGAAATGAATTTTTTTCATGTTACGAGTATTTGCAGAATGCAGAAATAATGGAGGAGAATGATTAAGGTTTCCCTTTCACTTGCTTAAAAATTATAAATTCTACTCCTTAATTCAAGAATCTATTCATTCTGCAACCCTTGTAAAAACAATGATTATTATACTGTAAATATTTAAACTCAGTTGTAAAAAAGATGAGGATTATCCACAACGGGACTTACAATTCATCGAGGAAAGTAGCTGCCAGCTGGAGAATATTCATATGCCAATGGGCAAAATCGACGTAGGTTTGTAGTCAACTACGTACCCTCCTTCGATAAAGGATTCGGACTTATATACTCGTACAGTGTACACCATAACCAAAGTTCCATAACAAATGCAATCATTCGATAAAGCGCGTTGACTGTCTTATTATGAAGCTATTATTATTGGCACTGATAGCAAGGAAGTCAATCTCGGTCAAGTCGGACGCAAACGCAAGGACATTCCATAGTAGTAAATTGTTAGTAATAATTAGTAGGTTATGCGCAACTAAAAAAACGAGTGGCATAGCTAAGTTAAATAACTATGGGAATATATCAAAGATTTAAATCGCTAGATGGGCCCTAAGCCTACATTGCGCACATCAAAAACGTCCACAAATATGTTGAGTGAGTGCTCTCAACATGCTATAGTTTCACTAATGTGTCAAAGAGAGTGACAACGTGTCACACAAGACAAAAACGTGGACGTTTTTGGAGGTTTAGGGCCCATCTAGCGATTTAAATCTTTGGAATATATATATTAGGTTGGGGAAAAAGTCTTTCCGCATAACTTGTATGTATGAACTTGTTATAAAATCTCTTTGGCTATACTATTTGTATCTGGCTGGTTTTAGTATCATTGAAAGTTTAAATTTTAAGGGACATTATTCCAAATTCAAATGAGAAAATGTGTGATTTTCATTTGTTTTTCGTACCGTCAAGATGAGTGAATCTAATGAAGAAATTCGATACATTTTAAAATTGTACTACAAAAAAGATAAAAATGCAACGCAAGCCGGGAAAAAAATTTGCGATTTTTATAGGCCTAGTGCAGGGTCTGTAAGAGTAGCACAAATTTGGTTTAATCGTTTTCAATCTGGAAATTTTGATGTCAAAGATGCACGTTGCTCTGGTCGCTCTATTACAGATAAAATGGATGCCATTTTTGAAAAAGTGGAGCAAGATCGGCATATTAGTAGTTACGACGTAGCTGAAGAACTGGGAATTGACCACAAAACAGTTTTGGCGCATTTGAAAAAACTGGCGCATTTGAAAACACAAAAAAGGTCGATATTTGAGTAACTCACGAGCTCACTGAAGAAACCTTGTGAACCGTGTACTCATTTGTGATTCTTCATTACGACGTAATGAAACCGAACGATTTTTGAAGAAGCTGATAACTGGTGATGAAAAGTGGATCACATACGACAAGAATGTGCGAAAAAGGTCGTGGTCAAAGGCCGGTCAGGCTTCACAGACTGTGGCGAAACCCGGGTTAACTCGCAACAAGGTGATGCTGTGTGTGTGGTGGGAATGGAAGGGCATTATTCATTATGAGCTGCTATCACCACGCAGGACCTTCGATTCTGAACTCTTCTGCGAACAACTGATGAGATTAATGAAATTAAAGCAAGAAGTTGAGAGAAAGCGGCCGGAATCGATCAACAGAAGGGGTGTGGTTTTTCATCACGATAACGCTAGACCTCACACATCTTTAGCCACTCAGCAAAAATTAAGAAAATTTGGCTGGGAGGTGTTAAAGGATCCGCCGTATAGTCCTGACCATGCACCTTCTGATTTCCACCTGTTTCGGTCTCCTCAGAATTCTTTAGGCAGTGTCAGGTTAACATCACTAGAGGACTGCCAAAACCACTCGTTGCGGTATTTTGATCAGAAGTCCCAAAATTTCTATAGCAATGGGATCATGTCCCTATCAATAAGATGGCAAAAAGTTATCGAACAAAATGGTACCTACATACTTTAGTTAAATGTAAATAAACTATACTAAAAATGTTTTGAATTCTCTTAAAAAATGCGAAGGAACTTTTTCCCCGACCTATTATGTAGGTACACGTAAATTGTAAATGTATCTTTATAGCGTCAACCTATATAAGTAAACTAGTAGGGCGCGTGGGAGCGCGGGCCACATGTGGCCCGCGGGCTGTCTCCTCACCTATAAAAGAATCGCCGTCATCTCCATCACCATCACATCCAATTGGAATCCGATTGGCAATGGGCTAAAAGAATTACCTCGGAGCACGGTCATGGATTTAAAGATAGTTAAGGGCTGATTGAATAAAAAATACACTGAACCTCATCGGATGAGCCCTTAACTATCATTAAATCCATGACCGTGCACCTCAATCATCATCCAAATCGTAGACGATCATCTCTTCTCATACTTTTCATAGTTTTTCATAGGCCTTGTTTATTGTAGCATTCAAATTTTCCATGGAAAAATACTACTTTGATTTTTTTTCATTCATCCCGTAGACCTTGAGATTCTAATTACGTCTTGCAAAGACATCACTCTCTTATCTTTTATACTTTCCGAGATAGAACAACACGAAATTTGTATGGCGGCCATCTTGAATCCGCCATTTTGATTTTTTTTTCAGCTAACTGCCAATTGGATGACGTTTCGAGTTACATTTGGTCGAGCACCCCCCACCTATCTTCGATACCCTGGCTATGCTCTTCACCCGTCTCCGAAATCCTAATCATCAGCTCTCTCCATATTTTTCTCTAGTAACTCTCCGAAAAATTGCATCACAACCTTGCATAATTACCAACTGTAGTCTCTTCAACATTCCCTATACATTTTCTATGGAAAAATAAATTCCGCCATTTTGAATTTTTTTTTCTATCCATCAAATAGACCTTCGGGTCCTGATCACTTCTTGTCAAGAAACCATTCTTCCATCTTTTATACTTCCCGAGATATCGGCGAAATTCGTATGGCGGCCATTTTGAATCCGCCATTTTGAATTTTTTTTCAGCTCACTGGCAGTTGGATGACATTTCAAATGACATTTGGTCGAACACCCCCCACCTATTTGCAATACCCTTGGCTGTGCTCTTCACCCGTCTTCGAAATCCTCAATCATCAGCTCTCGCTATATTTTTCTTCCTCATGAATTTTTCCTTTCTATACAAAACGATCTGTGAAAAAAAATTTTTCCATACAAAATTGTTCAGGAGAGGTGATCAATCAGTCAATCAGCACAAGCAGCTATATATATATTAACTAGTAGGTCGCGTGAGGGCGCGGGCCACATGTGGCCCGCGTGCCGTCTTCCCCCTACTTGCCTTCCAACTTTTAGTCCCTTATCAACATTCCCCATACATTTTCTATGGATTTCTTTTTCCGCCATTTTGGATTTTTTTTCTAGCCATCAAATAGAGCTTTTTTTCCTGATCAACTCTTGTCAAGAAACCGTTCTTCCATCTTTTATACTTTCCGAGATATCGACGAAATTCGAATGGCGGCCATTTTGAATCCGCCATTTTGAATTTTTTTTCAACTAACTGCCAATTGGATGGCGTTTCAAATGACATTTGGTCGAGCACCCCCCACCTATCTGCAATACCCTTGGCTGTGCTCTTCACCCGTCTCCGAAATCCTCAATCATCAGCTCTCTCCATATTTTTGTTCTTAATGAATTTTTGCCCTCTATACAACAACGTCCTTCAAAAAAAATTATTTCATACAAAATTGTTCAGGAGAGGTGATCAATGAGTGAATGAATGAATCAGCACAAGCAGCTATATATATAGTAATGAGTAAGTCATCTAACACTAAAATATACCTACGTAATCAATATGTTATGGCGAAGGCGATTTGTGTTATGTAAATACGTGTTAGTGTTAAAATTAATTATTACAAGGCGCTTTTGTAAGTCAAACGTTTTGCATATTTCAGGAACAGAACACTCATAATACGTATAGTTCGAGGGACCAATGTAGTGAGTTTTTGAAGGGCTTATCCCTTTATTTAATGTAGTCTGACTTTAATTATCAAACAGTTAACAGATCTCATGTAGAGCCAATCTTCGAACTCTACGCCTAAGACAAAATATTAGGTGGCTTGGCCATTTCGTTAATACAAGAATAATGTATACCAGGGCCGTACCACCATCCCTTATAGCAGTATTATTGTAATATGGTTTTAAAATTTTCATACCTACTGACATTGTATGAAAATGACAAAACAATATTACAATAATACTGCTATAAGAGATGGTGGTACGGCCCCAGAACAGTAAGGGTCTATGCCACCTCACCTCATGCCAATGTATCTATTGTACTTTTAGGAATGTAGCTTTGACTTAGGGGTAAAGTTTGTGTAGTTAGGACTAGTAGTGTAGCTGTGGGTTCTTTGCCACATTTTCCACAAAAATCTTTTTGGTGAAATTTCACTTATAAGTTGTGTATTTTGACGACCGAATGGCGACGACGACGAAGGTCGTGGGTTCGATTCCCATAACTGGAAAATATTTGTATGATGAGCATGTATGTTTTCAAGTGTCTGGGTATTTTTCAATATATTGTATTTATGTACTTATATAAAATATTATGTATATTTATCAGTTATCTCGCACCCACTAATAGCCCAATCTCTCTTTTCCTTTTTCAGCTTTCCCATCTCCTAATAATATTAAAGGTGGGAAGTGATTTACTAAAAATTTTGAAATTTGCTGAATTGAAACATACCTTTTAGGAAGTACCTTTAGTATAATAATAATATTAATAATGGTCATCAGTGAATAAGAAATCTTTTTTTTTGATATTAATAAAAGCTATACAATTAAAACTTTATATTTTTAATAAGTCCACAATAATTGAATAAAAATAACAATAGTAGATAACTAGTATTCATATCGAGTGCGCTACTCAGATGAAAAGAAACAAAGCGCATATTTTAATAATCAAGCTGCAGTAGAGTTTCACAAAATCACCCTCGATCTTTTCACAATCGGGTGTAAATATGATTTTTTTTAGGGTTCTGCAAAAAACGCAACCTTCTCTCTTCAAATTCTTCTTTAAAATCATTTGGTCTGTCTGTCTGTCACGTGAACATCGACGTGATATTTGGAATAGTTGTAGGAAATAACGGAACGAAGTCATTGCAAAATGCAATCATAAAAAAAATAAAAAAAAATATTTAAAAGGGGGGGGGGGCGGAAACCGGATTGTCTAAATTTCAAAATGAGATAGGTAATCTATATAAATCTCCAAAGTTTACCAGTCGAATCTGAAATAATTATTAATAGGAATTGATGTATATCTTATTGTGGTTCGGTAATGAAAGTGATGGTTTTACTTTCTCTGTAGTAGTACGGATCCCTCGAGTGCGATTCGCACTTGGTGGGTTTTATTCTTATTTCATTCGCTTTACCTAATAATTTATTTTTCGCTTTCAAGCAAATCATATTCGCCGAAAATCACGAAGCATTAGAAAATTAAGGTAAAACGAAGCTTATTTTTGCACAAATAAATTATAGAAGACGTTTAAGGCTTCTCCTTACAATATTGTTTTCAGTTTGGCTACGGGTAATAACTCCTATAAATATACTAATTTACAAAACAGATCAATGCTAGTTATTACTATATATATAGCTGCTTGTGCTGATTCATTCATTCACTCATTGATCACCTCTCCTGAACAATTTTGTATGAAAAATTTTTTTTTCATGGATGGGGTCGTATAGAAGAAAAAAATTCATTCGGAGGAAAAATACGGAGAGACCTGATGATTGAGGATTTCGGAGACGGGTGAAGAGCACGGGGAGGGTATTGAAGATAGGTGGGGGGTGCTCGACCAAATGTCATTCGAAATGTCATGCAATTTGCAGTTAGCTGAAAAAAAGTTCAAAATGGCGGATTCAAAATGGCCGCCATTCGAATTTCGTCGATATCTCGGAAAGTATAAAAGATGGAAGAACGGTTTCTTGACAAGAGTTGATCAGGAAAAAAAGCTCTATTTGATGGCTAGAAAAAAAATCCAAAATGGCGGAAAAAAAAAATCCATAGAAAATGTATGGGGAATGTTGATAAGGGACTAAAAGTTGGAAGGCAAGTAGGGGGAAGACGGCACGCGGGCCACATGTGGCCCGCGCCCTCACGCGACCTACTAGTACTATATATAGCTCAATTACCACTGACTGACTGATTGACATAATTGTTCTCCCAGAAAGAGACAGAAAACGATATAATGATGTACGGGAGATGTGTTCGGGTGCGGGAGTCGACTAGGGAAAAATTATGACATTTCAGAAAAACAAGATGGCGGCCGACGTGACTTTCGTAACTCTTTTGTTTTCCAACCGATTTCCTTCAAAATTGCAGTTTCTTGAGGCAATGAGTAAATGGTTTTTAGAAAAATTGGAAAAATTTTGAAAAACAAGATGGCGGCCGAGCTGTGGTGTTTTAAAATTTTTCATTTTTCGACCCCAAACCGCGGCGCCACAGATCCTAAACGGGGTGGTTGAGGATGTCAATTTTTTCTTGTTTCGCCCACAATTATCCTGAATTTTGACAAAACGGGAGTAATTTTTCAAAATCCAAGATGGCGGCTGTTCTGGCGGCCAATCAGTGTGAGGTATGAAAAATCGCAATTTTGAAAGTCAAATTTCTCGCAGTTGGCATCATCGGAGCGTTTCGACTTCTATGGAGCGATTGTGTGTAAAGACTCGAAGTATTGATTGGGGAAGAAAAAATTACCCCATTTCTCGGGAAATTTCGAGATTTTCCCCAAAAAGTAAAAAATCGAAATACGGACTTTTTGCAAAATCCGAGTATAAGCGATCACGTGTCTTACTCATACAAATGACATTTGAGTATTTTTGTCGCCAAGGACTGGCAACACTGGAATCTATCAAAGTAAAAGTGATTTTCGACATGGTCACTTTTCAGGGGCTATTGTGGCGCCTGGGTGCGAGCGAGATGAAAACTTGAAACGTCATCAGGGGCGGTATATCCTGTAGTTACTGGGAAAAATACGAAACTGTGTAAAATATTTACCGCAAATGAGGTGGCGGCCATTTTGAATTTTTTTCTGTTTTTGAAAATTTTGATCGTGTTTTTGAGGCACTTGGCAACATTTCGGAAAGTTGACATGTATGAACCGATTGTGTAACTCGACAGGCAGTATCGAAATATAAAAGCAGTGTTGCCACATTTGGGGTAGTTTTCGAGATTTTCCCCAAAATGTTCTCCTGTAAAATTTTGTATGAACCATTTTTTTTTCACTTGTAGCTTTGTAAAGAAGTCAAGAAATAACTCATTGAAAAATATGGAGAGAACTGATGATTGAGGATTTCGGAAACGGGTGAAGGGCTCAGCCAGGGTATTAAAAATAGGTGGGGGGTGCTCGACCAAATGTCATTCAAAATCTCGTGCAATTGCCAATGCGCTGAAAAAAATTTCAAAATGGCGAAAAAAAGATGGCCGCCATACAAATTTTGTCGGTGTGTATCTCAGAAAGTATGAATGATAGAAAAGTGGTTTCTAAGCAATAGAGGATCAAGACGAGAAGGTTTATTTATTGGAAGAAAAAAAAATTCAAAATGGCGGAAATTTTTTTTTCATACTAAATTGTATGGCGACTTGGATCTATAAGAAAATTGGCATTGTTCTCCTAGAAACAGACATAAAACGATACAATGATGTATCGGAGATGTGTTTGGGTGCGGAAGTGTAGTAAAGAAAAATTATGACATTTCAGAAAAACAAGATGGCGGCCGACGTGACTTTCATAACTCTTTTGTTTTCCAACCGATTTCGTTCAAAGTCACAGCACTCGAGGAAATGAGTAAATGATTTCTAGAAAAATTGGAAAAATTTGGAAAATCAAGATGGCGGCCGAGCTGTGGTGTTTTAAAATTTTTCATTTTTCGACCCCAAACCGCGGCGCCACAGATCCTAAACGGGGTGGTTGAAGATGTCAATTTTTGCTTGATTCGCCCACAATTATCCTGAATTTTGACAAAACGGGAAAAATTTATCAAAATCCAAGATGGCGGCTGTTCTGGCGGCCAATCAGTGTGAGGTACGAAAAAACGCAATTTTAAAATTCAATTTTCACACACTTGGCATCATCGGACCGTTTCGACTTCTATGGGGCGATTGTGTGTATAGACTCGAAGTATTGAGTGGGGGAAAAAAAATTACCCCATTTCTAGGGAAATTTCGAGATTTTCCCCAAAAATTAAAAAATCGAAATATGGACATTTTGCGAAATCCGAGTATAAGCGATCACGTGTCTTACTCGTAAAAATGTAGTCTTACTCGTAAGGTATTTTTGTCATTGGGCACTGGCAACACTGGAATCTATCAAAATAAAAGTGATTTTCGACATGGTCACTTTTCAGGGGCAATCATGTCGCCTGGGTGCGAGCGAAATGAAAATTTGAAACGTCATCAGGAACGGTATATCCTGCAGTTACTGGGAAAAATACGAAACTGTGTAAAATATTTCTGTGAACGAAAGTGGCGGCCATTTTGTATTTTTTTCTGATTTTGGAAATTTTGAACGTGTTTTTGAGGCACTTGGCACATTTCGGAAAGTCGACATGTATGAACCGATTGTGTAACTCGACCGGCAGTATTGAGATATATAAGCGGTGTTGCCACATTTGGGGTAGTTTTCGAGATTTTCCCCATAATGTCCTCCTGTAAAATTTTGTATGAACAATTTTTTTTCTCTTATGGCTTCGTATAGAAGTCAAGAAATGACTCGGCGAAAAATATGGAGAGAGCTGATGATTGAGGATTTCGGAGTCGGGTGAAGAGCACAGCCAGGGTATTGAAGATAGGTGGGGGGTGCTCTACCAAATGTCATTCGAAATCTTGTGCAGTTACCAATGAGCTAAAAAAATTTCAAAATGGCGTAAAAAAGATGGCCGCCATACAAATTTCGTCTGAGTCTATCTCAGAAAGTATAAAAGTTAGAAAAGTAGTTTTCTTAGCAAAAGATAATCAGGACGACAAGGTATATCTATTGAAAGAAAAAAAAATTCAAAATGGCTGAAATTTTTTTTTCATACTAAATTGTATGGCGACTTGGATCTATAAGAAAATTGGCATTGTTCTCCTAGAAACAGACATAAAACGATACAATGATGTATCGGAGATGTGTTTGGGTGGGGAAGTGTAGTAAAGAAAAATTATGACATTTCAGAAAAACAAGATGGCGGCCGACGTGACTTTCATAACTCTTTTGTTTTCCAACCGATTTCGTTCAAAGTCACAGCACTCTAAGAAATGAGTAAATGATTTCTAGAAAAATTGGAAAAATTTGGAAAATCAAGATGACGGCCGAGCTGTGGTGTTTTAAAATTTTTCATTTTTCGACCCCAAACCGCGGCGCCACAGATCCTAAACGGGGTGGCTGAGGATGTCAATTTTTGCTTGGTTCGCTTACAATTACCCTGAATTTTGACCAAACGGGAGTAATTTTTTAAAATCCAAGATGGCGGCTGTTCTGGCGGCCAATCAGTGTGAGGTTCGAAAAAACGCAATTTTAAAATTAAATTTTCACACACTTGGCAACATCGGAGCGTTTCGACTTCTAGGGGGCGATTGTGTGTATAGACTAGAAGTTTTGAGTGGGGGAAAATAATTACCCCATTTCTCGGGAAATTTCGAGATTTTCCCCAAAAAGTAAAAAATCGAAATACGGTTATTTTGCGAAATCCGAGTATGATTGATCACGTGTTTTACTCGTACAAATGATATTTGGGTAGTTTTGTCGCCCGGCACTGGCAACACTGGAATCTATCAAAGTAAAAGTGATTTTCGACATGGTCACTTTTCAGGGGCTATCGTGGCGCCTGGGTGCAAGCAAGATAAAAATTTGAAACGTCGTCGGGAGCGGTATATCCTGTAGTTACTGGGAAAAAATACGAAACAATTTAAAATGTTTCTGGGAAATGAGGTGGCGGCCATTTTGTAATTTTTTTCGTTTTTGAGAATTTTGATCGTGTTTTTGAGGCACTTGGCAACATTTCGGAAAGTCGACATGTATGACCCGATTGTGTAACTTGACCGGCAGTATCGAGATATATAAGCAGTGTTGCCACATTCAGGGTAGTTTTCGAGATTTTCCCCAAAATGTCCTCCTGTAAAATTTTGTATGAACAATTTTTTTTTCACTTGTGGCTTCGTATAGAAGTCAAGAAATGACTCGGTGAAAAATATGGAGAGAGCTGATGATTGAGGATTTCGGAGTCGGGTGAAGAGCACAGCCAGGGTATTGAAGATAGGTGGGGGGTGCTCGACCAAATGTCATTCGAAATCTCGTGCAATTGCCAATGAGCTGAAAAAATTTTCAAAATGGCGTAAAAAAGATGGCCGCCATACAAATTTCGTCGGTGTCTATCTCAGAAAGTATGAAAGATGGAGAAGTGGTTTCTTTGCAATAGAAGATCAGGCTGAGGAAGTCTATTTAGTGAAAAGAAAAAAAATACAAAATGGCGGAATATTTTTTTTCATACTAAATTGTATGGCGATTAGGAGCTATAAGAAAATTGACATTGTTCTCCAAGAAAGAAACAGGAAATGATACAGTAATACATGGGAGATATGTTTGGGTGCAGTAGTAGAGTAGGGAAAAATTATGACATTTCAGAAAAACAAGATGGCGGCCGATGTGACTTTCATAACTCTTTTGTTTTCCAACCGATTTCGTTCAAAGTCGCAGTACTTGAGGAAATGCGTAAATGATTTTTATAAAAAGTAAAAAAAAAATGGAAAAAAAAGATGGCGGCTGAGGTAGTGTTTTCAAAATTTCCTTTTTTTTACCTCAAACCGGGACGCCACTGATCCGAAACGGGTCAGTTGAGAGTTGAGACTGATATTTTTTTAAAGTTTCGCCTACAATAATAAGCCGATTGTACATATAGAGAGACTCGAGGTGTAGATTGGTGAAAAAAATTACCCCATTTTTCGGGTTTTTTTTTTGTTTTCCAACCGATTTCATTCAAAGTCACAGTACTTGAGGGAATGAGTAAATGGTTAACAGATAAAATGGAAAAAATTGGAAAAACAAGATGGCGGCTGAGCTGTAGTGTTTTCAAAATTTTCATTGTTCTACCTCAAACCGGAACGGTTTAATTCAAATTTGTCACAGTTGGCAACATATTTGGACGTTTATGGGGTGATCATACGTACCTATATACTTTGGGTGTAGATTGGTGAAAAAAAATAACCCCATTTTTCGGGAAAAATCGAAATACGGACTTTTTGCAAAATCCGAGTATGAGCGACCACGTAAATGGCTCCCAGCAGTTACGCGGTCCGCTTTAGCGGGCCGCGCCCCCACGCGAAAAACTAGTTATATTATATATAGCTCGATTACCACTCACTGACTGACTCACTCATTGACATAATTGTTCTCCCAGAAGGAGACGGAAAATGATATAATGATGTATGGGAGATGTGTTCGGGTGCGGGAGATGACTAAGGAAAAATTATGACATTTCAGAAAAACAAGATGGCGGCCGACGTGACTTTCGTAACTCTTTTGTTTTCCAACCGATTTCGTTCAAAATTGCAGTTTCTTGAGGCAATGAGTAAATGGTTTTTAGAAAAATTGGAAAAATTTTAAAAAACAAGATGGCGGCCGAGCAGTGGTGTTTTAAAATTTTTCATTTTTCGACCCCAAACCGCGGCGCCACAGATCCTAAACGGGGTGGTTGAAGATGTAAATTTTTCCTTGTTTCGCCCACAACTATCCTGTATTTTGACAAAATGTGAGTAATTTTAAAAAATCCAAAATGGCGGCTGTTCTGGCGGCCAATCAGTGTGAGGTATGAAAAATCGCAATTTTGAAACTCAAATTTCACCCACTTGGCAACATCGGAGCGTTTCGACTTCTATGAGGCGGTTGTGTGTATAGACTAGAAGTTTTGAGTGGGGGGAAAAAAATACCCCATTTCTCGGGAAATTTCGAGATTTTCCCCAAAAAGTAAAAAATCGAAATACGGACTTTTTGCAAAATCCGAGTATAAGCGATCACGTGTCTTACTCATACAAATGACATTTGAGTATTTTTGTCGCCGAGGACTGGCAACACTGGAATCTATCAAAGTAAAAGTGATTTTCGACATGGTCACATTTCAGGGGCTATCGTGGCGCCTGGGTGCGAGCGAGATGAAAACTTGAAACGTCATCAGGGGCGGTATATCCTGTAGTTACTGGGAAAAATACGAAACTATGTAAAATATTTCTGTGAACTGAGGTGGCGGCCATTTTGTATTTTTTTCTGTTTTTGAAAATTTTGATCGTGTTTTTGAGGCACTTGGCAACATTTCGGAAAGTCGACATGTATGAACCGATTGTGTTACTCGACGGGTAGTATCGAAATATATAGAAAGTGTTGCCACATTTCGGGTAGTTTTCGAGATTTTCCCCAAAATGTCCTCCTGTAAAATTTTGTATGAACAATTTTTTTTTCACTTATGGCTTCGTATAGAAGTCAAAAAATGACTCGGTGAAAAATATGGAGAGAGCTGATGATTGAGGATTTCGGAGACGGGTGAAGGGCTCAGCCAGGGTATTGAAGATAGGTAGGGGGTGCTGGACCAAATGTCATTCAAAACCTCGTGCAGTTGCCAATGAGCAGAAAAAAAATTCAAAATGGCGAAAAAAAGATGGCCGCCATACAAATTTCGTCGGTGTCTATCTCAGAAAGTATAAAAGGTGGAAAAGTAGTTTCTTTGCGAAATATGATCAGGAAGAGGAGGTATATCTATTGGAAGAAAAAAATATTCAAAATGGCAAAATTTTTTTTTCATACTAAATTGTATGGCGATTGGGAGCTATAAGAAAATTGACATTGTTCTCCTAGAAACAGACATAAAACGATACAATGATGTATGGGAGACGTGTTTAAGTACGGGAGTAGAATAGAAAAAAATTATGCCATTTCAGAAAAACAAGATGGCGGCCGACGTGACTTTCGTAACTCTTTTGTTTTTCAACCGATTTCGTTCAAACTCGCGGTACTCAAGGAAATGAGTAAATGGTTTTTAGAAAAAGAAGAAAAATTTGGAAAAACAAAATGGCGGCCGAGCTGTGGTGTTTTAAAATTTTTCATTTTTCGACCCCAAACCGCGGCGCCACAGATCCTAAACGGAGTACTCGATGATAATAGTTTTTTCTTGGTTTGCTTACAATTATCCTGAATTTTGACAAAACGGGAAAAATTTTTAAAAATCCAAGATGGCGGCTGTTCTGGCGGCCAATCAGTGTGAGGTACGAAAAAACGCAATTTTAAAATTCAATTTTCACAGACTTGGCATCATCGGACCGTTTCGACTTCTATGGGGCGATTGTGTGTATAGACTCGAAGTATTGAGTGGGGAAAAAAAATTACCCCATTTCTAGGGAAATTTCGAGATTTTCCCCAAAAATTAAAAAATCGAAATATGGACATTTTGCGAAATCCGAGTATAAGCGATCACGTGTCTTACTCGTAAAAATGACATTTTGGTATTTTTGTCGCCGAGGACTGGCAACACTGGAATCTATCAAAATAAAAGTGATTTTCGACATGGTCACTTTTCAGGGGCAATCGTGTCGCCTGGGTTCAAGCGAAATGAAAATTTGAAACGTCATCAGGAGCGGTATATCCTGCAGTTACTGGGAAAAATACGAAACTGTGTAAAATATTTCTGTGAACGAAAGTGGCGGCCTTTTTTATTTTTTTCTGATTTTGGAAATTTTGAACGTGTTTTTGAGGCACTTGGCACATTTCGGAAAGTCGACATGTATGAACCGATTATGTAACTCGACCGGCAGTATTGAGATATATAAGCGGTGTTGCCACATTTGGGGTAGTTTTCGAGATTTTCCCCATAATGTCCTCCTGTAAAATTTTGCATGAAAATTTTTTTTTTCACTTGTGGCTTCGTATAGAAGTCAAGAAATGACTCGGTGAAAAATATGGAGAGAGCTCGTGATTGAGGATTTCGGAGACGGGTGAGGAGCACAGCCAGGGTATTGAAGATAGGTGGGGGGTGCTCGACCAAATGTCATTCGAAACCTCGTGCAATTGCCAGTGAGCGAAAAAAATTTTCAAAATGGCGTAAAAAAGATGGCCGCCATACAAATTTCGGCGGTGTCTATCTCAGAAAGTATGAAAGATAGAAAAGTGGTTTCATAGCAAAAGATGACCAGGACGAAGAGTTATATTTATTGAAAGGAAAAAAATTCAAAATGGCGGAATTTTTTTTTCATACTAAATTGTATGGCGATTAGGAGCTATAAGAATATTGACATTGTTCTCCTGGAAACAAATCGAAAACAATACAATGATGTATGGGAGACGTGTTTAAGTGCGGGAGTAGAGTAGGAAAAAATTATGACATTTCAGAAAAACAAGATGGCGGCCGACATGACTTTCGTAATTCTTTTGTTTTCCAACCGATTTCGTTCAAACTTGCGGTACTCAAGGAAATGAGTTATTAATTTTTAGAAAAAGAAGAAAAATTTGGAAAAATAAGATGGCGGCTGAGCAGTGGTGTTTTAAAATTTTTCATTTTTCGACCCCAAAGCGCGGCGCCACAGATCCTAAACGGGGTTCTCGATGATGTTGGTTTTTCTTGGTTCGCTTACAATTGTCCTGAATTTTGACGAAACGGTAGTAATTTTTTAAAATCTAAGATGGCGGCTGTTCTGGCGGCCAATTAGTCTGACGTACGAAAAAACGCGATTTTAAAATTCAAATTTCTCACAGTTGGCAGCATCGGAGCTTTGCGACTTCTATGGAGCGATTGTTTGTATAGTCTTGAAGTATTGAGTGGGGCATAAAAAATTCCCCATTACTCGGGAATTTCGAGATTTTCCCCAAAAACTAAAATATCGAAATACGGACATTTTGCAAAATCAGAGTACGAGCGACCACGTGTTTTACTCGTAAAAATGATATTTTGGTAGTTTTGTCGCCCGGCACTGGCAGCACTGGAATCTATCAAAGTGATTTTCGACATGGTCACTTTTCAGGGGCTATCGTGACGCCTGGGTGCGAGCGAGATGAAAACTTGAAACGTCATCAGGGGCGGTATATCCTGTAGTTACTGGGAAAAATACGAAACTGTGTAAAATATTTCTGTGAACTGAGGTGGCGGCCATTTTGTTTTTTTTTCTGGTTTTGAAAATTTTGATAGTGTTTTTGAGGCACTTGGCAACATTTCGGAGAGTCGACATGTATGAACCGATAATATCGAAATATATAGGCAGTATTGCCACATTTGGGGAAGTTTTCGAGATTTTCCCCAAAATTTCCTCCTGTAAAATTTTGTATGAACAATTTTTTTTTCACTTATGGCTTACTCGCCGAAAAATATGGAGAGAGCTGATGATTGAGGATTTCGGAGACGGGTGAGGAGGACAGCCAGAGTATTTAAGATAGGTGGAGGGGTGCTCGACCAAATGCCATTCGAAACCTCGTGCAATTGCCAATGAGCTGAAAAAATTTTCAAAATGGCGTAAAAAAGATGGCCACCATACAAATTCCGTCAAAGTATCTCAGTAAGTATGAAAGATAGAAAAGTGGTTTCTTAGCAAAAGCTGATCAGGACGAGGAGGTATGTTTATTTAATAACAAAAAATTTCAAAATGTCGGAATATTTTTTTTTCATAATACTTTGTATGGCGATTGGGAACTATAAGAAAATTGTCATTGTTCTCCTAGAAACAGACAGAAAACGACACAATGAAGTAGGGGGGATGTGTTTGGGTGCGGGAGTCGAGTAGGGAGAAATTATGACATTTCAGAAAAACAAGCTGGCGGCCGACTTGACTTTTGTAACTCTTTTGTTTTCCAACATATTTCATTCAAAGTCACAGTACTTGAGGGAAGGAGTAAATGGTTTACTGAAAAAATACTCATAGACTCGGGGTGTAGATAAGTGTAAAAAAATTACCCCATTTTTCGGGGATAATCGAAATACGCACTGTTTGCAGAATCCGAGTTTGAGCGACCACGGAAATTGCTCCAAAAAGTTACGCGGTCCGCTTTAGCGGGCCGCGCCCCCACGCAAAAAACTAGTTAATATATATATAGCTACTCGTGCTGATTCACTGACTGATTATCACCTCTCCTGAACAATTTTGTATGAATAATTTTTTTTTCACGGATGGGGTCTTATAGAAGAAAACAAATAAATCCGAGGAAAAATACGGAGAGAGCTGATGATTGAGGATTTCGAAGACGGATGTAGAGCACAGCCAAGGGTATTGGAGATAGGTGGGGGGTGCTCGACCAAATGTCATTCGAAATGTCATCCAACTGCCAGTGAGCTGAAAAAAAATTCAAAATGGCGGATTCAAAATGGCCGCCTTTCGAATTTCCTCGATATCTCGGAAAGTATAAAAGATGGAAGAACGGTTTCTTGACAAGAGTTGATCAGGACAAAAAGGTCTATTTGAAAGCTAGAAAAAAAAATCCAATATGGCGGAAAAAAAATTTCCATAGAAAATGCATGGCGAATTTTGAAAGGATTTTATAGGGGAGGGAAGACAGCACGCGGGCCACATGTGGCCCGCGCCTCCACGCGCCCTACTAGTCTAATATATTTTTATTGCAGTTGAGTTATCGACTTCTGATCAAATTAAATAATCTTTAGCGGTGCTGAGGGCGTTAGGGAAATTTCCCTCCAGGCAGGTGTTGTGCCTGGGGACCGCTTGTGATCCAAGCGTGTGACGTCAGAAGTTGTATTTATAGAACGCTCGTCGAATGCTCCGTCAGCGTGTGCTATTGCGCGAGTTACGCCATCTGTCGTCAGCTACCGAAGACCGCTATCGAAGACCGCTACAATCACTCCCCTCTGAGACTGTTAAGTCGTGTGTCGTCGTGGTGCATCTGATGCGTGTCAACAGCGTGCAGCATCGTGGAAGTGCGTCAGCGATACCGGGTTGACTTGGGTGGACTGCGTGCCGGCGAGGTGTGAGTGACCTTCGAACCGGGAGTCCGTTGATGATGCGGCGGCGCGCGATCAGTGAGTCGATCGGCGGTGAGACGTGTCGCGGTGACCAGTGAGTCGGTCGGCGAAGACTGAGAGTCGGTGCGAGGAATGAGGTTTGCGGTTGCTTCTTCGATATTGTAGCGGTTGATGTGGTTCTTGCGGTTGCGGTTGTTGCAGTTGTGGTTTCGTTGTTTTTTGTTGCGTGTTCTTCAGTTGATGTGTGCCCTCTGGTGGTGAATGGTGAGATCACGTCGGGCGGCACCAATTTGGCAGTGCTGAGGGCGTTAGGGAAATTTCCCTCCAGGCAGGTGTTGTGCCTGGGGACCGCTTGTGATCCAAGCGTGTGACGTCAGAAGTTGTATTTATAGAACGCTCGTCGAATGCTCCGTCAGCGTGTGCTATTGCGCGAGTTACGCCATCTGTCGTCAGCTACCGAAGACCGCTATCGAAGACCGCTACAATCCATGGTAGTTAACAATATACGTTTCAAAATAACTTTGGCTGCAAAAAATGTAAGGTTTTATAAAAGGCGTGTAATTAAAACACAGACAAACTCACGAAAAGTATTTTTTGGAGAATAGCGTGTCAGAACAAGTTATAAGTCTAGAATCACAGAAATAATTGTTTCCTGCTATATAACCGCGTCTGCTGAGACCATTAAGTAATATGCAAGCGTAACCCTCTAAAGACGCCATGGAGCATTGATTGTCACGTACAAAATGTATTTTTCGCGCTCCCCACCGACACTTTTTCGTAATCACAGATATGAATTAAAGTAATCTGTGTTCGTAATACTATAAATGGACACTGACAATCAAATAAATTGTGTCGTGAATATGTATTGAACATACAAAAGTAACAACAACAACTACACAGAATACGCATTTAACTAAAGAATAAATATATGGTTGCTAAATTGAACTTTGTACTAACCTGGGTTCGATCTTTACCTCTAAGTCTCCTAGACTCTCCTGCAAGCCGGCCGTTGGACAAAAAATCGGAGCAGGCAAATTATTTTGAAACATACGCGAATTGCAGAACATTACAATACAGTGATATGAATAAACGAGTAAAGACAAATTATATGCATTTTAAGAAGACTCATTGATTCCCACAATCATGCGTTGGCCTTGGAAGACTTATGTGTAGTGGCCGTAGGAAATAATGGAAGAGGTTTTGAGCATTGCCCGTCAATGCTTACGTTACAAGTCGCTTATAAAATAGATTTGGTAGGGTCATGTCCCACACCATCAGGGATGAGTGGTCGACACAACGCTTTCGACTAGGAATGCTCCATTTATAAAACGGGAGTTCAGTGCCGTCTATTCTTAGCCGAGGTCACTGTCAGAATCAAAGTCAGAGGTATGTAGAGCAGAAGACTCTGCTACGTGGTAACCCAGGAACTTCTAAAAGAAGACGGCCGGTTGAATGCGCTGATAGCCCAAGTACAGTAAAAGAACTAGACGAAATATTATGTCTCCTCATCATTTAACTAGCTTTTACCCGCGACTTTGCTCACGTGATTCAAGTGAATAATAGCAGATAAGCAGAGTTACTATTATAATTTCTTTTTTAAGGTGTATGGATAAAATCAGCCTGCAGTGTCGTTTGATATTCCAAGGCAAAGTCCTGGGATGCACTGCGTCTACATTTCTACGTCGTGCGTATCATCCTGTTATAAAAACAATAAAAAAAATAACAACGAAAAAGCGTTCCCCACCTAAAAATTCTACATACTTACTAGATAACCCGGCAAACGTTGCTTTACCATTAGGGATATAAAAAATAACTTACGACCTTACTGTCAAACCTAACGAACATACACAGAAAATTTGATAACAGTCGGTCGAGCCGTTTCGGAGGAGTCTGGTAACGAATACAAGACACGAGAGTTTTATAGAGATAATTATTATTTTTTGACTGCCGCTGTTCAAGATTTTTATAGATATTTCGAAAATGTATCAAGAAAGGAACAACATTGAAGAAACTATGTTATGTTACGGTGTGTCGATAAATGATGTCTATAGGAAATCTTGATTACGTGAGTTCTTTACGAGTATATTGTAATATCTAGTGCTTCTATCAGAAATACTTCCTAGACCTTCTAGACTCCAGTGGAACAGTTGTTTCCCTGAGAATGCTATGCGATTTCCAGTGGAATTGCGAGAAGGGTAATCCCATACAGCCCAACTAAAAAGAGTTGATCTATTGGCGAAACTTTATAGTCCCGAAACTTTATAGTCCGTCTATAAAGTAGGGCTGTCAATCGATTAGGTAATTTACAAAATCAGTTTGTATAAATATTTTTTTAAGGCAAAGGGGACTTACTTATTTTTATATCTCGCGATGGAATAAATAACAAATAAGTTTTAAATTATTTTTACAGACATTTACCTTGTCTCTTTTAGAGTTAAGTAACACAGATAGACATAAGTTTGTAGAGCAAGTCAGACGTCGTTAGTGTTACAATAAAATGAATCAAACTATATACTCGTAAGATATTGTATAATTATATATTTAAATATGATATTATGTTTTACCGTTTTCCCAAAATATATATTTATAGAGACCAAGACGAATTAATGCAATAATCTCAAAATAAAAAACGTTTAGATATGTCGCTTAATACCTACTGTTGAGATTTATTGTCTGATGACTTTTTTCTTATCTTCTTACCCGGCGCGGTCACGCTCATCTTGCCCTGCACGCCCCTCCATGTGTCTCCCAGTTGGAGGTCACAGGATTCAATTCTACAGAAGCAGCAAACAAAATTAACTGTTATTAAAGGTTAACTAACTGAATAACAACGCCTAACTATCGAAAAAAAGTCTGCTCTAACATTCAAATAATGTGATTCTAATTTTTTTATCAGATTGTCGAGATAATCTCATAACTAATATTATTAAATTTATATATTTTATTTTGAGCATTTTTGCATAAAAAAATGTATCAGCTATCCCCATTCAGCCAAATCGATTCGATCGATTCTTGAGTTGCCGTCGTATTTATGTTGTCGGGTAACAAAGCAAGCATCTAAACTTCTAACTAGGCTTTCATTTGCACTTAAATAGATATCTAACTGAACACAACCAAGAGCCGTGTTTTTTTGCGATAAAATATCTCTAACGCATCCATCAGGTAAACCCGGCGAAGCCAGGGCGGGTCGCTAGAATTTATATACTTTGCCCATTCTCTTTTAAAAATTTAATAATAAAATAAAATCACTAAATAATAAAATAAAATCCATATTTATTACAATGACGAGAATCTGCAGGTTATTTCAATTACCTAGTGAATTATGTTATATTGATAGGTAGGTTTTACAGTTTTACTGCAAAATTTGCTCCAAATTCACTGACCTTGCCAAAACTGCGTCAGCTATGAACACTTCGTCGCTTTGAATATTTAATTTATAGAGGGGGACAAATACGAGTACATCGTTTATGTTATAAGTTACGATTAATGAGACAAGACAGGAAGAACATATACGGTAATTGCCTCGATATGTAAAATACCTATTAATTGGCAAGTCTCATTAAGAATATTGCATAGGTATGATTTATTTCGGTTAATGCAAATTTAATATTTAATGTCACTATACTTACTATTAAGTTATTAACTGAAGGCATGTGATTACAATAACAAATTCCTTAAAATTATTGTTCTTTTGTAATACAGATACTAGAAGCCTAAGTGAATCATTGTTGTTATTTTCTCTTTCGAACACTTTGTGTGCATAACCTTTAGTTAAGTTGAGCGTAACGAAGTTATCAGTAGGTGAGTATGCTTGCAAAAAATTTAAGAGTTGCTATCAAGCAAAATCTTCGTCGATGACCATTCCGACTGCTGAGGTACAGAAAAGCATAATGCGAAAAAGGGACGGAGATACAAACGACGCCTGTCGTGGAGCCCCGCTGGCCACAACGCAACCTCACTGTGACCGGCGACCGCGCAACCTTGAAATAATAATGTACGGAATAACTGCGCGTCATAAGAGTGACCGAAAATAATAATAACATAATCGAACAAAAAATAAATAATCGGCCAAGTACGAGTAGGACTCGTGCTTGAAGAGTTCCGTACCATTAAAAAAAACGGTCAAAAAATACATTATATTCAATATTTTTAATTATTATTGTTTTATGGGAGCACCCCTTAAAAATTTTTTTTTATTTTAATTTAAATTTTTTTTAAGTGAATATATATATGTATAAATAATCTGTGAATATTTTAAGCGTCTACTTGCTGCCGTTATCATAATCGAGCAAAAACAAGCAAAAAAATCACGTTTTTTGTATGGGAGGCTCCCATTAAATATATTTCATTCTGTTCTTTAGTATTTGTTGCTATAGCGGCAACAGAAATTCATCATTTCTCTAAAAAAATCAGCTTTGAAACTGTCACGGTTCAAGACATACAGCCTGGTGACAGACAGACGGAAGGACGAACGGCGAAGTCTCAGTAATAGGGTTCCGTTTTACCCTTTGGGTACGGAACCATAAAAATGACATGCAAATAAATTTGTGACTATTAACCATTGCCCATCAATCACTGAATAAATATTTTACCGAAAAAGACGCCTACTAAAACATTCCCTTGGCGCATAGAAGAAGAAAACATTATTAAAAGCCAATGATACAGCCCAGTATTCAAAAAATGTTATTGGAATGACTGGTACACACTTAAGATAAAAGTCAGTAAGTTTACTGATAACCACCTACTTACCTTAGATGTAAATCGATTGTACAACAATATGTAAGAGCATTCGCCGAGCTGCTTTTAATGTTTTAAATGTTGAACACTATTTATGAATGACATAATAAATATTTGAAAACATGCATATTTAAATATCTATGTAGCTTAGAAGCCAATAAGAATAAAAAAAAGAATCTCAAACTCAAGCCAAGTTTTCATGCTAGAGTATAACTATTATTATAGGTACTCTATTACACGGTTTACACCTTTTACAAGTTGAAGGCTACACAAACGCCCCTTTATAATGATTCAGGTGTACCTACGTACTTATTCACATCGGAAGTAATTCGGCTTTTGATGTTGCGCAATTTCGTCGGCAAGTCCCATCATCGCAAACTTTACCCGCTCGTATCAGTTTTTACTTATCTTTGAAATGTTTTTAAGGGTTCCTTAACAAAATGGTTATAATGGAACCCTTATCCATCTCCGTCCTCCGTCCGTCTGTCTGTCTGTCTGTCACACTCGATTATTTTAATTTGCTCAACTGACTGCCATTGATATTGATTGCTGCTTAACAAGCGAGGTACCTATATAGTCATTTATGGTGGATGCTTCGTTCAAGTTTAAATCAGTGAAAGTTGATAAGAATTGAAAGCGTTACGTGAAGATATCAGTTTTATTTATTGCACAATAGCTATTATATTTGTCATTATAATATCTATGTGACAGGTTTAGAACACAATTTTTATATGACTTGCTTTGTACCTAATTGGAACCGAATACCAATTGGCAATTTATGATTTCAAACGTACTTCATGATAATTCACTCAATAAGTCTTTTTTACTATCTTTTGTTTCAAAAATGCAATCATATTCTAGTTCGGTCAAGTTAGCTCCAAAGTAGGGGTCATGGGGTCCCGCATGGAGCTGAAAATTGGTACAAAGTACGAATGTTGGGAACACCATCATAAATACCCCACTGTGGCACCAAAAACATCAACGTCACGAATATAATGTTTTTTTTTGAATTTGTCAGTCAAACTGCAATTTTTTTATTATTAGAAATAAAAATAAATAAATCATGATCTACTATTTTTCTAGCTTATACACTTTTTTCCTAAAGCTTTCATCGACATTTCTGAAACTGTGATGAGAGACAACAGACATTAAATTTTAGAACTATTGTTTTAATTTAAAAAGTTGTTATAATACAATTAATACATTTACAACATTAATAAAAATATCAAAGAACCATATTTTTGAAATCCCTTTGGCTTTCGTTGTGTAGGTATAAGTTAAAACACGTTAAATTAAATAACAATCTACACTTAATACATAATGCTAATGAAGAAATGCGAGCACGCCTGCTTTAAAATGTTCGTGCAGCCAGCAGCCTCCACTTTCCCTGCTTATACCGGTGAGAACTACAATAAGACGTAGTTTAAACTAGGTTTCACTTATCGATCCATATCTATCGACAAGACATTTTTAGGGTTCCGTACCTCAAAAGAAAAAACAAACGAAACGCTTATAAGATCACTGTTGTCCGTCTGTCCGTCTGTCCATGAAATTTGGAAGGTAATTATGGCCAGCTGTCATTGTATCATAAAAAATTTAAAATCATTTTTATTTCTATTTAAAAAGGAGGGAAAACTGGGGTGGTGAAATTTCTAAAAGAGACAACAATAGTGGGACATCATAAGAAAGGGCGTTACGTTTATAATCTAAAACAGATTTTTATGCTTGATAGTTTTTATTTATTTGGCAAACTGTCAAAAAAAAACGGTCCCCCCCCCTCCCTTATCTCCGAAGGGATTAATTTATATTTTACGGGAAAAATAAAATCCACTATTTTTTTGTATTAATAGCAATTAACTACAAAAAAAAAGTTAAGTTTGCGGTTGTGCAAAAAAATAATTTTAAATAGTAAATTTTAAATAATAGTACGGAACCCTCGGTGCGCGAGTCCGATTCCCACTTGGCCAATTTCGTAACTCATAACAGTAATATTATTTTCATGAATATTATTTTCATGAAAAACTTAAAACTAAGATTAAATTAATATTTTACGGGAAAAATAAAATCAACTATTTTTTTGTATTAGCAATTAACTTCAAAAAACAAAGTTAAGTTTGCGGTTCTGCAAAAGAGTGATTCTAAATAATAAATTTTAAATAATAGTACGGAACCCTCGGTGCGCGAGTCCGACTCCCACTTGGCCAATTTTGTAACTCATAACAGTAATAGTATTTTAATGAATATTATTTTCATGAAAAACTTAAAACTAAGATTATTGAAAGCCTCTTTGAAAAGGATATTTTAAGATCCCTTAATTTAAATCATACCATTACTTCAAAGTTTATGTGTTTGTCTATGTTTCCATATAAACATTAAATTAGTGTATGTTCAAACATATCAAATGAAATTGAAAAGGTGTAAGAGGAAATAATATGGCACATAATATATTTCAAGTGATAGACCAAAATTATTTTCAAATTTGCAAACGAACTTTAAAAAAATTTGAAACTTTAAATATGGAAGAAAATGTGATGATTAAAAATTTTCTCATGCATCCCATCATTGTCGTTCCGTGGATCGTGGAGTCAATAATGAATTTAGACATCATTGATATTAGACTGAAGGAGGAATCGATAAGAATAAAAGAAACTCCAAGTTCAGATTTCAATGCTGGGAGAAATTTATTTACGAGCAACAAGCTGGGATATCAAATTATTTCTAAGAAAACAAATTCCGGGCAATTTAATACTATTGTGAGACTTTTCTAGTTGAAATTATAATTTAATTTGTAGAGGATATAAACTCTTCCTCATAATAATATCTGAAGGTAAATTTTAAATGTTAAAATCGACTTCAACCCACAAATACGAAAAAGATTCATAAAAATCAGTTAGGGTTGGACATGTTTAAGACGAAAACGGAGAAGTTCCGTCATCTAATAATTTCTGAAGATTTTTTCAACTAGACGCCAAGCTCTTTCAAATAAAAATCATTCAAAATCCCGCAGAGCGGACTTTTTCAAAAGTAATTATCGAATTCAGTCAAGAATCAATTAAGTTTTGGAAGAATACTGAGAAGTTGCTTCGTCTATCTCAAGAAATTTACAAATAATAAACTCACCAAAGTGAAACGGGACGAACTATACGCCAAACCGTTTTTATTATTTGAAAAGGTTTAGCGTATAGGTCATCAAAGAATCATCGAAATTGATCAAGAATTGGCGAAGTTACCTAAGACGAACTCAGTTGAAATGGTAGATAAGACATAACTTAAACATAGATTTGGGTTTTTAGATGTCGGTTATAACAAAGAATTACTGGTTTTCTCAGATAACTGAGATCGAAGAAAATCGCAATAGTCCCAAAAATTGTGTGATTCTCAATCCTAGTATCGCTTTTGTTCTTTTATGTATAACAATAGTGTATTACTTCTCTTGCTGATTAAAACAAACATTAAGATATACGCAGTTTTGAGAAGGCTATGCGCATAAAATACGAGTTAGAGAGTGATTGATTTGCGGATCGATCAAGCGCGTCGAGTCCGATCTACTTAACCATTTAATGCATTATAGTATTTTTTATTATGGCCGAACAGCAATAACTTAGATTTACTCTACATTTAAATAATAGAGTTTGGCCTATAAAATGGCCGTACAGAACAAATCGCTACACAAACTTCCCTACCGCTAACTATAAGGAATTTTATTTAGTTTCATCTTATTGTTGTGTTTAGAACGGGTACATACCACGATATAACACGATGATTTTATGTGCCGATATTTCGACCCAGTTACATGGATCGTGGTCACGACAGGACTGCGGTGTTGCGAGGTGTGTAGCTGGAACCGTCATAGGCAGTAGCGAACTACCCTCTTTCTCGTTCTCTTCACAGGAACTTCGCGAAAATTTCGGCAAAATACACTAACAACGTCACTTTTAACTTTTGATTTCATGCGGCGCTGTCCTGGTTTGCATAGTTCTATTACTGGATTCCACATACTGGCTAGCTTAAAACCATCCTCACGATTGAAATTCTGGTGTTTGCGAATTTCTAAACACAACAATATGTTTTCTAACCACGAAATAAGTCTTAAATCATTAGTTTCATCTTATTCCAAACATACGTTCGCAAACGTAATGAATATGTGATTAGAGAGCATCTTTTTAATAAAAAAATTAAGTATGATTGAATGATTACTTGAAGGAGTCAAAGGTGCAACAATGGAAGTAAGAGTATCTTTAACGTCATTGTTTGCTAGCGGGCAGCCACGGCTTCGCTTATATGTTTTTTTCCATTCCAAGACGTCCCTATGAAAGGGTTTCAACCCTTTCATAGGGACGTCTTGATAGGTATCAAGTATGCCAAATTTTTTAAAATCCGTTCAGTGGTATTGAGCTGTGCTTTGATGAACAAATCATTCTGTCAACTTTACCACATAAAAGGCTTTTGAAATAGAAGCAAAGACATTTTCTCCTAACACCACTAAAATTGAATATAACGCAAGTACACAACAATTCCAGAAGAACTGAGAACGAAGCCCCCGCAATTGAAAAACTGTCAACCGAAACAGCTGAGTAAGTAACTCTTCTACAAAAGGTAGGTACTTACTCAGCTGTTTCGGTTGGCAGATCTTGAAATGTAGAAATTTCTAAATCAGGAGCAAATTGCAATCAGTAGATTTAGAATAGGACACGCTAGTGCTAATTCTGTTGCTCAAAATCTCTAATTTGACGCGATTAATAATAATGCTGTCCTTTTCCATGGGGAACCTTTCGAAATGGACGGCACTATTTTTAGACGCTTCAAATTTGTAGTTAAGAGATTTGGTACAACAGAATTGGTACCATTGGCTGAAAAAAAAAAATTCCATAAGTATGTAATATGATAGAGATTATAATGAACTGCGTACAAAGGGGATGCCAAATTGAACTTCACTCCGGTTTTGGTGTGATTTTCAATAATAGTCACTATTATCGATCTAGGGATGCTCTAGGGTCTAAAAATTTGGTTTTCAAATATTCATAAACTTCAACGATAACATTAAATTTTCATAATAATAAAATGGTTTTAGGCAAAAATTTTGATATTTTGGTCAAATAAGAATATTTTTTAATTTTGGTTGGTTCTATTTGGGACGAGAAGATAAATTCATTTGAGAGTTTTCTGATAAGGATTACTAGAAAAATCTTAAACGAATAGAGATATTGCCCTTTTTGCAAGCGTTTATGTCTTTAATATTAAAATATTAATCTGAAGCAGGTTTTGGTTAAATCGTTAATTGTATATAAATTGATGATACGTTATTAGAAACAAACGCCAGCATAACTTTGTATTGCAGATACTGGCATTTATCTGAACACCAAACAAGGCAAGTCAGTTATTTTCTTATTATAATATGCTCCTGATTACCTTGAAAACGTATTGACCGCTACATCGATATCGTAAAAGAATTCCGCCAGTCCGTCAACCTCCGAATCCGGTGTCAGCGAGGGAGGCAATGTGGCCGTCGGCGAGGCCCCATCGGCCGAATGAGCCGCGCAATTAAACAGCACAGGTTCCGTCTGCACCATGGGCAACATGGTTACTGATCACACCGAATTCTCACACTAGCACCGCTATCAAAACGAAAATATCCAAGGAAAAACTCCAAACACAATTTATATCTGCATCCAAACACACACTGCATTGCGCCACGCTCGCTGCGACGCTATATTTCGAGCAGATTTTTTCAATATCTTGTTAGAATTCAACGAGCACCGAGATGTCGAACCGTCAAAGTGCGGCTTGCTGAATCGAACGATTTGATCATGCACCGACTTTATTACGCAGCTAATAAAGTAATGTAATTTCCTATCGATAGTCGTGCGAAACGTTCGCTACAAAACGACGATGAAAGTCAACTGAAAGACGAGACATACATATACACACATCCTTGTCTACTTCACAAATTATCAACACGGTGCGGCGGCGGCAGCGTGATACGGCGGCGGCGCGGGCCGCGGGGCGGTAGCTGCGCCCGGCGTGGCCGTATCGCCGCCGCACTCGCTCCCACGGCGCATCTCACGGCTCTGCGACCTGCGTCGGTCTCGCTCGCCGGCTCCACGCTCGCCAGCTCATGGCTTCGCCGACCGGACCCGATCTTGCACGAAGCAATATTATTGGAATTCAGATAAACAAAATTTATTAACTTGACAATGTATGAAAAAACAAAATTATTAACTATTGAATTTACGTTTTAAAGGTCATTATGAATACACAAAGAAACAAAGTTTCTATCGTTAATTCAATTAAATCTTTCATGTTTATACTTAACTGTTTCATTATTAAAAATAAAAACGATATCAAATCTCAAAGCATTATTAATTGCTTTCTTTTCATTAAACAACAATAATCGTTGGATATCCCCACGTCAGAAGACGAGGCTAGCAATGAGTAGTTAGATATCTATAGACATGAAAGTGAAATGGAACAGTATTCGTGTCAAGTGCACAATTTAGATAACAAGGTCAACGTATTGCATAACTTATTTTAGTATTAACGCTTATTTGAGAGTAACCATTTGTTTAACAGCTTCTGTTCAATAGTAACAAGAAGTGTAAGAACAAAGAGGATTTTTTATTACATTTAACATATTAAGGATATCATTAGTTACTTCCAAATTTCCATCTACAGGCCATGACTTACTTAAAATACGTTTAATATGTCATGATTACACAATGATTTTAAATGAATTATATCAACAATGGAAAGATAACTTTTGCACTCTCGTAAACAATATAATAATGATACTGATCATTCGAGTAATAACTGCTGACGCACATATACTTAATGTTATTGGGGATCGTGCATTGTTTCGTGGAGTGCACGACGTAAATGGAATTACTGCGAATAAAGGAGTAGTGGAGGAAAGGAAGAGCGCGGTGGTAGCTGGCGGCGCGGCGTGCGGCGTGCTCAGATATCGGTGCAAGCGGCCCCGCGGATGTGTGTCAGTGGGTCACGGCAATGACGTGGCACGCCGCACACGGCCGCGCCGCGCCGCGCACTTCATTCTAATTCCGCTTCGCCGGTGTCTTCGCATCCACCAGCCATTTATGCCCTAATATGTTAACCTGTCAAATCAACACATCGCTCATAATATATATCCTTTTAAAACGGATTCCTAAAACCAAACTGCGGCTGACATTGACCGACTGAGCACCGACGTTGTTATCATGTGAGTGTGACACATTTAATTCGAGTTATTATGATTGTTACTATTTAGAAGAACAAATAATTCTACAGGGTCGAATTAAGAGTCATGAACGAGAAATAACTGAACAAATAGGTACTGATCTATTTAAGAAAAAAAATAGTTCAAAGGCGTTGAAAAATGTAATAGAGTATGTATGGAATAAGTAGAAAAATTCAGACTAACCTACACATTATTAAGGAGAAATACGAAATAATTATTCCGAAGATGATCCCTTAAAAGAATTTCCTAAAATCAAGGAGAGTCCTGCTCCTATTTGCCTTTCTGGAATCCCCAAGTAATCACCTTATTAATAATACGATACCATCAGAAACCGATAATTATTATTTATTCATTTGCTTCAAACATGGTAATAAAATGTGTGTCATAATTAATGGACGTGCAAATATAAAAGTAAAAGAAAATAACTACCTATTACAATTAAGAAAAAATCTATCAAAAATGAACTCAGCGTCTCATATCGATATCATGTTATCTCATTGCTATTCAGCTACAGAATATATTGGTTCGTCAATAAAAAGAATTATTTCATGCAACTTTGTGTTTGGTAAAAACGACTGTCTTCTTGGTTCCTAAAATAGCTGTAATTTATAAATATTCAAAGAATAAAAACCTTGTTATTTTCGATATCAACGCCTATTAGGTCACTGATGCAAAAGGACGCGCAGTGTCTCGGGGGAAATCTTTGATTAACGAAATGAAATAAGTAATGAGACCTAAAGTGGTAAATATATTGCTGTGGGACCAAGTGGTACAAGTAACGCAATATTGAAGATCAATAATAGCAGTGCAGACGAGATTGTATCATGAGAGCAGGGGGATATGTTAGGAAGGCTGAACAAGTGAAGAGATATTACCAACTACAGTTAAGTCTAAAACGCACGAATTATTTGTATAACGAGGAAATCCTTGTACAAATCCTTTTGTCCACGTCGTTAAGTCGAGTGTTGTAAAGTCTTATTTGTGTCGGCGCTACTTATCAATGCCTGACAATAAAGTTTCACAACCCATGACTGCGTTTGCGTCGCTAACTTGCTCGGTTGTAACGGTCAGTTCCATGAATGACACAACCGTGATCCTAGGTATTGGCGAATTACTCATTGGTATTCCTAAAAGCCTCCGTGAAATACTACGCATCGGCGTCATTCAATATAATAAAGTTTTAAAAGAGTTATTTATTTCAAAATTTGTTAAATATTTGGGGAAATGATACACAATTGATAACAGATAGATAGATAGATTAAAGGTGTATAAATAAATAAACAAATAACATTTTCATTTGCTCGATAGAATGGGGCATACATGGTCGGTTTTAAAAATTAAAATTACCAAAAAAAAATCTTCTTAAATAATAATAATAACTATTTTTAACCGACTTCAAAAAAAGGAGGAGGTTCTCAATTCGTCGGAATCTTTTTTTTTTTTTTTTTATTTTTTTTTTTTTTTATCTATGTATGTTCACCGATTACTCGAAGACGCGTGGACCGATTTGAAAAATTCTTTTTTTGTTTAAGAGGGTTTTGTTTCCAGATGGTCCCATTTTAATCAGGTCAGGATCTGATGATGGGATCCTGGAGAAATCGAGGGAACTCTTCAAATTTTGTATGGACACATGAAACTATTTGAGTATTATTAGAAAGAGTAATATTTTCCAAGTTGTCTTATGGTCATCAGGTCAGGATCTGATCATGGGATCTTGGTGAAATCGAGGGAACTCTTCAAATTTTGCTAGTATACTTAAAGCGAGTTGGGTATTTTTTATAGTTACTGGTGCATATGCTACCAGATACTGATTTGATGACTAAAGTCATCAAGTCAGGGTCTGATGATGGGATCTTGGTGAAATCGAGGGAACTCTTCAAATTTTGCTAGTATACTTGAAGCGAGTTGGGTATTTTTTATAGTTACTGGTGCATTTGCTAGCAGATACTGATTTGATGACTAAAGTCATCAAGTCAGGGTCTGATGATGGGATCTTGGTGAATTTGAGGTATCTCTTCAGATTTTATGAACACACCTCAAGCAATTTGGGTATTTTACAACGCCTTGTGCATTTTATTGTTTTCCACTAAAAAGTATAAAATAAAAATGGGAAATGCTTTCCAAAAAACCAACTTCAAATGCCACTACAAAGAGTGAAATAATTTTTATTTCAATTTTAGGTACCTACACCAATTCGAAGTCGGGCGATTGTCTATGACTTCGTCATTTCTTCGCACATCAAGTAAGTAAGAAGGACTATTAGGGATTGTATGAAACATTGCCCGACTTCGAATTGGTGTAGGTACCTAAAATTGAAATAAAAATTATTTCACTCTTTGTAGTGGCATTTGAAGTTGGTTTTTTGGAAAGCATTTCCCATTTTTATTCTAAATGAAAACAATGGAATATGTAAAAAATCTTATAATTCCGATTATTTAGTTTTTTATCAGATAGTGTATCTACTAAAGGTATACTTAATAATAATTCATACATGTCGGTGTCATACCTGACTGCTGATGAGGGTAACATACAGAATTACTGTGCCCTCATCGTATCTGCTAAAACATAGAATAAAACATCCGCACGAGATGACAAGACACTCAAGGACAATGTTTCATGAATTACGAATAATACGAATACATAAAACTCATGTATAATAACAACTAATGAAGTTTAAAAAAACTTGCTCTTTAATCTTTATTCATGAATGTAGTACCGTACCTACAATCTACATACTATTCTGATTGGAAAAGTTACATTTCCATTAGGGACCCACGCTACGAATATCACATTAATCCTAGTCGGAGGTACGAGTATGTAACTTCTCTGAAAAGTCCCTTATCGAAAGAGCAATTTATAACATTATAAAGAATTCTTAGAATAATAGAAATATTATAAATTTTATCTGAAATATGTTAGTTGATTAATTTAGTTTCTAATTACTTACTAGTCTTGTGATTTTTCTAATTACTTACTTTTTTAATGCATTTGCACGCCTATATGGCAAGACATGTTGAAACTCTGACTTCTATGTAATTTTTATACCTGACACATGTATGCAAATAAATTGTTTGATTGGATTTGATTTGATCTCAGGCTTATTTCTACCAAGAAAGATTTTGTATATTTTATTGAAATTAGGACAAACTCTCGACAACCTGATGAGATCATGATTTGATACAAAGCTCTAATAGAACATAATATACCTGCAAAGTGATTTTCGTAAGTAAAATAATTGTACATTGCCCAAACATAGCTGGTAACCAAAGCAACGTACCCTTAACAAAATATCGGGGCCTAACGCTGTACAACCGATGCAAACATAAACCATTTTACTGCCTACGCATAATGCAGCTCGATCGATGCAAGCAGTGCCAACGATGTGACTCCGACGATGCGATTCTGCACAGCGCAGCTGGAAACGTAATGAAATAAAATCGTTCGTTTGTTCGTTTCAGCCGACGGACGTCCACTGCTGGACAACGTATTTAGGTAATGATTTCCAGCCCGCACGGTCCGGCGCAACTTGTATCCAGCGCCTTCCCGCGACTCTCTTAATGTCGTCAGGTCTATTGGTCGGAGGTCTGCCAACACTACGCTTTCCCGTGCGGGGTCGCCATTCCTTCACTCTGGGTCCCCAACATCCGTCGGATCTACGAGATATGTGTCCCGCCCATTGCCACTTCAGCTTCGCGATACGTTGAGCTACGTCGGTGACTCTGGTTCCTCTACGGATCTCCTCATTTCTGACTTGATCACGGAGAGAAACTAGCTCTCTCCATCGCCCGCTGAGCTGAGCCTTCTTATGAGACCCATAACATGAGTAAATTTAATTAAAAACCGATTTGGGACCACATACAAAACGTAAATATTTATCAAAATCCGTTGTCCTTGTCCAAAGATCTTCATAATAAATTCACCATATTTAAATGATACCAAACCATTTGAAATGACAATGATTAATCAAAATTTTTGAATTATTTAAAGAAAATAATCCGTAAAACTATTTTTTTTTTATTATTAAAACTGCACAGGATTTAACTGCTGTAGAACATAAGGAATACACCACCACACCCCATACACCATATTTAGATGGGACCAACTAGAGACCAAACCCTTAAAAAATAATAAATAATTATTATTAAAATGGGTGAATTTATTGCAATAAAAAATCAGTAATACTGCATACGCGATTGTTTAATTTCACATTATAGGGCTAAAAATAAATAAAAACCCTTTGTTAAAATGTAATTACCTTTAATATTAATTTATCTAGGGCCGGAGGACATTTTTACTAGCGAAAGGAAATTGAAAAGAGAAAGAATAGACAAATTGATTCTACTTGACATAAAAATGTTACAGAGTACTGAAACTACAGAGATCTTATACAGAGTAGATTTGTTCAGAGGCTACGCTACAGAACATATTATTATGTCTTTGACATAAATTGCGGCGGGCAAAGAAGCCTAGCTATCTAATTACAATTGATTGACATTTTAACCTTTTACAAAATTTAAACTTACTCAATTTTGAAAACTAGTTTTACATAAAATTTTACAATAATTAAATGTCCTGCGGAACACAATAAAAGTAATTTAATAAAGCAGTTCAATGACTAAGGTGAACTACAAAGTGCATAATGTTATATTATGCTTATGTGTATTAAGTTACATTAAATTGCAATGTACTTAGTTGCTACATATTTCAATTTATGCCATGCTGTTAAACAAGTGCATGTAGTAAATTGTACCATTTGAAGATGAACTTTTATGATATTATTTATAAAAGATTCATTTTTGTTAGACAGTTATTAATTAAACCTAAGTATACTATTTATGCTAAACCTATGCTAGGTCTCGCAGTTAATAACAAACAAGGTACATGTTCATATTTTAAGTACATATTTTTATATATTAAAACTTATATCTATTGTTAGACTAAGTATACAATATATTGAGCTCTCTTGGTATCGTAAGACTGGCTTACATTTCAAAGAAATCCTATGAGAAGCTACTACTTATATTGATTCATGTGGTAGTATCATCTATTGGCAATACAACCACCTTGGAAATCGCTCTGTCATGGAGCTTACCATTGGAGGTCCGGACTTGGATCACTCTTACCTTGGAATCTGAGCCAATATATACCTTAGACACTCTACCCATAGGCCAATACAAAGGTGAAGTATTTTGATCTCTTAATAATACAATCATTCCTTCTTTAATATTAGGAAATTCTTTCATCCATTTAGTTCGGTTATTAAGGGTTGATAAATATTCACTAGACCAAGCTCGCCAGAAATGCTGTCGTGTTTGCTCACATGACCTCCATAAACGAAGCCTGTTTGTAGGAATATTTTCAAGATTTTCTTCTGGGAAAGAATTTAATGGACATCCTACTAAAAAATGACCTGGTGTTAAATATGAATAATCACTAGTATCTTGAGATAATGGCATTAAGGGTCTTGAGTTTAATATAGCCTCAATTTGACAGATTATCGTATTGAATTGTTCAAAGGTATAGTTTCTAGAGCCAGCTACCCTTTTTAGGTGATGTTTAGCTGACTTTATAGCTCTTTCATAGAGACCACCGTGGTTTGGACTATATGCAGGTATAAACTTAAAGTTAATGCCCTTCATTGATAAATAATTTTGAAATTTGTCTTGAAAATCTTTTGAATTTTGCAAATCATATAGAGCTTTCAATTGGTTATTAGCTCCTTTCAGAGTAGAAGCATTATCGCAGTATACATTTGAAGGAATAGATTTTCTCGATATGAATCGCTTGAAGGCCGCTAAGAAGGCTTCAGTGGATAGATCCGAAACTACTTCCATGTGTACAGCCTTTGTGGCCATGCAAACAAACATAACAACATAACCTTTTGTGGTGGTGGCACGCCGCAAAGTTGAAACTTTTATGCTAAAAGGACCGCAATAATCTAATCCAACATTTTGGAATACTCTGCCAGGAGTGACTCTATCTTTGGGTAATGAACCCATTAATTGTTTGGCACCTTCGGCCTTATATCTTTGACAAATAACACATTTGTTGATGACACTTTTAATTTCTCTAGTTGAATTAATTAAATGATATCTCTGTGATAAACTACTAGAGACCAATTTTAATCCAGCATGAAGTAATGTTAAGTGTTCATTTTTGATAATAAGTCTTGTTATATGAGTTTTACTAGGTAATATTATAGGAAATTTCTTTGCAAAAGAGAGTGAAGAATTTTGTAACCTTCCACCTACTCTCAACAGACCATCTTTGTCTAAAAACGGATGTAAGGACTTAATGTTGGAAGTTACACATTTCCCCTTTTGCAAACTCATCATTTCATCACGGAAGTGAATGAGTTGCAGACCTTTGATAATAATATTTAACGAATTCTTCATTTCAGTTGCAGAGACATGACCTGTATTTATCGAAATTTTTCTAAGTTTGTGGATGAATCTCAACATATAACAGACTATGCGCTGTAATTTGTACAAATTTGAGTAATTAGTATAGATAGGTAACATATTATCATCACTGTTTTCAACTTTGGAGCAAATATTTAAATCAATCTTTTCACAATTTTGCTTTAATGGAATTTCAATTATTGATAAATATAAATTATAAGGACTCTTATTTTGTAAATAATCTGGCCCATGCCACCATAATTTGTTTGCATGAATGGAATTAGCATCGGAACCCCTTGACAAGATATCTGCCGGATTTAATAAGCCAGGTGTGTGAAACCATTTCATGATAGAAGTCAGCTTATTAATTTCTTTCACTCTGTTTCCAATATAGGCTGGAAGTTTAATTGGAGCTGAATTTAACCATCCTAAGACAATATTGGAGTCAGTAAATAAACTGATGTTTTTAATATCTGGCAATACAGAGGAAACCTTATTCATCAAGCTACTAAGTAGCAGAGCTCCATTTAATTCAAGTTTTGGAATGGTTAATTTTGAATTCAAAGGTGCTATTCTTGACTTTGAACAAAACAAATAAATATGATATTGACCACCGACCTTGACTTTAATATAGATGCAACAACCAAATGCAACAGTACTCAAGTCACAATAACCTATTAGTTCAGATTCCTCACATCCAGATAATTGTACATTGCGCGGAATTGACAGCTCCTTCATGTTTGATAGTTCCGTTTGAAATGCTTGCCAAATTTCAGCTAAATCACTGGGTAAAGGAGAATCCCAGGCTAAGTTACGCTGCCAAATTTGCTGCAATATCAATTTAGCCTTAACTACAATTGGAGCTGCAAATCCGAGCGGGTCAAAGAATCTACTAATGGAGCTTAAAACACTTCTTTTGGTAGGTATTTTAGGAGAATCGACAGTGCTTCCACTGACTTTGAATGCGTCATCCCTAGTGTCAAATGAGAGACCCAGCGTTTTTACTATCAAAGACTCCTGATCTAGATCCCGCTGTGAAAAACCAAGTTTTTCTTGAGGTATATCTGAAATTAAATCTGAGCTGTTAGAGCACCATTTGTGTAACTGAAAGTTGCCACATTTTAAAAGTTCTATAAGCTCTCCTTTTAATTCAAGGGCTTCTTGCATGGTGGAAGCCCCGCACAGAATATCATCAACATAGGAATTTTGCAATATAGCTTTACTAGCAAGTGGGAATTTATGTTCAAATCTTAATGCTAGTTCTACTAAGCACCTTGTGGCTAGATAAGCAGAACTTTTTAAGCCATATGTTATGGTTTGTAGTTGTAAACATTGGATAGGTTGATTTGGGTTTTCCCTCCAGATAATATTTTGCAGTACTCTATGTTCTGGATAAATTAGTATACATCTGTACATATGGCGTATATCACACATTAATACAATGTTGTAAGTGCGAAACTGCAACAATATGTCAAATAATTGTTTTTGGACGACAGGCCCATTGCATAACATGTCATTTAGGCTATGACTGTTTACATTATTATTATTTTTATTTTGAAGCTTAGCAGTTCCATCAAAAACGCAACGGATTTTATCCTTACGAACTATGCCATGATGAGACAAAAAATAAAGAGGCTGGTCTGCATCATCTTGGAGATGAATAGGTATTACCTTGGCATGACCTAACCGTATGTACTCATTAATAAAATCTTTGTACATAGTGAAATATAATGGATCTTTTTGGAAACGCTTCTCTAAGTTGTAAAATCGCTGCAATGCAATTGAAAATGAATCAGCAGTATTTATTTCATTTAAACTCACCTTGAGGGGATATTTAACAGAAAATATATTTTCTTCTAATTTTACTGATTCTTTAAAAATAGTCTCACTATACTCATTTTCTGGTAAATTCTCAGGATATATTTCTGGCACTTTTTCAGTATCCCAGAATCGCTTCACAACAGAATCCAGATCAGAGTCACTGACAGCATGCAAGGAGACATTGAAGTTGTTAGAAAGAGAAGGAAAAGAGTCACCTGAGATGACGTATCCAAACCTTGTGTTTAGCAGTATGGGGTCAGAAGGGGCTCCTTCTATTTTCCCATTTAGCAGAATGCGAAAGAAGATGTTGACTCCAAGTAGTAGGTCGATATCACCTGGAATGTTAAAGTTTGGATCGGCCAAAGGAACAGAATGAAGGTTAAGATTGTTAAGATTAAATTGTTTTTGGGGGAGAGGTTGAGATATTTTATTTATTATGGAACAAGTTACTCTGCAGGTGTAATTTTGTGTCATTGAGTGAAGTGTTAAGTTTACAGCCTTTTGAGTCACATTAATGTTGTTGCCTATGGTAGCTATATTATTTTGTAGGTCAAACTGTGGCAAACCTAATCTGTCAGCAAGACCAGATGTGCAGAACGAGCTCTGGCTTCCAGAGTCCAGTATCCCACGGGCAACAATGAGATCTCCATTTGAGTTAGTTACTAGCACTCTGACAGTTGGCAGTAGTACCTTATTAGCTAACGGCTTTTGTGTATGTAAAGTTACCTCCTGACTAGAGCCAGCATTATTCATCTCTGAAGACTTCATCTGTGAATCTTTATTACATAGTAAAGAGCTGTGTTTTGAATCCTTGCAACTCCTACAGTGTAGACGCATATATAATCGACACCTGTTTTTATGTTTATTTAAACAAAATCTGCAGAGTTGGTTATTATTGACATGTTCCAGCCTTTTTTCTAGTGATAATAAGTTAAATTTGGGGCATTTGAACAATTTATGAAACTGGTTGTTGCCGCATAACTGGCATGGTTTACTCTGATTAACTGGGTGTTCAACGCTCGCTAAATTGACTGATTTTGACTTGGGTTTGTCAACATTATGCGAGGAGGTAGCCTCCATCGAAGCAGCCCTTTTGGAAACAAACTCTAGTAAGCTATCCAATGTAGCCACCTGTGTTGTGTCATGCTCGGCGTGAAATAATCTAACTGTCAATGGATCAAGTTTTCTAATTAGGATGCAGACTAGCAACGAACCCCATTGGTCAACAGGTTGATTTAAGTTTTGTAAAGCCGAAGTATGTTGCCGAATGCGACTCACCATGTCCCTTAGCATAGGGGCCGTCCCCCGTTGAATGTTGGGCAAGTCCAACAAGGTATTGATATGGCTGTAAATCAGTAAAGAGATATTATCATACCTTTTGTTAAGAAGACCTATAGCCGATTTGTAGGAATCATTGCACACCGGCAAACCTTCAATGAGTTGAAGTGGTTCAGATGCTAATAAACTTTTTAAATAATAGAATTTTTCCACATTTGAAAGCTTAGTGTCTTTATCTATGACTGCCGTGAATAAATCTATAAACTGTTTGTAGGTGCTAACATCCTTGCCATCAAACACTTTTATATTTATAGGTGGGAGATTAACACGCTGTTTACACAATGAAGCACTGTGACACGGATCTTCCTGTTGCACTGCACGTTTCAGCTTTCGAAGTTTAGAACACAAGGCTAAGTACCTCTCTTCGATAAGCGAAGTCTCGTCGTCCTCCTCCCCGCCGCCCAGGCAGAGAATGTCCAGTTGTACTTGTTGAAAGCGTTGAAAGTTGCTATTGAGGTTTTGTTCCCGTACCTCTATGTCGCTTATTTCATAATTCCTTTCCTGGCTGAGGTATGCTTCTAATCTTGTTATGGCGCCTTTGCACTGACCTCGTGCGTTGCGCAGTCGTTTGATGTCGTCAATTGGCATGATGATTCCCTGGCGGCGGCAAATTAGTGGTTGGCCTTTTAATTTTTGTCCTCCTCCCCTTTTTTATGATGATTTCGAGTCCTCCGGCCCTTTACTTTGGTAATTTAATTTTGATTAGTAGTTAAAATGGCGCGTGCGGCGTGGACGAATTTTTCACACTTACGCACACTTGTTTGGGAGAATTTAGCTGTGTTTCGGCACCAATGTTTAATTTCACATTATAGGGCTAAAAATAAATAAAAACCCTTTGTTAAAATGTAATTACCTTTAATATTAATTTATCTAGGGCCGGAGGACATTTTTACTAGCGAAAGGAAATTGAAAAGAGAAAGAATAGACAAATTGATTCTACTTGACATAAAAATGTTACAGAGTACTGAAACTACAGAGATCTTATACAGAGTAGATTTGTTCAGAGGCTACGCTACAGAACATATTATTATGTCTTTGACAGCGATTAATTTTCCGTTTTGGACCATAACTAAGGAAATTCGTCGTCTTTCTCCGAAGATCTTTTTCCAAGTTTCACCACATTTAAATGAGACCAACATTGTCTATTAAGACACGAAAACCCTTTCAAGTAACAAAGCATTATCAAAATTGATGAGTTCGAATTCACGAAGTTATTTACGGACGAATACCGTTGAAACGGTACAACTTACAAATCTCTTACTTCTTTTGTTTTAAAAATTCAGTAAATAAAATACTAGCCATAATGATACGAGAATTAATATGTGCCAGGTTCTACATGCCATGTTTTGTGTGATGTGTCAAACGGCACCAATAACAATGGTTTTATTTAACAGCTTATAAATTTAAGCAATTTTATTGGTTAAGGCTCGGTTGCTTGACTTGACTTTAACCAAAACGTTATAGTTAAATATGGCGGTCTGACTCTTATGTCTTTCGAAAGACCGCCATATTTAACTATAACGTTTCGGTTAAAGTCAAGTCAAGCAACCGAGAGCTTGACTTGACTTTAACCAAAACGCTATAGTTAAATATGGTTGTCTGACTCTTATGTCTTTCGAAATAAGAGTCAGGCCGCCATATTTAACTATAACGTTTCGGTTAAAGTCAAGTCAAGCAACCGAGCCTAAGTCTGACATAAAACATAGCTTATGATTAGCTACGTAACTCATCTCTGGTGGACAAGCACATTTTACGGTAGCGATGCTATGCACGCTATGATGACTGCATTGACAAATGTTAACCTGTCTGTTACTATTGCTACACATCTTATCTATCAAAGGGACTTTAAACTGAACCTCAAGGTATGAATCATTTTATTTATATAATATCTAGTTTACCAGTGCCGCCTGAACAATGGGACATAATATATTATAATCACACAGGTTCTGCAAACGACATCTTTCTATATACAAAAAGCGCTCTAGAATGCGATGGTAGACCAAGAGTTTATACTCTTTTACTTTAGTCACTAATAATAATAGTAATTTTTCAAATTAAAAATAAGAAATGTTTGAAAAATCTTTACTGCTGCGATTTCATGAAAAATAGAATGTTCGGTATTACAAGTTTTTTGTTGTTGTGTGATTATCTTAGCAAAAACTCGAATTAAAAATTTATATTTAAAAACTACTCAGTGACTACACTCACTTTGAAAACTAACATAAACCTACTATTCACTCACGGATTCTTACCTTCCATTTCTTTGTGTCTAATAAAGAATTTTGACGACCGAATGGTGTAGCGGTAGCGAATCTGCGTCGAATGTCGTGGGATCCCAAAACTGATAAATGTTTGTGTGATGAGTATGAATGTTTTCTAGTGTCTGGGTGTTTTTCAATCTTTCTATCATCTATCTATATACATAAAAATGAATTGCTGTTCGTTAGTCTCGCTAAAACTCGAGAACGGCTGAACGGATTTATCTTATCTTGGTTTTCAAATGTTCGTGGAGGTCTAGGGAAGGTTTAACAGTTGATAAAAATCCGAATAATTTCCGGGAAACCCCTCAAAACAGCCCTTTTCTATTTCCCATACAAACGTTTTATAACTAAAACGTAGAATCAAAAAAACTGCCACATTAAAAATATTTTTGACAGGACGAAGTGTGTCGGGTCCGCTAGTCTTAATATATATAAATCTCGTGTCACAATGTTTGTCCTCAATGGACTCCTAAACCACTTAACCGATTTTAATAAAATTCGCACACAGGGTGCAGTTTGCTCTTACTTAAAAGATAGGATAGCTTAAATCTCAATTTATCTATTTTTTTTATATCCTTAAGGGCAAAATAACGTTTGTCAGGTCAGCTAGTCTTAATATATATAAATCTCGTGTCACAATGTTTGTCCTCAATGGACTCCTAAACCACTTAACCGATTATAATAAAATTCGCACACCATGTGCAGTTCGATCCAACTTGAGAGATAGGATAGTTTAAATCTCAATTTATCTATTTTTTATTACCCCTAAGGGCAAAACAACGTTTGCCAGGTCAGCTAGTATATTATATTTATGTATATTATACTATATATAGCTCAATTACCACTGACTGACTGATTGACATAATTGTTCTCCCAGAAAGAGACAGAAAACGATATGATGATGTACGGGAGATGTGTTCGGGTGCGGGAGTCGACTAGGGAAAAATTATGACATTTCAGAAAAACAAGATGGCGGCCGACGTGACTTTCGTAACCCTTTTGTTTTCCAACCGATTTCATTCAAAATTGCAGTTTCTTGAGGCAATGAGTAAATGGTTTTTAGAAAAATTTGAAAAATTTTGAAAAACAAGATGGCGGCCGAGCTGCGGTGTTTTAAAATTTTTCATTTTTCGACCCCAAACCGCGGCGCCACCGATCCTAAACGGGATGGTTGAGAATGTCAATTTTTGCTTGTTTCGCCCACAATTATCCTGAATTTTGACAAAACGGGAGTAATTTTTAAAAATCCAAGATGGCGGCTGTTCTGGAGGCCAATCAGTGTGAGGTACGAAAAAACGCAATTTTAAAATTAAATTTTCACACACTTGGCAACATCGGAGCGTTTCGACTTCTATCGGGCGATTGTACGTATGGACTCGAAGTATTGATTGGGGAAGAAAAAATTACCCCATTTCTCGGGAAATTTCTAGATTTTCCCCAAAAAGTAAAAAATCGAAATACGGACTTTTTGCAAAATCCGAGTATAAGCGATCACGTGTCTTACTCGTAGAAATGACATTTTGGTATTTTTGTCGCCGAGGACTGGCAACACTGGAATCTATCAAAGTAAAAGTGATTTTCGACATGGTCACTTTTCAGGGGCTATCGTGTCGCCTGGGTGCGAGCGAGATGAAAAATTGAAACGTCATCGGGAGCGGTATATCCTGTAGTTACTAGGAAAAATACGAAACGATGTAAAATATTTCTGTGAACTGAGTTGGCGACCATTTTGTATTTTTTTCTGTTTTTGAAAATTTTGATCGTGTTTTTGAGGGACTTGGCAACATTTCGGAAAGTCGACATGTATTAACCGATTGTGTAACTCGACTGGCAGTATCGAGATATATAAGCAGTGTTGCCACATTTGGGGTAGTTTTCGAGATTTTCCCCAAAATGTCCTCCTGTAAAATTTTGTATGAACTATTTTTATTTCACTTATGGCTTCGTATAGAAGTCAAAAAATGACTCGGTGAAAAATATGGAGAGAGCTGATGATTGAGGATTTCGGAGACGGGTGAAGGGCTCAGCCAGGGTATTGAAGATAGGTAGGGGGTGCTGGACCAAATGTCATTCAAAACCTCGTGCAGTTGCCAATGAGCAGAAAAAAATTCAAAATGGCGAAAAAAAGATGGCCGCCATACAAACTTCGTCGGTGTCTATCTCCGAAAGTATAAAAGATGGAAAAGTAGTTTCTTTGCGAAATATGATCAGGAAGAGGAGGTATATCTATTGAAAGAAAAAAATATTCAAAATGGCGGATTTTTTTTTCATACTAAATTGTATGGCGATTGGGAGCTATAGAAAATTGACATTGTTCTCCTAGAAACAGACATAAAACGATAAAATGATGTATGGGAGACGTGTTTAAGTACGGGAGTAGAATAGAAAAAAATTATGCCATTTCAGAAAAACAAGATGGCGGCCAACGTGACTTTCGTAACTCTTTTGTTTTTCAACCGATTTCGTTCAAACTCGCGGTACTCGAGGAAATGAGTAAATGGTTTTTAGAAAAAGAAGAAAAATTTTTGAAATACAAGATGGCGGCCGAGCTGCGGTGTTTTAAAATTTTTCATTTTTCGACCCCAAACCGCGGCGCCACCGATGCTAAACGGGATGGTTGAGAATGTCAATTTTTTCTTGTTTAGCCCACAATTATCCTGAATTTTGACAAAACGGGAGTAATTTTTAAAAATCCAAGATGGCGGCTGTTCTGGAGGCCAATCAGTGTGAGGTATGAAAAATCGCAATTTTGAAACTCAAATTTCTCACAGTTGGCAGCATCGGAGCGTTTCGACATCTTTGGGGCGATTGTACGTATGGACTCGAAGTGTTGAGTGGGGCAGAAAAAATTACCCCATTTCTCGGGAAATTTCTAGATTTTCCCCAAAAAGTAAAAAATCGAAATACGGACTTTCCGCGAATTCCGAGTATGAGCGATCACGTGTCTTACTCGTAGAAATGACATTTGAGTATTTTTGTCGCCGAGGACTGGCAACACTGGAATCTATCAAAGTAAAAGTGATTTTTGACATGGTCACTTTTCAGGGGCTATCGTGTCGCCTGGGTGCGAGCGAGATGAAAAATTGAAAGGTCATCAGGTGCGCTATATCCTGTAGTTACTGGGAAAAATACGAAACCTTGTAAAATATTTCTGTGAATTGAGGTGGCGGCCATTTTGTATTTTTTTGCTGTTTTTGAAAATTTTGATCGTGTTTTTGAGGCACTTGGCCACATTTCGGAAAGTCGACATGTATCACCCGATTGTGTAACTCAACGGGTAGTATCGAAATATATAAGCAGTGTTGCCACATTTGGGTTAATTTTCGAGATTTTCCCCAAAATGTCCTCCTGTAAAATTTTGTATGAACATTTTTTTTTCACCTATGGCTTTGTATAGATGTCAAGAAATGACTCAGTGAAAAATATGGAGGGAGCTGATGGTTGAGGATTTCGGAGACGGGTGAAAAGCACGGGCAAGGTATTAAAGATAAGTGGGGGGTGCTTCACCAAATGTTATTCGAAACCTCGTGCAATTGCCATTGGGCTGAAAAAATTTCAAAATGGCGAAAAAAGATGGCCGCCATACAAATTTCGTCGGTGTCTACCACAGAAAGTATGAAAGATAGAAAAGTGGTTTCATAGCAAAAGATGACCAGGACGAAGAGTTATATTTATTGAAAGAAAAAAAATTCAAAATGGCGGAAATTTTTTTTCATACTAAATTGTATGGCGATTTGGAGCTATAAGAAAATTGGCATTGTTCTTCTAGAAACAGACATAAAACGAAACAATGATGTAAGGGAGATGTGTTTATGGGCAGGAGTAGAGTAGGGGAAAATTATGACATTTCAGAAAAACAAGATGGCGGCCAACGTGACTTTCGTAACTCTTTTGTTTTCCAACCGATTTTGTTCAAAGTTCCAGTCCTCGAGGAAATGAGCAAATGGTTTTTAAGAAAATTGGAAAAATTTAGAAAAACAAGATGGCGGCCGAGCTGTGGCGTTTTAAAATTTTTCATTTTTGGACCCCAAACCGCGGCGCCACTGATCCTAAACGGGGTACTCGAGGATGATAATTTTTTATTGTTTCGCCCACAATTATCCTGAATTTTGACAAAACGGAAAATTTTTTTCAAAATCCAAGATGGCGGCTGTTCTGGCGGCCAATCAGTGTGGGGTACGAAAAAACGCAATTTTAAAATTCAATTTTCACACACTTTGCAACATCTGAGCGTTTCGACTTCTATGGGGCGATTGTTTGTATAGACTAGAAGTTTTGAGTGGGGGAAAAAAATTACCCCATTTCTCGGGAAATTTCGAGATTTTTCCCAAAAAGTAAATAAAAATGGGAAATGCTTTCCAAAAAACCAACTTCAAATGCCACTACAAAGAGTGAAATAATTTTTATTTCAATTTTAGGTACCTACACCAATTCGAAGTCGGGCGATTGTCTATGACTTCTATGACGGGCAATGTTTCATACAATCCCTAATATAGTCCTTCTTACTTACTTCATGTGCGAAGAAATGACGAAGTCATAGACAATCGCCCGACTTCGAATTGGTGTAGGTACCTAAAATTTAAATAAAAATTATTTCACTCTTTGTAGTGGCATTTAAAGTGGTTTTTTGGAAAGCATTTCCCATTTTTATTTTTTACTTTTTAGTGGAAAACAATAAAATGCACAAGGCGTTGTAAAAATACCCAAATCGCTTGAGGTGTGTTCATAAAATCTGAAGAGATCCCTCAATTTTACCAAGATCCCATCATCAGACCCTGACTTGATGACCTGACATCAAATCAGTATCTGCTAGCAAATGCACCAGTAACTATAAAAAATACCCAACTCGCTTCAAGTATACTAGCAAAATTTAAAGAGTTCCCTCGATTTCACCAAGATCCCATCATCAGACCCTGACTTGATGACTTTAGTCATCAAATCCGTATCTGCTAGCATATGCACCAGTAACTATAAAAAATATCCAACTCGCTTTAAGTATACTAGCAAAATTTGAAGAGTTCCCTCGATTTCACCAAGATCCCATGATCAGATCCTGACCTGATGACCATAGGACAACTTGGAAAATATTACTCTTTCTAATAATACTCAAATAGTTTCATGTGTCCATATAAAATTTGAAGAGTTCCCTCGATTTCTCCAGGATCCCATCATCAGATCCTGACCTGATTAAAATGGGACCATCTGGAAACAAAACCCTCTTTAACAAAAAAATAATTTTTCAAATCGGTCCACGCGTCTTCGAGTAATCGGGGAACATACATAGAAAAAAAAAAAAAGATTCCGACGAATTGAGAACCTCCTCCTTTTTTTGAAGTCGGTTAAAAATCGAAATACGCACTTTTTGCGAAATCCGAGTATGAGCGACCACGTGTCTTACTCGTACAAATGACATTTGAGTATTTTTGTTGCCGAGGACTGGCAACACTGGAATCTATCAAAGTAAAAGTGATTTTGGACATGGTCACATTTCAGGGGCTATCGTGTCGCCTGGGTGCGAGCGAGATAAAAAATTGAAACGTCATCAGGAGCGGTATATGCTGCAGTTACTGGGAAAAATACGTAACTATGTAAAATATTTCTGTGAACTCAGGTGGCGGCCATTTTGTATTTTTTTCTGTTTTTTGAAAATTTTGATCGTGTTTTGAGGCACTTGGCAACATTTCGGAAAGTCGACATGTATGGACCGATTGTGTAACTCGACGGGCAGTATCGAAATATAAAGGGAGTATTGCCAGATTTGGGGTAATTTTCGAGTTGTTCCCCAAAATGTCCTCCTGTAAAATTTTGTATGAACATTTTTTTCTCACTTAAGGCTTTGTATAGAAGTCAAAAAAATGACTCAGTGAAAATATGGAGAGAGCTGATGATTGAAGATTTCGGAGACGGGTGAAGAGCACAGCCAAGGTATTGAAGATAGGTGGGGGGTGCTCGACCAAATGTCATTCGAAACCTCGTGCAATTGCCAGTGAGCTAAAAAAAAATTCAAAAAAGCGAAAAAAAGATGGCCGCCATACAAATTCCGTCGGTGTCTATCTCAGAAAGTATGAATGATAGAAAAGTGGTTTCTTTGCAAAAGATGATCAGGACGAAGAGGTTTATTTATTGAAAAGAAAAAAAATTAAAATGGCGGAATATTTTATTTTCATACTAAATTGTATGGCGATTAGGAGCTATAAGAAAATTGAGATTTTGGTCCTGTAAAGAGACATAAAACGATACAATGATGTATAGCAAATGTGTTTGAGGGCAAAATAGGAAAAGGGAAAAATTATGACATTTCAGAAAAACAAGATGGCGGCCGACGTGACTTTCGTAACTCTTTTGTTTTCCAACCGATTTCGTTCAAACTCGCGGTTCTCGAGGAAATGAGTAAATTTGTTTATAGAAAAAATGCAAAAAATTGGAAAAACAAGATGGCGGCTGAGTTATAGTGTTTTCAAAGTTTTCATTGTTCTACCTTAAACCGGGACCATTTAATTCAAATTTGTCACAGTTGACAACATTGGAACGTTTTCACTTCTATGGGATGATCGTACATCTAGACTCGGTTGTAGATTGGGGAAAAAATTACCCCATTTTTCGGGAAAAATCGAAATACGCACTTTTTGCAAAATCCGAGTATGAGCGACCACGGAAACTGCTCCAAGCAGTTACGCGGTCCGCTTTAGCGGGCCGCGCCCCCACGCGAAAAACTAGTTAATATATATATAGCTGCTTGTGCTGATTGGCCACTGACTGATTGATCACCTCTCCTGAACAATTTTGTATGAAAAAATTTTTTTTCAAGCATCATGTCGTATAGAAAGGAAAAAATCATTAAGAACAAAAATATGGAGAGAGCTGATGATTGAGGATTTCGAAGACGGATGAAGAGCACAGCCAAAGGTATTGGAGATAGGTGGGGGGTGCTCGACCAAATGTCATTTGAAATGTCATCCAACTGCCAGTGAGCTGAAAAAAAATTCAAAATGGCGGATTTAAAATGGCCGCCTTTTGAATTTCGTCGATTTCTCGGAAAGTATAAAAGATGGAAAAACGGTTTCTTGACAAGAACTGATCAGGATCCAAAGGTCTATTTGATGGATTGAAAAAAAATCCAAAATGGCGGAATTTTTTTTTTCATAGAAAATGTATGAGGAATATTGAAGAGACCACAAGTTGTAAAACATGAAGTGCTTTGATGCGGTTTTTGGAAGACTACAAGAGAAAAATATGGAATGAGGTGATGATTGAGGATTTTAAAGACAGTCAAGGAGCATGGACAAGGTATTATAGTTAGGTGGGGACTGCTGAAACAAAAAATACTCGGAACTTCACGCAATTGGCAGTGAGCTGAAAAAAAAACAAAATGGCGGATTCAAGATGGCCGCCATACAAATTTCGTATTGTTTTATCTCGGAAAGTAAAAAAGATAAGAGAGAGGTTTCCAAACAAGAGCTGATCAGGAGCTCAAGTTCTACGGGATCCATGGAAAATAATTCACTGTGGCGGAATTTATTTTTACATGGAAAATGTACATACTATGAAAAGAGACAGTGATCTAGGATTTGTATGATGACTGAGGAGCACGGTCATGGTTTTAAAGATAGTTAAGGGCTGTTCGTACAAAAACACGCTGAACCTCATCCGATGAGGTTCAGCGTATTTTTTGTTCGAACTGACCTTAACTATCTTTAAAACCATGACAGTGCTCCTTGGTAATTTTTTCAGCTCACTGCCAATCGGATTTCAATGGGCGATGGATATGACGGCGATACCTTTATGGGCGGGAAGACAACACGCGGGCCACATGTGGCCCGCGCCCCCACGCGCCCCTACTAGTTACTATATATATAGCTACTCGTGCTGATTCACTGACTGACTGACTCACTGATTGATCACCTCTCCTGAATAATTTTGTATGAAAATTTTTTTTTTCACGGATGGGGTCGTATATAAGAATTCATTCGGAGGAAAAATACGGAGAGAGCTGATGATTGAGGATTTCGAAGACGAGTGAAGAGCACGGGGAGGGTATTGCAGATAGGTGGGGGTGCTCGACCAAATGTCATTCAAAACGTCATGCAATTGCCAGTGAGTTGAAAAAAATTTCAAAATGGCGGATTCAAAATGGCCGCCATTCGTATTTCGCCGATATCTCGGAAAGTATAAAAGATGGAAGAATGGTTTCTTGACAAGAGCTGATCAAGACTCGAAGATCTATTAGATGGATAGAAAAAAAAATCAAAATGGCCGAATTTTTTTTTCCATAGAAAATGTGTGGCGGATATTGAAGAGACTAAAAGTTTGAAGGCAAATAGGGGGAAGACGGCACGCGGGCCACGTGTGGCCCGCGCCCCCACGCGCCCTACTAGTTAATATATATGTATATTCATCAGTTATCATTCATTCATTCATTACAGTACCCATAACACAAGCTGTCGCTTACTTTGGGGCTAGATTGCGATGTGAGTAATGTCCTGATATTTATTAAGTATTTATTGATATCAATATACGATGCCAATGTATCTTTAAGTGACAATTCGCCAATATAACGCCATGTAATCATACTCGTAGGACATCCTAAGCAAAACAGCAAAGCTAGGAAAAGTAATTGAATAAAATCAACATTATTACCTACTAGTCAGACCAGTTTTGAAGTTAGACTATGCGGCACGATCCACTTATTTCATGAGGTAACTATTCAAGATAAATCTAGACAATAGCCAAAATAAAGGTTTTAGACTTCAAACTACATACGAGTAGTTACTCTAAAAGATTCATCATAATTATAGTTTAACAAAGTTCTAGATTATCACCGAACCCTTTCGTAACCTTATATACCTATCTTCATCTTTGATATTTAAATGAGACCAAAATTATACCCTGTCCATTCATTTATTTTCTTTTCAACATGCGACAGATAGGTATAGCAATAGCGAGGGGCCAGAGAGATGGTCTCTCTGAGGTCTCTCTCTGGTCGCTATACGTTTGCCTCATATATTATGTCAACAAAAATAAAGTAAACGAATGGTATAATAACGCAAAATACTATAAATATTAATAATTATAATAATTAAGTTAAAAAATCGGATAATTGAAGAAATTTTCTACGAACGATCATACACCGCAAGTACACCAAATAAGACCAACTAGACACCAATTCGTTTCAAATAAAAAATAAAACCGATCAAGTGCGTGTTGGACTCTCGCACCGAGGGTTCTGTACAACTTTAGAAAAAGAAAAACCATAAGAATCACTTTTCTTACCGAACCGCAAACTTAACTTTGTTTTTAGGTTATTTGTTATGTTATGTCCATAACATAACATCGTTGAAAAGTAACGTTTACAAAATAACAGTAGGATTGAAAGTCGGGAGAAAAGGACATAACTGAAAGATAGAAAAGATAAAGTAGACATGTAAGAGAATGCAATCACTACAAACATGTTAGTTTAGTTTGAGTTCCTAGCCAATAATATAATTCACTCACCTTAAAAGCATCTAAGACGAAAAACAGTAAATGCAACATCTACATCGGTTTGTTATCATTTTCTATAAATCTACACAAGGTATTTTAGGGTTCCGTACCCGAAGGGTAAAAAAGGAGCCTTTTAAGGCGACTATATCCCAGCACTTTAGGTATTTGTCGCACAGTCAGACCCGCTCTGCGATACCTAGCGACCATTGCCGTGAGCCGAGAAGTTAGAATGAACTCCGTGAACCTATTCATAAATATTTGCGTCACAGTACTGTGCAGTAGTGTACTGTTACAGTTGGACTATTTGTCATTATAATTCGCTTCACGAAATATATGCTGGAAGTTGCGTTTTTTACGTATATTTTGACTTTTTTATGGTAATCGATAATATCAACCGAGGTATTTATTTATAATAATTATGTATTACTAAAGTAGCAGGATTTGTAGAAATTTTTCTTGTACATATTAGGGAAATGAAGAGTTTTATATTTTTTTTTAATCTTCTTTGCTACCGTCCGCATCTTTCTTTTCACAGTAGTAGTTTTGACACATTCTGTGATCACCATAAGAGTGCGGCATTGAGTTTAACAATATCGTTGTGCAGAACTGATATGGCAACGTTTTTAGGGTTCCCAGATATTTTGTGATATCTATACTAATATAATAAAAAGGTAGCGTAACGATGTTTGTGAGTTTGTGACGTTGTAAGGGGTAATCTCTGGATCTACTGAACCGATTTTCAAAATTCTTTCACCAATACATTATCGTGGAGTGTCATAGGCTATAATAATTTCCAAAATTAACTATGCATTGTTACTAAAACTTGAATAATGTAATCCAAGTCGCAAAAAAATTGCTTTCATCGCGTACGCTGCGATTGAGGATAGAACAAAACAAAATCAAAATCATCAAATCAGTATCAGAGTGAATAGGCATCTTCTAGGTAAGCGCGCTCCATCTTCGACCACATCGACACTTTCCATCAGGTGAGATTGTGGTCAAGCGTAAACCTATAAAGTATATAAAAAAAAAAAAGTATCAAAATCTGCAAAAAAGTCCGCAATAGCATATGCCTATCTCCTATGGGTAACTCGCAATAACTGCTTTTACTTTAAAATTGTGGATTAAAAATAAATAATTTTTGTGAAGCTTATTTAGCCCATATGGTATTAATTTATATCTTTGTATTTTTATGCCCGATAGTTTTTGATTTATTGAGCAAACTGTCGAAAAACATACCAGCCCCCCCCCCCCCTTATCTCCGAAGTTTATCAATCGAAAAATCTAAAATAATTATGATCAATAGAAATTAACGTATATTTTACAGGAAAAATAAAATCAACTCTCTAACTGTTATACTTTTTTTGATAATAGCAATAAACCGCCGAAAACAAAGTTAGGTTTGCGGTTCGCCAACAAAAGTACCTAGGTACATGTAAATTATACTCGTAAATTCTTGAACAAAAGTGATTCTTTTAATGTTTTACTTCTTTTATAGTATGGAAGCGGTGCGCGAGTCCGACTCGCACTTGGCCGCTTTTTTTTTAATTTTTTAATTACTTATTTTTATTTTATGTTTTTTACTGATGGTCAGCAGTTAGGTGAAGGTATTTTCTGTTACTACTCTCCAATACCTTCATTTTGATACCCATATTATGATAGTTGAAGAAAAAAATTTTTTTCCACTTTTGAAAATGGCGCCTCACATCCGCCATATTGATTTTTCCAAAAAAATATAGTCTTTGTTACTCGGGAGGATCCAAGGATTCTAACGATACCCCATATATCCAAATCTGTTCAGCCGTTCAGAAGTTATGGAGGAATAAAGAAACATCACATACATACATACATACATACGTACATACATACATACATACATACATACATACATACATACATACACACATACATACGTACATACATACATACATACATGAACCCTAAAAACATTACACTCCTTTTTTTGGGCAGTCGTGTAACAGTATTTAAACTGTGGTTACGCGTGATGGTATTTGCACGTGGTGGAATTTACACTACCTACCATAATTTTCTTAGTTCGTATCAGAGTTTCTTCGGAGCTTTTGAGGACTAGGTATTTTGATAAACTCAAGAAACACTTACTATATAATTTTTTTAAATTCTCCTTCGCTTCCTGTCAGATAGTTTTTTTTTCCAGCGCATTTAAAAAATAAATAATTTTAGCGCGAAAGGAGCGTGAGTCGTGAAAACTTGCGCAGGTCCGTCTCGTATGGAGGCTCGTGAGCTACTGAGTACATCGTTTATTCGATGCGTTAGACCATTTTATGACTTCTGTTAGGCGAAATTTTGCAGCAATTTTTTTATTTAATATCTGTCTGCTCAATGGATAGGCAATACAATGAGCTTACTTTACGTATAATTTTTATGAAATTTAGTCTCAAGCTTTGGAAATACCATTAAAAAAATGAACAAAAACGACCTGTTTTCAAAAATTTTTATGATCGAGGCAAGTTTAACTTATCGTGTTTTCATGAGGCCATTATAGAGATAAAGCATGTATCTTTAATATGTATTTTTAACAGTGAAAAAAAAACAATTTTTTCATGACTTTGAATTGCTTTGAAAAGTGGCGTAGTCGCTAAAAACCGGGATAATGGGCCGTTAACGGAGACTTCGTTGTCCGTCCGTCCGTGACCAGGCTGTATCACTGGAACCGTGATAGCTACAGACTTGAAATTTTCACATAATATGATGAATTTCTGTTGCCGCTATAACAACAAATACTGAAAAGTAGTATAAAAAAAATATATTTAAGGGGGCTTCCATACAACAAACGTATTTTTTTTGCTCGTTTTGCTCCATATTCTTAAATTTCTAATATATAATATTACTAACGGTAAAAGCTAGACGCTTCAAATGTTCACAGAATATTTAATTATATCATTACTTTAACAAGTGGAAAATTAAAAAATTTTAAACACCCACGACTCTTATAGACTTGAAATTGAAAAAAGATTAAATAATATTTTTAAAACTCCCCGACTAAAGGAAAGTAAGAACTAAGAACCTATCAGTATAATTACAAATCCAAGAAAATCCGCCGGAGCTGCTATGTTCTGCCTGTGCCGGTGTTGATGGTGTAAGATGTTGCTGTTTACCAGTTGTGTGTGTTTACTTTATTCATTTGGTAACTAATTCAATTTCTCGATACTTCTTATAATAATCTACCGGTAAGCTTACCTATAGGTACTAACTGTATTAATTGATATTGGAAACAGAAATGGCAATGGCAGCTCCGACGGATTTTCTTGGATTTGTAATTATACTGATAGGTTCTTAGTTCTTACTTTCCTTTAGTCGGGGAGTTTTAAAAATATTATTTAATCCTTTTTCAATTTCAAGTCTATAAGAGTCGTGGGTGTTTAAAATTTTTTAATTTTCCACTTGTTTTTTACTTTTTCAATTATTATACCTATTATATTATTACAAAATAAAAATTAATTTTTAAACTACCTACTATCTCCTCTATGCAGCGTCGGAAGGCATCATTGACCCTCGTCATCAAATCAAATGTGTTATAATGAATAGTTAAACGAAACCAAATGGGTCCAAGCTCGAAGTATTTTAATAGTTACGATTGTTGAGTAACACTCAATCCCAAGTTGCATCATCAGATATTATAATGTCCTCGTCACAATCTCAAACACTAGGAGTTTACTAGAAACATTATTAGACACATTAGAAAATTTCGCTACCAAATGATAAAGAAACGTTTATTGTGGCGCCCCCTGGTGAGTAATTTCCGTAACAACTATCTATTAATATATCCAAATCGATTCAGTCGTTTTTATTCCAAAAGCTTAAATTGGGAACATTCGTTTGCATTCTAAATGTATTTATGGCGCCCCCTGGTGAGCTATGTTCGTAACTACTATCTACGAACCATCGCCAATAAGTCAATAATATTTTATTAAAAACTATATCGAAATCAGTTTAGCCGTTTTTGAAATAAATGGGAACATTCGTTTGCACTATAAATGTTCTTATGGCGCCCCCAGGTGATCGATGTTCGTAACAACTATCTACGAACCATCGCCAATGAATACCAAACATTATACAGAAAACTGAATCTAAATCGGTTCAGCCGTTGTGGAAATAAATGGGAACATTGGATGTGCACAAACAAACAAACAAACAAACAAACATTTTTTTTATTGGATATTCGTTTTGTGTGAACAATTTAACACACAAACAATCAAAAAATTTCATCAACCAACTAATGTACAAACGGTCTCTCACCCTAAACGCATATACCCGTACTCCGTTCCGTCGTGGGTAAGTTAAAAATTACAAAAAGTTGAATTTTAAAAAAGTGAGGTTGCACGGTGCGCCACGGAGCCATTCATATTATCTATGATGATATCTTGTTTGAAATTATGGATCAATTTAATAAAAAATATTATAAACTTAATTAAAAATTAAAACAAATGTCTCTTTTTCTAATTTGGTGGATAGGGGTGTTTAATTTACTTTGAGAATTGGTTTTAATAGTACGGAATCCTCAGTGCGCGAGCCCGACTCGCACTTGACTAATTTTTTCCAATTACATTGTGTTTCTAATTACTTTCAATTACGAATTTGTGTTTTTAAGACGTACTCGTACTTAGTATAAGTATTCGCTTTTAGAACATCTTACTCAATCTACTAACTAGGCACTACTTATAGTAATTCTTAAAATGTTATTATATGAGTAGGTGTAGTGCCTACTATATGCATTGTTTTCATAACTATAAATAAAACATTCAATTTAATACCGTACGTATTAAGACTCCAGTCCTGCAAGAGTATACGCGAAAGCGCTATTTTAATATTTTGTTATCATAAACGCTTATGTATTGTTTACGTATTCATTAGGAAAGTAAGAGGCGAGCTTGGCGAGAAGAATCCCCGCAAATGCGTTGCTGCGTCACGTGGGCGGGCGGATCGATTGGGCGGGCGACAAAGCGAGCGCGTGCGCGAACACCATCTTAAATATCGACGGCAAACTGTTCACCTAACACTTTTGGGGCAGGTTAGGCCTATGCTCTGGGGTCAAGGTCACGTTTCTTCTTCCCGACTGCTGAAACGCTGCTGGATACGACTTTTTAAATGCATGCTGCCCGTATGAAGTTACTTAAAAACCGTTTAAGAATTGTATTGACATTTTTGGCAAATAATATTATTGATTTAAATATTGAATTTCTCGCTTCGCTCAGGATTCCCCTTTTGATTCCTTCCAAGCGAAGGAATCAAAAGGGGAATCCCAAAATCAAAAGCTCAGAATCCAAAATAACGCCCTTGAGGAACAAACTTTCACTTCGACCCTTTGCATCACTTTGGCCCGGTTTTGGTTTTCTGAATTCTGTCCCGGTTATGAAAACTTTAAATATACACATGTCGATTTTCACAGATAGTCCGGATTTGCTTGGATACTTACGTAGGACATGCTTTTAAGTAGTGCGTGTTGAAGCGATTTAGTACATAAGTATATATCGATTTCAAAAACGCATTTCTTATATTTATTATTCTTAGCTCGGTCATGAAACTGCGCTCAATTTATAAAGCTTAATTAATAAAAGTTTGTTTAATTTAATAATAATAATTTTATTGCCTGAGAAAAAGAAAACATTATGAATAAAAAAAGACATTATTGATATTGAGAGCACAGATTTTAATTGAGAGCAGTAGGTAACTAGTAGGTACAACACTATTTATTCTCTTTGACTACACGTACTCGTAACTGATAAAAACAACCCTTACAGCTCCGACTCTCAAGATGTTTAATGGTTCATTGACCGAATGTTGACGTTTAAACTATAGGGTAGGTACGGTCGATAGAATACGGCGAGGGAAAGAGTCTGTCTGTAGGTATATAGATTTATAGAAAACTCTTTGAACATTAAAAGGACATCCTACTAACCGGCAAAGACTTACCGGTAAGCGATTGAGCGTTTCGGTCCGATGCTGCGTAGCAATCAACAGGGGTTTAACTTACTTAATCAGCCTATGGACGTCCACAGCTGGACATAGGCCTTTCCGAGAGCGTGCCACTATACACGTTCCTCCGCCTTCCTTATCCACCCGCTACCAGCGACCTTGTTCAGGTCATCGGTCCATCGGGCAACAGGGGCTATTTTGTATTTATGCCTTCAAAATAAATACGATAACATCTTTACCTGCATCTTCACTCACAATCAGATGAGGATATAGATAAACTTGTAACGAATAAAATGAGAAAACCTTGTGAACGATTCCGGCTTTCATCAGAAAACTCTCACTTATGATCACCAATCATCAATCTCAACCCATAAATATTCGCCTAGTTCGCATAATTTGCTAATGAAAAATGTAATTGAAAAGATTTCCCCCTCTCAATCTCAGAGGTGACCCGTGACTAGCAATGGGATATAAGAACGGTTTAGGACTTGATAAAAGGATTCTTAATTCAATTATAAATTTTCGTTTTTCCGTAGGAAGACGTATCATGCACCAGGTACTGTACATAAGACACGACGTGCCATTTTTTTTGATTGCATCCCTGCTCCTGATTACGTATAATTTATTTTCAACCGACGTTAAAAAAGGAGGAGGTTCTCAATTCGACTGTATGTTTATTTATGTTTGTTACCTCATAACTTTTGGCTGGGTGAATCTGTTTTGATGATTCTTTTTTCTATTATTACAAAGCTGACGCTTCTCGTGTGGTCCTATTTGAATAATAGTCCAGTTCTGATAATGGTATCCATGAGCAAACCAAAATAAGTCTTAAATTTTCAATTGGAAATGATGTATTCAATACTAGTTTAATGAGAGTTGAAGTCGGTTTTCACGCGTCACGTTGTTTGTCCGCGATTCACTTATAAATTTCTTAACCGATTTGAATCAAACAACAACTGTGCAAAGATTTAAATCGCTAGATAGCCCTTAAACCTACAGGCTACATTGCGCACATCTAAAACGACCACAAACATGCTGAGTGAGCGCTCTCAAAATGCTGTAGTAGTAAAATTGTGTGACAGAGAATGCGTTATGCGAGTGCAAATGCAAAAAGAGTAAATGAGACGTCATATTATATCACCATTCCTGCTCATTGTCGCTGTGTTTATAAGATGACAACGTGTGGCAAGCAAGACAAAAACGTGGACGTTTTTGAAGGCTTGGAAGCGATTTAAATCTTTGCAACTGTGTGCAAGACAGTGTGCAGTTTGATCCAACTTAAAAGATAGGATATCTTAAATCTCAATGTATCAAATTCTTTATATCCCTAAGGGCAAGACAACGTATGCCAGGTCAGCTAGTTATAGTATAAAAACAGTGGGTGTCGCCGGCAGGGTGGACAATGTTACAGGTGCCTCGCCTCGTGTTTCTCTCGAGGAAAAATAAATGCGCGGGAGGAGTGCGCGAAGACGAGCGAGGGTTTGACAACGGCGGCGCGGCGCGGGCATCCTCGGCTCGCAATTGATCGCAATCTCGTCGTTCATTCAACGCAGAGCCACGGGTGTCGTCATGGCGACCGCCAGCCCCTGCTGCCGGGAGCCGTCCCAGCGACGCCAGGATAACTGATACGTTTGAATAGCTGCTCATTTGGCGACCCGATCACAAGAAACCTATTTACCTGACAACCCATTATGTTACTTATAAAAGGAGAAGCTCTTTATGTGCTGCCACGGGGAACACGTTAACAATAAGGAAAATGTTCGATTGATGATCTAATTTTTCTATCAATATGCGAGAAAATGCTAAAAATATTATATACCGAATATGAGAAGCTGTAATGAGACCACAAACCGAGCGCTTACTCAGAGACTTCCAAAATTGAAAGCCACCGAACTCATTATTTATTAATTATGAGATTTTTTTCTCATGCTTAATTGAAGGATTCCTACAAAATATACCAAACTCTAAACAACGGATCTCAGGTGAAGATCGCGAGTTATCGCGTAGCCCCAGCATAGATCAAAATGTAATCGTGATTATTATTATCGCTTCCGATTACTATCAGTAGCCAAGTGGCAAAATTAATAGAGCATTGATAGTGTTTGTACTAATCATTTATTTAAATTTAATAATCATTGGGCAACGAATGTGATTGCCTTTTTTGATTTAGGTACATATATTGAGATGATGATTGTGATGGAGTTTTGCAATCGGAATCGACTTTCATGATTATATTTTGTGCTCCCCTGCATTTTCTTAGTAAAATCTAAAAAATTTAAACCCATAAATTAAAGACTGGACGAACACCGTCTAGTCCCTTCGTTCTGCAAACAGTTATAAATCTTCACCAATGAGATCAACTCCTGATTAGGTTAATATGAGTAAATGGCACTGTCAAAACCATTCAAACAAGCAAAACTCACAGAAATTGATTAATAATATTTGAAGTTATGGATGTAAATCGTTGAAACGATTCCCAGCTACAACAAAGTACACCGAATGCAATATTACGAAAGTGATAGGATTATTGACCTTCTCCTTCTTTTGTTTTTGGTAATACTAAGGTGTAAAAAGATTTGAAAGAAATTTGGAACATAGATAAATGGACTTGTACGAAAGCTACTTTTTATCTTGCAAAAATCCATGGTTTCTGCAGGAACAGTGAAAAACAGATATTCAGCCGGTGGAAATACAGCTTCATGCCGTAATTACTGAACTGGTTTGACTGAAATTTGATATGAAGACAGACTATATCCTGGATAAATACATCAACTACTGTTTATCCCGGGAAAATCCGTGGTTTTTATAATAATATAGTGAAAAATAGATATCTACGCGGGATAAATATTCCTTCACGCCGTAATTACTGAACTGATTTGCCTGAAATTTGGAATGGATAGATTATATCCAGGATTAACAGATATGCTACTTTTTAGCCCGGGAAAATCCATGGTTTATGCGGTAGATATACTCCTTCACGCCGCAACTCCTAAAAATTTTAGCTGAAAATTGGAATGGAGACAGATTTCGTCCTAAATTAACACAAAGGCTACTTTTTATTCCAAAAAACGACGGTTCCCGAGTGTAGGGAAAATTAAAACTTACGCGGACGAAGCCGCGGGTTTCTGCTAGTCTATGTATAAAGCCACCTTCTGTACCTTACTTCTCTTACCTCTTTTAATTGTTTTATTCTGTATGTGGTGTGCAATTACAAACTTAAATAATAATAATTAATAATATGCGTATGATTTTCATGTCCAGTATACATCTATTTAAATATTAAGGAAATACCTTGCATTTTCACCAGGTAGGACTTGCATAAATGTGGCATGGATCTTATAGGCGCCATTCAGCGCCGTGTCCTGCTGCTCCGTGGCTATTTGTTATTTCAGAACTGACTCTTTAGAAAATCTGTAACAATTAAATAAGAAAAATAATGGCGCGCTCTCTTAAATAATTGGTGGTGCAACTACTTGCATGAACTGCTTGTGGTCGCACTGATTTGAGTGTTGAAGTGCTTGTTTGGTAAGACCACGGTAACTCATTATACCTGTGATGCTACTGACGTGAAATTGCATATGTTTTTGTGTACTGAGATGTGTCAATCCTTTATTCTGTTTTAGGAAGATTCTAATGTCGAATAACTCACGACTTCAGTTTAGGTCTCCCTTTCATCAGTTCCGTACTACCTTTTCACCAGTCTTCCAACACTTTACTTCACTATATGCCACAATCTAACAGTCTCTACCACTCTCAGCCATATTTGGCCACTCGCCTACAGCTCTAAGCTACTTTCCTACCAAGCAACATTGCTTTCCACTACTGGTTCCATACTCATGGTCAATTTCCGCCATTCTCCACCACTTTTGAACACAATAGCTCTAAAAAGTTATTAAATGTTAAATCTACCTAAAACAAACAATACATAATGCAAAAGAAATTATAAATACTTGATTCCTATAATTCTTGAAGATTTCCCATTGTCTTTGCAAATAAAATATTTATAAATATAAGAACTGTTAAAGATATTTATTAAGTAAAGAATGAAAAACATTTATGATATATTTTCCTCCATCTGTTCTGATCCTATAATGTACTAGTTTTTACGATGAACTCGCCATACTCACCGTAGACATTAAGTTTTCTAGAGGATAACCTATTGATCAATAAATAAAAATAAAAACAAGTCTAGTGGTAGTCAGTACCTTAATTCAATCAAGAGGTCCTGCTTTTGATTCTTGACAGGCTCATATTATTTGGCAGGCTTATATTATGAGTGTTTAGTGTTTTATAATTTCTTAATTTTCACACATCGCAATCTAGCCCCAAAGTAAGCAATAGCTTGAGTTATGGGTACTAGATAACTGATTAATATACATACATACTAATATACATAAATATAATATAATATTGAAAACACCCAGACACTGGAAAACATTCATGCTCATCACACAAACATTTACCAGTAGTGGGAATCAAACCCACAACCTCTGACACAGATGCCAGGTTTTCTACCGCTACGTTAAAACTGCATAGAGTACAAATATTCGACATTAAATTTCCATTCCAAAAACATATTTACAAAGATATAAATTAATACCATATGGGCTAAATAAGCTTAAAAAAATTTTTTTTATACCTGTCAGCTATGGTATCAGTACAAGAGGATGTCCTTCAGCACCATAAGGGTGCAGTATAATGATGCTCGGTAACTTCATAAGGATGCATACCGCATCCTTATGAATTTGCCGAGATACTGCAGCGCGTTGGGCATGTTCGCCGAGGCGAGAATGCCTGATTTCTTTGCTGTTATCAGAGCACGTATAGCTCCTTTTGGGAAAGACTGGGTAATTCTGATAACGGCATCCTTCGAGTGATTGGGCAGAACTTACGAAGTCCTATGATGACGCATTGGTTCTCGACACATCGAGACCCAAATAATTATTTAAATTGTATTTTTAATATTATATGTACTTATTATTTGTCTTTATTAGTATTAACATATTTTATATATTGTATTGTACTTTTGTACTATTTGGGTCCATACATTAATAAAGAAAAAATTATTATTATTTAACCACAATTTTAACATTAAAAGGAGTTATTGTGAGTTACCCGTAGGATATAGGCATATGCTATCGCAGACTTTTTGCATATTTTGATACTTTCATAGATCAATAATGTACATTGATTAAGAACATTGTTTTGTTCTATCCTCAATAGTTTCCGCAGCAGAAGCAGATTTTTTTCTCTGACTCGGATTACATTATTCAAGTTTATGTAAAGATGCGTAATTAATTTCAGTTTGGGAGATGTTAAAATGACGCAATCTGATTGGTTACTCAAACACAGATTTGCTCCGCTCCGCACCACTGGAAACCGGGCCTCGTTCCATTACCATTAAAGCGAGTAAGTTACTATTAACATGACAGAAACGCATATTGGATTGTAGCAGGTGTGTGTTTTTAAGAAAGATGGCCTATATATACTAATTGATAAAATGGCAAAAATTGAAATTTTATTTAGTTTTTGCTAATATTGCGCTAGTTATAAATTGTAGGCATAAAGCAATGAGTGATGAGATGCTTGCAAGTACATATACCATTTAAGTATCTACACGTTTTTTATAAAAACTTAGCTCAAAAATGCGCATTTAGTTCATATTTTTTCATTAAACTGCAAAAAATAATCTTTCAAACCAATAAGAGGTTGGGAACTTTCAAGCAAGATTTTTATTCAAAATATGTTGATGTATAAATATTATGCTCACAAAACTCATTGCTATAAACTTTCAATGTGTAGCTAGTCTAATATTTGTGAAAAACTAAACAAAATTTGAATTTTGCAGTGCCGAAACACCTTAAGAGAGTCAACATATCCTAATGATGCTCTAGTGTTCAATCAAAACATAAATAGTTGTATAAAAAAAGAAGACTGGGATCAACTTAGAACCTGAACTGTTAAGACTTCAAGTTAAACATTAAGAATGTTTTAATTTTTATATCATTACAAGCAGCACTGCCACAAGGATCTGGGTCTGAGGTAAAGAGGAGGTTGTTGTTGTTGTTGATTTCGTTTATGGCTTTTGTTTGTGCCAAAGCAGCACTGAGCACTTCGTCAATGTCACATGGGATGGAATAGCCATGGGGATTTGATTGAAAAATTAAAATATTAAAATGTTTTGAGCTTCAAAGTTCCAATAGACCTAGATCCTCCGGTTCTTACGATGTTAGACGTTAGCATACCTAAAACAACACAGCACACAAACTTTATTTTCATACCACAAGAGACTTATTAGATTCTCATTTCATATTTTTTTTTAATTTAAGGTAGCCCTTGGGTACTTAATAGGTAATCCTAGGTACCTTACTAGGCAGGTAGGTAGAAGTGGACTTGCAGAATGACGTCATTACATTGACAGTCAATAAAACACAGTAAACAAAACCAAACCAGAACTCACAAGCGAGTTAGTTTACTTGTAGAAAACAACAGCTGATAACAGCGAGATCTTATATGATCGGAGATACTTTATCGTTTACGTTGATTCGAACAAAGATATTTTAGATCGAATGTTGTATCAGGGCTATCCGGGAGCTGAAGTTGACAGTAAATAACATGGCGGCATCTTGCTGCAGCCGGTGTAAAAGGGCTCATAAATATTTTGAACATTATACACTTACATAATTTACGGCCACTGCGGGTAATTTTCGTGTAAAATCCACTATGGTACAGTTCTTGAAAAATAAAAAATATGTTCATATCAGACACCACCACTGTTAAAATGACGTAACATTCTCAACCTTCACGGTCGCACAGTACAATCGGCAGGTACGAAAGTTATTAAAACACAAAACACAGTTGCCACCTTTTCGCAAACTTTTCACAATCCACATAAATTAACAAAATGCACTTCTGACTATATAAACAATCGACAAAGGGTTGACAAAATAAACTAAACGCGTTTTATTATTCCGCCAAAGAACAAACGTGACACGCAGTCAAGCAGCCTTGTTCATAATTTTTTAATTTTTCACAATCCGCGGCGTGTTATCTTCTAGGTTTGTTTGGATACTCGTACTAACCACCACATATTTTTTAACATATTTTATTAAAACGATTTCTCATAATTTTTTTTACATAATTATAACTATTGAAACTCAAATCACACTCTTTGATTTATTATAACATTTACCAACGATGATGAATCTAAAAGCTAGTTTTTTTTGTTGAAAATCTGAGATTTTTTAATTCATTTATATTTTGAAGTAACCTTGGTATATGGTCTAAGTTACCTCATAAAGGCTCTAGTTTTGTGGCCTGTGGTCTTAGCCTGACAACGTCCTGACAATGAATAGGTTTCTTTAGGTAGGTAGTAGGTAGGTCCATGGTTTCTTTATTCATTGAAGTTCAGTGTTAGTAGTCTATGGCCTATGTAGCCACAGACCACATACCTACACAGAAACCTGACAGAAGACGAAACATAGTCTTAGTCTGTGATACCCATTGTGACTAAGACCAAGATAGAATACTTTGTGATAGGTAGGTAGGTACCAACATAGACGGCCTTAAAAGACTGGTTTCCAGGGCCGTAAAATAAATTAAAAAATAAAATAAATACCGACATCTCTTCTTTCTCTCGTCTAATAAATACTTTATCTTATCTTCTTTCCTTTTTTTCACGGTATTTGGGGTCACATAGTGATAGTAGAACTATGGAGGCGCTCAATTAATTCATTGATTCTAGCCTAGCCTTGCGTGACATGCGGCGTCATGATGAGCGCTACGATTTGCTGTCAAATGTTCGTGTACTGAACATCTTATTCATCGTTGTCGTAATCAATTCCTAATTTTACCCGCTGATTGGGTTCCTGATTTGCGACAGCCAATCGCGAGGCAGAATTTGCTACCGATTACGATAACGATACGCTTTTCTTACGCAATCAGACCATCGGCGGATCCAGGGGGGGGTCATGGGGGTCATGACCCCCCCTGGGCCTTCCAGAACGTAGATGAACCAATAGTTAAAATTGTAAAATATAATGCTTTATATGGTATTTTTGGGAATAATATAGATTTTATGTAAGTGAGTTCTATTAATATTTAATTGATTTATGGTTGATTTTATTTTATATGGTGTCAAACGCATTATTAGGGAACGAAAGTATCGAAAATTTGAATTTTACCTCGCTACCGCGACCCTTTACCTGATGACCTCCTGATTTCCCAGGAGATTTCCTGATTTATCAACAATCCTCCTTATTTACTGATTTTATTAATTAATCTCAAGATATATTTGGGTTTGAAATTATATTCACGTAAAAAATGATGTAGGTATCTAAGTGCGCTCCACGGCAGATTTTCACGAAATGACCTTGAATGCACGGTCATTTCAGGTCAAGGAATAAACAGTTATTTATCATGCGAAAATGTAAAAAATTTAAGCTCGCTCCGTTCGCATATCCAGTTATCAAAATATGTAAGCCCCCAGGATCTTTGTTATGTTGTGACTTTTTCAGTTAAAAAAAAAAAACGAAAATTTCGCGCTCGCTTCGCTCGCATATCCAGTTATCAGAACATATAAAGTTCGTGTTCGCTTCATTCAGGACTATTTGAGATTTCAAGGCGTTATTCCGCCTAAAAATTATGATATTATTTAAATTAAAGATTAAAGATATTATAATTAAAGATTAACCACACTATAAAACGAAATAAAAAAAGTAAAAAATTTGAGCTCGCTTCGCTCACATGTCCAGTTATATCAAAATATAATTAAAGTTTGCGTTCACTTCATTTAGGCATATTGCGATTTTAAGATGTAATTACGTCTAAAAATGATTATATTATTTTATTAAAGATGAATCTCACTGTCAAACCATGTTAAATTCAAGACAGGAATAATAATAGTGATTTATCCTGCGAAATCGTAAAAATTTTGAGCTCGCTTCGCTTTCTTATCCAGTTATCAAAATATGTATGCCCCAGGATCTTTGTTATGTTGTGACTTTTTAGTAAAAAAAACGATATTTTTGGCGCTCGCTTCGCTCGCACATCCAGTTGTCAGTATTTATACAGTTCGTGCTCGCTTCATCCAGGACTATTTGCGATTTCAACGCTATTCCGCCTAAAAATTATTATATTATTTAAATTAAATGTCAAAGATGGATCACATTATAAAACGAAATAAAAAACGTAAAAAATTTGAGCTCGCTTCGCAAAAAATATACAAAGTTCGTGTTCACTTCATTCGGGCATATTTGTGATTTTAAGACGTTATTAAGCCTAAAAATTATTTTATTATTTTTATTAAAGACGGATCTCACTATCAAACCATGTTAAATTCAAGACTGGAATAAGTAATGATTTATCCTGCAAAATCATAAAAATTTTGAGCTCGCTTCGCTCGCATTCGTTCTACACTATTACGAAAAATCTAATAGTGGCTAAGAGCTTCAATCGTTGAAATACGTCTTAACCAGACTGGTTAAGACGTCTCCACGTCCGAAAAACGCACCCATTGAAGTAGGTACCTAGATGAGGTGACAATGCGTTTCGGAAAAAGAAATATTGGCTCTTTTATTTAAAAATACCACAATAATACATAAATATAAATACCTACCTTTTTAACTGTATCATTTAGTATCATAATTAAATTAAAACTTCTTGTGACTTGACTACAACTATGTGACCCCCCCCTGGCACCAAAGCTGGATCCGCCCTTGAATCAGACCCCAGGAACCCAATAAGCGGGCAGAGCTAGTTAACGATTACGATAACTATGAATACCTTTTTCTTAGACAATCAGGGGCCGTTTTCTTATTTACAACATTACTATTGGGGTCAAGCCATTGGGGATTAAACACAGCTTGCATAGTACAACCTCCACTATACCCACAGACTTGTATACTAAAGACAGCCCTGTCTTTCATGCGACATTTTTTAGCGTTGTTCGCCCGAACAACGCGAAAAAATGTCGCCAGTTTATGGGAGCAAGAATGACTATTTTGCACCCTCCCCCGTCAGTAGTCAGTATAGGTAGATGGGTAAAGACCTATTTCTTTTTTGGCAAGGTGACCACAGACACATAGATAAAAAAAACTTACATGTATTTCGCAGGAGTTTCGACAGATGGCGCTACATTTTTTGTATGAAGAACGTTTACGTAAAATGTTTGGATGGGCCTATCTTGACTATCTTTATCTATTAACTATACCATAGTTCCCTCGTGTCGTGTCGTTGCCTTATTTATTGTTGATTGTTGCCCCTCCGTGGGCACAGCCCCGCCACTTGGGCTGTGATTGGTCGACGCATGGTCGACGTTTCAATTGATACATTGGTTAAAAACTAAGTTAAATTTAGAATTTATGTAATGAAATGAGTGACATTTCATTCATTTGAATTTGCCGCGCTTCGCGTATCAGCTGTCGCGTATCTATGATGTTGATCTGTGTCGATGATTTAAAATGGCGTGGGACGCGCAGATTGTTTTGTGCATTTTATTGTTATAAAAACTAATAGAAAGAATGTGATTGAGGACTCGACATATAGTGAACTTTAAATGTCGTTTCTTTGTTATTTCAGGTGAGATAGAAGTGTAATTGTCGTAACTTGATAATAACTTGATAATTGTAGACTTGTTAAATAAAACAAAACTTTGTTATTTCAGGGAAACAATTTGTGTTTTATTTTGGAGATCCTCAATGTCTTATAAAACGACATTTTTGTGAACTAAAAGAAGATGGACCGGCTTCAATTTGAGTTTACAATAATAGCCTCAAATGATGGCAAATCAAATGTATTAGCTATAACCTCAATATCTACTGAAGAAGGAAAATGTTATGTTTTACCCGAGGAACTGAAGCCGGTGAGTCATCATACATATATTGTTAAAACGAACACTTTCACAAAAGTAAAAAATAGCATTAAAAAAAGACACCAGAGTAGAAAAGTATGGATAAAGTTGGATGAAAATCTAAAGAAGACATATGTAGATGAGGAAGGTAATATGCAATTTTTAGATCAATATTTAGATGAAGTGAGCACAACACAAGCAGAGGACAAAAATGACACTTTGCACCAAATCTTGGAACAATTAATAGAAACTACAACTAAGAAAGAAAGTCAACATAACTTAAAACATATCTCAGAAAAATTTATTATTGAAAAATTCACAAGCAAAAATCCTAATGCGATGCAATGGATAGAAATTTTTGAAAAAGAGTGTGCGCGCTTTAATATAACAAAAGATGAGACAAAAATAGATATTTTGAGGTTATTTTTAGATAAACCTTGTTTGGATTGGTATAGCTCGATGATCATAAAACTAACAATAAATTCTGAATGGAGTGAATGGAAAGACAAGTTTTTAGAAACTTTTAAAAACCAAGGATGGGACATAGTCACATATGCTCTCGCATTTAGGTATAAAGAAGGACAGTTAATTGATTATGCCATAAAAAAAGAACGGCTTTTATTAGATATAAACAAATCTATAGATTCCAAAACAATGATAGATCTTATTGCAACTGGTTTACCTGGATTTATCTTAAATAAGTTAAACAGGGATGAACTCAACAACACTACTGACTTGTTCAACGAGATAAGAAAATATGAAGGCACGATGTATAAGAAAAACTCAACTAACATAAAGAGCAGTACATTTTATAATAAAAATAAAACTTATGAGAAGAAGTCATGTAAGACTTGTGAGTCTCTGGACAAAGGAATTAGATATCATCCGGAGGAGTCATGTTGGTTCAAGAAAAATAAAAATGAACCTGAAAAAGTTCTTAAAACTAAAAATGTAAACAATAACTCCATAATTGAAGTAGACATAAATACTGAGAAAAAAACTAGTAAGCACACCATTAATCAAAATCAAGCTTTTATTAGAAAATAAACTAGAAGTGAGTGGTATTAATGATTCAGGCTCACAGATTTCTATAATAAATTCAAGATTAATAAAAGTAAAAGAAAAAAAAGATGATGTGAACATAGCATACATGAAAACGGTTAATGGTGTGAAGAAGATGGATGGCTTGATAACAATAAAAATTAAAATATTTGATTTAGAAGAAGAGGTGGATGTATACATAGTAGAAAATGAAGATTTTGATGATTTCATAATCGGATTAGATATGATAAAGAAATTCAGATTAACCCAAAATGAGAACTTGCAGATAGAACAAAAGAAAATAACAAATAAAATAGACAGGATGTCTAAAGATAACAGAAATGAAGATAATAATATAAAAAAATATACAGTAAATTTCAATGAACACATAGAAACAGAGGAATTTATAAGTATGACAGACCATTTAGATAATCAAAAGAAAATTGAGATAGAGAAAATTATAAAGGAATATAAAACAATATTTGCTAAGGACAAGTATGATATAGGTTCAGTTAAAGATTATGAAGCTCGCATAGATTTACAAGTAAATAAATATTGTAGTAAAAGACCATACAGATGTACAATACAAGATAGATTAGAAATTGAAGAGCAAATATCGATGTTACTAAAGAACAATTTAATAGAAGAATCATACAGTCCTTTCGCTGCTCCAGTGACATTGGCGTTTAAAAAAGGTGAAAATAGAAAATCCCGTTTATGTGTAGATTTCAGAGAGTTAAACAAAATAGTTATACCACAAGCTCAACCGTTTCCTTTGATAGATGATCTAATTATTAAAACTAGAAATTGCAAGTATTTTACTACACTAGATATAAACTCAGCATTTTGGGCAATACCATTACGGGTGGAAGACAGAAGTAAAACAGGATTTGTCACACAAGATGGCCACTTCCAGTGGACCTGCCTCCCTTTTGGCTTGAAAACATCACCAGCAATTTTCCAGAGAATCTTAAGCAATATTCTAAGAAAACACAATCTCACAGGATACTCGGTTAACTATATTGATGATATTTTGATATACTCGTCTACCTTTGAAGAACATATAAGGCACATTAGAAATGTATTAGAGGCAATAATTAAAGAAGGCTTTAGACTGAAGTTTAAGAAATGTACCTTTGCTTCAGACTCGGTAAAATACCTCGGCCATATAATTCAGAACAATTCAGTAAGACCACTAAAAGACAATTTGATTTCAATAAGGAACTTTCCAACTCCTAAGACGCAAAAGAACATCAGACAATTTTTGGGAAAAATAAACTTCTACCATGACTATATACCAAGAAGTGCAATTATCTTAGATCCATTACACAATTTATTACGAAAAAACGAGAAATTTGTATGGTCAGAGAAATGTGAAGAAGCATTCAATCTGATAAAAAGATATTTATGTTCGCAACCGGTCTTGGAAATATTCGACAAAGACTTACCAATCAAAATCTTTACCGATGCATCTTTGGAGGGCATTGGAGCAATATTAAAACAGACACAACTAGATGGTAAAGACAAACCGGTGGCATATTTCTCAAAAAAATTGAATGAACATCAAAAACGGAAAAAGGCTATATATTTAGAATGTCTTGCTATGAAAGAAGCTGTTAAATATTGGCAGCACTGGCTCATCGGAAAACAATTCACCATTTACTCAGATCACAAACCTCTAGAGAACATGAACATTAAATGCAGGACAGATGAAGAATTGGGTGATCTCACATACTACCTATCTCAGTATGACTTTACCGTAAAATATATACCTGGTAAAGAAAATGTAGAAGCAGACTGTTTGAGCCGAAACCCTGTATTAGAACCAGAAGATAACAGAGAGGAAACATTGAGAATAGTTAATTTAATACAAATAAAAGATATAGTTGGAGACCAAGAGAAAAATGAAACAATAAGAGAAAAGAAACAAAATTTAATACTAAAAAATAATATCTATTATAAAAAAATAAAGAAACAGGAAAAGATTATCCTCTCAGAAGAATTTAGTAAAAAACTTATAAAAAAGGTGCATGAAGATTTATGCCATATTGGGATCAGACAACTGCAGAAAAAAATAAGTTCAATATATACGGCTATAAACCTAACAAAAAATATCATAAATATTTGTAAAACATGTGAAATATGCATAAAAAATAAATCAAGATGTCAAAAAAAAATTGGATTAATGTCACAACTGGGACCAGCTACCAAACCATTTGAAATAATGTCAATGGATACTATTGGTGGATTTGGAGGATCTAGGTCTACAAAGAAATATCTACACCTTTTAGTAGATCACTACACAAGATATGCATTTATTGCGACTTCGAAAACCCAGAATGCATGTGACTTTATAAATTTAACAAAGAAAGTACTAGAGACAGATGAGATTGGAATTGTCCTGACAGATCAATATCCGGGCATAAATTCAAGAGAATTTAAACAATTTTTGCAGGAAAATAATATTAAACTAATTTTTACAGCCGTGAATACACCATTCTCGAACGGCTTGAATGAAAGATTAAACCAAACAATAGTAAATAAAATAAGGTGTAAAATGAATGAGAAAAATAATAAGAGAACATGGACAACACTGGCAAGAGAATGTATACAAAAATATAATGAAACAGAACACTCCGTTACAGGTTTTGCACCAAAATATTTACTGGATGGTACAAATGTCAGTATTCTACCAAATGAATTCAAAACGATGGAAAAGGAAGACAAGTGGATTGCTGATAGAAGATTGGCATTAGAGAATACAATAAAATCTCATGAGTATAACAAGAAAATATTTGATAGAAATAGAAAAATGCAAGAATTTAATGTAGGAGACAGTGTATATGTAGAAAATGGAAATAGACTGAATAGAAAGAAATTAGACGAATTAAAAATAGGCCCTTTCAAAATAATAGAGAAAATATCGAATTCCATTTATAGGATTGATACAGGCAACAGAAAAACAGAATCAACATTATTTCATATAACAAAATTGCAACCTGTCATAACAGAGGCTGAAGAAGATGAAGGAGATGATAATGAATATGAAGATGACTTATAAGTACATTTTACAGATATATTGCTTAGAATTTTCGCTCTTAGGGGGGGAGATGTAATGAAATGAGTGACATTTCATTCATTTGAATTTGCCGCGCTTCGCGTATCAGCTGTCGCGTATCTATGATGTTGATCTGTGTCGATGATTTAAAATGGCGTGGGACGCGCAGATTGTTTTGTGCATTTTATTGTTATAAAAACTAATAGAAAGAATGTGATTGAGGACTCGACATATAGTGAACTTTAAATGTCGTTTCTTTGTTATTTCAGGTGAGATAGAAGTGAAATTGTCGTAACTTGATAATAACTTGATAATTGTAGACTTGTTAAATAAAACAAAACTTTGTTATTTCAGGGAAACAATTTGTGTTTTATTTTGGAGATCCTCAATGTCTTATATTTATAATATTGACGTTTATTAAAAATACGAATTACTTCATTAATTTTTACATTCGCAAACAAGAACGACGATAATCTAGCGTAGAACCTAACATTACGAACTAATAAAGTTCGTGGGCATTGATCTATATTGGTTCGTGGGTTTGAAGTCGGAAGGAAATGGGACTACCATTAATTAATTGATTTCAACTTTTTAAATACAGTCGGACAAGTCTCTCTTGGCGCTTGAATAACATCATCAGGAGATCGTTGTTGTTGAACAAATGTAGAGCAAAGGCAGCCAGCGAATATATTTTTTTCAATTTAAGCTAATAATAATAAGCCAAAATAACGCAAAGTACTGCAGATGTACCGACAGAGCGAACTATTAAATAGTATCACAAGCATGGATGTAAGTAACATAATGGATGAGCCCTTAGTGACGTCACGCATATATTTTAGGCTCTGCCCTGAAGCCGGATTTTTAAGTTTTCAAATCTGCAAAATGGCGCTAATGTATGCGACCAACAGCGGAATGTGCTGTCAGTCAGTCACATAGTTTCCGTCCTCTAAGCGTAGCGTATTTCGTCATTGGTCACATGATAGCGGCGTTAGTTCCAATTTTGGCCACGTACCAAAATAGCCTTATCGCACTGTACTACGTACCTAAAAAAATATCTTGTCATATGTCAAGAATTAAGTAGGTATTATTTCAATTTAATACTTTTCAATTTATAAATATCTATTACATTGACATAATTTTATTACAGATTTTACGTCCACTTATTGTATTTTAATGTGATTGTCTCTAATACTTTTAAAATCTGTAATTAGTAAAAATAGTTATTCATACATCCGTTAAATATGTCCTTGCCGTGGCATATTCCTCTGGAGTCTCTATCCATTATTAAAGAGAAGGAACGCCCAATAGAAACAACACATCAAAAACATTATTGCAACTTAAATATTCATGAAAGTCCGTTAGAAGAACTTCAAACTGGTCTAATGTGTGAAATTGGTATGAATAACCGAGAACCAGCCATCATTCAAAGACTTATAGCTTCGGGTATGACCGTAGCTCGTTTAAATTTGCGCGACATGGAACCAGATTCTTGCACTCAATTAATTCAAAGCATCCGTCAAGCTGTGTACAATTATAGCGCCGAGTTAGAATATGTTTATCCTTTGGCTTTAATCGTGGATGTAAGGGGACCTGATATTGTAACTGGTGATCTTAAAGGTGATCCCAGAACGATGATTGAACTCATTCAAAACGAAACAATAAGGCTTACTACGGATCCGAGCTGGCGAGAATGTGGAACTACTGAATGCCTTTTTGTTGGATACGACCATTTAACGGATTTGCATCCTGGCGCTATAATATTCATAGATAGCCTCACTTCTAGCAAAATTAAATTAGTAATTTCAGCAGTTGGTGATGACTCCATTGAATGTAAAATTGATGTTGGCGGTATAATCGGAGCGAAAATGCCAGTACGGTTGTTCAAAGTTCCGCGTGAAAACGATAGTTACAAGAAAAACCGTGATAGCATTGAATCTATTTCGTGTGATTCGCAACAACCGTTTGAATATATGGAAGATCAGATAGCGTGGGCTGTAGCTTCTGATATTGATGCAGTTTTAGTTCCGAATTCCCAGAATGCTCAAGATATTCGTCATGTAAGATCCATTTTATCTGAGAAGGGGAAGCATATTCTTGTCTTTGCATGCATAGACACATCATTAGGACTGGACAATATAGATCAATTAATCACAGAAGCTGATGGTATATTCCTTGACAGATGTATCTTAAGCACAGATTTACCAGTAGAGAAAATTTTTATAGCTCAAAAAGTTATAGTATCTAAATGCAATAACGCCGGAAAGCCATGTATATGCAAAGCTGTCATTAATGAACAAATACCTACTTTATGTGTTACTGACATTGCCAATTTGGTTTTGGATGGTGCCGATGTCCTTTCTTTGGAATTGCACTATGATTCACCGTTGAAGAAATTTTCACCATCTTACGATGTTGTTCGAATGGCGGAACACTGTATAGCAGCAGCGGCTGTTATTTGCAGACAAGCTGAGAGAATATGGTGGCAACCTAAAATCTACGGCAATCTAGAATTAATGCAGAGTCCCATTGAAGAGCCTACGAAGGCGATTTGTGTCAGCGCGGTAGAGTTGGCTACGCGATCACGTTCAGCTGTTATAATTTGTTTGACGAATTCGGGTCGTACTGCGAAGCTGCTATCGCATGCTAAACCAGTTTGCCCAATCGTTGCAGTTACCAGAGCCTGCCACACGGCTAGACAACTCCGTTTTTGGAGAGGTGTAAGGGCTATGCATTATTTTGAAGCTGCAAAGAGTAGTTGGCTTTTGGAAGTAGATTCACGTATCCATGCAGCTCTCGATTACTGTAAGGCTAAGAGGATTCTACGTGCTGGCGATGCGTACGTTGTTGTGACGAGTTTACGCCGAGGAGTTGGATACTGTGACTCTGTAAGGCTCTTATATGCTAGTGCACGAGATACTGTATTGGTAGAGTGAATTTTAGGAAAATACTTAAGGATGGTTTGGTAATTGGTTCATCCTTATAAAATACAATTTAATGCGGACAATAATTAATTATTTAATTCCAATAACAATGTACTCGTATGTTATACTCTGCGCATGCCCCTAAACCCGTCCCTCATCAAATCACGAATGAACAAGCGAGCGAAAATTGCTCGCCACTACACTATTAGACTTAAACTCGAAGTGAAACTAATATTGCAATGCCAGATTGTTCTATACAATGCACATATTGATAGGTAAAAATTTACGCCCCCGACATTGATGGGTTTCGGGGGGGGAAAGGGGATATCAGTTTTTCTTAAATATTTCAAAAACTATGCGATTTAGCGCAAAAGTGTCAAGCACAAAAGTAATCTGCGTTAAATTTCAAACAAAGTGCTTGTGTACATAATCTTGCTAAAGTAAACGGTTTCAGAGTTACGGAGGTTGAAAGCTAACAATTGTTATTTTTTTTTAAAGATGTGATATCACGGGAAAAACATTTTTAATGGAAAACTTGTGTTTCTTAAAATTTAATTGCGATTTTAGTGGCCTGTGGTATGTTTGTGATAAGCCCTTAAAGAAACGATAACCTCAGCACCCCTCAAGGAGCGCTTTTTTTAAAGGAAAAGAGTCTTTCACGTGACTGTGCCATATACGAAATTCAAAAATTATCAATCGTCAGAGAGTTGATCAGCTCATGACCAATTCAGAAAAAAAACCGGCCAAGTGCGAGTCGGACTCGTGCACCGAGGGTTCCATACCATAAAAGAAGTAAAACATTGAAAGAATCACTTTTGTTCATGAATTTAGGAGTATAATTTACATGTAGGTACTTTTGTTGGCAAACCGCAAACGTAACTTTGTTTTTGGCGGATTATTGTTATTATCAAAAAAAGTATATTAGTCAGCGAGTTGATTTTATTTTTCCTGTAAAATATACGTTAATCTATTGATCATAGTTATTTCAGATTTTTCGATCGGTAAACTTCGGAGATAAGGGGGGGGGGCGGTATTTTTTTCGACAGTTTTCCCCATGCCCAATAAATCAAAAAGTATCAAGAATAAAAATAAATGAAAAATAGTTTTAGAATACACAAGTAACGCCCTTTCATATGATACCCCACACATCGGAAAAGTTGTGTTTTTTCAGTTTTTCTGAAATATTTCGAAAACAACGCAATGTATGCAAAAGTGTCACGGACAAAATTAATCTACGTTAAATTTCAAGCCAAAATGATGGTAAGCATAATCTTGCTAAAGTAAATCTTTCCAGAGTTACGACGGGTATAAAGTAGCCATTGAACATTTTTGGAAAAATATGACATTGCTATGCTTACCATTATTTTTGTTTGCAATTTAACGTCCTTGACACTTTTGCACTACATTGCATAGTTTTTAAATATTTAAGAAAAACTGAAAAAAACAGAACTTCTATTCCCCTTTCCCCCTAAACCCGACGCCGTCAGGGGCAAAATCATTGGGGGCTTATACAGTAGGTAGGTAGGAACAACTTCGACAAGGAAGCTGACAGAAAATTCAGCTGAAATGGACAGCATTTGGAAAACTGCGTCAAGTCTTCAACTCGCCGATACCTCAATGCCTAAAGACAAAAGTCTTCAACGCCTGCGTCTTACCGGACATACGGAGCAGAAACACTTATAGTAGTCCACAAGTTACGGACGTTACATAAAATTCGTTTTTAGTATGTGATTATAGCTTACTGGATGACGAAAATTTCTGCGTTCAGTGCCCTATTCATCAAACATTACAAGTCTACAAGCTCACAAGTTACAAGTTTAAATGAAAATTCACAAGTTCATGTAGATTACGTTCATCAAATAATTTCACGTTACTTGTAGATTTTAGAAACTTGTAGTTTTTAATTTACAAGTGTGGCATGTAGTCCGTCAAATAATTTTTCCCTAACTTATATTATGACTAAGTAATAGAAAAATCTGTTCAAACAGAATACTGAAAAGAATTATCTATATTTTTTTTGATTATTTAAGTATCCTAGAAAATGTACTTTATTTCGACTTTTATAATTATTTTGAAACTCTTTTTTGTATCATGGTTTTTTTGCCAGACTATAGGTACTAGATTCTTTTTTTTTTGATATTGTTTTTAATTAAAAAAAAAAATTGTCTTTGGGCAATGTCTATGGTACAAATATGATACCGCAAGTACATCTTTTTTTAAATTGTTGTTTTTAATTAAAAAAAAAGTCTGCGCAATGAATATAATACCGCAAGTATACAAGGCTATCTTGACGGGTGGCCAAAATCGGAACTAACGTCGCTATCTTGTGGCAATGTTTGATAGATCCCTGTGTTGGCATATCTGTCTGTATGTTGCAAGTATTTACGTTATTTTGCTTGGATTATTTTGGCTTATTATTAACAAAACCTCCCCAATTTTTAATCTGTCACAAAGTATCACAAGATAGCAGCGTTAGTTCCGATTTTGGCCACGTGCCAAGATTAGCTTTGTCGTACTGTACTATTAACTAGAATGCCGCGCTAGTAATGGCGCTAGTAGGTACATAGTAATTTATATACGATATTTTTGTTCTTTTTTTTTGTTTGTTTGACATAAATATAAGATTTTCTTGTTTCCCGCCATTTATTTGACTAAGCTTGTGGAATACCTAAAGTCTAAACCACGAAAATGTTAATAATATAATAATTATCAAATGTTTTAAATAGGTAGGTACGTATGTCTACATGTGTAAGTTACAAGTAAAGAGTCCGCGGAGACTTTCCAACTTTTTGCCACAAGTTACAAGCTACAAGCAACGGTGGCATTTTTGATGAACAAAACTACTAATACACGTGTGATAAAGCACTTGTATTACAAGTGATATAACTTGTAACTTGTAATTTACACGTGTAGTTTTGATGAACGCACGTTTGTAAAAATGCAGAAATTTACAAGAGAATCGCTTGTAATACAAGGCTTGTAACGTTTGATGAATAGGGCACTGGTCTTATCCAGAGGTTCCCAAATAGGGGCCTAAAAATAGCCCATAATTAGTTGGCAACTCAGGCCTAGGAAAAAAAAAGTCTGGCCCCGTCTACAAAAATTAGCGTGACTATTTTTATTTATTCATTTATTTATTCTTTTTTGTATTGAACACAGTTACAATGCATCCAGCCATCTCTGGTGTACAAATTTAACATTACAACTAGCAAGTTTTTATACAATTTCTTTAATTTAGTAACTCCGTATATGAACATTCCTTTGTATTATAGCGCACTATGCATGGCTGCATGTCACGCAAAGCTATCCATAGTTTTGTCTTCTCCATAGTTTTATAATTTCTATGGTTGGTAATGTGTCTGATACCTAAATGGTCTGAGGTAATATATACGTCCCAAAAATATCCTGCCCACAGACTAGTAACTTGCCCAAGTATATAATAAGTTCTGTGTAGGTACCTGGCCACAGAGTACTTTGGCGTTACCATGGTTACTTGATTTATAAACAAATAAAAATGCTGGTTATTTCCTAGATTATGATTCTTTTAAGAATCTGATGGCAGAATTACACATTTTAGGCCATTTACAATGTGCTTACAACTTCAATGAGCGGTATTCTTTGTCCTGTCATTATTTTTTTCAAGCAGGTAGGTTGTCTTTTAAAATTGTTGAATTCAATAAAAATATAATTACAACCTGTGCAGTAAAATTGTTGTCTACATTTCAGGCCCTAATTGGACTTTCATAAGTCGATATTCTGAGGGACGAACTACTTCAGCAAAAGCCGATTATAAAAAGAGATTTGTTTGGACACATCCAATAGATGTGCATTACGTTAGTAAAGGAATTCAAGGCAGGTAATTTTTTTGTCTCTTCTATCATGTCTTAGATTCATACGAAATCCGATGCCCCGCAAGTGTCGTGTGACGTGAACTCTCGTTTAGGTACCTTCATTTATCTTCCTGTAAATAATTTGCCTTATACTTACTATACTTACCTACGTATAGTTCTGTTCTTTAATCAGACTTTTGTAATATGCCAGGTTGGCCTAAGATAATATTGCAGGTAAACTGTCTTGATTCAATTGGCCGTACATGGATTGTGGGATATGGCTCCTGTAGTATACCATCCTCACCTGGAGAGCATGTTATACAAGTGCCGTGTTGGGTACCTGCTCCAACAACACTAACTGATAAGCTGAGGCAGATATTTATTGGTGGATCGCACCAGTTGACACAGACAGATCTCATCAATTTAGAGAATGACAGGTTTGTTATCATATTATAGTTATGTACTTACTAAAAAAGTTTAGTCGTTTATTGCAGAACAACAACTAAAAAGATTTACCTGCAGTTTGAAACAGCAGCTTTGGCAGCAGCAGATAAGTAGACTATTATATCCTAGAAAATCCATAAAGGATTGCAGATTTTAGAAAAAGATCTAGTCCAATAATAGAATAAAATTACAATCATTAATAGGTTGGCAGTGACATGCAATATCCATAATTTACATATTTTCACAATATGATTTTAGTTATAGAATATGATACATTTTAGGATTTTTTTGTGATACAAAGTAATCTTATGTTGTAGTAATGGTATAAGCTTCCATAATATATATTCCGAATTTTATTCTAATCGGTTCAGTAGTTGTAGAGTGGAGGTGGAATCTTCAAATTTTCCTTGTAAAATTTTCACCCAAGTATTTATAAACATTACTCATAGGTCAAGATGAATCCGCGTTTCAATAACTGCTTTGCATGATAAAATGTAAGTCCTTTAAAATTATTTTTTTCCAGGTTCAAGCTAACCACTGAATCAAAAGGAGACGTTGAATTGAGACTCTGCATTATCTTAAGAAATTTCAACCAGTTTGGTGTAGAATATAAGTAACAAAATGAATCCTATCGCTTACCTGTGTTTCACATTACTATCTATCCTCATACAATTTTGTCTCATGGATTTTATAAATGAAAAAATGGCAGTCGATACCACTGTGGTCGATTTGAACAGCACTATTGTTAAGAATAATAGTATAAGTCACGTATTTGGAAGTTTGAAACTAAAACCTCACGCTCTATACTATCGCACAGAAAAAAGTAGATTCCAGACAAAGAATAAGTCTCTGATGAAGTATAATAATGAGTCTATAACTGAAAGTGCACTAACTAGCTCTACAGAGCTAGCAGTTACAGTATTTGACTTGCTGTATGACGAGAATGTGTCTGTGACGGACAGTGATTCTACAACAGAAACACTTTTTTCAAGTTCAGAGTTTGATAATGTGACCGAGATGTCATTTTTTGATAATAAGCCTTCTACAGTTAAACCAACTGTAATACCAAAGAAAACAAGTACAAATAAATGTTATTGTGATCTATTGGTTAGTATAGTGTTAGTTACTAAACATGGAAAAATATCTCTAATATCATGCCAAATTTTGTTACCAAACTCCTCCAAAACGGCTCGACCGATTGTTATGAAAATTTCTTGTTTTAGTAGTATTTAACAACAGCTGAGACAAACATTGTACCGCTGTCCCTTTCAGGCAAATGAAAACATATATGACATTTTGCATAAAGGAGATAAAAAAATGCTTTACTAAACCATGGTTAATTTTCAGTACAAAGCTTGTGATATAAATTGCTGCTGTGATAATGATTGCTCTGATTCAGAGAAAAGTTTGCTAAATAATTGTGAAGAGAATGGAAAAGCAAGATTGTGTGAGACACACAACACAGATAATTTGAACATGTGTTCCTCTCAGTTTGCTTGCAATGAAGAGTCGCAAAACGATCTATTTGGATATCTTTTTTGTATTGAAAAAGTTAATTTGCCTGGAAAACAGAAAAGAAAAAAGGTAGGTGACCTTTAACTGTGGTGTAAAGTATAATCCGTTTGCAGAAGATTTTCCGAGTATCCTTCCTGCTGGTAGTACTGACCAGCCCATGCAGCACGCGTACGTAGAGATAAGTATGTCTCTACTTTTGTCGATCACTTTTCTCCGTCATCTATATGAATTAGAAAGAGAAAAGAGAGCGACTAAAGTAAAGACATATCTCTACGCGCTCAGCCTAGCCCTGTAGAAGAGAGCGCGGGACACGGTCATCTGAAGTGGTAGTGAATACTCTCGGCAAATCTTCTGCTAACAGGCAGAGTGCTGTTTGAAGTTTCATGGGATAACTTGTGAATTTTTTTCTTGCAGGTTTATGCTTTAGATGCTGATAACCGTTTAAAATGGCACATTATTGTGAAAAAGAAGAAAATTGTGAAGTTTTCTAAAAATTTTTATAAATCTGGTGAGCCAATATGGGTGGTAAAAAACGGCACTATCGAACCTTTAGGTTAGTAATGAGCAGAAAAACCTCCTTCCTTAGGAGGAAACAATGAATAACTTTCCTTTCGCTGAAGAAACATAAAAGTATTGAGCAAATTTAGTAAAAATAATTTTGTGGTTTCCGTGTGTTGAATTTTGAATATAACTAAAAGACGTGAATGTTTTTAGAACTCCCAGTAACTGTAACCAATGAATATTGTAATGGTTACAAGGCAGTTCAGTTTCTAAGAAATGAATACATAAAATGTTATGTCAGATTGAAAGATCTTCACATATTGGACGTTCTTAAGAATTTTGAATCAACAAAAATTGCAAGCCCTAACGAAACTACTCTAAACAGCACGAAAATGGTAAGATTTTCCAGAAGTAGTAAACTTTTGGTAGTTGTGTGCTTCATTGGTTTGGAAAAATTGAAAAAAAAATGAGTGTCGTGGAACACTCGGTAGAAGTTTGAAACACTTAAAATAAAACTCAATTTTTAAATTTTCATTTCATCACGCATCGCTTGATTTTGACATACCAAATAGCTCTAATAGCTGCACGTGATTGCATGCGTGCCCATTTTGTTGACATCTGTCCATTCGTTTATTTGCTTTTTGGCACGAGAAAGGAATAGCAATATTTAGGGGCCAGAGCTAGGTAAACGTAAAGTGGCCTCTTTCTGGTACCTCACTAATGCTATGTCTGTCTCATTTGTGTCAAAAAGGAAACAACCGAATGGACTGAGTATAGTAGGAAAAACTTTCATTCTAGATTTTCAGAGATTCACGTATATTTTCTTCATGACGACATTCGTCACGCAAAAAATTCATAATCTTTCGATTAGCGCGATACGAATTTCGCGGTTCGAAAAGAAACTGTTTCAAAAATATTTCAAGGGTTACACACTTTAAAACATGATAATTATTATTAAGGTCAGCGACAGCGCTCAAATCCATGCCGGATACAGTAACTTTGTTAGATTTCTTACTTACATTATTTCTTTTTTAGGATTGCTCGGCTCTACATTGCATAAACTGGACCTTACTTGTATGTGACAATTATAAATGCACAGAGTATGATAAGCTACTACACGAGCCATCTTGCTCGGACACCGATTGCAACAACATTGGCACTAAAGTTGAATACCAGTTCTATTCCAATGCATCTGTAATAACAAGAGCGCTCATTAAATTCTACATCCGCATTGTCCCTATGACAGTTGAGTTTATTACTCAAGAAATCTCAGTCAACTTTGTTATGGGCAATCAGTCTATAGAAAACATAGTCAGATTAAGTGGAAATCCAGGTTACATAAAAGGTCTACCTGTCATAGTATCTTTATCTGAAAGCAACCACACTGAAAACTTTTACAATTCCAGTTTTGGAATAAGGAATCACCTTTTGTTGCCTTACAACAAAGATGGCGAATGTGTTCTCACAAATTTGACACACAATATTGTAAAGTTTGGATACAACCAAAGGCTAACGTGTCGAGCGTATTTTGGACAAAATTTTACTTTGCACAACGGAACACATGGATGTACGAAAATTCAGATGAAAATTAATGAGTTATATGGAGTTAGCCCGAATATATTTATTTCTCCCCTTGGCAACCCGCAAGACGTTAGCGACGAAAACTGGGTTAATCTACAAATATTTGATAAAACAAATATTTATGGTGAATATCATCGTAAGGACTCAGAATTGCTTTGCTATAACTTAGTAACGAGGATTGCCTTTATGATAGCCTTTGCAGACACAAATGACGCTAATAAGAAAGAAAATAAAATTTTAAGTGCAAGAGTCTATGGCACAGCTAAAAATATAACGTTTAGTATGGAAGATTTGTCGGCTGTTCTAACTGTCGATACTATTTTTATCGACGTGAATAAACCAATCGTGCACGAATATGTCGGAATGCCACACTTGAATTTTCATTTGCCAAAGGATTTCTTTTTCCCCTTAGCATACAATAAGGGCAACATTGTAAAGCAATCATTGATATTGTATGTGTGCACTGTTTTTTTCTATACAAATAAAATAACTTTGTATTAACTGATAATTGTTTTTATTTTCAAATAATTTAAATACTTTTGTTACTTCTATCACTTAAACTTGGCATTCACGCTTCAAAGACTTGTCTTGTTACTGTTGGCCTGAAAATAAAACCCATATCTGTATCCATATTCCATAACATACCACATAAGTTACCACACTACTGACTGAGTCAATGTGTCTTATTTATAGAATAAAGGCCGGTTCTCACAGGGCCAGTCGGACTGGTCAGAAGTCAGCTGCAGGCGTACAGTACTATCACTTCCCAGAAGTGTTTTTACTGTATACCTTGTACCTAACTGGTGTGCTATTGGTATTAACGTGAACTCAACGGCTCTGCCCGCGAAATTCAAAATTTTCGTGGTTTTTTGCAATTTGTACGCTAATTAGACATGATAGGCTTATGGCAATCAATTTGCGAGAATGGCAGTATCATCTTTACATGATTATATCAAAATCTTTGCATAAAAATGTGTATCCTAGGAAATTAGTCCGAGTATCGAGTTTTATGTGAGTAACTCGCAAATCTTGGACTAATTTCTTTAACTCGACACTTTCGAGCAGAGATTTTTATATAAACACGTGAAGCAGATATTGGGATTATCGCAATTTGACGGCCATAAGCCTATTATGTCTTATTAGCTTAAAAATCGCGAAAAACCACGAAATATTTGAATTTCGCGGGCACAGCCGTGGTGTGCTCCTTAACGACCATGTTATCAACTGACCTAGAGCTCACTTCAGCTTGGAGCAAGTATTGGCCCTGTAACTAACTTCATGGTGGTGGGGGAAAGCCAGTAAAATCAAAAACTGTTTGAACTGGATTCTAACAGACCAACTGCAACAGAACTCTGGTTCTGGTTTGTTGTGCCTACTGAACTTGATTGTCAAATAGTTACTGTTCTCCACAGTCGGCCTGCTATAGGACCCGTGAAAACCAGGCTTTAGTACAGTAATAAATAATTAATTAATTACAGTGGTATTATCGCATACATTTTCCATAATTTTTAATTCCTAATTCTGTGATAGAACAGCTGAGAATAATGTTATGAGGACTCACTTAAAAGTATCATAGAATTTCGATAGTATACTCGAAGTATAAGGTCCTCCTTTTAAACGTTGATCAGCAGTTGTAAAACCTTGTAGAAATTAGAAATTGGTCTTTCGAAGGAAGCATAAAGCGGAGCAACGTTTATAAGTAAGACGACGATTAGTGATTATGAAAGGGTGACAAAATAATATGAAACTTAGTTTTTATAAAGAGGATTTAATTTAATATTACTACTCTAAGAAATAATGAGGAACACTTATAGTACACATCGAAACGTTCAGACAAAAGCCACAATAATTTTTTTATTTATGTAAATATATACAATATTTTTACAGTGATTATAAATCATAATCTATTCAATTTAGGTTGTTAAAATGTCTCAATTCTTACGTTAGACAATAATATTAATCATTTAAAGTGAGCATTACTAAGCGATAAAGGCATAACTTAACAAGTCTTACACTAGTATGAAATACTCATGTGAACTACTATCTGGCTCATTTTAAATTTTACGTTACAATCGTCGTCAAGAGAGGATTTTCTTTTTATTGAGTAATAAAAAAAATCCCATAATAATTCATTATTATATTTAAAAAGATTTTATTGGGCACATTATAGCGCGGGGAAATTGTTACGTTAAGGCGGAACAACGTTAGGACAGATCAGGGGCCATACCTACCACCATCTCTTATAGCAGTATTATATTTTATAATTTTCATACTGACATTGTATGAAAACATTAAAACAATATTACAATAATACTGCTATAAGAGATGGTGGTAGGGTCCCAGGGTCAAACGGCAAGGCTTTTACAATTTCTGAACTATCGGAACCGTCAGTGACGTGACAGTAGGTGGGTACGGAGCGGGACAACTTAAAACCTTGTGTATTTTAGCAGGTGGTAGCAAAACATCGAAAAATACGACACGCATTTTTTGGCTGTCTATTGGCTATTCACACGTAAGTTTTTGTGATTGGGCAGAATTTTCACAGGCTAATTCGTCGTGCTTCACCGCACTCACGTTCTTTCTTTCTCATTTGACGAGAGCTAAACTGTTCATCGAACATCGCTAAAGACCACTGAATCTTACGGAACAAACGCCTTTAATTTTGCGAACATGTGAAAATAGGTGTCATCTTATTTGCGAACATGCGAAAATGGATAGCTTTTCGTAGAGTCCGTTGTGAAAGTGATGGTACTGTTCCGCACTAAATGAGTCCCTAAGCGTAGTGACACACCCGCCGAAAGTACGGCCGGCCGAAAGTACGGCCGGCGTCGAAAGTTCAGCAACTGAATTTGGGTCTTAGTCACAGGCGTCATCAGGCGTGAAAAGCGCCGACCATCGGACGGGACACTAACTTTCAGTTCAGCGCATTACGCTACGGAAGATTACGTGGCTTCATCCTCTTTGCGGTTGTGACGTGTTGAATGGTCCAAAAAAATAATTTTAATACACTATTGGCTTATTATAGAGGCTTACTTCTTATTCAGAAGTAAAAAGCATTTTTAGGGTGCATTCGCTAAATACAATGAACTGCCGAAGCATACATCGAACTTTTAGTCGCGTAAAGATTCGCGTGTGTCGCTTACTATGCAAAAAAACATCGAATGCGCTAGCCGAAATAATCAACCAGCGGAAGGACGGCGCAACGCCGAACACATCAGAAATACGGTATAATATTATGTGTCATAGGTAACTAAAAAAACAAATGGGAGCGTATTAAACCGAACTTTCGGCGCCGTTCTTTAGGCAGGTGTGTCGCTACCCTAAAACAGAATAAGCTCTTTGTTATTCTCAGCCAAGTGCCCGACCCGCTGTCAAGCTGTCACGTACGGCGCCGACGCCGTGAGCCTGCATGCCCGCAGTGGGGAGATGTCGCGGTCGCGGCGCGGGACGGGTACGCACCTATGCGACGTAGGTGTAGACCTTGCGGTCGTCGGGCGTGCGCGCCAGGTACTCGCGCTCGATGAGCCCCTCGATGCGCTTCTTGATGATGACAGGCGAGGGCAGGAAGCGTGCGCGCAGCTGCTCCGTCACCTCCGCCACCAGCAGCGTGTGCTGGAACAATGTAAAGCATCATTTATTTGCAAAAAAAACACGAAAATACAGGTGGAATACAAACAACAAAGGAATCAATGTGTTTGTGTGTGAACCAATATTCTGCAGTACTTAAACAACGTAATGTGTAGTACATTGCACACACTAAAGTCAGGACGTATTTCATACAGGCAGTCAGTAAATTTTTATACCTCTTAGTTAGTTAGTTTCAACTTGTGAAATTATCCCTATTAAATAAATAGGGATAATTTCACAAGTATGAAACTACGTTTACGAGGGTTCTAGCGCGCTCTGAACTGAGAAGAAGTCTACCTATTCACCGTAAAAGTGATGAAGACTCGAGGCCGGGATAATTTTCCTGCCATTTGCGGTGCATATCAGGAGCCAGAAATCAAAGAGCTTCGTACAAGTCTTTGGTATGTCCGCGTCAGTATGGAGGGGTGTAAGGTCTAAGATATTTTTATAATTGATTGTCTTATGCTTGTCATGTCTAATAAACACAGCAATGATGAGGTGTAGGATGGAGTGCGCTTGCCTATAAAATGCCTATTCACTCTTCTCTTGAAGGCACCCAGATTATACTTGGCTGGGAACACGGAAGTGGGATGGCTGTTCCACACCTTAGTAATTCGTATTAGAAACGTGGAAGAAAAACGTTTCGTTCGAGTACGCTGGACATCAACCATATAAGGCGGTGGTCTGTAACAGACGCATTAGGCCGCGTCCGACGTGAAATGTACTAGTGTGGTCTCTCTCACACGCCGGACGCGGCGCACGAACGACGAGACCACAGTACATTTCCATAGTAAGCATTCATAGGCCGCGTACAGCGTCACGTTGGACGCGACTTAACGCGTCTGTTACAGACCACCGGCTAAGGAAGCCACTTCTCTCGGCGTCTTGCGGTTCTGTTGTAGAAAGGCGAAGGGTGTGGGTTGTAGTATGGGAGCTCACCGCCATCTTCTTCCTGGCCTTCATGATGCGCACGATGGCCGCCTCGATCTCGTGTTTGCGGTCCTCGTCGACTTTGTTGCGCGTCTCGCGGCGCTCCGGCTCCGACTCGCCCTTGGCCGCTACTGTCTGGATCTTAACTCTGACACACAAACATTATTTATTACTAAACCTTCTTTAATGTTAATGACTAATGATAGGAAGGGTTAATAAGTGTAAAAATATGTAACAGACTATCAACCTTAAGACAACAGCTTTAGGTTCAAAATCGATGGATATGCTTGTAAGCCATGTCAATTATATCTTCAGATGGTGCTCTGTTGTCGCAGCAAAATTATTTTTTTCATGGAAAGTTTTTGGAAGAATTGTGTGATACTGTAGTATGATATTGCATACAGATTTATCCGTACTGCAAACTACAACAAAAGAGTCTTGTGATTTGACCAATGACGCAAAGAGGGCGGGAAAGATGTGACATATTTATAGAAATTTTTTTCGTCAACGAAAAAAATATGGCGTTGCGCGTCGTACATTTCGGTACCGCAGACAACCCATATTACCGCTGTCGGTCGCATACATTAGCACCATTTTACAGTTTTGACAAATTAAAAATCCGGCTTCAGGGCGGAGCCTTAAATTGTATGCGTGACGTCAGTAAGTGTTTTAACATGTTTAATCAATGGATTTGACAGATAGTTGGTACCTATGTAACTTAGAAGTAAAGGCGTCGTTGACGTAGAACTGGTGCGAGGGCTCGATCTCCTTGGTCTTGGGGTGCTTGATGAGCACGCGCTGCGTGGGCTTGCCCATCGCCAGCGACTGCAGCGCGCGCACCAGGTCCTTCTCGGGGATGTCAGTCTCGTTCAGGATTTCCTGGAAGACAACTGAGCATTTGCAGGACCGTTTGGATTGGAAGACATCATGAAATACATATCTCTCCCCCCTAGAACACGCTGACAACAGCGCGACGACTGAGCTCATATTTGATAATTGTAATCATTGTAATCTACCTCTTTATCTATCTACCTCTTTTCTTCGAATGTTGTCTCTATCTACCTCTTTTCTTCGAATGTTGTCGAGTGGCTCACCTCGTACGTGAAGCGCTCCCGCTTGTTGAAGAGCAGCAGCACGCACATCTGGAAGGTGGACACCTGTATGATGTGGCGGCGCGGCGCGGGCGCGGCGGCGGGCGGCGAGCGCGGCGGCGACGCGGGCGCCGTCTGCGCGCGGAACGTGGCGTGCAGGTCCGCGCTGCCCAGCTGCGGCTGCAGCGACAGCTGGCGCCCGGAGTGCTTCGCCAGGTAGAACCTGACACAGGGAAACATTCATGTTCACATGACCCGGACGCGCAAAACCACAGCAACATCCAGGATAAACATTCAGCAAAATGCAACTAGCGTAACGAAATAAAGTATACTACTTCTTCCGCTCAAATACGGCGTAATGAAATAAAGCATACTACTTCTTCCGCTCAAATACGGCGTAACGAAATAAAGTATACTACATCTGCTCAAATATGGCGTAACGAAATAAAGTATACTATATCTTCTGCTCAAATACGGCGTAACGAAATAAAGTATACTATATCTTCCGCTCAAATATGGCGTAACGAAATAAAGTATACTACATCTTCTGCTCAAATATGGCGTAATAAAATAAAGTGTACCTACTATATCTTCCGCTCAAATATGGCGTAGCGAAATAAAGTATACTAACTACATCTTCTGCTCAAATATGGCGTATCGAAATAAAGCATACTATATCTTCCGCTCAAATATGCCGTAACGAAATAAAGCATAGTATTTCTTCCACTCAAATATGGCGTAACGAAATTGAGTTTACTATTTCTTCCGCTCTAATGTGGCGTAACAAAAACTTAAGCGTGGTATAACCTTTTCAGTCTGGTTGGTTAGTTCACGCGGCGATAACGCACCGTAGAACTATACGTGAGACTTGCAATTTATAATTTATTGTATGACTTTGTCATCATTTTCAAAAGACGATTTGTAAGAATTGGCAGTTTTGTTTCCTTTACACTAGATACATATTAAAAATAGTTCAGTAACATTATCACTTACGATCTGAAGACTTCGAAGGCGGTTCTGGGTGCAGTGGGGATGTTACACTTGGGCGTGGCGCTCTGCGTGGGCCAGAAGCCGGTGGTGAGCACGCGCACGGATAGGTCTACACCGTGTAGATTGGTCTGGCAAACAGTAATCGTGATAAAATGTTAGCCAAGCAAATTACGAGAAGTTCAAATGGTTCATAAAGTTACAAAATTTTCTCCAATAGTAGTAATGACAAAATTTAAGCAAAAACTTATTTTGCAGAAGAAGATAGTGTTTGCAACAATAATTGAAAATACTTCAGCAAATTGGAATACACGTAAAAAAAAAGAAACATATGTTTTTGAATTTGTTCCGTATGGAAACAATATGTAAACATAACATGTCAAAGAATTTATAATCAACTTGGTATAAAATTACAAACCTCGATATCTATAACTATGTAATATGTATGTATCCAGAAAAGATGACAAAATTACGTTTATATTAGATCAGCTGGTACACTCGTTCACGGCAAGCGGGAATGGTCGCACGGGCGCCTAGCTAGTGAGACATTTGTAGCATTGTTTTATGTTCTAAAAATTTTGCTTATTTACTTGATTCCACCGCGCCTAAAGAAGTTGTATCAAAAACGTGAAAAACGCGTAGTGAAATAAGATAAAATACAAAATAGGCACATACAGATAATAGAAGTAATAAAACAAATTCACCCCAGATGACAGCACGTGTTCCTTGAACTCTTCCATGATGGTGTTGGACACGGTCATGTCTTTGAACATACCCTCCAGCTTCGATGTGAATTGGCACCCGCATTCAGTCTGAAAACAAGTTTACTTGTGTTTTTCAAATTTTAAATGTACTATACACATTTTAAATCGGTGAATAAATAAGACAACCAACGAGTTTCCTAGTTGGCACCAACATTATAATACTAAGTTACCAAGAACAACCTTGATAGCAACACTAAGGGCCGGTTGTTTCAATCAGTTCGTTAACGTTACATACATTCGTTAAATGTTAAATTTTTTTTCATTGACATAATGTTCTGACTTTCTGAGCCGCCATGTTTAACATTTACGTGTCTGTCAAAATTTATTGATGCAACCGGGCCTAGACAAAGTCATTCTTCTCTTAGCGATATCGCTATATACAATGTGTCCGGGATCGAACTAGCGATAATTAAAGGGATTGTTCTATAAATCATTACAAACAAAAAATCCTCCATTAATGGGGGCACCCCCCTCACCCCTCCCCTGGAGAGCTTTTTCACTTTTGGTTGCGTTTTTTTTGAGTATGTGTTCACCAAATCAGTAATAACTTGAGCTTCACGTGTTTTCAAATTATCTCATTCGATTGGGTACAATGTTCTCCATCGCTGGATACCTAACAATAATGTAAAACGTTACAATAACTCAATTAAAATGCCTCAAATTGCGAAAAATTGCCTAAAAAAATAAAACTTGAAACTATTGGTAATTAAATCCCAGACACATATCGACAAAATGCACGGAATTACGTGATTGAAGTGAAAAATACGGTGCATGATGGTCATTTTACAAAAGAAGAATGACCAAAGGTGGTATCAAATTTTCTCATGAACCTAAACCAAAATAAAATAGTGTTTTTTAAGAATCATTGGCACTAGGAATTTGTTTTTCATAACCGAAATTTAATTTTGCATACAAAAATTAATTTATTTTCAATATACACTTCCTGTCATACAGATTTAGGATTCCATCCTTGGTCATAATCTTTTTTGTACTAAATTAACAGTTGTAAAATAGTGCTGCTCTTTTGTACATGAAAGATTTTGAGAAGGGCTGCACTAATTTTTTTTTTATTAATTGAATTTATTTAATTTAATTTACACCTGTCAACAAAAAAATATCTAAACTAATACACTGTTGATTTTTTATAATGCTTTATATCCTGCTTAAAGTCTTAAAAAATCTGCAAAATTCTTTACGTGTCTCAATTTTTGTAAAAGTAAAATTAACCAAAAAAAGGACTTTAAGCAAGATATCTAAATGATAAACTGCATACTTTTAAAATCTTAATGAACACTCACAAGAATGTTATATCCACAGTTTTTGGTAAAGAATTTTGCAGAATGTATGGAGCGAGCAGGAGTTTATTCAATGACTAATCGCTTAGAGAGTTTTCTATCTGTGAGACATCACCGATTATACAGTGAAAATCCCGAGGTTCCACGTCTTTCAACAAGCCTTCTGTCTGGGGAACATTTGAAGCGAAAAATAACAATTAAAAACTTTTAATTACAGTAAAACCAGCTTAATACGATTACGCATAATACTCCATTTTACCCTGCAACTTGCATTTCATACATTTCGTAACGCTTAATACGCTTTCTCGCTTAAGACACGTTTTTGATTGGGTCACGGAGAAATCGTCTTAAACAGGTTTTATTAATACACAGAAGTCTGCTGCAAAATTGCAACATTGCTTTGAGATAGCGATATTCTACCGCGTATTATTGCTAAAGCCTTGATTATTATTTAGCTTGACCTATTTCTAGTCTGTTTTGAGTCCAGGTCTTATGCCTGGACATAGGTCTCCTGAAATGATCTCCAAACAACACAACTTTGCACTACTTAAGCAAGCAACTATTTGTGACTCTTGATTTTGTCTGTCCACTTATCGCAAAGGGATAATTTTTTTACCTCTCATAAGCAAGGGGTAAAAAAATTATCCCTCCCCCTTCCCAAATATATCTCCACCAGCTAAAACAGGGAAAAGGGAAAGGAGAAGTCTATTACGTTTTATCAAGTGTTATTATGAGCACCCGTGCTCATACTCAGAGTGGATAAAGCTGTAGAAGGGGAAAATATTTTATCCTTTCCTGAAATTGTCTCCAACTGGAATGATAGCCACGCTGTAGTGCTACAAAAATTGTTTTTTGTAGCACTGTTTCACATTCATTTCGCTCAAGTTAAACCTGTAAACTGAACATCTATTGATTTTGTAAGTCCTCAATTGCAATATCTAGAACCTGTACGTGACGTGTAATGTCAGGCCATGTTCACTTATCACGTGATCGACGAAGCTACAGCTAGCCGTCTCGACGTATGACGTCTGATTTCAGAAAGCCACCGCGCGTCGACTATGTTACAAGCATTAGTACTTGTAACGGTCTATTTCACGCGCTGCGTGCGCCCAATTATGAGGCAACCTTGGTACGTCAAAAGAGATACAGTTACGCGCTAGAAAGAGAGCACGGCTTTAGGTGGATAGTGGAGCCGGGGCCAGGCGCTTTTGCGAATTGAATTGCACTTTTTTGTGTCGCGCTAGGTTCGATATTTCTATAAATCATCTTGCGGAGTGAACCTTCTGTACCGTTAGGTACTGCTATGTATTCCTTGGCAATGTTTACCTTCAGTTTAGAGATCATGTTCTTCTCGCTGTCGTCGGACACGGACTTGTTGAGCAGCAGGCGCTTGGCGAGGTGCTGCTTGTAGTAGCGCTCGAACACGTCATCTCAATTGTAATGTCTAGAACCGGCACATGTCGTGTAATGTTTACCTTCAGTTTAGAGATCATGTTCTTCTCGCTGTCGTCGGACACGGACTTGTTGAGCAGCAGGCGCTTGGCGAGGTGCTGCTTGTAGTAGCGCTCGAACACGTCCTTCTCCTGCAGGAAGCGGAACAGCACCATGGTCTTGTCCAGGACTGCTTCGATCTCTTGCTCACTCATCTGAAATATATACGGCACATTACTGTACTGTACAGGGGGCGAATCACATAACGTTTTCACGCACTGAGTGATGTAAGAAAGAAAATAAACTAAAAAAATAACACTGAAGAAATAAAATAAAAAATTAACACAGAAATATTAACTTTACGTCCATTAGTGTAGAGTATAAAATTGGATTTCAAAGAAGTCATGGGTAGTTTCTAAGAGAGTTCGTTCGTTCGTTCGTTTGTTCGTTTCAGCCGACGGACGTCCACTGCTGGAGAAAGGCCTCCTGCAACGATTTCCAGCCGACACGATCCTGCGCTACCTGTATCCAGCGCCTTCCCGCGACTATTTTAATGTCATCAGTCCATCTGATCGGAGGCTTAAGTATAAACAAAGTAAAATATGATATACATATCTCCATTACTCACCCCCTTTTCCCCTTTCTTGAGTTTGCCATCGATAAACAGTGACAGAAACTCCGGAGATTTATTATTTAGATTAAGGAAGTATTCGAAGTCTGAAGCGATCATGTGCTTGAATATTTTGTCGTTGTTGAAGGAGTTGTGGAGGAAATGGTCGAATCTGTCTTTCAGGTCGAGGAGGTTCTGTAACAAAAGAAAAACAATATAACTTTACACTACATTTTATATACACAGCCGAAATTTAAAATTTATTCTCAAAACGGCAAACTTATTGTAATAATGTCAATTACCTTAAGAAAAAGCTTGGTACAGGAATTCTACGCTCAGTTATTTTACAAACCTCCATTCGTCCGTCACTGGCGCGGCGTTCTATCAGGGTTTGGTACCGCCTAGCGAAGGCCGATCGATGACCTAGCCAGGCAGCCCGGAGTTGGAAGTGGGAATTGTAGACCACTAGGCATCAGCATATGTATACAAGGGCACGGTAACGTCGGTTAGTGTCATACCTGCACGTAGGCGATGGCGTTGGGTTGTGGTGCGTGTCGGTGACGAGCGCGCGGCCCTGCTCGCGCAGGTTGGCGGACACCGCGTCGGCCACCGTGCGCAGCCCCTCGCTCACGCGCGACAGCAGCTTGTACACGCACGCCAGCTATACGAATGAACACACACCTGCACGTAGGCGATGGCGTTGGTGTTGTGGTGCGTGTCGGTGACGAGCGCGCGGCCCTGCTCGCGCAGGTTGGCGGACACCGCGTCGGCCACCGTGCGCAGCCCCTCGCTCACGCGCGACAGCAGCTTGTACACGCACGCCAGCTATACGAATGAACACACACCTGCACGTAGGCGATGGCGTTGGTGTTGTGGTGCGTGTCGGTGACGAGCGCGCGGCCCTGCTCGCGCAGGTTGGCGGACACCGCGTCGGCCACCGTGCGCAGCCCCTCGCTCACGCGCGACAGCAGCTTGTACACGCACGCCAGCTATACGAATGAACACACACCTGCACGTAGGCGATGGCGTTGGTGTTGTGGTGCGTGTCGGTGACGAGCGCGCGGCCCTGCTCGCGCAGGTTGGCGGACACCGCGTCGGCCACCGTGCGCAGCCCCTCGCTCACGCGCGACAGCAGCTTGTACACGCACGCCAGCTATACGAATGAACACACACCTGCACGTAGGCGATGGCGTTGGTGTTGTGGTGCGTGTCGGTGACGAGCGCGCGGCCCTGCTCGCGCAGGTTGGCGGACACCGCGTCGGCCACCGTGCGCAGCCCCTCGCTCACGCGCGACAGCAGCTTGTACACGCACGCCAGCTATACGAATGAACACACACCTGCACGTAGGCGATGGCGTTGGTGTTGTGGTGCGTGTCGGTGACGAGCGCGCGGCCCTGCTCGCGCAGGTTGGCGGACACCGCGTCGGCCACCGTGCGCAGCCCCTCGCTCACGCGCGACAGCAGCTTGTACACGCACGCCAGCTATACGAATGAACACACACCTGCACGTAGGCGATGGCGTTGGTGTTGTGGTGCGTGTCGGTGACGAGCGCGCGGCCCTGCTCGCGCAGGTTGGCGGACACCGCGTCGGCCACCGTGCGCAGCCCCTCGCTCACGCGCGACAGCAGCTTGTACACGCACGCCAGCTATACGAATGAACACACACCTGCACGTAGGCGATGGCGTTGGTGTTGTGGTGCGTGTCGGTGACGAGCGCGCGGCCCTACTCGCGCAGGTTGGCGGACACCGCGTCGGCCACCGTGCGCAGCCCCTCGCTCACGCGCGACAGCAGCTTGTACACGCACGCCAGCTATACGAATGAACACACACCTGCACGTAGGCGATGGCGTTGGTGTTGTGGTGCGTGTCGGTGACGAGCGCGCGGCCCTGCTCGCGCAGGTTGGCGGACACCGCGTCGGCCACCGTGCGCAGCCCCTCGCTCACGCGCGACAGCAGCTTGTACACGCACGCCAGCTATACGAATAAACACACACCTGCACGTAGGCGATGGCGTTGGTGTTGTGGTGCGTGTCGGTGACGAGCGCGCGGCCCTGCTCGCGCAGGTTGGCGGACACCGCGTCGGCCACCGTGCGCAGCCCCTCGCTCACGCGCGACAGCAGCTTGTACACGCACGCCAGCTATACGAATGAACACACACCTGCACGTAGGCGATGGCGTTGGGTTGTGGTGCGTGTCGGTGACGAGCGCGCGGCCCTGCTCGCGCAGGTTGGCGGACACCGCGTCGGCCACCGTGCGCAGCCCCTCGCTCACGCGCGACAGCAGCTTGTACACGCACGCCAGCTATACGAATGAACACACACCTGCACGTAGGCGATGGCGTTGGTGTTGTGGTGCGTGTCGGTGACGAGCGCGCGGCCCTGCTCGCGCAGGTTGGCGGACACCGCGTCGGCCACCGTGCGCAGCCCCTCGCTCACGCGCGACAGCAGCTTGTACACGCACGCCAGCTATACGAATGAACACACACCTGCACGTAGGCGATGGCGTTGGTGTTGTGGTGCGTGTCGGTGACGAGCGCGCGGCCCTGCTCGCGCAGGTTGGCGGACACCGCGTCGGCCACCGTGCGCAGCCCCTCGCTCACGCGCGACAGCAGCTTGTACACGCACGCCAGCTATACGAATGAACACACACCTGCACGTAGGCGATGGCGTTGGTGTTGTGGTGCGTGTCGGTGACGAGCGCGCGGCCCTGCTCGCGCAGGTTGGCGGACACCGCGTCGGCCACCGTGCGCAGCCCCTCGCTCACGCGCGACAGCAGCTTGTACACGCACGCCAGCTATACGAATGAACACACACCTGCACGTAGGCGATGGCGTTGGTGTTGTGGTGCGTGTCGGTGACGAGCGCGCGGCCCTACTCGCGCAGGTTGGCGGACACCGCGTCGGCCACCGTGCGCAGCCCCTCGCTCACGCGCGACAGCAGCTTGTACACGCACGCCAGCTATACGAATGAACACACACCTGCACGTAGGCGATGGCGTTGGTGTTGTGGTGCGTGTCGGTGACGAGCGCGCGGCCCTGCTCGCGCAGGTTGGCGGACACCGCGTCGGCCACCGTGCGCAGCCCCTCGCTCACGCGCGACAGCAGCTTGTACACGCACGCCAGCTATACGAATGAACACACACCTGCACGTAGGCGATGGCGTTGGTGTTGTGGTGCGTGTCGGTGACGAGCGCGCGGCCCTGCTCGCGCAGGTTGGCGGACACCGCGTCGGCCACCGTGCGCAGCCCCTCGCTCACGCGCGACAGCAGCTTGTACACGCACGCCAGCTATACGAATGAACACACACCTGCACGTAGGCGATGGCGTTGGTGTTGTGGTGCGTGTCGGTGACGAGCGCGCGGCCCTGCTCGCGCAGGTTGGCGGACACCGCGTCGGCCACCGTGCGCAGCCCCTCGCTCACGCGCGACAGCAGCTTGTACACGCACGCCAGCTATACGAATGAACACACACCTGCACGTAGGCGATGGCGTTGGTGTTGTGGTGCGTGTCGGTGACGAGCGCGCGGCCCTGCTCGCGCAGGTTGGCGGACACCGCGTCGGCCACCGTGCGCAGCCCCTCGCTCACGCGCGACAGCAGCTTGTACACGCACGCCAGCTATACGAATGAACACACACCTGCACGTAGGCGATGGCGTTGGTGTTGTGGTGCGTGTCGGTGACGAGCGCGCGGCCCTGCTCGCGCAGGTTGGCGGACACCGCGTCGGCCACCGTGCGCAGCCCCTCGCTCACGCGCGACAGCAGCTTGTACACGCACGCCAGCTCCACCGTGCGCGTGTGCATCAGCATGTGCACCACGCCCGAGTTCTCCATCTATGTACAAAACGTTCAGGAATTGATGTACTGTATGTAGACTAGCGTAGGTTGGGCTGTCTACCAGACAGTAACTACCAGATTTTCTCTTTGCGAGATTTCTTTGTTGAATTTTTATGCCACTTTGTAATGCATTTTGAGTCAAAACCCTATTATTGTGCCTATACAAATACGTAAGTAAACAAGTGCAACTGACCTCCACGATGGTCTTCATGTGTCGCTCGATGAGCTCGTGCTCGAGCACGGCCACGACGCGCGGCTCCGTGCTCTCGTCGAGGTAGTGCCGCGCGCGCTCCGCCTCCTCGCTGATGCGCGCCTCCACGCGCGCGATGTACACCGCGGCGCTGTTCTCCGCCAAGAACTTCTGAGATTCCATCTGCCATCACCATTACAACTAGTCAGTAAATTAATTTTAAAATATTTTTAGTACATCTTTTATCCTTTTGCTGTTGCGTCTTAAGTCGTGAGTCATGACCTAGGGTGGAGACCTCGAAACCATCTATGATCACAGCTATTGGAGAACACACGTAAGTCCAGACTTCAGCCAGGTAGATATGACATCGCAGTCTCTACCCCTGTGGAAAAAACCCAAGCATTTTCATGCAAATCCACAGTTGCTGTTAATGATTATCCATCTATTTGCTCTACCTCTGCTTCTTCCATCCATCTATCCTCCATCACAATAATTTATAGTTAGGTATTTAGGTTGGTACACTCGGGAGTCACATCTTTCTCATAATAAAGAAAATTCCCGTCTAGGCAGATTTTTATAAAAAAATTTTGTAAGAATATGTCGTAAGCTATTTTTGATACTCCTAAATTGCAAATCATCCTCTACGTGCCAGATCAGCTAGTTACCCTATAAAACTCCGCAGACTGCAGCAGGAAGGGCTTCTCGAAGTCCTCCTCGTAGACGGAGCGCGAGTTGATGCCCAGCACCATGAGCATCTGGCACGCGTTGCGGATGGCGAGCCGGTCCACCACCTCGCCGCGCCGCTCGCGCGCCACCAGCTCCAGCAGCGTCTGCCGCAGGTGGTCGCGGATGCAGCCGTAGCGCACCACCTGGCGGAGCACATTGTACAATTTGACGAGACTGTGGGATCAGCTAGTAGTCTTATAAGCAATATCATACTTCGAGAAGACGTGTTTCATACACCTGACTTCCTATTTAGGGTTCCGTATCTCTAAAGAAACAAATAGGATTCTTGTAGGATCACTTTCCTGTCCACCAGGAGTCTGATTGCGTAATAAAATCGTATTCATCGTTATCTTAATCGCTAGGGAATTCTGCGCCGCAGCGGGCAGAATTAGTAAACGATTACGATAACGATGAATACGATTTTCTTAGACAATATACACTGGTACAGGCTGTTCTTGCTACCAAGTTAAAATTCATACCAAATGCTGTGGTCTATTACATCTTTGATAATATCATATTATATCAGCAGCTTGAACTTTTTGAACAATATACCACAAATTATGGTATATTATACAAAAAGTTTAAGCCTCTAGTAAATTGGCAATAGTTATAAAATTAAAGTTTTTTCTGAAGCCAAATTTTACAGAACCTGCAGTATTTTTTTTAAATTGTTAACGCGAGCAAACGAGCGGGCGGATCACCGCCGCCGATGGACATTTGCCGCACCAGAGGAACTGCTAATGCGTTACCGGCTCTTAAGAAATTTGTTTAGTAAATAGGGACAACCCTCCACCACCCATGGCCCAATCAACCTCGCGGTTATGGGGGCCGAATCGCGGGAGGGCGCCCGTTCGGTACTTGCTCTTGGCGTGTTCCCGGGGCCGGCCTTCTTGACTCCCTACAAGTTGTTTCCTCTCGCTATTTGTTTAGTATAGTAGTATAATTAGATTATAGTTTGATAATACAGGAACACTGAATGTTTTAAGCTTGCACATTTAGTGTTCCCATACAATATTTTACATTTACCTCTTTTTTTTTAAATCGCTTACCTGGTCTCTAAATATAATGAGCCCTAAGTTGTACACATTGTCCACATCATTCTGTTGCACGTACACTCTGTCCATGTACATGAGTATGTCGCGAATCATCACCATGCTAGTTTGGTGGTCTGTCCATGCATTGTTTAGGGTCTGCAGGAATCCATTGTGCAGAGAGTGAAGAACATCTTCTCTCACCTTCAAAGAGCAAAATATATGAGTAAGTTTATTGAGACTTCTTCTCAGTACAGGGCACTTGTTTCAAACAGTGAAATAGTTACCACAATAATAGAAATCAAAATATTTTACTGACTCTTCATAAGTGCACTTTAAGTTAGGCCATTATAAAATAAAGAAATGTCAATATCTAAAATTTAGAGTAAATTGTTTTTTAGGAGCTAAGAGAGTTTGTGAAAATATTTTCCATCTTTTGGCACCTTTGGGAGGTATTTTGAGTAAGAAACAAAGAAGCCTTTTCATTATCTTGAGGAGAGGCATGATGATTAACATTCAACACCCAAAACATTTTTGAGTTATATAAAATAGCTATTTATAAATAAATATATGCTGCTGTCACCTTAGTCTCCAGATGATGTGTGACCACCTCCTTCAAACCTGTGTACAGCCTTTCCCCATATTTGTGGAGGACCATAGTATATGCATTCCTATATAACTCCTCAAAGGAGAGTCCAGAGTTATTCTTCTTTTGAATTTCTTGTATTGCATTTTTTAATAAACTCCATATACTCTCCACATACTTTGAGTCCATAGTCATCTAAAATAATAATTTAATCAGAATCAGATGAAGTTATCTTTAATCAAAGATTTATCTTGACACAATGTTGTCCATGAATCACTGCATGAAACATAAATTTTACATCATACATTAGAATCTAGCAACAATTTATTACAACATTTTTAAAACAGTTTTTTTATAGGAGTATTGCGCTAGGTGAAAGAAAATGGCATTTTTTCGTGACGAAAAATCCTATCACAAATAAAATCTAAAACGAAAATTTCTATTACTGGTTAACCCAATGGGCACACATAGAATAGAGAATGTACATTGATGTTGAACTTGTAATTTCATTTAGTTTTTAACAAATATAAGACTAAGTACACACTGTAGGTTCATGGCAATAAGTTTTACGAGCATAATTTATGCACATACATGTTTTTAGTAAAAACTTTGCTCGAAAATTCCAATTCACCTCATATTAGTTCCCAAAAAATTATTTTTTGTTGGTCCCAGATTTGGAGCTATTGGGGACCAATATGGACTAAATGGATATGTGCAAAGTTTTTATTAAAAACATGTAGTTGCATAATTGTTATGCTCGTAAAACTCATTGCCTTAAGCCTATGATGCATAATTAGCCTAATATTAGCTAAACTAAATACAATTTGAATTTTCGTGCCTAGAAGGTCCTCAACATTTTAACATTTTCACTGAGAACTTGTATTAATTATAAAATAATAGGTTGAAAATGACACACCCATGTGTCTGGATACATTTGATAATATGGTTCTGAATAATTCCATACTTGAAATTTTCTAGTCATGTTGCAAACATTTATCAACAAAACAGTCAGGTAAACATTGTAACAAATAACAATCACAATTATCACAAATAAAATGAGTAGCAAATTAAATAATATTTTATATCAATTTTAGGTCTTGTCACATAAAAAAATAATTATTGACATATTGCACACAAAAAATTTATTCCAAACTAAAAATGAATTTACATTTCTTATTTTGAATTATTGTATGTCAAATCAAGTTGGTAATGCAATATTGAAAATTAGAAATGACAGTTTATTTCAAAAAGGTAGCAAATGTAGTGGCAAATCAATGTACAGTGCAACAAGGCTATCTTGGTGCATGGCCTAAATCGGAACTAACACTGCTATCTTGTGATACTGTTTGATAGTTCGCTCTGTCGGTATTTATATGACTAATGTATGTTGTATTGTTTTTGCTTAATATTAATTCAAATTAAAGTAAAATTGAGGAGACATTATTTTCTGGCTGCCTTAGTTCTATAACAATGCCCTCCTGACAATGTCATTCAAGTGCCAAGAGAGCCTTGTTGGACTGTATTCAATTTCACTGAGATACAATGTTTTAGATACTGTGTATTCTGAAAATTCACGTACATGTTTCTGTAAACAATTTAATGTTGTTTATAATAAAATCTACAACAAAAAAAATTCTACTCATTGAATATGTGGCTTTGTTTTCTACTTATCTACGCTGGTCGGTCCTTTTGTTTGTATGTATGTTGCAGATAGTTTTTATTCATTGAATTCTTAAAATATTTTAGTAAGTAAATGAAAGCTACAATAATTGGGAAAGAAGTTCTTACAAAACACAGACAAAATGCACACAGAATCATGAACAACATAAAGAAAAGTAAGGAAGGCTATTGTTTTCAGTATTATCACAATTTCAATAGAAAAATAAATAGATAGAAAATTCTTTATTGTACACCCAATACCACCAGATCAAATGGTCTTAATTTTAAATCAAAACCAAGAAAGATAATATGCCTGGGTGCCTTCAAGAGAAGAGTGAATAGGCATTTTCTAGGCAAGCATGCTCCATCTTAGACCTCATCATTTCTGTCCATCAGATATAATTGTAGTCAAGCCTATCTATAATTAAAAAAAATGTCTACCTATCATCTATATAGTGTTTAGGTAAGTGCTATGTAGGCCTCAAAATATAAAAATATAAAAATAAATCTGTCCCTTATAAGCTGTAAGGCTTACGAGTCTAGGTAGTCCTTGTAAGGTGATCAACATTTCCTTTCTGCAACATTGGTGTTGATCACTGTGTTATTTTACTTTATTCAAGGTAAGCATAGCAAGTGGCTAAGCAAAATGGCTTAAAACACATGTAAGAACTTGCTCTTAGCTGACAATAGGAGCTTGCATTACATTTTTCTCATCTATTACTAGGAGTCAATCGACTCTAATGAGGACATGAAATTTTTCATATTGATAAGATTTTACTCAATGCTTTCCAGCCTGCACAATCCCATCAAAGCCAGCTGAGCTGGTCTCTATTGAATTTGGTTATATTTACCAATATGTATTTATTGTTAGTATTCGTTTTACGGCTAAATATACTTACAGGGAAAGCTCTGATCCTCATTTTGCCAGGTTTGTCTTTGGGCAATGTACTTTTCATCATTGCGGCAGAGAGCTCGTTTACTAGCGCACTAAATATTCCAATACTTCAATTAATCACAAGAACACTTCATTGTTAAACTAACATTCACATCTGTAATACAAAAAATTTGGTTCAAAACTGAGCCATTAAACGTCACTGTGAAACCAAATTTAACAAGCGGCTTAGGTTAATCTAGTCGACCTAAAAGCGAATTGTACTGTGATCATTTATTTAAGAATCATACTGGTTTAAATAAACCACTAATGCGGTAATCCGTAGTAGGCAGCACAAAAAAAAATATAAATTGAAACCCAAACCAATAGCCCAAGACAAAATATCTGTCGCGGAAAATACATCAGCGCCACTTCACGCTATGACGTTTTTTTATTACACCTTGACCCTGGTAAAAGTGGCGAAACTTACGCACGTGTAAAAGGTATATGTTGAATAATTTAATTAAAAATTAAATACTCCAAGTTAACCACAATAAGCCTACTTTTCGTTATTTCATTTACAACAATTCCTTCTGAAATCTGACTTCTTGATTGTTTTTCATTTCATTTTTTTCATAGACAAAGCCATAGATTACCAACACTATCGGCCTATCGGGACTACAGACCACTACATTACAGACCACTACAGAATCAACGAGCTAGGAGTAGAATTGAATTGATAGGGAGTAGGGACCATAGGGAAAAAGCAGTAAGCACAGATTACTCTTTATCACTTGCGTGACAAAGACGAAAGAACTTTTCATCCAATCCGTTGCCAAATTCATTAGACTTACGCATTTTGCCATTTTATTTTATTTAAATACTAGCTGATGCCCGCGACTTCATCCACGTGGGATAAAAACTATTCTATCTTTTAAGTTGGACCAAATGACAGATATTCACGAAGTTTGAACTAAATCGGTTCAATAGTTTAGGAGTCCATTGAGGACAAACATTGTGACACGAGATTTATATATATTAAGATGATGATTATGTTTACATTCTCTAGCAAAATGGCATTATTTATTTTTTTAGAGTTATAATTAAGAAGATGTAATCAATCAAAATAAATTATTTTTGAATCTGTGGCAACAACTTGAGGAGTGTAAAAGGACTTAGACTAGGGTGTAATGTGAAATAAACGAGTCTGCTCGCGAAATTCAAAATTTTCGTGGTTTTTTTTGCATTTTGTACGCTACTTAGACATGATAGGCTTATGGCAATCAATTTGCGAGAATGGCAGTATCATCTTCACATGTTTATATCAAAATCCTTGCATATAAAGAAATTAGTTCGAGTATCGATATTAAAGTGCATAAATCGCAAATCTGGGACTAATTTTTTTAACTCGACACTTTTAAGCGGAGATTGCTCGGAGTATGCTCATTAATGCAATGCCATAGGAATAGGTGTGTTTTCCCGGCATAAAAATTAGCCCATGCCACTCTCCGGGTCTTGAACTATAGTATCTGTGCCAAAAACAGGCCGATCCGTTGCGTGGCTGCGGCATGATTGAAGGACAAACATTACATGAGACATTTATTTATTATTAGGGACTTTTCTCCAAAGAACATATTGAGTCACTTGGTGTCAAGCTGAAAAATTATAGTTTCAAAACGAACTTATCTTTTCGTTAAAAATGCTTGGTGGTTTATCTCGTTCTAATAAATGAGATAAACTTCCTCCCTTCAACACATCTCTCTCGGCACGTTTTTTGGGAAGAAGAACTCAGTCCTGTTAGTATGGTATCTCCATGGTTAATGTAGTGATTTGACTTTTGTGACTTGTGACTCTTTGGTAATGATTTTATTCTCTTTGGTCAATAGTATATAGTCTCGGAGCAATGGCTTGTTAATTGCTCCGAGTATATAGTGTTCTGTGGTAAAGCTAAAGAAAAAAAAATAAAAATCCAAAAAGCAAAAGGTTTTTCCTGGTTTTTACTTTTTGATATGGTTTTTTATGTTTTTACCGCAAAATAATTTTCCATTTTCAAGTTTTAAGTCAGTGTCATTAAGAATGAAGTCATGTGTATATTGTAAGCGGCGCTACAAAAAAAACAGTGAAACATCATTCCACAAGTACATACCTACTTAAATGATATTTTTACATAACAAAAATTTTGCATAATCTTGTCTTACCTAATTTTTACCAAGCATTAGTGAAATTCGTATTTATAAAGATTATTTCATTTACAATTTCAACGTGAACCAGTGGTTGAATCGTATCGATATCGACAGTATCGATAGTCTATTTAACATGTACACATTTTGTCATTGATACTGACATAGTTCAGCTTGTGTGGTTAATTTATTTTCTCGTTCATGTAACAGATATGAAATGCTCAACCTTCAATGGACAATCAAAATCAGAGCTACGAGATTACGTTATTTAAAAAATTTTTCAGATTTCCAAAAGACTTGGAGGAGAGAAAAGTTTGGCTTCAGAATATGAAAACTACCAACTGGTCTCCTAAACCATATCATTCTCTGTGTTCATTACATTTCAATGATGAATGTTTCGCCAAACATTTCAACAGAACAACATTGAAACCGTATAGCATTCCAACAATATTCAAAGGTTTGTTGTCATGTAAATTAATTTATTAGAAGTATAGAATAAAGCTGTTGCCCAACTAACTACCTGGCCCATCTTTATAATTAATTAAAGGGTCTAATGCACAGATGCTGAGCCACCATTGATCAGATTGACAATGTGTGTGGTACATTTATATATAATTATAAGGATTTCGGGTCAGCGCTAAAAAGTGTCCAAACCTAATGAAAGCCAAAACGCCGCACTTAAGCAAAATTAGGCTGTATGATAATGGTTTTAGACATAAATCACAATGTTTTAGTTTGTTTATAAAAATATACACATGTACCACTTTTTTCGTGAATTTTGTATTACACCTGGGGTCCATAGATTTATATGCCAATGGTGTGGTTGGTTAAATACCTATTCCTACAGTATCACATACATGTATAATAATAAAATAATAAATTCTTTATTTGCTTAAAATACACATTAACAATAAAGATCTTATAAGACTAATGGTCACAGTGTATTTGCCTTATTAAGGCACGCAAAGGAGAATGCCGATTCTTGTATGAAAATTGGGCTATACCTTGCGTCTTAACCAAATCATCGGTAAGATATTAGAAATATTCTCAATATTATTTAAAAAAAAGATTAGTAAGATATTAACAGGGAAATTGTAATCCCTGTTAATATCTTACTAATCTTTTTTTTAAATAATCTAAATCTGATTTTCTTAGTGGTTAATTTTCTAAGTTTTATAAGTGGCATGGCGATTCCACATGTTTCGAAATATTTAATACCTTTTTTTATTATACTTTTGAACCCCTTTTCACATTTCACTTACATAAATATATGCAATATTAAAATTTGAAAGAAGATTCTTACTGCATACGTGCTTCAGATGCAGAGTGATGCAAATCTAGCCCATTTTCTGGCATTCTCCTTTTATCTTATTAGATTAATTAATAATAATATTATCATTAATTAATAATTCGTCATTATATGAATTTCCTACTAAATGTCATATATACCATCATTGAGTAACTTATTAAAAATATAATTCTTAAATTTATATCTTGGTAAGTCTGTAACATTGTCTGGAAGATGGTTATATATTCTAATTCCCATACAGTATACATTTTTCGAATACATATTTAACCTTTGTGTTGGTACTTCGATCTTATATTTATATCTTTTAGCGCGATTTCGGTATCTATCTTATCAAAAGAATAAATAAATATTATTTAAGTGTGTGTATGTGATACCAAAAACTTGAACCGATCAATTGCACTGGGTAGGGACTCATCATAAGCAATTAATTAATTCATTAATCTCTTTGGTGGCTGACCAACTCCAGATACTTCTTTTTTTATAAAATTACTTATGGACCCTATGGCTGCAAGAAATCGTTTTCTTAGCTAAACATAAAACATTGATTTACTTTCAGAATATGAGAAAATAAAACTCTTAATCTTCTATTTGACAATCTTCTATTTTTAATGAATAATAAATTAATTTCATATTTCTGGATGTTTATGTTTTAGTTAATAACTTGTCCTCTGTTTTCATGTTCAAATATTCATATGTGATATTGAGATTTTTGAATGTCTATTTGTCAGGAACACCTGCCTTTCCATCATCGCATCGTTCGTCAACCACATCACTTCGTCCGTCAATTTCAACTTCATCGCCGCATCCGTCAAAGTCTACATCGTTGCCAAATCCGTCAACGACAAACACAGCTAATAATATAGCTGTTACAGATTCAGCCAAAAATAAGATAGTACAAAAATTACTTTGTGATGCCAATATTGCAGAATTATCAAATAAAATCAAGAGGGAGAGGGATCAAGAAGAGCTTAATAATCATGATTATGAAGTTGCATCAACTCTTAAAAAGGCAAGACTTGAATTTGGATTGTTACATGACCATTGTTATGAAAATACACCAAAATCATCAAAAAAAGTTGCCCAGCAAGCAAGATCTTTAAAGTGTTCAAAAGCAAAATTAAAAACTTTAAGCCAGCATGTACGGAGGTTGAAACTAAAAGTGGCCAGCCTCAAAAGTGTAATAAATGATTTAACTAAAAAAAAATAAAGTGTCTGCAGAATGCATTCAAATGTTAAAACAATATCACGGAATACATATTAGTACCTAAGGCCCGGTTCCCACCAAAGCGGAGCGGAGAGGAGCTGTGTTTGAGTAACCAACCAGATTTCGTCATTGTTACTCAAACACAACGCCGCTCCGCTCCGCCGAGTGCGAATAAGGGGAACCAAAGTTCAAAATATGATAAATACGTCCAAAATTGCATGCTTAATAATATTCTGATATATAAGCATCTGTTTATGACAAACAACTAGACTTTGTACATTTTGGTTGGGTTGTACCAAATAACGTAAACGAAACATAAAAGTGTAATGTAGATAAATATCTTCCGATCAGTCGCTATAGGCGTTATCATCATAATAGTTCACAATCACTGTTTACAAATCACAACTGCCAATGCGTTGGCAAAGATGCGTCGATTGCATGGGTAATAATTACTTTGAATAACACAAATAAATAACTTTGAAAAAAAAAATTACCTAAGTACTTTTACTTATTCCATACCTACTAAACGGCAATTTCATAGGTAAAGACATATTATTTGATGTTGTTACAATTTTTGTATTCGGAATCTGTCAAAATGTTGAAAGTTTATTTGGTGATTGTGAAACAGGCCCGTATTGTAAGATCTTTTCAAGAGTTATCGATATATTTTGTTCGCTGATGTCGACATCACTAGTCTTAGAACTATACGTACACCATTGAAACATATACTAAAGCGTATTTCGCTTCTGTTACCTACCTCATAGGTATTTAAAAATGGCGATTATCAAACGGGCACATGTTGCCCTCTTATTCGCACTAGTTACTCGAAATCACCTGACAAGACGGCGCGAAAAAGTGTCGCCAGTTTACCGCTGCCAAAAATGCTTGTTTTGCACAAAGATTTTAATCTTTGGTTTTGCAGCAGCAGTTGGGCCACTAATAAGACCACAATATAGTTCGCTCAACGGCCACCTATAGAATTTTGGCAGATGGCGCTACTGTTTTCTTGTACCTCGGACGAAGAATCTAAAATAAAGGTTTGTTTGTAGGCATAGTTTGTAGGTATGACATAAATCGATGTTTTTGCCGCGGATTCTATTGACTATTGAGCGCATTCGGCTGAGGGCGCATTGCATACTATAAAAGAAGTAAAACGTCAAAAGAATTACTTTTAATTATTTAATTCTCGAGTATAATTTACAAGTATATGTACTTTTGTTTACGAACCGCAAACCTAACTTTGTTCTTAGAGGTTTAATTATTGTTTAAATTTAAAATAGTACCTATACTAGGTAGAGAGTTGATTTAATTTTTCATGTTAAATATACCTACATTAACTCCTATTGACCATATTTAATTGGATATAAAATAGTTTTCATCCAATAAGCAGCTCGGTGAAGGTCGTTGTCTAGCGGGATCCCAGACCATCCCAGCAGACCATATGGTGAGAATTTCTATGTCCGTCCGTCCATCTGTCACACTCGATTATTTCAGTAAGTATTAAACTAAGTAGACCTATATATTAAAGCTATCGACCTGTTTGGAATTGTTATATTATAATAGTGACGCAACGTCATTGCAATCATAAAATAATATAATATAAGGGTTCCATTTTTACCATTTTGGCATGAAACCCTAAAAATGACAACCATAATGATTTTAATCAAAAGATTGGTTTTATTACGTGTTTGCCTGCTCCGTGTACATATGCGTGCCGTGCAGCGTGCTTCGGTGCCGACTCTGGTAGCGCACCAGGTGCGGTGCCGACGCCGTGCAGGAGGAAAACAAAAAGCACTAGTGCGGACGAAAAGAATAACTTCCGCACGCAAAACACATGGAAACGTCTACTTTTTCAGCAAATTTCTTTTGAATTTGAAGTCTGTTCTCAGTAGGTATTTAGGAATAGGATTACTTTGTATTTGGCAGAATTAGCACCAATGTATTTTTATTAATATTGTCATGGGGAAAAATAAAAGGTCAAGTACCTAAGTTCGTAATTATATTTTATAACATTAAAATAGTATGTTTCATTACAAGTGCGGAAAGGCTGTTATTGCAAAGAGTTCCGACAAATGTCTACCCGAGCCGAGGCGCAGCCGAAAGCGAGGGTTGACAGTCGGAACAAGTTGCAATGACGGTTCCGCACGTGTACTGAACGATTATTTTTAATACAGTTGCGAAAAAATGAAGCAATTTAATAAAATAATGAAAACACAATAAACTCAACTAACTTAAAGTTTTCTGAAAAACTATTTGCTTTTTTCTCTTCTCTCCGCACAATAAATTCGTCGTATGTAGATATGTAGCGACTTTTTGACTTTTCCGGTAAAATGTTCTCCGAAACATTTTGTGCAACAAACAACTAAACTCGCAAAGAAAATTTCTGAAAAATGGCGCCAACCGTAGAATATAAGCAGTTTTTTTTTCTTCACCCATGATTTAAAAAAAAAATAAAAAAAAATTTGGTCATAGACTAAATAATATTCTGGTACGCAAAGGGAACTATGCCCATACAGCCAAGTCTTCAGTAGAATTTTTTTTATTGATATGAAATGAAAATGAAATTTAATGAGATGAAATGAAACCTAACCAAACTCATACAATCAAATCTGATATTGAAACAAATTAGTACTTTCTTTTTAGAAATATATGTATTTGCATGAATCATAAAAACTTCTATGAATTTTTTTAGTAAAAACTTCATGGTTGGTTTTTCTTTTTAATATACATTATTTTGACAGTTGGGAAAGATAACGCACGAGTTCGGGAAAGGTAAAAAAAAAACACGAGTATGTAATAGCCCACATCCCGAACGCTATACGTCCCTGCAATACGCCACTTTTCGAGCAACTGTATTAAAAAATATTTTTATACTCGTAAATAATTTAAAGGCTTACCGAATATTCACATACAAATCATAATCATAGTACTTAATACGCTACATAAAAACATCTCGCCTTCAAAACTTATTGCCTTCGCGTAGAATGAATACTAGGAGGACACTTTGATTATATATATATTGTAGAGGACACCAGCAAAATGTACAGCTCGAGTAGGTACATACGTCATAGCTTATTTTATCTTTGGGGAAGTTAATAAATAAAGATTTTAGGTATAGGCAGGCAGGCAAGACGTATAGATCCTTTAATTTAAAAATGAACTTCCTTCGATTTCATTATTAATTTTACTTGTAAGTTGTGAGCGTAAACACGTGGATAGACGTTTATTTTTACCCGGCCTCCACACTGCTCACGAAGTTGACCGTAGTTGGACCGAAGTTTAACCGCCAGTCCACACTGGTCGCGAAGTTCCTCGGCGAAGTACTCGGAAAAGTTTACCGAAGTCGAAGTAAGTCACCACACTACTCGGGGAACTTCGCGAGAACGCTTTGACGTCCTTTGACTCGGGCGCAAAAACCGACAACAATTAATGGAAGTTGCCCGAAGTGAGTCCGAAGTGAGTCGAAGTTGGCGAAGTTACACGAAGTGCCCCTCCACACTGCTCGCTTCGTTCAACTTCGGTCCCACTTCGGTCAACTTCGCGAGCAGTGTAGAGGCCGGATAACGAAGCGAGCAGTGTGGAGGGGCACTTCGTCTAACTTTCGTCTAAATTAGCTCACTATTAATACGGTCTATACTGCACCCAATTGATTGATGATCTGTCCCATACAAACTTATTGGTAGGTACATAGACGTATATTGTACACGAATTTCATACTATACCTACTCGGACTTTTAATTCGATGCAATAACAATACTTAACATTTTATTTGACCATTGTACTTTGCACCGATACATTTATAGTTTTAGATTATACTGGTGCCAATTCTGTTGTGCTAAATTTCTTAATAAAGTCTAAAAATAGTGCTTTCGTTTTCAGAATGCAAGTTCAGTTTAAAGATTTTGTACAACGGAATTGACACCTGAAGTTTTTACAAGTGCAACCGTATTCTGTTAGTTACTTACGATTTCTTACTTGTAATTATGTTTTACTTTATCTTAATTATAATTATTGGGTATTCAATAAGTTAACTTAGGTACTAATGACATAAGTATAGGAAACAATAGACCAAACAATACAGTGTTATTCAATATTAAGATAATAATAGATAATATTAATAGATAATAATAGATAGATAGGTAATATTAAGATATTGTGTTTTTATACAAAATTATCTATCATGTATTTTGAAGTTATGGCCAATATAATATTCCAGTTAATAAAATTAAGTGTGCAGCGCTCTTAGAAACTCTCGTGACCTTGTTACTACTTGCGGTAAAATACTTACCAAGTTGTTAATTAATATTAAATATCACCATAATAAATCCAATATTTTTCAAATGCCTATGTCAGTTAGGCCTATGTGAAATAAATAACTTTGTACTAGAGCTTTTTATCATAGTTTTTATTATAGCAGCCTGTGTGTAACAATGCCACCCATTTTAATTTATTTCATTATTTCATTTTAATAGCAATTGAAATACACTAAGTTCTCAACTGCCTCCCTATTTAAGGGGGATGGGTACCATCCGGGCGCGAAAATTCAAATTTTATTTAGTTTTTCGCTAAGTGGGTAGGCTTATGGCAATGAGTTTTGCGGGCACAAAATGTATGCATAGGGTACGTGTACGTTTTTAATAAAACCTCTGCTCAACAATTCTCATTTACTTCACATTGATGGGTTTCCGATAGCCCGAAATCTGGGAAACTGCAAAAAAATATCTTTCGGGAATATGAAGTGAATGGGAATTTTCTAGCAAAATTTCCATTAAAAAAATGTAAGTAGGTACTTAGATGCATAAATATTATTCCCGCAAAAGTCATTGCCATAAACTTACAATGAATGAATGAATGAAAGAATGGTAGTCTATAATATTTGCTAAAAACTAAGTAAATAAAATTTAAATTTCGCGGGCTGGTATGGCCAAAACACCTTAGGGTTCATGAGATACATTCCACTGACAGATAGACAGATTCAGAACGGACGGATGAAGAATGGAGGCTTAGTAATATACGTGTGGAGACTTAATTGTGGTCCTGTGGTATCCCATGATGGCGCAGAGGGCTTCACTAGGTTCTGATGAGTGTTCGGCTGCCTTTCGGCTAACGAGTCGCAACTTTCCACCAATTGCCTTTGCACCCCACCATGTCCACCTATGTCCTATTGCACTGGCCGAGGCGGGATGCGTAATTGCATTCCAGAGCGTTCAAAAAAAGGTCTCGTGGGTATTCTTTGGGTACGGAACCCTAAAATTGCAAAGAAGTATGTATTCTTGACTACGCCCAAGCCCACCGCAGAAGCAGGAGAATGAGGCAGACTACCACGAAGAACGCTACCATCACTCGAAGCGTTTTTTCGGACCTCTGGTCGCGATCACTGACTCGCAGACGCTCGATGAGGCCATTCTGAAAATAGAATAAAAACATTCAATGAAAGCAGGCGTCACTTTGCGGAAATCCATAATCAGTAGTACTGATTAATTTGTTTTGCTATAATCCGCTATTTGAAAAGTTTTTTTTATGGTACTATTATATAAGTTACTTATTGGGTAACAGAAGACTTTTTTGCTACGCGGACAGCGACGGCGCGAGGCGAGTCCGTCTTTGTATCGTCCTGCCCCAGGAGAGTGAGCACGGGCAAGAAGCGAGAGGAAACAATTTGTAGGGAGTCAAGAAGGCGCCCCGGGAACACGCCAAGAGCATTGTACCGAACGGGCGCCCTCCCGCGATTCGGCCCCCATAACCGCGAGGTTGATTGGGCCATGGGTGGTGGAGGGTTGTCCCTAAAATCTGTGGTTGTCCCTATATTATAAGGTATGAAAGATTTTATATGGTACTAGCTGTTGCCCGCGGCTCCGCCCGCGTGAATTACGATTTTTTTTACATATACCGTAGAATTCCTTGATTTTCGCGGGATTCTGGTGTGATGTTGTACAGAAACCTGTTCTTACTTCGCACGGGTTATCTTGTGGTGATTTTGAAAACTCCTTTTTCTTAATCATAATATAAAGTTTCCTTTTTTGATAAAAATGTAAAGTTTCATTAATACGTAGTTGAAAGATCAAAAGGTCATCAAAAGGTCAAGTCGCCATCGCCATCGACCTGTGCCATTGGGTCGAATTTTCATTGTGGCTTTTATTCTGAAACCACGAAATATGTCAAAAATTATTAAATCATGTGAAAATTTGTACTGGTGGTAGAAATCTTCTTTCAGAGTTCGGTAGGTACCACTGGGATAAAATACTCTACTAACAATATTCCCCAGCCCAACATATGAGTCTGTTAAAAATCTTTGCTTCATCTCAATACATAACAAAAATAAAAGAAAACAAAATAAAACAAAACAAAAACAAAAACAAAACAAAAATATTTGTGAACCATTATTTTACTCTTTCCATGTTGCGGATGATAAAAAAAAAAGACGTGGCACTCTGGGAATGTCCACAAAAGTGAAAACTTTAATCTGTTCATCTCTCAACAGTGCCATCTTAATATAAAGTCAAGGAACAGTACATTACATGACAATTAATTATTATATCCGGGTGACCGAGCTTCGCTCGGTAGTTTAACTACTGGCTAATAGATGGCAGCAGAAGTGCTTCGCTCGGTAGTTTAACTACTGGCTAATAGATGGCAGCAAAAGTCATATTTTTATTATTTTTTTTTGGTAAATTCGACATTTTCTAAAAATGAATCCTAGCTAGATCGATTTATCGCCCCCAAAACCCCCTGCATACTAAATTTCATGAAAATCGTTGGGGCCGTTGCCGAGATCCAGATTATATAGAAATATCTATATATCTAATATATATAAATCTCGTGTAACAATGTTTGTCCTCAATGGACTCCTAAACCACTTAACCGATTTTAATAAAATTCGCACACAGGGTGCAGTTTGCTCTAACTTAAAAGATAGGATAGCTTAAATCTCAATTTATTTATTTTTTTTTATCCTTAAGGGAAAAACAACGTTTGCCAGGTCAGCTAGTATATATATATATATATATAAGAATTGCTCGTTTAAAGGTATAGGATTAACAAAAATTCGGTAGTACCGATCTCCAAGTTTTACATTCAAGTTCCACATAATTTGTAGAGATGGCGCGATACGGTATAACGTGGGGATAAATTCATGATTTATGTTTACCCTAAAAGTGAAAAATCTTAAACCATACAAAATCTTCCGCTTAGCATATTTATTTACGGCTGTAAGGGAACTCCAGTCTGACTAGAGCCCTTACGTCCTAGCCCTAGGTGCTTGTCCATTCCGAGTTTCAAGTCACCTACTTGAACTCATCGATAAAGGTTCTGATGCCTATAATTTCTGAACTACAAAAGTGATGCTGATAAAATTTATACGGAATAATCTTTAAAGAACCTCCTTTCTAACAAAAAAAGAATTAATGAAATCGGACAACGGGTTAATGAATTATATTATAACTAAATACACATTTTGACTTTGATGCCGTCTTCCAGGGAAACCATGATGAATTCCGGGACAAAAAGTATCCTATGTCCTACCTCGGAGTATGAACTATAATCATGTCAAGTTTCATTTAAATCCATCCAGCGGATTAGCCGTGATGCGCGGTCGTGAAACAGACAGACAGACAGACAGGCAGACAGACAGACAGACAAAAATGAAACAAATTACAGTTTTGGCTTCAGTATCGACTAAATAGTGTCCTCCAACAAAAATTTTCAAAATATCTTCAATGTACAGAATACGACCCTTTACAGTTTTATTATAAGTATAGATGAAGGATATAAGGTATGAAAGATTTTATATCGTACTAAGATAAGTAGGTATGTAATCCAACATAATTAGTCTTTGTTTTATCCGATTTTAATGAAGCTTATGATAGCTTTCATCCTGGTGCTTACCCAAATAAAGTACCTAATTATGAAGAAACGGGATAATTAAGTCACTGCCATATAAAGTACTTAGTTTAGTACCCAAATCAAAAATTAGGTACTCTAAATGGTTTTATAATAATACCTACCTATCATTTACCGCAGCTCCGCCCGCTTGAAATTCGGTTTTTCACAAATCCCCATGAAAATGTGAATTTGGCATGCCCGCTCCCTATTCTAACGTTTATGGCTTTATAGGTACTTGCCTACTGTCAAGGAGCTTTGCTACAGCAATCTACCTATGGCTATCGCTACATGGATTACCTATTCCGGGATAAAAATTAGCCTATGTCCTTAAAACTACCCCTCTCTGTGCCTTTCTTCCAAAATTTTTTTTCAGTGGTTTAGGCGTAAAAGCGTTACAAACAAACACACATTCACATACATTATATTCTTGCCTATTACTATTTGCCGCGGCAAACGTTTTTTTACCATATAGGGATGTGAAAAATAGATTACGACATTCTCAAGCCTATAACCTTATGTAGACAAAAAATTTCACAAAAATCGGTTGAGTCGTTTCGGCTGAGTTTGGTTGCAAACACTGTGAGAATGATATATGTTACAGAAAGGTAACGGGATTCACCTGAAAATTGATAAAAAATTAAAAGCTACTAAAACGCTGTCGCAATTTTGAGCAACATTCTTTTAAGAATCGTGGGCACATCTCTGATACGAGTAAAATTCTCGTGGCAATTTTTTTTAACTAAAACTCCACCGAAACGGCTCGACCGATTGTTATGAAATTTTCTGTGTATGTTCGGTTGGTCTGTGAGTAGGTATGCCGTAAGCGTTTTTTTCATTGTTTTAATATCCCTAATGGCAAAACAACGTTTGCCGGGCCACTTAGTCATTAGTAGTTAGTTATGTATAGTGGAGCATGGCTATACTCCCAGGTACAGAATTAGTAATTATTGCCCAGGTACAGATTTAGGAATGTTTATCATTCCTAAATCATATCTGGGTGACCGAGCTTCGCTACTACTACTAATTATTAGAACTACTGGCTAATTATTAGATGGCAGCAGGAGTCATATTTTTATTTTTTTGTGGTGAATTCGACATTTTCTAAAAATGAATCCTAGCTAGATCGATTTATCGCCCCCAAAACCCCCTGTATACTTCGTTCGAGCCGTTTCCGAGATCCAGATTAAGTATATAGAAATATATATACAAGAATTGCTCGTTGAAGGTATAGGATTTTATAATATTATGCTTAAATAGGACAAACATGCTAGAACTATTACTTACTTACATAGTTATGTGCAAATTGCTTTACCTAAGTACTTCGAGAATCCATTTAGAGGCACATTTAGAGGCTCAATTATCATTAGCATTCTAGGTAAGCATAATAGCTATATAATAATACTAGTAGGGCGCGTGTGTGCGCGGGCCACATGTGGCCCGCGTGCTGTCTTCCCGCCCATAAAGGTATCGCCGACATCTCCATCGCCCATTGAAATCCGATTGGCAGTGAGCTGAAAAAATTACCAAGGAGCACTGTCATGGTTTTAAAGATAGTTAAGGGCTGTGCGAACAAAAAATACGCTAACCTCATCAGATGAGGTTCAGCGTATTTTTTGTTCGCACAGCCCTTAACTATCTTTAAAACCATGACAGTGCTCCTCAATCATCATCCAAATCCTAGATCATTGTCTCTTCTCATAGTATGTACATTTTCCATGGAAAAATAAATTCCGCCACTGTGAATTATTTTCCATGCATCCCGTAGAACTTGAGATCCTGATCACCTCTTGCTACGAAACTATTCTCTTATCTTTTATACTTTCCGAGATAGAATAACACGAAATTTGTATGGCGGCCATCTTGAATCCGCCATTTTGTTTTTTTTTCAGCTCACTGCCAATTGCCTGAAGTTCCGAGTATTTTTTGTTTCAGCAGTCCCCATCTAACTATAATACCTTGCCCATGCTCCTGACTGTCTTTAAAATCCTCAATCATCACCTCATTCCATATTTTTCTCTTGTAGTCTTCCAAAAAACCGCATCAAAGCACTTCATGTTTTACAACTCGTAGTCTCTTCAATATACATTTTCTATGAAAAAAAAAATTCCGCCATTTTGAATTTTTTTTGCTATCCATTGAATAGACCTTCGAATCCTGATCAGCTCTTGTCAAGAAACCGTTCTTCCATCTTTTATACTTTCCGAGATATCAGCGAAATTCGAATGGCGGCCATTTTGAATCCGCCATTTTGAACTTTTTTTCAGCTCACTGCCAATTGCATGACATTTCGAATGACATTTGGTCGAGCACCCCCCACCTATCTCCAATACCCTTGGCTGTGCTCTTCATCCGTCTCCGAAATCCTCAATCATCAGCTCTCTCCGTATTTTTCTTCCGAATGAATTTTTCTCCTCTATACGAAATGGTAATTGAAAAAAAAATTTTTCATACAAAATTGTTCAGGAGAGGTGATCAATGAGTGAATGAATCAGCACAAGCAGCTATATATATAGTAACTAGTAGGGCGCGTGAGTGCGCGGGCCACATGTGGCCCGCGTGCAGTCATCCCGCCCACAAAGGTATCGCCGTCATCTCCATCGCCCATTGAAATCCGATTAGCAGTAAGCTGAAAAAATTACCAAGGAGCACTGTCATGGTTTTAAAGATAGTTAAGGTCAGTTCGAACAAAAAAATACGCTGAACCTCATCGGATGAGGTTCAGCGTATTTTTTGTACGAACAGCCCTTAACTATCTTTAAAACCATGACCGTGCTCCTCAATCATAATCCAAATCCTAGATCATTGTCTCTTTTCATAGTATGTACGTTTTCCATGGAAAAATAAATTGTGAATTATTTTCCATGCATCCCGTAGAACTTGAGGTCCTGATCACCTCTTGCTAAGAAACCACTCTCTTATCTTTTATATTTTCCAAGATAGAACAACACGAAATTTATATGGCGGCCATCTTGAATCCGTCATTTTGAATTTTTTTTTCAGCTAACTGCCAATTGGATGACGTTTCGAGTTACATTTGGTCGAGCGCCCCCCACCTATCTTCGATACCCTGGCTGTACTCTTCACCCGTCTCCAAAATCCTCAATCATCAGCTCTCTCCATATTTTTCTTTAGTAACTCTCCGAAAAACCGCATCACAACATTGCATAATTACCAACTGTTAGTCTCTTCAACATTCCCCATACATTTTCTATAGAAAAAAAAAATCCGCCATTTTGATTTTTTTTTCTATCCATCGAATAGACCTTTGAGTCTTGATCAGTTCTTGTCAAGAAACCATTCTTCCATCTTTTATACTTTCCGAGATATCGGCGAAATTCGAATGGCGGCCATTTTGAATCCGCCATTTTGAAAAATTTTTCAGCTCACTGCCAATTGGATGACGTTTCAAATGACATTTGGTCGAGCACCTCCCACCTATCTCCAATACCCTTGGCTGTGCTCTTCATCCGTCTCCGAAATCCTCAATCATCAGCTCTCTCCGTATTTTTCCTCCGAATGAATTTTTCTCCTCTATACGAAATGGTAATTGAAAAAAAAAATTTTCATACAAAATTGTTCAGGAGAGGTGATCAATGAGTGAATGAATGAATCAGCACAAGCAGCTATATATATATTAATTACATATTTTTTACTCTATACAAGTTAGTACTTGACTGCGATCTCACCTGATGGTAAGTGATGATGCAGCCGAAGATGTTAGCGTACTAACTTAGAAGGTGTAAGTTATGTCACCCCAACGATTTTTACACAGCATCGTACCGGAACGCTAAATCGCTTGGCGGTACGTCTTTGCTGGCAGGGTGGTAAGAAGCTTAAAACCTTGTGATTATAAAGTTATATTTCAATATTTTAAATTTTTATATTGCAATTTTTAACTTTTTTATGGTTCCGTACCTGAAAAGAAAAAACCGGTCAAGTGCGAGTCAGATTCGCGCACCCAGGGTTCCATACTATAAAAGAAGTAAATGTAAAAATAATCACTGTTGTTCATTAAATTTACGAGTGTAATTTACAAGTAGGTACTTTTGTTGGCGAACCGCAAACCTCACTGTGTTTTCAGAGGTTTATTGTTAATATCAAAAAAGTATACTAATTAGAGAGTTGATTTTATTTTTCATTGGCCATCATTACCCAAATTTCATATTGATATCTTTAATAGTTACTGAAATAAAGGGTCGTGATACACATACAGAGAGACGGACAACAAAGTGATCTTATAAGGGTTCCGTTTTTTTTTCTTTGAGGTACGGAACCTCAAAAAAATGCATGAAATCAATTCTATATTTAAACTACAATCAAATCAACAACCTTCTTTTTTGTATTCGGTCAAACCTCATATTTAATGTCGTTAATAATAATTATTTAATCTTTGTTTTTTGCAAAGATTAAACGTCCATTACTAGGTCCTAGGTAAGTAAAGGTACCTACTCAATTATCTATACTTATATGAAGTTTTAATGATGATGTTCATTAATAAACTAGGTTTCTCCCGCCGCCCCACGCGCATGAATTTCGGCTTTCCACGGAATCATGGATTACAATTATTATTTATTTTAAAGATAAAAGGAATGTTCCCGTTTCCGCCCTTCCAAGGAAAATTGCTATAGGTACTATAGGTAGCACCTACAGCTGCTATTAAAGAGGTTCCTGTAATAAATAATTTGACGACCTCCCTGGCGCAGGGGACCCACGCTCGGATTAGAGTGGGAGGCCACGGGTTCGATTCCCGCCACGGGCCATTTGGGAATTTTATAATTTCTAATTTGGCTCAGGTCTGGTGTGGTGGGAGGTTTCGGCCGTGGCTAATTACCACCCTACCACTAAAAAGACGTACTACCGCCGAGCGATTTAGCGTTCCGGTGCGATGCTGTGTAGAAACCGTTGGGGGTGACTTTACTTACCCCTTCCAAGTTAGTACGTTTACATCTTCGGCTGCATCATCACTTACCATTTACCAACTGGTGAGATCGCAGTCAAGTACTAACTTGTATATAGTGTAAAAAACTGTTTTTTCTAGATCCCATAGGAAGCGTAGATTTTCCTAAGAGCCAACAAGTAAGGCCTGTATGAAATAAATAAAACATTAATTCATTCAAAGGGGGAACGCTGCCAGTATTTTCGGACCCTTTGAAATCATTCAATCATCATTTTGGAAAGAGCATTTGCCGAGTTTCTTTCCAGTTCTTCTTGGTGCTAACCTGCTAAACTAACTTAACCTGGCGGTAGGGTTTTGACTTTTCATAAGAGTCTATCATTTAGGCGTATTTATGTGAAAAATAAAGATTTACATTTATCGAAACTCAAACATGCTTTACACATTTACGATTCGGATTTGATTTTTTTTATTTACTTAAAAGAAGTTTTATTAAGAAAAAGAAACAAGAAACTAATTAGTTATTTTAAAATAATACATAATTTATAAAATTAAACTATATCTAAATTAAAATATACATGAGTATATTTAAATTAAAATCTACAATATCTGATTGCAGCAGTAGTCATATTTTTATTTTTTTTTGATAAATTCGACATTTTCTAAAAATGAATCCTAGCTAGATCGATTTATCGCCCCTAAAACCTCCTAAATACCAAATTTCATGAAAATCGTTCGAGCCGTTTCCGAGATCCAGATTATATAGAAATATATATACAAGAATTGTTCGTTTAAAGGTATAGGATTATTTTAGATTTGATTATTGGATTATAATTAATCTTAGGTTAAAGGAAAATATTACCCATCCGCCATTCGCAGCGATCCAGGAGCCAGGGGTCTCGTGCAGCAGGTCAGCTACAGCAGCCGCCGGCGCCGCCACCAGCTCCAGCGGCGGCTCGCCGTCCGCTGACTCGGCAGCTTCTTTGGATAAGGCGCCGCAGATACAAAATACGGCTGCGATCTGCGAATAATTGAGGCGAAATCAAAGAGTCTGCCCGCGAAATTCAAAATTTGCGTGTTTTTTTTTGCAATTTGTACGCTAATTAGCCATTGTGGCTCATGGTTATCGATTTGCAGCAGTAATGGCAGTATCATCTTCATCTTCACATGTTTATATATCAAAATCGTTGCAAAAATATCTATCCTAGGAAATTAGTTCGAGTTATTTGCAGTGTCCCAGATTTGGAGCTGTCGGGAACCATTAAGAACTGAATGCGTATTTTTGAGCTAAGTTTTTATTCAAAACATGTAGATGCATAAATGTTATGCTTGCAAAACTCATTGCCTTAAAAGCCTACGATGTATAACTAGACCATATTAGTGAAAAACTAAAGAAAAACTGGAGTTTTCTTTAAGCAGTGTATGAAAACCAATGTATAGTCTATTCGCTTAGAAGGTTTTCCTTACAAGTACTGGCGTACAATCGGTGTCGTTTGAAGTCCTTCGAGAATACCGACGCCGCAACTGGCTGCGCGACAAGATGATAGCGAACAAAGTATACCTACTTTGGACCAGGTGATGTTGTCCCTGGTGATGCGGCGCGCCAGCGCGAGGCTGAGCTCCGCGAGCGCGGTGTCGGAGCGCAGCATGGCGGTGGGCGCGCGCGTGGCCTGCCGCGCGACGTGCCGGAACGCGTCGGGCCGCTTCCTCTCGAGGGCCGCGCACAGCGCGCGCAGGGCAGCTAGCACGCCAGTTTCAACGTTGTTGATGGCTTCTTCCCCACATTCCGTTTCTAGCATTCTTTGCAGGCGTTTCATTACTATTTGCTGAAAATCATAAAGGTAGGTACAGTAACGGAGCGAAAAGGTTCGTCAATTTTCAAAAAGATTCGTTCGCACTAGTCGATTGTTTTGGTATGTTGACATTACAGTGCGACAAGGCGCGTGGCCAAAGTCTGAACTAACGCCGCTATCTTGTGCTACTGTTTGATAGTTCGCTCTGTCAGTATATCACTAAGGTGACGAACCTTTTCATTCCGCGACTATACATAAACCTAATTAAGGTGGATGGGTATTCCTACTTGGGCGCAAAAATTCAAATTTTTCATTGAGTAACTAAATTTTATTTAGTTTTTCAGAATTAGTACCTAGACTAGGCATTATATTTTACAAGCATAACCCTTAATATATATCTACCTGTATTTCATAAAAAATTTGATCAAAAATATTAATTTACTTCATATTAGTTCCCAGCTCCAAATATGGGAAACTGCGGAAAATAATAATCTTTCGGGAACAAATATGAGGGGAATGGGAATTTCGGAGCAGAAGCATTATGCTCGCAAAACTCATTGCCTACGATGCATATTAGTCTACGTTGTGAAAAACTAAATAAAATTTAAATTTCGGGGGCTACTTAGGCCGAAACCCGTTAAATCAGAAGTTATTTCTGGACAGATATAGGTAATGTAAATCGGTGGGTAAGTACATAACAGACTATATTATTGAGTAGGTACCCTTACAATGTACTCGTATGTAATGAAAGATTCAGTTTGTTCTAAAATACACAAGTTTTGCCCACCTCATATACCTACCTACCTAGTAGTACCTAGATAAGGTTTCCGTTATTTTCATAACCGATTTTGACGCAGTTTCATAGCCCATAGATATTGATGTGTAAATCTTTTATCATACAAATGAGCCTTTTGAGGACAGGCTGAATACTGATATAAGATGATGTAGATACCTTCGTACAATAACAAATTAGCATACTACTAGAAAACACTATCAGATGATGTAACTGGGTAAAGGATGGCGTCGGGTAAATTATAATTTTAAATTAGAGCATTGTCATATTATGAGACAAATACTGTGCTTGTTAATCGCTGTACCCACTGGATCTATTCTTGTATGAATGTTTAGCACCAAATCCACTTTTTATTGCTCAAGAACTGACTCCACAGAGCAAGGATCCTCTCGGAATGAGAAGAATAGGCTAGAACGGCTGAGCAAGAGTGTCAACTGTCAAGGTGTTAGACACATATTGAAGAACTTCATCAGAGAGAGTCATGTAGATTTTCTTACGATGCTTCCTTTCTTAGTTAAGGCTTAGTTATTTAGTAGCCTCAGCTCAAACGAATGGTTTTTGCTCTGAAAGTTTACAGTTTCGAGTCGTGGTTAAATCCTTGAAATACTTGAACTATGAATAGGAAGCCAAATTCTAATAGGCTATCACTCTGTCTATTCTATTGTCTAGTCTAGAAAATAATAAATCGCAAGATGACGCATGAGCGATGATGATGATGCGATGGACGGTTTTTCATGCTTATATTATAAAAAAGTGACCAATAAAATCGTATTAGTCCATGATTAGTCCCGTCATTTTGCTTCTTTTTTTCAACGAAATGACTTTAAATAGGTAGGTATTTACAACCAATGCCAAGGTCATCCGTAATTCTTTAGTTTGTCCTATTTAGGTAGTTAGGTAAGGCAAACATGTTCTTAATTTCTACGATTCGCCCGACCTTAACTGTATACTGCCGCGATCATCTAAACTTTTACTAATATAGTAGGAATCTCAATTACCTTTTTTGGGCAAGTTGGCGACCTTCGTATCTGGGTTTTAATGTACTGCAGGCAAAGGGCACGTCCCTGGCGGACGATTTGCGGCTTGACATCGGGGGGAGTGGCCAGGCACCAGCCGATGGTGGCGGAGAAGCGTCGGGACACCGCCGCAGCAGCAGCGCTCGACACCATGGTGCTGAAGCGACGCTTGGTTCTGTCGAAGGGAGACAGCGACCGCGTAGGCGACGCGCGGAGTTGATCTGTGAACACAATAACTCACTCATAATGGCGCATTATGTAATATTATGTTAATTGTTCACTGTGACGTCAGTGACGAAGTTTGGAACAAAAAAAAACGGAGGGTTTGAGGTTTCGCACTCCAGAAGATCAAATGGTAAGAATCAGTAAGTATTAGGTAGTGACGAATCGTAAAACTTTTGTTAGTTTACTTAATCAAAATCAATACTTAGTAGGAGAAGCTCTAACAACGATTTAAATCTTTGAGCTCTAAGGTGATTCTTGTAATATATAATAGGTACCTACTTAGATAAGTTATAATCTTTAAAGGACACACCATTATTTCGTAAACTTTATAAAAGTAATACATAAAATAAGTAGCAGACAGACGTAGACCGCTCTAAAAAACCTGGAAAATAACCAGAGCTCACAAAAGATAGCCGCCGCACCGGATTATTGATAGGTATTAATTTTATCCTGAGAAAACAAATGAATCCTCCGGGATTAAACCTAATCAAAATGGCGGGCGTAATCCTGTAAGAATTAAACACAAATTCTTAGGCTCGTTGGGGCCGTTGGTTTGATATAGATACTAGGTACAGCGATGCCTTGGACCATCTTTTTTTTTCTTCCTTCTTTATAGGCTAGCGCTTGACTGTGATCATACCTGATGGAAAGTGATGATACAGTCTAATGTGAAGCGCGCTTGCCTAGAAAATGCCTATTCACTATTGGTATATAAGACAGTGCCTGCGGCAGCGCGTATCAGGAACGAGGAATCTAACCGCGATATTCGTGTCTTTGGTAGATCTACTGTGTATGTATTCCAAAATAAGTATACCTAGGGGTCCTAGGGTATAAGCACGTATTTTACCTGGCGCACCCACTGTGCCCGGCAGAGCGCTGAGCGGCGTGCTGAGCTTGCGGCGCGGGCGCAGCGGTGGCACGAACTCGTCATCTTCTTCTCCATCGGGTGGAATGACATGTATTGCAATGTTGTTGTTCTCTACGGTCTGCTTGCCACTGGTTTGCCATCCCAATTCTGCTATAGGCCCTATCTGTAAAAAAAATAAGCAATGCTGAAGAAAAACAGAAAAAAAGGAAGTTCGTATAAAAGAAAGGAAAATTCTTCACGTTAATTTTGCAGCTACACTTCTTCTTCAAGGGTTTGTTAAAGTTGAGTTATCTTGAGTAATTAAAAAAAAGATTCCGACGAATTAAGAACCTCCTCCTTTTTTTGAAGTCTGTTAATAAATTTAGTTTTTATTGAAACCAAAAATTATATTTAAAATAGCTAAGTAAGAGTTTTCACCGTTTAATGTATAACACATAAGCCGTTTAGTGCTATTATTGTATTCCATGACATAAGCTGCGATTTATCTTTTGATGTGTTTTAGTGAAAATAATAATTATTATACGAAAAGTACCTATTGAAATCGTGGGTAGGTACAGTCGATACCTTTTAAAACATTGACCTTTCGTTCTTCCTTACTGTTACACCGAAAAGCATTTGGGCCAAGTAGTAAACTTCAGCTTGGGCTACGACTACGTACTTAAGTACTCGTAATTAGGTATCTGCTTCAGTCTGTTTAAATTACTTTCGTTCTGTACGAGTAAATTACGGCCAAACAAACATTATGAAACAGCTTAATTATCTGGAACGAAAACCTCAATGTCCAGTAAAGTAACTGCATTTTATCTACTTTTCTTTCAGATAACTGGAATTATGTACATAGGCATTAACAGCCTAATCTTGGGTATGCCTAGTTAGTCATGGCATAATTATTATTATCTCCTGCTACACTTATCCTAATATAGCCTAGGATCCCGCTATACAACGACCTTCACCGAGCTGCTTATTGGATGAAAACTATTTTATATCCAATTAAATATGTCAATAAATATATCGCAAGTGGGTTGCCTAAAAAATTTCAGTCCAGGGTATGATTAATTAAGAATTTAGAAAAAAACCATTGTAACATGGACTCCTATTTGTTACAGTTTAGTTGACATCGTAGTTCAAATTAGATTGGATGTTATAAATAGTGCTTTTTGCCAGAAATACTTTTCTGGCTGAGGAAAGTATTTCTGTTCTATATTTTTTGGCAAAAGAAAGTTAACGGATAATAAAATCGTAGGTTTTATGCACAATTATGCACAATTGCAATTTGCGACCTGAATCGCTCATCCAATCTAATTTGAACTAAGATGTCAATAGAACTCTAACAAATAGGAGTTCATGTTACAATGGATTTTTTTTTAAATTCTTAATTAATCATATCCTGGACTGAAATTTTTTAGGCAACCCACTTGCGATATATTTATTGACATATTTAATAGGATATAAAATAGTTTTCATCCAATAAGCAGCTCGGTGAAGGTCGTTGTATAGCGGGATCCTAGACCAATACTACCTCCTTAGGCCTTAATACCTACTTCAAATCTTTCAATCACTTTTATCTCGGAATTACCTAAATTGCCTAAACCTTGATTTACAGGAAGATGTCTAAATTAGGCGAATTTTAATCACATTAACACTTTATACGTACGAGTAGGTACCTACTACCTATCTATCTTTTTGTACGACGAACCGTCGCGTCGCTTCGTTTAATGTTTAACTTCAACGGTGTAATTAATTAATAATAATTAATTGATTAGGTACTCTGCTGAAAGTTTGCTATACAGGTATCTACTAAATTAGCAGTTGTGGCCTGGGAAGGTTGGAAAGTTCCTTTCCCGATCTTCTCGGTCCCGCCGCTTGTGCCTCCGGGCCGGTAGAGCTTTCGCTTTGTAACTTAAAGAATATTAATTTCATATTGCCAATTTTTAAACTAAACCTAACTGAATCTAACTAAAACTGTATTAATGGGAGTATTTGCCAAGTCCCGTTATTTTGCCTTCCTAACTCTGAAACCTAGATTAGTGAGAAAACTCTATAAGGAAATAATATATCACGGTCCCTTGAGCTCTCACATTGTTTGACTGTACGTCATTTTGTGGACCCAAATGTACCACCCACATACTTATAGATAGACGCAAAAAATAGTGGCCAGGTTAGCTGTTTATAATCTGTGCATATATGATTGCCTATTTGATTTATGAACTCTCAGACTATCAGTGCAAACCACTGACGGATCCGGAAAGGCCAGGTATTTTTCATAGCTATCATGACATAGCCAACTTTATTGAAAATTCTATCCCTAAGTGGGAAAATATGGCTTCACGTATGCAAATCAGGTTCGCTTGTTGTAATTAAATTAATGATGACTAGATAATATGTCATATCTAGGCAAAAATTAATTTGAGATACAAGACGAGATACAAAATTGCTCAATATTGCGATAAATTACACCTAAGCAGATAATCTAGTAAATAGTAAGTCCAGGTAACTTTGTGCAGCATAAACCCTCTTTTAGGCTGCTGGTGATATCAGCCAGCAGCTAAATTGCTAATACAGTAGCTGAGTGGTTTTGTATGGAAATGCGATAGATAGAACTTGTAAAATTGAATTAGGTATCTAAGGATTTTTAATATTTATAGGCACGTACTTCACTTACGGATTCGAGAACCTAATAAAAATTCGTGTATAGTCTAAAAGGCAATGTAAGGAGCATACGCAACGTATTGAAGAATTTATAAGACTCAGACATTTGGGCTTTTGATAGTTTTTAGATAAATAATAAACAACAGCGGGAATTCAGAACTTTTTATGTAAGTAGCTTGATGGATTAGGGTTTTTAGTATTTTCATGACTCGATCAATCTCAGTAGGTATAGGTAACTACAATAGTCTCTTAATGTAGATACATATCTAAATATATAAAAGAAGAAACTGACTGACTGACATATCAACGCACAGCCCAAACCGCTGGGTCTAGAGACTCCAAATTTGGCACACAGGTTCCTTATGAGGCCTAGGGGTGCACTAAGAAAGGATTTTTCAAAATTCACCCTCTAAGGGGGTGAAACGGGGGTCCGAAGTTTGGATTTTATCAAGTTAAAATACGTCTTCACGCCGCAACTAATGAACCGATTTAGCTAAAATTTGGAACAGAGGTATATTATATCTTGCATTACCACATAGGCTAAATTTCATCCCGAAAAAATTCATGGTTCCCTTGGGATAAGTTAAAAACTGAAATTCACGCGGAAAAAAAATCTCACGCCGCAAGTACACAGCCGATTTGGATGAAATTTGGAATGGAGATAGATTATATCCTGAGTTAATAAATAGGGTACTTTTGATCCCCGAAAAATCCATGGGTTTTGCAGGAGAAGGGAAAAACAGATATTCACGCGGGAAAAATACTACTTCCCGCCGTAATTACTGAACTGATATGGCTGGAATTATGAATAAAGATAGATTATATACTGGATTAAAACGAAGGCTACTTTTCATCGCGAAAAAATTCCTGGTTCCCGTGGGATTAGTAAAAAACCGAACTTCACGCGGAAAAAAAATCTTCATGCCGCAAGTGCACAACCGATTTGGCTGGAATTTGGAACGGAGATAGATTATATCCTGGGTTAATATATAGGCTTATTTTTATCCCGGAAAAATTCATAGTTTTTGCAGGAAAAATGAAAAACAGATATTCATACGCGAAAAATACTACTTCACGCCGTAATTACTGAACTGATATGGCTGAAATTCGGAGTAAAGATAGATTGTATCCTGGATTAATATAAAGGCTACTTTTCATCCCGGAAAAATCCATTGTTTTCACGGGAAACCTGAAACATTGATGTTCACGCGCGAAAAATACTACTTTACGCTGTAATTACTGAACTGATATGACTGAAATTCGGAGAGGAGATAGATTTTATCCCGGATTATTACAAAGCCTACTTTTCATCCCGGAAAATTCCATGGTTTCTATGATAATAGTGAAAAACAGAAATCCACGCGTGAAAAATATTCCTTCATGTCGTAATTACTAAACTGATTTGGCTGAAATTTGGAATCGAGATAGATTATATCCTGGTTTAATACAACAGCTACATTTCATCTCGGAAAGATCTATGACGTCCGCGGGAAAACTGAAAAACTGATATTCACGCGGTAAAAATACTACTTTACGCTGTAATTACTGAACTGATATGACTGAAATTCGGAAAAAGATAGATTTTATCCTGGATTAATACGTAGGCTACTTTTCATCTCGGAAAATTTTATAACTTCTACGAATATGATCATAGTGAAAAACAGAAATCCACGCGGGAAAAATATTCGTTTACGCCGCAACTACTGAACCGATTTAGCTCTAATTTAGAATTGAGATAAATTATATCCTGGATTAACACATAAACTACATTTTATCCCGAAAAATTCAAGGTTCCCGTGGGATTAGTTAAAAACCGAAATTCACGCGCAAAAAATTATTCACGCCGCAACTACTGAATCGATTTGGCTGAAATTTGTAATAGAGATAGTTTATATCCTGAATTAATGCCTAGGCTACTTTTTATCCTGGAAAAATCCATGGTTTCCGCGGGGAAACTTTAAAAAAGATATGCACGCGGGAAAAATACTACTACACGCTGTAATTACTGAAGGGATATGACTGAAATTCAAAAAAGGATTCCTGGATTAATACATAGGCAAATTTTTATCCCGAGAAAATCCATGCTTTCTGAGAAAATTGTTAAATAGCAGATATTCATGCGGGAAAAATACTCCATCGTGCCGTCACTTCTGAACCGATTTGGCTGAAATTTGGAATGGAGATAGATTATATCCTAGAATCAACTACTTTTTTTCTCGGGAAAATCCATTGTTTTCCTGATAACAGGGAAAAACAGACATTCATGCGGGAGAAAATTTATTCCTTCACGCACAACTACTGAAAATTTTTGGTTTTAAGTTGAAATGAAGATAGCTTTCATGTAAATTAACACAAAGGGTACTTTTAATTCCGGAAAATTGATGGTTCCCGTAGAATAGTTAAAACTAAAATTTACGCGTGCGAAGCCGCGGGTATCTGCTAGTGGTATATATTCGGTGCTCTAGCCTATTCACTTTAGGTTTATTTAGGTTTTAAATGTTAATCGAGTACCTAAAGTTATTCTTATTTTACATATTTAAACTTCATACGCTAGACTTTTGTATATGTAGGTACAATAGATTTTATATTTTAGGGACTTTTGTTTAGTTGTTGAAGTGCTGAATTTTCTAGGTCGCTGAGACTTTTGGGGGCGTAAATCTCGTAAAAAAAAGGGTTATTACAATTGTTCTTATGGGGTTAGGCAAGGTATGAACCATACAAGGGTAGCTAAACATTATTTCGTAACGTAATGTGCACAAGTTGTATAGCAATTTCCAATGTCGTATTAACTTAAGTGCTCCACAAATTGGTCACGATTGTTCGAACGTCGCGTGGTATGGCTGTTCCTCTGTAGTTTTAACTCCTAATAATGCATGGCAACCACATGGCAACTGAAAATTGCGACAATACAATAAAATATGCCTATATCTGCAGTGCAGGAACACAGCAATTTTTTTGAAAAACATTTCTGAAAACGATGAAATTAAGACGATTACTACGCGGAATTAGCGTGGTAGATAAAATTCAAAATTCAAAAATACTAGCCTAACTTACAGGCACTTGCGATACGTTAAGACTCTACCGCCTCGTAGCAAGTAGCGGTAGATAAGTACAAGATATTTATAGTAAGCGGAAAGTAGCAAGTAGCAGTAGATAAGTACAAGATATTTATACCTAAGCGGGGAATTTGGATTTGAATCCCAACAGAAGCCAATATCACGAAGAACTGTGATAGTGTTCCTTTACAAAACTGCTTCCAATAAGAACATCAGTTCAAACAGAATGTTGCTGATTTCACAAAGTTTACAAAATGGAATTGTAAGTGATTTTTGATCACGGACCTAGAGGAAAGTGGAAAGGTTTGCCGGTTTTTGTATCAGTTATACCTACTTACAAGGAGGTATTCTCTGCATTCTTAAATTGCAAAAAGATTATTTACCATTCATTTATTACTTTTTCAGGCATTACACAAAATATACACATCTATCTACGGAAGGTGGAACGTTAAAGCCACTTCCTGATTCATTAGGTATTGCCTTGATTATTATCAAAAGCGTTATAATATTATTGATTTTTTGTTGGCGTTTATTTTTTGTCAATACTCCTTTATTTGTGCAATGTGAAAGGGTGAAAATCTCGTTAAAAGTAACGCGAGGGTCCACGATCCAATTTTAGGGAACTGTTATTACATTAGGCTGTTAGGTTAACCGTCCCCATGATGATAATTTAAGCGTGTTAAGAAAACATTTTATCACTCAACCATCAAGTAAGACCCATAAGAGTATCTCTTGACGTTATACAACGTGTATTTATTTCATATTTTTTTTACACACATTGATCTCTCCGAGGTTTTTAACTCTAATTTCACGAAGAGTTTTCTAGAGCTCCCATGGGATCATTGAATAAGCATTTCATAATTAATGCTATGAATATAAAACAATTATTGAACGTTTTACATGGTTGTTCTCATTTGTAAAATTAAATTAAAGTCCGGTTCACCTTTCAATAAAAATGATGAATGCGAAAATAGTTTCGTGTAAGTAATTTAGCAGAATTTTGCATCTGCTCAATTCCATTCGTGTGTTTGTATTGAAAATGTACCTACTATTTGTTTATTTTCAACATTGTGCAATTGAAACATTCAAAAACTGGCTTGCCCATCATTTCTGGTTTTCCTACAATCCCGCGTATAAATTCCATGGATTTTACGAGATTAAAGAATGGAAAGGGTACAAATTTTTTACCTTCATTCCCAGTTAAATCGGTCAGTTGTGCGTGAAGGAGTCACAAATATCTATGTGGGTTTATAATGTTAGTGCGACTTTACTTTAGTTGGATAAATAAGAAAGTTTATCTATACGAGTTTTGTGTTGGATTTAACTGTTGGTGTTACCGATCGACCTGACGTGATTCGTATTAATTTTTCTCCGGGGTCTTCACATAGATACCTAAGTTACCTAATATTGCCTAAGTAGGTCAATGTGGGTAAATTTAAACAGGGGTAAATAGAAACGCACGTAGGTAATTTTAAATAATATCAGTTTCAGAGTGTAACGAAACGCATCTATAGTCTATTCAGACATTTTCAGACCATAGACTATAAATGCGTTTCGTTCTCTGAAACTGATATTAATTAAAACTACGAAATTATTGAATGCGTTTCCATTTACCCCTGTTTACATTTACCCACATTGACTATAGATAAATATCCACAAGCAGGTTGGCAAAAGTGATCTTCGCGTCATCATTTATTTGTACGTATACCGCCATATAAATTCCTAGCATCTTCGGGGTAACAACTAAGGTAAATGGAACAAGTGCATCGGTGACATGGGACCTTCGTTCAACAGCGGGATACGTTATCGATACTAGGTCAGGAGTGCTCATGTCATATGCTCGGATCTTGATGCCGACCGTGGCCGCTTCGCGTCGGTAATGTTAATTCACTGTTCAATGTTACTGATAACCCAAGCGTTGCCAGAATACCTAATCAGCAACAGAACGGGGAAATTTTACCTTCTACCCATAGTATATTTCAAGCAGTGATAATGTCCTATAGTGGTGACTTTGGCCTCCTGTTTTTAGATTACTGGGGTACTGACCCCGGTCACTGAACTCTTGGGGGAACTTGATGTACCTATGCTTTTGAGGCAACTAAAATGTTAGGTACTTGTCACCGTGAATACTGCAAACATCAAGTGAAAACCTGCAAGTCTGAACATTTAAGTAGGTAGGTACTTGTAATGGTTATAAGCTTGCCAATAAAACATTGCATTTTCATGTAAGTTTGTTTTCAAAAATATAGTGTTGGTATGTTTGAAAATGCATTTGCTTTGAGGTACCTACTTACCCTATATTTTATGAACGTAAGTACGTATTTAGTATAGGCGCAAATAATATAATGGTTAATGGAACTAGCGAAGCTTTGTGTGACTGTGTAACATAAAATGTATCATATAGAATGATTCTATACTATACGATACATTTTATGTTACCTACCTATAGGATTCTGAATCCCATAGGTATTTATAGTGGGCACTAGTATGAAGTGTTATGTTAGATAAAGATATTAAGGCCACTCCAAATTTACTGATAAGAACGCATAATAATGTAAAGGCTAATAAACCGCGGCTGAGGCTAGCAAACGAGATCCCGTCTTTGTTAGTTTGGTTAAATGGATAACTCTTGTATCCAATAAGAATCTAAACAAATCTAATTTAGTCTTGAAATGGTTTTCCTAAACCAATAGCAACAATTTTTGTAATACGAACCAAAGAGCAAGCGCTGCAAAAACAAATAAAACAGCCAAGTGCGAGTCAGACTCGCGCACCAAGGGTTCCGCCGTCCGCGCTACAGAAGGAACTAAACGGCGGCGGCAAGACAATTTCTTGTTTACAAACCGCAAAACTAAATTTGTTTGCAAAGGTTTATAAATAATTTTAAAAATTATAAAAGACTATCCTAGTTACATAGTTCATTTTATTTTTCCTGAAAATTTCCATAAACTTTTATTTTCCTTAATTATTTCAGATTATTCGAGTGGTCAGATTTTTCGCTTCGGATATATTATGTACTTAATTAACTGTAAGTGTTTTTACTTCGAACGATAAATAAAGAAAACTTAAATAAAACAGCAATCCCCTTTTTTATTAACCGAATAAATAAATCTTATATTTAAAAAAAACATTTTCTTGATATACAAATATGTTTTTTCCAGAATTTGGGCCACAGACCACAGTTTTACACACATATTCTAAACATGCGGCTAGCTTTAAACAATTACTTACTGAGCAGTTGCTATAACTGACGGACGGAGAAAGTTGTATGGTGCACCTAAGGTTTCCATTTTATTATTTTGGTACGGAACCCTAAAATCGCTCCGATTGTCGATCGTCTCCAATGAATAGAACTAACTGCGTTGATGTCCGGGCAAAATATTGAAGCTTATGTATACATAGAATAGACCCATACCTATAACGAGGAACATCAATACCATTGTATTTTATTTCAATACACAGACAAAAATAATAATATGTTGCCCTGTGTTTCAATAAAACTCATTTAAAGGATACCAAGTAACGCAGTGTTTTCAGAACCAGCACACCTACTGCCAAAAATAGTAGGTATCTTTATTGTATGTCATAATAGTACAATTGAAGATTTATTAAAACAAATTGAAGATTGTCAACTTACATTATGGAATAGTTATAATAAGTTATTTATATTATTATACTAACTGATTCGGCAAACGTTGTTTTGGCACATAAACTATTTTTGACTTAAAATATTTTTTATTTTTTATAATTTTATAATTTTTATAATTTAAATATATAATTTAGATATATTTAAATCATAAAATCGGTCACGACGTTTCGGAGTTTTGGACACGAGAATTTAACATAGGTGAAGATTTTTCCAGGAAAATTTTAAACTAGAATATATTATGTTATGTATAATGTATGAAAACTGCAGTTATAATATACTTACCTATTGATTACGAAGCTTTTATGAAAATAGTCGTTAATAGTACGGAACAGTATTAAAAGACAAAGAGCCATCTGAAAGTTGTAAAATCTACAATATTTTCTGGTAAATTTCCACTAGAAGTTATTAAATCACAAACTCCTGTAAACTATACTATACTCTTACCACGACTAAAGAGACTGAGAATCTCGTTAAATCAACAGGAACTGCTCTAGACAGGTTATTACTTATAAGATATAACACGTGAGAAAAGCTAGGATTGTGAAATAAAATCTGCAGGCAAGAATTAAGTTGGCCAAGACTTCAGCAGCTGTAGCCATGTTACCTTATCTATTCTATTTCTCGATTGCTCTCGATATTTCTCGATATTGGATCGAAAATCATAACAGTATGAGAAGGCCTGTTGTCATAAGTCACGTGCTCTAACTAAGACTCCTTGTCACGTTAATGTGTTTCTAGGATCAAGTTAAAAGATAAGCTGCGGGCACACTATACGAATTAACCCCCACCTTGTACCTATATGTTTACATTTTTTAAATCTCCTTCCAAAAACGTACTGAAAGCGATGAGCGATCGTAGAAATAGAATCGATTACTCATATGTTTACGGCTGCTGGGATTAATTGCTGAAAGGGCCCAACTCTCACATGTTGGGAAAAATAAATTGAAGCCATTAACCTAATCTGTATTTGCAATTACGTAGGATGATATAACTCAATTTGTCCACTTATGCACCTTTTGAGCATTCATGAAAACCTACTTGTGTAAATGTTTATTTTGCATTTGTGAGCCTCCTCAAATAGAAAAGGTCGCAAAGCTATCATTTATTATTCAAAGTCATCATTAAAATGCTGGTTTCCCTTTGGATTTTTACATTTTGTCCCAATCCTGTGCAGCCTACCTTTTGTCGGTATATATTCATTATGTAATACGAGTACCTACACCAACCTACACCTAGATCAAGTTCAAAGGTTTCCATGCCACAAAGGCCAACTAATAGGCACATAAGAAACTAGCAGCCTGCCATGTGGCCCGTGGGAAGGTTTCTCAAAAATTTCAAATTTCAAAATTCAAATGATTTATTTCATTTATAGGCGCTTATAATAGTGATAACTAATTAAAGACTTAAAACTTAGTTTTCGAGGGTTCCAACGCGCCCTGATCTGAGAAGAAGCCCACAACATCTTCTATTGGAAACATTGAGCACTAAAACCATACCGAGCACCACGAAATCACTTTTTGAAATTTTTAATTTACATAATGGTGAAAACTATTTTGCGGCACAGAGCAAAGGGTCAATGAGGGTCCCAACTGGTGAGCACTCAGAATATACCCACGAAAAAATAATAGATTTTTCACAGTGACTATGCGGAACAAATGGGCGTATCTAATAATATCCTCTTTACGTATAAATGCCCAAACTGGACATTTGGACAATGATTTAAATCCACAATAGTTACATAGGTTTAGGGGGCTTTGATTTAAACATTTAACATCGCGTCATCGTGGATTGAAATATCTGTACATGTCTATTGCTCAGAGCATTGAGTTACTATGTACTATGGTTACTAACGGCTCAGAGTGATATTTAGCGTAACGTAAGCTAAGCCACCGTCCGCTACGGACCGTTCAGTGTTGGATCGCGTGATGATCTAATAATGTAATTGATCACCATGCTCACCACATCGCGACAGTTGTCATTGTCGACTTCGACATTGACCCTTTGATTCTAACTGCATGGGAGAATCAGATGAACGTTCTAGCGTACGTTCTAGCTACGTGGATTCCAGAATTGAATTCGATAGATTTTATCATCAAATTAGATTTGTAGGATAGGTAGTCTACCTAGCTATCGTAAGTGAAAATCAGCAATTGTTAAGTGTAAACGAAATCATGGAATCACATCAACTTAACAAACTGCTTATGAAATGCGATGCTTACTGCTCTCAGCTGCTTTGGAGCCGAGTTGTTAATGGGCCAAGGGCCTTTGCCCCGTTATACGGGAGTGTTAGAGCGTACACGTCGTCTGTGAGCATTGCCGCCAATGCTGCATCAGCTTGATAAAACTGTCTCTACTAACGACCGAACCGAATTATCTCCAACATTACTACTGCTGCTTGTTGGTAAGTACGTACCAACGGCGCGTAGGCGTTAAATGAGTCTGTTTTTAAATGTCTTATTCATCTGTGCGAGGAGGTTCGATAAGCCTCCTAAGCTCCTAGACAAGGATTGATAAGGGCACGTAGTTAAATTATTTTTAGTTAGGTCTAGACTTTTGTTACACTTACGAAGAAGGAATGATTTCAAGAAGTTTATAATATTTAAACCAACAGGATCAATCAATTAATTTACATTGCCGTGCTTTTATAAACCCAAACAGTAGTTGTTTGGTAGAAGTAGCTTCTATCTCTCGCATTGTTTTAAGCATAATAAAAGCTCCATTAAACCTGTGTCCTGCAATCAAACTTTGGAAATACAATCTTTCAAAGTCAAATTCAATCAAATGATAAATTCAATTCATTCATCAGAGTTTCAGAATAATATTTTTTTATTGAATCACCCATAACATTTTTACAAGCAATAAAAAATCTAATCTACTCCATATTATGAACAATCCTATTCGTATGCACTCACACACAGCAAATGTTATTATTTTATTTCTGTTTTTTATATTCGTATATTCGTTCGTATAATATTATAAGTACATAGGTAGCTATCTTATTCTTTTGTTTTTCTTATCAGAAACTATGAGTTTTTCCCTCAGTTTTCCCTAATTTGTTAGTGAATTTAGCTATTTTAAGACATTATTTCGTTCTAAGATAGTTCGTTCTAAGATAGTTTTTATCCGTACAAAAGATACTTTGTATACCTACTCTATGTTGTTCCCAGCAATTTTTAAAAAATATGTGTTAAGTGTGTCGTAAAGTCTACATAGTAAAAATTACAATTACACTATTTATTCAATATTTTTACCTAAAGAATTCTTCGTCCCATTAGCTATCGTAGAATCAAATTGTGGATGTGCCTAAATGATAGGTATACATCAACAGTATTCTGAATTGCCTTCCACGTCAATAGTACGTAATAATATTATCAAATCGGAATAAATGCTATAATCGTGTTTCGTTTTGCGTCGTGTACCTAATAAGTAATAATAGATTATGACGGATCGCCTGCGGTGCAGCGCAGTGCAGTGCGGTGCGACACAGCTGTTGCGAACTTCAAATGAAATCTGCATATATTTCGATCGTTTGTCATCTTAGTTTATTTATCACAGTCATTGTTCAGTTTAAGCGTGAATTTTTTAAAAGTAAAATCACCTATTTCTATTATACACCTACATAAATATCGATTCTAATCCACAGATTTTATTCTAATTTCTAATCAATCTCAGCTGAGCCACGATATGGTTGAGATGTCGATCTGTCGTTTGCTGTCTGTGAGATTCGAGAGTTCAGAGCATGGGTACATCTATCTACCTAGTATCTTCGCTCTATACGATTGATACATCACAGATTTTATTCGCATCAATTGTCTAGTAAACAGAATTGTTAAACATTATCAACAATAACGTGGTCCGGATGCTTGCTGCATAATTGGATAGTCGCTTCTGCTTACAGGCATCACAGGGACAATGTTTCGTAATGACAGAATTTAAAGTAGGTATGCTTTTTAACTATATACGCCATACGGAATATGTACCTACGTCCTACACCATTATTCCAGAAATTCTATTATCAGAATGACTATAGAATTATTATTATTATCCTCTATGGATAATACGGATTGATAGCACAATACTTAAGGGACATTCTTTGAGAATAATGGAATATCGATACAATTCAGTTTACGCTTAGATTACGTTCCGGGTGAGGCTCAAGAAAATACAGTTTCTGAAAAATTGCTTGGGGCCAGCGTGTAGTCTTTTGTTTTTTATTTATTCCAAGAAACTAGGTAGGTATAAGTGGTAGATATAAACGAAATTAACAAGTAATTAATTTGCAGCGAAGTCAAAAGGTTTTTAATCAACGCCTTTCCAAGGATGAATAAATGCATCCGAATCAAATTGGTACTTGTCTACATTTTTGCTGATTCCGGAAAAGGGAATTCCGCTAGGAAAACGGATTGTCGATAAAATTCATCAAGGTTTGTTTTGAATAGGATATGATTCAAAGGGACTGTATTGATTTGTCTACCCACTTTAGGTATTACTATCTATTTTACAATTGGTATTCATTTCACAATAAATAATAATAATTATGAGCAAAATGTTTTAATTTGGATCATCCTTTTGACTACTACTAATTTATTACGTGTGAGAAAAAAAGTGAGTATCAACTGAACTACTGGGACTAGACGAATTTTAAATTGCTCGGAAAATTATTAAAAAAAAAAATCATTTTCATAATGATGTGGGACGCAACATGCGTTGACACGTTGGCTTCGATTTATATCAGGGAGACAGAATCAAAGCCGGGAACCGCATCTGAAACTGCTGAATCCGGTAAGCGTCGCAATTATGCCTCTCTATTAGAGAGTTACATATTTGTCCCGTTTGCCGTGGAGACCCTGGAGCCATGGAGTCATAGTGCCAAAAAATTCCTTCGAGAGCTTTCCCCGCGGTTAATAGCCTCAACTGGTGACAGAAGGGCTGGCTCATTTTTTGCGCAACTTATCAGCCTAGCTGTTCAACGCGGCAGCCAGTATTCTTGGCACCATTCCACGCGGGCAAGATTTGTATAGTAATTAGAATAAGCTAATAATAAGATTTATATTTCATTTCGCTTCATTTTTCAGATAATTATCGACATGGTAGTACCTTCTATTGTACAGGCACTTTTCGCGCTTTTAGAATTAAGTCACTCAATTGATTTTTGTTTTCCTGTGGGTAGTCCCACCGATATTATATATTCTGTGGTCTCACCAGCCGTCGTCATTTCTTTTATTGTGCGAGGCACCGCGCGCACGCTCCGGCTGCCATTAAAATAAATTATTATAAAGAAAATAAAAATATTAGAAAACTTAGTAAAGCATAGACGTAATACAGTGTTGTGTTCATCGGACGAGAATACATGTAAGTCTTACTATGTATTTTTATTATTTACGTAATAGTGACGTTCCCTGTGAGTGTGATATTGTAATTAACCAAATTCCTAGCGGGTAATTGCGGGTTGCCACGATGGATTAACTCTTTTTAGTAAATGTGATGTTAAAATACAAAATATAGTTGAAACACTCACGGACTTAGCAAAAGTAAGCTTTCCTCGTGGTTAACTGCGGGTTAACACGTTGGAATTGCGTAAGATTTAGCAATTAGTAATCAAAATAGTGAACAAAGACTTGTGTTTATTTTCTCGGGCCTAGCGTCTTTATACTTTCCTGGCGGTTAACTGCGGGTTAACACGATGGATTTACGTGATGCATAGTAATTAGTTATGAACCAAAATTTGTGAATATTGTCACGGGCCTAGCATCTTAATACTTTCCTGGCGGTTAACTGCGGGTTAACACGATGGATTTACGTGATGCATAGTAATTAGTAATCAAAATAGTGAACAAAAATTTGCAAATACTGTCACGGGCCCAGCATCTTAATGCATTCCTGGCGGTTAACTGCGGGTTAACACGATGGATTTACGTGATGCATAGTATTTAGTAATCAAAGTGGTGAACATACATTTGTGAATATTGTCACGGGCCTAGCATCTTTATGCTTTCCTGGCGGTTAACTGCGGGTTAACACGATGGATTTACGTGATGCATAGTAATTAATAAACAAAATAGTGAACAAAAATCTGCGAATATTGTCAACGGCCCAGCATCTTAATGCACTCCTGGCGGTTAACTGCGGGTTAACACGATGGATTTACGTGATGCATAGTATTAAGTAATAAGTAGTGAACATACATTTGTGAATATTGTCACGGGCCTAGCATCTTTATGCTTTCCTGGCGGTTAACTGCGGGTTACCACGATGGATTTACGTGATGCATAGTAATTATAATCAAAAAACTGAACAAAAATCTGCGAATATTGTCAACGGCCCAGCATTTTAATGCATTCCTGGCGGTTAACTGCGGGTTAACACGATGGATTTACGTGATGCATAGTATTTAGTAATCAAAGTAGTAAACATACATTTGTGAATATTGTCACGGGCCTAGCATCTTTATGCTTTCCTGGCGGTTAACTGCGGGTTAACACGATGGATTTGCGTGATGCTCAGTAATTGGTAATCAAAGTAGTGAACAAACATTATTTAATATTGTCACGGGCCTAGCATTTCTGTACGTTCCTGGCGGTTAACTGCGGGTTAACACGATGGCGTTGCGTGATGCTTAGTAATTAATAATCAAAATAGTGAACAAAACCCTTGTGAATAATGTCACGGGCCTAGTGTTTTTATGCTTGCCTGGCAGTTAACTGTGGGTTAACACGATGGGTTAGTATAACGTTACACAATTGACCTCTTTATGGTATCAAAACCTTTGGGTGATAACCCGATCGCTTTCCTTTATTAGAAAATGAGCCGCAATAATTAAATTACAAACTGCGTTCGATATTGCGCTCATCCTGGCCGCAATAGACGCCACCGCCATCGACTTCTGTGCCCGTAGACCCGGCACCGTCACAACATATTGTATGTACCGAACAAAAACCGAAATAAAAAAGGTTTACAAAACAAAGCAAAGGAAAAGCTATTGAAGGAATTTGCTGTCCCGGATAAATGTAAGCTCCAGCACTTAATCCAGAAATATATGCTGCTATCGAGGATACCCTAAGGGCTCATGATAAAAAGCTCTAGACCCGGCAGCTTTGTTTAGAAATCACAGCTATAAACAGAGCTATAACTATGCTACCGACCAGTATGACAAAGTACAAGCAATGAAAATCTTGTCGGATGGCTGCCACTTACTCACAGATCTTTCCTATATGGAAGTAAGAACAAAACTTATCACTCCGATACTGGACAAGTCTTTTCTGGATGTAATACAAAGTCTTAAAAGGTGTCCCTTTATCCACTGAAACCTCTCGCCCTCGTTATCGGGGAAATTGGTCCGGCCCTCCTTGCTCCAGTCGTAAAGCAGGGGGGGGGGGGGGGCGGCGGATTGGATCGTATCGGGTGCATTACACACACTACTGACGAACAGCGGCGTAAACGCTACCGATTCGCAGGTCGTCTTCAAAAACGATGACCACCAACAAACGCGGCAGTAATACAGCATGCCGATAGGCTACAACACTATTACTCCTGTTAGCTTAGTACGGCAAAAATCCCTGGTGTTCTGGGACATGGGACATGGGATTCGTAACGGTTAACGCATGCCGTTCACCCGCCAATTAGTGGTACAAAATGTTACTCCTCACAATACTGTCTCGATAAAACATCGTAAAGAATTATTTATTTCGAATATCTTTTAGCTCGGAAACCAAACGGCGATTATAGATTTATTCTGAACTTCAAAAAGCTCACAAAATGATACGTACGCGGTACAAGTTTAATGCAATAACCCTACGCGTTGAGCTCAGCTCTGCGAACTTTCAAGAAAGTAATAAAATAAGTAGTTTACTTATTTGGATACGGTGGTTTTAAATCTATTATGATAGTTTACGTATAGGGCACACCTTCGAGGGATGCCTTAGAAATGTAAAAAATACTACCCACTTGCGTCATGGTTTAGGTTCCATTACTAAATATGAGAATCCCTGCACAGTCATTAGTTTTTGGGTTTTATTTACAATTCTAAGGACGTGAGGATTTCACTTCCATCAGAAAAACGCATAAAAGCCGCCCAGACCGGCAACTCCTCAAACCATCAGTAGATGAATAAAGTGTTGAGCGAAAGCGGAGTGGATGTGTCGACGTTCGGCGCGCACCGCACGCGGCACACCACCGCCACATCTACGGCACACGACTCCGATATATTGATCGTTAGATGTTATTAGAAAAACAGCTAACTGGACTAAACGTTCGCAAAAATAATAATATTGTCCTTCGTGTACTAATTTAGCAGCCGTTAACTGAGTATGATTGATAAAACATTAGAGGGTTATTTTCTGAACTGATGATTAATTGATTAATGAAATAGATTCTTATTTCTTATGTACCTTAGAGACGTTGTGTAAGGTTCATTCTTTAAATAAACGTTGATTTACCATGATAAATACACTAACATAGTTACAGTTTTTTACCTTCACAAAATTTTCGTCTCTAAACATCTACCATGTCGATAATTATCTGAAAAATGAAGCGAAATGAAATATAATTAATGATCAAACGAACTTGCAAAGTGAAGTTCGATCATAATTATATGAATTCGCTTCATTTGAAGATATAAACACCCTCCCTCCCAACCCTAATCAGAAAATTTTGTGTTACTCTAAAATAATGACGACGGCTGGTGAGACCACAGAATATATAATATCGGTGGGACTACCCACAGGAAAACAAAAATCAATTGAGTGACTTAATTCTAAAAGCGCGAAAAGTGCCTGTACAATAGAAGGTACTACCATGTCGATAATTATCTTCAAATGAAGCGAATTCATATAATTATGATCGAACTTCACTTTGCAAGTTCGTTTGATCATTAATTAATGTAACATTTTAATAAACCACTTGATCATGTCTTGCTATAATCTTACTACATATTTTATATTAATATTTCTCAATATGTTATTATTTTTAAGACATAAATATTCATATACCAATATTATTGGTAGAATGTAATCGGTAATAAACATTTATCTTTAAGATCTTATTGTAATGTACATTTTCATGAATAATAGTAGATTGTTACACAAGGGACGTAAGTAAGCTATTACAGAACAAGATCCAATTTGGCGCCAGAGCGAGCGCAGCTCGCATAGGGCGCTAATGGATCGCGTGCACCCGAGATATTTAGTCGAATATAGTTCGAGTAGAATTATTCGAGTAGAATTATTATTATTATCCTCTATGGATAATACGGATTGATAGCACAATACTTAAGGGACTTTCTTTGAGAATAATGGAATATCGATACAATTCAGTTTACGCTTAGATTACGTTCCAGGTGAGGCTCAAGAAAATACAGTTTCTGAAAAATTGCTTGGGGCCACCGTGTTGTCTTTTGTTTTTTATTTATTCCAAGAAACTAGGTAGGTATAAGTGGTAGATATAAACGAAATTAACAAGTAATTAATTTGCAGCGAAGTCAAAAGGTTTTTAATCAACGCCTTTCCAAGGATGAATAAATGCATCCGAATCAAATTGGTACTTGTCTACATTGTTGCTGATTCCGGAAAAGGGAATTCCGCTAGGAAAACGGATTGTCGATAAAATTCATCAAGGTTTGTTTTGAATAGGATATGATTCAAAGGGACTGTATTGATTTGTCTACCCACTTTAGGTATTACTATCTATTTTACAATTGGTATTCATTTCACAATAAATAATAATAATTATGAGCAAAATGTTTTAATTTGGATCATCCTTTTGACTACTACTAATTTATTACGTGTGAGAAAAAAAGTGAGTATCAACTGAACTACTGGGACTAGACGAATTTTAAATTGCTCGGAAAATTATTAAAAAAAAAAAACATTTTCATAATGATGTGGGACGCAACATGCGTTGACACGTTGGCTTCGATTTATATCAGGGAGACAGAATCAAAGCCGGGAACCGCATCTGAAACTGCTGAATCCGGTAAGCGTCGCAATTATGCCTCTCTATTGGAGAGTTACATATTTGTCCCGTTTGCCGTGGAGACCCTGGAGCCATGGAGTTATAGTGCCAAAAAATTCCTTCGAGAGCTTTCCCCGCGGTTAATAGCCTCAACTGGTGACAGAAGGGCTGGCTCATTTTTTGCGCAACTTATCAGCCTAGCTGTTCAACGCGGCAGCCAGTATTCTTGGCACCATTCCACGCGGGCAAGATTTGTATAGTAATTAGAATAAGCTAATAATAAGATTTAATGTAACATTTTAATAAACCACTTGATCATGTCTTGCTATAATCTTACTACATATTTTATATTAATATTTCTCAATATGTTATTATTTTTAAGACATAAATATTCATACACCAATATTATTGGTAGAATGTAATCGGTAATAAACATTTATCTTTAAGATCTTATTGTAATGTACATTTTTATGAATAATAGTAGATTGTTACACAAGGGACGTAAGTAAGCTATTACAGAACAAGATCCAATTTGGCGCCAGAGCGAGCGCAGCTCGCATAGGGCGCTAATGGATCGCGTGCACCCGAGATATTTAGTCGAATATAGTTCGAGGGTGTAATAGCTACTTGCAACCGAGGTAAGCATTCTACTTTATATCATTCTTGCGAGGTAAATAAAACATTGGTAATGCAAAATGAAATTTTAATTAGAATAATTAGCAAATTTAGAGAAAAAATAGAAAAAAAAATAGTTAGTTATCATAATTAATTATAGTAATATTGATAAGAAAAGAGATTGTTTACCAAGGAGTTTTGCATAGCTTGAACTGTAATGTGAACATTACAATTCAAGCATAGTGCGACGTAATGTTGCCTTGAATTGCAAACACCAACTTACAAGGAGACTTTCCACCATAGTAATCCATAATATAGTTACTGAGCAAGTATGATATAAAATATCATTTCATTTCATTTTGTTGTGGCCTACTTCTGAGGACGGCTCCGAATTTTCGTAAGTACAGATACGTTAATTTGAACTTTCGTTAAATGCTTAATTGCAAATTAACATCTCAAGGGTGTTGTAACTCTTAATGTTTATTTGAAAAGTCTTTGTGATTAAATGTATCTTGGTCTTAATATGAAAAAGTAGGCCTAGGGGAAATTTAGACTAATATTACTTAATCCTTAATTTCATTTGTTGAAATTAATTTTTTTATTCAATATTTTTAGTGTCTGGGTGTTTTTCTTATGTAGTATTTATATTTTATGTATATCTATACTCATATAATAAAGCTTAATAGTTCATTTAGCGCTATTCTCTACTGTCCGAATAGAAAAAAAAACATTGTGTCCATTTATCGAGGAAGGCTAGGGAAAGCTATAAATCTAAACATCACGCTACGACCAATAGGAGAGGAGCATTGATGGAAAATGTTGCAAAAACGGGAATAATTGTCTCTTCTTTATAGCGTCCGGCGTTGCGTGCGCTGCGTACCTATGGTTAAAAAGTTAAACAGAAATAATGTGATTTCTAAAAAAAAAGTCCACGACACCACGTGATGTCTTATGTAAGGTTGACTTGATTCATTACAACAGGATAGGTATGTGAAAACCGAAATTTATGCAGACAAAGCCGTGCTCAACAGCTAGTTATTTATATTTATTAGTTCTTTAGTACCCATAACACTTACACAAGCAATCGCCGACTTTGGGGCTTGATTGCAACATGTAGGTATAATGTCCTAATATTCTATTTATTCATCAATACAGTTAACATATTATTATTGTAAGAATTGTACTATGTTAACCATTTGCATAATAAAATTCTTACCATCTCAAATTACCTAAACAGAGTAATTTAATAAACAAACGCATATTATGAGCTTTATTAAAACGCGAAACAAATTAAAGTAACTTGTTGAAATTAAAAACACATTACAAGATAAACTAAACAATTACGTATTTAAAAAAGAATTATAGAAGAATCAAAGAATATGTAAATTCACATCAAACAATGTTTGAAGTATAACTCTAAAGAAACTTTGCAAGTTGTAAAAGGTCGGCTTTAGTTTATTTTTTAAAAGCAGCCTGGCGCTAAAATATGCTTTAAACTTTGTTCCTTCTTTAATGTGTAATTGTATAATATTATGAGCTCGTAAACAGAAACTAATGCGACGGTGATGTGTATAGTACCTATCTGTTCAGTGATAAGTCGACTGCGTTAACAACGGAACTGTTATCGTCTCACACGGATTTTGTTTTAACTCTTTGAACAATAAAACGGTCCCTAGGTTGTTCTTTTTCTTTGCTTTGTATCGCCCGCCAGAAGCTTATCAATATTGACTTTTACGTCCGGCCTATCCCATAATTCGTATATTGCTTTTTGAAGTAGGCACCTACTTGAGAGCTTTATGGAAAACGCGCATGGAAAAAGTGGGAATATACAAGAAATATCAAAATAATAAAGTAGGAGTATAGTAGATTAATAAAGTTATCACAGCAAATGTCGTAGGTACCTATCTAATAACTCTTTTAAACATAAATATAAGCATTCTAAATGTTATACAAAACTTGCTGTTGCGCGCATGAATTTAAGTTTTTACATATTATTGAATAGACACGAGGATTTTTCTTTGGCCTTTTAAAGGAGAAGAATTCCGTCATATTCCGTCGCTGCTAAGCGATAAGGCCGCCTTTTGTGCCTAAAATTAGTTTTTTATGTATTTCTGTTTTGTACAATTTCTTGTGTGGTGCAAATAAAGTGTATTTATTATTATTATTATTATATTTGAATCTCTCTTAAAGGAACAATTTTTCTCGTTTCTGCAATATTTCCTTTGATGCTTTGCTCTGGTTCCAGGCTTATAGCGCGATGTTATATTGTTAACCTATTAGGTCCACTTGGGCAAAGGAGGGGTTAAATATTTTCATTTTTAACCCTGGAGACTGGAGTCAACGTCTCTCATTGGACAATTTTGACAACTTACTCTGGGTTGTTGTTAACTCCGAGTAAACACACTAACCCTTGTTGGCGCAAGTGGGCCAGTATTTTCGACTCCTCGATTAATGAACTACCAAAAATAATTTTTCAATTCGTACCAAGTAGTTCCTGACTCCTGAGATTAACGCGTTCAAACAAACAAACAAACAACTCTTCAGCTTTATAAACGTACCTTTACCACGATAATATCGTAGTTACTAGCTTATAATCTGTCTACTCATATTTACGTGGTACCTTACGCCTTTGTATACGTTGTTTTAAATACAAGTAGATATCAAAAGCTTGGCAAACATTTCATCGTGTCGGTGTTCTGATAACAATGCAAATCCATTAACACAATCTGCACAACACTACACTTCACTACAGAGCTATTAACCCAGCAACCGACTAAGACACACCACGGAGGGATTAAGAGTAGACATTTCCTATCTTTTTCCAGCTGCATACATACAAGTATAGTTACTGCCTTCCTCGGAAGCTGAAGGAATATTAATTTTATTTTATTTATTAATTTCTATGCAGTAAGTTGTTGCTTACTTAATATAGAATTGACATATAATAATTAAATTAAAAGTTAAATTGCCATACATTATGTATTAGACTATAAAATAACCAGACCTAGGTACTAAGACTTCTTGTTTTCGATTGAATTTCTTATGAATTAGGTACCATGTCTGCTATAAAAGTTCTTATATTTTTTCAGAACCGCATCTATGGCCATAGTAGCCTATATCTTAGTTAATACAATCAAATTCAATCAAAGACAATAAAATTTTTAGTTTATGATTAAAATAAAATAGCATTACTTTGTACTTTTTAAAATAATAATCTCCAAATAGTAGTACTACCAAGCTGTAAAAATGTAAAGTATAATTTTCCCTAACCATGTGCTAAATAAAGACGTAAAAGGCCTTAGGGTTACACACGTGTATTGGCTAAAGGAACGTATTAGCAACGAATATATAATATTACATTAGGTTCCTTTAGCCAATACACGTGTAACTCTTTTAAACATAAATATAAGTAGAGCAGAGCCATGACTCATAATATTCACCTCAAATTAGAATCTACATGAGGTCTTTTCACGTTTATTGAAATCAAAACATTTTTTTTGCGAATACTGAAGTACGTATTAATTTTACGACTAATGACATAGAAGAAGTTGGCCTGATGGCGTGGAGAAAGACTTACGGAGCATGGGTAAATACACCAACTGGCCCAGGGAGTCGAAGGACCGCGACAAGTGGAAGAATGTTGTGGAGGAGGCAAGAGCCCACAAGGGGATGTAGCGCCACAGGATACATCGATAGACAGAAGAAGAAGAAGAAACACTTTATTGCATCCAAACACAATTACACAGAATAAAAGATACACAGAGCAAAAAACTATAATAGTGATGGTATGCATCGAACGTTCAATTGAATGTAATTCTAAATGCAACATGGTTGACAATCGTGAAATTAAATTTACGTTGCACAATAAGGTTGAGCCATTGTATTCCTGTGTCAAAGTGCATTCAATTTTAGAAACAATTAAACGTAAAGTTAAATATTCAGCGTTAATTTTTAATTTTACTTCTTGATTCACATCATTTAGTGTGTGAAAACGTTACATGAATAGCCCCTAGGTAGGTAGGTAGGTAGTTGCATAAAATACGGATTTCTGTTAGGTTACAATTTTGCTAAGAAATTTAGGTACGTCCAACTTCTGAACTCAAAACTGTATTTGATATTTGTCTACTAGTACGTCTGTTACTCCTTTAGAGATTCAATTTCTGAGCTGATGACTTGAAATTCGCGATAAGAAATCAAATAATACACTGAACTAGCACATGGCATTTACACCCCGGGAAATCCACACTTACTGCAGGATCTGTCACTGTCTTTCCTTCCCAACTCCTATAGCATTTCCTAGGCAAAGCACGTCCCATCTGTTCCAGTGTACTATCACTTTACATCAGCCCCTCGATTGTGTAAGAAAAAAGTATTCATCGTTATCGTTATCGTTTACAAACTGCCAGATGATTGGTTTCCTGATTTACGTCAACTAATCGGGGGACTTTCCTTATGCAATCAGACCCCTGGTGTGACCACAACCAAGCGGTAGCCTAAATTGTAAAAAAAGGATTTGATGGAAAACGGGAAAATACACGCGAGTGAAGCAGTAGTCAAAACTTAGTGTACAGTAAAAAAATAACTCCGTCATAAGAAGAGCTATAAATCAGGTAGGTATTTCTGAAACAGAATACATAGTGCAAACTTAATTACACTAGCTACAAAACTTAGGTATTCCACGCTGAGTACAAATTGCGTCAACAACTGCGTTATGGCTGTGTACCTCGTCTGCCATTGTTTCAAACTTGTCTATTCTTCCTGCCTCGAAGTTTCATCTTTTAATCCTCTCCAGCATCCATAAAGTTAATTTGCAATTAAATTATTCTTGTCAAATAACTTCCTGCTCTTCAATACTAAACAGTAAACTAATTTAAAGTTAGCATGCCCTACTCTACCTACTCTTATTTCTTATCTTAGCATTAGAAACGTACCTAACTACCTACCCTCATATTAAAAAATAAAAAAAACGGCCAAGTGCGAGTCGGACTCGCGCACCGAGGGTTCCATATTATAAAAGAAGTAAAATCACTTAGGTTCATGAATTTCCGAGTGTAATTTACATGTAGGTACTTTTGTTGGCAAACCGCAAACCTAACTTTGTTTTCGGCGGTTTATTGTTATTATCAATAAAAGTATAAGTAATAGTTACAGAGTTGGTTTTATTTTTCCCGTAAAAAATAAGTTTATTTCTATTAATCGTAATTATTTCAGATTTTTCGATTGGTAAACTTCGGAGATTTAACGGTATTTTTTTCGACAGTTTGCCCAATAAATCAAAACTATCAGACATAAAAATAAATAAAAAATTGGTTTTAGAATACACAAGTAACGCCCTTTCATAAGATTTCCCACTCAATATTGTTATTTCATTTTGAAATTGCGACGACCCGGTTTTCCCCCCTTTTTAAATAAAAATAAAAAAGAATTTCAATTTTTATGATTTTAATGACGGCGCACCGCAATTATCTACAACTATTTTAAATTTTAGGTCGATAGCTTTAATAGCAACTGAAATAATCGAGTGTGACAGATCAGAAGGGTTCCATTTTTACAATTTTGGTATGGAACCCTAAAAATAGAAAAACTCCCCTAGACCCCAGACTATTGAAATAGTGTAAATTTTTAAAATTCCTCACCTCGCTCTCCAAATTAATATAGGTTTATCACGTAGTAACAAACACTAGGAGCAAACACTGTTATCATAATAAAAGTAAATGTTAGGTATAAAATGAACTAGGTATGAAGTGTGCTTGTTTTAGTCCGGAAATTGCTAAAACGTTTCCTTGGCTTTTCAATCTTACACCGATGATTAATTAGTTTAAAAGGCTTCATTCATCGTAAACAGACTGTTGTTATAGTAAACTTAACACTCTTAAACAACATCCCGTGTAAATTTTAATTAGTTGAACGAGTTATGTACCTACATTTATTAAATCGATGCTACTAACTATTAATGGAATACGCACACAATTAACGCTTGTCTGTGTTGGCTAGTTAGTTTAGTTAGTAACTTTGAAGACCAATGAAGCAATTAGGTAGATAAAGATGTTTCTTATTTTTGTGAATCATGATTTCAGGCTTCTAAGCTCCAACCTTAAAGGTTTCAGAGATTAAAGTTTTTTTTTTGCCATTAACAGAACTCTGGATTTTTGCCATTAACAGAACTCTGGATTTACCTTTCATTCACTTGCTAAAATATTATATTCTCTCTTATTACTATTAAATACTCGTAATCTATTAAAATTTGGTTCATCGCCCGTGCCTTTAAGTATAGGTACGTATATCTATGTACAAACAAACATTTATGTTAACTTTCACTATGAAGTGGCTTTTTAAAAACCCTTAAATTAAAATTATGAGACCGTGAATAAGCCAACATTCACATAAATCAAACACCCGTACACAAAGTTGTCTCTTTGGCAGAGTAAACAAATCCTGCACAAACAGCCATATTAGTTCAAGAGTTCGTATGGAATCGTTCGTGCTTCTTACCGCTCATATTATACGGGCTACAGCTAACAATACCTACGAGAGTTAGGAGTGCGATCATTTTACACAAACATTCACAATGTTAAAAGCTTTCTCGAGAACTTTAATCCAAAATATTATTAATTTTCCCTCTGCTTACAAAAGTAGGTACTAGGTAGGTACCTGCGCGTATAAGTATTCAAATAAACACAAAAGTAAAGTAAATCAAAAAGTAAATAGGTAAGTAAATTTATTACAAAAGCAAAAAATTAGCTTACTTAGCAGACTTTCGAAAAGCACAATAAAAATAATATCAGCCTGCGGCCTGCCTATAGGACTCCATAATAGTGTAGCTTTTCACCAAGCCATATAGAAAAATTTGGAGGTGGAATAATGTTTTACTCTAGATGTCCGGGTTTGGTCGTTTTTTTGGCTCAAGTAGGGTCAATTGTGGAACAAAAACGTACCTATTCGTAGTTATCGTTATTGTAATATCTAAAACCTTATGATAACTTAAATCACAAAGGATTTGTTTTCACTCAAAGAGATTTGGTTTGGTTTTCATTTAAGATTAAACAGCACCAAAGTTGATCTAAGATAAATTATAATTTAACTTAGTCTTTAGAATATAATTTACATTCTCCTGTTAAACGATTTGGACGACTAAAGTTTGAGTTTTAAATAACATAAACAATACAGACTACACAGATAGATGGCTTCCTAACATAAAATATATGAGCCAATTGCGGATAATTGATTTCTATCTGTCAAAAAATTCCCATGGCTCTTACCGTTTTGTAGAGTTAGATACCTACACACCAACGTCGTTTTGTATGGATCCTAATATAATTATCTACTGTGAAATTGCTCTTCCTTAAAATATATTGAGCAATTACTTAGTCACTTTGCAATGTCACGAATTAACTTATGGCCTTAATATGTTCACACAAAGTAATCTTTTGTGTTCTTTTGTACCCATTACAGTTAGTTCCTTTTTATGGGTACGGCTTTTAACATTTGCAGTGTTGTTACTTAACTTCGTCACGGTGTTAGAAATATACGTACTACTAAAAAAAGTATCTGAAAATAAACAGTCACAGACTGTACCACAGTACTGTTACTGTTGTAATACTGAAAAATTTAAAAGCAAAGTTAAAAGATTTGATCCATCAAAATTTCATTGTGTACCGAACAAAACTTTTTGATTAGTTAAACATCTAATTATTATAAAATTTCACATACTAAAATAATTATTTCAGGCAAAGGACATTAATTAACCCATATCACAGATGACACATACTTTGTAAAAACTTTGAGGTAAAACAATTGGTCGTACTTAGTCATTTGCTGCATTGTTCCCACAAAGGCATTGCTCTCAATCTTTGTTCGCGTTATAATTTAGCTATCTAACGATGTGACCGTGTGTTCATTTTAAATAGGTACGTCATTACTCATATCTCCACCAATTTCATACTTAGTTACGTTAATTAGGCATCTAGGTATACTTAATGCGAAAATGCAAAGATCTTTTATCTAATAGTGTTTTTCCTAGCTAAGTTTTTCATCAATCTTACAGACTACACAGCAAAACGATGAAACGTAAACATAACATAACGTATAAGTATAACACGGGCGTCCCGCGCGTAAATGCCCCTGAAGAAGGACCCCTGATGGGTCTGAAACTGGTGGGGCGATCCTGACCCAATAGACGTGAGTTTATAGCCGTTTTTTCCTTCTTATAATGTCCACTCACAGAAGTCTTAATTCTAATATAATTTAGAAAACCATTTATCTAAGCTACCTACTTTTCTGGAAGTTAAATGTATGATTGGTAAGAATTGAAATTATTGGGTGAGTTTTGTATACCTATAATAAACCGGTACCTAATTTGCTATTTATCTCGTATTGTAAGAACAATGTATTAAATTCAGTTAAAAAATGCCGCCCACAATCTTTCTCCATTCCAAATTTCAGCCAAATCGGTTCAGGACCACAGCTCGGTTCAGTAACAAAAATTCACATTTGTATACAAACTTATGGTGTGATAAATAAAAACCGGATCGGATAAGTATTTTTTTTATATCGTAACAACTTAGTTTCAATTTTTCACATCATGTGCCATAAATTCTATGTAATGCCGTTTTTCACACAGTCATAAAGATCAAATAAATAAATGTTTGAATAGGAATATAAAATAGACTGTTTAAAAGTAGAAGTGTTAGTTTGAATTTTAAACGAATGAATTTCTTTAATTCTATGATTTATTAACTAAAACAGTTGAACCTTAAATTTCCTTTATTTATAAGGTCCAATTCTAAGATCTAACAATTTAGTGACAAAGAACCAGTGAAAAGGAAGGGCACAGAATCACAATAAATTATCTGTAACAAGATCTTTAAACAACCCTTCTGTTTCCTGAGTTAGATAGATCGCTTATAGATAGGTCGGTTAGGTACGAGTAGGTTAGATTATTAGATAGGACCCTAGGCACATTATAGCTCACTGCATAAAATCGTGGATGGTTGTGACTTGTGACAGCAATATTTACGGAAAAGTGAGTCGGTAATTGCAAAAGAGGATAGTGTATAATTTCTGCTGTAAATTCCATGTAGGAAGGTGAAATTAGAAACTGTTTTACAGTTCTACGTATTTTGTAGTAACTTTTTCAGTTAAAGGTGTGTTACTTTTTACTGGATATCTTTTTATAAAAAAGTGTTGGAATAAACGATTACTTACCAATGCGTGATAACCAAATGGGTACCTATGTGGCGCCATCCACGTTTGCCATAACGACTAACAAATCTGTCTTATTATCCCATGTGTGGCCTCCCTTATAAAGGCTTCATACCTGAATCCTGATATAATATGACGTCAATCGAAAAATATTTTACTTTTACTATATATATAGCTGCTCGTGCTGATTGGCCACTGATTGATCACCTCTCCTGAACAATTTTGTATGAAACATTTTTTTTTCAATGACCATTCCGTATAGAAGGGAAAAATTCATTAAGAACAAAAATATGGAGAGAGCTGATGATTGAGGATTTCGAAGACGGGTGAAGAGCACGGGGAGGGTATCGAAGATAGGTGGGGGGTGCTCGACCAAATGTCATTCGAAATGTCATCCATTTGCCAGTGAGCTGAAAAAAAATTCAAAATGGCGGATTCAAGATGGCCGCCATTCGAATTTCACCGATATCTCGGAAAGTATAAAAGATGGAAGAACGGTTTCTTGACAAGAGTTGATCAGGACCCAAAGGTCTATTCGATGGATAGAAAAAAAAATCCAATATGGCGGATTTTTTTTTACCATAGAAATTGTATGGCGGATATTGAAGAGACTAAAAGTTGGAAGGCAAATAGGGGGAAGACAGCACGCGGGCCACATGTGGCCCGCGCCCCCACGCAACCTACTAGTAATATATATATAGCTGCTCGTGCTGACTGACTCACTCATTGATCACCTCTCCTGAACAATTTTGTATGAAAAAAATTTTTTTTACTGATTGTTTCGTATAGAGGGGAAAAATTCATTAAGAACAAAAATATGGAGAGAGCTGATGATTGAGGATTTCGGAGACGGATGAAGAGCACAGCCAAGGGTATTGGAGATAGGTGGGGGGTGCTCGACCAAATGTCATTTGAAATGAGATCCAATTGGCAGTAAGCTGAAAAAAAATTCAAAATGGCGGATTCAAAATGGCCGCCATTCGAATTTCGTCGATATCTCGGAAAGTATAAAAGATGGAAGAACGGTTTCTTGACAAGAGTTGATCAGGACCCAAAGGTCTATTCGATGGATAGAAAAAAAAATCCAATATGGCGGTTTTTTTTTCTATACAAAATGAGAATTTGTATAGAATTTTGAAGAGACCACGAGTTGTACAAAATTAAGTGCTTTGATGCGGTTTTTTGGAAGACTACCAGAGAAAAATATGGAATGAGGTGATGATTGAGGATTTTAAAGACAGTCAAGGAGCATGGGCAAGGTATTATAGTTAGGTGGGGACTGCTGAAACAAAAAATACTCGGAACTTCACGCAATTGGCAGTGAGCTGAAAAAAAATCAAAATGGCGGATTCAAGATGGCCGCCATACAAATTTCATGTTTTTCTATCTCGGAAAGTATAAAAGATAAGAGAGGTTTCTTAGCAAGAGGTGATCAGGAGCTCAAGTTCTACGGGATGCATGGAAAATAATTCACTGTGGCGGAATTTATTTTTCCATGGAAAATGTATATACTATAAAAAGAGACAATGATCTACGATTTGGATGATGATTGAGGAGCACGGTCATGGTTTTAAAGATAGTTAAGGGCTGTTCGTACAAAAAATATGCTGAACCTCATACGATGAGGTTCAGCGTATTTTTTTGTTCGAACTGACCTTAACTATCTTTAAAACCATGACAGTGCTCCTTGGTAATTTTTTCAGCTCACTGCCAATCGGATTTCAATGGGCGATGGAGATGACGGCGATACCTTTATGGGCGGGAAGACTGCACGCGGGCCACATGTGGCCCGCGCACTCACGCGCCCTACTAGTTAATATATATATAGCTACTTGTGCTGATTCACTGACTGACTGACTCATTGATCACCTCTCCTGAACAATTTTGTATGGAAATTTTTTTTTTCAGCAACCATTTCGTATACAAGTGCAAAATTCATTCGGAGGAAAAATACGGAGAGAGCTGATGATTGAGGATTTCGAAGACGGGTGAACAGCACGGGGAGGGTATTGAAGATAGGTGGGGGGTGCTCGACCAAATGTCGTTCGAAACGTCATGCAATTGGCAGTTAGCTGAAAAAAAGTTCAAAATGGCGGATTCAAGATGGCCGCCATACAAACTTTATCGGTGTCCATTTCGGAAAGTATAAACGATGGAAGAATGGTTTCTTGACAAGAAGTGATCAGGACCCGAAGGTCTACGCGATGGATAGAAAAAAAATTCAAAATGGCGGAATTTATTTTTCCATAGAAAATGTATGGTGAATATTAAAGAGACCACGAGCTGTAAAACATGAACTGCTTTGATGCGGTTTTTTGAAAGACTATCAGGTAAAAATATGGAATGAGGTGATGATTGAGGATTTTAAAGAAGTCGAGGAGCATGGGCAAGGTATTATAGTTAGGTGGGGACTGCTGAAACAAAAAATACTCGGAACTTCACGCAATTGGCAGTGAGCTGAAACAAAAACAAAATGGCGCATTCAAGATGGCCGCCATACAAATTTCGTGTTGTTCTATCTAGGAAAGTATAAAAGATAAGAGAGAGGTTTCTTAGCAAGAGGTGATCAGAATCTCAAGTTCTACGGAATGCATGGAAAATAATTCACTGTGGCGGAATTTATCTTTCCATGGAAAATATACATACCTACTATGAGAAGAGACAATGATCTAGGATTTGGATGATGATTCAGGAGCACTGTCATGGTTTTAAAGATAGTTAAGGGCAGTTCGAACAAAAAATACGCTGAACCTCATCCGATGAGGTTCAGCGTATTTTTTTGTTCGAACTGCCCTTAACTATCTTTTAAACCATGACAGTGCTCCTTGGTAATTTTTACAGCTTACTGCCAATCGGATTCCAATGGACGATGGAGATGACGGCGATACCGTTATGGGCGGGAAGACTGCACGCGGGCCACATGTGGCCCGCGCACCCACGCGCCCTACTAGTCTTTTATAATCTTATTGATAATTCTTTCAGTAGATACTTATTCTTTATGAAAAATATCAAATTCTTCTTAGAAAACACAACTCCTACGTAGGTATAGGCAAGTACTCGAATGTCAACTGCCTTTTAATGAATCAATGCAGATATTTTTTATAAAAGAATAATTTGATTATTTATTCCTTCACCGTTAAAAATTAATTGGATGGAGCGATTATGAGAAAATATACGTCGTTCCTGTAGTTATACCAAAAACGAAAGAATTGAAGAAAACGTAAATAAATAGCTGGCAAGTATAAATAATTCAATAACTGGCAGTCATTTCATGCAAAAAGCATGAGTGAATAAATACACAAAAAAATATGAGTAAGACGGTATGTATAATTCTTCTTGTGAATTCATCTACCTAGGTACTCATGCTTTTTGCAGAGAAACTTCGTAAAAAATCCATTAACTTAACGATCGGAGTATGGGTATTTTGTTACGTAGGACATCGCACAAATCAACCGTCTATTATGCATCATCTACCTATGAACCTTTATGCATTATATCATACCTACATATTACAATGGATTAACGGCTGTCGGAAAATGGAAAGCAATTTTTTTTAGGTGCAGGTAAACGATGGAACTTTAATGCTACTCGTAGTTAAGTCCTACCGTGACCATTTATTACTATAGGCATAGTTTAAAGATATTTTTGCTATAGGTTAGTTAGTACCTACCGTACCTACCTATAACTCAAACAATTTTACTGCAGTGATTTATCGATACGTGTCGACACTAATAAAAGCAATATAAAATCGATCAAACCTAAAGGTAGTTTGTGTGGTACCTCCGATTAAATTTGTTGCATTTTCACGAGGAAAATCTTGTCTAATATCACAGCTGCAGGCAGAGGCAAGTATCTAGGAAGCAAATTCGATATACCTTGATCAAATTATCAGCAGTGCCCAAAATTTCCGAGAGCTCCGGTGTTTACTTTCAATGAGATAATCCAATCGAGCTCGTAGTTGTTATGAGGGTTGATCACAAACGGTCTCTAACAAAGTAAACGGCTGAACGTGAGATTTGGGTCACAGAACTAACGCAAAGTCAACTCATGCGCCTCGGATGGATGCGAGCGCCACGCGCGGCCCGCGGTTATCAACTAAGCACAATAAAAACGCCGCCTGGTGCTGTAACCAATGCTTTTCTTACTGCATCGTTAACATCAACACGTACTGTCTCTGTTGAATGATGAATTTTGATGGGAGCATTTCCTTCACAAGTATATCATTCCAGAATCTATCTATGATTTGCGTGTTGGGCTGGCAGAAGTTTTGCTTCATTTTCAGGTTTTCAGGATTGGCCCGGGAAAGGCCGCTACTACTAGCTAGTTACTTATTAGTAACTAGCGGCCTTTCCCGTGCTTGCACTGGTGGACATGATTTTTTTTCTGTATTTTTACCTATTATTTATAAATTTTTGTAGTTATTGATATGCTCTTTAAAACATACTCGTACTTTTGTTAAGTATATGATAAATAGTTTCTGCAGCGCATGCGACGTATGATGTTTTATGGCATTTTTTAATACCTTGGGTTACGTTACTAAAGTTCAGTAAGGATTCCTTATCTTTTCTAGCAATAAATATAACCTTTGTTACTCAGGGTGAATGTAGCTTTCTAATGATGAAAAATATTTGAAATTGGCACAGTATTTTTTGAGTTGATTAATGACAAAGACATGAATTTCGGTTTTTACATATCCCGTTATACTAAGTCAACCTTAAAAGATGTGGTGTCCCGGACTATTTTTGAACTTTTAAAGGAGAACAATTCCGTTATACATCATTTTCGTGTAACTTTAACCGTTAATGCTAAGCGACCACATGTCGGCATCGGACGCATCGCATTAATCATTGATTTTAAATGATCTAAATAAGGAACAATATTTTTTCATTTTTTGCAAAATTTTTCAATCATGCTCCGTTCCAATTGATGAAAGCGTGATGTTAAATAGCATAGCCTAAATATAGTCCATTTATAATAACTCAAAAATAATTTTTCATTTCGGATCAGTAGTTCCTGAGATAAGCGCGTTCAAACAAACTAACTCTACAGCTTCGTAATATTAAATTCCAGGTTGTTTACATTATAGGGTCCAAAAGTTTGAACCAAAAATTGACTACCTATACGTATGTAAAATTAGCGTAGGCCTACTCGGGGGGATTTGAACCTACGTTTCGCAGCTATTGGGCTAAATGTACTAGATACTAGCAATTATTGTACTCGTACCTTATTTATTATTACTTATTGTACTTAATACTTAATAGTGGTAAGGTTTCAACAGCTTCCCCTTTCGCGCAACAACTTCCCAAATTTTCATCGTAATCTGTCAAGCGGCAGGGAATGCAAAGAAGACAAAGAAAAAACAAACATTCACTTTTATTTATCGCATTGTTTTGTAATACGTATGCAGTATGCATACGCTAAGTGAGTATAACGTAACATTCGATAAAGTGGTGTGATTAAAAACACATCAAGTCACGCTCCACGAATGGATAAGCTAATGTTGTTAGTTTGAGAACAAAAATAATTTCAAAAAGAGTTAAGTAAAGAAAGAATAAAAAGTAAACAGATTAAGCATTTTTTACACCATACAAGTTAGTACTTGACAGCGATCTCACCTGATGGTAATAATTGATGATGCAGCTGAAGATGTTATCGTACTAACTTGGAAGGGGTAAGTGTATAGTAACCCCCAACGGTTTCTATACAGTATCGAACCGGAACGCTAAATCGCTTGGCGGTGCGTCTTTACTGGTGGGGTGGTAACAAGCCACAGCCGAAGCCTCCCACCAGACCAGACCTAAGCCAATTTAGAAATTATAAATTTCCAAAGTGGGTCGTGGCGGGAATCGAACCCGCGACCTCCCACTCGCATCCGAGCGCGCGCCACTGCGCCAGGGAGGTCGTCGAAATAGGTTTATAAAGAGAAAAATACACGTAAAGTAGAAAGAACCTAGTTGCGAAAGCTAAAAGAAGAGTGAATTGAAAACTCTTAGGTATTTTGGGATTGTTTAAGAGTTCCTATCATTGAAATAGGTGCTCGTAGGATGGGTAAGTAATAGAAATTGTTCACCCATTCTTAATTGAATTCTGTAATCTGTGTCAGCTCCCAACTCGTATCGTACTTTCTGTTGAATAACTTTTAACTTCGAAAATTTGTTTTTATCAACCAACCAATGACGAAATACGAATATATATTTCATTTATGGTTTCAACGGAATACTTAGCTCCTTCGCACACGGCTCGTAAGCGTAAGCGAATCTATATGACGCTACGCATAACAACATGACAATTACGCCTTCTACGATTCGCTGCAACACCGCTTCGTGTGCAGACATGTTTGAAAATGTTCGTGCTCGTTCTGCTCATTTCGTCGCGAGGATTACGCTACGCTTACGCTTACGAGTTACGAGCCGTGTGCGAAGGGGGTTACAGTTTGGCATACGTAGATAACCACCTCCACACACCTCCACCTCTCTCTACACACCTCTCTCTAAGTAGGTACCTACTTTGTACTCCTCAAGTGACGGGAAGGTATCGTGTTTTCCATATCACTTCACCTGCTATTGCGGCATATTTACACGTCAACGTCCCACATAACATGCTGAAAAACATTTCGCAAACTGCTTCTGCTACGATTTTTTTCTCATACGATGAAATAAAAATTTTTTACAACTTTGGTATTTATTCCTCGGATTTACTTTTTTGTTATAGTGCTTCACACACTAGGTATAATAATAAAATAAAAGTGTATTAAAATTAACGCTGCCAACGGGATTCGAACCCGTGACCACCACCTGTCGCGAGTGGCCGCTCTTCCAATTGAGCTATGGAAGCGAATACCGCTGACACGATAATTTCAATACACATTGTTTTCCAGTAATCCCGTTGGCAGCGTTAATTTTGATACACTTTTAATTTATTCATCGAATGCTATGAGACCATGCTTCTTCCACAATTTATCAATTTTCGGACAACAGGAACTATGTATAACTGACACCGTGGTGCCATAGATTTTGCGTTTTCTATAAGGGGCCGCAACTTTTGATTGGGTTAACAGAGGCTTAATTTGCTATCAGTTTTTTTGACTACCTCCCTGGCGCAGGGGATGCCCGCTCGGATTCGAGTGGGAGTTCGCGGGTTCGATTCCCGCCACGGGCTACTTTGGAATTTTATAATTCCTATTGGCTTAGGTCTGGTCTGGTGAGAGGCTTCGGCCGTAGCTAGTTACCACACTACCAGCAAAGACGTACCGCCAAGCGATTTAGCGTTCCGGTACGATGCTGTGTAGAAACTGTTGCACGTTGGGGTGACTTACTTACCCCTTCCAAATCAGTATGCGTTAACATCTTTGGTTGCATCATCACTTACCATCAGGTGAGATCGCAGGCAAGTACTAACTTGTAATATGTAAAAAAAATTGATGCTTCTTTACTTATGTCCCATACCTGAGAACAAGGGGAGAGGCGGAAAACAGGGTCCAATTTTCTCCTTATGAGTCACTGAAACAGAAAGTTACTGGTACCTACTAATAAAGTAGATAGATGCTTAAATATTTTGACTATAACACCTATTAAATTTTTATTAAATGTAATCAATCATCCTCGATGATATAGTCAACAATGGAGGCTCACTTATTCGTATAAATCTTCCCCAAACAGAGTCCCCGATAATATGTTTGATGTACAGCGAATTTGGAGAGATCAATCATCACAAGTAGGTACTTAGGATTTGTACGAAAAATATCTCCTTTGTACATATTCGTAAAAGAGTTACTTTCGAACGGAAATAATAAACTATACTGTACATATATCCTATGTGAAGAGAATAATATTAGGAGTACCTAATATATTTTAATAAATACAGAATATTAATAAATCATCTATTTCCTCCTTTGCACTCTCTTCTAAAATGCCTAATTAATTTTAATGCATAAGAATGAATATCTGGGTGATCGAGCTTTGCTCGGTAGTATATCTACCCACCAATAGATGGCAGCAGAGGTCATATTTTTTTTGGTAAATTCGACATTTTCTAAAAATGAATCCTAGCTACATCGATTTATCGCCTCCAAAACCCCCTGTATAATAAATTGCATGAAAATCGTTGGAGCCGTTTCCGAGATTCGGATTACATAGAAATATATATACGAGAATTGCTCGTTTAAAGGTATAGGATTAGACGAGCAAAACGTTCACTTCATATTAAGTGATTCGTCTGCCTGTGTCAGATGCGGTGCGTCCCACGTCGCGGCGTTGCGTTGCAATATCATACGACGCTCTGCACTGCGATCAGTATCCTGCGACGTCTGTTCATTTTCTCATACAATTGCGGTGATACCTATATACCCGGACGAATTCCTTAAGAATAGTCATGCCAACTTTACCAGTAAACTGTGTACCATAATACTGCTGCTGATGTAAGGACCATTACAATTATTAATTGCGGTAATACCTATATACCCGGGCGAACTCCTTAAGAATAAATATATATGTAGTATATAGTATATATATTTACAAATATCTGAAATTGTTTTATAAATTATTATATTATTTAGAGAAGGTAACATAACTTTGTATTATAGCAAAGCTGTTACTTATTTACAATTTTGCCATAGATTTAATTTAGGCGCATTTAGGCGTGATTTTTGCTAAACATACTTGGAAGTGAAAGTGAGATTATTTATTCAAAGTTTCACTGACTCTATTTTTCATATTATATTTTAGTCTTGATATAAAACTAAAATATTGGTTCTACTAAGAACTAAACTAAAATGTAATAGCATTTTCCCGCCCGCATTTTGGACACTATAGATCTCTTTTCCGAGCGGGTGAGATAAAAATGTAAAGTGTTTCTAAAATTCATGGACGAAACTCCATGCTCAGCTCCATGCAAAGCTCAGAGGTAGGACACAAATAACTGATTCTGACTGACGTTAATTAGATCCAATGTTTCATCCGTGTATAGTAGCTGTAATTGATTCGAAATAATAAGATATTGCGATTTATTTCGTGTCGTAAATATTTCGAGCTCTACATACGAGTATATTTCTTTTAGTATGGATTTACATTTACCTAATAAGGAAGTAATCTGAAGGTTTGTATTTGCTATGTTTAAATACATTCAATTTTACTCTCTAACAGTCTAAACCAATAGACGTGAAGTTAAATTCTCAGTGTTAATTTTTTGTTTTATTTCATGATTCACATTATATGTGTGTGAAGACGTTATGTAAATAGCCCCCCCTGATCTGTGTAAAATTGAGCAATTTAACTGGCCCCTCATTTGCTTCTTATACCTACTTATTATACTAATAAGAAAGGACAAGATACGGTCTGATTTAGGTATTTAATTAACATCTCTTTTGTAACTCACCTCGTTATACCAACAAGTTAATGAGCATAGCTTTGTGTAGAATGAGAAGATTGGCTCGATAGGTAGGATCGTTATCTGATAACGTTCGCTATTTACTTATTTATCAATTTATTCGGACATTATTAGCACCAGAGCGGTACAAAAGACTATATTTGAAAAGCGAAAGTATCTATGTAGTTCTAAATGCTTTTTTTATAAGAATCACTCTTATGAGTGAGCTTCTCTTGTGAAGAAGAGAGGGCCAACATAGGCCATTTTATGACACTCTTTTAAGCCTAACATCAGGGGTTTTTTTTCATTTGAATTAGTTTACCCAGCAATTTTTTTTGCCATTTCAATTATTTTTAATTACTTGCGTCGTATTTTTGGATCTAACGAATGTACACAGAAACAATAATTGAAATTGGTTAAGCCGCTTCGGAGGATTTTTGTTAGAAACACTGTCGCGAAAATTTTACATATTTTTACAAAGAAAAGATACTGTTATGGTACTACTGTATACTTGGTTAAGTATTCAGCAATACTAATATTTGTTATGCAAATACAACAGTTCTCACGCAAATGCAAATAAACATTTTGCATGCATACAATAAATAATTATGCGCTGAAGTTAATTGCTACCTGTAGGTACTTAGTTGTTTTTGGAGTTTCTCGCTTTATTATTTACTTGTTGAAATATTTATTTGCACATTTATCAGTTAACGAAGTATAACAGCCATAAAACCTCGAGTAGGTAATGTAATGTAGGTTTTAAAGAAATACCTAACCGTAAGACCGTACCGTAAGAGTCATTTAAAACACAATAACACCATAACCATGGATGTATGGAATCCAGTACCAGGCTGAACCGAACCCACACATTAGACCACGGTTTCCATATTTTTTTTATTATATATTTTTTTTTTATAATAATCTGGATTCCTAAGCAATTATTGGCAAATCAACAAATTGCACTTCTCAATAACATCTTTATGACAAGAAATGTGAACTGAAAATAATAAAATAACAGTTTTTTTTACTATAAAATTCTAAAGAAAGAACCCGCGACCTCCCACTCGGATCCGACAAAAAATGACAAATTTTACAATGCATGGATGTGCTAAGTAAGTATGTTTTTTTGTACATAAAGTTAAATTAGGAATAAGAAAAACTTAGTAGAAATATTTCTAAAAAGAAAAACAGTGTTTTTCTAGAATATTTTGGTTTGGATACGTAAGAAAATTTGATAAACCCTCCCCTAAAATTTTTAAGTTTTTATATTAAAAAAAAATATATTAGTTAATTAAGTAGCGCGAAGGTTTGAAAAACTTTAAAATTTTTGGTGTCGGTGACAGAAAATAACTTTCTTTCACCGACATTTCTTACCTGATATCTTTGTGTTTTGGAATCCATTATTATTTTAGATTTCTTTTTCTTGGATAATATTCAATAGTATACCTACAATCACTAGAAGTAAATATCATGATTTATGTATTCGGCGCTAGAAACGAACATTAAATTTTGCTCGCCGTCTCGTCACCTACATCCAAGGCTTTTCCAAAAAAGCAAATATTCGAACAACATTACTTTTATCGGAGGATTTTGGTACGAACATAATTTTATGAGGCATACGCGAAAACAAATAAGCAACTTTGATACATTATAACTATATCTAATACATATCTATTATCTCCCTAACATAAGGTACTTAAATGTTATAAGTTTGTTATTAATCTGAGCTGAACGCCCCACTTGTACTGGAGCTTGAGCACGTCTTTGAAATTTTTTAATGAAACGATTACAGCATGAAACGCGCATACTGTGTACGTAATGAAATGAAATATAAATAAAAAAGGCCAAGTGTGAGTTGGACTCAAGCTGAAGCACCAAGGTTTCCGTACTACAGAAGAAATAAAACCTCAAAAATCACCGATCTTATGGAACCGCGAAACAATAGTTATTTGTTATGCTAGGGCGCAAAGCGGATTTTTGGGCCGAGTGTCAAATTTGAATGCTCAGCGGCAAAGGATTCTAGGGTTGAACCCTGAGCGCAGCGAGGGGTTCAAAGACACGAGACCCAAAAAAATTTGCGCCCGTACGTAACACAAAATTTTTCATCTCACCACAGCGAGGAAACTCACCAGAAGAACACTGTTTGATCGGCATTGTGAGAGATTTTTTCGACAGTTTGCGCAATAAATCAAAAACTATCAGGCATAAAAATAAATAAAAATCGGTTTAAGAATACACAAGTAACGCCCTTTCATATGATACCCCACTTAATATTGTTATCTCATTTTGAAATTCCGACGACTCGTTTCACCCCCCTTTTTAAATAAAAATAAAAAAGATTTTAAATTTTATATGATTGCACTAACGGCGGGCCATCATTATCTACACCTATTCCAAATTTCATGCCGATATCTTGAATAGTTACTGAAATAAAGGGTCGTGACACACAGACATACAGACAGACAGACAGACGGACAACAAAGTGATCTTATAAGGGTTCCGTGTTTTTTTCTTTGAGGTACGGAACCCTAAAAACAATTCGATATCTCCAAGAACGAAAATAACGAAACTCTAACTGTTAAGAATGTTAAACGTTTTCTCTTATTGGTCTCTCCTAGTTGTCATATTTACAGACTTGAAATTATCATGTTAAGCTTTCAAAAAACGTTATCCGAAAGTGCTGGCTTTGTGCCAGCTTTTGCTTGTCCTTAGCGCACAGTCACAACTGAAATTTATAATGATATTTTAAAGTAGCTATGCGGTCGTCGCTGCACTTTCATAAACATAATTAAACCAAGTAGACAAATTGCACTAGATACAACAACATAGACAAGCTATCCTATAGAACTTATAGGATAACTTCACAAACGACGAACAAATTATACGAAGGGAAAGGCGCCAACACCAACAATATTATAATATTTATATTATGTATTTGGTGCTTTATTTCTATCACCTTACTGTGTTTGGCTATATTTGATTAGAGTTGGCATTTTAATTTTTTCAATATTTTGATTCCTGAGGAATTTCCCAGTAGCCTTTTTTGCCATTCACATCTGCCCACTTCTGCCCATGAAAGCTAAACAGTCTTAGGCTTACTCACGAATGCAGACCAGAGCGGATACCATGTAGGGATTTAAATGCCATTACGAAAATTAAATAATTATTTTTGTAAACCAATTTAAAGTCGTGCGATACCTACTCGTATGTTATACCTGTGATACCTAGGTATAGTCTTTCGTAATACCTACGCTATGTGTGAAGAAACGAAGCTAATGTATGATAGACAATTAATCTCCGTTGATTAAGTAATTATAAGAAAGTATAATAAATCTATGCTGTAGGTACCTATAATAAATTAACGTTGGTTGACAGCGAAATAAAGGAATGGGATAAGGGTTTTCTTGTCTTGAATATTTTCGTGCATCTGAGGAAACAAGTCAAGAGTAAACAACGGTCTGATTACATTTAAATGAAATGGGTTGCTCGGGATAACAATGTATTTCCCACCCTATATTTTTGCTTTATCTACTGCCTCTGACGAACAAATGAAAAGGGCTTTGAGATCCTTAGATCTACTTAATTCCAATTTCTTTTTACCACAGGACAAGTTATTGTACCTTCGATTAAAAAGGTTCAATCTGAAATCGTCAACTTTTCTAAATTTACCGATGACAAAATTTTTGTATGAACATTATATTTGCAAATCAATTCAATTTAATATCATTTTGATTACCAAACTACAATGTGAAAATCTTTTTCCTAATAAAATTTTCTATAGGAATTGTTGAGATTTTGAATACCTAGTATACCTTTATTGGGGAAAAAATAATATGAATATATTCTCTTTATCTAGATGTTATTATTGTAATGTTTACTAAATGTTGTTTAAATTGTAATGTCGCTAAAAATATGTGGTTTCATACAGACTTCGGCTTGAGTTACACAAGGATAAGGGATCATATTTCAGATTTGCAAATTCTGTAAAAAAGACGCATTATAGATTGTCCAAATAGTTAATGCTAAATACAATTAAGAAAAAATATATTTTAGGTATATAGTGAAACTTGTAGTTTGGATTGCCTTGTTGAGATATCCTGAGGAAACCTTGTTAGACTGAATCGTCTTTAGTGGTAGTTTTTGAAGTTAGCAAAAGTGTATCTAACTTAGTTTTTATCAGGTAACTTACCTGAACTCGAATCAAAGTTTGTTACCGAAAGTTATCTGTATGACGAGTTTTTACCTGCTTTTTCTATTGACGTGGAGTCCACTATCATTTTTACTTGTTTACGAACTCGTATTCGGTTTAAGACAAAATATAGAGATTGTTGGTTATTGTCGGAGATTGTAGGGTGTGAACTGTAAACAAATGGCTAAAAATCACTCCTATTCCAACAATTATCAACCTATTATCAGGTAGTTATATCATCAGAATAATAAATTAAAAAGTTCTTCTTACTCTATGTTCCATTCTCTTGCCTATAACATGAAAGTAATTATTATTTTTAAACACAGCATGTTTACACAATACGCATAATTAGGTGGAAATTAAAGTACACCTCGTGTACTTTAATCTCCACCTAATTATGCGTATAATACAGTTTAATTGGCCGATAACCATTATAATTAATAAAGAATTATCATGGGATGTCTTAATTAAGAACTGGAAAATAAACGGCAATTATAAATTACTGGTTGTTAACAATTGTAACGATAAAATTTATTAAGGGTTGACATTAATAAAAATTTATACAAGTGTATGTCACTAAATTATTTAAAATAGTAGTATATCCTTTTCAAAATGCTCCTCATGGAACAGGATAGCACTGTACAGAGATTTTGCCAGACAGAATCGGCACCATATGTTTTGCGGCTCTCAACATTCACAACAGGGGCCGTACAATGTCAGTATGAAAATTTCAAAACAATATTACAATAATACCCTTTATTTAATGTAGTCTGAGAATAATACCTTCTGCTTATGGTGGTACGGCCCCAGAATTGGCACAATATGTAAGAGTTCAGTTTTTTCGTTTGAGGCACGGAACGGTAAGGAGCATGCCACGAGTGTGCCCGCGAAATTCATTTGTTTTTATTTTTTCGCGATTTTTAAGCTAATAAGACATATTGCGGGAATTCAGTATAGTCTTCACAAGTTTATATAAAAATCTATGCTGAAAGTGTCGAGTTAAAGAAATAAGTCCGAGATTTGCGAGTTACTCACTTAAAACTCGAACTATTTTCCTAGGATAGACATTTTTATGCAAAGAAATGATATTAACATGTAAAAATGATACTGTCATTCCCGCAAATTGACTGCCATAAGCCTACAATGTACTAACCTGTAATGTAGCCCGTAATATAATGTGTATGTGTGGTTTTACGAAAATTTTGAATTTCGCGGCAGAGTCGTTGATTTCGGCTTAAATGTGTGCATTAGTAGGTACATAGTTACTCAATGGCTTGTAGTAAAATTATTTCAAGTTCGCAAATAATAATGCAGGATATTTTGGAGTAAAGCAAATACTAGATATCAAAACGACCCGCGTCCCGCACCTGTTGTCGGGGCATCCGGGATGAAGGTAGAGTTTATCTTCGCACTCGAACGGATACACTATTGAGCTGTGTATTATGAAAACCTTTATTATTTCGTTTTCCGTATCTACTGGTTGAAGCTTTGAAGTTGAGCAAATATTGCGATCTTCCCAGAATTATTTAGGTAACTTTGACATTTCCCGGAATTGGCGGACTAACAAGCGAGTCAAAGGAGATGGGAGCACTTGGGTAGGCAACTTTCTACTTGATCCAAAGAGGAGGGCGTTAGAAGTCAGATATTTTTTCAGTTCGCAAGGGTAGCTGCTGGACAGAACAAAAATTTAGGTCAGGACTAAAATATTAGTAGGTAATTATTTATTTTCCAGTGGTCTGAAATGACATCAACTTTTAATAATATTAGCATTAGGGCTATAAAACATGGTTTTTACGTAAAAAGGTCTCGGGTTTCTACAAAAATGACCGTAGATAGAACCGTCATCCATATAGCGCTATTTCCCCTCGGGATAAAAAGGTGACAATATCAACATATTATACTTAGCTTTTTATGAGTCGAGTGAGGTTGGCTGGATGATAAAATTTAATTTATGCAGAAGCGAGCTCTGAAATGAACGGCGCTATGCAGTCTAGGTACCTACTACGGGTATACTAACTCACGAAATTGGTTTTTTTATATTTTAAAGTAAATAGGCTTCAAACACTTTTGTTAGGCAAGTGGGAACGAAAATGAAATGGCCAAGAGTGGCCATAATCAAGCATGGAGAGTTCCGTGCATGGACGACAATCCAAAAGCAAATAAATCCTATACCTTTAAACGAGCAATTCTTGTATATATGTTACAGTCATAGCGATTAAACAGCTATTATTAATAATGACTGGTTACTATGGATAATAGCCAGATTGACTAGACAATTTGATAAATTAATCACTTTATCTGGATATTATTCATAGGTGCTGGTCACAGTTGGCGAAAGTGATAATACGGTCTATTTGGCTTGTAAAACCCCCCCCCCCCCCATGACTTCTATGACGGGCAATGTTTCATACAATCCCTAATAGTCCTTCTTACTTACTTGATGTGCGAAGAAATGACGAAGTCATAGACAATCGCCCGACTTCGAATTGGTGTAGGTACCTAAAATTTAAATAAAAATTATTTCACTCTTTGTAGTGGCATTTGAAGTTGGTTTTTTGGAAAGCATTTCCCATTTTTATTTTTTACTTTTTAGTGGAAAACAATAAAATGCACAAGGCGTTGTAAAAATACCCAAATCGCTTGAGGTGTGTTCATAAAATCTGAAGAGATCCCTCAATTTTACCAAGATCCCATCATCAGACCCTGACTTGATGACCTGACATCAAATCAGTATCTGCTAGCAAATGCACCAGTAACTATAAAAAATACACAACTCGCTTCAAGTATACTAGCAAAATTTAAAGAGTTCCCTCGATTTCACCAAGATCTCATCATCAGACCCTGACTTGATGACTTTAGTCATCAAATCCGTATCTGCTAGCATATGCACCAGTAACTATAAAAAAATATCCAACTCGCTTTAAGTATACTAGCAAAATTTGAAGAGTTACCTCGATTTCACCAAGATCCCATGATCAGATCCTGACCTGATGACCATAGGACAACTTGGAAAATATCTGGGGACACGGTAGTGTCCCCGCCAAGACGAGCCAAGCGAAGCGCGAGGGCACTACCTATCTTTTCTCGAAGTGTTTCGCCGTATTTTTAAACCCTTATAACTTAGGCCTGAATTATTTCAGATAATCAAAATTCTCGGAAAATGATGTCACCAGTGAACTTATTAAACCTATAAAGTTTCAATTTTATAGGTCTTATACTTTAGATTTTATTGACGTCTAAAAAACCCAAATTTCGTCACTGACTGACTGACTGACTGACTGACTGACTGACTCACTGATGATCATCAAAATTCCTAGGTACTTCCTGAAGACCTAGAAAGCTGAAATTTGGTATATAAGCTAGTATTAGCACACAACCAACAAAAAAATTCCAAAAGTTGGAAATTTAACCCCCCAACCTCTTAAAATAGGGGATGGAAGTTTGTATGAAATTACCGCAAATATTGATGCTAGAGGTCTCAAAATTGATATAGGGACTCTTTGTAATAAACAATTAAATACGTGTTTCAGGATTTTTAGTTAATCACCCCATATCCATAAAATTAGGGGGTTGGAAGTTCGTATGGGGTTTCCCATAAGTATATAGGTATAATAAAAACTTAATTTCTGAAATTTGGTATATAAGCTAGTATTAGCACACAACCAACAAAAAAATTCCAAAAGTTGGAAATTTAACCCTCCAACCCCTTAAAATAGTGGATGGAAGTTTGTATGAAATTACCGCAAATATTGATGCTAGAGGTCTCAAAATTGATATAGGGACTCTTTGTAATAAACTACAAATAAGGAAAAAAATAAACTAGGTGAACCAAGGAGGGTTCCCTCATTTAAATGATAGAGGGGGGATACTTGATTCGGACAAATATCCACCTTGCAATGATATTCAAGAAATACACCAAAGAAAAGGAAATTAACCAAATAAAAAATATAGTCGTAAACAACTTACAAAAAGAACTGAAATCCCAGCAAAAACATTTTCATGTAAAATGTTGCCAAGACGAGAACATGAGGCTCACACTATCAAAAAGTTATCAGATCTCATGTAGAGCAAGACTTCTAACTCTACACGCCCTAACTCTATAAATCCTAACTTTATAAACTCTACACTTTAGTCAAAATATATTATGTCTTGGCTGTTTCGTTACTGTCACATGGGTGTAAAGTAAAAATATTATTCACTGACTTTGTACTTTTCTGATATAAAATACCTAGTTTCTGTAGTAACGATTATTTATTAGATAGGTATTGAGTCTCCTCAGAAACTGCACTTAGGTTTTACTAACTGCATTGGTTTCAAATACTTCATCACACTTTGCAAAAGTGTGTTCCTTTGCTTTAGAGGATATTTTTAATAAATGGAAGTTTTTTCCCATACCAATGGTGATACCATTTAATTTTAATGTGAAATTTCTTGAATTTTGCATGGTCCATTATGCCACTTGTAAAACTCTATTAGAAAAGTACTGAACAGTGAATAAATTCTTCACTTTACGCCCATGTGACGGTACCGAAACAGCCAAGACATAATATATTTTGACTAAAGTGTAGAGTTTTTAAAGTTAGGATTTATAGAGTTAGGGCGTGTAGAGTTAGAAGTCTTGCTCTACATGAGATCTGATAACTTTTTGATAGTGTGAGCCTCATGTTCTCGTCTTGGCAACATTTTACATGAAAATGTTTTTGCTGGGTTACTCTTTCTAATAATACTCAAATAGTTTCATGTGTCCATATAAAATTTGAAGAGTTCCCTCGATTTCTCCAGGATCCCATCATCAGATCCTGACCTGATTAAAATGGGACCATCTGGAAACAAAACCCTCTTAAACAAAAAAAGAATTTTTCAAATCGGTCCACGCGTCTTCGAGTAATCGGGGAACATACATAGAAAAAAAAAAAAGATTCCGACGAATTGAGAATCTCCTCCTTTTTTTGAAGTCGGTTAAAAAGCGATGATCATTACCGCTCTGGCAAAAGCGTAACGAAATATGTGATAAACTTAAATTGAACAATAATCAAAATTGTGATGACGATGCAGCCCGCTAGGATCTCGTGATAGTCTAAGTACCTAGTCTAGACAATTTTCCTCTGCTCATTTTCCTCGACTTCTCAAATTACGATATTGCAGATATTCTTCGAGAAAAGTATCAAATCCATTTTAGTAATGCTAGGAAACTGAGATTTTCCATCTAGATATTGAAATATCTGTATGTAAACTAGTATAACTATTGGCATTTGAATGGCATTATTGAATAAATTATTTGTAAAGTTCATCGTTGGTTATAGGACAATATAATCTGTAAAGTTGATTAATTTATTTATTAAAGTTGGAATTTTCTGTTGGACTTCTTTATAGTTTATTTGTCTGCACATTCAACTGTCTCAGTTCTCCAATGTTATTCATAAAGCGTATTCACAAACAGATTCCTTTAACCCTTTGAAAGTGTGTTCATTCAATAATAAATAGCGGAAAGTGAAAATACACTTTGTAGTATTACACTACCGAAAATATTTCACACGGGTGTTTCTTTGCATAAGAATTGGGAATATTTGGCACAGATTCAAAATATAAATGGGATGGGAAAAATATGATTTTATCAAATAAGTTTCAACTAAATGACTATTTTTTTCACATTTGAAGACTTGAAATTATGTTTACAGAATCGTAATATTATGTAGAAACTTAATTCCCATGGGTCAGCAACCATTTTTTTTCTAAAAATATGACTTTTTCAGGAAAAAAAGTAATAAGCTATGCTGAATCAATTTCCGCTTAAGTAGGTAAGTTTATCTTAACTGCGAGCCCCGTATATAAAGGTGGACAAATATTACCCTTTCTGACTATTTTGTACAACTTCTGCGTCCGGAATATGAGACGACCCTTTAACGGCCCATTATCCCGGTTTTTAGCGACTACGCCACTTTTCAAAGCAATTCAAAGTCATGAAAAGATTGTTTTTTTTCACTGTTAAAAATACATATTAAAGATACATGCTTTATCTCTATAATGGCCTCATGAAAACACGATAAGTTAAACTTGCCTCGATCATAAAAATTTTTGAAAACAGGTCGTTTTTGTTCATTTTTTTAATGGTATTTCCAAAGCTTTAGACTAAATTTCATAAAAATTATACGTAAAGTAAGCTCATTGTATTGCCTATCCATTGAGCAGACAGATATTAAATAAAAAAATTGCTGCAAAATTTCGCCTAACAGAAGTCATAAAATGGTCTAACGCATCGAATAAACGATGTACTCAGTAGCTCACGAGCCTCCATACGAGACGGACCTGCGCAAGTTTTCACGACTCACGCTCCTTTCGCGCTAAAATTATTTATTTTTTAAATGCGCCGGAAAAAAAAAACTATCTGACAGGAAGCGAAGGAGAATTTAAAAAAATTATATAGTAAGTGTTTCTTGAGTTTATCAAAATACCTAGTCCTCAAAAGCTCCGAAGAAACTCTGATACGAACTAAGAAAATTATGGTAGGTAGTGTAAATTCCACCACGTGCAAATACCATCACGCGTAACCACAGTTTAAATACTGTTACACGACTGCCCAAAAAAAGGAGTGTAATGTTTTTAGGGTTCATGTATGTATGTATGTATGTACGTATGTATGTGTGTATGTATGTATGTATGTATGTATGTATGTATGTATGTATGTATGTATGTATGTATGTATGTATGTATGTATGTGATGTTTCTTTATTCCTCCATAACTTCTGAACGGCTGAACAGATTTGGATATATGGGGTATCGTTAGAATCCTTGGATCCTCCCGAGTAACAAAGACTATATTTTTTTGGAAAAATCAATATGGCGGATGTGAGGCGCCATTTTCAAAAGTGGAAAAAATTTTTTTTCTTCAACTATCATATTAATATGGGTATCAAAATGAAGGTATTGGAGAGTAGTAACAGAAAATACCTTCACCTAACTGCTGACCATCAGTAAAAAACATAAAATAAAAATAAGTAATTAAAAAATTAAAAAAAAAGCGGCCAAGTGCGAGTCGGACTCGCGCACCGCTTCCATACTATAAAAGAAGTAAAACATTAAAAGAATCACTTTTGTTCAAGAATTTACGAGTATAATTTACATGTACCTAGGTACTTTTGTTGGCGAACCGCAAACCTAACTTTGTTTTCGGCGGTTTATTGCTATTATCAAAAAAAGTATAACAGTTAGAGAGTTGATTTTATTTTTCCTGTAAAATATACGTTAATTTCTATTGATCATAATTATTTTAGATTTTTCGATTGATAAACTTCGGAGATAAGGGGGGGCTGGTATGTTTTTCGACAGTTTGCTCAATAAATCAAAAACTATCGGGCATAAAAATACAAAGATATAAATTAATACCATATGGGCTAAATAAGCTTCACAAAAATTATTTATTTTTAATCCACAATTTTAAAGTAAAAGCAGTTATTGCGAGTTACCCATAGGAGATAGGCATATGCTATTGCGGACTTTTTTGCAGATTTTGATACTTTTTTTTTTTTTATATACTTTATAGGTTTACGCTTGACCACAATCTCACCTGATGGAAAGTGTCGATGTGGTCGAAGATGGAGCGCGCTTACCTAGAAGATGCCTATTCACTCTGATACTGATTTGATGATTTTGATTTTGTTTTGTTCTATCCTCAATCGCAGCGTACGCGATGAAAGCAATTTTTTTGCGACTTGGATTACATTATTCAAGTTTTAGTAACAATGCATAGTTAATTTTGGAAATTATTATAGCCTATGACACTCCACGATAATGTATTGGTGAAAGAATTTTGAAAATCGGTTCAGTAGATCCAGAGATTACCCCTTACAACGTCACAAACTCACAAACATCGTTACGCTACCTTTTTATTATATTAGTATAGATATCACAAAATATCTGGGAACCCTAAAAACGTTGCCATATCAGTTCTGCACAACGATATTGTTAAACTCAATGCCGCACTCTTATGGTGATCACAGAATGTGTCAAAACTACTACTGTGAAAAGAAAGATGCGGACGGTAGCAAAGAAGATTAAAAATATATATAAAACTCTTCATTTCCCTTATATGTACAAGAAAAATTTCTACAAATCCTGCTACTTTAGTAATACATAATTATTATAAATAAATACCTCGGTTGATATTATCGATTACCATAAAAAAGACAAAATATACGTAAAAAACGCAACTTCCAGCATATATTTCGTGAAGCGAATTATAATGACAAATAGTCCAACTGTAACAGTACACTACTGCACAGTACTGTGACGCAAATATTTATGAATAGGTTCACGGAGTTCATTCTAACTTCTCGGCTCACGGCAATGGTCGCTAGGTATCGTAGAGCGGGTCTGACTGTGCGACAAATACCTAAAGTGCTGGGATATAGTCGCCTTAACAAAATATACTTGAAACTGTTAGGTACAAATTTCTTTTCATATAATATTACAAGCTGACCTGGCAAACGTTATGCTGCTACAAATTATTCTTCACTTATCCCTACATACCCGCTTTAGTAGTTTACTTCTTATTTTCAGACCTAACGAATATATATTATGTTACCGGAAATGTGTGGAAACCAGTAATTGTATACAAATTTCCTTTGGAAATGAATACAATTCTTGGCTTATTTTGGGAAATGTGTGAAAGGAGAATTTTAACATCAATTAATAAACACATTTCGTAGGAAATGTATACAATTCATAAACAGTGTCAGGAAATGTGTAAAAGATGAAAGCGTGGAAGTGAAGTGTCCAAATCAGATCTATGATAGCGACCAATTCGGATCTGTGACGTCTCCGCTGCTGCGGGAAGTGCAGCCACTTCGCTCTCACGTAGCAAAGATTGCATTCGACATACGGGTCCTATACGGGACTATTTCAACCAAGTTAGCCTCATGTAAATCAAAAACACACATTTCTTACATTTCCAACTTAGGATTTCTATAGATTTCCTAGGAATTGTATACATTTCCTGATATCATACATTTCTTGTAACATATACAAAAAAAAACATAAAAATCTGTCAAGCCGTTTCAGAGGAGTTTTAAGTTACAAATACAATGACACGTGAATTTTATAAGTTAGTATTTTAAAAGGGTTACTGAACAGAATTTTAACCGTTAAGAATAACGTGAGAATAACAATGGTTCCGACTATTATTCAGGATTAAACTGGTAAGTGGCAAGCTCATCCATTTTTAACTACGTGTAAGCTTATCGCATCGTACAGCACCAGAATTTTTCGTCACGTGGCCCTGGCATAGATATTATAAAACACATCACATTACCGAAATAATTGAGGATTAAACCAGACAGCGTCCAAACCACAACAGCAAACCAACGTAACTTTCCAACTTAGGGGACCGATTGTAAAATAATTGTCATAATTGCTTTTAAAGTCCTTGTAATGTTTTTGGAAAAGTTTTCTCAAACAAAAACATTAGTACCTATAGATAGAGTCTAATCTAAAAATGAACGCCCCTCCACGCTTTTATGCTTTCATGTTGAAAGAATAATGTAATGCAGGAGCATGCATTTTTAAGATCTCTACCTATGTATGGGGTAGAATTATTTGGAAATAATGTCCTTCCAAGTCCTATTCATTCGATCGATATTTACTAATGTATGATATAAATGTGAGTTTGTTGGTTTGTTTGTCCGTCAATCATGTCACAATAGGGCAACGGATCAACATGATTTTTTGCACAGCCATAGTTGAAAGTGCAAAACAGGCTGCTTATCACGAAAAAATCAATGACTCCCAAGTCCCACGGGATTTGTGAAAAATTTAACTACACGCGGTTGGTGCCGCGGGCAAGAGCTAGTTACATTATATTATGTACAAAGTTTTGTTTTTTAATAGGCAGCAGTGCAGAAGCGAGGGTATCGCGAGAAAATTTCCAGATCCTTGGTTCGATTTTTAAGTGAAGAGATTTTATGCGTCTCTTTGATCTCATTTTACTCTAGTAAAGCAGACTTCTGAACCCTCTTTCAAATAAACTCAATTGAAAGTTTTAGGAACAATTTTGAACGTTTATTATTTAAAATAAATTTGAGAATTCAATGCTAAGACATACGTACTTATTAATCAGAGACTCATTATGATTCATAAAATTAAATACAAGGAAGTATTTAATTTTAAGAATTTGAAAGTACGCCATGATTCATAGGCATTGTTATAACAATAGGTATAATGTTTTAATGAACTAAAGCTTAAAATGCGATAACTAATATATACCTATACGAGGGCACGGAATACAATTATAGTACCTACCTAACGGTACGGGAGGTTCAATCCGCAAGATGATTTTAAAGAAATAGCGACCCAAGCTCTGAAACAAAAAGGTGTAACTTAATTCGCAAAAGCGCCTGGCTCCGCCTCCGCTGTCCTGTGTCCACCTAAAGTTATGCTCTTTCTGCCTTGTAATCGGGCGCACGCAACCCACTGAAATCGGTCCGTCGTGACGGCTACTTCTAATAGCTTTGTCTATCACGACGACACGATTGACGAGGGCGAGAAGTGAATTTCGTTATGAGTATTACAAATTCGTTTTTTGTTTAAATTTGAAGGTGTACAAAATTTTGGCAGCGTGTAAGTAGATAGACGAGAAAACACGCTGACTTTTTTACGGAATGCTGCTTTTGTTCAATTAAATTCGTTGTGCAGTAACGATAAAATGAAACGACGCAGAAAAGTCAGTCGTCCATTCCACCTCAGTTAAAAGTTTTTCACACGGAAAAATCCTAAAAGATTTTATGTACTATATTTTTTTGTCACTCTAAAGTTGGAAAAACCGTTGCGACGCTAGCGCCAGTATTATTGGACATTTAGAGAATTTAAATCGCAATAACTAATCGAACGCGGAGTTAATCATGCTAACCCATATTCATGCAATTGGACCTTAACCAAGCTTTATATTAACCAAATAGGCAAGGACAGTAAATAGGTTACCTGACATATTGGTTTATAGTAGGTAATATAAGTTTTTACGAAGAATGTTCCATCAAGGTAGTGTACCTACTAATATTTATTCAATTTACCTAGATAAAGTAATAAAAATAAGTAGTTTAAAACCTTGTAAAGGACATGGCCGAAACTTGTATGGAGCTATGCCCTGAAAAAAAAATATTCATGGCCATAGACCAACAGTACATCATTTGTTGCAAGTTGTTATGCTGATATTATGTCTCTCGTCTGTTTTCTGATCATAAAAATTAAACGATTGTAAAGACATAATTATAAGCTTTGTTAATGGCCATGAATATTTTTTTCGAGGACCGAATCCGGCCATGTCATTTGGTCTGATTCGATGGTTTAGCGACTACATTTCAAACTATGGACTGGCTGGCTGCCACTTGCCAGCATTATGTCAAAATCAGTCCAGAAGTGATTTCGAAAGCCACCGTTTACCTGCAAAGTTTATCTGCAAAGGAGATAGAACAGGTTTTTGTACGTACGAACTACGCACAAACGAATCGAATTCCTCCATACATTTACAGCCAGCGCCATCTATTGACAACCGTATGTCAGCGACTATCCATAGACGGCGCTGGCTGTAAATGTATTGAGAATTCGATTCGTTTGTGCGACGCGAGTCGACTCGAAATTCGTACAAAACCTGTACTAACCCTACAGATCCGAGTGTTTTATCGTGTCAGTCATCTTGCTGTCGAATATCCATATCTGTCATGGCTAAATAAATGTCATACCAAACTCATATCTTTCGTGTAATTTTAACATGCCGATTGCCGATCTTTCACTATGATACATAACAACCAAGGACGTAAGTTATCAATTAATGTTTTATTAAAATTTTGAACTGGCTTGCAAATAAAAAGCTTTTTAAAAATTATTTCTGTTGGTCGTTCGTTGTTCGTGAGTGAGTTGGAAATTTCTGTTCAGGTAGGTTCCTGCTTAGTTTAAATTTCCGCGCTTCGTTTGAGATAAGTATTTACAATAGGTGGTAGTAATTGGCCCAAACTAAGCATTGATGGACTCACGTATGAGTGCCTCGGCTCCGCCTCAGCCCACATTTAGGTACACGTTCGACCATCAATGCCCGGTTTGCTGGCCGCTGCAGTAATGTACCTACTAATGAACTCGGCACCCACGAAACTGCACTAAGTTCTTGATTTCCCTGAGAAGGTATCATCCCGATGTGAGCCTACCTACGCAATATTATACAAAATTAGGCATTACAATTCTATTTTCGGATAGAGATTAATGATAATTGAGTCCTTTTCACCGACTTTGGATTCTAATTTAGACAGCGAAAAGTTATGAATTCAAAGCCGGTTATCAGAAAGCAAATTAACAACTTTTCGGGTTCACAAATTTCGCGCACGCAAAGCTATTTTACACATCTAAACAAAATCCATAACTTTGTCTTTGAAATTTAAACTTTGTGAAATTTTTCGGGAAAATTATATTAAATTTTCTCTATGTCCTCGGAGCACCTCTCTACGATATAATAAGGAAAATATTTAAAGATATTTGAAACTAACGAAGTTTTCTGGATTTTGTATAATCTAATGTACCTGGATCTGGATGAATATTCTTAACTGCTTATTATAATAGTACCTATATCGTTGCTATTCATAAAAATATCTGTTTTTTTTTTGGTAAATACGACATTTTCTAAAGATGAATCCTAGCTAGATCGATTTATCGCCCCCGAAACCGCCTGCATACCTTCTGAATTTCAGATATTCAGATTCAAACATATAATATGCACGAATTGCTCGTTTAAAGGTATAAGATTTATAATAAGAAATAAGTACCGATACTTATTATAATGTGCTGTAAGTACCTATAAATGAACAGGAATAAATCTGCACCAGATATTATTGGCAGAATGGACTCGATAACGACCTTGTTCAAACAATGGTATTGTTATTGGAGTGGAGCTCGGCTGACGCAGTTGTCGGTAATGTTGTTATTTATAGCTAATATAACTATTTATAAAGTGGTTACGATTATTATATCAGTAAACTATAAGCTAGTGAAGTTAAAATATTCCTGTAAATGATAGTTTTTCTTCCAGCCTGTCGTCTAAGCGGCAGCTTGCTTTTCGTACACTCGACACTGAAAGTATGCCTACGGATGGTCACAGCTGCTAGCTCTCCGAGGAACACGATTGTGCGATGAGTGCTGATACTCGTAGATATCTTTATTCTTGAGATGCCCTCCGAACTTCAGCTGCCAATAAATCACTTATTAAAATGATTTGCTTTACTTTATTAACCGCTTCAAAAAAAGGAGGAGGTTCTCAATTCGTCGGAATCTTTTTTTTTTATCTATGTATGTTCACCGATTACTCGAAGACGCGTGGACCGATTTGAAAAAGCAAAGATTTAATTAATATTATATATTCGGTGCTTTAATTAACGAACATATAAATTCTTAGTACATAATATTTAGGTAGGTATGTAGCTGAAATCTATTTTGTAAATACTAAATGCTTGAACTTGGCTTGACACGCTGCCGCGTGTCTAGATAGAATTTTAACAGATGGCTCTACTGCTTGCTTGTACGAAAAAGGTTTAAGTAAATCGTGCGGATGCCCATATCCTGGAGTTTCTTATCAGTGGTTTATTTATTAGAAAAAAAAATGTTCAAATTAAAAATAAATAATTTATTGATCTTAGAAAAACAACGGCTTTGAAATGGATTCATATTCCGAGAAATTTGAACATTCAGCCCAGGTACGGATATAGCTACGCCTGGGCAGACACGTACCTATCATGTGTCGGAAAGTACCTAGTTTTATTTTTGTGATAATCTTATTTGTTCCTACTGGATACTCCATCAGGAGTAGAAACTATTTTACATTCTGTTGCATCTCAAAGCGAGTTATATTCTACCCTAATCTAATCTACTAAAGATTTTGAATAAGCTTTTAGATTGCTCGGTTATCAACTTGATATACCTAGCCTACTTATTCCTAGGTATGATATTATGAATTAGCTACCTAGGCACTTTCCTATTACTGAGACTCTGTTGGTCTGCATTTCTTGAACCGTGATAGTTAGACCTGTGAGTTAGACATCTAAAATGTTCAAAAATTATGTATTTCTATTGCCGCAATAACAAAAAATACAATAAATATTTAAGAGGGCTCTCATACGTGATTTTTGCTATTTTACAGATAATTCCATGCGATTCTGCAGGAGTAACCAGTTAAGCAATATTGTTTTTAAGTGGTTGGAAAGGAGTGGGGAGCGTCTTTGTGGATCTAACTATCTGTATGTATAAAGAATATACCGCGAATTAACACATAGACATCTAAAAGTTTTTCAAGTTTCGCAACTACGACGTGATATATCTTAATTAACCGACTTCAAAAAAAGAAAGAGGTTCTGTATTCGACCCGTATGTATGTATGTGTGTGTGTATGTATGTATGTATGTATGTAATGAAATGAGTGACATTTCATTCATTTGAATTTGCCGCGCTTCGCGTATCAGCTGTCTGTCGCGTACCTATGATTAGTGTCTGTGTCTATGATTTAAAATGGCGAGGGACGCTGAGATTGTTTTGTGCATTTTTATCGTAATAAAAACTCATAGAAAGAATGTGATTGAGGACTCGAGATATAGTGAACTTTAAATGTCGTTTCTTTGTTATTTCAGGTGAGATAGAAGTGTAATTGTCGTAACTTGATAATAACTTGATAATTGTAAAGACTTGTTAAATAAAACAAAACTTTGTTATTTCAGAGAAACAATTTGTGGTTTGTTTTTGGAGATCCTCAATGTCTTATATGTATGTTTGTCCGCGATTATTTCACGTTTGGCTGAACCGATTTTGATGCGGTTTTCAGGAAAGTATTTGTTACATTCTGGAGAAGGTTTTAGTATATTAACCGACTTAAAAAAATAAGAGGTTCTTAGTTTGATCGACATATTTGTATTTAAGTTTGTTCGCGATTATCTCGAGTTCGGCAAAACGGATTTAGATGATTCTTTTTTTGTTAGATAGGCCATACATCACAGGTAGACTCGTTTTAATTTCGTCGAGATTTAATGAATATCTTCGGAGATGGAGAGCGGAACTCCTCAACGGAAAATAGTAAATCGCTTGCGATCGGTATAATAGTGTACAGTGTAGATTTTATCGGACTTCAAAAGAGAAGGAGATTCTCAAGTTGACTGAAATATATGTTTTAATTGACCGACGTCAAAAAAGAGGTTCTCTGTTTAATCCCTATATCGGTATTTAGGATTTTCCGTGATTATTGTACATGCATTTTATTGTGATAGTCCGTTTTAAATTTGGTTAAAACGTGGCAACTAGATCATAAAAGCTTGTCTTTAAAAACTTTTTTGCACTAAAAAGGGTAAAATAAATTATTTTTAAAAAAAATTGAACCGACTTCAAAACCACAAATAGGCACTCAAAAGCGAAAAATAAATTAATATAATTATTATAACCGCTACTACCCACTCATCTATTTTGAAGTCGGTGCCAGCGAAGCTTACTACTACTACATACTATGGACGTAGTTTTGCACTATTATAAAGATTTACTTATCTATTTGAATTGGCTGGTCGGTTCAATTTTTTTTTAAAATAATTTATTTTAATTTGTGTACTTAGGTAGGTAATTAAAAAGCTTCTACTTTGTTGCCGTAGTGATGTAATGCCGGCTTTGATAAAATTTAATAAGCTCGAGGTATTCCAGAGAAGCCTCAAAAAGAAAATTCCACTTTCGTCAAACCGCGAGCGTGTAACACATAAATATTTCAGGGTATAGTTTTAGAATATTATGCGATGAGAGTGTTCTCACTCGCAATGTTGACTGGAAAGAGAACACTCAAGTATTTATTTCTAATGACGACGACATCTATAAAGTCCTGCAAAAAAATGTGGAAGTAATATATCTGTAATACAGATTAACATGTCTACTAACTATTGCCCAAAGTTCCGTCCGCATGAATTTTGTTTTTTCACGAATCCCGTGAGAACCGTGAATTTTACTGGAAAAAGTTGCCCTTGTGTGAATTCAAAATTTTAGTTAAATCGTTTGTTAAAAGATGTAGGTAAGTACCTACTTTTAAGTTATTTTTGGCTCCGATAGCATTGACACTAAAATGCACTTGTGCCCTGCGCGAAGGCGGCGCAGAATTGTGGAAACGCTTCGTGAGTATTATAGTCAAGAGACATTATCGTATTTAATTGCTTAATTGCCCGAATAATTCAATTCACAGTGAGGCGCGCGGACGCTCCCGGCATTCGTTACAGAAGTTTTGTGGTAAGTAGGAGAATTTATCCCTGGAGGAGCTATGTTAGTGAGGCCGAGTTATGCATGTGCATAATTTCGACGGCTATGGAGATTTATGTAATGTATGTTGTTGTGATTGTTGCGGTTAGAAGTGATAAAATATTTATCTCTAGTTTATAGTAACTAATCTATGATATTTATGCTTCGGTACGCGTCTACTTATATCGGAATAAAAATTCAGTATCAAGTTTTGGAGGTACGGGGTTCGAGTTTGAGTTCGAGTACCTTCGATTTCAGTCAAGACGTAATAGATATTACGTGCGTTTGTAGAGTGAGATATCCTTATCGATCAATAAAAACTAGACATTCTACTAGACTAGATATCCTTACAAATTTGTCATCTTGATGGGCATGAAGTGATAGGTCGTGCGGGAACCTGTATGGTCCCGATTCTTATAATGTTTTTAAAGTTACGTAAAGCTTGACTAGATAACTATTCTCATCCTGAGATGACATCCGTTCTCAGCTGTGGGCCGAAAAAAGTTAGATAATAGCACAAAATACCATATTAGTACCAGTAGTGTAGGTTCTATGTTGGATCGATTTTAATATTTATATTCTGCTAAATAGGCATGCAAAAATTATTTAGTTCCTTCCAGCTTGGGTTGTGACTTGTGTAAGTGGTAAGGGCACCATGTCAGGTCCTAACCAATCGATCCAATCAAACTTTAGAGGTCTTAAAAATCAACAAAATCCATCAATCCATCGAAAGGTTGAAACTTGAGACGTGTTCTTAAAACTAAAATACAGAATTGTCTTTTAAAATATTATTCCTAGGCTCGCTTTGAATTTCTCTACATACCTGCTCAGCCTCTCCTCAGTATATTGAAAATTATATAATATAGACGACGTTTATGCGGGAATTTGTGCAAAAGGTTACATTATAAAGGACCATTTCTATGCTCTACGTAGGTAAGTAGGTATACGCCACAGACTTTATGTAGTCTGAGGTATACGCCTACGCAGTTAGCGGCGCTACAGCCTTACAATGGACGAGTTTCAACGGATTCAAATTGGCTCGTTTCTTATAGGGAAGCCTCGAGTACTTATTAGAGTTAGGGAAGGCTCATTATACAGGGTTATGTAAAAAATAACAAAACGCTCTCGGCCTGTAGTTGTTTACTACAACACAAACAACTTTTGTTCTACGAATTTTCAAAATTCAGTATTCATTTATTTCATACCAAAAAATGTTATTACTGTAAAGTGACATTACTTGGACATTACAATTGCGGTTTCGCGCCTTGAGTTCGCGCGCTGCCGCGCCACGCTCAGCGCCATTACCACTTGCCGATGTTACATTACAGAGTAGGAACAAATATAGTATTTGTAAAATATTTAATATTTGATATTTCTCAAAATATCAAATAAAAAGAACAGTCGTAGAACACAAGTATTTAATTTTAATGTAAACAAAAACAGGCCGAGAGCGATTTGGTATTTTTTATATAACTCTGTAGATCCTCGTAAAAATTAAATCAATCGCCATCTTAGTAGTGAATTGGTGGCTTATTAGTTAACGGGTGTTCTCTTAAAAGGGTTTAACTTTAACTTGCCATGCTAATCAAGCAAACAGGCATTTCAAACATTTCAATGGACATTAAAGTTTCCGTTTACCAGTGGGATTCTTGCTAAAATCGGTTTACAAGTTACTTTAAAGAAATTAAGTAAAAAATGTGTACCTAATGTAGAAGAAACTGAAAGTATTAATCCTTCTAATAAAGGACTAAGTAAATACTACACTAAATTACTTATACCAATAGTAAATATCTCGAAAATAAATAATTATATATTTGTTTTACCTACAAGCAACTTAGGTCCTTGGGGGCGAAACTTAATACTGATTCCATGATTCTATCTCATTTTGTTCGACCTTTCGATTGAATTAAACGAACAGAATGTTCAACTATTATTTGATCAGTAAGTTGTACCCACTTATAAAGCTGTAGTAGGTCATCGAGGGGCTGAATTACCAGGGATCTCAGTGCCTGTGGACATGAGTGTCGTTTAAATGCAGTCGAGGACATGCAAACACTCGTTTTGATCGTCAAGTTCACTTCAACTTACTCTTTATACTTACTCCGTTTGATTTCCAGCATTGAGGGCGTATTCCATTGAGATAGCTCAATGATATTTAACAAGCTGACCCAACGAACGTTTTTTGCCATCAGTGATATAAAAGAATAGCTTACAACCTACTATCAGACCTAAATAACATACACAGAAAATTTTATACCAACCAAGTCGGCTCACTATAGTTTTGATATGAAAATGTAACAAACATTACTGTGATACATATAGTAAGGAATTCTTCAGATACAAAGGGAAGGAAAATAAACGAAAATAACAATATTTGTTTCCTGTTCAACCTTTTGTTTGCAAAAAAGATTTATTTAGCTTTGAAGGTTATCGATACCTTTAACAACAGAGTCAACTAATCAATGTTACAGAGTTATTTACCTACTCGAAACCAAACATCGTCGCACAAAATTAAAAAAAAAATTACTCTTAGATGGGTCCCGCTTAAATTTTACATCAAAACCTTGAAAGCTGGAAATAATATTTAAAACTCAACTTTAAATAAGATAAGGTAGCTTATGTTAAAGCTGTTTAGATACACCAATAAAAATGGGAAATGCTTTCCAAAAAACCAACTTCAAATGCCACTACAAAGAGTGAAATAATTTTTAATGTAGGTACCTACCTACTAATATACATAATCTAAGGTACCTACACCAATTCGAAGTCGGGCAATGAAAGGGGCAATGTTTTATACAATCCCTAATAGTCCTTCTTACTTACTTGATGTGCGAAGAAATGACGAAGTCATAGACAATCGCCCGACTTCGAATTGGTGCAGGTACCTTAGATTATGTATATTAGTAGGTAGGTACCTACATTAAAAATTATTTCACTCTTTGTAGTGGCATTTGAAGTTGGTTTTTTGGAAATCATTTCCCATTTTTATTTTTTACTTTTTAGTGGAAAACAATTAAATGTACAAGGCGTTGTAAAAATACCCAAATCGCTTGAGGTGTGTTCATAAAATCTGAAGAGATCCCTCAATTTCACCAAGATCCCATCATCAGACCCTGACTTGATGACTTTAGTCATCAAATCAGTATCTGCTAGCAAATGCACCAGTAACTATAAAAAATACCCAACTCGCTTCAAGTATACTAGCAAAATTTGAAGAGTTCCCTCGATTTCACCAAGATCCCATCATCAGACCCTGACTTGATGATTTTAGTCATCAAATCAGTATCTGCTAGCAAATGCACCAGTAACTATAAAAAATACCCAACTCGCTTCAAGTATACTAGCAAAATTTGAAGAGTTCCCTCGATTTCACCAAGATCCCATGATCAGATCCTGACTTGATGACCATAGGACAACTTGGAAAATATTACTCTTTCAAATAATACCCAAATACTTTCATGTGTCCATATAAAATTTGACGAGTTCCCTCGATTTCCTCAGGATCCCATCATCAGATTCTGACCTGATTAAAATGGGACCATCTGGAAACGATACCCTTTAAAAAAAAAAAAAGATTTTTTCAAATCCACGCGTCTTCGAGTAATCGGTGAACATACATAGTTAAAAAAAAAAGATTCCGACGAATTGAGAACCTCTTCCTTTTTTTGAAGTCGGACTGAATGGCGTAGCGGTAGCGATCCTGCTATCTGCGTCGGATGTCGTGGGTCAGATTTCCACTACTGGTAAATGATGAGCATGAATGTTTTCCACTGTCTGGGTGTTTTTCAATATATTATATTTATGTATATTAATATGTATGTATATTTATCAGTTATCTAGTACCCATAACACAAGCTATATCGCTTACTTTGTGGCTAGATTGCAATGTGTGTAATGTCCTGATATATATTTATTTATTTAATTATATCGCTGACTCACCTTTAAGACGGTTTCGGCAGCGGCCACGATGATATGACTCGCTGCAGACGCGGCTGGTCGAGACATGGTGGTATCGTGGTGAATTCGAAAGTGAATCCTGCAGGTAATTTGTGGCGACAGACAGTTTTTAGTGGGTGCAAGCCCCACATAAACCCTTTGTTTTCCCTGAGGGGTATGCGTTGGGCATAACAAAATAAGAATTTTTGCTAAATGTTGAAGCAGCAATAGGCTTCTAATTAATAAAACTAGCCTCAGGCTATTTTAATATAACTGATAAAATATTTAATAAAGCAGTGAGTCGAGATATTGGGTGTCGTATTTTATGCTGATATAAAATATTACTTTACTAGCTTTTGCCCGCGGCTTCGCCCGCGTGAATTTCGGGGTTTTACAAATTCCTTGGGAGTCCTGGATTTTCTGCGAAAAAAACAGCATATGTGTTAACTTCAGAAACACGATTGGATAAAAATTTCTCGCCAAGAAGTTCTTCCAAAAATTGCTCCAAAATCTCCATTTTTCTAATTTCCATCGAAAACTACGATGGACATAATTGTAATTTTTGTTTTAATGTATCGGTAAAAAATAATTCCCAAAAACGCTCAGAACGACATTTAAATAACTGGCTTAGTTTTTGAAGTAATTAGGTAAAACAACGTTTTTCTGTTATATTCTTCCGCAACGCTGCATACTAACCTAACCTAACCTAACCCACCAACGTATTCATAAGAGTGAGAATGACGAAAATAAAATCAACGTATCCGCTTAAGAGTGAAATAATTTCAGAACCTTTACCTTATAGGTATCTATTTTCGCATTTATAGCATAACTAGTTCCTCGAGTGCTGCGACTTTGACCGAAATCGGTTGGAAAACAAAAGAGTAACGAAAATCACGTCGGCCGCCATCTTGTTTTTCTGAAATGTCATAATTTTTCCCTAGTCATCTCCCGCACCCGAACACATCTCCCATACATCATTATATCATTTTCCGTCTCCTTCTGGGAGAACAATTATGTCAATGAGTCAGTCAGTCAGTCAGTCAGTCAGTGGTAATCGAGCTATATATATTATAAAATAAAATTACTATCACATATTCTATTGCTCAAATAAAACACATATTTTTAATAGCGAAACAGTTCTAATATCAGAAACTATACAGGAACACCTTTTTAGCATTATTAACTTTTTAGTATCCCATTGCTTAACCAAAACACACATTATAAATAGCGAAAAAATTGTACTTTCAGAACCTTTATGGGTAGATACCCATTTCCACATTCATAGCATTACTAATTACTATACCATATCCCATAGCTCAACTAAAACATTCATTGTCAGTTATGAAACAGATGTTAGTTCAGAACCTATATCATATAGGTACCCGTTTTCATAGTTATAATATTATTAACCTGTATCTCATTGCTCAACTAAAACCCAAAATGCTAATAGCGAAACAGTTGTAATGTCGGAACCTATAATACAGGTACCCATTTTCACATTTATAGCATTATTATTTATAGCATTAATATCCCATATCCCCTTGTTCAACTAAAACACACTTGTTAAATGCGTACAGCGCTATGTTCAGAACCTACATAGTGGCCATTTTCACATTTATAGTGACAATAGATTCAGTTTTTGCCTGCGGCCCCGCCCACGTCAAATTCGCTTTTTCATCAATCCTAAGGGAAACGTCATTTTCCCGTTATCGTTCCCTATTCCAACCTTTAAACATGCTTTCAAGCAAGTTCGCTTGAACAATCTATCTATAGATGTAGCTATAGATTGCTCTAGAAAATTTGGTATTTTGAGTATCCCACGGGAACTACGGATTTTTCCGGGATAAAAAGTAGCCTATGTTTTAATCCGGGTTATAAGCTACCTATGTTCCAAATTTCAGCTAAATCGGTTCAGTAGTTGAGCCGTGAAGGAGTAACAAACATACACACACACAAACTTTCGCCTTTATAATATTATTAGGATTAGGATTATGGTTTATTACGATACTTTATTATTTTACAAGGAAATAGATATAAAACCTGCTCAACAAATATAAGATGAGTTTTAATTATACGATGTGCGATGATGAAAAAGTTAAACAATTTTTGTGAACAATATTGTTACAAGTTTTATATCTAATCTCACGAGTACCTCCGGTCATCTCGCCTGAACGACTCTACAGGTGAATGGATGGCTATAAGTCGAGAAGTCTGGCCATAAAAAAGGGGTTCCTAACTCAGGCAGCATTCTAGGTATCCTGCCTAGCAACAGTGGTATTAAGGAATTTATTTTTCATTTAATAATTAATGGTTTTTGTATTTTAATGTTGATATTTTATTTGATCGGTTAAATATTTTAACGACATCATGTGCGACATCATTAATCATCGACGACCGGATTGCGTAGCGGTAGCGAACCTGCCGTCTGTGTCGGAGGTCGTGTGTTCGATTCCCACTACTGGTAAATGTTTGTGTGATGAGCATAAAATATGTTTTCCAGTGTCTGGGTGTTTTTCAATATAATATTTATGTATATTAATATGTATGTATATTTATCAGTTATCTAGTACCCGTAATACAAGCTATCGCTTACTATGTACGTTAGTAATATTATATATTCGTTGCTATGGGGCTAGATTGCTAATGTCCTGATATATATTTATATTTTATTTATTTATTTATCAACAAGAATTTAAGTTTTACTACATTATTTCAACCAACGTTACACTACCTACCACCTACATTAGCTACGCAGAAATACCTAATGGCTATTAATAAATGCATTTATTTAAAAGGAAATGATTTATGCTGGCGTTGAACACCTTGAGAATTATGAAAGCCTTACTTTTTATGATTCAAGAAAAATAAAGTGGTTTTAAGTCAAAAGCAAAAGCTAAATAATGTTTTTGTTTTTAATATATAAAGACGTTTCGTTTCGCGTCTGCACGTCAAAAGTTGTTGAATACATTTTCCTTCTTACGTTGACGGCGTTATTCCAAAATGAAACTCCATTAACGAAGCTCCTCGCATTCTGCCGGCTTGTTTGAACTAAATAAAAGAGTGCTAAGCTGATTGATCCGCGTGCCAGGATATAGCTTTGTGTGTCAAATAATAATTGGTCAAGTGCGAGTTGGGCTCACGCACTGAGCGTTCCGTAGTATCAAGACCTATTCCAACCAAAATATCCCACTACGAAAAACGAATCAAAAATCAGAGCCCCCTTTACAGGTTTTTATTTTATATTTTAATTTGACTATTTATTTTTAAATTGTTAACATAATTACATATTCTGTAAATTTTTTTAGCGTCTACCTGTTGCACTTATTAATATAGATAAAAAAAAGTCAATCATGTTTGTTGTATGGGAGCTCGCTTATATATGTATTTATTCTATTTATTTGTATTTGTTGTTAAAGTGGCAACAAAAATACTGCATGTACAATAGTGTGCAATACTGCTGTGATTGCATCGGTGAAAATTTCAAGTGTCAAGCAAACGGATGGATGGACGGACGGCGAAGACTTATTAATATTATCCCGATTTTAACCTTTTGGGTACCGAACCCTAAAAAAATATAGACTCGAATAAAAACAAATATACTTTCACGCTTTATGCAACGCTCGCTTACATGACCGATTATATTAAAGCTGTGTTCCCGTTGTGATTTCAGACATCCCTGTTATTTGCGCAGGAATGTTTCTAACTTTTCCGATTGAAGCAATAAATGAGTATTTTTGTTTTGGAAACTTTTGCGTTCATTGCGAATCGCGTTATGTAAGAGTACGTACCTAAATATTTCGACAAAAATGTTTTCACAAAAATTTTAAAATTAAATAAGTAGGTACCTAACTATTTGTATAACCGTGGTTGAAGGATCATTGATTCAATTCAATTCAAATACTAATTCTAAGTTGGTTAATTAGAAATTACGAAATAAAGAAGTCATATTTTTAAAAATACGTATACCTATTTTATCAGGAAATTTCGTTCACGTTGTATGGTTGCCTTAAATATTTATATTGATTTGTTTTTTAGGGTTCCGTATCCAAATGGCAAAACAATGGAACCCTTATAGATTCGTCATGTCTATCTGTCTGTCTGTCTGTCCGTCCGTATGTCACAGCCACTTTTACTATTAGTAGTTAATCATAGACCTTTTTTCTCTTGTTATATCATAGTAGTTAATTAACAGAAGTACATAATCTGAGAAAAATTTCAACTGCCACAGTTCATGCTAGATGCTACGATCTTGTGACAGACGAGCAGACAGACAGACGGACAAACACCAGAGTCTTAGTAATAAGGTCCGCGTACCGAGGGTTCAGTACTACAAAAGCAGTTGGTAAAGCGAAATCACTTTTGTCATAGAACCGCAAAATAACTTTGTTCGTAAATATTTATTGTTTTAAATACAAAAAAAGTGATATGAGTTTATAAGGTTTAATTTTTCCTGTAAAATAATCTACCTCCTTTTATTTTGGGTTGGGAAAATTTGGAGATAGGACGGCGTATTTTTATCGTCATTCCGCCTAATAAATCAAAAACTATTAGATACCTATGCATAAAAATTCGGACGGACGGATTTTTACTATTTTGGAACCCTAAAAAGGTAACTTTCTATCCACTTTCTGGGAAATATTTTTTTAATTTATTTAAGTCAAAAAATACTTACAAGCATTTACATTTACAAAATCTCGTTTAAAATAAGTTCATAGGATCTGTACTCTCGGCTTAATCATTAATAATTATCTCATTTATTTGCTTGAACGATGTTCTCAATTTCCAAAATTAATTATTATATTTAGGTCGGAGATTTCGACCTCAATAAACGTAAAACAAAAGGACTTTCCAAAATGCTGAGTAGCTGTAAGTGACGTAGCAGATTGCGTCGTAAAACACTGGCTTTTCAATTAGGAACAAAAATATTAATAATAATCGTTTGCAATTTTGTTCATAAAATAGCGATAACAACACCCGTTCGCCAACAAAAAATGAACGTGACATGTTAACAAATATTATTTTAAGCCCATTGTCGCTTCTGTATCCAACATTAAGGCTATCTGTGTGTTTATGTACCATACTTGTTATTTGATGTTGTTACCTGGATATAATAAATTTTGTATTTATTTGTACCAATAAAGGATGTGGTTTTGGATGTAGGTAAACATTTACTTTTATTTAATATCCGACCGGAGTGGTTTTACTATAAATATCAGATCAGGGTGACCGGGATTTTTTTGGTACTACAACATTTTTAAAAATGAACCCTAGCTAAATCGATTTATCGCCCCTGATACTCCCTGTACCTATAACCTGTATTTCGTAAAAATAGGTAGAGCCGTTTCCGAAATTCAGATTATATAGATAAATTTATACAAGAATTGCTCGTTTAAAGGTATAGGATAAGATAAGATAAAGGTAAAACTAAAATACAATATCATAATATTGATGCATAATTATGATCAACCTAGTTTAACTTTTGGGCCAAGAGAGCTGATACATAGAAGTTCCTTTATTAACGTTTCATTGTGGACAAGAGTTTAGGAAGAATTTTTCAAAAATATTAAGCAAAAGCAGAGGCCAGTCGGGTCAGCTTTTCCTAAAATCTAATTAGAAGTGAGCTTGAATGATAATCATTACCTTCATTGATAATAATAATTTATGTAATACCTGAACCTGACTTCCTTGCTCCTAGGGGCGTCCCTTTGTCGTCGAGCATTTGCCACTTCAAAGTATCATTTTCTTCAAAGAGTTGCCTGTGTGTGTATTGTGTAACGTGAAGCCTGAAAAGTTTTCTCAAAGCATCTAGTGTTGTTTGATGTGGTGGATGGCTCTTGAGAAAAGGCGTAAACACGTATGTATAGGTGAATTAGGTACCTACTATCATAATGTACGCGGAAAAATCATATACCAGTTTTGCCCGCGACTCCACCCTAGTGGATTTCCGTTTTTCATATCGTTCCCGTTCTGCCTACCTTTAAATCTGATTTAAACTTGACATATTTAAATAATTGGTCAAGTACGAGTCTGGCACACGCACTGAAAGTTCCCTACTAGGTACTACAGAAAGAGTAAAACTATAACAATCCCTTTTTCACCGAACCGCAAACTTAACTTTGCTAAACCGTAAAAATCCCTTTTTTACCGAACCCCAAACTTAACTTTGTTAAACCGTAAAAATCCCTTTTTCACCGAACCGCAAACTTAAATTTGTTTTTTGAGATTTGAGGTATATGATACCTCACTCAATATTGTTTCTCATTTTAAAATTTCGACGACCCGGTTTTCCCCCTTTTTTAAATACGGAACCCCAAAAATGGTCTAATTTGGAATTACAGCGGAACAAGCGAGAAGTATGTCACGATGTTCTCTACCTTTATTTAATCACTTTTCGGTCAGATAATAGTCGGAATGGTTTTATTGATTAGTCGTCTTAGAGTAAGTTTGATAGACCCAAAGCTTTACCTTGATATTACGAACGAGTATTACTTTTAAAAAGGAAGACTGAAACTTTAATAATTAACTAACGTTATTAACGATTTTTAATATACAACTCGTGGTATAAGTATCGCAGAAATACCTTACGATAATCCGATTACAATAACGTACTCGTACGAAGCTTTTTGTAGCTGAAAGCGTTCATCGAGTAGCTTACGAATTGAGCTTACCTGCTTACTTCAGAATTTCGCCACGTATTAACATTAATTCGTGAAAAGATGTCGGTACGTTACCGGAATATCTGCCGCGAGATAATTTGCGATTTTAATTCCTTAAGTAGATAGGTATATATATAATTTCGTATCTAGAAATAATAGAACATTTCATGACTTTAGTTTTTTCCGAAAATTCTCGAGGATAAAAAAGTTTACACAATCAAAAATGAGTTACAAACTATTTATATTAGAGTAGATAGTACTACCTATCTATATTATTAAACCAAAACATGATTTTTGGACTCCGTGATCTAACTCCAAACGTGATCCAATAAATCAGTTTCTCCTAATCTTGTTTGTTTTACTTAAATTGCAATGTAGAGCCACTGTAATTAGTTTCGCTCCAGCCAAACCTTCTAAGTAGTATTGTTGGTTAGGTACAGCTAGGCTTAGTAAAATTGCCTACGTACACTACCTACTTATTTGGTTTAAAAACTAGAGATGCATGAAAAAAGGTTACTTACTTTGATTCTGTTCTGTGAAATTGAGGAATATTTTATGTAATTTTTTCATTGATACAATCTGAAAGTGATAATTTACAGTTTTGTCAAAAAAGTGTTATGAAATCGTCTTTTGACAAATGTACTCCCGCATCACATCGGACGGCTGTTCTGTTACAATTAACTTTCTTCTCTCATCTTGGTTAGAATTAGGGATGCATCCGATACCGATACCGATATATCGGCGATACTTCGGGTTTGCCGATATATCGGTATCGGCGATATTTTTACGGCAGATTCAACGATACGTTTTTAAATTTCGCGCTTTATAAATGTAATATAAACGCGCGTGTTGTCCTATGTATTTCGTTGCAAACGAGGCACGAAATGAGTTCAGTCGCCTTTGAGAGACTATTTTCCACCGCAGGTCTTATTCAAAATAGACTTGCGAAATCGCCTTTGCTTTGATATTTTGATATTTTTATAAGAGTATCGGTATCGGTATCGTACCGGCAAAAAGGCGTATCGAGGCTAGAATGTGATTACGGAAGATAATAATTTGAAAAACCTACGGGAAAAGACAGTTTCCACAGAACGAATTACAGGCAGCGACTATACAATATAATTGTAATAATGTAGAGGTTAGAGTTTATTTATTAGTAAAGTTACAGGATAAAGGTAATATTTGGCGTTATCCTTTATTTTATACTAGTTAATGGAAAATTAGTGAGTTTGGATGTTTGTTACTCCCAACCACAGCTACTGGGCCGATTCGGCTGAGAATGTAAATAGCTTACCTATATACCCTGGATTAACACATAAGCCATTTTTATTTTGGAAAAATCCACGTTCCCTGCGGAATTTGTAGAATCCGAAATGCAAACGTGCAAAGTCGTGGCCAAACCTAATACAATAATATATTTAAGATTAAATTATTCGCTCGGCCTTGTGTGTTCCCTCTGGGAATTTATGCAACACAATTTCAGATAATAATATGATGACCTAATAATTTATGTTTATCACTAGAATGTTCACCGTTGAACCTAAAATTACACTAGATACGAGTAGGTTTTCTAGAGTCTACGGTAGTTTCCCGCTCATGTCCAGTAAACTGCAACGTTTATATACTGTACAATATGTGTTATCGCATACTGATAGCACTGCCGCCTCTTATCGCTCAGTAGATTTAAGGCCTGTTTAGGTAATAACATTATGGGCTTCTCTGACTAGGCGTATCGCAATGAGAACCATGAAAAAACATTTTATTCATTGTTTTCTACTTAAAATTCATTAATAAAATAATGTTCCTTTTTTAATTCATCTTTATTATTACAATAATATTACTTTAGGTCACGGTGGTAGGCCCCCAGGTCTTACTTCGGTAATAATAATAGCATAGATTTATAATAGGTAATCGAATAATAGCTTCATGGTCTGTATCAAAACCACGAAATACATTTTAGCTTTGACGAATAAATTCTAGTTCTTACACGATGCTCAAAAAAGGAGTATAATGTTTTAGGGATCATGTATGTATGTGTGAATGTATGTTTTTACATGTATGTATGTGAGTTTCTTTATTCTACCATAACTTCTGAACGCCTGGACAGATTTGGACATATTATGGGGTATTATTAGAATCCTTACATCATTCCGAGTAGCATATTTTTTGGAAAAATCGTTTTACCACAGGCAACAGTCGTGTTTTCTAATTTTTAAATTATTGATAGATTCAAATACAAAAACTAACAAAACGTCAAAATCGACGGTTGTGAAACAGGCCATAGTCATATTTAACGTTACACAGATGTTAGATCCAGAAGCAGAGATTATATTTTAAGATCACGGTCTCCACTCTTCGTTCGATCAAGTTCGTGGCACTGTATCTTCAGATAATTAATTAATCTATGCTTTCAAAGATTTATGTATACGCCTTTCAAAGTTTAAAACAAAAATAGGTAAATATATATTGGTAGTTAAAAACAAAAGCCTTTGGAGATAAATTATTTATTTCTTTCATATAACTTTATATACAAGTATCAGTGGAAGATTTTTTTTATGATATGGGTAACATTTAGGAAAGCTAAACTTATCCGAAAATATAACGAACCGTATTCATCATTTCTAGATGGAAACTCTTTAGACATACGAGTGTCGAGTACGAATAAAAACATTTTATTGTATTTTCTTTTCTTGTATTTTATCAAAGGATACCTACTCTAGGACTTATTTGGCGTTGAGAAGGTATAAAATATTATTATCAAAATAAAGGCAATCTTTTTACACAAAGTTACGAGTTTTTCCGGTTTGTATTTGGGGACAAACGGGAAAAATAAATGCTGTCTATTGAGACAACATTAATTGTTTGTTTTGTGTACTTTTTATTACAATTTTAATTATATTTACTTGAGACAATTTTGAGCGTAACCTTATTGTGCCGCCGCATTTCTATGACGTGTTCTGCAACAGGGCTCTAGCTATTTGGATAAAGGAACATGCGCGTTAAATTGCTGGAAAATCCCCAACCGGCTTACACATACTCTGAAAATTGTCGGTTACCAATTTGCCATCCACAGGAATTTATTTATTAGATACATTACCTATAACATTTGTTTATTCACAATTTGTAAGAAGGACAAAACACCGATCCATTACTGTAATTGCGTTGTTGTTTTTGGAATAAGTATGTCTAATTAATTAGATAAGTACCTACGTGACATATAACATTCATATGTGTATGTATATGCAGTTTTTTTAAATGGGACCGTAAGGGACTCTTAAATCATACAGTGAAAAACTACGATACCTACTAAAATCAATTTTCGCAATTTACATTTTTTTTATCAAGCTTTGACAAAGATTTTTTGTGTTATTCAACTCATTAGCACGCCAAGAATATTTCATCGCAACGGTAAAAAAGAATTCTGACTGTGAAAATTGGTTTAATTTTATAAAATGTATTTACTAATTATAACTCCTATATGTTTCATAATACAACACGAAGGACTGAAATAATTTGGGTATGGAACTTATATGTTGTGTCTATCCAATATTTTTTATCCTATGTAGGTGATCCCTGAATATTCCATTTTATCACATAAAATACACGGTTGATTTCGGTTTATAAAAAAACCCGGATTTTAATAAACCAAATTCAACAAAAACGAAGTTGCGCCAAAAATTGAGTGTGATATAAATATATTATTCTGGTACGGTATTTTTATTATTCATTTAAGTATCAAGTACTTACGAAAAGGGGAAAGCAATCGCTGAAAAAGAAAAGTTCGGGCAAATACATATAAGAATTCTAAAATGAATAAGTAGGTGGGCTTGAAAAGTCCTCAGGAACGGCACTTTTAAGCTAAGTAGTCGTACCTACTGTGTGGAATATTATTAATGTGAAGAAATGAACAGAAGGCCTACCACCGTGACTTAAAGTAATATTATTGTAATATTGTTTTGACATTTTCATACAATGTCAGTATGGAAATTTTAAAACAATATTACAATAATATTACTTTAGGTCACGGTGGTAGCCCCCAGAGCTGATAAGAGTTAGACTAATAAGCTTTAACATTGTAATTTTAGATTTAGTCTTTTTGATAAATGTAACTGGAGCTAGGAGGATGGTAAAACTAAGATTTAAAAATCAGTAAAGCCTAAGGATTTACTAAGCTTGATGGTATAAAAAAATGTTTCCTAAATCTCAAATCTAGATACGAAAGTTTTATATGGCTATAAATGTAAATGAACCTTTCGTCTCTCCAAAGACTCGAAAGATGTGAAAAACAACTAACCTTTTGATGAATTAAGCCTTTGGTTTTGGTTGTACATTATCTGACTTTTCCATCTCCTTTAGGTATCTTAGGTTTTATTTGCCAATACTGAGATTTAATGATATCTCACAAAACACAGTAAATATTATTTCTCGTAGGTATCATAGCCTCGTATGAAAACGTGTAAAAATATTATACCATGCGTTAACTCGAGTAGAGTCTAAAGGGAGGTTAATCATATTGACCTAAAAGTCCTTGAACCCATATTTTAATTGGTTTGCTTTATAATATTATCTTCACTCCCTGAATCACAGACTTGTATACTAAAGACAGGGCGAACAGCGCGAAAAAATGTCGCCAGTTTACATTGGGTACATTGGGTGGTTTCATTAGTACCAACAGTATAAGGCCACGCAGTAGTTCGGTCAGCGGCGGCGCCGGGTATTTTGACAGATGACGCTACTGTTTGCTTGTATGAAGAAGGTTTACGTAAAATGTTCGGATCGGCCTATCTTTACTATTTTTATCTATTCCCGGAATCCATAATGTTTGGTAGAGTTTTTCTGGGCAATTTTCATTCTGAGACTTTACCCAAATAATGTTAGTTATGTCAGGCATCGTTCTGCGGAAGGTAGGTAATTCAATATTGCCTCATATGTAAGCTGCTAGGTCCCGGGTGTGTAATACGAGTGCGAGCTCCTTGGAAAATATTTACGTACAGTCCGACAAGGCTCTCTTGGCACTTGAATGACATTGTCAGGGGGCGCTGTTTTAGAACAAATGCGGCCAGAAAATAAAATGTCCTCAATTTGACTTAAATTTTAATTTTGTTTTATTCAATATTAAGCAATAACAACACAACATACAATAGCGATATACCGACAGAGCGAACTATTAAACAGTATCACAAGATAGCGGCGTTAGTTCCGATTTTGGCCAGGCGCCAAAATAGCCTTGTCGCACTGCACCTACGCTTTTAATAGAAACATTATATTATTATTATTAGTAATATTTCATGCGTACTCGTTTGAAAATTCAAAATTTCATGAATAAGTAATGTGCTAGGCTAAGAATAAGGTAATAATCAGTTGGTATTTGCTAAACGTACTATGTATCTATAGGTACTTCTACGCAAAACCATCTCTTATTTAACAAAATCATTGCCGGTATTTTTAAATAGGTTTAATTTGAATTTTCATTTAAGAATTTCCAAGTATTTATGAATTCAATTTTCCGAAATACCTATTTATAAATAAATTCAATGGGTTGGTTTGAAATACGTAAAAAGTTTTGTTAGGAGGTACCTACAAAGTTGTAATTCAATAGGTATAAATTAATGAATTGAATGAAAAGTTTGTCCGTTAACTGGGATAGCGTGGGTGATAACCGATAAATAATCAGATATTTGATACCTCAAGATTTTTTATAGGTAGGTACTATACAACAGTATCTCATTTCAGTCGGATACCTTTTTGTGTAAAATCAAGTCAAATAACCCCGTGAAACAAGAAACCCCACAAACGAAATATGAAGTCTTACAAAAAGCCAAAAAGAGTTTTGATTTTCAAATCGTACCTACTGATCTAGTTACAAATGAAAAAAAAGCTCTGCAGATTTTAAATATTTATATTCGCTTAAATCAAAACAGTCGATAGTCGATACTTTCTACTTACTATATTCAGTTAGCATTGATTTACTTGAAATTAGATATAAAATTATATGATGGACCGAAGTGTGTCTCCAACGATGGGTACATGGAAAATTTAAAATACTACTTGTTCCATATACTTTAGTCGTAAATATTATGGTAAGCAAACAAAATTATTATAAGTAGTATTTTCCAACAACGACAAATGACAATGCACGTGATCTCATGAAACAAATTGGAACCTCCATAAACTTGTCTGTTAGCGTAGTGACACACCTGCGTAACGTACGGCGCCGAAACTTCAGCAACTGAATTATCGGTCGTAGTATTCAGCTGGCATGCACACCAAAGTCACACGCTGCACAGTCGATCGGGACAATTACGCGACGGTAGATTACGTTGCGTCGTCGTCTTTGTGGTTTGACGTAGTGAACTGCCCAAAAAATGGATTTTATTACAATATTGGCTATTATGGAGGGCTTAGAAGAAGAAGAACTTCTGGGTGCATCCGATAAATACGATAAGCATTACGCACGCCGAACGTTCGATTACGCAATCCGAACTTTCGGTCGCGTAACGTGCTGCGTCATCGCCCAACGGAACTTAAAAAAAAACATTGCGAGCGTATTGAACCGAACTTTCAGCGCCGTACGTTCGGCAGGCGTGTCACTACCCTTACTGTTTCTGTCACAGTGAAAATATGTCATAGAGTAGTTTGTTTGAAAATTGCGCAGTCATTCAAGATTCGTTGTAGGAACAGACGTTGTTTGATATTGTTCTTAGCTGATGCGAGATGCGTTATATAAATACCTATGTATGATCAGAGTAGTTTGAACTCTATATGTTATAATAATAATTATGTAGACAAAGGTTACCTAACACATTTTGTACACGTGATTGTCTTCTCTTAATAAATAATTTATGTATCAATATAATACATATTTCTTAAATATGTACAAATTGTAAGAAATGTACAAAATATACTCAATTTTCATTCATGTTCTTAAACTTCTTTTTCCATACTTTGATATTATGTACCTAATTTTGATAAATATTAAATTTATTTTTTAATTTTCTTATAATTAATTTATTCAGGTATTAGAAGATAGGTCGTAAGGTAAAATTTAACGACTAGAAAATTAATAATAATACTTAATAGTATAATAATAATACATTATTTACATTTTAAATATTATTCTTGTAACAGTAAATAATATACTTTAATTTTTGGTAAGTAGATAGTCAATATGTATTAACTTTTAAGTTTTATATGTATATAAATTATTGTACAAGTTATTTTATCTTCAGCACATAAACACTAACAGCGTTTAATGAATCACAACATTTATGTACCAAGTTAAGCTCATGAGATCACCATTCAATAGAGTCCACTGTCCACACAATTTCCCGAGTCTAACAACAGGGACCCGACGGGGAGTTAGTTACGAAGTTCAATCATACAAATCCTTCCTCGATATTGTGGAAACGGTGTTGAAGCCGCTGCTATCGGTTACCTCGTCGGTGCTGTCTGTTAATCAGGAAATGTCCGTATTTTCGATTTTGTAGAGATACCGTCGTCGGTGCAACCCTCATGACTCCCCGTTGGGAGCCGTGGTGACGGTGCTGCAGTTCGCTCTCGTGGACCGCGTCGAACTCCTCCGCAGGGCGCCTCCTCCGACCCGGTTCAGCAGTATCAAATTATCGCTCTTCCTTTTCCCGGAAAAATTACAGAACAGCAATTCCCGCATACCTTTTCGGAAGTTCTTGGACAGGAACGCGTACAGCAGCGGGTTGATGCCGGAGTTGAAGTACGTGATCAGGAACGTGAGCGGCGTGAGCAGCGCGCTGAAGTCGCTGTTGCCCTCGTACCCGCTGGACCAGTACTGCCACATCTTGCGCGCGTGGAACGGCAGGTTGCACACGGCGAACGTCAGCACCACCACGATGAGCATGCGCACCACGCCGCGCCGCGCGCGCAGCACGTTCCGCGACAGGTGGCTCAAGTGATGACAATTTCTGGATTCTTGGTTGTAACAGGACTTTGTTCTCGACAGTTTCCCCTGCATGAAAATAAAAACTATAAGTGAATTGTGCACGACATACCTATAAGTTTGAACGTCTTTTTCTCAGACCTTTAGCCTTACCTACCGGATATACACAAAACAGTTCGCGGGCATATTCACACCGTTCACAAAAGTTTACTACGATAGAAGTACAACAGAAGTGCGATAAAAGAACAACAACATATAGCTCGTACAAGGAACATATAGCTCGTAGAACCGACAGAATTCGGGGATCCAAAGTGCTGGAATGGCGAGTCCTCACGGGAAAGCGCAGTGTTGGCAGACCTCCGATCAGATGGACTGACGACATAAAGGGGGTCGCGGGGAAGTCGCTGGATGCAAGAACCATGTTAGGTGGAATTCATTGCAAGAACCTTTGTCCAGGAGTTGACGTCCGTCGGCTGAAACGATATAATAAGATGAAAACTTTCTTCAAGTGAATGAAAAGGAATAATAAATAGAATTATTTTTATTTTTAACGTGGAGGCAAAGATCAAGTGCATTTATTAAGGAAATATATGAAATCAAAATGCAAGTAGATCACGACAAACACTCCTTACATTACTGAAACTAAAACACTCGTTCCTATTCATCGAGAACTATTTACATTTTACATGAACACACAAAGCCTTCACAGCAAGACATATACCCAATACAAGTATAGGTATCTACTGGATCTACATTGGACATACTTACATAGACTAACACCGACATTGAACATAATATATTGTATTGTTAATAATAACTAGGTATTGCTACGTAAATCGTTTGCTTCATCGCTGCAGTTAAACGAAGACAATTTCCATAAAACGTTTATTTTTCAGACATAAAATAATATATTCATTTCTATGACATCATAATATAATCCACTTTTGAATAAATTATTAGGCAACTTTGCTACGGCCGTAATCCGTTCTCTTATGCGTGTAATGAATCGCACTTCAAACTAATGCAATTGCACTTATACCTACTTGTGCTACGCGCTCAACGTTATTTCAATGACACGGCCTGTTACCCGCCCGTTCAGATTTATTCTGATAAAGTTATTTAATTAATTATTCGTTATTCAGCAGTACTTTTTAGGTATACATATATGAAGGGCCGTACCCATAGGCTTATAAATCTATGGACGACGGGTGTAATACAAAATTCACGATAAAAGTGTCCCGAGAAAACCTATATAAACGAGGGTACGTCTTGAGTATTTTTATAAACAAACTAAAACATTGTAATTTATGCCTTAAACTATTACTATACAGCCTAATTTTCAAACACGAGACTGAAGTGCGATTGTATGTCTTTTCGGGTGTTGTATGTCATTCGGTTAGGACACTTTTTAGTGCAGAGCCCAAATCCTTAGTTTATAAATCAATGGCCGTACCTCTGAATTAAATAATGTTTTAAAAAAAAATAAAACAATACTGCAGCATTACTGCTTTATGAGATGGTGGTATGGTCCCTAAACTTATTTATTGTTTGCTATCCAGTTGTTATTACGCATAATACGGGTACGAGTGTTGAATAGTATCAGCAAGAATATAATATCAATTTAAACATCTAATGTTAATTTAAAGTCTAGATTAAGTTTATTTTATAAAGCTGCAAGGTTTACATGGTATTATTAATACAAATTGCACAAATGTTGGTTTTCAATATTTATAACAAATAAGTACCTAACTGTTACTGCTTATTTTGGGTTTTTAAAGTCAAATATTTGTACGCTATGTAATAAATACCTATATCTTTACCTATACCTGTATCTACAGCTTTAGTAGTTTTTCATATCAAGTGTTTTTAAATTCATATAAAATGTATATCAAGTGTTCAAACTGTTTTTTATCTTGTTTCATTAAATCTACTTTCATTTTTACTAAAGTTTTATATCTTTTATTAAATTCGCACGTCTTATTAGACTCGTATCTAAAAATCAAACAGCTTGGAATTGGATTGAAATGTACATAAAACAGCAATATCTCTTTTACTGCTCTATACATTCATTTTGGAAATGAAAATTCGTAAGTAAAGTCTCAGACCTCCGAATATTTATTTAGTCAAAAGAGATCAAACAAATATTGTGGAGGACCGCTCTCGCTCAAGGCATTCAATCCAACAAAGGAATACGAGTAGCTTATAATGCAAACTCTATAGTTACGACTGGGCACTGCAGTTATGTCGATTGGATCAAAATATATATAGGTGCATGGTGAACTTTCAGTGTTATCGTTAATAATTAAATTGCGCGACGGTCCACGGTCCACTATAAAATGTTTCTCGTTTTCAGAAGAAACAAGTTAAGCGAGCAAAATATTAAGTAAACAACAGTCGAATTTAACACTTCATTTGAAAGCTTCTCGTAATAAAAAATACAAAAATTCTTTCTGCGTCAAATAATAATAATAATTGAAGAAGCTGAAGATAACTAAAACCTGTATTTTTTCGAGTATTGTATTAAAATTACGTACCGAAAAAGTTGTTACCTACGTATCTAACGAAATGATTAAATGAAATAAAAAAGGCAATTTTATTTCAGGAAAAGTACGTAGGTACCTATTAAAGTTTCAGTATTTTACAGAATCATTTCGTATTTTAACCCACCCTACTTACCCTATTTTACTAACCATTAGACTTTAGTAAAAGTAAATATTCAGTGCCTGAACTCTCTCTAAATTTATTATACATAGACTTTCTAGGTAAATACAAAGACAGAAAGTAAATACTCGTAGGTTCTAGAGTCCATAAGTGCCGTAAACTGTTCGGCTGAAAGTGATTGCCCTATAGAATAAGAAAAAAGCAACATCCGAACCTAGTTCCCACGTCTGGGTAAATCCAATGAGAATAGTGCAGTCCCAGCACGTTTTATGAAAATATTCGCTCTAAATATCGCGCGCCGAGCGATGTGTCTGCATGTTGCGCATGGAGCTAACATTATTTTCTATGTTCAGAGATTCTGAGTAATAACATATGTACAGGGTCAAATAAAAAATGCCAAATCGCTCTCGGCCTGCAGTTTACATTAAAACTAAAAACTTTTGCTCTACGAAATTTCATAGTTAATTTGTTTAGTTAAAAAAAAATAATAAAACATGTTATTTCCGTAAAGTAACATTACACTGTGAAACCAAATACATATTTTAATCAGGGAAACAGTCACCACAATCTACTGTCCCAGTTGCCAAATGCCAAACCGCTGCGCGCAGTTAGGAAATATGCTGCTTAGGAACGAATAAAGAAGACACACACAAAGGGAAATCGCGCGGTTACAAATTCAAATTTTAAAAATATCGGGTTAAAAAAGTCGTAGAAGAAAAGTTGTTAATTTTAATGTAAACAACTACAGGCCGAAAGCGATATAGTATTTTTTTATATAACCTTGTATAAACCAGGTATTAGTGAATGATGAGCGAGATCAAACCTTATTTTCCGAGGTGACTCTGAAGGACCGGTTGGCGTCGACACCGGAGGGCGGTTTGTCAGCGCGAGGGCACTGCGTGGCGCAGCACTGGCCCTGCCCCATCTGGCCTAGCGCGTGGGAACTCTGCCACAGTCCTACAGCGATTCTTGTGTACAACACCTGTGCAAAACGTTATTCTATTTTATTATCTCAATCTACTAATATTTATAAAGTTCTTGTGCCGGTTTTTGTTACCATACTAATCTCGACTAAAAAGGCTCGACCTATTGTTATGAGATTTTCCTTGTATTCTCGGTAGGTTTGAGAGTAGGTCGTAAGCTAAATATTTTTTTAATCCCTAATGGCAAAACAACGTTTGCCGGGTCAGATAGTACGAGTGTATATTTTACCTACTACCTGAATTATAAAAGACGGTGAGTGTTGTGGAACACTTGTTAGAAACAACGTTTGGAATAACACCTTAAACGAAACTCCATTATATATTTTCATGTGTGATTTCACTCATCGATCGACATCACTGTTGTCAGTTAGCTGTCGCTAACAAGTTCGTAATACCAAATCTCTATACCTAATTCCACGCGTCCTCTTACTGTTGATAAATAAGCGAAACTTTCATTCCAATTTTTCGAAGATATTTGTAGATTTTATTCGTGACGGGAATTATGTCACGTAAATAAACAATTTTCTTTCACCTAGCCCTCTGAACGATACCGTCCGAAAGGAAACTTTGTTTGAAAAAAACTGAATCCACTCAGACAATGTTCTTGCTGTGACTTCGTATGCTGTTTGTTTTCGAAAAACATTCACCCGTTTCCCCATTAGATATATTAAAAATTTTTATATAAACCTCTCACCATGAAAGAATATTCAAATTGGTTAATTTTCTTATACCTATACACAGACGTGGGCATCTGGATACTCTATTTATGTAGCTAGAGTAAACAAATACCTGTCAGCCGTATTTTTTGCGCGATGTGTGAATGTACACCTCTAAACAAAAAGGCAGTAATAGGTTTTCACTCCTACGCCGCGGCTTATCACAAGACGGCGAGACAGAGGCCGTCGCCCTCATCGAGTAATCCTCGGTGAAAGATTGTGGGGTCGCGAGCCCCCACAATCTTTCACCGAGCGAAGTTTTAACCGATCATTTCCCTACTTTGATTTCCCAAACATTGCCCCGGCAATGCATGCATGCATCTGCAGGGTAATCGGCTAAAAATGTATCAGTCATTGACATTAATACAGTTCTTGATTGATTGACACATTTTAGCCAATCGCCCTGCAGATGCAGAGTATGCAGTAACAAGTAGCTAACTTTAAGGCCAAATCAATTAGTTTGCCAGCGAAATTCAAAATGTTTGTGTTTTTTTTTAATTTGTACGCAAATCAGATATAATAGGCTTATAGAAGTGGAATTGCGGGAATGGCAGTATCATCTTTCCATGTTTATATATGTTTAAATAATAAAAAATTTGTTTAAAAGTGTCCATTCTAAGAACAGTCCGAGATCGAGTTTGAAGTGAAGTAACTCGCAAAACTCAGCCTAATTTCTTTAATTTCACACTTTTTATATAAACACGTGAAAGATACCAGTATCATTACTGGTATTTCCTCAATTTTACTGCCATAAGTTTATTATTATTCTTATTGGCTTAAAAAAATTTAATAGTTTTCCACTCTAATACGATCGATCACTTGCCCAATTTTCACCTTACCGCTTTAACTCTTTTTATGGCCCAACCGTATTATATCAATGGGCCCAACACTGGGGGTATGAGTTCCTTCTTAGAATGAGAATGGTTCAGCCACAGCCTACCAAGCTGGCGTTACATTTTATAACTTGTAACTTTTTAGGGTTTCCGCTCACTGGTTTTTTTTTTCTCTTTCACAATATTAATTCTCAAATGTCCAAGAAGCGCGTGGATTCCAACTCAATACCTACTCTGCCTGTTATACCTCATTTCGAACTTCTTCTGCTATATAAAACACTGAGGTCTAATCTAACACATATACTTAGGCTACGTTTTATCTCGAAGAAATCCATAGTTCTCCGGGATTATAAGAAATTCAAATAGGTACAGTTAGCACTCGAATTTTCTTTTCGCCTCTACTTATTTGTAATATTTCATTGTTTTCGTACCTACAATAAAGCTTACTGAAAACAAATATATTAAAAAGTTATATGTATATCTACACACGATTCGCACTTGTTTCTTTTATTTATGAAATGAATTCAATATTCCCAAAGCTTAATGTGCCTTTGTTGTAACTAAGCTGTCTTTCGTAAGAAGGGTGTCTACAGTAAAAGAAATAAAAATATTTTATGAAGTCCTAAGTAATCTTGATTGACATTTTGTGTAACAATACTTAATTGTAACAAGGATGACTCGTTATTAAGTATGTTGAATAAAGTAAAATACACATCAATTTTTGAGTGAAGATTATTGGGAACGACTGTTAGGTACTTGTTACAATCCCCTCTCGAGAAAAGTGAGTGTTACTGAAGTGCTGTGGAACTGACGCCTTGATACAGATCTTGAATTTTACTTAAAGGACTCCTAATAAGTCGCACTTTCCTTTGTTGCTTTGTGAACTTTAGAGTGTAAGTACATCTTACTTTATATTATGGAGATATCCGTGATATATAGACAATTATTAATTTACGACGACTGAACATAGCTTATTTATAGAGATCGTGCCGTCTGCGTCTGAAGTTATATTCTCGTTTCCCACGATTGGAAAATGTTCGTGTGATGAGCTTGGGAATGTTTGGATGCTTTTCAATATAATGTTTTTATGTATATTAAATATTATGTATATTATGACGTATCAGTTATCTAGTAGGTACTCATAACAAACAAGCTATCGCTTACTTTGGAGCTTGATTGCGATGTGTACCTTATCAAAAAATATATCGAAGATATAAGAAAAAAATTATTATCAAAGATATAAGGTACCTATATTATTCGAATAATATAGGTACCCATCTAGAGGACGCCCGCAACTTAGCTCTTGTGTCTTCGCGGCAATGAGTAGAACCGTAGTGTGATTGCGTAACAACCACACAAACATATTTATATTTCTATGTTTTCCATATTAATACGATAATAATCAAGGGCTGTCAACTATTGTAACAGGGATAAAGTGAAAGAAGCAATTTCGTATATCAAAGTGATGTGTGCGCGGTTTCAGTAATTGCTGTGATCAAGCTTAATTAACTTAATCAGTGAGCGTCGCATTAACGATACAACAATAAAACTATATATTATGTATATTGTAATAATATGTCACATACGAAATTGTCGATGTAGCGATTATATTACGTAGCCAAATATTTGGTCTATATAATTATTTATTATCTAATCTAATAGGTATCTTATAACATTTTCGTGTCAAAGATTTTTCTTACAAAAGTCTTACAAAACAGCTTGATTTTTTTATATATAGTATGTGTTTTAGGTAGTCTGAAAGGACGCATACTATTTTCATACCCCTAAGTGAAAAATAATTTATTTAGGTACCTGATAATAATAGTTCATATTAGTTACCTACCAAGAAAATAATAAATTATTTCTTCTTCTCGTAAGGCTTAGGGTTGATTAATGATTTACAGCTCGGCACCTATCGCCTCCTTTCTTAAAATGCACTATAAAGACATATCTGATACGAGTATGGTTGAATTTAACCCATACTCCCAAAGTTTAAAACTTCACCAGTAGCATAAGCAGCTTACCGGCTAAATCGAGAACAGTTTGTCAATGTCGCCTACTCTTGGGTTGCTGCTTGCCTGCAACTCGGCAGATGAGATTTTCAATGATTTTCTCTCTTTGGCGCTTTCTTGCCAGTTTATTATTCTTACTGTATACTTTCCATGTAGACTGTAGAGTAAGGTAACGATTTATTAGAAGCATAATGCTCATGGAAACAGGACAAATCGTGCCTTCGTTCGTTTTAGCCGTCGGAAGTCCAGTGCTGAACAAAGGCTTCCTGCAATGGTTTTCATGCAATACGGTCCTGCCCCACTTGTATCCGGCGACTACCTGCGACCCTTTTAGTCGTTAGTCTATCTGGTCGGAGTTCTACGAACACGGAGCTTTCCCGGGGTTGTCATTCCAGCACTTCAAAGGTTCATCTTCGTGAGACGTTTAGCGATAAAGCTACGTCGGGGGTTTTCGGATCTCTTAAATTTCTGATTTGATCACGTAGATATTTTCCGAGCTTGCTGTCTCCATCGACTGCTGAGAGATTCAGATTCTGAAATCTGACCCTTTACCTATATCAGGCACATGGAGAGAACTAAGTAATTATCTTATTTTGAATTAGAGACTGTTTTTGTCCAATAATTCCTTTTTATTTTCTTATGTATAGAATTCGGAAACGCAGGTCTAGTTACGTACCTCTTGACTACACATACGTAGACGTGCTGCACCAATCCAAGGATGGGACTTAAGAGTTAAACGTAACAGCTTTCCGATTTCAATCCTGTCACTATAGAGGTTTAGCCCCACACAGCGCAAGACCTTTGCATTTAATGATCTCATGTTTGAAGACTAAACCTCTTAGAAATCTCTACTAATCCTTTTAAGAGAACTGTTAACTTTACCTACAAGTTACAACACTCAAAGATAATTACGACATTAATTCTGAAGTGACGTCTATAATGGCACACTGAAGTTAATTACTTATGGTCATATAGGTCATAGTCATAGCAGTATATTGTTATTTGCAAACTTGCAAAACCACATTACTGCAAATACAAGCGGATGCCTATTTGTGAACATCGTTACTAATTACAGCTTACTACCCGCGACTGTGCGCTGGCTCAAGGCCAAAACTTCTAAGCTAAATTCTCTTTCATGTTGATCGGATTATAAGTAAAGGGATTATTACCATATAAACAACGAGCGTAAGGTTTTTATTAACGAACAAAACTTAGCCTTTATAAAGTCATTTAATAGTAATGAACTAAGTGAATGCCTTATTACTTACTTACTATTTCAATAAATATTTTGCACACTCAATATTTACCTTCCAAACCTGGCGGTAGAGTTTGACTTTTCGTAAGAGCCTATTGAAATTTTCATATTTAAACCTATGTGAAAAATAAAGATTTTAATTTTTTTCACCTTAATTTTCAATAGATAAAATCTGTTTCGCTCGAAGGAGAGAAATAAATAATCTAACAAATCAACATAAAACAAAGAATAATTGCGCAAAGACGGCCTTATCGCTTGCATCGATGTCCTGCAGGCAACCCGGCAGATAACAGAATGCTATAATGGACCCGCCAGCCAGACTATTCATTATTATCCACCCGTGGTCTCCGCCCTATCTTAAGGATAGATTTAAGTTCATTAGTTCACTTGAACGTGAGCGCACTCTGCGCTCCTGTTGGGACTGCAAGTTAATTGTCCCCAAGTGCAATACAAGATCATACTCAGATTCTTTTACCATGAAGGCGGCAACTCTGTGGAATGCTCTCCCGGTTGAAATCAGACGTGCCAAATCACTAGCGGTTTTCAAAAAACGCGTCAAAATGCACTATCTATCGCTTTGAAACATTGAAAGATTTAGTAATGAAATAATATGTATATTGTATGTATTAATATTGTTTATGTATGTATATCTATACTTATAATAAAACTGTAAAGGGTCGAATTCTGTACATTTAAGATATTTTGAAAATTTTTGTTGGAGGACACTATTTAGTCGATACTGAAGCCAAAACTGTAATTTGTTTCATTTTTGTCTGTCTGTCTGTCTGTCTGTCTGTCTGTCTGTCTGTCTGTCTGTTTCACGACCGCGCATCACGGCTAATCCGCTGGATGGATTTAAATGAAACTTGACATGATTATAGTTCATACTCCGAGGTAGGACATAGGATACTTTTTGTCCCAGAATTCATCATGGTTTCCCTGGAAGACGGCATCAAAGTCAAAATGTGTATTTAGTTATAATTCATTAACTCGTTGTCCGATTTCATTCATTCTTTTTTAGTTAGAAAGGAGGTTCTTTAAAGATTATTCCGTATAAATTTTATCATCATCACTTTTGTAGTTCAGAAATTATAGACATCGATGCGTTCAAGTAGGTGACTTGAAACTCGGAATGGTCAAGCACCTAGGGCTAGGACGTAAGGGCTCAAGTCAGACTGAAGTACCCTTACAGCCGTAAATAAATATGCTTAGCAGAAGATTTTGTATGGTTTAAGATTTTTCACTTTTAGTGTGAACAAAAATCATGAATTTATCACCACGTTATACAGTATCGCGCCATCTCTACAAATTATGTGGAACTTGAATGTAAAACTTGGAGAGAGGTACTACCGAATTTTTGTTAATAATAATTAATTGTCATGTAATGTACTGTTCCTTGACTTTATATTAAGATGGCACTGTTGAGAGAAACAGATTAAAGTTTTCACTTTTGTGGACATTCCTAGAGTGCCACGTTTTTTTTATCAAAAACAACATGGAAAAATCAAAAACAACAAAAGCAACATAATGGTTATTATATAATTATATAATATAACAACAAAAGTAAAATAATGGTTCACAAATATTTTTAACTCTCAGGTCTTAACTGGTCCTAACCGATTGACCGTCATAGGTCTTTTTATACGTAAATAAATATATAGCCATTGCCCATTCTGATATTTGGGATTGTATTGAGATGAAGCAAAGATTTTTAACAGACTCTTATGTTGGGCTGGGGAATATTGTTAGCAGAGTATTTTATCCCAGTGGTACCTACCCGGCCGAACTCTGAAAGAAGATTTCTACCACCAGTACAACTTTTCACATGATTTAATAATTTTTGACATATTTCGTGGTTTCAGAATAAAAATCACAATGAAAAGGACGATTTTAACTGTCGATATTTCGATACATTGGTACAAGTCGTGGTCACGTAGTGACCACGACCTGTGCCATTGGGTCGAAATATCGACAGTTAAAATCGTCCTTTTGATCTTTCAACTACGTATTAATGAAACTTTATATTTTTTTATTAAAAAAAGGAGTTTTCAAAATCACCACAAGATAACCCGTGCGAAGTAAGAACAGATTTCTGTACAACATCACACCAGAATCCCGCGAAAATCAAGGAATTCTACGGTATATGTAAAAAAATCGTAATTCACGCGGGCGGAGCCGCGGGCAACAGCTAGTATATATATATATATATAGTGTTATTATTATAGTGTGTATGTATTAGTTTGTAAGTCTATGTATTTAATTTTTTTTATTTTTATTGCGATTCCCCGTCGTTTTTCAGATCAAAGGTCCGTAATTGTGGGTTACCTGGTAGAGATCACTTTAGTGATAAGGTCGCCCTTTGTGTTTCTCTGTTTTCCTTTCGTTGTAATTTTATGTACTCATTTTAAGCAATAAAGATATTTAAATAAAAAAATAAAATAAATATTATTAAATTAGGTTTAGGCCGTAGCTTTGCCTTGAGGATTTCGGTTTTTAACAAATCCTACGGGATTGTACCATATCCCATTCTAGTTCCTGTTACCATTCCCCTTACTTCACTCTTTCTCTATCTACTTGAAAGGAAGTTCCTTATATTTTTTTTTTGTTTTAAACTTCAAAATCTTGCAAGAATCCTAGATTTTGCAAACAAGAATTATGTCTTTCCAGGATATAAGCCGTTACTTGTTAACAGTCCGAGACAAATCGGTTCAGTAGTCATGAAATCAGTTGACAATATTTGCATACAAACTTACAAACTGTCACATTCATAATATCCTATAGCCTATAGCTTTAGCCTAGGCCTATCCAGTTTAGACTGTTAACATTTCCAGCCAAATCGGTTCAGTAGTTATGGCGTGATGAATCTAAACACCCAAACAATGTGTGCATACAAACTTTCACATTAATATAACAATATCGAACAGGACAAATGTGATCAAAATTGCATTTTTGATATCGATTTCGGCACCAAGTACATACAATCATCTCCTGACATCATATTCAAAGTTATGTTGCAATTTGCAAAATAGATTTCATGGGTCAGTGAAATGTAAGAAATGTGTAATATCAACCCTCTGTGACTTCAAGCAATGTGACTGGGCGGGCACCGAGAGACGTGAGTGTTTTATTCAAGGAGGATTTAAAATATTCGTGACTTTATTCATTTTCTATTAATAGGATATCTAGGGAAACCGAGTTAAGAAACTAGTTTGAGCCAGTTTTTTCTTTTTATATTGTAGTTTGATTAATAACAAGTATTCTATTTATGCATAACTGATATTAAAATTACTATGCCAACTGAATGGTAGCTGAATACATTGAGTAACTATGTACTAACGTACTAGAGGGGCTCTCTGCGTTTATGACTGTGTCATAGGTAGCAGACGCGCGGCGGGCACAATAAGAGTGACGAGAGGTTGCCGTCGTTGGTGTTGCTGAGAGAGTCTCAGCAAATAAAGGAGCAAAATTTTTATTTGAAGTGTCCTCTCTTGTTACTCAATGGCTGAATATGACTGAATGGTGGTGGTAGAAAAAGACAAATAATCTTCGGGGACGTTTAAACATTGTCGTACATAGATACCTACTATAAAAAGAATAGTACCGTGTATTGAATCGAGACAGCTATTTGCATATAAATAGAAGTGAAGATTTTTACTTTTCATGTACCCAGGCCTATCTATAGCTTATTATTATAAAAGTCAAACCTCTAACTCCAAGGTCGGAAAGCGGTTGCACAGAGAAAAAATTACAAGAAACTCGGCACTCGCTGTTTTCAAAAGAGCTTAATTATTTTCGTTCAAAAAGTAGGCCGCACTTAATTTGTATTATTTTATTCGATTATGTTTCCCAAATCTGTTTAAGCGAAAAAGGAAAAATTGTTCTTTTGAACAATGTAGCGCGGGCCGGCGCGTGGCGGCCTGCGGACAGATTGTGCTAATTAAAAAGCTTGCTAGTGATGACCCAGTGAATCAAACATCTATACTAACCTAAACTCCAAACACCACATATACTCGTACCTACTTATTTTAAAGTTGACTGGGACGTCAAAGTTTCCTAAAGGGCCATCTTTAAAGTTAGGGGCGGGTTAGCGGAAAATTAAAAACTAAAATCACATACTTGATTATTAAAATTATCTTTATTTAGTTAGATAGCTAACGCAGATTTTTGTGTTTAGAGGTAATGAAGTAAGTACATAATTTTGAGCTAGATCAACCAGACACCTAAGTTCTCTTGTTTATGATAAGACCATTGATGTGATGTCAGGTGTCAACGGATAGATGGATAGATTCTGAAGGGCGGGCAGGCGGGCCGTATTGATATAGCCCGGGGCCCGGACGTGACACGCGGGCCGTATCTTTGACATGCCTTATTGGTTATTGCAGCCACTGAAGCAGTGATAGCTCAGTGGTTCTGACCTCTGCCTCTCATATGGAGGTCGCGGGTTCGAATCCTGGACACGCACTTCTGACTTTTCCGAGTTATGTGCGTTTTTAGGAAACTACTTAAATATCAGTTGCTTAACGGTGAAGGTTTCAAAACATCGTGAGGAAACCTGCATGCCTGAGAGTTCACAAAAATGTCCTCGAAGGTGTGTGAAGCCCGCCAACCCGCGCTTGGCCAGCATGGTGGGCTATGGCCAAACCCCTCTTAGTCTGAGGGGAGACCCGTGCCCAGCAGTGGGACATAAAAAGGGGTTGAGATGATTGCGGCCACAACGCCGCAGCAGAGCATCGGATCAATGTGATAGACTGGCAACCTACAGGCTACCTACTGGCTATTTTTATCCCAAAAAAAACAATAATTCCCTTGGAATTTATGAAATACCGAAAATTACGTAATTATTTTTGAAAAGAGCAAGTACCGAGTTTCTTGCCAGTTCTTCTCGGTGCAAACCTGCTAACCGAACCTGGCGGTAGAGTCTTGACATTTCATGAGAGCTTATATCTAAGCCTATGTGAAATAAAGAATTTTATTTCATTTCATTTCATTTCTCATACGGTTTAAAAGCTTTATTTTCTCAAAAGAATTACAGTAATTCACTTAAATGAGAAAGCTTAACTAACAAAGTAATTGTTACACTGAGCATGCACCATTTACTACTTACATATTTATAAACAAAAAAATACTATCATATGAACTATTTAGCTATAATTACACATTCAATTCATTTCATTTCATTTCATTTCATTTACGTGAGAGGAGCCGTGGGCAACAGCTATAATGGAGCATAAAAAGAGGCTTAGGCAGCTTACCGTCATAACACAGAGCGGAGTCACGTAGAGCAGCCCGAAGTTCACCATGTCGAAAATTTCCGAGTTGTACTTCATTCGGTGCTGGATGCAGATCGTCTCCACGTGACCGTCGCCGAACTCGTTAGTGATTGTTTCCACCCATATGAACTTTGGAGCGCTGTATGCAGCGCTTGTTATCCACACACCGAGTATCACCAACTGCAAAGGAATGATATTGATAAAAATCTCTCATCAAACTACTCTTGAAGTATAACTATTGTCCTTTCCAATAAAAAAAGAATAGACGAAATTGGTTGGCGTGATATTCGTCCATTTTTCGCGCACATGCTAAAAATTCTTATGTGGTTTTTTCATGGATGCCAATGTCAGAACTGGTCCAAATTAATGGGGACCACGCGGAAAGAATAAAAAAAGAATCATCAAAATCGGTTCTCCCAGTCGAAATTTCTGAGGTAACAAACATAGAAAATATAGTCTAATTGAGAACCTCTTTTTTTATGAAGTCGATTGAAGAATATAGTTCAGCCCCTTTCTCTAACTCATTTTACATAATTATACCTTAAAAAAACGAATCGGCAAACAATGAACAAATTACACGTGGTATGAAGCCGAACAATAACCCCATTGTAGAGTTCTAAAAACAATTTCACTATAAAGCTGTGTTCACTATTTACAACATCTGCTTTTCATAATGGAAAGTTTATAAGTTGAATTTTCAATAAAGTTATGAGACATTCCATTTCGAGAGGGCGCGCCTTTTGGTGCCAATTTAATAAATTAATATATTTATGCCGTCAAGTGTTTCTGACGAAGTACAATTTTTAAGCTCTAACTTTGCCAAACGCTCAAACTTTGTGAACGCAGTATAGTTATACTATATTATTTTTTATTTTACTTTAATATTTATTGGTATTTTTTTTTCATGGAGTATACCTAAAATTAAAATATCAATAAGCCTTTAATTTACTGAAAATACCGTTTACAAGTTACATGTAATGATCTAACTTATTGCTATAAAAATACAGTTAGGTATTATTGATTTGATTGAGTATAATAGGAACACCTTCCTTAGTTCCTAGGTATATAATTTTCTTTCAAATATTATCAACCCTAGTTGCTATATAAATACGTTATTTGGGTGCGACAGGGTGCATTGCGCGCGAATATCTCAAAAATCGCCCACGTACGAAGTGGACTCGAGCACAAAAGATTCCGTAAGATTCCGATTCCAATCTATAAAAACGCCAAAAATCACGTTTGTTGTACGGGAGCCCCACTGAACACGTATCCAAAAATACACCAAAAACTAATCAGTGCAGGCAGAGTAAGTAACTAAATAGTGGCTCACTGGCTACATGGTACGTCAGAGGGTTGCGGTTGATCTGTAGTAGGTACCTACAGACTCACATACGCTTGATTGCCTAATTAGTCAGTCTCTTTAGCTAAAATGATTGTAAAAAGACAACGTAGTAAAAAAAATCCTGAAAAAAATATTCGTATGTCAGGGCGATATGGATCCATAGTTCACAGTTTATTCCGGACTAACTAATGTTAAAAAGTTTTTTTTTAAATAAAGAAATAAAGAGTTGTCGAAGGTAATATAAAGGCTCCAAACTTTGAGCGCCTCTTTATCGTAAAATGTGAAATGTACCTACTCGTTAACTGCATTCAAATGTAAAGAAAAAAATAATTTTACCCGGTCAATTAAAAAAACCGGATTCATGAACTACTACTATCCATGCAGTCCGGACAAAGGACGCTAGCGAATTCTGCCCGCTGATTGGGTTCCTGATTTGCGTCAGCTAATCGCGGCGCAGAATTCGCTAGCGTTTACGATAACGATGAATACGTTTTTCTAACGCAATTAGCGGCCAGTGCAAATTGTACTTGTCCGGATCCGGATACGTAACTGCCCTTAATCAAAAGCGATAATATTGGGATTAGCTCATAAGAACGTCTTGGAATTTGTGACTATTGGGTAAAATAGCAGATTCACTACATGAATTTCATAGTGCCGTTAGTTTGTAGTTAGTGTAAGGTACGCTGTGGTAGAACTTTTTTTTATCGTTCTTGTAGCTCTATCTGCAAAACTTGAAAGTCGAGAAAAGGCTCCAAACTTTGAGCGCCTCTTTATCGTAAAATGTGAAATGTACCTACTCGTTAACTGCATTCAAATGTAAAGAAAAAAATAATTTTACCCGGTCAATTAAAAAAACCGGATTCATGAACTACTACTATCCATGCAGTCCGGACAAAGGACGCTAGCGAATTCTGCCCGCTGATTGGGTTCCTGATTTGCGTCAGCTAATCGCAGCGCAAAATTTGCTAGCGTTTACGATAACGATGAATACGTTTTTCTAACGCAATTAGCGGCCAGTGCAAATTGTACTTGTCCGGATCCGGATACGTAACTGCCCTTAATCAAAAGCGATAATATTGTGATCAGACGGCTCTTTGCCTTTGCTTGTAACTTTGCCAAAAAGATGTTGATTTGTTTGGCAACACTCGTAAATCGTAATTAACAACTGCAACATTTTCTTGGGCTTGAACACGCGCTAAAGTAATAAATATCAAGCGATTTTTAATGAAAATTAATTTCTTCTGTAGTGCCTGGTTAAATTTTATTTATGGCTTGAATAAGTGTAATATGTATTCACGACTTATGAATAGGTGTATTTCACGACTTAGGAAGTTTGATCAAAGTTCAAACTAGTTATAGGTACAGAAAATACGAGAAAATAGACTACAAGAAATTCCTAGCAACTGGTAAATTTCTATAAATATTTCATTTCCAAAAATCTAAATTCGTACTTAAATATGAGGTAGGTACATTTTTATGCCTACATAAAAATAAAAATGTAAATTACAAACCTACTTTCTATGCATTGCGGACGACGGAATATTCTAACTTTATCTACCAGCTAACTTCTATAATGTATTATAATAATCTTTATCTACGCTCATTGCTTAAAGTTCGAATTATGAAATCAAAATGTGTCACATATTGACCTAACTTATGCACAGACTTCTATAATTATTAAAAAGTTATTCATTATAACATAGCTGTACTATGGAAATATCTCTAGATTGTTGAATAATTTCTATTACGATACGCGGCTCTGGGTTCTTGTATTTTTGTGTGTCGTCATCACAGACCAGGGAATAACTTTCTTTTCTCTGTGGTCGTCATAGCCAAAAGAGTCTAGAGCCAATCCTCAATTTTGTTTTTTTTTTTTTATATAAGGAGTCCACAGACAACATTTAGTTGGTAGTCATGATCGACCATAGACAAGAATTAATTCACGGAAACAATAATTTTTCCCTGCCTTATATGACTGATTAAAAAGTGTGTTCATACAGAATATTAAAAAGAATTATGTATAATTTTTGATTATTTAATTATCCACTAAAAATATAGTTTATCTGACTTGTATAAATATTTTTCTACTCTTTTTTGTTTCATGACTATTTTAACAGACTATACGCAGTTTGCAACTGAATTTTGGCGCCATACCTAACTTTTAACATTTCAATGTGTTATTTTTGTTACTTAGTCAAAACTTAGCGCGGAAAAATGTCTAGCAGTGAAACGTACTAAAGAAAATTTAACTCCACCTGACATTTTAGTAATTGCAACAAAAATGACCCACAATCTTTTACCAACAAAGTGAAGGATTTACGACAAACGTTAGCAAGATTTTATGGTTTGGATTTATGATAATTTGAGCGTAGATAAAGTAGTGTATGAAACTCTACATAATTAGGTATTAAAACACTCGTGTGATACTATTAAAAAACTCGCCTGCGGCTCGTTTTTTAAACTCACACTCATGTTTTAATACCCCCCATTATGCATCCGTTTCATAAACTACTATTGCAAAATGTGTGTTGTTATTAAGTTTTGGCTGTTCCAGACGTATTTCAAGAGAGTTTCATCAAAAGACTGTTCGTACAAATATCAGTCTTTCTGTTGCGAACTAAATTGCGTTTGTTTTTACAGGCTTTATATATGTTTCGAAATACGTTTGTTAGTATGTTCGCAGTTGGGGTCGTTACTTTCCAGCCAAAGAACTACAATCCAAGGAAACTTTTGTTACTATTGTGGTCGAGTTCAGTTTTTACGATAAAATGAATCGTAAAGCTTTCTTTTAATATGAACCAAAGCCTGCGTTTTCTACGATACACAGTAAATTACGAGCAAAGCAGTGACAGGGCAGGCATGGGGTAGGATATCACACTGCCGGCAGGACACTACTGTCAGCGTCCTGCCGAGCAGGACAGGTCACAGGAGCAGGGAGGTTGTAAACCTTCCCGGCTCGGCAGAACAGTCCTGTGCGACGTCTTCCATTTAAGGTGGATGGTTATCAGCAAAAATCAAATTTTATTTCGGTTTTCGCAAACAGAGGACTAATACATCGTAGAGTTATGACAATGAGTTTTGCAAGCATAACGTTTATGCAGGTATAATTTTTTTTTTTTCATAAAAACTTTGGTTAACAATACTCATTTACTCCATATTGGTTCTCGATAGCTTCATAGAAACTGCAGAAAATAATCTTTCAGGAACCAATATGGGGTGAATGGGAGAGAATGAACAAAGGTTTTACGAAAAACATGTACCTACTAGTAGGTAGATGTATATAAACGTTATGCTTGCAAATTCAATGTCATAAGTCTACGATGTAAATTAACTTACTACTTACTTATTTGCGGAAAACTAAATAAAATTTGAAATGAACGGGCTGCTAGGACCGAAACCGCATAAACAAATTACATTAGGTATTACAACTTAACAAATCCTGTCCTGTGGCCATCCTGCCATTGCCCTGCTCGCAGTTTGCTTAAATCTTTAAGACCTTGAGGTGTTAGTACGAGTACATGCGTGGTATATGTTCGTTCTTCTCATACTCGTATCTCCGGATAAATTCTAGTACAAAATTATCTTCACAATAATGAAAATAGAAAGAGCTACTCACCCTCAGCCTCGTCGAAGTCAGAATCTGCTTGCAGGTGATGGGGTGTATGATGGCAAAGTATCTTTCAGTGCATATCACCACCAGAATGAAAATCGATGCTGTGTAACTTAGCGAATGCACAAATTGGTACATCTTGCAGAGGAAGTCGCCAAACACCCAGCTGAAATTACATAAATATCAAAATAATTGGTCTAGTGCGAGTCGGGCTCGCGCATGGAGGGTTCCGTTCTATCAAGACCATTTCTCAATATTATTAAACATCCTCTGCCCATGACTAAATTCAAAAACGAGAAAAAAAAATACGTTTGTCGTATGGGCAAACAAATAATATGTCCCTTACATTACACATTCGTTTTTTTTTTAAATTATCTATTTATTTTTAAATTGATTCATATACAACTAAATATTCTGTAAAATATTTCAAGTGTCTACCTGTTACGTAATCAACATCGAGAAAAAACAACCAAAAAAATTGATATAGTGTTTTTTTTGCTTAACATCGAGAAAAAATAACCAAAAAATCGATCAAGCGTTTGTTGTTTAGGAGCCCCGTTAAATATGTATTTTATTCTGTTTTTTTGGTATTTGTTGTTAAAGCGGCAACAGAAATACATCATCTGTGAAAATTTCACTTGGATGACAGACGGACGTCAAAGTCTTAATAATAGAGTCCCGTTTTACCTTTTAGGTACGGAGCCCTAAAAACATCTATGAAAGCGCTGCTTTTAAATGCACTCTAAATTCATATAAATGTTAAACTAATGAATTTTATGTGCAGTAATAGTTTATAAATCAATGGCATTAACCGTACAATGTACCTATACATTTTTGCGCTCGAATGAAAAACTAAAATATTGTTAAAGTTTCTTCTTTGGGTGAAACTTTTAAAACATAGCTGCCAAGTAGGTATAACATTATAGCCGAGGCGAGTAAATATACAAACTTCAAATCAAATAAAGCTGTTATATCGTAAGTACCTTTAACTGTAACATACAAGTGTGTAGTAAAATGAGAGAGAAATGTTAGGAACATAAGTAGTTATTTTCTCCAATGTGAAATGGTATCTAGTTTTTTAAAAATGTACACAAACTATTACCTATTTCGAAATATGTTTGGGAGAAGACCTTAGAGCTTTGAAGACTGGAATATAGAATAGAAAATCAACTATAAATCACTTAACCACCTTTAAGTAATAGAATTGTGGAGGCATATAAATAAAAAGCTAAAAAATCCCGCACCCTTTTTTGGAGATTCTCAAATAGAATGTCTTTTCAGAAGTTTTAATATGAAAGTAATACACTTTTATCGTTTGTGTAGTATGAAGATGAGAGCTTTCTACTTGAGATGAAAACATTTTCTTTGAGTATACTTTCTTTGCGATAGTTTTGCCAATTTCTTTCTCAGATCGGTTATTTATATTCAGGACAACCCTCTTGTATCGATAACTAAGTATATAATATATATTGACTTTTTATACTTACTCATAGTAATATTATAAAAGGACATTTATTATTTGATGATCCTTTAAGAACTAATTGATGTAGGTAAATGAGCATTTCTATTTAAAATAAAAGATTTATATTATATATGATCAATTTTATATTTTATCTTATAGATGACCAATTAGACTTTGTTGACTATTTTTGAAAGTTTAAAAAGATCATTAAAACCATTGATTAAACACATTAAGGAGCAGCACTTAGTGACGTCACTCATGTATCTTTAGGCTCCGCCCTGAAGCCGGATTTTTAATTTGTCAAAACTATAAAATGGCGCTAATGTAAGCGACCGACAGTGATAGGTGTTGTCAGCGGTACCGAAATGTATAACGCGCGACGCCATATTTAGGAAATTTTTGGCTTCATCATACGTCACATCTTTGTCGTCCTCTTAGCGTAGCGTATTTCGTCATTGATTAAAACACATACCGATAAAATACGATGCACCAACCAAGCAATGAAAACAAAACACAGCAAAAGGAACTGTAATTGGAACGTATTCTGTACACCAGCGTAGAGTAGGTATTGCCCACATTGCCTATCACGACAGCCGATTGCAGTTAGAGATAAGCACGGGTTCCGGATGGAATGGCCACCTCACGCCGTTCTTTAGGAAAAACTAAAATAAGCTAAACGAGTGGTCTGCCGCAGACTAAGACTTCGCAACCTACTCGCGACGAAAAAGGCAGCCCCCCGCCCCCCAAATCACCTATTAATTACAACTTTGTATTGTGCATAAAAGTGATTTGGAATATTATTCAAAATCAAGTTCAAAAGTTTATGACATTACTTAGCTGTAAAGCTGAATTTACTTCAATAGACGCCTCTATTTCTCTTTTACCCATCTTTTGTTAAGTTATCGTCAGTGTTGGTCATTGTGCATAATATTACAAAGTTTGAAGTAATTCCCTTCATAAATTCTTCAATGTTCTAGACAGAAGACTAGTTCTTAACTTAGCACCTCTCGTATTTATACATGACGGTTTTGTTTATTATGCCAGGATAAAATAATGCTTGGTTTATCCTAAAATTAACAAAACAAGTACCTAAATAATTAAAAAATTAAAAACACGACTGTCCTGCGGTAAAACAATTTTTTTCAAAAAACTATAGCCTATGTTACTCGGAATGATGTAAGGATTCTAACGATACCCCACATTATGTCCAGATCATTTCAGTAGTTCAGAAGTTATGGTGGAATAAAGAAACTCACATACATACATACTCTAAAAAATTGGTCAAGTGCGAGTCGGGTTCGCGCACTGAGGGTTCCGTACCATCAAGAGTATATTCCCTTTCTCTATAGTATTAAAGTAAACTAAACGCCCATGCCCACTAAATCAAAAACGAGCATAAAAATCACGTTTATTGTATGGGAGCCCCCCTTAATTTTTTATTTTATTTTACTTATTATATTTTATTTCTACAGTAAGTATGTATATAACTAAATATTCTGTGAAAATTTTCGAGCAAAAACAAGCAAAAAAATCACGTTTGTTGTATGGGAGTTGTTATAGCGGCAACAAAAATGCATCATCTGTGAAAATTTCAAGTCTGTAGGTATCACGGTTCAAGAGGCCTGGTGACAGACGGACGGACGGACAGCGAAGTCTTGCTAATACCGTACGGAACCCAAAAAAAATACACTTTTTTGGGCAGTCATGCAAAAAGTGCAGTAAATCAGTTAGTTTTAATAATATGTTAATTAAATTTATGCAGCCTTATTACTCGTTCTAGGTTACACGAAACTAAATGTGGAAATGTGCCAAATTAGTCATCTCATGCAAATGATATATGTTTACTGTGCACTTTACTGTCACTATCGCGTTCATAATAATGAATAATTAAAGCTTCTGTTTTGTTCCACACTTTGTACCAAATTACATACTCACGCGGCGAAATCCCGCTAAGCTCATAAAATTACACAAAACGTACTGTGAACTTACACTTCATGATTATTTTTTCATAAAATTGTAATTAAATTTTAATTTTGCTACGACTTTATCATTAAGTACGTAGATAAGTTTAATCGTAAAAACAAACTTGAGTAAAACCAGATATGTTAATTGCAAAATTAATAATATTACTGCAACTATAAAAATACCTAGTTAACGTAGGACGGATGAATTTGTTTTGCTATGATCCGCCACTTGAAAAGATTCTGTATGGTACAATATGCAGGAACACTGCCCACATGAAACACCACACACAACTTTCCAACACTCTCTTCGACGCACGTTTCGTCCCGACACTGGGAGATCTTCTGAGGATGTCCCGGTTTATATTTACAAGTAGCGGATACTAGCAAAACAAATTAATCTGTCCTGCTAATTATGGTTTTCCGCAAAATAACGCCTGCTTCCATTCAATACCTAGTTAACGTTTGATACGTTGAGCTCTTTCATAAAATTAGAAATTTTCATGTTTCATTTTCATTTTCATTTCATGGGTAATTATATTATTCAGTACTTTAATATAATAAAATGTTTATTTAGTGTTATCATTGTGAGCTATTTACGACGCTCTGTGCAAAAAGTATAATATTATGATCTCAAATAGCTGCTTGAGTGCCTGCATACTGAAAATTTTTATGCGTACCTAATTTTCCGAAGGCAAAAAACCAACAAATTCAGCACAAAGCTCTTGAAAGCGTGAAGCGTAATTGTTTTGTCAAGCTCGGCTGTTTATTGAGTATCGTTTAAACGTTCTACAATACTTTTGTCGCGTGTTGGAATTCTCCTAAAGAATCGTTTCTATTGGTTCGATGCCAGGTTCGATGATTAGATATAGACAGTGTGGAAAACATTGTTATAGACTGTAACAGATGTACTGTATTTCGGTTTAAATACATTTACCTATTTTTTAATTAAAAAAAAAACAATAATTTTACAACTTACAACAGACGTTTGGAAAAAAAAAAAAAAGATTCCGACGAATTGAGAACCTCCTCCTTTTTTATGAAGTCGGTTAATAATTTATATCCGGCTTTATTTGTATCCCTGGCAAAACACAATGTAATTCTGCATTAAAAAATAGTAAGTACTAAAAGAATAATTTAGGTAAGCTTCCCGAAAAAAGAAAGGTTCGTGAAACAATGATAAAAGTGAAACATCGAACATGAACATAATATACGTTAATTAACAAAAAAACCGACCTCAACTCTCATCAAGCTATTGTTGAATACCTACATCCTTTCTAATTAAAAATTTAAGACGTAAATGGTCTATCAATACCATTATCAGAACTGCACTAAATTGAAATACGGGAAGCGTCAGCTTCTTATAAAAAAAGAATCATTAGAATCGATTCACCTAGTCAAAAGTTATGAGGTAACAAACATAAAAAAACATACAGTTGAATTGAGAACCACCTCCTGTTTTGAAGTCGGTTGAAAACAAATCAAGCCACAGTAGAATTGACATCTACTCTAGACAGGGTGTCATTAGTACCAACAGTATAAGGCAGCGCGGTAGTTCGGTCAGCGGCGGCAGTGGAATTTTGACAGTTGGCGCTACTGTTTGCTGCTATGAAAAAGGTTTACGTAAATCGTTCGCATGCCCATAATATCTTGATGTTAGTAAATCAGTGCACAGTAGGCATTCTTCAAAGATCTTGTGTTGTAATGTAACTCGTTCATTCATTATTCTTTATCACGAACGAATGGTGATACTAAAAGCTCGCTCAGCGATCGGATGAAAAAGAAGCTTAACGGGATCGATTTTCAACTCGTTTTACTTTGGGTTTAATATTTCATTTTTGTTAAACTCTGTGAGCATCGCATTTTAATTTAACTTTGCATAAGTAGCTACTGCTGCTTCTTACTGTAAAGCAGTGTTTTACGAAGGCATAATATTATAATGTCTTAACTAGGAAATGTAATTTTACTTTATAGTTTTCAAGATAAGTGGGATAATCTTAGGTATATTTTAACTAGTACGTGGAAACAGGTATTTTGTTGAAGTTATATAAAAATCAATTTGTAACTCTTGACTTTCAATTAATGTGCCTTTGCTGTATATTTTCTGTACCTAGCAACATTGAATAAAAATATTTAATTGTTTTTTTTGGATTTCACTTACCTCGGTATAAGATATATGGTCAAGTTTTGAAAAACGCAAAACACCCCGACACATAAATCAGCCACCGCTAAGTTCGCGAGGAAAAAGTTGGTGATGGAGCGCAGCCGCCGAGACAGCGTCACTACCAGGATGACGAGAAGATTCCCTGCAAATGAGACGAATTTTCATAATGGAATAAAGAAAGATATAAAATGGAAAATACAGGCGATAAAAATATTTAGCCCTTGAATATTCGTGGTCCAAGTATTATATAGTATGCGAGCCACCCTTAAATATTTTTTATTTAAATTTAACTATTTATATTTCAAGTGAATATTTTAAGCGTTTACCTGTTGCTGTAATCATTATCGAGCAAAAAAAGCAAAAAAATACGCGTTTATGGTATGGGAGCCCCTTTAAATATTTATTTTATTATATTTTTTAGTACTTATAATATTTGTTGATATAGCCATTAAGAGTAAGCTCTCTAGAAATAATTAGGTTACAGAGCGCGTTCAAATATTATTATAGGTAAGATAGTTATTTAATTGCTCGTAAATAGTTTCCAGCAAACAACTTCGCATTAAATTTTGCAGTCGTATGCAGTAAAACCAATCCCAAACCTAAGCGCTTAGGTATCGCCGCGCCGCTTTCGTGCAGTCCGTAGGGAGACGAGAGGAGAGCCCGTAGTGTCCATATTATAATCTCAGACTACATGAAAAGTCTGTGATTATAATATAGTAACTCCGCCCGCAGGGTTAACACTAGATAATATAGGTTTAAAAACGTTTATACTTAAAAGAAATACAAAAATTTCACTGAATGAGCAATTATTATCAGTGGAAACATAAGGTATTAATTTTATAAATTGTGTGAACAGAACATATTATTAAAACAAAGTGATAAAAACCAATTAGTGATAAGGGTACCTACCTTACGTTTTTAAATATTACCAATGAAGTTATAATCCCTGAAATCTATAGGTAGGTACTTTTACAAAATGTAACAGAGTTCATACAAAGTTTTTCCTATCCTATATTGTATTGTATATTTGATTGGTCTTTTGTAGAGTGGCTTATTATTATAGGACCAGTAGAGCGAAATAAAGCAACATGTTATTATTATACAATGATAAAAGAACGATTAATTTTCTGTTCTATAATAAATATATTATGTGTAGCTAAAATTTTACCGCAAATGGGCAACCCTCATTCAAGAGAGACCAGATTTGGGTGCTATTAACTACAATTCGACAATTAAGCTGAAATTTATGCAAAAAGGAGATTTCATTCGTTATTCTAAGGGCTACTATATGTATGCGGGGACTCTTTCTCGTATATTATCCCCTTTTAGAAGGCAAATCAGCTGAAACAGTATTTATTTATTTATTTTGCACAATGAGTATTAAAACATAAAACACACATACATAGAGAGCACATGTACAAGGACATCTTATCTTAATATTATTCGTTCGTGAAGACGATTATGCTGAGTAAAACCATATCACTTTGTGACTAATTTGTTCGTTTCGTATTTATCTTATGACCTCTCATCCCAAACCTTTTTGTTATTAACTTATCATAGGTAATAATGATGAACACGTAATAACCCCATTTGTGAACGTTCATTGGTATGCAATGGAAATTCCGAGTCGTTACAAAACTATATAACAAAGTGATTTTATTTTGTTGTGGTTCGTTGCAGATTCAGTTCATTGTATGGGCGTAGCGCGTAGCAGGGCTTAGGCGCGTAGTAGGGCGTCGCATATTATTATACCTTTAATAGTATCTAGACTTCTAAGAGCCAAGTAGAGCAAATTTCAAGTCGATAGCTTCGATAGTTACTGAAATAATCGAGTGTGACAGACGGACGGGCGGATGGACGGACGGACGGACGGAGAAAGGACTCACTATAAGGGTTCCATTTTTAACATTTCGGTATGGAACAATAAAAATAAAATTAACGATTGGGCTAGCACTCATGTCGATGACAATTCGATGGGAATGATGACGTTCATTATTTCGCTAACGATATTTGCATTGCAATTTGCAGTGCATGACACTGTAACCGCGTTTATATCGTGTATCGGAATTTGGAACCTGTGGGCTAATATCGTTTATTAATTCGTATACCTACCTCGTAATATGTTAATAATATTTGTGTAGGGTAAAATTAATAAATGTTTGGCCTTGAGTGATTACTAATAAATCGATGTTGCGTGATTTCATCACATGTTGCTGTTGTTGCATAATTAATAATTAAGTTGCACATAATAACATACAAGCCAACTATAAAACAATTTTTACAGAATATTTAGTTATGTACTCTTACTGTAGAAATAAATAGTTAAATTAAAAAAAATTAAGGGGGCTCCCAAACAACAAACGTAATTTTTCACTTGTTTTTGCTCGATATTGATAACGGTAACAGGTAGACACTTCAAATTTTCACAGAATATTTCGTTATAGACTAACTATAGAAATAAATAGTTAAATTAAAATAAAATAAAAAACTAAGGGGGCTCCCATACAATAACCGTGATTTTTAGCCCGTTTTTAGGGTTCCATACCAATTTGGTAAAAATGGAACCCTTATGGTGAGACTTTCTCCGTCCGTCCGTCCGTCTGTCACACTCGATTATTTCAGTAACTATCAAAGCTATCGACTTGAAATTTGGAATAGTTATAGGTAATAGTGACGCGACGTCATAACAATCGTAAAAATTTGAAAATTATTTTTATTTTTTTTAAAAAGGGGGGAAAACCGGGGCTTTGATTTTTCAAAATGAGATATCAATATTGAGTGGGGTATCATATGAAAGGGCGTTACTTGTGTAGTCTAAAACCGATTTTTATTTATTTTTATGTCCGATAGTTTTTGATATATTGAGCAAACTGTCGAAAAAAATACCGTTCCCCCCCTTATCTCCGAAGTTTACCAATCGAAAAATCTGAAATAATTATGATCAATAGAAGTAGTTAATGTATATTTTACAGGAAAAATAAAATCAACTCACTGACTAATATACTTTTTTTGATAATAATTCGCCAAAAACAAAGTTACGTTTGCGGTTTGCCAACAAAAGTACCTGTATGTAAATTATACTCGTAAATTCATGAATAAAAGTGATTCTTTCAATCTTTTACTTCTTTTATGGTATGGAACCCTCGGTGCGCGAGTCCGACTCGCACTTGGCCGGTTTTTTTGATTTAGTGGGCGGGGGTTGTTAATTTTACTTTATTAATACTATAGAGAAAGGGAATATACTCTTGATGGTACGGAACCCTCAGTGCGCGAGCCTGACTCGCACTTGACTAATTTTTAGATAAAACTAAAATCGCGTTTTCAATTTCTTATTATTGCAATGACATTGGGCCATTAGTACCTTAGTCAATAACTTAATAGTTACATACTGTAATAGTCAAGTGTGACAGACGGACGGAGAAAGTCTCATCACCTTTTTTACATTTTTGGTATGGAACCCTAAAAAGCTAGCTAGCACTGACCCATTTCAATCTCAATAAAACAGTTGCTACAACGGATCGAACTTTCCACAATCAAATATAATCAGATATTTCTTTGACTTATTTCATAAACACATAAAGCAGTTTTAGACATTGTAAGATGTAGTAATATTGCGACTTGATGGGTAAGTTTTTAGCTAAACGGGATATAAATAAAAACCTTAGTGTAATTTCCAACAATATGCTCTCTGTACCTTTTTGCAAATTACATTAAAGTTTTAAGTGGCGAGTTCCATCGGACGAATGTACTCGTATACCTAGTGCAGATAGCGTACTGCCCGCCAACTATGAAGGTTACGGTCGTTTAGTTGTTCGATTGATCATTAATTCTATTTTATAGTCAGGTTATACAATGGGAAGCCAACCCAATGGTCTGAGTTATTGCTTTTTCGTCTATACAAAAATTGGCTGTAAAAGTTTAGTACAAGCTGTTTTATTTTCATTTTCAATATGTATTTTCAAACATGTTCTCAGTGATTTGTATTCGGCCTTATATCTGCTCTTGGCTAGCGTGGCGTGAATGACAGACCCTTCTTAATTTCAAATGAATATGGAAAATATACAGATTTTCATGAATATTAATTGAAAAATAATAAATGATTTTCATACAACTTTTAACCCTTATTTACATTTTTTGTTAACTCTGTTCAAACTTATCGCAATATTTTTATTCGAAAACACGTGTACCAATTTTCATGATAATAACTTCAAAAATTATGACTTTTCTATTATTTTGTCATCCCTAGTTTTATCACTTTATTTGGCCTTGCGCCCACCCGGTTTAGTGTATTAACTCAGACTTCAGAGTTCACACGCTAACCCAGAGTAAGTCTCTAGGGTTAAAACTGTAAATATTTTTCAACCCCTTTTCACGCAAGTGGACCTTAGGGATACAATTTTGAAAAATCCTTTCTTTATAGTTTCACAAACTCAAACGAAATTCTCAAAATGCGTAACTTCTACGTTCAATCATCTTGGTCTGCATGTTGTCAGTCCGTCACTCACTCAGGAGAAATGCTTTTACGAGTACATTTAATGAATGATTAAATTGGCAGTAAGCATTTAGAGCAATTAAATGAAGATACCTGCGCGAAAACACTTAGGCTCACGGGTAAATAAATACTTTAGAATTTCCACGAAGACGGTGAGCTCGAAACCGCTGTTGAGTTAGTAGGTACCTAAATACTAAATTATAAAATTTTAGTCTTAAAGTTAGGTACGAATTGATACCTATAACCACAGACTTGTAGTCTGAGCCCATAACTTAAAGTCAGACTCCGTGAATTAATAAATTCCGAAAGCTTCACAGTTCACAGCTTTACATAAAACATTTACTCTATTCGGTTTCTATATAATTTGAATAATTGTTAAAACCAGTAGATACAAGCCAAGGTTATATTAGGTATGCTAAATAATAATGTGGAACACCAAAACGGAACTTAGTTTCAAATACTTTTGGTTTTATCTTTTAAATAAAATAATAAACCAGGGATCTGATTGCATATGATAAACGTATTCATCGTTATCGTAATCGTTAGCAAATTCTGCCCTCCGATTGGCTGACGTAAATCAGGGAACCAATCACAGCGAGCTGACCTTGTAAATGATTACGATAAAGATACATTTTTCTTACACAAACTAGGGGCTTTAAATATCAAAAATATTGTAATATTCAGAATGATAAGTCCTTATTTATTGTGTTTATAGTGGTTAAAAAACCGATATTCACGTTAAAAATTCAAACAGTCTTCTAAATACTCGTAATTATTATAAAAGTTATACGCACTGAAAACTGTAAAAAATTTTACACAAAAAATCGTTTACCACCGGCCATGGATGCCGAGTTTTAACGAGCTGAACAACAGCTATAAGTCAAAACTTTATAGTTGTTTGACTCATATCTGGGTAACGTAAATAAGGTACTCGTTAGCCAACTTACCGAAGAAACAACAACAGAACACAATGGTGTAGAGCGTTATAAATATAGCCCTAACATCTGTTCTATCAAATATGAACTCGTCTTCCTCCAATGAGTATGAGCTTTCATTTCTTGTCGATATATACGTCGTGTTGTCAATTAGACTGACATCCGTTTTGTTGGCAGCCTCCAACGCATTTTGGATTACTAAATCGGGTTCGAGGAACAGCCTCATGTGGTACATAATTTCGCCTTTCTGTTTATCTTTGCAACTTCTTACTCGACTGTGGTTCGTCCATCTGAAAAAAAAGAAACGTTCAGTTACAACAAATGTAAGAAAGATGAGGAGCGTACCTATTGTCGTAGATGGCGTATATTTGTAATAATTCTGTGTTCGGGGCTGTTTAGTTTACTTCTTAACTATAGAGAATGGGAATACACTCTTGATTGTACGGAACACTCAGTGCGCGAGCCCGACTCGCACTTGACCATTTTTTTATATTCATCGCGAGCAAAAGAGCGGACGGTTCACCTGATGCTAAGCGATCACCGCCGCCCATTGGCATTTGCAGCACCAGAGGAATTGGAAATGCGCTGCAGGTATTTGTTTATCCGCCCCACAATCCGCTCCTTGAATTACCCATGTTATAGTTTTGTTAGGGAACACTGTTACTGGTAGGTGGTTCCGTAGATGCAATGTTCTTATTACTAGTGTTCTTGTTAATTATCTTTTCCATCTGTATGTACTCGTAGATATATAATATAACATCTGCAACCTGCAGTTAGGTATGTTTTAATAGTTTCTGCAGTATTTTTTCAGTAGCTAAATATATAACCCAATACTCCAATAAAATTTAAGTAGGTACATACAATACAAACATCGAATAAGTTTTGACTGTTAATTTTTATTTGTATTATTAATGAGACAGATACTTGTGTAATGAATTTATACAAAGCGCAGTGCTAAAATGAAATTATTAAAATCATTGTTTATTGGTTTCGACACGGAAACCATAAAGATTATTTATTAATTCATCCGGATATTACAAAACTGTTACAATTTTAAGAATTAAAACCCTAAAAACCAAAATATGGTACCTACAGTGTTCGATAATTTGGAATACTTTTAAATCAGTTTAAGAAAAGGATATTATTATTTGCTCAAAATTCTCTTGATTTGAATTAATAAAATTAGAATGTACATAAAGTTATCAAAACTGAGATAATAATTTATCTTCAGCTCAATCAGTTGAGTTAAACTTGTTAAATACTCAATCGTATGATTTAACCCGACTATACTCAATTACACATGGTTGAGTAAGTTTGATAAAAAGTTTTAAAAACCAAGTAAGTAGTTTCCACTCGCTTATATACCTATCAACAAGTAATATCTTTTTAGGGTTTCACACCAATGATGTAAAATTGGAACCCTTATGGTGAGACTTTCCCCGTCCGTCCGTCTGTCACACTCGATTATTTCAGTAAGTATTATCTTTCAGACTATTATCTTTATTGTTGTGTATTATTAATTATTATTATTGGTTCCGGTTGTCAACCGGTAAATCAAACACAATCGAATAACCGACAGCATATACTTAATAATAATCATTTCTCTACGCGAATAAGAAACATTTTTATATTCAAAGATTCAAATCATTTATTTCATATTGGCCACTACTTGTTAGCACTTATGAAGGTCAAGTAGGTACATATACTTATTAATAGTGATAACTATTTAACGACTTAAAAACTAAGTTTACGAGGGTTCCAACGCGCCCTGAACTGAGAAGAAGCCCACAACAAACTCAGCCGGGTATTTTTTTTTGTTATCACTATTTCACAATATAATATAAATTAGAACTAGCTATAAATTTGAATTAGAGCAATTTACTCCCATGGATTAATTTCATTTAAGTAATCTTTTATGCTACTTATAATATGCCTTATTTATAAACCAAACAAAAACAAGACAAAACCTTTGAACTTATTGAGCGACATGTCAAATACACTGGATGGCAGTTTATTATAAAATCTAATGCAATTGCATAAAAACGATCTACTTATTTTAGTAAGACGCGTGCTATGGACAACCAGTTTGTTTTTGCTTCTAAGGTTAATAATGTTATTGAGGTCACATTTCCTGCTAAATTTATTTATATTTTTGTGTACATATATTAAGTTCTCATAAATATACTGACTATGTACGGTCATGATATTAAATTCCTTAAATTTATTCCTGAGTGACTCTCTTGGACCTAATTGATAAATTGAACGAACATCCCTTTTCTGCAGCACGAATACGGTGTTAATGTCAGCAGCATTACCCTACAACAAGATACCGTACGACATTATGCTGTGAAAATAGCTAAAATATACCAGTCTAGCAGTCTGAACGTCAGTCAGCTGCCGTATTTTTTTAACCGCATATGCAGCAGAAGCTAAGCCTGTTCGATAATCCATCAATATGAGGTCCCCATTGGAGTTTAGCGTCTAACGTTATACCTAAGAATACGGAAGGTATATAAGGAATATCATAATAAATTATTTATTATGATATCAGATGAAGTTTCTACGATGAAAAAAATCATTCGAGGTGAGGAAAATCGTCTGCCTGAGACACAAGTTTCACTGTTTCAATACATATTACTATTTATTACGCCTAAGTTATTGTATTAGGTTTTATTGAATGAAGTTCAAGACTCACAAATTCTTGTCCCTTTCTAAAACTCAATCAATATATCAACGAACAAATGAAATTTTCCAATGAATCCGTCCCCTATAAATTACCTTCGAGACTTTGACTCGATGTTAGAATATTAATCAAGCGGAAACGAACGTCTATCAAAAGTTTTTCGAATTTTAGAAGTAAATCTTTTGGACTGAGAATAGAAATATTTTAATTGTTCGAATTAAATTTAATGTTTTTCTTAAATTTAGTTTTACTCGTAATACAGAGACATAATAGGAATTTTAAGATATCCACTACGATTAGAATTTTAGAAGTAAATCTTTTGGACTAAGAGTAGAAATATTCTAATTGTTCGAATTCAATTTAATATTCTTCTTAAATATAGTTTTAATACAGAGACATAATAGGCATTTTAAGATATCCACTACAATTAGGTACCTACATACTTTAGTTTCTCAAATCTTTGTACGTAAGTATTTCTACGATTTTACTCTTCTTTCCACGTTCCACTTTATGTACAAATTCATACAATAAATTAACAAGCGTGTCCTAATCTTATCGAAGCTTCATGAATGAATCTATGACGTCACACTCGCTCATTAATCATTAATATTTGTATTCATATGTCTACTCGTATCTACACACAAATTTTTCACGACATGATAAATTACTATATCCACCATTTATGGCGCCATTGTCTGTGTGTACAAGCGATTTCGGCGACCTCCCTAATCCCTATGCAGTTGGTGCGCTTTAGCGAAAGATCCCGGTTTGAATCCCTGGGGATTATATTATAACTGAGGTGTGTTCTGGTAGAGGCTTCAACTGCGGCTGAAGGAGACAAGCCAGTCCAGTGTACCACGCGATTTAGCGTTCTGGTGCGATGCTGTGTAACAAACGATAAAAGGTACTCTTTTAACAAGTTAGTTTACGATAACTTTGTCAGTTGAGATAAAAGTCAATGATATTAATACACCTACGTACGATTAGTCTTTAAAGTAAGTTTTAGTTTTTTTTTGTAAATTTGTAGCGTATTCACCTACCTATACTAATAACTATGTATAATTGTATTATTAATTATAGAAGTAATTTTCTAAATATGAAAAGTTAAAAGCTAAAGTTATTTTCTACAAGTTAGTAGTACCTATTTACAAGTTAGTAAGTATATGTAACATCTACTTTAGTTACTTACCATCAGGCATGATTGCAGTCAAGTAAGTATGTACCTAAAAATAACTTGTAATTAAGTAATACCGTCGCGTCGTCGGGAATTACTTTGATATCGAGACTTCATGCGAAGTGCCATCTGTTTATTGAGAGAAGGCTTCTGTAACGATTTTTGCACTCCACGGTCTGGTTTCATGTAAAGAAAATGTTTCTAATAGGTAATTGTATTTTTCTACAACAAAACCATGATAACAACTTTAATAATAATAAATTCTAATAACATAAGCAGATCTTAAACAAAAAAAAATCTGCGTCAGTGTCATGATAGTTTGTTTTCCCGGTATAAAAGTCCATGTAGCGATATAGGAAAGTAGGGTATGGAAGGAGTCGCTTCTTAGTATCTATCGCATTAGGTATCTATATACTTATAATAAAACTGTAAAGGGTCGAATTCTGTACATTGAAGATATTTTGAAAATTTTTATTGGAGGACACTATTTAGTCGATACTGAAGCCAAAACTGTAATTTTTTAATTTTTGTCTGTCTGTCTGTCTGTCTGTCTGTCTGTCTGTCTGTCTGTCTGTCTGTCTGTCTGTCTGTCTGTTTCACGACCGCGCATCACGGCTAATCCGCTAGATGGATTTAAATGAAACTTGACATGATTATAGCTCATACCCCGAGGTAGGACATAGGATACTTTTTATCCCGAAATTCATCATGGTTTCCCTGGAAGACGGCATCAAAGTCAAAATGTGTATTTACTTATAATTCATTAACGCGTTGTCCGATTTGATTCATTCTTTCTTTGTTAGAAAGGAAGTTCTTTAAAGATTATTCCATACAAATTTTATCATCATCACTTTTGTAGTTCAGAAATTACAGGCATCAGAACCTTTAGCGATAAGTTCAAGTAGGTGACTTGAAACTCGGAATGGATAAAGAACCTAGGGCTCAGACGTAGAGCTAAAGTTAGACTGGACTATCCTTACAGCCGTAAATAAATAGTCTTAGCAGAAGATTTTGTATGGTTTAAGATTTTCACTTTTAGAGTGAACAAAAATCATGAAACTCGCAACGTTATACCGTTTAGCGCCATCTCTACTATTTAAGTGGAACTTGAATGTAAAACTCTGAGATAGGTACATACTACCGATTTTTTTTAATAATAATTAACTGTCATGTAATTTACTGTTTCATGACGTTATATTAAGATGGCGCTGTTAAGAAATGAATCATTACATGAACAGATTAAAGTTTTCACTTCTGTCGACGTTCCCGGAGTGCCGCGTCTTTTTTATCATCAGCAATATGGAAAGGGTAAAATCAACACAAAATTTTCAAATTCACAAATCCTAACTGACTGAATGTCATAGGTCTTTTTATACGTAAACAAATATATAGCCATTGCCCATTCGGATATTTTGGATTGTATTGAAATGAAGCAAAGATTTTTAAATGACTCTTATGTTGGGCCGGGAAATATTGTTAGTAGAGTATTTTATCCCAGTGGTACATACCCGGCCGAACCCTGAAGGAAGAGCTCTACCACCAATACAAATTTTCACATGATTTAATGATTTTTGACATATTTCGTGGTTTTTTCAGAATAAAAATCACATTGAAAAGGACGATTTTAACTGTCGATATTTCGATACATTGGTACAAGTCTTGGTCACGTAGTGACCACGACCTGTGCCACTGGGTCGAAATATCGACAGTTAAAATCGTCCTCTTGATCTTCAACTACGTATTAATGAAACTTTATATTATGATTAAGAAAAAAGAGTTTTCAAAATCACCACAAGATAACCCGTGCGAAGTAAGAACAGGTTTCTGTATAACATCACACCAGAATCCCGCGAAAAATCAAGGAATTCCACGGTATATTATGTAAAAACATTGTAATTCACGCGGGCGGAGCCGCGGGCAACAGCTAGTAACATATACAAAGAGTCCTAATGTAATATTGTGTACTGTTCAATCAGAGTCTGATCACTGATGAGACACATCAGGGACGGAGGGAAATGGTAGCGTTCATTTTATTTCATTCATTAGATAGCTACTACCTACTACCTACCTACCTACATTGAGCTGTTCGTTCCTTTTGTGTTTCATAATTGTTAATGCTATATACGTGGAAAATAATTCGCAAGTGTGAACCAAAATTCAATACACTGGCGCAAGTATTTATTTCTGAATCTGGATACATAACACGGGATATGCCGTAAATTATATCCATAAATCGACGGATATAATAGACATGTTTCATGAATCCACTGGCCCGGATCGAAAGATTTTTCTTCGCAACGTCATGTGAATTGTGAGAGATTTGCTTATTGTGCTAGCTGTTCGTTTAATTTATGTTGATCCCATTCGCTTGTTGGTACTGGGGCATTAGGAATATTAATAGTGCAATAAATTTGAATAACATCGGTCGGCAATCAACCGCAAACTTTGTAGTCGCGAAAATGCTCGAACTTGATCGTAAGTTGTTTTTTTTTTTTTGCAATAATTCAACACATTTAATTCCAGGAGTAAGGTAGGGAGGGGGTCAGGAATTTAGGACTTCCCATTGACTTTCTTTCTTCCCAAAACAAACATCTCTCGCATGACGCAAGCGAATGAAATCTTCGGTTAAACAAAAGGAGAAGAAAACATGAATAATGATATAGATAACGATACGGCCCTTTCTACGAATAGACGTCGTCCTGGGGATATCCCCAGATATCCCTCAGATCTTAATACAGATACAGTTAGGCACATTCTAACGGAGAAAGATCTTCGTTATTTGAGGTTTAGTCTCATGAACACGAACATATCGCTTGGATAACATGATGTAGGCATTTCCACGGCGCGGCGCGGCGTGTGAGTCTTGTTTGATGCTGGATAGAACAATTTTGAGGCGTGGAAATTCTTTTGCTGCTCGAGGTTTATACCTATAATGCTTTTTTGAGGCTGGTGACTATACGTCATATCTGAAGATGTACTTAAAAGGCATTAACGGATCAACAACCTTAACCTTAGGTATATTACTTATTATTCTATTTCTGCGATTGCTTTTGGAACGCTTCTGGAACAAAATTCTTTCTGGAACAAAAATGGAATCGCAGATTCGATCGACAAATAAATCGCGTGACAACTGTTATTTTCCTTTTGAGGTACGGAATCCTAAAAATGTATTTTTAGGATTCTAATATTAAATAGAATAAGTGCTTGAGTTTTTAGAGTTTGTTCTTTACGAATTAATTATTGAAACAAAGTGTCAGTAGGTATATTATAAGTAAAGTTGAAAGACGTCAATATTATAACAATTCCAATTCTCATTCACTTCAGGCACGAACCTGAAACTTTAGATATTGATCAAACCTTTCTCCAACTTCTGGTCGACACGAGCGACACATGAGCCACGTATGTCACGGCACACGTTCACAATTATGGTGAATCAAAAGCTCGTTTTCACGAACATTTTAAGAGATGCCTAAGCCACGACGCTATTTCACGTTTATGAATAAGAGGGTTAGCCAACGGCTCAAGCTAATAGTTTGTTTCTCTCCCCTAACCGCGTTAGTATCTCAACATCATTCAGTAGGTATTTACTAATAAAAATATCTGTCACCTCATCTGCTAATGTGATTAAATTTGAATCTAATCTAAGTAACTTATAAAATTCTCATGCCGCAGTGTTTGTAACAAAACTCCTTCGATACAACTCGATCGATTCTTATGTTTTTTTGTCCATGGTCTAAATTGCAAAACAACGTATGCCAGCCGGTCAGCCAGAGATTTATAAAATTTAATAATACCTATATTTTCATATGATGTAGATAGATACAATAATTACAATTATTTATGTAACTGTGTGACCTAGACTGTATTTCTATAATATAATAATTTTAGAATAATCTGTTTCGCGTACCACTGTAGCCACAAATACGTTCCCGCAACGCGAAAATAACTTTTACAATTTTTGCTTCCCAGTCAAATAATTTAAATTTTATGACAAAATGTAAAAGCATTTATTACCCATAGGAGGAAGAGAAAAAATAAACACATGTCACTTGAAATGTTTAGAAAACGTTTAGTTTTTTCCCGTATTACCTATAAATTAAAGTAAGCAGTAATTTGTTTCATGCCGTAAATTGTGAAGGAACTAATAGATTCGATGAAAAGACGCAGAAGCAGATCTGCAGCTAGTCGTTTCATCAGATCAATGGTATTTCAATTTAGATTCTAACCAAATATTCAAACAGTTCAAAACAATTAATATTGATGCAAAGTTATTATCAAATAAAAGACCATTTCCGGATCTAAATTCAAACGCAAACTAAGGATCAATTATAACCGAGTTTATGACTTTGGAATAATTATTTATGGCAAGCGCGTGTTGTGTTTTTAGAGTTTCATATTGAAAAGGTAAAAACGAACCCCTACATGCTGCGACTTTAACTGTATGTCCGTCTATCACAGGCGTAAGACAGTTATGCTCGTTTTCACCAACATTTTAAGAGTCACCTAAGCCCATAGGTGATAGTTTTCACTTACAACAACTGTCGCCTAAGGCCTTAGGTGACTCTTAAAATGTTAGTGAAAACGAGCATTTGAAATACGATGATGACTTTCCAATATCACTGAAACAAATTAAATCTGCTGTAATCATTATTATTGCGAAATTTAAAGCCATTTTTTTTTAAAGCCCTATGGACCCTAGTCCTATTATAATAAGCGTCAATAGAATTTATATCTTAATATGGTTATTTCAATAGTATATAGTTCAATATCATAAAAATTATGTATAAATTACAGTACCCTTCTAACTTACAGTTTATCTTTAATCATAAGGTGCTGATGCCACGTTAATGCATGCTCGTTTACTGGAAGCTAGGAAGGTATACTTCATTACAGGCATTTTATATCACTATTTCGGCTATAAATAGATCTATCTGGCTATGCGTGACTACACTATAGACTCTTCGTGATTAATGTGACCTTTTCAAATTCTCTGGAACATTAAATATCTATTGACTCGCAAACTGTTTAGTACCATACATATACAATGTAAAGCTATACTGAGCGATTAACGACAATTACCTCCTGGAAATGTTGAGGCTTGAGTATATTAATAAACTTGACGATCGTTGCCCTTAACATCGATATATTAATTAAATGTTATGTATACGTGGAATATGGATGAAGTGAAGAATCTCAAGTGTCGATAGTAACTCAAAATTAACCATAAATTTAAAGTTTCATTTATTAGTACTTAAAAGTCGGTAGAAAGCTATATTAAGATTTCTAAATCAAATATTGAATGGAACCAGGCGTTATTTTGCGGAAATCCATAATAAGCAGGACAGATTTGTTTTGCGAGAGTCGAAATCGTAGAATTCTACGATTTCGTATTGTGAACTCAACATCTCCTGAGGATGTCCCGGTGCTGGGACGAAACGTGCGTCGCAGAAAGTGTTAGAACATTGTGTGTGGTGTTTCATGTGAGTAGTTTTCTTGCATATTGTACCATACAGAATCTTTTCAAGGAACGGATTATAGAAAAACAAATTAATCTGTCCTCCTTATTTCTAAATCAATCAATGAAAAATGAATTTTCTGGAGGAAGAAGTATGCCCATGTGTTAAGTTAATCCGGGCTATAAATTACATTCCAAAGTTTATATCCAATATATTCAGTATTAGTTAAATTAATTCTTTGATGATTATTCGGCAGGGGGCGATTGATTCTGCTAGTCATAGGAGCATCAGTAACGCTTCTCGGATGGATTTAGGAAACCACTGCCATCAATTTGATACACTGCGAACATTATTTCGGCTTTCTGGATCCACGTAAATGCTGTTGCATGCATTTCATTTCATTTCATTTCAAATGTATATACCGTTTCAAAATTCAAAATGAAAAGAAAAAATCAAAATATCTCGAGCTAAGTCCTTTACTTTTCGTATAATATATTAATTAATAAAAACTCATCAAATCTTCGGACAGCTGGTACCTCCTACAAATTCACTAATAAATCGATACTTAGAATATTTTATTTGAAAAATATGTTTCAACCATCGAACAATTATTTTTTAAATTGTAAGATGAATTGGAGTAGCTTGCATTGCTGTAACCTACTCTAAAGTGTAATTTCAGGTAGGTACCCGTAGCTAAACATAAAAACCTGGAAGAGACTAGGGGAGGCCTTTCCCCGAAAATGGGACCAGTTGTAGTTATGCCATACTACAACTGGGCTAATAATAATAACCCGTAGCTAAGCCTTAGTGTTGCGTGTACAGTCTAACTCTGTAGGTACCTACATCCGTCTGTGGAAAAAATGATAAGGGATTTCTTCTAGAGGGACTAAGATGTAGTATAAACTAGTACTAATAGTTATCTCAGACACTTTGTATGTTTTGCCTGATGTTGCTGAGATTTTGGTCTTTCGTATTAGCAATATTTTGTTTATATTTCCATCGTTTTATTCATTAAATGCTTGAAAATGAAAAGTTTTCTAATACTGTATGGGCATTTTTTACGAACATAATTTCAAACATCTTTGCACGCAAACAGACCGGGCAGGGTAAACTTATTATAAGAGTTGAATTTTTGCTATTTGGCTATGGAATCCCAAAAATGTAAGCATTTACGTGAAAATAGATTAAAACGTATTTGTAAAGCTCTGTGGACGGATTTAGGAAACAGCTGCAATCAATTTTGGTATAGTGCGAGTAATACAGCGCATATCTGCACTCGAGCTATGTCTGATCACATTCATTGTCTGCTCTGTGGATTTGATCATTTATTAAACTTATACTCGTATGTATAGAGCAGGTAGTATCGTAAATAGAGAAAAACGGTCCTTAAGGTGTTTCGGCCCTAAGCCCGCGAAATTCAAATTTTATTTAGTTTTTCGCAAATATTAGACTAACTACCCATTCTAAATTTATGGCAATGCATTTTGCGAACCTAATATTTATGTATCTATATGTTTTTAATAGTATATTTGCTTGAAGGTTTCCACACATCTCATATTGGTTCCCGAAATACAATTTTTTGCAGTTTCCCAGATTTCGAGCTATCGGGAACCAATATGAAGTAAATAAGTATTGTTGAGCAGACATTTTATTAAAAACATGTAGATGCATAAATTTTGTGGCCGCAAAACTCATTGCCATAAGCCTACGATGCATAATTAGCCCACTACGAGCGAAAAACTAAATAAAATTTGAATTTTCGCGCCCGGATGGTACCCATCCCCCTTAAGGTGATATACTTACTGATTTTATTTTATCCTTCTCACTCTTACGAATACGTTGGTGGGTGCGACCATGCGTTACGGAAGCGTGCAAAGTAACACCCATAAACTAAGTATAGTGAAAAACAATTTTAGATTATTTATTAATATACCTACAGGGTTGTATAAAGAAATACAAATCGCTTGTATTCTTTTTATAACTCGATATTTTGAGATATTTTGAGAAAATATAAAATATTCAATATTAAACAGAAATACTCTTAATTGCTACTATACTCTGTAATGTAACATCGGCAAGTGGCAACGGCGGCGGCGCGCTAACTCGCGGCGCAAAACCGCGACGGTTTGCGTTGTGTCGCATCTTTATCCGTCCCTTAGCACCGCATATTTCCTAATATTACTTTACTCTATGATATTTCCTAACTGGGACAGTCTTCCTTTGGTTTGAGTAGATTGTGGTGAATGTTCCGCTGATCATAATATTTGGTTTCACAGAAATGTCACGTTACAGAAATAACATGATTTTTTTGTATGAAATATAATAAAACTGTAAAGGGTCGAATTCTGTACATTGAAGATATTTTGAAAATTTTTGTTGGAGGACACTATTTAGTCGATACTGAAGCCAAAACTGTAATTTCTTTAATTTTTGTCTGTCTGTCTGTCTGTTTCACGACCGGGCATCACGGCTAATCCGCTGGATGGATTTAAATGAAACTTGACATGATTATAGTTCATACCCCGAGGTATAGGATACTTTTTGTCCCGAAATTCATCATGGTTTCCCTGGAAGACGGCATCAAAGTCCAAACGTTTTTTAGTTATAATTCATTAACGCGTTGTCCGATTCCATTCATTATTTTTTTGTTAGAAAGGAGGTTCTTTAAAAATTATTCCAATACGAATTTTATCATCATCACTTTTGTAGTTTAGAAATTACAGACATAGGTGACTTGAAACTCGGAATGCACAAAGAACCTAGGGCTAGGACGTAGGGCTCAAGTAAGACTGGAGTACCCTTACAGCCGTAAATAAATAGGCTTAGCAGGAGATTTTGTATGGTTTAAAATTTTTCACTTTTAGGGTGAACAAAAATCATGTAACTGGCGTTATCGCTACGTTATACCGTATAGCGCCTTCTCTACAATTTATGTGGAACTTGAATGTAAAACTCTAAGATAGGTACTACCGAATTTTTTTTTAACGGCATAGAAGGCCTATTTATGCGATTTTGACCGGCCTCTCAGTTGAAAACTATAGAGACAATTAGTTTCAAATTTGAACGTCATGTATTTTGGATCTTTAACCTCAAAACGTTAAGACGCAGAAACACGATTGGAAAACCTTTCCTCGATAGAAAGTTTTCCCAAAAGTTGCTCCAATCTTCTCATATTTATTCAGATTTATCGGAAACGATTCAACAGTTTTCTGTTCTTTTTTTTTTTTTGGGTCCTTATTGATGAGTACTCAAATCGACGTGAAGTTTTTTTGAAATCAGGACTATACATTATTCACAATACAATTAAAACCTATTCAAGTGAAAACTCATTATTCCGCCCCCAAATTACGTAAGTGATAAGCATATGGTTAACTCTTTCGGACGTTTGATGCATGTATATTGACATCATTGTCTTTCTGAAACGCCTCATAGGCGTTAGTCTGTCCTGCGCTAATGCGAGAGTCGGACGTGCGCGTGAATGTATATTTCGCAGCCGTAGATTTCTGATCGTAATATAGAAAGTTATTCCTTGGTCTGTGGCAATAACCGCTGAAATAACGCCCTCTATTAAGCGGCTGAATGGTTATATTATATACTGTCAAACACGCCATCTGTTAGTATGTCGCTGAACGATTATGTGCGCAGGAAACCCACGTGGTTTTGATATGTACTTTGATAATATTTTAATTTTATATGTTGTCATTTACCTATTTTATTAAAACTTCGGTTTATTATTTTATAAAAAAATGAGAAAATTAAGAAATATTATTTTTAATTATTATAAAAATTAAGAAATTTAGTTGGTCGAAGATCTATGAGTAAATACCTCGCTGCTCGCGATGCAATAAAAAGGGGAAACAGGACGTCGCCTGTTGCCCTGCAGGTTGAAGACGATAATTTATTATTATTATTACAAGCTTTTATTTAGTTTCACATGTCCCGATGTTTGTTTGTTTGCCAAATTGTTGTAACTAATCAAAAATCCACTTCATGGCTACCGATAAATCGGTAAATCGAGTGACAATGCGAAATTATAAAGACAATGCGACGACCTCCGTGGCGCAGTGGACGCACGCTCGGATTCGAATGGGAGGTCGCGGGTTCGATCCCGCCACGGGCCACTTTGGAATTTTATATTTTTAGGGTTCCATACCAAAATGGTAAAAATGGAACCCTTATGGTGAGACTTTCTCCGTCCGTCCGTCCGTCCGTCTGTCACACTCGATTATTTCAGTAACTATTCAAGCTATCGACTTGAAATTTAGAATAGTTATAGGAAATAGTGACCCGACGTCATAACAATCGTAAAAATTTAAAATTGTTTTTATTTTTATTTAAAAAGGGGGGAAAACCGGGTCGGCAAAATTTCAAAATGAGATAACATATTGAGTGGGGTATCGTATGAAAGGGCGTTACTTGTGTATTCTAAAATTGATTTTTATTTATTTTTATGCCTGATAGTTTTTGATTTATTGGGCAAACTGGCGAAAAAATACCGTTCCCCCCCCTTATCTCCGTAGATTACCAATCGAAAAATCTGAAATAATTATGATCAATAAAAATAAACGTATATTTTACAGGAAAAATAAAATCAACTCCGTAACTATTATACTTTTTTTGATAATAACAATAAACCGCCAAAAACAAAGTTACGTTTGCGGTTTGCCAACAAAAGTACCTACATGTAAATTATACTCGTAAATTCATGAACAAAAGTGATTCTTTCAATGTTTTACTTCTTCTATGGTATGGAACCCTCGGTGCGCGAGTCCGACTCGCACTTGGCCGGTTTTTCTAAATTGGCTCAGGTTTGGTCTGGTGGGAGGCTTCGGCCGTGGCTAGTTACCACCCTACCAGCAAAGACGTACCGCCAAGCGATTTAGCGTTCCTGTACGATGCTGTGTAGAAACTGTTGGGGTGCCTTTTCTTACCCCTTCCAAGTTAGTACGCTAACATCTTCGACTGCATCATCACTTACCATCAGGTGAGATCGCAGTCAAGTACTAACTTGTATAGCGTAAAAAAAAACCGGCCAAGTGCGAGTCGGACTCGCGCACCGAGGGTTCCATACCATAAAAGAAGTAAAACATTGAAAGAATCACTTTTATTCATGAATTTACGAGTAAAATTTACATGTAGGTACTTTTGTTGGCAAACCGCAAACGTAACTTTGTTTTTGGCGGATTATTGTTATTATCAAAAAAAGTATATTAGTCAGTGAGTTGATTTTATTTTTCCTGTAAAATATACATTAACTTCTATTGATCATAATTATTTCAGATTTTTCGATTGGTAAACTTCGGATATAAGGGGGGGGAACGGTATTTTTTTCGACAGTTTGCTCAATAAATCAAAAACTATCGGACATAAAAATAAATAAAAATCGGTTTTAGACTACACAAGTAACGCCCTTTCATATGATACCCCACTCAATATTGTTATCTCATTTTGAAAAATCGAAGCCCCGGTTTTCCCCCCTTTTTAAATAAAAATAAAAATAATTTTCAAATTTTTACGATTGTTATGACGTCGCGTCACTATTACCTATAACTATTCCAAATTTCAAGTCGATAGCTTTGATAGTTACTGAAATAATCGAGTGTGACAGACGGACGGACGGACGGAAAAAGTCTCACCATAAGGGTTCCAATTTTACCAAATTGGTATGGAACCCTAAAAACGTGAAGCTGACCCTCCTTATCTCCGAAGTTTACCAATCGAAAATTCTGAAATAATTATGATTAGATATCAATGTATATTTTACGGGAAAATTAATATCAACTCTGTATCTATTATACTTTTTTTGGTATTAGCAATTAACCTCATAAAACAAAGTTAAGTTTGCGGTTCGGTAAAAAAGTGATTCTTAGGCCCGGTTTCCACCAAAGCAGAGCGGAGCGGAGCTGTGTTTGAGTAACTAATCAGATTTCGTCATTTTGACATCTCCGAAACTGAGGAGATGTCGAAATGACGAAATCTGATTGGTTACTCAAACACAGCTCCGCTCCCCTTTGGTGGCAAGCGGGCCTTATGGTTTAACTTTTATCTAATATAATAATAATATAATCTCATGAGCAAGGTCTAAGTACTTTAACAATTTTTCCTTCTCCGCTTTCATGAGATTCTCATCATGTGGAATGGTGATATCCACAATTATTGCACGGCGCGCCGAACGGTCGACTATTACTATGTCAGGTCTATTGGCAGCAATATACCTGTCAGTTATAATCGACCGATCCCAGTAGAGCAATGCACTACTATTCTCCAGAACTGACGCAGGGTCGTACCTATAGTACGGTATCTCAACATCTATGAGGCCATACTGAAGAGCAAGTTGTTGAGTTGTTACCTTAGAAGAACTAACAAAACGAGCCCAAACTCGACATGGCTAGCTCTATAAGTCTAGGAGATCCAGTAGTAGACTTCGAAGTATGCCTTCAGGTCACTCCACCAGGTCAAGCGGTAAGGTCTTCTCATAACTAACAAAACGAGCCCAAACTCGACACGGCTAGCTCTATACGTCTAGGAGATCCAGAAGTAGTCTTCAAAGTATACCTTCAGGTCACTCCACCAGGTCAAGTGGTAAGGTCTTCTCATAACTAACAAAACGAGCCCAAACTCGACACGGCTAGCTCTATACTTCTAGGAGATCCAGAAGTCGTCTTCGAAGTATACCTTCAGGTCACTCCACCAGGTCTTGAGGTAAGGTCTTCTCATAACTAACAAAACGAGCCGAAACTCGACATGGCTAGCTCTATACGCCTAGGAAATTCAGTAGTAGTCTTCGAAGTATACCTTCAGGTCACTCCACCAGGTCAAGTGATGATGTTTCCTCATAACTAACAATATGAGCCCAATCTTGACACGGCTAGCTCTATAAGTCTAGGAGATCCAGTAGTAGTCTTCGAAGTATACCTTCAGGTCACTCCACCAGGTTAAGTGGTAAGGTCTTTTCATAACTAACAAAACGAGCCCAAACTCGACATGGCTAGCTCTATACGTCTAGGAGATATAGTAGTAGACTTCGAAGTATGCCTTCAGGTCACTCCACCAGGTCAAGCGGTAAGGTCTTCTCATAACTAACAAAACGAACCCAAACTCGACACGGCTAGCTCTATACGTCTAGGAGATCAAGAAGTAGTCTTCGAAGTATACCTTCAGGTCACTCCACCAGGTCAAGTGGTAAGGTCTTCTCATAACTAACAAATGCCGTTATTTAGGATAACGAGCCCAAACTCGACGGGGTTATGTGGTTTAATTACTGAGTTCTACCATCTTCGAGCTCCATCTTATTTATTTTTCCATAATTTAACGTACCTACTTAAATTAACAAAAAAAATTCCCATCCACCCCGACCAACTATTACGCGGTACCGGGGCTTATGGGAAATATTGTCCCATCCAACCCGGTAACGGGGTAAGCCACCGTGGCGAATATTAATGTGGTGGAAATAGCCAATACATATTAATTTCAGTCAAGGACATTCGCGCGTTAGCGAAAGCGCTATTTTTGAAGAGCTGAATGCTACCATTTTTTTATTGAACAGAAAAAAATTAGCAGGACAGATTAATTTGTTTTGCTACTATCCGCTACTTGAAAGAATTCTGTATGGTGCAATATGCAGGAACACTATCCACATGAAACACAACACACAATTTTCTATCACTTTCTTCGACGCACGTTTCTTCCCGACACCGGGACATCCTCAGGAGATGTTGACTTCACAATGCGAAATCGTAGAAGTCTAAGTCGTAGTGTTCCTTTTAAAGAATAAAATAAAATATATATTTTTAAAGAATAATTTAATATAATTTTTTAAAGAATATTTTTTTTTAAAGAATATAATTTTTTAAAGAATAAAATAAAATATATATTTGGATTATGGTAAGACGATCAAAAGGTCACCGTGTACCTACATATAGCTATAGATAGAAAAAAAATTCGCTCGCGGGCCACATGTGGCCCGCGCCACCACGCGCACTACCTACTAGTACGTAGTATTAAAACCATTCCAAATTTCAAGTCCATAGCTTTAATAGTTACTGAAATAATCGAGTGTGACAGACGGACGGACGGACGGACGGACGGACGGACGGACGGACGGACGGACGGACGGACGGATGGAGAAAGTCTCACCATAAGGGTTCCATTTTTACCATTTTGGTATGGAACCCTAAAAATAAGGAAATCAGTAGGTACCTACGACGCGCCCCGGTCTGTCAAAATCGCTTGTGTTTATTCGATTCGTCTTCGTGGAGTGAAATTATATCTATATACCTACCAAATTTATTATTATTAGCACAATCAGCTTCAACTTCAATCACGTAGGTACCTACTTTTAAAGTATTGTATTCTTTCCGCGCCATCTATAGGCATTAGTGATAGTTTTTTTTACGTATTAATACCGCTTTCTGCCGTTGTGCTAGTGTTCGTACGTAAAAGTACCGAAATTCGCCGCATATTGCCAAACGGCGTGCTATATTGAAGACACGCCCCTTTTTCCGAAGTACTCGTAAAAACTGAAATGAGTTTTTTTCAATGTAAGGCCTTAATAAAAATTAACTGTCATGTTATTTACTGTTTCCTGACTTTATATAAAGATGGCACTGTTAAGACAGACATGAACAGATTTAAACTTAATCATCCGCAATATGGAAAGGGTAAGATAATGGTTCACAAATATTTTTAACTCTTAGGTCTTATCGAACCTAACCGACTGACTGTCATCTAAGGTCTTTTTTACGTAAGGAAATATATAGCCATTGTCCATTCTGATGTTTTGGATTGTATTGAGATGAAGCAAAGATTTTTAAAAGACTCTTATATTATGTTAGGCTGGGGAATATTGTTAGTAGAGTAATTTATCCCAGTGGTACCTACCCGGCCGAACTCTGAAAGAAGAGTTCTACCACCAGTACAACTTTTCACATGGTTTAATAATTTTTGACATATTTCGTGGTTTCAGAATAAAAATCACAATGAAAAGGACGATTTACCCAGTGGCACAGGTCGTGATCACTACGTGACCACGACTTGTACCAATGTATCGAAATATCGACAGTTAAAATCGTCCTTTTGATCTTTCAACTACGTATTAATGAAACTTTATATTTTTATTAAGAAAAAGGAGTTTTCAAAATCACCACAAGATAACCCGTGCAAAGTAAGAACAGATTTCTGTACAACATCACACCAGAATCCCGCGAAAAATCAAGAAATTCCAGTAGGAAGGTATATTATGTAAAAAAAATCGTAATTACACAGCTAGTATGAAATAAATTAATACTGAATTTTGAAAAGTCATTAAACAAAATTTTTAAAATATGACCCTGTATAAACGCGGGCTATGACGAAACAATGCCTTTAGGTAGGTATATACTACACGGGTAACTAAGTACGTTATGCCCCTAAACGAATTTTATTTCGAAAGACATTCTCTTCACACGAACTCGCTGATTTCCCTTTCATCTTTGCTACGCGACGTGCTCGCAGTTTATTTTGTTAATTAATAACGTCTATTTATTTTGTTAATTAATAATCTAAAAAAAGTGTCTACATTTTTACCTTAAAACCTAAATTGTATTTATAGCTAATTTACTGAGTTTTGGCTACCGGTTGTTTTTTGGTACGTCATTAAAACTTTGTCTATCATCCCTAAAGTAGCAAAAAAAAAAAATCACAGCTCTACACAAAATATTCGTTGCCTAATTTTATATAAATAACGATTTGATTTCCAGAACTGCAAACATATATTTATGTATATTTTTTCGTCTAAATATCGATAAATCTATCGGAAGTTCGTAAATATAAATACAAAGGTACGTATCATTCCTGTTGTACATTATAATGCAAGCTGCATCACACATTACATTAGGCCCGTGTTTGCGTATTCCTGGACGCCTGGATGCTGGTTGCCGATGTTACCCGTATTGGTAATTTGGTACTAGGCATTAGGAATTTAGATTAGACTAGTTAGGAAAATATCATGTTCGGTGCTTATATGCTTACAAATGTATCATCTTATTCAACGGCTTGCTTTTGGGTAGGTATTGGTTTCTTGTCAAAGTGATAGGATTCACACATCTTATAGTATGGATGCGGGCTTTTCATGTTTCCCTTCATACTTTTTTTTGTACATATATTTTTTATATTTTTACTTATAATTTGTGGTGTTCAATAAACTTTACTAGATGTAAATAGCGCTGTTTGGCTGTTTTGGTGTCTTAAATATTAATAATAATTGCTCTCCGGACCTTCATTGGTTAATGTCTGGAACATTGCAGACTATCACTACTTTGTCATGACACAGAAATCTATGCAATTCTGCAAACATACTTATAGCAGCGACGTTATTACATTAAAATAAAAATAACAATTACATCCATTGTAGTTTCCGATAAAAATTAGAAAAATGGAAATTTTCGAGCGACTTTTGGGAGAACTTTCTATCGAGAAAATTTTATCCAATCGTATATTTCTGCTTTTCATCGATTTTATATTAGAGATCCAAAATACATCTAGATTTGAAAGTAATTGTCTATTTAGTTTTTAAAATATAAGTCACTAAATTTGGCCTTAAATATGCCGTCTACGGTGTTAATGCTTGTATCGGTCGAATTGTGTTTCCATCGATTATGCCAAGGCGCCAATTGGCTGGTTGCGTTGCTATTGGCGATGGTTGGCCGATTTACAATTTTATTTTCGAAAATCACACTCCAGTAAGAAAATACTCTCTTATAAAAGCGCACGCGAGCTATAGTTAACTGCACCGATTATGTCATATCAGCATAGTTTACTTTCTAGCAGAGCTTTATCCACAGATACTCAAGTTATCTGTGGCTTTATCGTTCTATTACGTACTTGCGTTACGTTTCACCGCCTTTAAGTTTGTTTAGCGTAAGTATTTCGTCATTGGTTTAGATCCTTTGCAAGGTAGCAAATTCTTCCTTTTTCAATTTCTCCAATGAGGTGTATTGGATTGGGTACAAATTCGATATTACAAAATACTTAAACACAAAGCGGCTGTGGGGAGATAGATAAGATTTAAAGGATTTTGGTAAATTTAATTATTGTAGTCTAATTGGATCTTGTTAACATTATAATCTATGTTAGATATTCTAGATACAGAATATAATTTGAGTTAACATTTACTATTGCTACATAAGGTATTTGTTAGTCACGTTTAGAGGATCAAAGAAAATGTATTGATAAACCTACTAGGGTGATAGAGTACCGCCAAATATCAAGGTATATTTAGAGTAAGGAACAGAAAGATGTCGGGAGTCGGGATAGATGTTTGAGACTGAACAATGGGGGGTAGATACAATAATCGTAAAAGCTACAAAAAAAAGTTGGTCAAGTTCGAGTCAGGCTCGCGTACTGAGGGTTCCGTACTATGAAGACCAATTCCAACCCAAACACATCTGCCCAAAAATGACCAAAAAAGCACGCTGTTGTATACCCCTAATTTTTTTAAATTCAATTGTTAATTTGAAAGTGAAACGTTACGTCCCATTTCTACCCTTTAGGTACGGAACCCTAAAACAGTTTTATCGGCAAGATTTATTACTGTGTAGCAACCCTTACAGATTTTGTGTTGTCAATACAGCAAGAAGTTTAGTTTTTATATAATAAAAAAAATACTACGGGATACAATAGAAATAATACAGAACATAAAACATTCTTCTTCATAGATGAAACTACTTAAATGAAAATAGTAAGAAATAGCTGCACTATAAACATAGGACATGCTCAGCATATTTTATTTTACATCCATTAACAGTATGCGTACAGAATACCGAATGAATTTCCTAGAGAAATACCTGAAGAAACCTACCTGGAAGGAAATGAAAAGCACTTAGTTTTTCTATAAGACTAGAAAATATCTGGGTGACCGAGCTTTGCTCGGTATTTTCTCTATTTGCATAGATGGCAGCAGGAGTCATATTTTTTGGTCATTTTCTAAAAATTAATCCTAGCTAGATCGATTTATCGCCCCCAAAACCCCCTGTATACTAAATTTCATGAAAATCGTTCGAGCCGTTTCCGAGATTCAGATTATATAGAAATATATATACAAGAATTGCTCGTTTGACTTTAAAGGTATAGGATAGGATAAAGGTATATAGTATTTCAAGTATCAACGAGCTATAATCACAACTCTACGATGTCTTTTATTATTTTCCTTTTTTATCTTCAAAAGAAAAATAGGCATGCTCTTTGAAAAGTCTGTTATAACAAAAATTGTAGTAGTAGTCTTTCAAAATACACACAGTGTGAACAACACACTGCAAATGTAAGCTAAATACACTGTTTTACCTTCTGTATAATATTAGTGATAAAAAAATGTTTGATTTGGCACAGATGACCGGAAACAATTATAACTGGCTAGCCGACGCATGAATACGAGCAGCTCTTGTTCCTCTTGAGTCGTGAGTGAGGATTGCAGAATGTATGATGTAAACATCCGAATAATTTATGTACTTGATTTACGAAAAAAGTAAACACACGTAAATTAGACTTAAAAAAACCAGAGTCGGTCTCGAAGGGTTCCGTACCATCAGCAATACAAAAACTAATATTTGATGGAGACACCCTTATATTGTAATAATAACTAGCTAATCAGGCAATGTTTTTTTTTGCCATTTAGGTCGAAAAATTGTTACTTAACATACTTAAACAATTCACAAAAAAAATCATAAAAATCGGTCAAGCCGTTCCGGTAGTTTGATTAGGTACAAGCACCGAACTGACCCGGCAAACGTTGTTTTGTCCTTAGGGATTTAAAAAAAAAAATAGATAAATTGAGATTTAAGCTATCCTATCTTTTATGTTAGAGCAAATTGCACCCTGTGTGCGTTTTGGAGTGAGTCGCGGACAAACAACGTGGCGCGTAATTTTCTTTGGTTGTCATAGTGGCTTCAGTATGTAATGAATTAAGTTTACCAACGTAATACGTATTATGGTTCATGAGACCGTATCAGACAAACAGTCGAGAGCTCCATTTGGTATCCTTTGGGACGAAATTCTTTAGGAGACTTTAGAGATTATTAACCACACCCCAATTGATGCCCACATTTCATTAGAAATAGTTTTTAAGAATCCCAAGTTTTCTTGTAAACAAGGGTTTTTGTCTATACAACTAAAGACTAGTATACCTACGAGTACGAATGCAAATATGTAGTCCATTGCTTTTGCTTTTCTCGTTATCTTAAGCCAAGGTTTCTCATTTTTTACAAAAATTCACAAATTTCACAAATCAAATTTTTCAAATTTCCTTGTAAGCTCAGTTAGATTAGTACTTATTACAAATCCTAGCTATCATATTGTAATTTTCTCCATGTATACTACCAGAAGCTTTGCTGATATCTTCCCCTGCATGATGACTCCATACGTATGAATTACCAGGGAAAGTGGGGTTGTACCTATATGCAGGAATGTAATGAGACCCCTCGTTCAGATAGAAGTTTTTTTATAGTCATCGCTAGCATAGAAGCGGGTGAGTCACCTGATGGTAAGCGATCACCGCCACCCATGAACATTTGCAGCACCAGAGGAACTGCAAATGCGTTGCCAGCTTTTAACAAAATTTGTTTCTCCGCCCCATGAATAACCCCATATGTGCAGTGTCAATGTTAGTACCTACCTACTTTGAAGCCTGTGACTTCAGCTTCGCTTTACGATTTGTGTACAAAAGAATTGGCACCCAAATAACTCTCATCGGTGTGCCAATGCCAGAACTGTCTGGACCAATGCCATAGGTACCGTGTTTAGAACTTTAGATACCTGAGCTGACAATATTAAACGGAACTAAGTTCCTATTAAATTAGCAGACGCCTATGGCTTTGTCAGCGTGTATTTTTTACAAAACCCATGGGAACCATATGGATTTTTCAGGATAATAAGTAGTATCTTTAAAATAGTCTTGATCTGGCAAGTTGGTGTTTACAAAAAATCTGTCTCGCTTACAAACGAGATGGACAAAATTTGCCCCAGACTGTACAAACATAAAAGTATTATAATAATTTCAGGTAAAATACGCAATTAATTTTGAAAAACTATTTACATTTAAAAGCAGTTGCTGAAAAAAACTGAAAATAATAAGGAGTTTAATCGATTTTGTCCAAGATTTTGCAGTTTTTTTTTTAGTTTACGGCCCTGAGTGGAAGTTTTTTGAGGCTGCCACCGACTAAGGTCACAAATGGTCAGAAAAGCTTATAAATATTTGTTATAAATTCTTTTTATATAATGCTGCCAATCAACTCTATTTAAAATTAATAATACATATATAGGCGTGTAAATACTTAATATAATAATAAATAAAGCATTACGATATTCACAGATGGTTTACATATTTTTGCATGTAGCCATTGTTGGTCTGTGTCTTTGGTTCTGTGGTCTCTATGCTTGATGAATGTCGTTGCTTGACATTCTGTGATCTGTCATCTCAGCATTCGGCGATCACCATAGACCACAAAACTCCTGTCCTGTCACAGGTTGCCCTTGTAAATCGTCGATCTGTTTATTTAAAAACCTAACCTCAATCAACTTTTTAAAATCTAAATAATGTTAAGCCACGATTGCAAATAAAACTGCGACTTTCTTTTTCTTAAAATAGAAGATTTGTACTATTTAATGACACATATATCATCTCTGTACATTCTGGGGCACACGTCCATACAATTTTTGTCCATCTCGTTTCAGCAGGACTGATTAATTTGTTTTGCTATTATCCGCTTCTTGAAAAGATTCTGTATGGTGCAATATGCAGGAACACCATCCACATGAAACACCACACACAATTTTCTATCACTTTCTTCGACGGAACATCCTCAGGAGATGTTGACTTCACAATGCGAAATCGTAGAGAAATTGTGAAGTCAACATCTCCTGAGGATGTTCCGGTGTCGGGACGAAACGTGCGTCGAAGAAAGTGATAGAAAATTGTGTGTGGTGTTTCATGTGGATTGTGTTCCTGCATATTGCACCATACAGAATCCTTTCAAGAAGCGGATAATAGCAAAACCAATTAATCAGTCCTGCTAATTATGGATTTCCGCAAAATAACGCCTGCTTCCATTCAACATCTCGTTTCAGCCAAATCGCTTCAGAAGTTGAGACGCGAAGGAGTATTTCCCCCGTAAGTATTTTTTACAAATCCCACAGGAACCATGGATTTTTCGGGGACAGAAAAAAAACATTGTGTTAACCTAAGATATTATTATAATCTATCTCCATTCCAAATATTAGCGCGCACTGAGGGTTTCGTATACGATCAAGGCCCATTATCTAACTATTAAAGTAAACAAAGACACCTGCTCACTAATTCAAAAACAAGCAAAAAATCACGTTTGTTGTATGGGTGCCCCCTTAAATATTTATTTAATTCAATTTTTTAGTATTTGTTGTTATAGCGGCAACAGAAATACATCATCTGTGAAAATTGCAAGAAAATTGCTATCACGGTTCCAGAGATACAGCCTGGTGGTAGACGGACGGACGGATGGACAGCGAAGTCTCATTAATAGGGTTCCTTATCCTTGGGGTACGGAACCCTAAAAACTTTGGACTTCCGTTTCAGAATTTTGAAAACTTTTCTTAGTGCACACCTAGACCTCATAAAGAATGTAATGCGAATTATGAATCGATCAACCAGAGTCACTTGCTGAGTGATGACGCATGAAAGAAGTAAAACATTCTCTGAATGATGAAAAATAATAAAAATCAGGCCCTGAAATACACTCACTCGTTATTGCTTTTCACTCTGACTAATGAGAGCGATTTATAAAACATTATTGTCGTAGAGCGAACGTAATGTAAAATTCCGCAGACATGAGATAAACGAACCTTTAGCGTTTTAATAAACATTGTGGAATAATAATGGGAAATTACCATTCATTTGAGATTTCGGCTCATTTATAATTTTAAGATGAATTTGAAAACTAAATCAAACTTCTAAGCCCCTAGTCCATACTCCAGAATATCAGAAAATAAAGTAACGATAAAAGTAAAATAAGCCTGTCGGCAGTGGGCTTTATGTTTTATAAAACATGGGTATTACGAATAAATAAAAAATATATTTCTCGAGACTATTTATTGACAAAGAGGCAGCTGCCACCGACTCAACTCAATGAGGCCTATGGTTGCCATTTCTCCCGCTAGTGGCGCTGGTATCTGTGTAGACCTGTCAAAGTGTTGTTTTCTCTTTGATTCCAGTAGAATTGTACATTTGTGATAAAAAATTAAAAAATGAGCGTAAATTATGCTAAATGGGCAGTTGCAGACTTAAAATTGGAGCTTAAGAAAAATAATCTCAACCACAACACACATTTGACAGGTCTACACGCAAAGTGGCGCTGCCCAAGCGGATTACAAAAGAACTACTCAGATTAGACCTCATTGTAAATCCAAACCTCACAGAAACAAAAAAAATATATCAAAATCGGTCGAACCATTTTTGAGTTTCAGCGAGACCAACGCAGTGCTCAATTTTTTTTATATAGAGAATATTGCAGTAGGAAGATAAATTATAATTAATCTTTTCCTAAAGACTTACTAACTGGAAGACTTTTAAAAAGATTTGCGCTCGGTTGTAAGAGTTTAAATTAAAAGGAATCAAATTGGTTACTTGGAATTCTAGTTATCAACAACAGGCAAAAAGTTTATGTGCAGGCAGTATAAAATATGTTGAAAGCTTGTAGACACGTAAAATCTTCTGAAGAAAACATCTCGGTAGGAAAATAAACGGGTTTTTATAACGGTCAAACAAAAATAACTCGCATATTAGAATATACACGCCCACATTCTGATTACTTTACAGTTTTTGTTATTACAGCTAGGTATCAATGAACAACTTAGGTAAGTTTGATTTCGAATGGATTCCTAAATGAATGCAAAATAGTACCTACCGTTGAAATGTTATATCGGGCTTTCTAAACTTAGTTTAGGTTTAATCACGGTTTAATACAACAAACGGTCCGTCCGCCAATTTTAAAATTCTGTTCAATTTTATTTGAGACTAGCAGATACCCGCGGCTTCGCACGCGTTTTAACTATTCTACGGGAACCATCCATTTTTCGCAATAAAAAGTACCCTTTGTGTTAATTTACATGAAATCTATCTTCATTTCAACTTTAAACCAAAAATTTTCAATTATAGTTGTGCGTGAAGGAATAAATTTTCTCCCGCATGAATATCTGTTTTTCCCCATTATCACGAAAACAATGGATTTTCCCGAGAAAAATGTAGTTGATTCTAGGATATACTCGTAATCTTTCTCCTTTCCGATTTTCAGTCATATCAATTCAGTAATTACAGCGTAAAGTAGTATTTCTCGCGTGTGAACATCAATGTTTCAGGTTTCCCTGATTTTTCCGGGATGAAAAGTAGCCTTTATATTAATCCAGGATACAATCTATGTTTATTCCGAATTTCAGCCATATCAGTTCAGTAATTACGGCGTGAAGTAGTATTTTTCGCGTTTGAATATCTGTTTTTCTTTTTTCCTGCAAAAACCATGGATTTTTCCGGGATAAAAATTAGCCTCATTATTAACCCAGGATATAATCTATCTCCGTTCCAAATTCCAGCCATATCGGTTGTGCACTTGCGGCATGAAGATTTTTTTTCCGCGTTAATTTCGGTTTTTTACTAATCCCACGGGAACCATAAATTTTTTAGCGATGAAAAGTAGCCTTCGTATTAATCCAATATATAATCTTTATTCATAATTTCAGCCATATCAGTTCAGTAATTACGGCGGAAAGTAGTATTTTTCCCGCGTGAATATCTGTTTTTCCCTTCTCCTGCAAAACCCATGGATTTTTCCGGAGTAAAAAGTACCTTATTTATTAACCCATGAAATTATCTATCTCCATTCCAAATTTCATCCAAATCGGTTGTGTACTTGCGGCGTGACATTTTTTTTCCGCGTGAATTTCGGTTTTTAACTTATCCCACGGGAACCATGAATTTTTTCGGGATGAAAAGTAGCCTATGTGGTAATGCAAGATATAATATACCTCCATTCCAAATTTTAGCCAAATCGGTACAGTAGTTGCGGCGTGAAGACGTATTTTAACTCGATAAAATCCAAACTTTGGACCCCCGTTTCACCCCCTTAGAGGGTGAATTTTGAAAAATCCTTTCTTAGTGCACCCCTAGGCCTCACAAGGAACATGTGTGCCAAATTTGGAGTCTATAGACTCAGCGGTTTGGGCTGTGCGTTGATATGTCAGTCAGTCAGTCAGTATCTTCTTTTATATATTTAGATTTTGAAGCTAATAACATATATGTGTTTATTAGCGACACAAACCCTTGGAATTGACTGATAAGTGGTAGATTGCTCTGTTGTCGTTGCTAGCCTATTTTTAGTATTTATACTTATTTTGTTAAATGGTGATAACATAAAAAAAAATACCCGGCTGAGTTTGTTGTGGGCTTCTTCTCAGCGGCAGGGCGCGTTTGGAACCCTCGTAAACTTAGTTTTAAGTCGACTTGTAGTTATCACCATTATTATGCAAGAAATGTCATGCCGACGTTCGCAAGTGCCTGTATGCTAGGCCTATGTGAAATAAAGACTTTGACTATTGACTATTGACTATATTGACTATGTAGACCAGAGCTCTTGTTAGATCTGAGATTTGGCTAGCCAAACTCTTTTTTTAGAACAAACCTAACGCACACCTCCGTCAGGGGAAACGAAAGGGTTATGTGAGGCTTGCACCCACTAAAGACCGTCTGTTACCACGATGGACCTGACGGCTGGAGTACGGGATTCATTGTCATAATATACACCGCGGTCCCGCCAGGTCTCGACCAGCCACTTCAGCAGCGGGTAGGAGTGCCTAAGCTTCGTGACATACCAATACCAAGCGCTGGTTTGAACGGTTTTGATACGGGCTGAAGCCCCCCAAACCAGCGCTTGGTAGTCCGCCGACAAGCTATTTATTTGTATATTATTGTATAGTTATTGTAAAACAGAGCCCCGAAATAACGCACATTGCTTCTTTGACAGGCGCATGGTTGACGTCAAAATATGACGTAGGTAATGATTGCAAATGAGCTGAGCATCCATTTACCAAAAATCATGTCGTTTCAACTTCCAAGTCATTACAACTCTATAGCTCGTAAAAAGTTGTGACTCTATACTTACTTACGCAATTTTTGTTCAGATCAAAAGGTACTCGTTCTATACGGACATAATATAACAGACCACTACGTTACCGTACTCACAAAATAACTCATTCGTTTTCGAGATACGTAGCCCGTAAGTATTACGTATACGTAATACCTACAGGAGAGAAACTTTTTTCGTTAATTATATTAATAGCGATGAGTGCGTCTTCGAATATTGGTTACTTTTATTTCTACGCGTTTGTTTGAAATATAGGTACGTACCGCACCTTAGTTATTTGGATCGCAAACATAGTAGGTACAAATAGCAAATTAGATGAAAATGACCGCATTTTCCATCATTTTCAATCTGTAACGTATTTTCAGTCTTTGATATTGTAGTTGAAATGACACTTACTAATAGCACCGCTAATAGTGAAAACCATTTATGAGTTGATAACAATGATAAAATGTACTTTTACTATCTCTTGCAAAACTTCTGAATACTTACTCATTGAATCTTCATTGAAATTGAATAGTTTTTGTGAATTAAGAGTTTGAACTTACAATAAAACATGAAAATACGTAAACGAATCTTATAGAATTCTGTATTCGTTTTCAGAACTAATGTTAAGCTGATGTCATTTTGAAATAATTAATTACACACAGAGACCGTTTCCCCATAATCCCTCCGACCAACTGATGGGCGTGACGTAGTACGTGAGTGAACTTTTACCCAAACCAGCGCACCGATCCAGTTTGTTTAAATTAATTTGCCAGATTGGGCAATTTTATGTGTAAACAATTACCGAAGTATTAGCCAGATCGCGAAAGCTTGTTAACAAGTCCGCATATTTTATGAACTGTTTAATTATTTTGTATAGATACCCATTGGGAAGTTTCAACAAAATAAGCAGCGGCGGATGTTTGCTTCATTGTGAATTCATAGGGTTTATAAAAGAATATTTTTATTGTAATTTTTTAAGAAGCCCATCTTCACTCTCTTCTTTTTATTCGTTATTTCGCTCTTAACAGAGCGGTCGTGGTCTTCTGATCAGATTAGATCAGGAAACACTGTTTAAGGCAGATGTAGTTTTCCTTACGTGCGAGCATATTATACACCACTTCTCCCTGCTGCCTTGACCTTAAATTTTTAATATTTTAATAAAAAATTACAATATGTAAATTAGATTATTCTGGTTTGAGGATTCGCATCTTATTGGTGTTGTTTAATTTGTATAATAAATATATAGATACCTACTATCCTACTAATATCTTTCTGAAATAAATATGATGAGTTCGTTTCATATTCCGCTACTTAGAACAATTCGAAATTTACTTAATTCTGTGCATTTACAGCGTACATAGTATCGCAATGATTTACAGCAATATACCAAAAATCATGTCGTTTCAACTTCCAAGTCATTAACATTCAGTACTCTTACCTACTTCTATGAAGGCCCTTTCTATACTTACCTACTAAATTAGCATCAGTGTAGGGAGGTAGGTAATACAATTTATTGAATTTATTTTATTTTGAATCTGGGTAGGGAAGGAGTTCAAACAACGATAACTCCTCACAATAGTGCTCCAATATATTTATTAAAAATTAATTTTCCACTTGAAATACCTCACCCAGGTAAGATTTGACATCAACGTTTCCTGCTCCGTAATTAACGATCCATTAGAGAGGTAATGGCCATACTGTGGTTCCAGTACTTAATATATTACGTACTTGTGAGAATAGCCGATTTTGTAGCACGCCTTACCTACGTACCTAGTAACCTCCAGATATTATGTAAAAGCCACTAGTTACTTCCAGTCCAGTAGGAATATACAAGGTGTTGGTTACTTACCATAACTACCCAAAATCTTTAAGTAGGGGATGATGTATAGAAGCCTGAAAAAATATCACGAGAAGTCTAGCTCATATCCTGTGGAAACGATAGGGAGTTCAAAAATGTACCATAAATTTTAAGTCCCTACACACGGCTTATTCAATATGAATGAACTGGAAATAATAAAAAGTATTACGCTTTGATGACATCACACTTAGGGTTGCTAATAACAACTTTTCTAAATTAAATAATAAGTTTTGTATTGAAAATAACACAAAATAGTTGGTGTCCTTATCTCCATTAATGTGTTTCTACTTACTTATATACTTACTTTTATTTATAGTAACCGCTATGCCTATATTGATACCTGACGGAAAAGTACCTAAGTATAAGCCAAGCAACGAACCAACTTACCTATAACTTAGTAGGGAGAAGACGTATGAGTGCGCAAAGTTATCTGCAGACTATTAGGCAAGCTTCAGTGGAACCACAAAGCTTCATTATCAGAGTTAGTCATACAGCTATACCTAACCTAACGCCGTGGCCCGTGCTGCGAAGGCGAGATATGAAATAACCTTATAAATTAAGCATTTTACTGAGCACAGCAGGCGCAGCTCTCTTGCTTATACAAGCTTATCTAATATATGCAAATATCTATCTACAACTACAAAGGTATACATTTTGAGAAGTAAGCCCCTATCACGTACTTAATTCAAGTAGAAAACAACGGTGCAACCCTCACTACAGAAAAAAATATCTCCAACTGCATGTAAATCTATTCCATTCTGGTATGTAAATCTATCTTGACACATATTTAAACTCCCCATTTTATATGTTAATCTAGGCATAGTACCTACGCAGTTCAGTCGAAAATCCACTTGATCCAAGACCAAACTTGAGTTACATACCACTAACTTATCAGGAGCGGTTTTATGTAACTTGAGTAGCGTTACTTTTACAGTAACTTAATGCTTGTAAAGTCATTAAGCTACGCACTGAACACGTTTCCCAAATTACATTGCGTGTTTTTGTCACACGCATATCCGGTGTAAGTATAATTTATTACCAACCACTAACGTTTTTACTACACAATAATTCTAAAAAAAAATCATACAAGCTTTATGAGTGACAAAGCTAAACTGCCACAGGTACGATGAAGTAGGTCGATTAATTCTCACCCATTTTGTAATCCAGATGTAAAGTCACGTTAATAAATAGGATGAGCTAACAAAAAATATCGTATTACGTATTTCAACATTACCTATACATAAGAGCCGTTATATTATACATAAGTAGGTAAAAATTAATTAGATAAGCCAATAACTAAATATTGTCTGCGTAAGATTTGTGACAATAACCCATGGATATCATAAATAATTAATATTTTAGTATTTTTTTAAATTTTTCGAGATTGCATTTGCTACTACTATAAAAAAAAGTAAGTTATTGCAACGTCTATGGCATAAACAAGGACCGATGTAACATAACCATATAACCGAGGCACACCTTCGCTGTTCGAATTTAGGTATTAATGTTATGGTAACGCGAATTTCACCATTCAGCTAAATTGAAAATGTTGATAGCCAGATGAGGGGAAATTATTTGAACGAAACGATGCGACCTCATAAAAACACAAACTGTGTTAATGGAAATTGTAAAATAACAGCAGGTTAGATAGGTATTATACAAACAAACGAACCCAGGTTCGTATCAGGTCTATCTATACAAAACACGATATACAATAAATATCAATTATACAGTGTTTTCTCATAAACACAGTTTATTAGTTATTGCTAATACGTTCACCTATAATGCCGGTCACTTTGGGTCGCCTACAAATGACCTCGTTGCAGATTCAGTAGGACTACATAATATAATGTGAGGTCTCTACCAAATACTTGAGTCGGTAACAATAGAGATGTTTGATCATAGGCACCTATAGAGATCAAAACTGTAGCGTTACACACATTATTATACTACTAAGGTACTGAAAATTATAAGCGACTTATAATGTTACGTGATACCTTCCAGGCGCTATTAGAGTCAATGGGGCTGAAAAGATAATTACGGTACCTACGTCCTACATAAAAGTATATTAGGCTCTTCTAGTTTCATAATTATTCAAAAACGTCAGTTAATCTAGATATAAATTGCGTTAAAGTATGCCAACCAAGGTTTAACTGGAAGTAAGTACCTGCTCATCAAAGTTAATGTTTTTTTAAGAAGTGCCTACATAAAATGCTGGAAATATTATTGTTGCTATAAGGACAACTCTTCGTTAGCAGTTTCTCGTCACTCATATTTATCTTCAGGAGCCGCAGCCATTGGTCGAAAGATCGTAATTCATTAATTTTGCTCATCTATGTTCCTATTCCATAAAAATCTTAATAGGTATACTTTTGCAGGGACTTACTCATATTATTATTATGATGTATATTTGTTTAGAAGCCCTTATAGGTTGATGAAAATTCCAGTTCTGATAATATTTGGTAAACTCTACCTGCACATACTCAATGTGTAGTACTTTTATTTTGTCATGACAATATAATATTATAACTAAAATTAAATCTAAACTAATATTATTAAAATTAAATCTATCTAAATTGAAATTAAATCTAAACTAATTAAAAAAAAGTGAAAAAAAAAATGTTAAATTAATCTTCTAATTTTTTGACAAATTTTTTCTTCATATTTTTATTATTAGGCACTGGATTGTTATTTCTACATAGAATAAAACCCAAAGAACAAAACCTAAAGTTCACATCGCAACAAAAGATATTAAAATGAGTCCAAATTAGGAAAACAATTTTTACACTGGATATTATGTTCGCCAGAGATAAATATTATTCTGTCCTCTTACTATATTCTTCGTTCAAAAATAAATGGTGCCTTGATTAAAGAAAACTAAACAATGGAGGCTTTTTGTATTCGAGCGGATTTATTTAAATAGGTAATAAGAAACCTCGATTTACTTTACAGAAATAAAAACGTCCTGTAATAGTTGTGTCTCTTTCGTATAATGTAAGGGAATTAATAATACAAGCGCCTCTGACTTTGAAATTAGAATTTTTATAGTCGCTTATTTATTGTCAAATATACAAGTGTGTTAATTCGCATAGTGAGTCCGCAGCTAACCGTTTAACTTGAAACACAATATAGAAACACATTAACGTGACTGATAAGAAGTCCCAATTATTTTATTTCCAATACAATAAATTTTTTCAATATACGTATTATTTCATTTAGAAAAATAAAATTTAGCAACCCTAACAGTGACATCAACAAACCTCATATAATTTTATTTTTTTTGTTATGTTCATTATTCATTGATATTGAACCAGCTGTTTTGAGGGATGTCATTTAAAATGTATGGTACATTTTTGAACTCCCAATAGTTCCCTCAGGCTATGAGTGAGATTTTTTCATGCCTCTATACATCGTTCCCTACTTTTGGCTTTCGGCTAATTATAGGGTAATTAATCTATACGTTGTAGGTGTATACTGTGGTCATTCATAGTTCCTACTATCATCTACGAGTAAAATGTGGCATTTTAATCATCAGAAATAGGAGATCCGCATTAGACGAATCAAAGCCAGCGACAAAGGTCAAGCTCAAGCTGTGAGAAACTTTGTCCAGCAGTGGACGTCCGTTGGGTTGAAATGAACGACCTATTTTACTATACCTATAATGCCGGTCAGATTCGCATTAGACGAATCAAAGCCAGCGACAAAGGTCAAGCTCAAGCTGTGAGAAACTTTGTCCAGCAGTGGACGTCCGTCGGGCTGAAATGAACGACCTATTTTACTATATACCTATAATGCCGGTCAGATCCGCATTAGACGAATCAAAGCCAGCGACAAAGGTCAAGCTCAAGCTGTGAGAAACTTTGTCCAGCAGTGGACGTCCGTCGGGCTGAAATGAACGACCTATTGTACTATACCTATAATGCCGGTCAGATCCGCATTAGACGAATCAAAGCCAGCGACAAAGGTCAAGTTCAAGCTGTGAGAAACTTTGTCCAGCTGTGGACGTCCGTCGGGCTGAAACGAAGGACCTATTTTACTCAAAGAGGTACAGGGAACTGAAAGCGCTAGTAGCAGATTGTAAAGTTACAGTCCTACACTATGACGCAATGAAGGTCATACAGGGGTAATTAGATTAGCGAAACTATGACGTCGGATGCCAACATGTCGACTTAACGGCGCTCTATACCGTACCCAAGCCAAATAGTTCATAAACCACTTAAAATATTGCAGTGTCCTAACTCCAAATCCACTCCCATTCAACTCATGCGTCAACTGCTTAACTATAAAACACGAGTAAGTAGTCCAGCCCGTTGTAACCGTATTATTTTTTAAGTTTTAGCTTTCCTATAAAGCACACAAACTTCTTTTTCATATAGGTACCTAAACTTGAACTCAGTAGATACCTATCATAGGTACCTATGCAATCAATATAGCTTAGTTTCCACCTTACTGAGTATTAGTAGTAATGAGTCTAATCTCACACTTCATTTAGCGATTATTAAAACAATTATTACCTACTGATATTAGACTTATCTTTACGATCCTAACAGCATAATATTATAAATTGTTAATGTACTCGTACATACTCCTTAACCTAAGCTAATATGCTTGTAGACCAATACTACATTGTACGTTGGTGTTATTGTCAGACCCTAATGCCTTTATAATATGAGGACTTATAAAAAAGTAGTTATTAGAAGAACCTAGAACATAATAATTATACGTAAAGAGTGCATAATTTATCGATGAATTTTCCTCTTTACAATAATGAAGGCTTTTAGAACTCATGTTCCTTAATCACACGAATTTTTAAAGTATCCATTATGACGAAAAATGTTCAAATGTAAAAGACTGAGTTTGTAAAAAGAATGTCATGGTTTTAAAACAAAATTAATTTGAATTTAGAATACAGAGCCATTACAAACTTTTTTTTATTTGAAATGACCAGTACTGAAGAAATGCAATTTCATAGGTAAAAACCTAATATTATATTTATCATCATCATTTCATCCTGCGTCTCGTCCACGGTTGGACAAAGGCCTTCCCAAGCGCGCGCCACCACACCCTGTCCTCACTTCTCAGCCTTCCTCATCCAGCCGCTTCCCGCCATCCGCTTTATATCATCGGTCCAGCGGGCTGAAGGTCGCCCCACACTACGCTTACCTGTACGCGGTCTCCACTCCAGGATTTTCCAGCTCCAACGGCCATCGCCCCTACGACAAGCGTGTCCTGCCTACCCATTGCCACTTCAGTTTGCTAATGATTTGGGCTATGTCGGTGACTTGACGGATCTCCTCATTTTTTTCTAATTCTAAATTTAGCTTTCTCTATAGCGAGCGAATTTGAGGATCAGCCCCTAGATTGTGTAAGAAAAGCGTAGCTATCTATCTATTAATCGTAATGGAAACATGCCCGCTGATTGGTTCGTTGATTTACGTCAGCCAATCGGGAGGCAGAATTTACGAACGATTACGATAAAGGTGAATACGTTTTTCTAACGCAATCAGACTGTCAGCGTCCACGTTTCAGCGCCACAGGCCGCAGGTGAGAACCTGCGTAACGCACGGGTTATAACAATAAGTACTATATTATGTATGCTATAGCTTATGTATGATATGTTATATGAATTAATCTTAGATCAATAAAGTAAGTATATATATAATTAGTAAAGAAAGTACAATAAATAAGATCGATAGTTCGTGATATCAAACCTTTCATCAAACGTCCTACGCAGCCATCACGACGTAATTAGACAGGTCGGTATATCAATCGTTTTATTAGGGGTAGGAATTGAAATTAGAAATACATCTCCTATGAAGGCGAAGAAACTGGCTGAACTAGCCCGCTGGGTAATGTGTGGGCGAGCATTGTTGTGAAGAGGCACTCGAGCGCACTACTTCATTGTCAAGGAAAGTCAAGGCAGTCAAGGCCATTTATCAAACCATGACTGAAGATGGCAACATACTATACCTGCTTAATAGATATTTTAGAACTGTGTATTTATAATATACTTAAGTACCAACCAACCTTATAACTATTTACACCAACCCCATTTTATAGCACTTTTAAATACAATTTTATTAATAAGATTAAGAAAAAAACACGATGAATTAATCGTAAAGTAAGTTTAATATGTATACGATTTGTAAACTCTAGTTGTAAATTTCCATAAAAAAGCGATAAAGTTGCCTACGCGTAAATGTAATCCGATTTTAATAATTTTTAGAAATATTGTATATGCAACTCGCTTTAAGTATACTAGCAAAATTTGAAGAGTTCCCTCGATTTCACCATTATCCCATGATCAGATCCTGACCTGATGACCATAAGACAACTTGGAAAATATTACTCTTTCTAATAATGCTCAAATAGTTTCATGTGTCCATATAAAATTTGAAGAGTTCCCTCGATTTCTCCAGGATCACATCATCAGATCCTGACCTGATTGAAATGGGACCACCTGGAAACAAACCCTCTTAAACAAAAAAAGAATTTTTCAAATCGGTCGACGCGTCATCGAGTAATCGGTGAACATACATAGGAAAAAAAAAAAGATTCCGACGAATTGACCACCTCCTTCTTTTTTTTGAAGTCGGTTAAAAATAGCTTAAATGAGTCCTAAAGAAAAAACTATTTACTAGATATCGTGCAAACCAATTTTCGGTGGAAGTTTGCATGGTAATGTACATCATATATTCTTTTCAGTTTTATCATTCTCTTATTTTAGAAATTAGAGGGGGGGGTCACACATTTTACCACTTTGGAAGTGTCTCTCGCACAAACTATTCAGTTTAGAAAAATATGATATTAAAAACCTCAATATCATTTTTGAAGACCTATCCATAGATACCCCATACTTATAGGTTTGATGAAAAAAAAATTTTGAGTTTCAGTTCTAAGTATGGGGAACCCCAAAAATTTATTGGTTTTTTTTCTAGTTTTTTGTGAAAATCTTAATGCGGTTCACAGACTACATCTACTTACCAAGTTTCAATAGTATAGTCCTTATAGTTACGGAAAAAAATGGCTGTGACATACGGACGGACAGACAGACTGACAGACATGACGAATCTATAAGGGTTCCGTTTTTTTGCCATTTGGCTACGAAACCCTAAAAAGAAATGACATTTATACTTACAAACTCACTCACTTACTTAAAACTTTGTGCCATTTGAAAGCAGAAAAGGTGAGAAAACTAGTCTTCAAACCAAGTTTCTTTACACTAAAAAAGAATTTCAATCAAAAAATGTTGTTTCGAAGAATAAACATCATTTTTTAAATCAAGCTTGTATTTAAAATATACAAGTACCTACGTCATAGTTTTATCATGCTCTTACAAACAAATGAGAGCGCACAAAAAATAACTAAGTAGCCTATGCCATCTTGGGTCGTCCACCATTTTGTATTTACAGTAACGTCTTCAAATTTACCTGTCATCTAAACCGTGTCAAAATTTCATCTCAATAGGTACAGGATAACTACAAGTTTTTAATATTCTGGCGCGTTACAAATCAAATGAGAGCTTGTTAAACTGTGTTGTTAAATAAGCGCTTTTTATAAAACAGGAAAACTTTTTCAAAATCGCTACTTATTCAATTTGGTATTAAGTCAAGCTGGGTTACAGGATATTATACCTATCCTACTACCTAAATATTTATGGGTTTTTACGCTTCGGTGGAATCAGTAGCGCGGTCGATTTATCCTATCCAATCCTATCAGAGGATATCTAACTATATTGAGGTACCTGAGTTTATTGAGGTACTTCTAGGTAACAAACCTACTAAAGAGATTAATACATAAATTAAGGTTCCTTCTAAAATCTGTTCTTTGAAAAACAAACATGTAGAGTAAGTAAGTAAATATGTACATTGTAGGATACATTTTAATATTAAGTTGTTTTAGTGATTGATATTATCTTTTGCAGCACATAATACATTATCGATAGCACCCCTCCAATACCATATAAAAAAATAGCACATATATAAAAAAATCATAAAATTGACGCAATTGTGGCACAAACGAGGAATTTATTGCTTCAGAGGCGTTGCTGTGCCACTGAGCTCGTAAAAATTGCGAGAATATTGCTAAGAAGTCCGAAATTACGGCGTCTTGCGAAAAATTTACCTACTTATTTTTAGAAGTTATGACATCTATTACGAACTCGAAAACATATCCCCAAAGCCCTGATATATACCCATTCCATTTTAAAAGTTTTATCTGAAACAAAATGTATAGTTATTAAAATCGAAATTCACTCGGGAGAAGACATTAACACTGCAATATATCGATTGTAAAACTCTGCGCTATCAAGGATCAAAGAAGAAGAGCAAAGACATATTTCTCGTATAATATTTGAAGTTCTGTAACTTATCAAATCAAGCAATATCGAAATAGATTGTAAGAAACCGAAAAGTTAAATTACTACAGCTTGTACAATATGACATACCTACATATTCAAACTAAACTTCGTTATTTGATTTCTGCATTTCACATTTCATTTTTCAGTTGCTTTAATGAAAATGATTATTTTAAACGTAACTTGCAGAGTTGCGTTATACGAATGATTTAATTATTATATATCTTGTAGTATTGTTGTAGCCCTTTATTTCCATATCAGCTTTTACAATTATTATTACGAGTATGTTGATCTAACTTTGTTTATGTTTCGATATGGATCCCTATTTGGGTAAAGGTTATACAAATACGCGTAACATATATTATTTATATTAAACGTTTGAGCTTTCTTTCGAAAAAAAGCGTTATGTTTGTTAAATTCCTTTGTTTGACGTTTTGTTCATCGGGTGCGAAACTAGAATAGTTTAAACCTATGAACATACCGAGCTTTGCATAAGCTTGCATTATAGAATTATTAATGTAAAGGCACGACTTTCAAAGGATCTACATCCGCCAGATGCACACAGCGCAAATCGTGCAGATTTGAGATAGCAGATAAAACCTATCATAAAGACTATAGTCTAGTCATTCAGCACTGAAAACGATGACGATGTCAGTTTTGTGAAACTCTGCTCGTTATATCTTTAATTTCTAACGGCTTGTTAAGGGTTTCTGTGATTTATCATCATTGGTGATTGCTCATAAAATAACACCATGTAAGTATACACTCAGGGTTATCTAAAAATACCACATCGCTCTCGGCCTGTATTTGTTTACATTAAAACTAACAACTTTTTTTTACTCCGCAATCTAGTACCTCCTTCACCTTTCTGCCATAGAACCGCAAGACGCCGGGAGAAGTGGCATCCTTATGTGGTTGATGTCCAGCATGCTCGAACGAAACGATTTTCTTCCACGTTTCTGATACGTACCGCTAAGGTGTGGAACACCCTGCCAGCTTCTGGGTGCCTTCAAGAGAAGAGTGGGCATCGCATTTTCTAGGCAAGCGCGCTCCATACTAGACCTCATCATTTCTGTCCATCAGATATGATTGTAGTCAAGAGCAAGCCTATCCTATCTATAATTAAAAAAAACTCGATATTTAGAGAAATATCAAATATTCAATATTTTACAGAGAATTTTTACTTTTTATTAGGGTTCCATACCAATTTGGTAAAAATGGAACCCTTATAGTGAGACTTTCTCCGTCCATCCGTCCGTCTGTCACACTCGATTATTTCAGTAACTATCAAAGCTATCGACTCGAAATTTGGAATAGTTTTAGGTAATAGTGACCCAACGCCATTGCACTCATAAAATATTGAAAATTGTTTTTATTTATATTTAAAAAAGGGGGAAAACCGGGACTTCAAATTTTCAAAATGAGATAACAATATTGAGTGGGGTATCATATGAAAGGGCGTTACTTGTGTATTCTAAAACCGATTTTTATTTATTTTTATGCCTGATAGTTTTGGATTTATTGAGCAAACTGTCGAAAAAAATACCGTCCCTCCCCCCTTATCTCCGAAGTTTATCAATCGAAAAATCTGAAATAATTATGATTAATAGACATTGATGTATATTTTACAGGAAAAATAAAATCAACTCCCTAACTATTATACTTTTTTTGATAATAACAATAAACCACCAAAAACAAAGTTACGTTTGCGGTTCGCCAACAAAAGTACCTACATGTAAATTATACTCGTCAATTCATGAACAAAAGTGATTCTTTCAATGTTTTACTTCTTTTACGGTATGGAACCCTCGGTGCGCGAGTCCGACTGGCACTTGGCCGGTTTTTATTTTATTTTACAGAGACACTCTACTTGTTCCTACTCTATAATGTAACATCGGCAAACTTGGCAACCCAAGTAACATTTAATTTGGACCTAGGTTGTGAAAAATGCCTTTGGGTTTTATAAGGGTTGTAAAAAGGTTAATGCTTTGCTAACTGGTCATATTAAGTACTTGAGAATGATTACTAAGTCCCAAAACTAATTATTTATTGTTACAACCTTAGAGAAGATGGCAAGAGTTTAAATTAACGTTATTTTGACCTATGTTTCAAGAGCTTTTAGTCCTAGGATTTTATAGTTGTTGTAGACTCCTGATTAGGTTCTGAAAAGGCTACTATTATGCTCAAGTGAGATCTAAAGGTTTATTTTTTAACTTTGATATAACCATAAAGCATTGGAATGTTGCAATTGCTCAAAAGTAATTTTTAAAACCTATCTTAAACCTTTACGCTCTATTTTAGTTGTCTAGGCAAACAAATTAGGGCTGCGTAGTGAAAACCCAAACCAATAAGTTATTTTTAGAACCTGGAGGCATAATTTAAGTCCCAAGAGAATATTTTAAAGCCTTAGAGGCATCTTCAAAAATTTTTAGTTGTCCTTGCAACTTCAAGGCAACATATGTAGCTCATATTTTGGCAAACATTAAAGTTTTGAAAAGGTTAATTTTAATTCTTTAGTAATTTCCTAACGTCGGCCATATTTTTTCAATGAAATAAAAAAAAAAAGATCCAAAAAGAATCATTTTAATTTTATAAAGTTGAATTATATACATGTGATATGTGATTTTTAATATAACATGTTTTATATATATAGAAGTTTTATTTCTAATGTGGCTTACGACTAAACTAACAAATTTTTGATTTTTTTATTGCAATTATTTAATTAATTATCTTTAAAAATTTTAACCTACGAAAGGCCCGTTTCGTATATAGCACTATTATCCTAAAGTTTCACGATAAAGTGCCAGTTGCATTATGTTTTTACTTTTTCCTGACTACAACAAGCTACTTATTATTTTACATGAGCACCTATCTAGCCATTTTGAAACTTGGTGTGACAACAGGGAATGGCGCCATAATTATTATGTATTTTATTTTCATATTTCTATACCAAAACTTACACAGAGTCATTTTATAACCCAAAAGTTTTGGAGAGGCATTTATTCATATCTATCAAAATGTTATAAGTTGTCCTAGAATTCAATCCAAGACTAATCCTATACCTTTAAACGAGCAATTCTTGTATATATATTTCTATATAAACTGGATCTCGGCAACGGCTCCAACGATTTTCATGAAATTTAGTATACAGGGGGTTTTGGGGGCGATAAATCGATCCAGCTAGGATTCATTTTTGTAAAATGTCAAATTTACCAAAAAAATAATAAAATATGATTTCTGCTGCCATCTATTAGCCAGTAGTTAAACTACCGAGCGAAGCACTCCTGCAGCTGCCATCTATTAGCCAGTAGTTAAGGGCGATGGGTACCATCTGGGCGCGAAAATTCAAATTTTATTTAGTTTTTCGCTCATAGTGGGCCTATACCTTTAAACGAGCAATTCTTGTATATATATTTCTATATAATCTGGATCTCGGCAACGGCACCAACGATTTTCATGAAATTTAGTATACCTACAGGGGGTTTTGGGGGCGATAAATCGATCTAGCTAGGATTCATTTTTATAAAATGTCGAATTTACCAAAAAAATAATAAAATATGATTTCTGCTGCCATCTATTAGCCAGTAGTTAAACAACCGAGCGAAGCACTCCTGCAGCTGCCATCTATTAGCCAGTAGTTAAGGGCGATGGGTACCATCTGGGCGCGAAAATTCAAATTTTATTTAGTTTTTCGCTCATAGTGGGCTAATTATACATTCAAGGCTAATGGCAATGTGTTTTGCGGGCACAACGTTTATGCATCTACATGTTTTTAACTATAACTTTAAGCAACTGTCTATACTCTCATCAGAATGTCCATCATTGACTTTTACATTTTACAACAAAGCAACAATATGCCCTTCATTTCGAGCACAAAGGCACTGAACCAAACTAAAGCGTCGTTGAAGTGAAGGCAAAAGCTTCCCACAAAAACTGTACAATAATTTTGTCCGAACGGGTTAGGAACACAAAGATTATTTACTTTGATTATTAAATTATTTTTTAATTAGTGCAACGGACTAAAAGCTCAACTACAAGGTACTTACTTGAAAATAAAATAAAGGAAGTACTACGCACTCATCTTGTGACCAACATTATCGTTGCCTACCTTTTCAGGAAAATTTCATACAGTGATACATAAAACTTTTATTAAATATTTTCAGTCTAGATATAGTTTAAATAATATATATTTTTAGTTCAAGCACGGTGCAACTGGTTTCAAGACAAGGGGTTATTTATTTATCAGCAAAGCCTGCATCGTCTGGTGGGCATGAACTCAATATATTTTCCTCAATTTCACAGCTCTCTGACGTTGTCTCAGGTAAAGCGCCATTTTTCACCTACGATGTAGAAAATAATGTTTTGAGCTTTAGGTTCGAACAATGCCTAGTTTGCTTTTATAATACACAACCACGATAGCAAATATCAAAGAATATTGTGGCTAACAGTGTGAGTGTAACTTTCCTCATTACTTTAGTTGACCTTTGTGATAGGATTTATTAGTTTCTGATTTGTTTGTTAACTTTCAATGTTAAATTTTTGTTATCATGTACAAAAGTTCCATTACCATAAAGCTTGATAAAACATAATTGGTTAAAAGCTTCGTTCAAACGTAACGCCGTAGGTACGTATTTAAAAGAATATATTGCTTGGGGACGAAGCTCCCTTTCTCAAACAGATTTATCTACTAATACTGTACCACAGCTGGCCCTATAGTGGCTATCCTTACAAACAGCTACCTGATACAGATGGATGGTTAGCTGAAAAAAATATCTTCTGTGTGTATAAGTAATTAAAGAGTACTAATAGAGGACTACCAAAGCCAACAATTATAGTATTTATAGGTTTAATTATGGTACAATAAATAATATTGTCTATTAAGGCATTGCAAATAAAACCTAATTTCATATTTATTTTTAGGGTTGAATTATTGAATACCAAAATGGTAAAAATGGAACCCTTATTTTTTACTTCTTTTATTGGATGGAACACTCAGTGCACGAGTCTGACTTGCACTCAAGGCTAGTTTTTGTTATACTCGGACTTCACGATATAATATTACCGTTCAAATCATCATTTAGAATTACTAAAATTTTCATGAAAACAACAATAAGAACAAATAGAAATGACACACTTTCCACACTTGTATCGTAATGTGTATAAATAGAACATTTATTGAAAAACAAAAATTTTTAAAGAGCTTTTATAGGTTTTATCCGTATTCTTCTCATTACCAGTCTCTGGTTACCATGTAGCATAGAATATTCGTCAAGACGGATCAAATAAGTCCAAACTGGATGGGATAGTGTTGCTTAACAACTGAATTCCAATGGCTGGCTACCTTCCGGGTCCATCATCAGACCAGCTCCATGTCATAATAATTTTGTATTGTCATCCGGTTTACACATGCATGCAAAATTTCAGCTGAATCTATTACCGGGGAGTGGGACAAATTAAGCTTGCGATATTTAATTACAAACAAACAAACAAACAAACAAACAAACAAAAAAACAAACAAACAAACAAACAAACAAACAAACAAACAAACAAATAAACAAACAAACAAACAAATAAACATCGGAAACAACAAACATTTCACATTGTAAAGTCAACATCTCCTGAGGATTTCCTGTGGATGTGTTGTTTTCGAGACGAAACGTGCGTTGAAGAAAATAAAAAGACGTGTTAGAAAATTGTGTGTGGTGTTTCATGTGGGCAGTGTTCCTGCATATTGTACCTTACAGAATCTTTTCAAGTAGCGGATAATCCGCAAACAAATTAATTTGTCCTGCTAATTATGGAGTTCCGATTACGCGCCTGCTTCCATTGAATATTTAAATAGAAGCTTGAAAAAATCATCAAAATAATTATGTAAGTTTTATAAAATTTTAAGTACTTGATATTACAAATAATTACAATGGATAGATTGCTCAAATCATTCAAAAAGTGTACCATAATTGGTTTTTGATGGGATGGCCATTCTCCATAATACGAGTCTGACTAGTCGCATTAGAATTAGTTATCCACTCTAAAATGTTGATGTCGTCGCTCGGTACGTTTATCTTCTGTTATGCTCATGCTATTCATCATTTGTAAGGATGCCTGCATGTTGTGAAACTTTACAACATTGTTTGTGAAATCCTTTGAGAAACTACTCATGCAACCGGCAGAAGTTAGGCTACGTAAAAGTCACTCAGTTTTGACGTCAAATATAGACCTATTGTAACATCATTATTATCGTATAAATTATTTTCAGATATCCATCTCTAATCAGTTCAAGTTTTCTTCTTGTTGGAATCATTGTATCGTTCAGTCGTTTCTAGGTAGGTATGAACTAGGTATAGTATATTAATTCATTCATTCATTTTTTGGCTATAAGTGAATTATCAAAAAAGCGATCTGTAGACCTATATGCAGATACAACCGACAATTTCAAAACTATGAAAAGTTTTAAATTGTGGAATAAATATAATTTACATCTGCAGACAACATGTTTTGCGACAAAAGCTCTAAGTCTTAAAAATGACGTCTTCGAGTTTAACGAAAGAAAAGATAAAAATTATATTTTATGTCAATATTTTTTTTTCGACAAATTGCAAAGGCGAAGCATGTATATTTATTGAATGCTTAAACGTATAACGTTCAAGTATAAGGTGCGATAGTTAAAATCCATGAAATTAATATTGATTTTAAAATACATAAGTAGGGTATTAAACGTAAAGTAGTACCGTAGTAACGTAGTATTTAAACGTAACTACGAGTAGCTGCTGTAAATGAATTATTAAGTTTTCCAATATTTGACTATAAATAGAGATGTGTCTCGAAGTCTATACAAGTACAGGAACAATAAAAAACAATCTGGCATAGATGTGTATTATGTTGCTTGTTAGGGTTCCATACCAATTTGGTAAAAATGGAACCCTTATGGTGAGACTTTCTCCGTCCGTCCGTCCGTCTGTCACACTCGATTATTTCAGTAACTATTCAAGCTATCGACCTGAAATTTAGAATAGTTATAGATAATAGTGACGCGACGTCATAGCAATCGTAACAATTTGAAAATTGTTTTTATTTTTATTTAAAAAGGGGGGAAAACCGGGTCGCCGAAATTTCAGAATGAGATAAAAATATTGAGTGGGGTATTATATGAATTTTATTTTTTCTGTAAAATATACGTTTACTTCTATTGATCATAATTATTTCAAATTTTTCGATCGGTAAACTTCGGAGATAAGGGGGAGGGGAACGGTATTTTTTTCGACAGTTTGCTCAATAAATCAAAAAGTATCAAGCATAAAAATAAATAAAAATAAGTTTTAGAATACGCAAGTACTATTAAAGATATCGACATGAAATTTGGAATATTTGTAGGTAACACTTTCATGGTTACTTTCATAGTAAGTAGCAATCAATCTATCTTTTATTATCATTAAAAAAACACTCCAAAACAAAACGTTAGTAGCTTTCGATGATTGTAGTATTGGTAGGTACATTAGTATCTACCGCAAAAAGGTCAGTAAAAATTTAAAAATATATTATAATTGTATGTTTATAAGGCAATTATTGTACTATCATGTCTAAGTGTAAATGGACATTCAGATACAACTCTTGTTCTCTCTTTTATAGAGATTAATAATAACACTAACTAATCTACCTATGTTTACAAAAGTTTTGTTTCAAAAATACTTTAATTCAAAAGAAAGAAAGTTACTACCTCCTTTAAGAAAATAAATATAGGTACATAAAAATGTTTTCAGGACATTTTTTCTTCTAAAATTTAATAAATGTAAACCACAAAAATAATCTACGACGACAATATGCCTAATTTTTACAATAATAGCTAGTAAATTGCCAATTCCACGGCTTAAGACTTGCGCCCGTCTTGTTTGTTTTTTATAGCTCAGACTCGTTTAAAAAAAAATAATGAACTAAATTTCCCAGAATTAATTTTCTTTTTGCTATGATGATTGGAAAGTTTTCCACTTCTTCAACTTTGGTTTTGAAAATAATACCTATTATATTATGATCTCCCTGTTACATAATTGTTGTTAAGATAACTGTTTACGCATTCCATCTACATAGGAACGCTTTCAGGGCTCCTAACTCCTAATCCGTGTACTTAATAAACCAGAGCTACATTTCATACTAATAAGTAAAATACCTCACGTTCTATTAAAGGAACGTTGAGCCCATAGGTACTACCTGAAACGATGGCTCTCCTTACTCTTAGGAACATTTTGTGTGGGTGCTACATTTTTCCTTTTTAACGGCGTAGACGGCATATTTAAGCAATTTTTATAACCTGTAGTTTAAAAACTATAAACGTAATTACTTAATTCTTTAAACGCGATGTATTTTGAATCTTTAAACTAAAATCGCTGTGAAGTAGAAAACACGATTGGATAAACAATACTCGATAGAAAGTTCTCCCAAAAAATGCTCCAACAAAATCTCCATTTTCTATATTTTGATATAATGAGCCACTAGCAATAATGCTCAACTATAACATACATCTTAATATATATAAATCTCGTGTCACAATGTTTGTCCTCAATGGACTCCTAAACTACTGAACCGATTTAGTTCAAACTTAGTGAATATCTGTCATTTGGTCCAACTTAAAAGATAGAATAGTTTTTATCCCACGTGGACGAAGTCGCGGGCATCAGCTAGTGAATTATAGATTTAATCCCCCAGTTTTCTTAAATGACCTAGGATCTTGCTAAACAAGCTGAGGTAGTGCTGGCCCTTAAAGTCCCCAAATTGCCCATTTTTAAATTAAATAAAAGGAAATGACACGAAAAAAATAAGTTGTATTCAGTTCTCCATGAAAATGGCTTGTAAGTACCTTATTAGGAATTGACGCGAAAACAGTAGAAAAAAAAACCGGCCAAGTGCGAGTCGGACTCGTGCACCGAGGGTTCCATACCATAAAAGAAGTAAAACAATTAAAAGAATCACTTTTTTTCATGAATTTACGAGTATAATTTACATGTTATACTTTTGTTGGCAAACCGCAAACGTAACTTTGTTTTTGGCGGATTATTGTTATTATCAAAAAAAGTATATTAGTCAGCGAGTTGATTTTATTTTTTCTGTAAAATATACGTTTACTTCTATTGATCATAATTATTTCAAATTTTTCGATCGGTGAACTTCGGAGATAAGGGGGAGGGGAACGGTATTTTTTTCGACAGTTTGCTCAAAAAATCAAAAAGTATCAAGAATAAAAATAAATAAAAATAAGTTTTAGAATACGCAAGTAACGCCCTTTCATATGATACCCCACTCAATATTGTTATCTCATTTTGAAATTTTGTCGACCCGGTTTTCCCCCCTTTTTAAATAAAAATAAAAATAATTTTCAAATTTTTACGATTGTTATGACGTCGGGTCACTATTACCTATGATTATTCTAAATTTCAAGTCGATAGCTTGAATAGTTACTGAAATAATCGAGTGTGACAGACGGACGGACGGACGGACGGAGAAAGTCTCACCATAAGGGTTCCATTTTTACCATTTTGGTATGGAACCCTAAAAATTGTATCAACACTGTCATTTACGAATAAAAGTCGGTATGTATAATTATTTAAATCCTATTATTATTATTTTAATTAATATTATAAACGCGAAAGTTTGTAAGTATGGATGGATGGATGGATGGTTGCTTGTTACTCTTTCACGCCGCAACTGCTGAATTTATTTGGCTAAAATTTGGAACATAGATAGCTTATAACCCGGATTCTCACACAGACTACTTTTTATCTCGGAATAATCCATCGTTCCCACGGCATTAACGAAAGACCAAAATTCACGCGGGTGGAACCGCGGGCAACAGCTAGTACTTTATAATATTTTGCTTATTGATTATATTATTTATTCAACAATTGTGGATTGTGATGTGTGTGGCAGTTGCCACAACAAGGGGCCGGATATCTGAATTCCCTGTAAGTTAAGCCTATTATATTTAATTAAACCTTACCCTTGCTAAACTTAGACATGCCTTACTAGTTATTGCTGAAATGGATAATATACAATGGATATTACATAAATGATGCCACAAATCGGATTTCAATTGGATACAAGGTATTTAAACGTATAAGATATTAAAATATAGCAATTTAAACACCTTCCAAGTCTAGACTGTATAATATATAAACGGGCTAAAACAGTTATTTAATCGATTTTTAGTGTAATTAAAAACAGTAAACTGTCATGTATTTTGAATTTCTAATCTAAATTCACTTGAAGCATATAGGTACGTATCCCTAAACACGATTGGAAAAACAAATCGATGGAAAGTTTTCCTAAAATTTTGCTCCAAAATAACAGTATTTTTAACTTTATTGGAAACTACAGACAATTTTTATGATTTATTTATTTGTGTCAATATAATTTCCAAAAATACTCAGAAATATTTTTTTGATGATTGTCTTAGGTTCTTATTACCTCATTAGGTAAAACGAAATTTTTTCTGTGATATTTCACGCTCGATACCTACTTAATACTTTACACAGAAAAAGGATTTGTGGAAAAACAGATTTTATGTGGAAATTGAAGAACTTACTCTGTTATTCGCGCGTAAAAGCACAGGAAAAGACAGTTCTCACAGGACGCAAACGAAGTCGTGGAACACAGCTAGTATATAAAGAATATATATACTAGAATATATCTAATATATATAAATCTCGTGTCACAATGTTTGTCCGCGATGGACTCCTAAACTACTGAACCGATTTAGTTCAAACTTCGTGAATATCTGTCATTTGGTCCAACTTAAAAGATAGAATAGTTTTTATCCTACGTGGACGAAGTCGCGGGAATCAGCTAGTTCTAGTAAGTATATATATTCTTTATATACTTTGTATTCACAGTTTACCTTAATCGTGTCAAGTTTGTTTTAAATAAATGTCATTAAATTATAATGCATTTTGCGTTTATTTACTAGATATTATTTTAAAATAACTTACCATAATAAATATCATGAGCTTCAAAATATTTTTAAACAATGTTTTTAAATAAGTGTTTTATATGTAATCAATCAAGTAACACTTTCACAAGAACTTTTCGAAAATACTTCGATGGCGGAAAATTCACAAGAAGAAAAGCTGGCACGCTGCTCGTGAGATCGCGCGACGACCGCTTCGAACTCGGCTCGTGCAATCACTGAACATTTCAACAATACCGGCCCTTCAGTGTACAGTGTACACTTGTACAGTATACAGCATTGTACACGGAACTGAAAAATTAGCGGCTGATACCGGCACAATTTCGTAATTAAAAAACTTTTGCATCCTCTAAGACTCAGCAGTTGAGCTTTAATCTTTCGATATTATGTGGTATTTATAGGATCAACGTCTTTTGTGCTTGGGACTTGGGAGTACCTCATGACGTACTAAGTATAACTTTATAACTCTACTTGGTATAGGTATCACTTACACGCGGTTAGGTACTTTATATTTGCGACAAAATTGTATTTCCGTGGCGTAGACAGAAGAGTCAAAGAAATTTTCCCCAACAAACCTTTTTGTTTGTTTCCAGAAAGTGAGGTAAGTAGATAGAGCTTACTTAATTCTTATTCAAGTCATGTTTAGGTAAATCTCCCACTTGAAATACATTGACCTTTCATAAGTGTTCGCCCAATTATTATTATCAGCACCCTATGAATTTAAAGTTTCATTGGTATTATTAGTATGTTCAATTTACAAACATGTGGATTATAATCAGTAAGACGCCGAGAGAAGTGGCATCCTTATGTGGTTGATATCCAGCGTACTGATTTTCTTCCACGTTTCTGATACGATCCGCTAAAGTATGGAAGACCCTTCCAGCTTCCGTGTTCCCCGCTAAGTAGGTATATAATCTGGGTGCCATCAAAAGAGTGTCGAATCATGAGTGAAAAGACATTTTCTAGGTAAGCGCGTTCTATCCTAGACCTCATCATTGCCTTCCATCAGACATGATTATAGTCAAGCGCAAGCCTATCTATCATCAACGACAAAAACCAACCATAATAAAAACATCTATTCATATTTTTTTTCAATTGAATTCATTCGTATCTAAACCGAGTTACAGAATTTAGGCTAGGTATCCTGTTATTCCCATTCAACAGTTTTTATGAAAATACTTTTAATGGCCGTGCCCGCCGCGCTGACAACATAAATAATTTATGAAAAATTTATTACTATAGTTAGGTCTCGTGAGGTGCCCGGCTCGCAAAAGCTGATATCGTGCCAATTCTGTTATGATAAGTAAATCTGATTTGCTTGGCAAAAATCATGAATCAATGGAATGTAAAAAAGTTGCCGCAAAACATTTGTTGATATTGGACCGACGCGGATTTCAAATAGAATGTCACTGACCATTGCAGCTACTCTGTTGTGGAATTTCAAATACCATTATAATCTTAGATCACTTCAATCTACAGTCTAAACAAGAAAATGATCTTTCAGGCCGATTTCAGGTATGTTTTCGAACGCATACACATTATTAGGTATGAGTATTATCAAGGCAACGTATCTAAGTACGTATTTCTACTATTATTAATAAATTAATATTTTTTTAAAGAGTAACTGCCTTAAAAAATATTATAATTAATACGTTATCAAAATTACTGTATGTTAAGCAGTCAAAAATGTTTCTTTTCCTGATATATACCCTAAAAAGGGACCATTCCTAAGGTCATTAGCAAAGGAGCATTCCTATGGTCCTTTGTATTCCTTTGGTAAGTAAATATACGGCGTAGATAAACACAAGTCTATTTGCCTGTATAGGTATGCCTGAGTGCGCAAATGTTCTGACTACCTATCGCTACTACCGCTATTTTTAAAAAATAAGAAAGTTAAAATTGCTACGTGGTCAACGTTTGGTATAAAAGTGTCGTGTTGTGTTGCGTGGGCCGTAGCCCGTAGTGCGCTGTAGCGTTGTAGCGATTATTTGCTACTCCGCAAACGGACAGCGGTGGCGGAGTGCAGCGGGTAAACATAGGTATTTTATCGGCTTTTGTTTTCAAGGTGAGAATAGCACGCCGCAACAGGCGCAAGTCGCAACCTAAATTACGACGGTTGAACAAAAGGAGGCTATGCAATATGTGGAATCTTGCGACTCAACATAGATTTATAAATAGGTCGTCGCTCCCGATCCGACTAGATAAAGCCTTACTTGCCTAACGACGACAGCTCCATGAGTGCGGCAACTTTATAACATCAAACTTTTTCGTCTGTGTGTTGCATCATGCATGTCGCGTGACGGTCGGCCGCGGAGTAGGGATAAAGTGAAAGGCGCTCGTCAGAGCAGCCAAGGCCACAAAAGTTTCACTTTTACCGTGGTTTCATAAAACCGCACAATCCTTTTTTTTTCTTGTAAGTAGTGTAAGAGTGTCAATTTGAAAGTATGATGCGCGGATGCTATTGTGCGTGAAAAATTGTGTAGCGACGACGTGCCCGGGTTTGTAAAATTGGACAGAATATTTATTGCCGCACTATAGAAGTCACGGGCGGCCTCTTGTTCCTCTAAGCAACTCAATTTTGAAGTATCATATAAAGAACTGAATTTATTACTTTTACTATTTATTAACTAAATATTAATTACTCTTTACATAATAAATATTTACTATTTATTAAGTGAATAGTAAATTAACAATACCTACTGTCAACAGACAACAGTAGATCAGTTTAGTCAGTCATTGAGACAACTCTCTCTTTTACAATATGTATACATAATTACGGACTAGCGGATGTCTGATGCATTCACGATATCTTCATCATACCTCCTTAGGGATTGAGTTGAAATCTGATGACGTATAGTACCTAGTCTGCATCCCAAATTCACCCCGATCCATCATGTGGTTGAGTTGTACGTAAATAGATAAACAGTTAGTCACCTTTTCATTATATACGTAGTAACCTAGGTATATCAGAGGTAAAAGCAGTGTTAACTTCCATAATTTAATTCGAGAAGGATCTTTAGGTAAATTCCGTTTATAACGTACAAAATTAAATTATGCACGCACACGTGTTTCATGTAATTGAATGAGGGGGTGTAATTTTTTTTAAATTTCGCCGATCTTGAACGTTGCTGGTGCAAAAAGGGTAGGTATGGTAATTTAATCCTTATTAACATTTCCGCAGAAATAATGTCTCCGTAACTTGATAGGTGGTAATGTCTGCGTGGTAAAGTCAACTCTAACTGGACAACTGGGACAAATACTTACTAAATAGGTGTTAGAAGTACCTACCTATATTATGCGGTTTGAGACAGGTACTATTTCAAGTTTAAGTAGAAAGGTAATGTGTATGGAAATGTCTGTTTTAAACTTACAGGGTTAATTTGTTTGATGGGGCAGTAAAGGCACGTACATTAAAACTTTTTTTACAATCTTTTAATACTGCTTTATTTTCGGGAAGACTTTTTTAAACCATTTTTATGTTTTTTAGTAATATACTTAACAGCCCAGATTCTGTAACACGTGACGTACCTAATGAAAAAGCTATGTTAGAGGACAGAGATGCAGTTGTTGTACTTATAGCCATCAATCTTCTCGTTTATCATAGGTTTGTACTTTTGTAGTTTTGTACCTCTGCCATATATGTATGTTAAATGTAAATTGTTATATTCCCTTTCTGTCTTGTCTCATTAATCCACCCTATTCGCATATACCTAAAATACATACTTATCTATTGGTAATAGGTGTGCCGGCTAACCTTCCCCTATTCTCCTAAGGAATATTATAATATATTATACGGATACGCAAAAACATAAAAAACACAAATAATGGAACGCACGCAAAAATAATAACGGGTTCAAATATCGTTTTTATATTATACATATATTATACAGTTTTCCACATTGGTAAACCGTGAGCGAAAGCTAGTACAAGATACTTAGGTAGGTATGAGAAAAACCATTGTTATTTAAGAATCGTTTAGAAATAGCAGCATGACGCTAACGCTTACGATTATGTTTATTGTGCCATTGAAATACTTAGATGCCAATCTTCTTGTGATCGGAAAACACTTGCGAAACTGTTAAAACTAGATTTAATATCTCTTACAGCTCTTTGATATACCTACCTAATATTGTTTGGACGAAGGTGGTCAATAAGTAAGCTCCGCTCTAGGTATCTACTATCGAAATGAGTGGACTATACCTAAGATTACTTAAACTGTATATTCGGTCGCATTCAAACATTTTGAGTTACGGCTTTACTAGCCCGCGAAAGTCAAATTTTATTTAGTTAGTCTATGGCAATGAGTTTTGCGAGCATAATACCTATTTAAGTAGGTATACGATATACATCTTCTTACATGTTATTTATAAAAACTTTGCCCGAAAACTCCCATTTACCTCATATTGGTTCCCGAAACTTTATTTTTTGCAGTTGCCCAGATTTGAAGCTATCCGGAACTGATGTGAACTAAATGCGTATTTTTGAGCAAAGTTTTTATTATAAACTTGTAGATGCATGCCTTACGCCTACGATGTTTAATTAGCCCAATATTAACGAAAAACTAAATATAATTTGAATTTTCGCGCCCGGATGGTACCCATCCCTCAGTTGCACGTTCACCACATTCAAATTAATTTGGGTAAGTTCTATCTTTTACCCGCAAAAAGCAGACTACAATCCAGATTTAGGTACCTACTCCCATTACAATTTACCAATTTATTCCTATATAATAAACACTACGGAATCCTGAAAATTTATAAACTCTACATTCGTGCGGAAAAAGTTTTGTCATTCCCATTTACGTAAAATGTCCAAATATTTGAACCACTCGGCGATATCATGACTCGGCTCGAATTTTAAGACTTCTATAAAACGAAACACCTGAGACACTTTATTCCTTTCACTACAAAAAAGAAAATTAGAATTTATATATTTGCACATTTTCCGTCATTTTTTCTAAACTTGTCTTTTTATAGGGTTCCGTACCTAAGAAGGAAAAAAATGAAGTTTTATAAAATCACTTTGTTGTCTGTCTGTCACAAGTCACAACCCTTTATTTCAGTGACTATGGTAGCTGTAACACAGACCAAGGGATAACGTGGTAGGTAATGAAGGCCCGCTGATCATTGCAATCATAAAAAAAAACCGGCCAAGTGCGAGTCGGACTCGCGCACCGAGGGTTCCATACCATAAAAGAAGTAAAACATTGAAAGAATCACTTTTGTTCATGAATTTACGAGTATAATTTACATGTAGGTACTTTTGTTGGCAAACCGCAAACGTAGCTTTGTTTTTGGCGGATTTTTGTTATTATCAAAAAAAGTATATTAGTCAGCGAGTTGATTTTATTTTTCCTGTAAAATAGACGCTAACTTCTATTGATCATAATTATTTCAGATTTTTCGATTGGTAAACTTCGGAGACAAGGGGGGGGGGAACGGTATTTTTTTCGACAGTTTGCCCAATAAATCGAAAAATATCAGGCATAAAAATAAATTAAAATTAGTTTTAGAATACACAAGTAACGCCCTTTCATTATGATATCCCACTCAATATTGTTATCTCATTTTGAAATTTTATCAACCCGGTTTTCCCCCTTTTTAAATAAAAATAAAAACAATTTTCAAATTTTTACGATTGTTATGACGTCGGGTCACTATTACCTATAACTATTCTAAATTTCAAGTCGATAGCTTGAATAGTTACTGAAATAATCGAGTGTGACAGACGGACGGACGGACGGACGGACGGAGAAAGTCTCACCATAAGGGTTCCATTTTTACCAAATTGGTATGGAACCCTAAAAACCGGCTAAGTGCGAGTCAGACTCGCGCACCGAGGGTTCCATACTATCAAAGAAGTAAAACTTTAAAATAATCGCTTTTGTCCCTTGAATTTACGAGTTTAAAAGTAAATTAGTTAGTAAGTTGATTTTATTTTACCTAACCAAAATGGAAATGGTATGGTAAAAAAGTGATTCTTAGGCCCGTTTTCCACCAAAGTAAAACGGAGCTGAGCATTTCGACATCTCCGAAACGCGGAGATGTCGAAATGATGAAATCTGATTGGTTACTCAAACACAGCTCCGCTCCGATTTGGTGGTAACCGGGCCTTATGGTTTAACTTGTTCTAATACAGTACGGAACCCTCAGTGCGCGAGCTCGACTCGCACCTGACCAATTACTTACAGTATGGAACCCTCGGTGCGCGAGTTTGACTTACACTTGGCCGGCTTTTATATATTATGAGGGTATTCAGACAGGACGTTGCATCTTACGTCGCCACTATGATAGTCCGCGCAGCGACTGCACGATTATTTACCCCATCGAGATAATAGAAAATATAAAAATACCACTTATTCGAAAATAAACCTAAAATTCGTAACAAATAAATTATTCAGCCGAGGCGCAGCAACCCGCAAGTTATAGTGTCTACTTACAATGATATCATATATAAAAATTGCCTACTTAAACAAAATTGTGCAAGTATTTAGGTACCTTTAGGTAAGTATTTAGGTAAAAAAAGCAGTGATAGCTCAGTGGTTCTGACCTCTGCCTCTCATAAGGAAGTCGCGGGTTCGAATCCTGGGCACGCACCTCTGACTTTTCCGAGTTATGTGCGGTTTAGGAAACTAAATATCACTTGCTTAGTGAAGGAAAACATCGTGAGGAAACCTGCATGCCTGAGAGTTCACAAAAATGTTCTCGATGGTGTGTAAAGCCCGCCAACCCGCACTTGGCCAGCGTGGTGGGCTATGGCCAAACCCCTCTCAGTCTGAGAGGAGACCCGTGCCCAGCTGTGGGACGTAAAAAGGGGTTGAGATGATGATGATGATGATGATGATTTAGGTACCTACTTGTGCATTGAATGGCCCGTAATACAAAATATCCCATAATTCAGCAACTACACGACATATCCCATTAAAACCGATTTCCGTTGGGAGTGCTTTTCAAGTTCTACGAAATACAAATAATAATATTCTTTCGGAACTTTCCGCCCCATACTTACTCGATAAGTTACAGGGATAGTAATTGTATCTATTTATATGACGTAATTCTCGCGCTAATCGACAAATGTGAAATATTTGTCGATTGGTAGGTAAACTTCGGTGATAATTCTTTTGGTCAGTTTGCCCAATAAATCAAAACTATCACACAAAAATAAATAAAAATCGGTTTCAGAATACACAAGTAGGTAACGCTTTTTTATATTATACTAGCTGACCTGGCAAACGTTGTTTTGCCCTTAGGGGTAATAAAAAATAGATAATTTTTTTTTTTTTATTCTGCTCAAGACAGTAATAATTTTATTATTTATATATACGATAATTAATTAATTTTATAAAGAAACAAAACATTTTAAAATTTAAAAAAATTACAATTCAATATTTTCAAAAATAGATAAATTGAGATTTAAACTATCCTATCTCTCAAGTTGGATCGAACTGCACATGGTGTGCGAATTTTATTAAGTATAATCGGTTAAGTGGTTTAGGAGTCCATTGAGGACAAACATTGTGACACGAGATTTATATATATTAAGAAGATGAAACCACACCCCAATTTTCCCGCTTTTTAAATAAAAATAAAATCATTTTAAATTTTTAGGGTTCTATACCAAAATGGTAAAAATGGAACCCTTATGGTGAGACTTTGTCCGTCCGTCTGTCACGCTCGATTATTTCAGCAACTATTAAAGCCATCGAAGTGAAATTTGGAATAGTTGTAGGTAATTACGGCGCGCCGTCATTGCAATCATAAAAAAATGAAAAATATTTTATTTTTATTTAAAAAGGGGGTAAAACCGGGTCGTCGAAATTTCAAAATGAGATAACAATATTGAGTAGGGTATCATATGAAAGGGCGTTACTTGTGTATTCTAAAACCGATTTTATTGATTTTTATGCCTGATAGTTTTTGATATATTGGGAAAACTGTCGAAAATAAATACCACCCCCCCCCCCTTATCTCCGAAGTTATAGCAATCGAAAAATCTGAAATATTGATCAAAAAATTGATATTGATTGATCAACGAGTTTCGCGCGCATTTTTTTCAAGGCCAATCAAAACATCTCTCGTGATAAGCAATAAAAAAATAATGTGAAAAAAAGAATTATTGTTACACGCGGGAAGAAAGCGAAAAAATAGAGATTTTGATATTTGAATACTAAAAAAATATATTTAGCCATTGGATCGTAATACAAGAAATTAAGTAAATTAATGTCAAAGTATAAACAAAAAATTAGTACCTAAATTGTAATATGAGTAGGTACCTACGATGAAATCTGATTGGTTACTCAAACACAGCTCCGCTCCGCTTTACTTTGGTGGAAACCGGGCCTAAGAATCACTTTTTTTACCATATTTTTTTACTAGATCATGCATAAAACATACACAGGAAATTGACAGGAAAATGAAACGGAAACGAAAACCGGTCCCTTATTTTTACGTCTTAGCCAGGAATTGTGTAGGTATTACCTTTCGTATTGAATTTATCGTGAGAAATACCTACTCGTATTGTGATTCTGTACTTTTTACCAATCATGTATGAATGCAAACGAAGTGCTATTAATAATTACAATTACCTACTTACCTTTTTTTCAATAATAATTTAAAAAAGGCGCATTTCTTGTAGCTCGCCAAAAATCGAAATGCCTAAATTTTTTTTAATAATAGGAACCTATAATATAACTAGCTGACCTGGCAAACGTTGTTTTGCCCTTAAGGATATAAAAAAATAGATAAATTGAGATTTAAGCTATCCTATCTTTTAAGTTAGAGCAAACTGCACCCTGTGTGCGAATTTTATTAAAATCGGTTAAGTGGTTTAGGAGTCCATTGAGGACAAACATTGTGACACGAGATTTATATATATTAAGATAAGAAATTATTATAATGAAATTCCTACTAAATTTCTCGGCGTTGCGTCGGTGTGTACCTACTTACAGTCCGACAAAGCTTTCTTGGCACTTGAATGACATGGTCAGGAGGGCGTTGTTATAGAACAAAGGCAGCCAGAAAATAAATTCTCCTAAGTTTTACTTCAAGTTTTATTTTAGTTAACATTACGCAAAAACAACACAAAATAACTGCAATAGCGATATACCTATAAAGTATCAAACAGTATCACAAGATAGCGACGTTAGTTCCGATTTTGGCCACGTGTTTATAGTTCTTATTCTGTTCTTATCGCCACGCAACGACCGAAGCGGCGGCGGCGCGCTCCTGCATACCGCACGTTTTTGTTTTGCTAATATCTTTGAAGATATTTATTTAAACTGTATGGAGTAAAGGGCAGAACTATTCTACATTAAATGACATGGCCAGATTCTGCCCTCGAATCGTCAAAAAAAAACATTAATGGTTAATAATTATTAATATGTGAAAATTCCTTTTATAATTAAATAAAATATATCGCAACAATTATATTTCTCTAGAACTAGCGAGGAAAAATCACAAAAAAATATGAATGTGAGTTGTTATTTTTGTTTGTTTTTATAATTGGTAGGTACATTTCATAGATCAATATATATTATTATATTGATCTATGGTACATTTTGCATTGGCGTTTGGATACACGTATAGTATAAACGTTTTTTTTAGCGCTTATGGTCAGATATTAACGAAAAATATAAATTAAAATAATGCACGACGGTCAGAATTATTGTTTTAGTATGTATAAGATTCACGATTATCGCAAACAAGGCTTTTTATGCACAGCACTAAATGATCACGTTACTTTACGCAAGCATAAGGTACCTAATCCATTGAGTAAAGTAATATTACCTAATCCTATTGAAGACTGCGTGTATCCGAAATTGCATTTACGTTTGAAGCGCCATCTGTTTTTTGGAACTGTCACTATTTCTACCTTCCTACATTACCGGCTGCTTTAAGGGCAATGGGTAACATCCGGGCGCGAAAATTCAAATTTTATTTAGTTTTTTGCTCATAGTGGGCTAATTATACATCGAAGGTTAATGGCAATGTGTTTTGCGAGCACAGAATTTATGCATCTACATGTTTTAAATAAAAACTCTGCTCAACAATACTCATTTACTTCATATTGGTTCCCGATAGCTCGAAATCTGGGAAACTGCAAAAAATTATCTTTCGGGAACCAATATGAGATGAGTGGGAACTTTCGAGCAAAGTTTCTATTAAAAACATGTAGATGCATAAAAAGTAGGCCCGCAAAATGCATTGCCATAAATCTAAAATGTTTAGTTAGTCTAATATTTGCGAAAAACTAAATAAAATTTGAATTTCGCGGGCTCGTAGGGCCGCAACACCTTAATATACAAAGGAATTCAACATTTTGGCGCCAACCGCAAGTTCTTTGAAAATACTATGATTGAATATACTTTTGTTTAGTGTCCGAAATTGTATGATTAATAATATGATGTAATTATTATAACTTGTAGAAAATGCGAGTATCCGTATGTATGCGAGTATATTGCATAGCAATTTTTTATTAAAAAATCATTGCTATTAAAAACGGTTAGGCGCATTTTATTGCAAATTGTTATGCTGATATATGATTCTCTCGCTAGTTCTCTGATCATAAAACTTAAACGAATATAAAGACATAATTATAAGCTTTAATATGACGTATTGTTTGTCGATGACCATGAATATTTTTTCCAGGGCACAGCTCCATACAAGTTTCGGCCATGTCCTTTCCGTTCTAAAAAACATATTTTCAAAGATATAAATTAATACCATATGGGCTAAAATAATAAGCTTCACAAAAATTATTTATTTTTAATCCACAATTTTAAAGTAAAAGCAGTTATTGCGAGTTACCCATAGGAGATAGGCATATGCTATCGCGGACTTTTTTGCAGATTTTGATACGTTCTTTAATATTGTAGAACATTGTTTTGTTCTATCCGTTCTATCCTCAATATTTTCCGCAGCGTACGCGATGAAAGCAATTTTTTTTTGCGACTTGGATTACATTATTCAAGTTTTAGTAATGATGCATAGTTAATTTTGGAAATTATATATAGCCTACGACACTCCACGATAATGTAGCTTTCTATTGGTGAAAGAATTTTGAAAATCGGTTCAGTAGATCCAGAGATTACCCCTTACAACGTCACAAACTCACAAACATCGTTACGCTACCTCTTTATAATATTATATAGTAATATAGTAATAAGTAATATAGTAATAGTATAGAAGTATAGATTGTAAAAGTAAAAAAATCAACTCTAAGTATAGAAATCTCGTACAACTAATGGAGATTCGAAATAACAAATATTATTTAAGTACATATACTTCTAAGGCTTTTTCATAATCACGTATTTCCTGGAACAAGTTTCATGAAATTTTTCCGCTATTTTTCTTTTCCTGAACGCCTGCGGCCTGACCGACGACACAGGAGATATCTTTTTTTCCCCTGTAGTGTTAAGTTAGTTGTCTATGGTCACCAATTTGTAACTACTCTGTGAAAAGCTCTGTGATGCTCTGTGATAGTCACTAGCACAGACCATAAAACTAAAAGCAAAGAGGTAAGAGTAGACTAAGTCACTGGTCACTGGTCAGTGGTCACTCTCCGGGTTAGTGTGTCTGTGTATACTGTATTATCTATGGTGGTCACTTGTATTTAAGTTGTAATTGATTTTATAAAGTAAAGCAAACAAATCCAAAAGGAAAATATCAAGTAATAAATGAAAACATTGTGACTATAATGTAAAGGTAGTGTGTTTGATTAAAGTAACTAAAAGTCATCATAATTACTAAAGATTGTGCAATTAGTTTAATATTTCAACTAAACAACTAACGAATATCTGTAATCAATGCCCTACATTTTGATCAGAGGCAATCTCGCTTCGTACGGGCATAAAAACCCTTGGCGTGTGTTAGTATCCGGCTTAAAAGGTAGATTTTGACGACATAAGTAATACATTTCAGTCGGTTTAACTAAAAATGAGAAATACGCCCACATAATTCTGTTCCGAATTAACGTGCCTGTGTTGTTGTTACTAATCGTGTCAAAGTTCTCATTTTTATGTAAACACGTAATACATGACGTCGTAGTGGTGAATATGTAATAATTAAATTAATACCTTTGTTACGCCTACATAGCTGGTGATATAGAGCAACTGAAACGGTTCGCATGTGGGGGATATTGTGACGACTCAACGATCGTCTATTTGCAACATCCTTGCGTAATACTCAGCGCTTTGGAGGTGAATACTGCTATTTATATGAAATACAATACGTTGATAATACAAGATAACAATTTATCTATAAATATTACAGGTGCTAGGGTACAAAGTGGTCGCTTCAAGTTCAACAGCAGTGAAACAAGATTATAATGAGTATATGTGGACTATGAGAAAGGAATTTTCTGAACCGGAACCTTCTATCATCGTAGAGCAAGACAATATAACAAACTTCAGCAAAGAGGCTATGCACTACCAGCATTCCAATAAGGACGAAGAGGTTTAAACATATCAAATAATCATAGATTTTACTTGTGTTGTCTGTACTGTTGATAATATGGAAACAAAAGGCAGTAAAAATGTTTCAGCCAGCAGCTTGACTACAGTTCCAATAACAGAGGATAGTGTCGTTTATGTTGCAATAAAAGGTTCCTTGCATTCTAGTGATTGTTCAGCATTTGCTTTGGGACAGGAAGAAGTGAAGGCACTTGTTAAAAGATACCCAGGATCGGGTTCCGATGTTGTCAATGGAATTACAATAAAGACCAATGCCCTTCAAGCCATAAATGCTTTAGGACAGTTGGGCTATAAAGTAGTTTCAAGTACAGGAGAAGCTGAGATCACTTGGACCCTGCAGAGAGAAATATAACTATCTACAAAACATTACATCTAAATGTTACTATTAAAAAGATTATAATTGTTTATTTATAAAATTATTTAAAAATGGCGCATCATATAGATGTGTGTAGTCATTCAAATTGCAAAGCCTTTAGTGCAAACGAGTCTGTACGACAGACTTTATCAGAGATGGATTGGGAAAGGGGCATATGGAATGCAGGTATGTATTAAATGGAAGCAAGCTTTATTTTGCAGCACAGATTAATTTGTTGTGCTATAATCCGCTACTTGAAAACATTCTGTATGGTACAATATGCAGGAACATTACTCACATGAAACACCACACACAATTTTCTAACGTGCATCGAAGAAAGTGTTAGAAAATTGTGAGTGGTGTTTCATGTGGGTAGTGTTCCTGCATATTGTACCATACAGAATCGTGTTAGGAAATGGGGTCTACACTACTTTTGAATTTGATAAAAAATATTACTTTATTATAAACTAGGATAAAAATAATAACGTGCAGTGAAAGAAATATTAAAATCCAACGAAGATTTACAAAGTTACAAGCGTTTAAACTTTGGAGTGGGGGGATCTTCTATCCCTTTCTCGCAAAACGAAAATTTGTATGAAGCCGCACGAAGCTACTATGGCATTGGTAAGGTGTGACGTCACAATTTCATGTTGCTATCTCTGTCTAATCACAAATCTTTAAATGCTTATAACTTTTTTGTTATTTGATCGATTTAATTAGTTCTTTCAGTGCACGTCATTATTTTAATTCTACTTTATAATAAAGTAATAAAAAAATTGGAGTCAAATACCCTATTGTATGTTGTGTTTCATGTGGGTAGTGTTCCTGCATTGTACAATACAGAATCTTTTCTAGTAGCGGATTATAGCAAAACAAATTAATCTGTCCTGCTAATGCAGGTATGTGTTTATTTATAACTATGATTGATAAAAACAACATTAAATTCAAATGATACATAACTGTTGCACTTAGAACAGCTAAATTCTGATTATAATTTAATACTCTGTAATATATAAAATATCTATAACAAAAAGACATTGATTTAAATTGAAGATTTTACAGCTTTTTCAGGTGAAAAAGAAAGAGTTCAGTCATTGATAATGAAGGCAAAGAATCCCAGAGAGTATGTCAACAGTCAAGACAACTCTGGCTACACAGCACTGCACTATGCTGCACGCAATGGACATGTTGATATCTGCAGCATTCTCATTGAAAACGGAGCTAGTATCGACGCCCAAACACATGGGAATGCCACTCCTCTACACAAGGCGGCTGCAGCAGGTTCGTTACTTTAACTCTTCTTCTTCTTCTTAGCTTTTATCCCGGCATATGCCAGGGTCAGCAGGTTCGTTACTTTAACTGTTTTTTAAAAAAGGAATAATTTTTCCTGTTTTTGCAACATTTTCCATATCATGATATTATATAGCCTTGGATAACTTGGACTATCCAATGCAAAAATATTTTTTCAATTTGTACCTGTAGTTTCTGAGATTAGCGTGTTCAAACAAAGGAACAAATTCTTCAGGTTTATAATATTAGTATACATAAAATAGATTATACTGTGGAGTTCCACATTTACGTCTTTTTATTCAGTAAGATTGGTAAAACTACAATTTCGTGCAGATGGCTTTTGCAAATACTAATTAACAACATGATAATAATATAGTATAGCTTTGCTTGGAGACCATAATCTATGAAAGGTTATTTTAATTCTTAATTAAATTTTTATAATGAATCCTGATACATGACAGTGATTTATTTGTTTATAGATAATATTTATTTACTTATCAATTAGAATGTGTCTGTTCAATGTATGTAATAAAATTTCAATATCTATGTTATCAGAGCTGCATAACTTTTCTTATTAAATAAGTGCTTATAATTTCAGGTAATGAGGGTACAGTGAATTTTTTGATTCAGCACGGAGCACAGTTGGATCTACAAGATGCAGATGGCAAGACCGCTCTGCATACAGTTGTAGAAAACAGAAAACATGCACTTGTTGAAGTTTTACTTAAAGCTTGTCCTAGATTAAGAGAGATAAAGGATAAAAAGGGAAATGTGGCTATTGGCTAATTTTATACTAACTTCACAAACTTTTCACATGTACAACGTTAGTAGTTTATATATTTTTTTTTTCATTGCTAGAGCCATCTTATGATTTTCATATTGTTAATCATACAATAAATTAGGTCTACGCCATTCCTAAAAAATTAAATGTTCATAATAATTTTTGATAACTCATTTATTTTCACTTTTCACATAGCTATTTTACAGAACTGTTGTCTGTGAAAGTTGTAACCTATCAATTTCCAATTTTTATTCAATGTGATTTTGTAAACAGTTTTTGAAATAAAACAATGTTTTTAATAATATTATCATTAGTTTATTTAGGCTTATAACAACCCTGTAATTATTAACATAATGACAATATTTTATGAATCAAGTCTATTTAGGATATTTTCTTGAATATTGTGCAAATAAAAATATAATAAATAAAAGAGCACATAACTTGTTACAAAATATTCCAATTAATTTATTTATAAATATTGAATTTATTTTTCTATATCATCATAGGTATAATATTATGGACTTGTTATAAGTTAAAGATAAAATATTATTTAGTTTGTGCAATGCCTAAAATTTGGTGTATTGTGTCATACAATAAATAAATATCATAATATTAATCCTAAATTCCTAAATATTAATTATTGCATAAGATGATTTTACTGAAATGAATATATTATTGTCTTTAAAATAACATAGATGTGGTAGATATTATAACACTAAGTCTCTAATTCGAGACTTCGTAGGAAGAATGATCAATTAATATTTATTTATTAAAATAATATTGTTTTGTCTTTTTAGGAAAATCATAGATTTGTTTATATCACTGAATGTAAATCATAAATTTTGTATTTTTCACTAATGTACACCTTTATACCGTTTTAGATACTTATTTGATCTTTCAATAAAAAAATGCATTTAATTTTATTATTTTCACTTACATTCACAAATTTTTCTTACAACAATATTTAAATAAGTCTATTACTAATATCACAAAATAATACACGTTACTTAATACTACGTAATGAGTAATGACTGAAATATCATAAAGACGAAAGTTGTTTGTGTGTGCGTTTGTCACTCTTTCACGCCACAACAACTGAACTATTTATTATAATATTTCTAAAATATTAGAATGGAGATGTTTGAATGCATCCTGGTCCCTGGATTAACACAAATCCAGGGGCTACAACCTTTTTATCCTAGAAATATCCACGTTTCTTGTGATCGTAATATATCAACGCCAAAGAAATACAGCCAAAGTCAGTAAATAAAAATAAATATTGTTTGAATCGATCCAATTTGCCATAAATAAACCATGTATTTTATTTGCAGATTGCAGGAATATTGGTAGTGTTGAATACACAACACATTGGTCTTTAGTAATTTCCCCTGCATATAAAAACTAGTCCAACGACACTAATAATTATAATCGGCATTTCCCGCTAGTGTAGCCAAACGTTCACAGGGAATAAAATGAATTGCGTTACTGCGTCGACTGCAATTGGTAGTGAAAATAGCATTAAAATTCATTAAAAACCGAAAACAGATTATATAAAATCATAGTGACTGCTTGATTCAATTTAGAACGATATTATTAAGACTACAATTAAACATCAAATTATGTTATAATAATATTTTGACTAGAAATTGAGCCTAATTACTCAACAACTACGAATCGAGCACACATTTAGATGCAAGTGTTATAAACACTGAATTTCCTTCGTCAGCCAACATAAGAAAACTTTTCAAACTCTTTGGCAATGGAAGAGAATCGACGTAAGAAAACAGGGGTCTGTTCTTGCAGAATCGCCGTATTTTTATTCTGCACAGATCGAATAAACTGAGGGGGTGTCTGCAAGTGTGGTACAGCCAATGCTTTGCTTTGCCCTCTTTGGGTATGGAGGAACATGGATCAGGCACGGGGATATGGTGTCCAGCCTTTAGCAAAAGACTCGCGAGGCCTATCGACCGCCGTCTACTCGCGATGGACAAGTTGTCCAAGCCGCAAGAATGCAAGTCGCACGCGTTCACGTCGCAGCCATGGCGTATTAGTAATACCGCAGCAAAATCCCTGAAACATGACACAAAATATGTAAATGCATGTAATTTATTTTAAAGAAAATTCGACGAATATAAACCATCACACATTTTTTTTCAACAACAATTAGAATAAAATAATATGCAAGTTCAAGTTATTTTTCATCGATTGACTGACTCACATAAAATCAAAATTATTAATTTCTTATATAAAGTCATTCAATAATTTTATACAGACTTACTCGTATCTTGGACTTAAGACTTAGAATAATGTTATTTGTACACAAACAAAATTGTCAGGTGCAAAGGTCTCAAAAGGGAAAATTATTAAAGCGATTTTTTTTGTGCGCGTAGTCTCTTATTGGGTTGTATATTATTTCATGCAGATGTAATTGTATAGCTGTCTATTCTGGCGGACAAAAAGTACCCCAAAGTGTATTCCACGTCTAAACAGCCCCTGGTTGCGTAAGAAAAACGTATTAATCGTTATCGTAAACGCTAGCGAATTCTGCCCGCTGATTGGGTTCCTGATTAGCGACAGCCAATCGGGGCGCAGAATTCGCTAGCGTTTACGATAACGATAAATACGTTTTTCTTACGCAATCAGGGGGCTGGTCTTAATAAAAGTGGTTTTACAAGTAAAGGGAAAACAGAAGAACTTACCTCTGTAGCAGCAGAGCTCTATTCAGAGCCGTGTCGCCGGTAAGAGCGGTGGCGTTTAAATCTATCTTATATTCTATCAGGCAGATGAGCAATTCCTCAAACTCTTTCGGGCACTCGACACTTTCGACGGCAATGTGCAGTGCGCTGGCGCCCGTTATACTGTTGCAACAATTGACGTTCGCACCTGTAACAATTCATTATGCCTATAGTAGTATATTATTGTAAGTTACTTTTCTGCAATTAAATTTCCGGGAGAACGGGAAAAATTAACCACGGTTAACAGCGCGGCGGGGAGTGCTAAGAATCTCCTACAGATTCCGCTGCTGGCCCGACGTCTAAAGTCTAATCCTGGTATGTAAATAAAACGCATGAGCTGACATCGAGCTGGAAGAAGCAGTGAGGGCCATTCCATGAGGAGTCCTATATGTATACTTCAGCGGATGCGCCCGGTTACCAGTAGATTACAACTTAAAATCGATTAAAACTTAAATATCCATTGATTATAATTATCAATGGATATTTAAGTTTTCGCGAAAATATTTCATTTCCAATCTTGCTGTGTTGATCATGTGAATGTGTTAATTTTAATATCATTTTTTTGCACATACAAAAGGAGATAAACAATTATAGTATGACCCACAAGGAAGCAGCCAATTTCTGCCAAATCGCTTCAGAAGTTGTCAGAATCAGCAGAAAAGAAGAAATTGAAAATCTTTATGTTTCACATAGGCTCAAATACTCTTATAAAAAGTCAAAACTACAACCAGGTTCAGAAAGCAGGTTTTCACCGAGAAGAACTAGCAAGAAACTCGGCACTTGCTCTTTTCAAAAATGTCATCATACCTAAACAATTTTTCTTACATAATTTTTGAATGTCTCGTGAGGAGATGGAAGCATATCCCTTTCATTCCAAGAATCCTTGTCATTGAAAAATTCTTCAATGGTTTAGTAACCCTGACTTATTAGACGATTTTTAACAGTGATGATTTGTTATCTAACCTTTTTGCAGCAATATCCTCGCGACAGCAGGCTGCGACGTGCGCGCCGCCAGCAGCAAAGGCGTGTCGCCGTTGTCGTTGTGCAAGTTTATACCGCCCCCTAGATTTGCGAGCATCCGGACTATTTCCACCTAAAATAAATGTCTTGAATAGAGATTGACAGATTGCAAATACTACAACCTCAACTCATTCTGCCAAAAACCAAACTATTATTATGCTTATGGATCTTAGCTTTTATGGATCTGACATCTTTTGAAAAACAATAAAAAATTGACCAAGACTCGGGCTCGCGCTGATGATTCCTTTGACTGTCAAGACCAATTCTCAATAATATTAATAGACAATAGTACAACTAACCACCTATCTGCCCGCCAAAAAATAAGGAGCAAAAAATAACGTTTGTTGTATAGGAGCCACCCAAAACATTTATTGTAAAATATTTTTGTAATAAATGTTGTTAAAGCGTCATTAGAAATAGATCATCTGTGTAACTCGGAGTCTTGGCACTAGGATCCTGTTATCCTTTTGGGTATCTTTAAAAGGATACGTCGCGAAAACGTTCCGAATTTTTTGGAGTATAACTACGAGGGATTTACAGCTGGAAAGAGTCATAACACCTACCTGGCCCTTTATAATGGCGTTATGCAGCAACTTGTGGGAGTGCGTCACTCGGGCTCCCGACGACAGTAGAACCTCGACCACTTTAGTGTACCGCTGCCACACCGCCTCGCACAGAGGAGTGTAACCTGGAAATAATATGTAAAAACCCATGACACTAATTTACGTTTAATTAGTTACAGCCCCATGCGATTTAAAATAGTTTGGCATTGAACCTGCAACTTCACTCCTAAAATGTTAAAGGCGTATTTCTAAAATATGGCGCAGGTTCAAAAAGAAACAAATCCAAATCGCATGGTTGACAAATAATAAAATTAAATCTAAACCAACAATAACTTGATCAGTCCACGACAGTTAGAAAACTATTAAACCAGGTTTGATGCAATGTCCATAAGTTGGAAGTTACTTGATCCTATGAAAATTGAGACACTGCAAATTACTTAACACTTTCTGCTAAAGGTGGATAAATATTTATGTATGTACATTATACATACATAACAAACACGACAAGCACCTACAAAAGTAGAAACCCACATTGAAAATGAAAGACTTTACTTTTCACATAGACCTAAATAATAGGCTCAAATGAAAATTCAAAACTCTACTACCAGGTTCGGAACACATTATTTTTTTTAGCAATAACATACATTCTCAAAATCGAATTGATAACACCTATATCATTTTCTGGACTGGTCAGTAAAAAATTTTACCGATTGTATTTAGAATTTTAACTATACATAATTTGAATATTTAATTACAAAAAAATCATAATCACCTCAGACAATAATAAAATAAAAACATGCAGAAAATATTGAAGCATTGTACCATGAATATCTTCGCCATTGACATTAGCTCCAACCGATATGAGATACTTCACGACATCGACGTGCCCTCTGCCGGCTGCTAGGTACAGCGCCGTTCGTTCACTCGTGTCCCGCGCTTCCAAATAAGCACCATTATTGACTAGAATTTTAACCTGGTGAAAAGATAATGTCATTATAATGTAGAATATTCAATTTTAGGATATAAAATGCAGTTTTATGCACTTGTACAAAGTACATATTTGAAAATATGTCCCAGTGTTTTCGGGGCCCATAAAATAATATCCAAGAGCAAGTGAGCAGGCTGGCCAGCTGATGATAAGTGACCAACTATGGACATAATAGGTTCCTTATCCATTTCTTCTTGATTTTGTATCTATTAGGTAGGTTAACGCAACAGGAAAATTAATATTTTATCATACTTGCACCTACCAGTTCTAAAAAGCCCCTCGAAGCTCCAAAGTGTAATGGGGTCATTTTTTCATGTGTTTTATAATTGACGAAACTGCCTGCCGCCAACAGCTGTCGTACTATCTCCGTGTGGTTCCTCATCACTGCTATGTGAAGAGATGTTAATCCGTCACCTGCAGTGGCGTCCACTTTGCACCCTGGTAGGCACAAAAACTATTGTAATGAAATTTTAGATTAATATGGCAATTTCTAACTTACACACTAGATAATATAAGTAGTATAGCTAATAACTCGCTTATGACCTCCCTGGCATAGTGGCACACACTCTGATTCGAGAGGGAGGTCGTGGGATCAATTTTCACCATTGGTCCCTTCAGAATTTTCAATTCACTCTAGCTGTAGCTACCAACAAATATGGACCGCGATTTAGCGTTTCAGTGTGAAGCTGTATGGAAACTGATAAGCGTTACCTACTTTTTCCAAGTTCCTAATATTCAAAGTTAGTACCATAATTTCTTTAGCTGCATTGTTACTTACCATTAGGTAAAATTGTAGTTAAGTATTTGCATTAAAAAAATTGCCTATAATGCAGTCTCAAGAGGCTGGTTTCAAAACTTCCTTTACAAATAAGCACTATTTCACTAAATCACACACACTTTTCTACAAAATCTTTTCCAGTATCCCATTTAATAAATATTATGTTAGGACACAACACACATCACAAAAAAAAACCAAAGTAAGTGATAACTTGTGTTATGGGTACTAGATAACTGATAAATATTGAAAAACACCCACACTGGAAAACATTCATGCTCTTCACACAAACGTTTTACAGTTATGGGAATTGAAGCCATGACTGCAGTATTGTAAATGCTACACCATTTGGTTGTCAATTTTAATTTTAATTTTAATTTTTTTCAACCATATTGCAAAATTCCTGCATTTAACAGAGCTACACACCTGCATCTAGAATTAATCTCACAACTCCAGCGTGCCCTTGTTCAGCTGCATAGTGCAGCGCTGTTCTCATAAAAGCATCTTGCTGGTCAATCCCATTTGTTAACATTGATGCAGAAGCTATTGCTGCACCGGTACATTCTAGAATCGATGCATACCACCTGAAAACAAAGTGAAATTACAGCTCACTATCAACAATTCAGTAGCGAGTAAATGCCTCTTGTTAGTCAATTTCAGGAGGCCTATGTCCAGCAGTGGACATCCATCGATTGAAACAACAACGACAACAAGCCTCTAAATTTAGTGGATCTAAAAATCCCTTTCACAACTTTTCAAATGATTTCAAATATGGGTGATGGCACAAAAGGATTGATTAGAAACTAAAATGAAGTAAATGCAGATTTTTGAGTAAAGCTTTTATTTTAATTAACATGTAGCTCAGTCTACAATTTTTAAATAACTACACAAAAATTTCATGAGCTCATTTTATCCAAGTAAGTACTTCAAGTTGTTGTTGTTGTTACTATTCTTTCTTGGAATTGCATCAGTTCACATTTATGCTCTTTATGGGTTACTGTTGCAATGTTTACCTGCTATAACAATTTTTTTTTTCAGAAGCCTGTTGCAACAGTAGATTTTGCAATGTGCAGCTGTCTACAGTCAAAGTGGTTAGTCAGTACTTGTGTCAAAATTGGGTACCAAACATCCAAACATAGAAACTTTCACATTAATAATATTAATAAGATATACTGACTTGTACATAGACGTCCACTTTTCATCTTCACTCGTAGTAGGGGCCACATTAACAATTTCTTCGTCCCACTCTAAATCAGGCTGCGGTGTTGACACTGCAGGGGGGCTAGCTGGCGACTTGCAGCCGCCGACCCTGCCTTCATCACTGCTAGACCCTTCGCTATGTATGAATACAAAGTATCCTTGATTCTTTTCAGCACACTGACCTCTCAATGAATCACTTACGTCTATCTGATTCTCTTTGAATTGTCTGTCACTTAGGTTTTTACATTTAACCACTGTCTCGTCACAAAGTGTACTCTTCAGTTTTCTTTTGTGCGACTTTAAATGCCTCTTCTTCACACAACCCTGCTGTGAAGTCTTCTTTGTTGCACTGCTAATACAGGCATCTAACAATATTTTTACTAAAATCTTATTTCCTACTCTAGCAGCCTCGCCCAAAGATGTTTTTCCGTGACAAGTTATCTTATTTGGATTTGCACCTGTGAAAAATAGGAATTATTTTACAAAATGGAAAATTATTTTCAGTATGTATGTAATTATGTAAAGTAAGGTTTACCTTGAGAAACTAGATGTATAACTGAATCCTGATCTTCTTGAATAACTGCATCATATAGTCTATCTTCTAATGATGTTTCCATTGTCACACAAATAAAATTACATCAGTTTCAAAAGAGATGTTTACATTTTTTACGTTTATGACAATTATGACAACGCCATAGAATACTAACACTATATGAGAGACCATAGACGGCGCCGCTTGACCACAGACCAAAAAAGTAGAATTATTTTACAAAGAAGCTACCTACAAAGAGACTGCGCCTTGCATGCCCCTTGCTCTTGGATGCCCCTTGAAAGTCAACTAAAGACCAAAGGCACATCTAAGACACTCTGGACACATAAAAGCTCAAGAGTCCATAAAGAGTCCACCACAGAGATGATGAAAAATGTTCGTGTTCGTGCGTGAGTTTAGTACTTCAACTTTTTAGGTGACGCCATTTACAATTTAAAAATAGTCACGTCCATGGTTACGCTTTTGTAGGCGGTCCATTTGTTTCCTAGATCTGTGAGGAGTAATAATGTTCTGTGTCTGTGACATTCAGTCACAGTGTTTTGGTCAACTGTCAAATCTGTGTTGCTGAATGCATGTACTCTGTGATATAGTGTTTTCAGTTTTATGTCTATGCTCTGTGATGCTGACATTGGAGGTAATAGGCATTTTCTTCTGTGATATTTATTTTGGGAACATCGTGAGTGAAATAAAATGAATTATAGAAAAATACTGTGAAGTACGAAAAATTCCTACACTAAATATCGTTGGAACTCGGTTCTTTATTAAATGTTTGTGCTTTATATGCGATAACATTTCGGTTTAATACGACTTCGCATTGGCGTCTCTATTTTTAGCATAGAAGGTTTAGAAGCGGAGGATCTAACTTTTTTTGGATTTCCTCATTTTGGAATTAATATTTTTTTATTCTTAATAGAGATATAATCAAAATGTTATTGTTCCCTTTGCGATAACTTCTTTATATGGCCAATTGCTCGTATAAGAATTCGGGTGTGGGCGTCATTAACTTAAATATCCTAATACCTATCACCCGATATTTAAAGAGATCACGTTTTTAGGAAACATGGTAATATACTTCAACCAGAATGTCTACTGATAATTGCTTAGTGAAAGCAATATACTCTTTTAAGGGTAAAAACAATGATGAGCTATGTTTCAAGAAAGGTGATATTATTACTGTCACCCAAAAGGAGGAAGGTGGATGGTGGGAAGGGACACTGGGTGAAACAACAGGATGGTTCCCTAGCAACTATGTTACTGAATATAAGGGCAAGTGAAACTTACCGCTACCACATACTCGGCACATCATGGCAAGGGATTTTTAAGTTTTTTTCAACATTCAAACATGTTGTCATAGAAATACGACATAAATTGTTATGCTTGAAATCCCTTGCCATACTATGCCCTATATGCTGTAGCCATTATTCTCATTAATATGCTTAAGCTGTTAAGAATTCCCTTTTGGTTGAACTTGATGGAGACTAAACATTTATTTTGGCTGTTCAGTACTTGTATATGGAAACATAAATACTGTTCAAGTATACTGTATAATCATAATATTTAACATTTATAATTTAATTTTTTTTAACTGATTTCATATAAAATTAGGTTTATTATATAAATATCATAATTTAAGTAATGATTTACATTTTAAGGACATTACTCTGTGTGACAAATCTGTGAGAGGAGATTCCTAGGGATGGGAATATTGCAAGCCATTGATATTTTACCACTCCAAATTATTTATTATTGCATTTAACATTATTTACTAGTTAGGTAGTTTAAATGTACCTTACTGTCACTAACATTATTAAGTTGTAATATTTAATTCAAAACAGATGCATCAGGTTCATTGACAACTTCACCAATAAGGGCAGCTTCAGAAATACAAGCATTCAGAAATGTAGTGCTCAAAGATATCATAGACTCTGAGAAGGCCCATGTGGCAGAGATGCAGGGCCTTGTTAGCAACTTCTTGCAACCTTTGGAGAAAAGTGATATGTAAGATTTACATTTCTTATTTAGGGTGCGTTTCCACTGAAGAAAATTCACTCTGCTTCAATGGAAACGCACCTTAAGAATTTAATTTGTTTGCTTTGCATGACCATAACCAATGAAATCTACTTGTTTGTTCTCTTTTTACTATTTTCATGGTCTTTTCGTATTTGAAAACCTAATGGAGACCACTCTTGCAGACAGGTTGCAAAATATTTGCCTTCACTGCTAAGCATGTGCTATTTAGTTGATGTCTGAAAAACAAAATCATGACATCAAAATGTCAGAACTGCAGTGCTGGGTCTTGATCTGTGTCCTCTGAAATATGAGCCGAGGTCTGATCCTGCTGTCATTGCTTATTGTTGAATATTATTTTAGGCTTACAAAGGATGAGTTCAGACAATTAACGGGTAATATAAACGAGGTGTTGCAAGTTCACGAGCAATTCCTTGCTCTGTTGGAAGAATGCGCGATGAAGACAGGGCCTGACCAGCGCGTGGGTGGTCTGTTCCTGCAGTGGGCGCCTAAGATTAAAGCAGTCCATCAAACGTACTGTGCTGGCCATCCCAAAGCTGTTTGCATCTTGGATAAGTACAAGTAAGTTATTTTTAGCATAGTTTTTTTGACTCTGTAGAAATATAGATGTTTTGATGGAATCTTATGAAAAATTTTATTTTAGGCCAAACGATAATATTGTTAACAGAATGACTAGTACTGCCCAAAAAATAAACTTTAAAAATTAAAACTACAAATTTTGATCAATTTAATTATAGAGGTTTTTCTAGGAAAAAAATTATACTGGTCATGGCAAGGGATTTCAAGGTTTTACCAAGGGCCTTAAACATATTAGTTCAAAGTCATTATTATCATTCGAAACAAAATTACATTCTGAGACCCATAGATTTATAATAAGTAATCGCTCGCGTTCCGACTGGATAGAGCCATACCTAACAACGACAGCTCCATGAGTGCTGCATCTTTTTTTGGTTGTGTGAGTGTGTCTGTTTGATTTTTCATATGGTGCGCGGATGCTAGTGTGTGTGAAAAATTGTGTAGACGGTAAAAAAGACGGTTTGGGATTGCCACTTTGGGCAAAGTATTGTTTGCGGCACTTATGAAGTAGAGGGCTCTCTCTATGCTGAGACCAATTACATTAAATAATAATCTGTCACTGAACACATTTACCTACTTTTTAATTTTATGTTTTCAATCTGCAACAGTGACTGTAAAATATGTAAATGAGATACAATTGAACATTACAATTTTAATCTATTCAAAGTTATAACAATTTGTTGCTACTGCTATATTCTATGACACCTACCATAGTGGCTATGGCAGTCTTAAATTCAATTTCTGTTGTCAATTCCAGAGAAGACCTAAACACATGGATGGAGAACGCAGGCGCCGTCTGCCCCGGCGTGTTGGTGCTCACCGCTGGGCTATCGAAACCATTCCGACGCCTTGGCAAGTACCCTGCCATGTTACAGGAGCTTGCAAGGCATGTCCACGAAGCACATCCTGACAGGGGGGATACGCATCGAGCGTCTGTTGTCTACAAAGATATTGCTGTAAGTCATTTAAAGTTTCTATCCCATTTTATATTCATCACATAATCATCATCACATTAGCCTATGGACGTCCACGTGAGCACCACCACACCCTGTCCTCAGCCTTCCTCATCCAGCCACTCCCTATTTTATGTTACATACAAGAAAGTTTTTGTCTGTTTTATCCATTACACTCTAACCAAACAACCAATAAACATGGTATAGAAGTGGAATAGTTATATTCAGTTTTGTTTTTTCCTTCAAATACCTAAATATTAATGACAAAACAGTATTACTGTTCACACGCCGCCAGTATTATCTATATATCCTCTCACATATTTATAAACTGATCTCCAGTTTATAAATATGTGAGAGGAGAATATTTACATACTAGGTTTTGCCTGGAGACTATTTTTATTTTAAATAATAGTCTACATTTTATCCTGGAAATTCTGAGCTATAAGCTGTCTTCTTACCAACTTCAACCAAATTGGTTGAGGTTTTGTGGACTAATTGATAAACAAATTTACAAAGTTTTAAATTTGTAATATTACCAGGATTAAACTATTAAAGTCAGTCATAATATTTTATTATTTCTCCCCAGAGTGCTTGTGCAGCATTACGTAGACAAAAGGAGCTGGAACTGCAAGTGGTGACGGGCGAGGTGCGAGGCTGGCCCGGTGGAGAGCTGACCTCATTAGGAGATGTCCTCCACATGGGCAGTGTCGCAGTGGGCCCCTCGCACCAAGACAGATACCTTGTCCTGTTCCCTTCCGCATTACTGCTCCTGTCAGTGAGCAAACGGGTATCTGCATTTGTTTATGAGGTAAGTGACTTAATTTTTGTATCAAAAAGTATCCTATGCTAGCACAAATGTCATGCCATGTGTCTATTTTTAACCGACTTCAAAAAAAGGAGGAGGTTCTCAATTCGTCGGAATATTTTTTTTTCTCAATTAAATAATACTGGCTACTCTACCGATTTAAAACAGTAGAAGGCTTACTATAAGAAGAAAGTGAAAAAAGTCTTAATTTCACTCAAAGCTAATTTTAAAGCATGCAAAATTAGTACATTTAAAATGATCGATTTTGCAAGTGAGTTTAATGTACTGAATGAATCATACATTAATTATTCTAACTTGATTTTGAATATAAATCGAATTCTATGATAGTGCTCTTCAGTCCTAGGCTAAATTAGCATTGTAACTTATCATTAAATTTAGTCAGTTTTATCACTAAGACTATAGATAAGATCTTGCATATCTTAGCAAGTGAGTTTGTTAAAGTAGTAATATTTCATTTTAGGGTTGTCTTCCATTAACTGGTATAACAGTTTGTAAGCTCGATGATACTGAGACTAGGAAGAATGCATTTGAAATTAGCGGGCCGATGATAGATAGAATAGTAGCCGTGTGCCAGACCAGGGCCGAAGCCGACAACTGGGTCAGCTTGCTGCAGAAGCACTCCAATAACAGCAGCCCTTCCCATGAGCCTTCGCAACCACAATCTCTGCCACATGTAAGTAGTATTTCCATACTCTTTTTATTTTCATCGTTGTCCACTGCATAATTTTGGCATTATAATATTCCTTTCATCATTGTATTGAAAAGTCTGAAAACACTGTTAATGTGACATGATACTTACTTAATTTTGTATCTGTGTAATTGTCAAAACATTCATCAACAATCTTATGTAGTGGACAAATGCTTTATGTTGTTCTTTATAAACACAATAAGTCGATAAATATCCTAGGATTTTTTTGAGTAACGTTCAAATTCACTTCCAAATTTTAAGTAGTGCAATATTCAAATTTTTCTCTGAACCCCTGAGGCGATGGTATCTGATGAGATTTATTTGTTACCTAGTTGACCCGCTCTCCTTCCGAAGGGGCGTTGTCTAGTATCAACTGTAGCCGACGCAGCCTCTATCACGTGACACTACCGCCACCCAGTTACCCTTCTGCGTCACCCTACTATTCACTGACGAAATATTTCGCAAGACTCGTCAAGAAGAAAGTTATCACGAGGCAAATGCTGCGTAAGCTTTTACACGAAAAGACGTGGGCTAAAGCGTTTGAGTTGACGGGTTACCCGGTCCGGCGAAGGCACAAAAATCATATTAAACTTAAAATCGACAACGACGGCACCATCGCCACGGAGACTGACTGCTCGGACAGCGACAGTGAAAGGGAGATGGAATCTACAGATTGTTCCAACTCGAGTTGCACCGATGCTGAAGCTTCCAGTTCCAATAATAATCTGATAATACGCCAAAACGCTGTAGATAGCATCGGTCCCAGGACCATATCGTCGTCTTGTAGCAGTTGGGGAAGCAACTTTGGCTATGTGCGGTATTTCGATACGTCTCATGACATGCAGTGCGACTTGCCACAACCTAACGTCATAGGAGACTGCACCAAAAATATTTTCGTATCCCTTCCTTCAGAAGTCGATCTGAATCACTCGAACGAGTACACTTTACAAAGGTCGTCGAAAGCGAATAACTTAAACGTCAACCCGAACATTAACCAACATTCCGATAGTGCTGAAAACTCTAGTTTTGAAGTTAGAAATTATATGGGTTGTGAGGATTTGGTGAACATGGATCAGAATATTCAAATTAACAATCTAGTTAAGGACGGAACTGACTATATTCCGACGCGACAAAGTTTCCCTAACTACAGCGCACGTAACGACGCATATCCTAACTTATGGAAGTCAAACGAAGAATACTACAGCCGAGAAGACGAGGATAACAACAATGTAATAATGTCCGACCTGCTGCAAGTTCTGGACCCGCCCTCCCCCAAACAGTGTCGAGATTTCCCACTCGAGCCCATCATCCTCGACCCTCCACCGATGTTCCGGAACCAGGAAGAAGATCTTAAAGTCCTGAACGTTAATCTTAACGCGAAAGTACCTTTCCGCAAACATTCGATTAATTCCGACAAAAGGATCAGGAGATCCATGTCGAGGTCCATGGTGGAAAATGAAAACAAAAAGAATAACAACCCGCATCTCGAAAGAATGAGTTCTCAATCGGATAATTCGAAAGTTCGCAGAAAATGTGAATGTTGCAATCGGTCGTTGTGTCCGAGCCCGAGATCTTCGGATTCCGGGGTCGCCGGCAGCTGCAACTTGGCCTCTCCTGACTTGAACATGCACGGAAACGACTCCGACAGCCACGACAAGACGTCCGAAATGACGGATTCTCTTAACAATTTGTCACAAAACACATTCGACCATCGGAAGTTAACGTTATCAGAAATCGAAGCGGCTAACTACGAAGACCAGTGTCGGTGCACGTCACCGTTCGGGTCGACCGCGAGGACGTCTTGTGTCACTAGCGTCACCTCAGAAACCAGCTTCGATGTTAAAGATTTGTCCAACACTAACGTGACGTCCACATTCGCGGCTAACCCGCCGTTGTCGGCATCTGAAATTAAAAGGACGTCGATTCGTAGAAACATCGACAGATACATCCCGGAGATCAAACTGAAACCCGAAGTGCCTCCTCGTATTTATCGGAAGCCCAGCACTCATATTGAATTTCCGAAGAACGTCCGGCAACCCGTGCCATGCCAGTGGAGCACACTCAACATCACCGAGCGCTCGAAGCCCAGTTTACACTATCACATGCGGATATACCGGGAGAAACCCGATGAAAACACAAATAGACCATCTCGAAAGGACGTGTCTCGCAATTGCGATATTTATAACAAAGTTAACAAACAAGGCGACGACAAGTCGGCTGCAACACAGAAAACCCGATCTCGTAGTGAAGACTTGTCGAAACTGCAGAAGGGTTTGACGGAAGCTCAGACGGGCTTCATGGTGTATCGCTCAGACTTATACGCCCATTGGTGGATGAAAGCCAAATTACCCATTACCGTGGTCACCGACTCAGGCAAGGATTATTTTTTTGTAAAGGAAACTGTTTGTGTATCACTGATTTGAAGATATTGCTGCCTTGGATTTTGTAACCACTAGATTAATACTGTCATTAGAGTGACCCCAGTACCGCAGTGCTTTACTCGATCATCCTTGCCTGTGTTTATTCATTTACTAACACGAAAAACAATCACTGCAAGTAGATCATACACTAACATTATTTTGAAACTGTCGTGCATGGAAAGGCTTCTAGTTATCCATGTACATCTAATACGGTATACCTACCTCTACATGTGAAAGAACCTAACTAAATGGGATATATTTGATAAAAATAAAGTGAGGACAAAATTGACTCATCGCAACAAAATAATGTTTACTAGATTAACATGTGTATGGCCTTTAGTACTAATAATTATGGCTTACGTTGTATTTGCCGTCAGTGATTAAGATTTGTGAATTTTATACATATTTATATACCTGAAATTGTGGAAAAAAGTATCCATCGTAATGAACAAATTGGCTGACAGAACGTATAGGTAGTTTAATCCACAACAACTCCTTAACAATCGCTTATGTTCATGATCATGCGATTCGTAAGGAGTTAGGAAATAGTAAGGCGCGTCTTCGTGGATTGAACTACCTATTCAGCCAATCAGATGGCGGAACTTGTTGCCAGTTGTGATTAAGATGAAAATGTTTTTCTTGCACAATTAGATCCCAGATCAATGCAGAAGCATAAAAGTATAGATGGACATTAAAATGCACATTTTGGCTTGTGACAATCTTGCTCACCAAGTTTTAATTTACTTCCCTAACATCAATGAGACTTTAAGATTTGAAGTATTTAAACGCAGCTCAAATGCTGGTCGGGCTTTGATTAAATGTTGTATTTTTTGTAAAAAAGCTGGAACAGTAGCAAGTTGTTTAAAGCGACCGCTTATTCCAGATGGCCATGAGCGACAGCAATAGCGAGCTGTCGTGCGCGCTCACCAACCACAAGCGCTCCCACTCCTTCAACAACCACCAAAGCTACACGCAGCACTCGCAACAGACGCCCACGACCAAAAGCAAGCACAAGAACCAATCCGCGCGCTGGCTCCTCAACTCATGCGACTCGCTCGACCAATCGCCCGCCAAGACTAACAAAGTGCCCATCGGCAAGAAGTTCTCCTCCGTCGACTTCATCGACACTACGGACTCGAATTATAGCAGCAAAGGTAACTCCCGAGTTGGATTCGTTTAATGTGAGCTCATCGTCTATAAATAAACACAAAAACGACAGTTCGGGGTATTCCGCCAGATGTTCGGTTAGTGCTCTTAAAATAAAATTAATAAACACTGTCTGTTATGAATCTGTCTTTGGCAATTGTGTGCGAGACGGCCAGATGGATTTTATTTCGATCGCATTTTCTAAAAATAAAAATTGAATATTATTGATTGATCGTTTCAGCTCCAGAAGAAAAGAATACCAGGTTTATAATAATAAATCAATATTAATCACTATTATTTTTAAATTCTCGTGCCATTCTTTGTTACCGCACTCCTCCGAAACGGCTCGACCGATTGTTATGAAATCTTCAGTGTATGATCACTAGAACTGAGAACAGGTATGATGACCTCCCTGGCGCAGGGGACGCGCGCTCGGATTCGGTCGCGGGTTCGATTCCCGCCACTTTGGAATTTTATAATTTCTAAATTGGCTCAGGTCTGGTCTGGTGGGAGGCCTCGGCCGTGGCTAGTTACCACCCTACCAGTAAAGACGTACCACCAAGCGATTTAGCGTTCCGATGCGATGCTGTGTAGAAACGTTGTAACCCCTTCCAAGTTAGTACGCTAACATCTTCGGCTACATCATAACTTAACATCAGGTGCGATCGCAGTCAAGTATGTACTAACTTGTATAGAGTAAAAAAAGGTTGTTATCTAAGTATTTTTTGTATTCCGAAACGGCAAAGCAAAGTTTGCCCGGACAGCTATAGTGATCTAAAAAGTATATAAAATCTTCTACTATATAAAAATAAGTCGGGTTTTCCTTCCTGACGCTATAACTCCAAAACGCACGAACCGATTTCCACGGTTTTGCATTCGTTGGAAAGGTCTTGGGCTCCGTGAGGTTATAGCAAAAAATTTAAAAAAGAAATTAAAAATTGTTACATAAAGCGAAACGGAGTTCTCCGGGTTTGCTAGTATTGTATAAAATGGCGTATCGTGCAGGTTGGAGCATAACATGTCTCCGGCCCGCGCCGCCGCTGAGGCCGCAGTCGTTCACGGTGGGGTCGGACGAGAACATCGGGCCCACGCACCCCTACGCGCCGCACCAGCGCAAGTCCAACTCGTACGAGGAGGACGCGCTCGTCCTGAAGGTCATCGAGGCGTACTGCACCTCCGCGCGCTGCAGGAACGCCGTCAGCTCCGGTGAGTGACTCCTGCGCTGGTTTACTTTTACACCACGACTAACACCCTAACTCGGTCACAATGCCTACCCCCTTCCCGTTCTCCTTTCACCTCCCCGCGCTCACCCCTGCTTGATTGTTTTGCGCACCATATCAGAGCGCTGACACGACGTGACGTCATTGAGCCAGGTCCACAGATATTGTAGCCGGGTTAGACACCTGTTGTTTATTACCTGGAGAATATTGTGTCTCCTTCCATTACACAAAACAAAATTATACGGGTTTTCTAATTGGGCCAACGCAGACGAGGATCTGCGTATCTGACACTTCGCATTTTAGACGGTTTTTATCATTAATTGAAATTTAAAAGTTAAATGACAAATAGATTAGAAATGAAGTCTGCTAACTCAGAGTATTATACCGACTGCTAAGGACCTTGTCTTACGAGTGTTTAGTTAAATATTTCTTTAAAATAGTACAACTTTTATTTACGAACTGTCAGGAAAGCAAACATGTCGGCCGCTCTTTACGTTCGTTCCACTTAACTGAACAGTTGATATGAAAAATGTTAGTATTCACGTGAGGATACTTAACATATAATGCCTGCCCGGTTTATTTATTTTTTACATTTCCACTACACATTATGGTATATAACTACCTATACAATATGCAAATTAATAAGTACATATGTACACATTAAGTTTACGAAGTTCTACATGTCCATCACATCCCAATCAAACCGGTAGGTATGTCCCGTAGCCATGTATTATTAATGTAAATGCTAAATGGTTACACTACTAACATAGATTTAATTATATTATGCAGTACCCAATATCCCCCTGGAGATATTCGAGTCTACAAGGAGGAGACACGCAAAGACAAGAAACCGAATAATCAGTTGGTTATTAGAGTGAAAGATCTGTATATTACGCATTCAAACTAAATATGACTAACCTCTCGTCGATAGCGCTTGCAAAGTATATAATACTTGTTGTTACATTTGATGTTCGTGTTGACATGCGTAATCTATGTGTACACACTTTATTAATAATACTCAATATTATACTAGCATATAATGTAGATATAATATCATATTTTAAGAGGCACCCGGTGCAAGTGCATGACTTAGCTTGCTTGGTCTATCCTATTAGCCTTTATATACTATTCACTATTTTCTATTAACTCTCGTACTCGTATACAAATGACTATATTTAGTAGGTACATATTATATGCAAAGACTATTTATTCTAGTACAAAGTAGCTAGTCATTGTTGTAATGTGAACGTTGATCGTCAGTATTTGATGATTAATTTAAAACTATTTATTACCTATTTTAGTATTTTATACAGCTTGGTAGTATGCCAAATATAGTAAACATTATTATTAGGTACCAATTGATTAATTTAATCAAAAGTCACATAATATCTGTGGCAATAATTACTGGTTGGTTAAAAAAATACATTACACCCTCAAAGTCGCCGCACTGTGGAAGTGTATCTGAATATTCGTAAGCGGTCCACACTCTGCGCGGAGACGGTAGTCTGAATGTTTCTATTTTGTTACATGCGGCTGCCTTAATATCGCACCTGCAGTGGACTGCGGCCACTTTCCTCTCGGTAAAGTACAATATCACGCACCCGCTACTAACAGTCCTCACTTTAACTACTCGAAACTGCCGGTCGCTCAGAGGAGCGCGACCCCGGAGCCGGGCATTAGGGGCAACGCGACCAAAGTGAAGCGCAACAAGAGTTCATCGGCGGCGGACGCGTACTTGTACCGGGCGCCCGAAACTCGAAAGCTGCTTTCGGAGAGAAAGTTCCAATTGAACCGATCGAACCCCAACCTGTGGGACTGTTCGGAGCGGCGCCGCGCGAATTGGATGGGAGGCTACGAGCGGCGCAGCGGGTCGCAGCCGAGCCTGGCGCCCCTGCGCGCCGCCGCCCCGGGCGCTGCGCCCGCGCCTCGCTCCGCCCGCTCCTCCACCTGGTGCTGCGGCTCGTTCGTCAAGCAGCTCACCAAGTCGCACCACTTCGATTGACACTGAGCTTGTCCTCCCTCGACCGTGGCCCCAGCGATCTGCGCTAACCACTGATCTCTAACTCTGGATTGCTGACTGTCAACGTGAAAATGAAGAAAGACACTTGATTTTCGCCATTTTGAATCTGATTTGGCGTAACCTGGCGTGAGCGTCTATGGAACGAAAATAAAATGACATCCAAAATGACGGTTCACTACTAACAAATGTCAAATTAGTACCGTAGGATGGCGCTTCAAATCGGCACAAAAAAGGAACTGTCAGATGTATAGAATGATTAATCCAGAGATAGAGATCAGTGGCGCTAACCCTTTAACCGGCTCATCTAATCATTCGTTCCATTCCGCTGTCGCAGTGTTCAACTAGCTGTGCGTGATTGATCATGCCGAGTGCCCAGCTTTTACTCTGTGTGTTAACTTCATTAAATCCTTAACAGCGCCCATTGTCAAATAACCTCCATTGAAAGCCATAAGGTGATGGAATTAAGGACTGAGACGCATGAATGTATGCTGTTTTTAAGTGCCATTCTAGATAGGCTGATGCGATGCCTGTCAACAAAAATGTTATGAGTTATCTATGTGAACATAGATTTGTTTATTGTATAGTATATGTAGTTGCATGAGTGCAGTATTACTCGAATAGTTACTATGGTTTTATTCGCTTTTTTATTAACGTGGAATTCTTTATTATGCGCATGATTTTGTGTATAAAAGTATTATTTTATAATTTATTATAGATCTTCTAATTTCAAAATTAATGCCCATCCACGTGTTTACGCTTACACGTGAAAGAGTGATGTAGTGAAGGGGCGTTCATTTTTAAATTACACGATTCTATTATGTAGATAATTGGTGTTTCAGCTGTGCAGAGTATCTACTGCTTTTTAGTATATTTTAGCTTTTATGGAGTATGGTATATTTAAGTATTTTGTAAACTATTCTATTTGCAACAGTTTTATTCAAAAAATTATATACAGGTACATAGTGTATATCATTTGTAATTCTACATGATTACTGTGTTATAGTTTTTGAAATGCTCGATTCGATAGTCTTGCCTTTTCTCTTACCAGTGATGCCTTTCATGTATATGTAGTTACAAAATAATAAAATCAATTACTTGTAAATCCACATATTATTATGCGTTAAATTTATACTTGGGTACTTCCATTAGCATAATGAAATAATTATAACGACCCGAAACGTAACTCACAAAATAGGTTGTTTATTTAATACCATGATTGTTAATTTGTAGCCATGAAATGGGATTTGATTGTTTAGTATGTGTTACGCAATATAGTTAGAAATCGTAATTAATTCGTTTTATTAACTGTTGTCAAACTTACAAATAACTATGTAGTACCTATACCTAAATGATCTAAAATTAATATAACTATAGGTTCCTAGTTTTCATAATTTCTGCATCTTTACGGCGAACTGCACGGATCTGACCGCCAAATTATTTTTCCCCACAATTTCTAAGTTTACGAATAGCAATAATCTAAACAAATTTTGAATTTGGTGTCTAGGGGCGTGCGCGAAACCTTAATATCCTATCGTGCAATTGTATAAGGTATCAACAAATTAATTTGTCAAATGAAATTACAATTGAAACCGAATATAATGACATCGCTTAAAACGACGCGTTGGCTATTGCGACCAAGGTCCAGGCTGAATTCAATATAAACTGTTAGTTGCTATAACAACAGCGAATGTAACGACTTATCTCTTAAAGCGATTCGTAGGTTTTAGCGACCAACAGTTAACTTGTTCCAGCAAACAAAACTATACGAACGAAAATTTTCCCATATTTTAGTTATTCCCATTCTATGAAGGAATGTTTCGATCCTTTTGCTCGCTCGTTGCTATTTACGAGTACCATGAATTTTCCAAGACTAGTGCAATAATAATTGACAGCATGAATAACATGCTATAACAACAAGTATATAGTTTGATAACTATATATACCTACATAGTATGATATTTTTTTCAGAATAAATAACTTTCGACATTTTATTTAAAAACAAATTCTATTTCTATCATATAATATCATTCATACTACATAATTATTGTACAATGTACACCCATACTTGTGTATATTGCTTATAACACAACTATCGGACAAAACGTCCGAAGTTAAGTGGCCCCTTAAATGTCGTTATATCCGGTTTTGACTGAAATTCTAATAAATTACAAATGTTATTCGTGTTTTCTAAAATTAAAATATTTTCATATTAATTCTATCATAATATCTATTTCATAGTTTCTTATTATTCTGGTATTCATTCACGTCATGTCGTCGCCTCGAGAAATCAGCGGGTGTATAAAAGTAAGTCTTCCATTGAAACCAGTGTTCTGTGGATGATTGAACTTTCTTGCTTTCTTTTCAATCTATCTTTTTTCACTTTGTAGAACGAGTCTGAAGCATTGTTGATGGGAAAATTACATTCAAGTGTATTTTTAGAATTTTAAACGCTTGTTTTTTAGAATTTTATACGAGCCAAATCTCTAGTTACCTGCTTTTGTTAGGGTTATAATCCTTTTGTAAGTAGGTTCTAAAATATTTATTTAGGTGGGGCTTATATAGCTGCTTTAATGTTGATACATTGTTCGACTGGGCACATTATTTTCATCCAACTAATTCTAATGAAAAAAAAAGTTTTATTTCATATGATAGATTTAGTTATATCTTGTGCAATCGTAATATATGTTAAACATTTTGAAGTGGTCTGTGAAAACAAAACTGTGTATGCATTATTCATGTTTGCAATTTTCCACAGGGTAGGTTAGGTAATGTACTATGCGGTAATAGACATAATATATTCCGGACCCGGCGGACCAAACGAAAATGTCGCCAGCCTACTGGTGTGAAAAAATTGTTTTGACACCAACAGCGTCATAAGCACGTACCGCAGTATTGTCTATGCCACGCCACAGACAATACTTGTTATTATACTCCGACTTTTAATTCGATTCGTAAAATTAAGTTTCTAAATGTCATTTAGTTACTTAAATTAAGCTTAATAAAATATATAATCCAAGTATTTATACATAAAATAACTTTGTTTAGAAAACCTCTTGTTTTATTTTATAACATTTAAATCACTTGAAATCATTTGAAGTGAAATCACTTTAACAGCTTTAAATGTTATTTATAAGTTTTATAGCGATTTATTGGAGTTTAGAAAAATACGAAACGTCATTTTACGAATCGAATTTAAAGTCGGGGTAAGTCCGCACGCGAGATGACATAGGGACTATTACCGCCATGATGCGGCGTATTAGCGAAAATTTTGATAAATTGCGCTACCTTTTTTGACTTGTATGAAGAAGGTTGACGTATTATGTTCGAATGGGCTCATCCCCAGGTTCATATCGTTGGCTATGCGGTAAAGTTGAAGCTAATAGAAATGAGCCGCGGCCGTTATTTGAGTGTGCAGCCTCACTAGGTAATCACAGTGGACGGCGCTGCAGCCGTCATGTGCATTTGTTAAATATTTAACGGCGTAGTGCACTGTTGCAGCGGCGTTCCCGTACCTACGCCGAATACATATTAGCCTACTTCAAACAACTTATCCCATTTATAAAACGGAGTTTTCCGCCTTTTCGATCTCGAGATTTCTATAATTGTAAATAGAATCGAGCAACACATGCCGCTTCCCGTCGCTTTTCAATAATTGTTCGGATCGAAATTAGGTCTTGAATTGGGTCAGTCATAACAATGCCGTTTTAGAACGGTTCGTGTCGCTCGCTCTTAGCTGAAACCACAGACTTGTATACTAAAGACAAGGCGAACAGCGCGAAAAAATGTCGCCAGTTTATGGGTGTCATTAGTACGAGTACCAACAATATTAAGGCCACGCAGTAGTTCGAGCAGCGGCGGCGGCGGGTATTTTGACAGATGACGCTACTGTTTGCTTGTATGAAGAAGGTTTACGTAAAATGTTCGGATCGGCCTATCTTTATTTTTATCTATTGCTGAAACAATTCTTGTATCGAATTTTCACATATTGTGAAAAAATGTCAATTCTAACCAAATAAAAAGGTAACATGGTATATGGTATGTTCCAATAACGGTTGAGTATTTTCCAAATTGCGATTACATCATAAAATTGTAACACCTAATAATAGCAGTTATAGTTATTTCAATTGATGACTTTTTCAGGTCACTGGTAGAATATACAGCCATGGGAACATCCATAGACTTGTAATCGGTCGAATACAGTTAAAAAAATTGTAAATAAAAGGATTGTGGTGGAATAAAAGGTTTTACTATAAAAGTAAAGCTTTTGTGGCTTTGGCTGCTCTGACGAGCGCATTTCACTTTATCCCTACTCCGTGGCCGATCGACGTGACATGCAACACACAGACGAAAAAGTTTGAGACGATGTAACAAAAGTTTCACTTTAAAAAACGTTGTTGGAAAACAATTAATGTATTTCCTTTCGATATAATATTTCTATCGTTTTGTTCGTTATTAATCATACAAGAATAATATCCACCATCATTATGAATCGTTCCGTACTAGTATATTTTAGATGTGCTCGGGCTTTGATCACTTAAACGTGTGGTTATTTATTTAATACCGCGTCGCTTTGAAACGGTTTCAATAAATCTGAAGCAGGTAGTTAATGTACGGGAATCGAGAGCCGGGCGGCAACGTCGTTATAATATTGTTTATTACAGGTACCCGTGTACGTCTAGGCACCTTTGCTCTTAATGAGTTTGTCATTAATTTTCCTTGTGCTTTGTCAATATTTCTAATATTTTTGGTATTGGTAGATCAGAAAAGTTTTTCTCTCATTCCATACTCGTACCACATCGAGTTACTTTCGAAAATTAATGTTCGACTTTGTTTTCTGTACGTTCCTGGTTTTTAATAGATACCTGCCTTTTATACAATAAAAACTTCGAAAGCTCTATCTTCTGATAAGTTCATGTGTTGTCTAATGCCGGTTCCCAATATTCTACCTATCTTCCATTATCTATAGATATATCAATGTGACATAAGTTCCATACAAAATATGTAAAATTTCTATCTCTAAGGCAAGGTAAGGCAAACCATGGATAGATTAAATATTGGGAACGGCCAATAAATAAGCATGTTGTTGGACAGGAGTTATTCTTAACCAAATAAAAATTGAGAATATCTTTCATACAGATTTCACACAATTCGCATTAGGCAATGTTACGAAAAATCACAAGGAAATTACCTACTGCAATATTCACACGAGTTAACCAAACCGCTTAATAAACATGACACATTTGGTTTACAGTAAAGTTGAACTGTGGTCGAAACTTGCAAGTAAACACAAACTAACGTGGTTTAGTTGTCGGTTAACGAAGGAATTAGGGCGGGCCCCGGTCCCCACTCCCTACCTCAGTTGCTACTACGAACTTGTGGAAGTTTGTGGATAGAAATATTAATGGTGTAATGTGTGTGAGCTTTTTGCTACAGTTCAAAATTAATAAAATGTAGGGACAATTGCACATAATTAGTTTGTAAAATAGAGTGAAAAAACTAATATTGTCTTTGCACAAACGTGATCAATAAAATTGTTTTTTTACAGTTACAGTAGTTACAGTTGTTTATTTATTGCTTCATTTTTATTAAATGCAACGGGCAAGAAAATAAATATAAATAAATAGAGGACAACATTACATACATGCCCAGACCGGGGATCAAACCCGGAACCTCAGAGATGGCGGCGCCTTGAAAACCGGCACGCTAACCACTCAACCACGGAGGTTGTCTCAAAGGTTTCTGTGTAAATTACCAAGGAATATGTCAAATGTAATGAAAATATGCGCACACGGGCTACGGCCACGCTCCTCCTGAGCATATTTTTTATTTTCCTGGTCAGGCTTTATATATAGGTACTTACGTAAATTACGTACAAACTCCAAATAACTTTCGCGATTTATTGTCACGTCCTATTTATTTGATTGTTCACAATTTGTGAACACGAGAATAGCAGTAGGTATAATCTTCATCTGCTCATATGAAAATATTTCTAAAAATGTCCCTTTGGGTACAAACACAAGCAAACAAAAAACAAAAAGTTTCAATATTTTTACGTCATAATTAATTTACTCCATTTATTGTCCTTAAATGGATTTTATTAACGGGTGAACATGATACTACCATTAATATACAATGTCTTATTTTATTTTTAAATGGAAAACTTACAGCTATACCTATCTAAATATCTTACAGCTAATTATTAGCTTACGAATTGCGAAAAACTATACAAACTATGAAGTTGCGGGCAGGTTCGTGCAATTCAACCTTGACTTTTATTTAAGAGGCTTTTAATGTTTAATTATTAGTATTGATTAAATTATTTACGCTGTAAATTTATATTGAAACTAATGAAAGTATAATATAAATAATGCTATATGTACATTGAACACATTTTGTAGACATTTTAATATTAAGTGCATATTTCTGCAGAAAATTATAAAAATAAATAAATTGTTTTCAGATCCTATAGACTAGTCACTTATATTATTTTATGAATAACAAAAGCTAATTTAATTGAGTAGTACAAATGATGATTAAACAGTGTCTCCGGACTGCAAAGTAAAGTACAGTAAAATCTAATTAAGTGAGATAAAATATTAATTTAAACTGGCTTAGTAACGAGCAAAAAACGATGGCTGCCCTCCATCGAGTTATATTAGTCTCCGAGCTTAAAAAGTTTGCAAAAGGAGTCCCTCTTATTTAGTTCTCACCTGATTAGGTTTTATTCTATTGTACGAATAAATTATGAGGGAAGTTACCGGTTAAATATTAATTACCGGCGTCTTTATTGTTTATAATATGTATGCTTATTTACTATATGTATAGGTTTCTCAAAATAAAATAGGGCAAAGGTGGAGGAGTTAGTATAGTATTATAGCAGTTGTAGCCATTATGACTTATCTATTTATTTTCTAAAAATCATTTTTAGGACGCTTATGGAAAGAACTTCAAAAAATGTTCGAGAATATTACGTGACTCCGCTCAGACAACTGTCGGTCTCATACGTTTTTTGATTCCGTATCCAACGTTTGGTCGTTATTGAATATTAGTGGGCAGAGGTGTTTTGGTTGGAATTGGTCTTGATAGTATGGAACCCCAGTATGCAAGCCCGACTCGCACTTGACCAATTATTTGAAATTCATTCCGCGCTAAGGGAACAAAGTTCAATCCAAAAGAAATTCTCAGATATGAAATAGAAAAATCATAATATGACTACAGCTGCAAATCACCAAGCTATTAACCATTGTTTTGTTGAACATCGCCTTTTTAAAAATCGCATAAAATATCTTTATATCAAAAAGGACAACCTCGGTTTAACTAAACGAGGGTTAAATGGCTTGGGGAAAATTTGGGCTTAATCTATATTGTATTATACAGTTATCCAATTGAGGTTGTACGGATTAAAATATTAATTGAATGTACCTAGTGTGTCATGAAATAGTATTTATTTTTTTAACAAAATATATTGTAAGTTATGTACTCGTATAAGTATATTATATGTATTTCAAATAAATAATATTGAGCTGTGAGTTATATGCATATACCTACCCATTAACGCACATATTTTTCCACTAACATTCATAAAACACTGTCTATGTATTTGGACGTAAAACATAAAGGTTGGTAAAATTCTCTAATGGCGGTTCTCAATATTCTATCTATCCATGGTTCGCCTTACTAGAGATAGAAGTTTGACATAACTTGTATGGAGCTATGACGTCACATTGATGTCTCTAGTAAGGCAAATGGAAGATAGTGAGAATTAATTGGGGACCGACATAAATCATTAAAATTACCGTACAATACGGTTGTACGTTAGTTTGATTGTCTTATATTTTTTACAGAATGTGACGACGAGTCAGTGTCGATAGAAGCTTTAGTCAGATCTCCGTCACTGCCCATACACTCTGCATCCCATCACGGCTCGCCGAGTCTGTGGGCCATTGTCATGCGACTGCAGAATGAAGTCAAATGTCTAAAGTTGGACGTAAAAAACTTACAGCTTCAATTGCACGACGAGAAACAGGATCGGACTCTTGCCATTGCCGCTTTACAAACGCGTAACTTTTTAAAAGACGCGAAAGAAAGTAAATGTTGACATCTGATTTGCTTTTACTTACCTATACTTAGTATTATTAAAATAAAGATTACCTATTGTGTATTTAAACGAACTTGTTTTATTGATAAGGTTTAGCACCTAGTCCGTACCTTAAAGGGAATGACAATAGAATCCTTGCAGCGTTAAAAGCTTTTTTAGACACGAGACTTATCAATAATGAGGATAACAAGCACCTGTATCCATGTTCCCTTATCGATTCTTTGTAGATATAACATTCCCTTACATTTAAAAATATCGGAGCAATATTTTTGTCATCGATAAGTGATAGACCTGTCGACCTGTATCTCATTCGTGTTTTCCCAACAATAGAAATAGAATCGATAAAGTAACATGGCCACAGCTGAAGGACTGTGGTAGCATAGATTTGCTGTCAATCGTAATAATAGATATGTACTACTTGTAGCAAGAACGTTCTAGAGTCTAGACACTAGCAAACCTAATCAGTAAACACGTGTGAACGTCAAATGTGTAGGAAATAGGAATCGCAAACAATGTACTTACCCTGTGTAATGAATACATAAGTAATAATCTTAATGGTTAATACGTCTCGGAGTGCCAAACGGAATTGGACCGAGTTTAGTTTAATCTAAACAGATTTCAAGTGAGCTTCAAAGCGCACAATACTTGTATGTATGTGTATACTTATGAGCAAACTATATCAAGCTCCACTCCTTACCTGCTTCACAATCGCACTATAATACTCGAACCTAATGTAACTTCATTCGTCTATGCCTTTTGGCTTTTCACAGGGCGAAGTAATACTTGGACATAACGGGTTTCCATTGAAGATGCTTAGAGAAATGCAAGCTGAAGTAAACAATTAAGTAGGTAGGTTACCTGAAAGATAAATGGTGCAACTTTGGTTGCATCCAGTGGCTAAATTATCACATACATTGTGTGGCATGAGGCGTGTCTTTGGCTCTTCTCTACTCTACTGGCTTGTACATAGATATCGAATATTTCTGTGCAAAAGAGACTTTTTCTGTACTTTCGGAAATACTTCTTTAAAACAAAATAATAATCAATTTTGATCAAAATTTTTATAACTTTGGTCGAGTTCCGTAATACCAAAAATTATGAATGAAAACTTGTAACTTTCTTTATTAACTGGTGTTTTTCTTTAGCTGGACAATAAAAACTGTGCTCCTGAACTAATGCGACGTGAGATAGTGTTGTTTTTATTACAAAACAAATAAGCAGAAAACATGTCCTCTTTGACATAAAAATAAGCAAAACTAAATTCGTTTACAATTTCGTTCAACAACTGTATTTCGGAACCAAATATGGCCAGGAGCATAGATTATTACTAAGTATATGAACCCGAATAACACCACAACATGATCGAAAATTGTCCGAATTACAAATGATTTTGGTATTACGTTTGTATGGGAGACATCGTGGGTCAGTTGACTCTTAAGTCATGTTATTGGTACTGAGTGTCACAGGCCTGCTAATAGTTTCTGATTTTTTTTAACACTACGAGTTTGTGTTCAACTGATTTCAACTGATGATGCAGGCGAAGAGGTAATAGTACTATCGGTTTCTACACTGCATTGCGCCGGAACGCTACATCGCTTGGCTTTGCTGGTTACTGGTAGGGTGGTAACTATAATATAGCTACGGCCGAAGCCTCACCAGACCAGACCTGAGCTAATGTAGAAATTATAAATTGTAAAGACGCTCATGACGTGGTCGCGGCTACTAAAGTTTCTGGATTCTGAGCAATGCAAGGACAAATTTGCATACGAACACATGGTAAAACTCCTAAAAATATTCTCAAAAAAGTGGTACCCTATTTATAGTAGTAAGTAACTGCCTCGTACGAGTAGGAACATCTATTCTCGGCCAGGCTGGGTTCTGGCGGCTGCGTCGATTCACTGGGTGCCCATTCAGGCGAACAGCCAGAGCGCTGCATGTAGGTGTAAGCCAAAGGGTAACAGAGTATTTTAGTCGAGATAAAAATGCCCACAATTCCTTTTGGTTCACTGCGATCGACTGTGCCAATGGAGGAAAAGGGAAATATCGACGAATAATAGCAAACGCTCTATTACATACTTATAGCAAAATAGCTTGGTTGTTTTATGGGCTGAATTATGTTTTATGTTTGATATGAAACACCAGGAGTAAGTTCCAAGGCGGTCGTGTATACTCGTCCTATCCTACTCCTACTAAATATTATATACTCGTACCTAAACCCGAAAGTTTGTAAGTATGGATGGATGGACCTCTGTTACTCTTTCACGCCGCAATTACTGAACCGATTTGGCTGAACTTTGGAACATGGATAGCTTATAACCTGGATTAACACGTCATAGGCTACTTTTATCCCGGAACATCCATCGTTCCCACGGGATTAGCAAAAAACCGAAATTCACGCGGGCGGAGCCGCGGGCAAAAGCTAATAATATGATTATATTGATAACGCATTGTTGAAAGATATCCAATCCAATCCAATGGACTAGAATGGCAAGCCTGTACCAGGAATCCTAGTGTTGACCCAAACCCCCAAACCGGATGGGCGGTAGGTAACAGTCGCGTGGAGCCATTGGGATAACTAGATTCAAACGGCCCACGGCCAACGTGCTGGTTGGAGGTCCTTACAGGAGGCTAGCCGTCGTAGACGTCCGTCGGCCAAAAATAAATGATTTTATAATGAAACTTGCAATGCAATCTACCCTGATAGGCACCTAGGTACTTAAATGAAGATATTATCGTACTAGGTACCTTGGATGGAGAAAATTATAGTTATTTAGTTCGACTACCTACCGATGAAATAATGGAATAGTTCTAAATCGTATAGCGGTATTTCTTTTCCGGTAGTGGTAACAGGCCGTGATTTCTTAGAAGGCAAATCAGAAAATCACCTACTAGCCCGTGCTGGCAATCAAACCTGGGACTGCTCCGCTTGATTCCAAAACTCAATTGCGCCCTGGCGCCAGTAAGGTCGTTCTCCCCATTTATTTTTAAATCCGACTCGCTTTTTATTTATTTGTAAAAATATATTGGCAAGAATATAAACTCATTAAAATATATTCATCATGAATCATGCAGCTTCTGTACAAAAATATGTAAACAGACGAGCTAGGTGGACGGTGTTATTGGTTTGGTAACGATGACAATTTGGAGCGATCGTGGCCATCGATAGGACGCGGACGTCGCATATCGAGGGCAAGAGCAAATGATATTTTTTAAATTTCAATTCAATGACAGGCGACTGCTCTTGCCGCCGTACTTACCTACTTCCACGTCCACCAACAGAACTAAAACATGAATATTGGATTGGCATCTAACTATATTATTTTCACGTTATGTTGTAAGTAAATACAGTAAAATCCACATGGACCCAAACCAAAAACACATCTTAAGCGAGAAAGCGTATTTAGCTTTATGAAATGTATGAGAACATGACTCAAGTTGCAGCATAATTAAGTGTGATCGTATTAAGGTAAATGTACACTATTCCGGTATAGTACATTATGCCGTGACATTTTGATTTTCGTCGAAAAATAAGAAAACAATCAATAAAATCGTAATTTTATAGAATGCTACATAAACTATAGTTTGTGTTCAACCAAAAAAACATGATTTGCTTAGATAAACAATAGTTCTAAAAACCATACCGAGCTTCTGAACGCATCAAGTCGCTATCTTAGTAGTTTCATACGTTTCTGTTCTTAGTGAGCGTAAGGCAACAGTAGAATTTTCATAAGGATATGATGTGATGCCGGTAAGTTAAATTTATCGAAATTTATGAAATTATTGCTTAGCAGTTATCAATAGTATGTTTTATAGTAAATTCGAGGTGTTATAAAGTATATTTTTAAAGAATTTGTGAATTTTCTCACTACCGTAATTATGTTCACAGTTCTGAGCCCGTGAATCTAATTGCGTGCGTATCACGCAATAAAGAAAAATCCTTTCGAAATGTTTCCGTCTTTTTTTTCTCACTTGGGTTAAATTCATGTATATATTTAATGTAAATAAGTTTAGTAATGACTGCAGATTACTGTGACCTAATAGCGGTATATGAGTTTATATATGTTTACTTCTATAATCGAGTCTGAAATGATTACACTTTATGCCATACTTTCGAATTAATAGACTAGTACGTCAACATAATTACTTGAAGATTATTTTCTAAATCATATAATAACCAATTATATCCATATGTAGCATATAAAAACTACATTAGCTTGTAGTTCACTTTATTTTTTTATTAAAAATATGAAATAGAGACCATTTTTTTGACTACCGCAATAAGGTGCACGTATTTTCTACTTATGTCCCTTATTCTGGTATACCCGAAATATAGCATTCGGAGAGAAAATGAAACGTTTTCTGACTTATCTTTGACTAATAAGTAATAAAACTAAGTTTAGGAGGGGGCCATGCAATATCTTTTTAGGGTTCCGTACGCAAAAGGTAAAAACGGGACCCTATTGCTAAAACTTCGCTGTCCGTCCGTCCGTCCGTCCATACGTCTGTCCGACCGTCCGTCCGTCTGTCACCAGGCTGTATCTCTCGAACCATGATAGATATGGCGTTTAATGATAATAGACAATTAAAATTTTCACAGATGATGTATTTTTTCTGTTGCCGCTATAACAAATACAAAAAAAATTAAGGGGGCTCCCATGCAATTAACATAATTTTTTTGCTTGTTTTTTCTCGATATTGATAACGGTAACAGGTAGATGCTAAAAATTTTCACAGAATATATAATTTTATATTTACTGTAGAAAGTAATAGTAAAATAAAAAAAATAAAAAAATAAAGGGGGTTATTAAATTGACACAAATTAACGAAAGGCCAGTGGTAACCACACTACCGGCATAGACGTAAGCCCAAGCAATTTAGCTTTCCGGTACGATGCCGTGTAGGAATCGTTGGGGGTTACTTATCACTTCCAAGTTTGGATTCACGACTGTACTCACACTTACCATCAGGTGAGATGGCAGTCAAGTACTTACTTGTAATGCTTTATAAAAATAAAATAAAAATATCACGGAATTATGGACAAAGATTACCGGAATTATGTCATGAGGTAAATTTTTAGTACGGAATTAGAGACAAAGACGAGGTTCCGCAAAATAACGATTATTTATATAATTTAAAGGTTACGGCGCAAAATAATATTCCACATTCATCTGATAAAACTTGTCTACAAAATAAAACAGTTTTCAGTTCTAGCACATTCGTACTATTTCTTAAAATCACCCTCAAAGTTGAAAATGCCTTAATATACCGTAATATGGTACAGTTACCTTAAGCGGGTTTTAACGTAGTAATATTATGGCCGATACTCGATAGTCTATAAGGGACGACGTATAGGGTATAGGTATATCAGGACCTTACGCACATCGCAATCTAACCCCAAAGTAAGCGATAGGTAGCTTGTGTTATGGGTACCTACTAGATACCTAACTGATAAATATACATACATATTAATATACATAATTGTAATATATTGAAAAAGACACTGGAAGACTTCATGCTCATCACACAATCATTTACCAGTAGTGGGAATCGAACCCACAACCTCCGACGTAGACGGCAGGTTCGCTACCGCTACGCCATTCGGTCGTCAATTCAATGTATCGTAAATGTAAGTATGTGGTCGTCTATGCACTTATCTTTCTTCTTAATATATGTAATCTCGTGTCACAATGTTTGTCCTCAATGGACTCCTAAACTACTGAACCGATTTAGTTCAAACTTCGTGAATATCTGTCATTTGGTCCAACTTAAAAGATAGAATAGTTTTTATCCCACGTGGACGAAGTCGCGGGCATCAGCTAGTATTATATATTAGTTGTTAGTTACAGCTAACAACTAAGATATAATATACAAACTTACAAGTTTGTTATAAAATCTGTGGTTTGTTATTACAAAGATAATATAATTCAGTTGACCGTCGTCGCCTGTCGATGCTGGGTGTTTATTCTGTAAGGCTCCGTCCATTATTTCTTATCGTTTCCTTTCACACCTTACGTGATACGTCTTGCAGTTTTCCCGAAAATATTACGTCTTTAAAAATTTTCAGGGAGACGAGTAGGACGCAGATATCTATCTGATATTTTGCGTGTGTCGGACTCGGAATTAATACTCGTGGAATCATTTTATATGTGTAAATCGTACATGAGCCATAGGCAATTTTGCTGGATAGCTTTTTTAAATAAAATTTATTTATAGACATGATAGCTTGAATTATATAATTTTAGCTACATAAAAAAGAAGCATTGCTCAGATGGAAACGGAAACGAAACAGGATCAGTATTTACGAGTCTACATTTATTAAGGTGACTAAGTATGTGTAGGAGTTAAATGCTAGAGTACCTACCTACTAACTAGAAGGCTAGCAATTAATTCTCTGCTTGTAAACGTAAGGTATTCGGTCCTAGTACTTACGAGTACCAAGAACTGATTTTAGTTCTACCGACAGGCGACAACAGACATGCTTGATGTCATTCGTCAAAATCATTTGGATTCATAAAATATAAAGTTATTCCTTGGTCTGTGTGTACTTACATAGCGACATGACTGCACATGACTGTGTATCATTTCATAAGACAGACAAAATAAAATTCTAATGTAGATTTTGTACACATTTATTTTCAGTAAAATATATCAGAATTTTTTTATACACAAATCAGTTCTTTAAAATTAACAATACAAAGTTGATTTAATTTTTTCCGCAATAATAACTAATAATGTCAACGTGATAAGAGTCAGATATTATTTAAACAAATTGTAAATCGACGAAAATATATTATTTTTGTCATAGGCCGAGCGCACAAAGAAGCGATTTGCGGGTACCTACAACTATCTATCTAGGTGTCTAACAGTTCTTTAGTGTAACAAGCAAACAATAATTATTATTTACTGTGATTAATAATATCGCAGTTCAATTTGGCACAGTTTATTTTAACATTTAAACTTAACATAAATAATTGACATCGTAGGTAAGGTATGCAATATTATTTAGTACCTACCCACTTAATAATTCGTAATTCACAATTTTCATTTTTTTGTCAAGTAGTAGGTGCTTGGGAATTCGTAAAAATCCACAAAATATTTATTTTTTTGGCTAAAATGCATTCCTTTTTTTTACAATAGTTACCACTTATGCATATCCATTTTAACAATGTCAGCAATACTTACTCAAAATTTTCTCATTTAGGCTCTTCGCACACGGCTCGTAAGCGTAAGCTTAGAGTAATCCTCGCGTATGACGGGAGCAGTACGAGCACGAACATTTTTAAACATGTCCGCAGACGAAGCGATGTTGCATCGAATCGTAGGAGGCGTAATTGTCATATTATTATGCGAAGCGTCATAAAGATACGCTTACACTTACGCTTACGAGCCGTGTGCGGATGGGGCTTAAAACTCCATAGGTGAATAACAGAAATATCGATACGCGCATTTTTTCCTGTGGCCGTCAGCAGTGTACTTCTTTGGTCAATGAACATTTTGCGGCGCGCCGTCCGCCTGGTACCTGTGCTGGAAGCGCCAGCGGTCCCGCCAGCAGTGCACCTGGTTGCGTATCCGGGACACGTCCGCGGCGTACGTGCGACAGCACCCGCCTACGTACCGCACGCCCAGGTCCAGCCATTCTTGGATGAACACTTCCACTGGCTCGCATTTGTCACGGTCTATCCATCTGAAACAAGCCGTTAATAATTAACAGTTGAACCACAGAATAAACGGAATTCAAGAAAGACGTAGTTTGTTCGAAATCAATTAAAATAGTGTTTACTATGCGTTAATTTGTCAATAAAATAATATTATCGATAACACTTAATCGTAAAAAAATAAAATTGTCCTCTATTGTCGTAATGCTGAATTTTATTATTAATTTTAACACAAATTAATTTAACATTTTCATATCTTTTCGGTCAAATTAAAATGACTTATAGCGTTTACAATGCCCATCAAACGGAAACGCAGTAAAACTTTTTTTGTTGGCAAACACTGTGATGGACGGTACATCTGAACTCAAATAAAGTAAAAAATCAATCGATACATATTTCATATATGAACAAACTCGCTACAACACCGCTTCGTATGCGGACTTGTTAGAATATGTTGGTGCTCGTATTGTTTTTATTTATAAGTGCTTGTAAAATGAGCCTAAATGAAATAAATCATTTGACATATGACACTTAATGCTCTCGTCGTACGGGCGGGTTACGATGCGCTTACGCTACGGCGCCGTGTGCGAAGGGGCTTAATGTCTTACCCGATCTGTGGGTTGTACTTCTCGCCGGAGCTCGGGTACACGATGAGCGGGATGGGTGCGTGCGGCCGGTCGTCGTTGATGCCTCGTAGCAGACTGGACACGGAGGAGGGCGCGCAGCAGTTCACCCCCACCGCCACCAGCTGCTCCGGGTTCGATTCCCAGCATTTTTTGGCAACTTTTTGGAAACTCTCGCCGTGTGCTATACTTTGGTTATCCTGGAAATTACCATTTTATATAGGAAAAAACTACTGGAAATCTTTAGTTGATATTGAATGGAAGCAGGCGTTATTTGGCGGAAATCCATAATTAGCAGGACAGATTTATTTGTTTTGCTATAATCCGCTACTTGAAAAGATTCTTGCTTCAATATGAGATGCAAAAAGTTTTGCAGCTACATACCCTTATATCTACATAATTTTTTACCTACTCTATGGCGAGATGTGAAATACCTAAGAAATATACGCACACACAAGCTTTGACCGTTGTAAGGCAGCCCGTACACAGTCAATCTAGATCACGATCAAGTAGCTCTGATCGCGATCACAGATTGATGGATCGCGCTACAACATTACACGTTCAATCTTGATTTCGTCAGTCCGTGTTATCCTGTCGCCGTGTGAACACGTGTGATAGCATGGATTTACATAAGGTTAAGGATGTAATATCTCTTGTCTTAGCCCTAACTTTGAAGACTCTTCTTCAGTGGTTGCAGAAATAAAATAATATGAAATATTTTATTTCTGCAAAAATATTTTATTTAAAAAATATTTAAGTACTAATTTAAATAATTTAAAAAATGGTATACCTACATTTTATTATTTTTATTAAAAGTGTATACTAATTAAAAAAAATTAAAAAAGTGTATACTCATTTAAATCTTCTTAAAAAAATACAACTAACTGCTGAAGATGATGATTACAAATGCTACTTTAGAATGGATGAAAAATCTTTTAACGAGTTACTACACATGATAACTCCATAACTCCATATACAGTAAAACATATATCACATGATAACTCCATAACTCCATATACAGTAAAACATATATAGGAAACTTGTATGTAGACTGACGAGTGACGCGATCCTGCGTTTAAACATTCAATCTTGATCACGATCAGTGGATCGCGATCTTGATTTCAAAATATCTAGATATTTTGTGATCAGATGCATCAATCCGTCAATCTACTTCGTACATTATCAATCTGGATCGCGATCATTGATTTTGATCGCGGATCGTGATCTAAATTGACTGTGTATAGGCTGCCTAATATTAGAGTTATAGTGGAAAAATTGTAATAGGTATCTTTTCGCAGTGTGGTAAAAAAAAACATACCTATTTTCCGCATTGATCGTCTAGACTCGAGACAAATAACCTTCTGGCTAAAATAACAAACTTAGGTACCTACCGAAAAAAAGTTTTACCCATAAATAAATATTCATAATAAGATTAATCTGCTACATAATATATCAAAGCGTCTTTTGAATTTGGTTTTATTTCCTTTATCTATGTGTTGCGACCTCGCGACACAATCAGGGATTACAGATTACCAAAGGTCACGAACTCACGGCTCAGAGAGAAAAATGTCTTCCTTTGTACATTTTTTAATTCTTCCCGTTTATCGAATGGCTCTTCTCTTCAGCCATCATACAGTGTTTACCACTTGCGAAATAGAAACGTTCGGTGCGCTATTTCTGTCAGTTTTGGATATGAATGTGGCAAAGCGAACGAGACGTCTACCTACTTTATTTTTAAGTAGCTAGCTCGATGAGGATACTTTTTTATATACCTAAGTAGCGAATTTCATGTGAATTTCGGTTTTTAAATGTAAATGAGTATAACCGGATTAAAAAATACTTTCCTGTACACGCCGTGACGAAGACAAACCAATCTATTTTATAAATTATACCGTTTCTATTAAACATTATACTTATTCGGTATGCGTTGACCGACTATCCTACCGAAGGCTTTTTTCGCAAGAACAGAAAGAGGTATTAAATTCGAATTGATATCAAAATAAATAAGGTGTACCTATGTTGTGTTTGAGGTTTCGAAAGTTCAAACAAATCAACAGATTCTTTTAGGGCCTTTTACCTATGCAGCGTTTTTTGGTTTTGTTGGTAGGTAGGTACAAAACCTAGAGCGTGACTCTGACTCATGTACATGAACTTTCTTGAAGCTATAGGAATTGTGTTCTAGTAAGGAATGTTCGACCAAGACGATCGTAGAAATGTTGGTCGACCATAGCTTCGTTGGCTGGATGGAGTGGAGCAGGATGCACAGGCTATAGGAATAAGGAATTGGAAAATTAACGCATTGGAACCATTTTGGAACGCAGTCAGAGACGAATAGAGGAATATTTTGGAGCAGGACCTGGCTCACAAAGGACTTTAGCCTGTAGCGTTAATGAAGATGATGAAGGAATATTGGAAAATTGGGTTTGTAATTGTTAGGTATACTCACCCTACAACTAAACGAAAGCCAGGCCTTTACATTAGGGAATTCGCGGAGCAAGTCGCACAGCATCTCAGCTTCCTCTTGACAAGGTATCGTCTCCAGCGCTATTAAGTCTACTCCAGCTTCCACTAGCGCCTGCATCCGGGGCCGGTGCCATTCGCGCATAGTCTGTGAAAGAGGGCAATATTAACTAATAGGTACTTGACTTATATCTAGCACAGATTAAACAATGGTTACTTATAGATCACCATTTCTTTCATCATAATTTTTATTAACCGACTTCAAAAAAAGGAGGAGGTTCTCAATTCGTCGGAATCTTTTTTTATAGCCCCTAGAAAGGGCCTTCTCCCTAGTAGTAGTTTCTTTGTTAATTAATTAATGTTAAGACGGCCTTTAATCACATAGGTACATGATGCCTGTGTAATGTTGGTTTATCCACGAAAAACACAATAACATATTTTCGTTTACAATTTTTTAGTAATAAATCCTCATATTAAACTAATGTGACAAGCTTGGTGCCAAGAACCTCGTGATATGGAAATATTTATGGACTTTTCAAATTACAGTCGAGGCACGGTAAGATCAATGTTTGTACAGACACATGCTGCTTGAATAGTTCTGCTTTAGGGTACGTTTCCACCGAAGTGGAGTGAACCGTGAATCGGCCAATCACAATGGCTGAAATTTCCGCTGGCATACATCTGAGATTGGCCGATTCACGGTCCGCGCCGCTTCAGTGGAAACGCAGGTATCGTTATGCTCGTTTTCACCAAAACGCCTAAGCCGATAGGTGACAGTTTTCACTTACAATAACTAAGGGCTTAGGCGTATCTTAAAATGCTGGTGTAAACGAGCATAAAGCAGGGCTCACAAGTCTATTAAAAAAATCGTTGTATTACTTCACTCAATTTCCGAAATATTTTATTCTAAGTAGGTACTTCTCAAAACAAAAAAACCACGGAAAACAATTAAAGAAAGACCCCTCTGTTTTAAACCTATCATCTTTTGCCGAAATATAAAAACAACAAACATGACAAAGCATTTAAGGACACTTGGAAAAAAAGTAGGTGTGTTTTTGATATCTATTTGTCCTAGCTTTAATTAATTAAGCGTCCGTCCCGACTCAAATATTGTCGGGTAAGAAAAAAAGACGATGGAAATGGAAAGGGAGTATATTCATATAGCCGATGTAAATTTTAATTTGCCGGCAACTTTACGACCCTCTTTACGATTTAGCCGACGCTTTTAACCTTTACTTCGCTGTATTGGAATTCATCTAGCTAAAGGTTTTTTAGTATTATTTTTTTCTTTTGTAATTAAAATTAAAGGCTTTTCGCAGACGTGTCACTTTATGACGAGCGTTCGCAGACGCGCATAAAATGTTTCAGTGAAGTCACAATCATTATTGTGACGAGATAACAAACAGTTATGACTATAGCATAACAGAATGTTTATGCATTCACAATACTTGGTATGTAGGTATTAAAACTGATAAATAAGAGCAATGGTGCTATGTGCCTAACATATCTACTTACCCAGTAGGATTACAGATAACATCATGTAAATTACATATTTGTGTCTATACAATAGAGAACCACATTGTAAGCACATATTCTAAGTTTCACCTACGAGGATAATAAGGATTGTTCTTGCGCTGTCAATTTTCATTTCGATGATTATAATTATGTCGAGAATTTCTTAAGAACAAGACAGAATCATTTTTCAAAAGATGAGCCGATCCTTTTCGTTACGGTCTCTAAAAACGCTCTGCCTAAAAACTAGATTAGTTCGAGATTTAAACTTTTGTACATCATATTGTGACAGGTAGTATCTATGTACCTATTTTCAAAAACAAAATAAGTACATTAATTTATAATCTACTGTTACCTCATAGGATAAGTATCTATACTGCAGACACGGATAACTTGTATACACGGTGAAAAATAAATGGTTTTCGATGTGAGGCGAGGTAAATCGCTATTCGCAGTACTTTAAATTTTTGCAATTTATTTTGACCCCAGTAGTAAATTAAAAATTTTTTTTTTCGAGAAATTTTGTTTCCAAAAATTCGCAAACCAGTAGTAGTAGGTACCGCACGCCGCGAGCGCGGCGTGCGGTACCTACTCTGCGGTATCTACTCTACACGCCACGTACAGCGTAGCCACTACTATTGGTTATCACATTTTCGAGTTCTCCATTATTTTTTTTGCAATAAAAATAAAAATGCTTACTTTTCCGAAACAGTGTAGGTAATTCGATAGTACTGCTGATAATGATTTACCCTGCTTAATATCAAAAACCATAAATTTTTCACCTTGTATAATACAACATGGTGCACGAGTAGGTATAACCACCGAATATATTATAATATTACTGACTTAAAATTGGAATTTATAGTGTTACCGATTCTAAACAAACTACTTCAAAGTTTACTAAAAGCAACGAACTAAAAGTAACGTATACTTCTAATACTTCTCCGTAAAATCTGTGCTTCTCCATAGGTAAAGAAGATAGTAACAACAGCTCAACAACTTCGTTTAAAGTCGTAAAAAGAGTGATTTGCACTTAAGGTGAATGCAAATAACTTTTTGAGAAAGCCAAGCCCGCAACTGCAAAACTAATCGGAATTTTCTAATAAACATTAAATCCAATATTACGAGAAAAGTTTAAAGAAAATAAATAATCAAGTTTCGGCACCGTTTTCACGTCCATACGCCTCGCGGAAGAAAGACTTTTAGAAAAGAAAATTGACGGAGAACAATAAAAATTCAAATTACAATTTTATAGCCTCCTCTGAAAAGCTTTAATACAAAATCGATCGGTCGACCTGGGCGCTTAAAATCTAGCCAGGTGGAAATAGAAATAGACAAAGACCTGATTCGCGACGAGGTTAATTTATAATTAAAAATAATTACTAATAATATAGCGGCCGCTCTATTTTGCGACACGTTTGCTGGCCCACACGTGACATAGGTGTATAACAATTTACCTTCGACTCTTTTAGCTTTCAGCTTTCAGTTTTCTCATCGGTATGTCTACTGTATTTAAAATTACCTATTTTGATTAAATATTTATCCATAGACTACCTGTACAAAATTTCATAATATATTTTACAAACAAACGTAGTTGCTTTATCAATATGATAAGTAATAATAGACAAATACATAGGACCTGGCAAACAGCGCACAAAAATGTCCTCAGTATACTGGTGTCAAAAATGTTTGTTTTAGCACTAATGGCTTTATTATAGTAAGCCATCTGCATTGTTTAGGGACAGCAGTTCAAGCCAATGATCACTACACTTGTTATTACTCCGCACACACGTTTCCATAGTCACGGTTTCACCCATATTGTAGCATAAGTATTAGTCGGAGATTCGACAGATAGCGAAGCTTTTTACGGAAGGTTTGCGTAAAATGTTCAGATGGGCTCATCCTTAGGTTGATATCGATGTTAGTAGAACATAAACAATACAATAGGTACACTACATTTATCTATAGGGATTAGAATTGTCCGTTAGATTTAGCAATGATCATACCTGAACAGATGTGGTGTCCGCGTAGCTGCCATCGTATTCTGAACCGTCGTGCAAATGTGCGCCGTACGGCCCCACCGACCCAACCACCAGCGGGATGAGATCTGCACGTTACAAAAATTGATTAAACGTCAGTTTATTGATGTATTGGAAGGCTTTGTGGGACGTGAAACTTTAAGCCATACATCGCCGGGGCGGTCTACAGTCTACACACTACGGCGATGTCTACGTCTTACGAAACTTGTCTCGCATCGATGACACAGCCAGGTAGCTACGGTCTTGAAGCGGATACTTTTTGATGTTTTTCTGCTCTTCACATTTAGAATTACCAAAACTTGACTATCTTATGATTTCAAAATTAGCTAGGTATGGCACACGCCAAAGAGAGACAATATAAATGTACCTATATGCGTGATATATATAGGCTCACAATACTCGTAAGTTTTTTATTTTGTTTGTTTTTATGTTAGCTGTAATCTCTGGTTCTATTAAAAGATTTCATAAGCTCGTTCTTCTACTACTAGGTGTACTACCTATAATAGTAAAATCTTTATGAAATCCTGCCTACCTAGTACCTATGTAAAATGATTTTGCATGCCAGTCAAAAGTGGCCGATATTTGTTTGTTAAAACTTTTTTTAAGAATTGATCAAAATGATACATTAAAAAAATTATGTCGTTTACACATCTATAGAAGTGTTAGTTATGTTAAAGTAGAATGTACATAATCCGCAATCGATGAAATTCGTGTAGAGAGTAACAACCGTCTCCCGGATGAGGCTGCCGACTCCCGGATGCCAGGCTGCTCGGCTAGGCTCGGAAGTGCTCGGGGCGGCTCGGTAGGGGCCGCTTTCATGGTTTTCAGGCTCAATGAAAAAGGGGATTGCTAGCACATAGCGTTATTATATCACGTAATAGCCAGTTATGAATTCGTGAAGGCTCCGGCACAGATTAACGATATCACGGTATTTCATTTTGACGTTATATTTTTTTTTTATACATTTATTTATTTTTGGCATCCTAATCTAAGATATGGAGGCGAGTAAATAAGGTCTAAGGACGTTACAGTACTTCTGTAGACTGTAGGTACAATCTAACTCTAAAACGAAGGCACATTATTGATGGAAAATAATACTTAAGAATTATTTCATCTTACCTGACAAAAAATTTGGAATGCAATAGATGCTGTCTATGTTAAAAAAATCAGCCTGCAAAAGATGTTCCTATTTATAAATGAAAACTGTTTTCTAGGTGGAAATAATGATATATAAAGTGTTTAAACATTTCGCTAAAAAAAAGTTAAAAGTAAGTTATTATTTAGAAAATATTTTTAAAAACAAGCTTTTATAATGATTATGATTCCCACGTGACATTGGCGAAGTGCTCAGTGCTGCTTAGGCACAAACAAAAGCTATAAACGAAATCAACAACAATGATTATGTTTTATCCGTATTTTTCTCAGCACAAGACCCTGGTTATACTATCTAGCAACAAAGTACTTGTCAAGACTAGAGGACACCGAGTCCTAACTCGATAGGGTCGTGATGTTTTACTATCGAGCTCCTATGGCCACCTTCCGATTCCAACATCAGATCGGCTCCATATTATGATAATTTTTAGGGTTCCATACCAAAATGGTAAAAATGGAACCCTTATGGTGAGACTTTCTCCGTCCGACCGTCCGTCCGTCCGTCCGTCTGTCACACTCGATTATTTCAGTAACTATACAAGCTATCGACTTGAAATTTAGAATAGTTAAGTATAGGTAATAGTGACCCGACGTCATAACAATCGTAAATAAAAAACCGGCTATGTGCGAGTCGGACTCGCGCACCGAGGGTTTCATACCATAAAAGAAGTAAAACATTAAAAGAATCACTTTTGTTCATGATTTTACGAGTATAATTTACATATAGATAGATAGATAGATAGATAAACACTTTATTGCACACCACAGAATAAAAATATAGGTACTTTTGTTGGCAAACCGCAAACCTAACTTTGTTTTCGGCGGATTATTGTTATTAGCAAAAAAAGTATAATAGTTAGAGGGTTGATTTTATTTTTCCTGTAAAATATACGTTAGTTTCTATTGATCATATTTATTTCAGATTTTTCGAATGGTAAACTTCGGAGATAAGGGGGGGAACGGTATTTTTTTCGACAGTTTGCCCAATAAATCAAAAACTATTAGGCATAAAAATAAATAAAAATTGGTTTAAGAATATACACGTAACGCCCTTTCATTTGATATCCCACTCAATATTGTTATCTCATTTTGAAATTTTGGCGACCCGGTTTTCCCCCCTTTTTAAATAAAAATAAAAACAATTTTCAAATTTTTACGATTGCTATAACGTCGCGTCACTATTATCTATAACTATTCTAAATTTCAGGTCGATAGCTTGAATAGTTACTGAAATGATCGAGTGTTACAGACGGACTGGCGGACGGACGGACGGAGAAAGTCTCACCATAAGGGTTCCATTTTTAGCATGGTATGTAACCCTAAAAATTGAAAATTATATTTATTTTTATTTAAAAAGGGGGGAAAACCGGGTCGACAAAATTTCAAAATGAGATAACAATATTGAGTGGGGTATCATATGAAAGGGCGTTACTTGTGTGTTCTAAAACTAATTTTTATATATTTTTATGCCTGATAGTTTTTGATTTATTGGGCAAACTGTCGAAAAAAAAAACCGTTCCCCCCCCTTATCTCCGAAGTTTACTAATCGAAAAATCTGAAATAATTATCATCAATACGTATATTTTACAGGAAAAATAAAATCAACTCGCTGATTAATATACTTTTTTTGATAATAACAATAATCCGCCAAAAACAAAGTTACGTTTGCGGTTCACCAACAAAAGTAAGTACCTACAAGTAAATTATACTCGTAAATTCATGAACAAAAGTGATTCTTTCAATGTTTTACTTCTTTTATGGTATAGAACCCTCGGTGCGCGAGTCCGACTCGCACTTGGCCGGTTTTTAGGGTTCCATACCAAAATGGTAAAAATGGAACCCTTATGGTGAGACTTTCTCCGTCCGTCCGTCCGTCCGTCCGTCTGTCCGTCCGTCCGTCCGTCCGTCCGTCTGTCCGTCCGTCCGTCCGTCCGTCTGTCACACTCGATTATTTCAGTAACTATCGAAGCTATCGAACTGAAATTTGGAATAGTTGTAGGTAATTGCGGCGCGCCGCCATTGCAATCATAAAAAATTGAAAATCTATTTTATTTTTATTTAAAAAGGGGGGAAAACCGGGTCGTCAAAATTTCAAAATGAGATAACAATATTGAGTGGGGTATCATATGAAAGGGCGTTACTTGTGTATTCTAAAACCAATTTTTATTTATTTTTATGCTTAATAGTTTTTGAGTTATTGAGCAAACTGTCGAAAAAAATACCGTCCCCCCCCCCCCCTTATCTCCGAAGTTTACCAATCAAAAAATCTGAAATAATTATGATAATAAACGTATATTTTACAGGAAAAATAAAATAAACTCTCTAACTATTATACTTTTTTTGATAATAACAATAAACCGCCAAAAACAAAGTTACGTTTGCGGTTCGCCAACAAAAGTACCTACATGTAAATTATACTCGTCAATTCATGAACAAAAGTGATTCTTTCAATGTTTTACTTCTTTTACGGTATGGAACCCTCGGTGCGCGAGTCCGACTGGCACTTGGCCGGTTTTTTCATTTTAATCCGATTTACATATGCATGCAAAATTTCAGCTCAATCGGTTACCGGAAAGTGCATCAAATTTAATTTGCAAGATTTGATTCAGACAAGCAAACAAAGAATCATCGGGACAGGTGAAACTAAATAAAAGATTATAATTTATGTTTTTAAACTATGGCTTATGGATTAGTTTATGGGCTCAAACTTTTGTAGCTTTAACTTTAACAGATGTTAGAATACCCTAGCTATTAGAATTAGAATTTATGGCATTGTGTATAAATTTTTTCGTATAAACTGAAGTATTACGAGTAAATGAGATGTAAAACGTAATTAAATACTCGCAGCCTCTCGCAACCTTCCCAGAGCTTGCTCTCGCGCTTATTGGGTGATTACGAAAATTTAATCGCATAAACCTCGGTTTATAAGGGTTCGCGAAGCTACCACAAAAAAGCTTAAAAATTTCATTATTCTTTAATTCGTCTATTTTTAGGGTTCCATACCAATTTGGTAAAAATGGAACCCTTATGGTGAGACTTTCTCCGTCCGTCCGTCCGTCCGTCCGTCCGTCTGTCCGTCCGTCCGTCACTCCGTCCGTCCGTCCGTCCGTCTGTCACACTCAATTATTTCAGTAACTATTCAAGCTATCGACCTGAAATTTAGAATAGTTATAGATAGTAGTGACGCGACGTCATAGCAATCGTAAAAAATTGAAAATTGTTTTTATTTTTATTTAAAAAGGGGGGAAAACCGGGTCGCTAAAATTTCAAAATGAGATAACAATATTGAGTGGGATATCATATGAAAGGGCGTTACTTGTATATTCTAAAACCAATTTTTATTTATTTTTATGCCTGATAGTTTTTCATTTATTGGACAAACTGTCGAAAAAAATACCGTTCCCCCCCCTTATCTCCGAAGTTTACCATTCGAAAAATCTGAAATAAATATGATCAATAGAAGTTAACGTATATTTTACAGGAAAAATAAAATCAACCCTCTAACTATTATACTTTTTTTGCTAATAACAATAATCCGCCGAAAACAAAGTTAGGTTTGCGGTTTGCCAACAAAAGTACTTATATGTAAATTAAACTCGTAAAATCATGAACAAAAGTGATTCTTTTAATGTTTTACTTCTTTTATGGTATGGAACCCTCGGTGCGCGAGTCCGACTCGCACTTGGCCGGTTTTTTTTTTCATGTCGTTATGATAAAAGGTCTCTCGGCAACTTGAGGGCGGATTTCATTTGATGAAATATAAAATTTTGCAAAGACACACATACACACATACACAATATTATGATCATTTTATTTAGTTAATTCTTAAAAAAAAGGAAAAATTCAATATTCTTATCTTACTTATAAAAACCTATTAATATTACAAATGTGTAGGTATGTTTGTAATGTTTGTACACAGTGTTTGTAATGTAACCAAACTCCTCTTTCTCCGAAACAGCTGGACCGATTTTTATGAATTTTTTGTACATTTTCTGTATGTGTGAGAATAGGTCGTAAGTTATTTTTCTTACACCTAAATGGCAAAATAACGTTTTCACGGTCAGGTAGTTTGTTTATAATGTTTGGATGTTTGTTAATCAACCACAACCAGTAACCGTTTTGGTTCCTGTGAGATTTGTAAAAATCGAAATCCACGCGGACGAAGCCTACGGCTAAACCTAGTACATAATACTCGTATGTACCTAGTCCCCAAACTCCAATGGGTTATAATGGACGAGTTGGTACAAAAATTACAAAGAAGAAAGGGTCTCGAGTTTTAGTTAATTTTCAGGGACAATATTTTCAGCACTTCATTTTCTATGCTTTGAAATTATCTGAATACAAGTAAGCCCTCGGAAAAATGTAATTAATGCGTGCCTGCACCCGTTCCCGGGGTCGCGGACACGAGCCCTGGAGCCGTTGACATCGCAGGCGATTTTGGAGCTTAACATATTATTATTTAATAACCTTGGTATATAATATATGTATCCATTTTATACTCATAACCTCTAAGATATCGAAGCGAAACCTCTTGAAATCCGTTGAGTCGTTCAATTTGAACAACGATAATAATTTTGGCACTGACACACATTTCTATTGTATAGTTGCCTATGAATAAAAAACCGGCCGAGTGCGAGTCGGACTCGCGCACCGAGGGTTCCACACTATCAAAGAAGTAAAACGTTAAAAGAATCACTTTTGTCCGAATTTACGAGTGTAATTTACAAGTATTTGCGAACCGCAAACCTAACTTTGTTTTTAGAGGTTTATTGCTAATATCAAAAAAAGTATATAAGTTAGTGAGTTGATTTTATTTTTCCTGTAAAATATACAATAACTCCTATTGATCATAATTATTTCAGATTTTTCGATTGGTAATCTTCGGAGATAAGGGGGGGGCGGCGGTATTTTTTTCGACAGTTTGCCCAATAAATCAAAAACTATCAGGCATAAAAATAAATAAAAATTGGTTTTAGAATACACAAGTGACGCCCTTTCATAATATGATACCCCACTCTATATTGTTATCTCATTTTGAAATTTCGATGACCTGGTTTTCCCCCCTTTTTAAATAAAAATAAAATAGATTTTAAATTTTTCATGACTGCAATGACGGCGCGCCACAATTACCTACAACTATTCCAAATTTCAGGTCGATAGCTTTAATACTTACTGAAATAATCGAGTGTGACGGACGGAGGGACGGAGAAAGTCTCACCATGAGGGATCCATTTTTACCATTTTGGTATGGAACCCTAAAAATGAGAATTTGTAGGCATATTGAAAAAATTGCCTACAAATTATTTAATTTTATTTATTTTTAAAAACCTGCACATTCCGCCTTTCCGGCATTCTCACATGGCGCCGTACATGTATTTGGCATTAGGGATGTACTTCTGAATTACAGTTAAAATTCGACAGATATGATTTATTATTTAAGTACCTACCATTTTGTATGTAGTCTTCATATTCTTCGAGGTACAGCGTCCTGGCCTGCTTGGCGAGGTCCACAGCCCGCATGATGAGATCATAGCCTTGTTCAGGAGTCATGTCCAGGTGCTCCACGAAACCGCCCACCGACGCCTGGTACGTGTTTGTGATGATGAGGTGAGCGCCGGCTGAAAGAGTTACCAAATGTTAACAACAAATATTCCAATAGATTCCAAATATTCAATAGATTCAAATTTCTGCCCGCGAAATTAAAAATTTTCGTGGTTTTTTGCAATTTGTACGATAATTACACATAATGCTTATGGCAGTCAATTTGCGGGAATGGCAGTATCATCTCCACATGTTTATATCAAAATCTTTGCATAAAAATGTCTATCCTATCAAATTAGTTCGAGTAACGAGTTTTAAGTGAGTTACTCGCAAATCTCGGACTAATTTCTTTAACACTTTCACGACACTTTCAAGCAGAGATTTTTATATAGACACGTAAAAACGATACTCGAAATTCTCACAACTTGACTGCCATAAGCCTATTATGCCTTATCCTAGCTTAAAACTTGCAAAAACCACAAAAAATTGAATTTCGCGGGCACACCCGTGGCATGCTCCTTAATTCACGTTCGTAACTGAACTTTCCTGACCAGTTACATTGTTACAACTTACAACAATGTTATGCGGAATGTTTATTGAAATGGTAATTTCTAGAAACATTTTTGCATGAACCACACTGTCAGACCTTTTAGAAGTAGTAAGTACAAGAGAAAATCCTTAAGAAAATCTTTGCACTTGCAGTAGGTATGTAAGTATAGCAGGAACTTCATTAAACTTAACTCAAAAGTAAGTTAAACTCTCGTGCTACCCACTACGAGCCTACCAAATTATCTAATATGGTTAAACTTGTAAATATTAGTTACCATTGTTAACGAAGAGAAGGGTTAACTAGAGACATTAACAATTCATTAAAACTTTGCAACGCTAACGCAACATGATCCCCGTTCCCCAAGTTCAATAACAACCAGTTCTGAGAAAAGGATATTTGTCGGGGTCGGGTTGAAGAAATTAATTATTTAATAAGCAGTAGGCGCGCTCCGAATGAAAACGTATTAGAGAGACAAGGTGATTAATGACGCCGTCGCGTATTCTGAGCTCAAGCAGCGACGTTCACCTACTTGTACTATAAAACGCGGCGGTGTAGTCGTAGTTGCGCCTTCTGTCTCCTCTGCTATGCTAATGTAAGGCATTTAATACGTAAATCCACAAACGATAAACAATGCCACACTTTCTTGGCAACGTACGAAGCAGCAATCTTATAATTAGTAAATAACTTATGTCTTATGAGCTTAATACTTTTAGCCATAATCTGAACATATTTTTAAAAACAGAATGCTTATTTGAGCAGAAAATAAAATACAGCTACACAGAACTAACTACAAATAGTTGGAATGTACAAACAAAAATTACTGTTATACCGACTTATATACAATTGCTATTTGCAAAAGCTATTTGCTCTGTTATAGGCATAGTGACTTTTTGCTGTCACTACCAAATAGTTAAACATTCTGCTTGAAGCCAGCACAGTAATTCAGCTCGGTAACTACAAGTAGCTACGTTAAGCACAAACTCAAGAGATGAACTGAGAGCGCTCTTTCCGTTCATTCGTATCATTCTTCCTCAAAGTCCGCCGGTAGCCGGTAAAGCAAGGCAGTAGGCTTTTCGCCTCCAGGGAGTTATTTGCTTGCAGACACTTTTCAGCTTTTCCTTATGAAAAGAAACGGTCCGTTTTGTGGTGAAGAAAAGCGCTTTCATAGGACGATGACACGAGACGAGGTCGCACTCTCGCTCTCAGATGCAAGGAAATGACAAGCTAAAAGCGACCTAACGTGTAATTCGTCAAAACACCCATGCGCGTATGTATCTAGCGTGCGCTGACAGCACTTGCATGTACATTGTACATCGCACGTATTTACAGTCGGCGGCGTGTAATGTGTCTAGATATTCATTTGCACAGTGCCTTTGTAGCAGGGAACAACGCAATTACTTTGTGCTTCACAAGTCTTGTCACATGGAAGTTACTAAATTAGAAGACGTTTGATGGTAATAGTCTCCGATCACAGAAATATTGCAAATTGAGGTAGAGGTATCAAGATCAAAGAAATTACATTTAAATGTTTTTATTTTTATGATACTTTTAATAAAAATAATAATTATTCGCTTTTAATTATCACTTTTACTCAATTTTCTTTTTGTTTCTGCTAGATTCGTTTTCTTTTATTTAGCTATTTCCGATACAAACCTTTTACGGCGGGAAAATTAAGCAACTTCTAAGGAAATAAAAGATTTAAAAGTACACAGCCGAAGCGATGGGCAAAAGGTTATACTTGTTCATAAAAAATATCAAACCAGGCACAAGCTTTGCGTTCTGCATTAAACGAACTATTTGCGCAGAATTTTTCATTTTCCGGTTAAAAACAAGCGTTGTAAGTATTCGCCACGGAAAGTTAACCTACATCTGACTCTTGCAGCCCTCGTCACGCGCGGGATGACACGATCCTGTCCCTAGAGTGTTTTTGTACAAAGCACGCAAAGAAGCTCCTGAACATAAGGAGCGTGCGAGAAAAACTTATCTTTCCAACATTATGTACTGGCATATTTCACGTTTTTCTAAAATGGCGACCAAATAAATATGGAAGTTTACAGATTACATAAATATACGAGTATAATTAGATATACATTCATTTTAAATTTCTATTTCTTATATAGGGAGTTTTTACGAGAAATTATAACCATGGTCCGATAACCTCCCTAGCGCAGTTTTCGCGTATTTTGGCATAAGTATTAGCGATATTTTATAATTCTCAACTTTGTTGAGGGCTGAAAATAAGATTTGGGATAGCACTATAAAGAGTAAATCTATCATTAGTCATTAGTGACCTGAAAATAACCTTCTTACATAGGAACACACACCCGTCGTCTTCCACTTTTCATTGGTTTACTAAGTTCTCAGTAGGCATTTGCATTTGGTATATAACTGGGGGAGACTACCCGCGCTGACTACCTGAGCGGCCCGGTATACCGATACCTGAGCGTTGGTAGTTCGGAGCAGGCAACCTGCTTTGTACGTGAATAAGTATGGCAGAAATTAATCAACCGATTTTCATGTTACATATATTATAACTAGAAAACAAATAATTGGTCAGGTGCGAGTCGGGCTCGCGCACTGAGGGTTCCGTACTACTATAGAGAATAAAGATTTAAATCTTTGTAGAAAAAGTAAAACCATATAGGTAATCCCTTTTCTTACCGAACCGCAAACATAAATTTGTTTTTTAAGGTTAATTGACAATACCGAAAAAAGTATAATAGATACAGAGTTAATTTCCCGTAAAATATAAATATTTTCTAACAATCCCTAATAATTATAATTATTTCAGATTTTACTAAAATTCGGAGATTAGGGGGGGGGGGGGGGGCGGCGGCCGGAAAAAGGTACTTTTTCGACAGTGTGTTGAAACTATCAAGTATAAAAATAAATAAAAATCGGTTTTAGAATACACTACTAACGCCCTTACATATGATACCCCACTCAATATTGTTATTTCATTTTGAAATGTTAACCCGGTTTCCCCCTTTGTAAATAAAACAAAAAAAATATTATAAGCGAAAAAAAAAAGAAGTAATTCGACCATTAAAATAACGAGATGACATAACTTTTATTTTAATCAAAAGTGAAAAAAATAATGGTTCCCTACCTCACTTATCTGGTAATTGAATTGAACGGGAGGCAGATTTATTAACTGAAATATAAAGTTGCGAGACAGGCAAATGTTCACATTCGGCTAGCATTCAACGTGTCTAATGTTGCGAATTCGAGTCAAATATACCAAAGTATCTTCAGTCACGAGGCTTTTAACATAATAAGACCAATGTATTTTGAGTTAGGATTTTTTTGTTTAATTGGAACATAAAACTTGAATGCAATCAAAATCCTGTGTATCAAAAGACCTGACATACAGACGATGAGTGCCAAACCGCTAAGACCTTCGTCAAAGCTGCAATTTAAAGAGGTCGAGCTATTGAAAACGGTTTTGGATAGCACATAAAGCCATATGTACTCGTATTTTGGTACCTACCTGATAACCTGAAACTTGAGCCATATGACAAATCTACGGTTTTCATAGAAATCGCTCGTTCTATAAGTATATGGAATAAAATTCAAAAAATGTATATTGATATGTAACGAGATCAATTTTTCGTTCGGATATGTCATTCCGATATGTGAAATTTTGTAACTTTTTTAAGTGATGTGACTATAAGGGCGCTGATTTAAACAGTCGTGTACTAAGTTGGGGCGTACTGTGATGTAAGCCTATATATTGGTCTTCATTTGTGAGTAAGGCGGTTTTATTTCGGTGGGTGGAAGTGGGTGGTCGTGAGCAGCAAAAAGTTCCCGATTTTGTAGCTAGCAATACAATATTTATTAATTTTAGCATTGGGGGCAGTAACTACACGACCCAAGTTGCAATTGGTTGCAATACCTACTTAGGTATATCGCTGTGCATTATTAACATTACAATATAACTGCAATACCTACGGATATTATGCGTACCTTCTCGTATTATACTCGTACCTAGTAATTAATTCGGTAAAGAAGTACGTATATCAAAGAATGTAATATATAAATATTAATCGTTAATCGTAACGGAAAATTTCTCTACAGTAGTTAGTACAAACATAGGTAAATAAGGACGTACCTACCTATAGTTTCATCAAAACAAATTTGTATGTTTCGCCACTGAGATATCTCCGGTTATTTTTAAACAAGTGGAAGGTATAAGTAAACAACGCAGTTTTTCTTGGCCGTATCACAACAATTAAGCCGAGCAAGAAAATATTATGACTCATGTATTTTCCTATCCTAAAGGTTTTTTCTATAAGAATGTCAAAGCCACAGGTCAAAGCAAACAAATATCCTATCCTATCCTATTCTACTAATATATAAACGCGAAAGTTTGTAAGTATGGATGGATGAATCTTAGTTACTCTTTCACGTTGCGGCGTTCTAGTGAACCGATTTGGCCAATAGATAGCTTATAACTGATATTAATACCACTAATACATAGGCTACTTTTTATCCCGGAAAAAATCATCGTTCGCACGGGATTTTCGAAAAACCGAAATTCACGCGGGCGGAGCCGAGGACAACAGCTAGTATAATTGTATAATATCTGGGTGACCGAGCTTTGCTCGGTAGTATATCTACCCAACAATAGATGGCAGCAGGGGTCATATTTTTTTTTTTGGTAATTTCGACATCTTCAAAAATGTATCCTAGCTAGATCGATTTATCATCACCAAAACCCCCCTGCCTACTAAATTTCATGAAAATCGATGGAGCCGTTTCCGAGATTCGGATTATATAGAAATATACATATATACATATACAAGAATTGCTCGTTTAAAGGTATAGGATATAGTATACTTATGTACTCGTAGATAACGACGAGTACCTCCAAGCATATGTTATTTTTAATATTTGATGAGCTCAATCGCAATATTTATCTTACCGGCAGTTATACGGCAACCTTGTCTGCGTTAGATAAGAGCTTAATATTAAAAAAATTCGACATCTGATCCATTTAGTCAGCACAATATTTCCCATTTAACCATCTGGTTAATGTTTCTATAACCTTGTACGTTTTACTATGTGTAGGTACATCTACAGTGCGACAAGGATATCTTGGCGCGTGGCCAAAATCGGTACTAACACCGCTATCTTGTGATACTGTTCGATAGTCCGGTCTGTCAGTGTATCGCTATTGTGTGTTGAGTTGTTTTTGCTTACTATCAACTATTTTAAACTGAAATTGAAGTAAAATTGAGGAGATTTTATTTTCTGGATGCCTTTGTTCTATAACAGCGCCCTCATTCAAGTGCCATGAGAGCCTTGTCGGACTGTATATAGGTATTTAGAGCTAATTTGTTACCAGATCACCAGCTCACTTAACAGGTAAACTCCTACGTATTCCTACTGCCTTATTTCATTGAAAGAGCAATGGTTGACTGTCGTAAAGTTCTTTCTTTCGCTAAGTACTGAGTTCTTTTTCGTTTTTTTTACGCCTAGAAATCTTTCTCGAAATGCTGTCCTCTGCTTTGCCCAAAGGAAAAGTATTGCAATACAACAGGGCCAGTATTTTGAAACGATTCCTTCGACGGCTTACTTAAGATATTTTTAATTATGTACTTTTATATGTAGGTTTTTAATTTATAGATAGTTTTATTATATAAAAGTTTTAAGGTTTGCTGTGTAACATCAACTTTTCTTTTTATTTAATTAATTTTAATTTATTTTTTTGTAAGGTAAAAAGAAATGACTTATTCATTGGTGATACTGAAGCTGTAAGTACCTCTTAGGAAGTCGAGATGAGTGTTCACGACCTCGTTGGGGTGCGTGTGCAGGAAGCGCGCGCTCCACAGCGGGTCGCCGTCGATCACGTGGCCCACGTGGCACGACAGCTGCGTGGAGAACCCGCCGTCCAGCACCACGATGTGCGGAGGCTCGGCGCAGCCCTCGTGCGTGGGAGTCATGGCTGCGATCTGGAACAAACACATTTCCATCATCACTATCCTGCGCCATCATGATCTGGAACATCCACATTTCCATGATCATCATCGTTATCCTGCGTCATCATCAAACCTAAGTTAAGCGGTCAACTTTCGAAAAGCCTTTTGCAGGCTCTTTTAACCGTGGGTAGTTTAGAATTTATACCCCAACCATTTAGGTATACGTCGCCTACAGAGTCACAGCTGTGCCTCAACGCCCAAAGAAGCGGTGGATTGCTCGTGCCAACTTGTAACTTGTAACTTTTTTTATTATTTGACCGATTAATTCAGATTTTACCGATTTTATTTGTGAATAGTTCTAGTTTCAAAAATAAATGATCTGGACGTCAATATTTAGATTACTGTCAACTACCCATCATCATCATCATCTCAACCCCTTTTTATGTCCCACTGCTGGGCACGGGTCTCCTCTCAGACTGTGAGGGGTTTGGCCATAGCCCACCACGCTGGCCAAGTGCAGGCTGGTGGGCTTCACACACCATCGAGAACATTTTTGTGAACTCGCATGCAGGTTTCCTCACGATGTTTTCCTTCACCGTTAAGCCAGTGATATTTTGTTTCCTAAACCAACTAACTACCCAATTGTGAATTATTGTCACTATTGATGGCCGAGTGTAACAGCCCTTATTAGCGTGCGCCAGACACGTGTCCACTACGCGGTATGCATTTGTTAGTACGTACTCTTATTATACAGTACACTAACTTATCTGCGTCGCTACTCGCTATACCTACCCGATAGACGCAAATGCAACATTGTAATTTGTACCACTTGTAGTTGTAATTCCTTTCCCTGCTTTTTAAATGTGAATATGGCAGACCCACAAATATGTGGGTTGATGATATAAATATTTAGAGAAATTCTAGCTGACGCAAAACCATGCTGCTTGAAGATCACATCATCACATGTTGTGAAGTCTACATCTAAGGATGTCCCGGTGTTGGGAAGAAGCGTGCGTCGAAGAAATTGTTGGAAGAATTGTGTATGGTGTTTCATGTCGATTCTTTTCATGTAGCGGATTATAGCAAAACAAAGTAATGTCCTGCTAATATGATTTATCTATTCCATTTCCAGTTTGCTTAAAGCAATCTTAGAAATGGAATTTTAAAATACATAAGACATTGAATCCGATCTCGAAATGGATCACGTGACCTTCCGCGCAGACAACTGTCAATGTCATACGTACATTTTTGAATTTCGTGCCATTAGCTAACAGCAAAAGAAATCTTAGAAATGGAATTGATAAGTCATATTATGACTACTACTGCAGTAAGCCTAGGAGTGGTAGTCTGTCTGTTGAAGCCTTAGCGTAGCGTATATCGTCATTGGTTGAGGCAAACTTTAAAAATGACAATTTATACACGACCTACTTGACACGTCCCTCAACTATAACACTATAATATGTCAAATCACATGGTGCACGAAAGTTACTTTTACTATCCTTCATATTCTACTTATTTATTCTATTTCACGCGATAGATACCAGTAATGACCACGATCAATCACCTCATAATAGATCTGGCAGAATATTAAACATTCAAACCGAACCATGAACCATCGCTGTTTGCAATCTGCCGTTCAATCTCTCGCCAACCGTTTGATTCTTCCGAGTTCCCGCTTTACATTACCATTTATAACAAGGTTCCGATTCGTGCTTCGTAACTCGTAACCCCGTTAGCGTTCCATCTGACACAAATCATTACACGGAAAGTAAAAGTTTATTCGCTAATGGCGGTTCCCAATATTCTGTCTACAGACTATCCATGGTTTGTCTTACTAGAGACAGAAAGATATAACTTGTGCGGAGCTTATGTCACATTGATATCTCTAGTAGGTATTGGCTGACTTATCCACGATACCGACAATGAATTCGTATTCAAACTGAAAACTATTTGATATAGTAGGGCAAATAGTAGATAAATAGAATATTGAGAACCGGCAAAAGCTGACTGACTGGCTGACTTATCCACGATACCGACAATGAATTCATATTCAAACAGAAAACTAAGTATTTGATATAGTAGGGCAAATAGTAGGTAAATAGAATATTGAGAACCGGCATAAGCGGACTGACTGGCTGACTTATCCACGATACCGACAATGAATTCGTATTCAAACAGAAAATTATTTGATATAGTAGGGCAAACAGTAGATGTATGGAATATTGAGAACAGGCATAAGCTGACGAACTGGCTGACTTATCCACGATACCGACAATGAATTCGTATTCAAACAGAAAACTATTTGATATAGTAGGGCAAATAGTAGATAAATAGAATATTGAGAACCGGCAAAAGCTGATTGACTGGCTGACTTATCCACGATACCGAATGCCAATGAATAAATATTCCAAGAGAAAACTATTTGATAGTTGATATTGATAATAATTGCATCTCCCAGATATAAGATAAGTGACTAAGATTAAAGACCAATAACAGTCGGTATGGAGTTGTCTTTTTACGCGCGTGCATACTCGTACTTTACAAATCGACGTGACAATATTTTAAAATGTCTTGTGTCTAGACCGATTACTTCCACCTAGACATTTTTAAGTCTGAGTCGGAGGAGTATAAGTTTTTTTTTAAATATATCGACCTATGTTATCCAATTCGATTTTGTAACTATACGGGACTATTTCAACCTAAGTTAGTGTAATTTAAGTCAAAAATCTATTAACATTAGTTTTCTTAGCACCTATTGCTGTTTAGGGATTTCATAGAATTCTTAGGAAATATGTAACATGTAATTTATTACATACATTTCCGACCGATTGTAGGATTGCCATGGAATTCCTGATTTCATAAGTTTCCTGACTTATGCATTAACTTAAGAAGATAATATTTCAGGATGGGATGAAATTTTTGCAGTCGGGTTTTTTTTTTCAATTAACCTTCTAATGTATACCTACATATTATATCAATTTAATTAGGAAAGTAAAATGTCGAAATGTTTCAGAATCTACTTTCGCCCTGTAATGCGATCAATATCATTAAGGGTTCAGAGATGAAAATAGAAGGAGGGTGCGCTTTCATTGACAAAGGCAGTTATTAGTTTTGCCGCACAAAGGCGTGAGAACTTTGGTCTTACTTTTGCTTGCTTTTTGCGGATATAAATCAATTCACATTATTCTCCACACAAAAACACTGTCATTAGACAACTAATGACTAATTATTTTAGATTAAGTTTACACTAACACATTGAAATCAAATGAAGGGTCTACTTACATTTGTGATCAATATAAATAACTAGGTACAGCCAGGTTTAGGCTTCTTTATATTTTTATTGCCGTATTTTTTCATATTTTGTCTCAGGTGGATGTCGAAACGCTTAAAATATTGTTTTTACACAAGAGTGATATTTTTAATACCTTAACTACGAGTACCTTTTTAGCGACTTTTTCAAGCTTTCGTGTACTGATTTATGTTTCATTAGCAGGTACTTCAGTATTTCATGATGAAGGTCAACGAACGTTGAAAATTAAAAAAGAGCTGAATTAATTAGCAAATTACGTGCTCACGAGAAATGACATCTAGGGCACAAATGAAGCAGAAATCTTGAAATACTTAGGTGTCTACATACATACTCCTATGTAAGAAAATGTCGTAAGGACTAAAATTAAGCTTTCCTACGAAAAAATATTACTTTCTGTGTAAATTATTGTAGTTTCAGTAAAAAGTTTCACTTATGTCTATTGAAAAGTAGAGATAGGTACTAAGGGGAAGTCAGGTACCTTATAGTGTAGGTAGGTAGATAGGTATAATATTTATCCGTATTACTCGTAGTAGGTGACTTCTAAGGAATATCACAAATATGACATTCTGTAAACCTACTTATACTTTGACTTTTAAATCGATGGAGTAAACCGACGTTTCACTTTAATTTTGTTTAATTAGCCGATCAATAGCACAGTATTAATTAAGTATCTTTAAAGTATGCTAATACTTAGTTATCCGTATGCAAAATTTAAGCCTAATCCGCCCAGCGGTTGTAGTTGTATTGTGTTATAAATCAGTCAGTCAGTCAGTCACCTTTCCCTTTAATATACACAGATTATTATTATTTATCTGGCACTCAATGTTGGAGGTCATAAATTATATTATCAGAGTCAAGTGATGATAACGGGGACCGACTCGGAAAGCAGGTCGTGGCTCGTGAGAGTCACGACCAACAGAACGTGCTTTTCGAGGCACAGACGGAAAGAAATAGCTCAAATTATATCAAAAATAAAGGATTTAGTTTAAATGGTTGGTTCAATTTGGTCTTTGTAAACGCAAAAAGTTGTAACTTCAACCTGTATATTTTTACTTCAGATTTACTTACCGAATCCTAATGGAAATGCCGTATATCAATACGTAGGAAAGCGATCAAAAAAATTAAAGATTCCCTAATGTTTTTGTCAAAGTATGCCAACAGAACCAATATTTAAAACTACCCTCAAAGGACTTTTGAACGATCCTGCCACGATCGCACATTAGGTCTGTAATAGGTATATCAGTAAGTGAATAGATAGCTTAATTCCTAATTATTCCTATTAAATAGTAACCTAAACCTATGCGTTCTATTACTTTTTCCATTTACTTATCACAATTTTTTTGACGTTAGGTAGGTACCCATAGGTAGTGTATCAAAAGCGACAGTCATACTTATTATGTTTTTTCCAAAAGAAAAAAGTCAAAAAGAAAACCAACTGCTACCTAACGTAGGTGGACAAAATCCATCCGCGTCGTTTGGAAGTAACCTTCGTCGTGGCCATGATTTTATTTATGTTCAGATAAATAGACACAGTGGGCACAATATTTGACAAATAATCGCGTGAGCATAAAGATATCTTATATATTGTATCTATGGATAAATGAATAAAAAATATACTTACATTTCAATAACAAAGAATAATCAATTCAAACACAGAACAAACTAAGTATATCTATAGGTATAACAATTATGTGTGTTTTGATCTCATTGTAAAGCGACGCGCAAACGAGCACCAAACGCGCGATGCACGTTGTACCCACAGCGACACTACACGCACACTGAGGCTACTCATTATCTCCCCGTTCAAAATGAATAAAAATATTTATTTTACGCGACCAACAACATAATTACCTAATCATTTATTTACTCGTTACTAAGTAGGCGACAGATTATACATACCTAAGTACAATAATATGTTAAGTTAACACACATAATATCTGTGATGTCCGAATATCGGTCAATGGCCTCGAAAGTTTGTGGCTCTCCGCAGCATTAAATTAACCCGAATTGAAGTAGATATCTATTCTCGTACGAGTGAGCTGACTGCTGAAGGCAACATTGTGTGTCTCGTACTTCTAGGTGTCGCGGCAGTTTCGTTAGCCGCCATAATTTTAAATAACATTTAAAATTATTCATTTCTGTAATCAATGGCATGTGAAAGCAGTGGGCGCATGTCAGTGGCGGACAATTGGATATACCTAGCTCGCGGTTCAAGCGACGAGATAGATATTAATAGAGTTATCAGTTCGGAGCAATGTACTCTCAAAAGTCGACAACTAAATGTAGTTCTCTGCCTGTCATATGAAATTGCCACGATAATAGCTAATCTCGTCAATTAGATACCAACTCAGCTATCAAAATTTGATTTGGTGTGGCACGGATTTCAATAATCTCAAGTAATAAGGATAAGTTAAACTACTTAGGTAACTGTAGTCTAGGTAACTTGCGTATAGCTACTAAGTACCTAGCTAATAACTTATTTTTAAAATGATTAAAATCCGTGCCACATCTAATCTTTTATTATTAAGTAGGTACTATTTGACTAGATTTGACTAGATTTAAAATCGCGTTTTAAAAAATTATTTTCAAATCTAGATTTTTTTTAAATTTGGACTATGTGGTCCTCATAGTCCAAACACTGATTAAATAAAATGTCATTATTTTCAGGGTTATGATATATTTTATCAGGAAGCACTCTTAAACGAGACAGACCCTAGACAGCAAAGATATTCTACTCGTTTCTAACAGTAAAACTAGTAGTAAAGTGAATATATGGTTAGCTCGCTATCGGTCATTCACTCATACTGGCATTACGTGCCACATGTTTTACAAAAACTAGAACGCAACGCGTGATCGTAAAGACACTTCAAATCATTTTTGCGTGCGGCGATACGTGTGCGTGAGTTGTAATCACATCATACCTATATGTGAGGCAGTCGTAATCCGAACTACAGGAACGAAGAACAGACGTCAGCCAAGCCAAAGCATATTTCGGTGGCCGATGCATGTGTGTCTACTCTCTAAGTATTATTACTTCACGTAAAAATAGCGCAAGGTGCAAAGATGAGTTGAACTTTGTATAACAACAACTCTTTTTGGCACGCTCTCAACAAATTACACTACACGTACGGCATGCGCCTAAATAAACGGCCACATTTGTGAATTATTTTTGAGAATATCGCCCTCATTCTAATAATATGTAGTACTGGCTTGTACCCGTTACTTTTCCCGCTAAAGGGGGATGGGTACCATGCGGGCGCGAAAATTCAAATTTTATTTACTTTTTCGCTAATAGTAAGCTAATCATACATCGTAGTCTTATTGCAACGAGTTTTGCGGGTTTTTCCTAAAAACTGCTCAACGATACTAATTTACTTCATATTGGTTCCCGATAGCTCAAAATCTAGGAACTGCAAAATAATATCTTTCGCGAATCAATGTGAGGAGAGTGAGAATTTTCGAGCTAAGTTTCTATTAAAAACATGGGCATAATATGTATGCATCTAGCATACATACTCGTATTATGCCCGCGAAATTCATTGCCAAACTACAATGTGTAGTTAGTCTAAATTAAACTTGAACTTCAAGGACAAGGGCCGAAACACCTTAATTTTAAGATGACAAATAAGTAGTTACACAATATAAATTTAACTAAATTTTCTATGCCTCTACACTTCAGACTCAAGATCTCATAAGAACACCGATATTAACAAGATAAAGCGTTAGGTATCGTATTGTTTCATGATTGTTTCGTAGGTAAAAAACCGCATCAAAATCGGTTCAGCCAAATGTGAAATAATCGCGAACAAACATACATACATACAAACATACGGGTTGAATACAGAACCCCCTTATTTTTAAGTCGGTTAAAAATCACAACAGCTGCCTCGTGCAAGTCAATTACGCCTATCATCCGCCGTGTTTGTGTTTAAATTCACCCACGGACAGGTAAAACGTGAATTCGATGCAGCGAGTTTGTTCGCCAGAAACTATTTAATATGATTATGTTACGGCGAAATTGAGTTAAACAGTTGCATTGTTCACAAAACAGACGGAGAGTTGTTTGAGTCTGATCGGGCGTATCCTATTTATTCCCAAACCAAAACCTAACCTCAATTTACAAGCGTTAAACATTCGAACTTTGTTACTCCAGTTTCACGCTTTCATAATATTTGTTGCTGAGATTTTTAGAATTAGGGACTTTTTCAGGGACCAGGGGTCAAAAATAGACATTTATACAACTTATGGTTTCTAAATTAGACTAATGCTCGTTTTCACCAACACTTTGTAAGTAACGCCTAAGCAGATAGGTGACAGTTTTCACATACAAGAACTGTCACCTAAGGGCTTAGGTGTTTCTTAAAATGTTGGTGAAAACGTACGCAATAAATCATATTGAATTTTAAACGGCTAAAGGTACCTAATTTTAGGACTAGACTCTCTACATACTCACATTTGAAGAGTCTTGGTGACACCAGGGTAGATAGGATCATTCTAGTTGTTGCTAAGTATACGGTCTACTTTATAGAAGAAACAGCAATGTATACTCGTAGGTTGCACAGTTAATGCAGTCTTATTGATGGTCATTGGTCACTGGGACTGTCAAGCAGACCATCAGCTATACCTACTATAATATTAATTTAAACTATTCAGAAGATACTAAAGTCATTCTGAATATGATTGGAACTCTTTATTTTATTATAAACAACACTTGTTCGTTATTTGGGCAATGAATATGTCACAGTGTTTTATTTCCGCGTCTGCCTCAAACGCTCATCTGAACCGAATGACCCTCAGTTTCAGTTATTTTTAATTTTTAATGTTTCCGAAGTTGTAACATTCAAGTGATAATATATTTTTTTTTCAATTTTACATTTATCAAATGTGATCAAATAGTAGGCTTTATCTGCGACTGCTTCCGCGTGAAGTTTTTTTCACCAATCACGAGCTAACCAAGGATTTTCCGGGATAAATAATGGTGGCTAGCGTATGTGTTAATCCAGAATATAATCTATCTTCAATACAAATTTACGAACAAACACACACACACACACACACACACACACACACACACACACACACACACACACACACACACACACACACACACACACACACACACACACACACACACACACACACACACACACACACACGTCTAATCTTTTTAATCAATTATTGCTTACTTATAGAAATAGGTATGAAGATGATTAAATAACTCTATTATTGATTCATTGTGGAATTAGATTTTGGAGAAATGAGGAGTGAACATAACTATAATTTAATATGGATTGGCTTTCACAATCCAATATCTTAAAAACATAAAAATTGTTTAAACATAAAACAACGGAATTGAACATTGAGAAAGCACTATAAAAGTCCGTTTCGAGAACTGGGAATCTAGAGATTTCAATTGCGGTGCTATTGAATAATATATTATGCTATTTACGATGATGATTTGACCTCACGTAATCCCAGTGTATTGTGCACTACAGATGGCATACATATTAGTAGACAAGATTGTTTTGATACCTCAACAAGTAAATATTTTAAAATTAAAAAACACGATTGGTAAAACAACTTCTTCCAAAAAAATATAGCCTATGTTACTCGGAATTATGTAAGGAAATATACATCAACAACAACAATACCCCATTATATTTCATACATTTTATTCTTCATATAATAAACACAATCAGGTATACTTTCATTGTACTGGCAATTTCGCACTTTTATTTATTTTGTTTTTTAAAACTGACCACCCTGATGGACACGCGGTCCCCAGCCTACCTCCGCGCCATGCTTCATTCTTTTATTGTGCGCGGCAATGAGCACTCGACTACAAAAACACGTCTCGTTTTTGTTAATTTAGGTTCAAAGTAAAAAAAATTAAGTGTTCAGTGTTAAAACTTGCTTAATTTTCTATACTGATAATGCTTAGACGCTAGTAAAATTTATTATTATAACAAAAATAAAATCAAATCAAATCATATAATTGTGCATTCATCTTCGTCAGACTCCGAGGAAGGAGGGTAAGTGAAAATTAACCTTTTTCCCAGATATCACATCAACTCAAATATCAATGCTGACGAAAGTGTGTCCAAAAATTGAAATCCTAAGGCATCTCTAAGCTAACTTGGAGGGTATCACATTGAGGTTATCACGAAAGTATAGCATGATGCGCGAAATAGTCCAGGCATCTCTAAGCTAGCTTGGAGGGTACCACGTTGAGGGTACCACGAAAGCATAGCATGATGCGCCAATGCTCCTGGAGGTTGACTGCGGGTCAACACGAAGGATTTTAAAAAAACCTCAAGGGACTTTGCGGATACCAACGTGGGACGATGTCGGTGTGGCGCTGTTCTCGGCTTCACTACAAGTGGCTCCGCATGACCTCCCAGACTTTGATCCCGAATTGCTATCGGCGCTCAGTCACAAGAACTATATTAATGGTTAGTCCCGACAGTTATAAAATTCTAGCCGACCTTCATTGCAAAGAATCAAATAGTTTATTTGATATACTTGCCTGGCTTATGAATAGCCAGTTAAATGTTATAGCCTTTTATCAGTGATAACTATTTCACGACTTAAAAACTAATTCCACGAGGGTACCAACGCGTCGAACTTTTCTAACTATGTACCTACAACAATAATGTTTAGATTTTGTGGTGGAAAATAATTTTACTTACTTTCGAAAATTAATGTTCAGATTGTGTAATGGGATGATAATTTAACTGTTAGCTCAACAATATTATGTATAATGTACCATTAGTCTGAAAGTTTCATTGAAGTGAATTGTTAAATTCTTTCTGAAACTAATAAAAATCTTAAACCACAACGCGTCCTGAACTGAGAAGAAGCTTAAGTATTGACAAATGACATTTTGTTTCGACAGATGACAAGTAATTAAAGTTCACGAACGGGACCAGATGTTTTTTCGGAGAAATAGTTTCGGGCATTATACTAGTTTCAATGGTTACTGATCGTCAGGTGTTGTAAATAAAGAAACCAGCAGGGCGCGGCGGGCGACTTTGCTATCGACACCCACCGCTGGGACAGCGCAATCTCGTTTCTCGAGAAACTAGCTGGCCCCCTCTCGTTACGGCTCGGCCAGCAGGGGGGGCGTGACACACTTGAGTATTGGCGATCAGCCGCGAGGAAGATGCGACGTGACAGCAAGTTTCCAGCATCAGCCACAACAAGGACCAGGTTCATCGACGACGCTAGACATTAAGGTACCTATATGCCAGTTGTCTTCAACATTTTGAAGTTTATTGGTTACATATCACTGACAAGGAATCCGTCACGATCTATAACATGATCTAGAATTTCGGGAGTTATAATAAGTGAAGACTATTTTTTGACTTTCACTAGGTGTACAAATGTACGTACATTCAATAAAATATTTTAATGAATTGAACAAATTAAGGAACTAGCTCCAAAAAATTATTATTACATAATACCATTTTAAAAATCGTACACTAACACAGCGTACCGCCTTACACGTTCACAACAAAGAAAAAGCGACAAATGTCTTTGACAATCGACATTTCTTTTTTGGGTGAGATAATGTGGGAGTGAGTCACTGCATGTTCGATTATAGTTAAGATGTGTCTAACCTCAAAATCTTACGTGGTAAAAGATACATTCTAAATTTAAAGGCGTTGAATGAATTTGTAGTTCAAAATCTTTTGAAATTGATAGTTCATAGAACAGCTTACAAGCGAATACCTAAAAAGGGTTTTATGCCTATGAACTGAAGAATCTTATTTTAAAGTACCGATTCATCCTTGGTAAAATACATAAAGAAGTTGTGACTCATCTCAGATACTTACCGCGGTTTTTTCATGAAGATTTGTTAGGTGTTAGAGTGTTAAAGTTATTTACTACCCTCAAAACATGCTCAGTTTCCTGGTTTTATTTTAATTTCTGACGATATGGCAGTATCGTTACCCAACCGCAAACTATGACGTGAATTATGTAACAATTCAAATTCTGTAAAGAATTTTATACGCTTAACTCGTTGTATCATCTAAGAGTTAAGCTTAATTCCGATTAAAAGTCCTAAAGTCCACTTCTCCAGCTATTAGGTATGGATGGGGTTACACAGAACGTCTGTAGAAACAAAAAATGTAGTCCGTAAGAAAAATTAGACTTTAGACGCAGCTGTTCGTCCATCATCGGTTATCCTATTAGATGGCCAGTGGTTACAAAACATTTTTTAAGTCATCTAACTCCCTTAAACCTAAAAGGTTGAACTAGTGATTCACACGATTTCCCGGTCTAGATGAAGACTAATTCTTTTCATTAGAGGGATTTTTGTTTTTGTAATAATTAACGTTAAGATGAATCTAAATACCTCTTTACAGAGTTGATGGCCATATTTTTCGATACATCTATTTTGATACACATGATTTACATCAGTTGCATAGAGGATATCAAATATCCTCATTTAAACGATTGGGTTAATTGTTTCTTATATGGAAATTAAAGATAATCAAAAGCTGACCAAGAGTTACATCCAGTTAATGGGATTAAGCTATCGCGGTAAAATTATATACTTCAAAGTTATTCAAAGAGTTCAATCCAGTTATTGAATTTATCGCTTCTTGCAATAATGCGAAATGTAATCAATACGAACCCAGACGTCTTAGAAACAGACGCATTCTGAACATTTTGGAACACCAAGTTTACCTTTGCTCTTCTATACATTCTTCTAGAGGAAGAATGCTTAAAAATACTATTATAGACAATGCTTTAGACATACATCGTCTAGGGACCTTTACAACTTTGGATTTTCTTCTTTTACATAAGGTGTCAAAAGACTTACTTCTTATAGTACATTTATTGATGATAAATAAATAAATATGGTCTTTCCCTAGAGAACCACAATTCATAGGAATTACTGGAGGAAGTTCTCTGAAGGCATTAAAAAAAATATATATATATATATATATATATATATATATATATATAAAAAGGACAGTTTGTTGGAATTTTTAATAATTTATATGTTTCAAAAATTTTGTGTTATTTACAAAGTTTTGTGGCAATACTGCTTTAATAACGACTGAGATCCGTACAATCCGTACCTACATTATAAGTCAACCTCGTAATTTCCAACAGAACAACTTGTTAACGACGTAGCATATGGTACGATTACTTGTTATCATTCGGCATTGAGTTTAATTTCTGCTGATGATTTTGGGTCAAATAAAAAAAAAAATATATATATATATTATATTGCGAAAATGAATAGATAAATTAACATCAAACACCACATAGTAGCACACAATATAGTATGCTAACACATTGCTCAATGGGCCTTAATAAGAGTTTATTCATTCCGTAACTTTGCTTTGCTGATCTTGTAACTTTTTTAGCTCTAGGCAGTAGACACAGCACAGAATGAGAACATTAGCATTAGTTAAAGTTAGTATTATTGTTTTTATATAATTCAAGGGAATTATTGAGTTTATACAACGCCAGCTACTACTCAGGGCGAACCAGTTTTAATTATACCATAATTAAAACTGAAGAGAAAGTATAAAAATTTGCCACAGCTTTGAAAAACAAATCGATATGTCGTTTACAAAATCTTAGACCAAGATATATAATAGACAACCTCCTGATAATGTTGAAGCGACCTCATAAGGTCGCCTGCAGGCAGACCACCGTGAGAACGTGTCTGCCGAGGAATATAATCTCTCACGAGAGAGGTCTGCATTTCAGTGCACTCAGCAACACTTCCTCGGCGAGCACGTAGTTTGTTGCTTGACCTCATCAGAAAAGCAGTCTGCTGGTAACAACCATTACGGACGTTACCTAAGTTTTATAACCTCTTATTGAGCGATGATGCTTCTGTCGCAATAGCTCTTTTGCTCTCTAATCATTAATCATTATAATCTATCTAAATATAAATTAAACCTATTTATAATGTGACTGGGTTATTGATCCAGGAATTGAACGAAAAGATTGTGTTAATTAAATACTTCTGTGGTATAAAGAGGACCTATTTCCTATTATAATAGGAAACAATTTACTATCTGTTAATGTCCATAATTTAACAAAAATTTTCATCTCTAAACATCTACCTGATTGTGTTTATTATATGAAGAATAAAATGTATGAAATATAATTGATGATTAAACGAACTTACCTGTAAGTGAAGTTCTATCACAATTATGTGAATACATTTTATTCGAATATAATAATATAAGGTCCCTCCCATACCCAAAACCCATGAGTATAATACGAAAATTTTGTTAAATATTCTCTAAAGAATGAAGCATGGCGCGGAGGTAGGCTGGGGACCGCGTGTCCATCAGGGTGGTCAGTTTTAAAAAACAAAATAAATAAAAGTGCGAAATTGCCAGTACAATGAAAGTATACCTGATTGTGTTTATTATATTCGAATAAAATGTATTCACATAATTGTGATAGAACTTCACTTACAGGTAAGTTCGTTTAATCATCAATAATACACTGGCCTGCAAAAGTAAGTATCACACTTTTAAAATTTTTAATTTGAAAAGTGTGATACTTACTTTTGCAGGCCAGTTTAATATGTCCAAATCTATTCAGCCGTTCAGAAGCTATGATGGAATAAAGAAACTCACATACATACATACCCCTAAAAAACATTACACTCCGTTTTAGGGCAGTCGTGTAAAAATATAGAACTAATATGAGTTCTTCTCGGTGCAAACCTGCTTTCCGAACCTGGCGGTAGAGTCTCGACATTTCATGAGAGCTTATATCTAAGCCTATGTGAAATAAAGAATTTCATTTCATTTCATTTCAATTTGAAGATAGAGAAATAAGGGAACTCCCTAACTAAGTACCTACTGCAGCCTCTGATTAAACTCCAATGATCTTTTATTTCGAGACGACCCAAACTCAAGCTTCTAAACGGGTCAACCGGTTTTAAATGACACGTGCACGATGCAGTTTGACGTATAATCATCCAATATTCTTTCCTCTAGAGTCTAAGAGCATAACATAGGTAGGTAGTACTAGGTACGGTTATCATGAGATTGAAAAAAAATCTAAATACTTACTAACTGCTATATTAATTGTACCGAGTAGAATTTAATAGAACCAAACCCGATAGGGAATACTATCATATCATACTAATATTATAAATGCGAATGTTTTTGTCTGTGTTTGTGCATGCATGCGTGCGTGCATGCATGCTTGCATTCATTCTGGACCCGTTCTTTTTCATAGTTCGATTGAGTTAAAGCCGTTGATTGCGCTGTTTTCTAAGAGACCAAATACTAAACATTTGATGTTAAGTAATTTGAACTTTAAACCATTTCTTGAGAAACGGGATTTAATCGGTGTACAGATTACAGAAGGATGGCAAATTGAACTTTTTTCTCATTGTACAATGTACATATGGAACCGTAATAAAGAAAAGATACCTATTCACTTACTCGTTTATAAGCCTTTGTAGCTCTCCAAATGTTGAGTTTGTTTACTTTAAATTGCTTGCTGGCTCTGTTTGTGTTTCGGTTACGTTATTTCATTTTCAATTCGTCGTATGTTATATTTATATTATTTACAAACAATTCTATATGTCGTGCATTTTGTCAAAGATTAGTATTTTATGGTTAAAAAAGTTAAATTAATACTTTATTTTGTGGAATATCCATTGACCCATTGGTTTTTATTGATAAATTGTTTTCAATCAGTCCGTATTCAAACATGCATACGCACTAGTACATAATAGGTATACGCTATGGCAGCGTTGCTCAAAGTGTGGTTCGCGAATCCCTGGAAAATTCGCTGTCATCTGGAAAATTTAATGGAGGTACGTTGAACCAAAAGTGTAAGAAAGCCTGCGTGATTATGTAACGCACGCAATTTATTACATAGAAAGTAGAAACTAAGTAAAAATTATTACATACATACCCCTAAAAACATTACACTCCGTTTTTGGGCAGCCGTGTAAAAATATAGCTAACTAATATGAGTTCTTCTCGGTGCAAACCTGCTTTCCGAACCTGGCGGTAGAGTCTCGACATTTCATGAGAGCTTATATCTAAGCCTATGTGAAATAAAGAATTTCATTTCATTTCATTTCATTTCAATTTGAAGATAGAGAAATAAGGGAACTCCCTACCTAAGTACCTACTGCAGCCTCTGATTAAACTCCAATGATCTTTTATTTCGAGACGACCCAAACTCAAACTTCTAAACGGGTCAACCGGTTTTAGGTGACACGTGCACGATGCAGTTTGACGTATAATCATCCAATATTCTTTCCCTTCTTTAAGTAAAAATTATGTACCTAAACCAATATATTGTTTTAATTAAAATCACTTTAAACCCCGACTGACGGTTATAATCTTTGATCACATCGTCGCGTCTTGTATAAATACGTACAAAAAACAGTAGAATAAATTACTCACCTACTGAATGGGCTGGGAGAGAATGTTTACGCGAGGAATATTTCATTTTGTTTTGCTGGCTGCAGCGCGATCGGGCCCCGGCCAACCCGCTCAATCCACCACCTGCGAAGAGTTTGAACGAGGAGCTCGGTTTGACACCTACGATATTGTGGATTCTCGGTGGAAAATTATATACTTCTGGTCAGACACTACCGAACTAAGACCTATCATATTTTCCTTGGTTGATAAAAAGGTTCGTATATTTTTTTATCTCTTCTTCTCTACTCTAATCTTCTTCTTAATATATATAAATCTCGTGTCACAATGTTTGTCCTCAATGGACTCCTAAACTACTGAACCGATTTAGTTCAAACTTCGTGAATATCTGTCATTTGGTCCAACTTAAAAGATAGAATAGTTTTTATCCCACGTGGACGAAGTCGCGGGCATCAGCTAGTATATGTATAAAAAATTCCCGTGCCAATTTTTGTTTGCTAACTCCTCTGAAACGGCTCGACCATTGGTTGTGTCTGTGTATGTTCGGTTGATCTGAGAGTAGGTCTATTTTTATATCTCCAAAGGCAAAACAACGTTTGCCGGGTCAGTTCTATTATTTATTCAATATGCTCATCTAAACCGCTCCATTTTTGTAAAAGTTTGTATGAATGTCTATCATTATTAGAGCACCATAAGGGTAAAACATGGGGCCTTTGTGGTACCCCTCTATCCATCCGATTATTTCGATAACTATTAAAGCTATCGACATAGCAATTGGAATAAAAGTTTTATTTTAATCCGTCGCGTCGAATGGGAGCGAACCACCGGTGGCTCGGCTTATTAAAATGGTGGAAAGGGAGGAAAATCCAAATACACTTTTGAAGTTGGTATATTCTTAAATATTATTCTTAGTTGTATATTCTTAAACAGTTGTGAGTGTTTTTGATTTATCATGGAAAATATCGAAAAAATACCGTTCCTCCCCCTTATCTTCGAAGTTTATAATAGTCATAAAATAAAGCTGAAACATTATTATGGTCATTATGTAAGCAAATTTTCCAGGAAAATTAAAATCAACATTTACTGCATTGCAATAGTGCAGACCATTGTAGCATATGAAAACAAAGGCAGAGCTCAAGCGGGCTCAAGTTTATCGCTGTTGGCATGAAAGTTGTGGCCCAAACAGCGGCCAGAATTATGTATTTAGATTGTAAAATGTTGCAGTGAATTCGGATCGATTGTTACAGAAACTAAATAGATTCAAGTCAGTGGTGGACGCTCTCGAGCCAGATTTACATGCAGAATGGCGTAAGGCAACCCTGATGATGGAACACGGCCATAATTCTGTATTTAGCCTCTTCGCACACGGCTCGTAAGCGTTAGCGTATCGTTATGACGCTTCGCATAACAACGTGACAATAACGCCTCCTACGATTCGCTGCAACATGCAACACCGCTTCGTCTGCGGACGTCTTTGAAAATATTCATACTCGTACTGCTCTCGTCGTACGCGAGGATTACGATACGCTTACGATAATGAGCCGTGTGCGAAGGGCCTTAGATTGTAAAATGTTACAGTGAATTTCGAATCGATTGTTACAGAAACTAAATAGATTCAAGTCAGTGGTGGATGCTCTCGAACCAGATTTACACCCAGAATGGCACAAGGCGACCCTGATGATGGAGCCACGGCCCGGGGTCCAAGTGCTTCTGCTGTACATGGGCACGCCAGGAGCATTTCGAGGAGTAGTTAAAATGGAACGACGCAATGAAGGTATTTTTTTTTAAATCTAGGACTTCCAAGACTTGAACACTAGTATCTGTTCCAGAATAGATATAATAATTGCTTGCTAACTTTACAGTACCTTTGACCTATTTAAATAATGACATTGCGGTGTTAATAGATTAAAGACAACAAGTTACCTGTCTAAAGTTCATAGCTACACCACTTTAGACACCTAGATAATTTGCTGTCTAAGTATTTATTTTATTTTAATTTCTTATTTTATAAAAATCGCGTATTTAGACGAAATGTACTTACAAATAGGAACAGGTAAACCTTAAAATGCCATTTATGAGGTATGCGTAAAATACCTATAATACAAGATTTAATATTATTAATACATATAAGATTATTAATTGCCAGTACCAAACTCAGCGAGTTTTGAAGAGGGGGCGGAAAGCAAAAAAAAAGTCGTGTACTGTCAAATACTGTCAAAAAAACTCAACAAAACCGCGATCACTATAGGTAAGATAATCAGATAAATTCGGGTGCATTGCAGATCACCTAGTTGTTGGAAAAATGATTCTTGGCATTTTATACAAAAATTTAAATACCTTTTTTCAATCATTTTTAATGCGAATAAAACAATCGATTAAACTTTATTTTTTGGTATGTATTTTAAAAAATGACACAAATTAAAAAAGACATTGGGATGCTTGAATCCGATCATGATAGATTCATGATCGGATTCAAACATGACAAAAATTAAAAAAGACATTGGGATGTTTGAATCCGATCATGAATCTAATAGATACAGTATTCCTCAGAGAAGCCTTTTAGGTCTTCTTGGGACGTCAATATACAATTAACGTCTAACGTTAATTATATATTGACGTCCTCTTTGCAAACTTATCGTACCCATAAAATACCCATAGAGTATGAAAATACCCATCTATTATATTCATATTCAACGATACGACAGTAATTATCCCATGCAAAAATTAGCAGTCATTATAATCTGAAGTCAACAAATCTTTGACAAAAAGAGTTGACTGGTTAGGACAATTTATTTGTAAATATAAATTTAAAAAAAATGCATGAAAAGTGAAAAAATTATAGTCTAGGATCCCGCTATACAACGACCTTCACCGAGCTGTTTATTGGATGAAAACTATTTTATATGCAATTTAATTCCTAAAACACGATTATGCAAATTATTAATTAAAACACGATGCGGGTTGCTTAAAAAATTTCAGTCCAGGATAGGATTAATTAAGAATTAAAAAAAAAACATTGTAACATGGACTCCTATTTAACCGACTTCAAAAAAAGGAGGAGGTTCTCAATTCGTCGGAATCTTTTTTTTTTTTTTTTTTTCTATGTATGTTCACTGATTACTCGAAGTCGCGTGGACCGATTTGAAAAATTCTTTTTTTGGTTAAGAGGGTTTTGTTTCAAGATGGTCCCATTTTAATCAGGTCAGGATCTGATGATGGGATCCTGGAGAAATCGAGGGAACTCTTCAAATTTTATATGGACACATGAAACTATTTGAGTATTATTAGAAAGAGTAATATTTTCCAAGTTGTCCTATGGTCATCAGGTGAGGATCTGATCATGGAATCTTGGTGAAATCGAGGGAACTCTTCAAATTTTGCTAGTATACTTAAAGGGAGTTGGGTATTTTTTATAGTTACTGGTGCATATGCTAGCAGATACGGATTTGAGTCATCAAGTCAGGGTCTGATGATGGGATCTTGGTGAAATCGAGAGAACTCTTCAAATTTTGCTAGTATACTTGAAGCGAGTTGGGTATTTTTTATAGTTACTGGTGCATTTGCTAGCAGATACTGATTTGATGTCAGGTCATCAAGTCAGGGTCTGATGATGGGATCTTGGTGAAATTGAGGGATCTCTTCAGATTTTATGAACACACCTCAAGCGATTTGGGTATTTTTACAACGCCTTGTGCATTTTATTGTTTTCCACTAAAAAGTAAAAAATAAAAATGGGAAATGCTTTCCAAAAAACCAACTTCAAATGCCACTACAAAGAGTGAAATAATTTTTATTTAAATTTTAGGTACCTACACCAATTCGAAGTCGGGCGATTGTCTATGACTTCTTCGTCATTTCTTCGTACATCAAGTAAGTAAGAAGGACTATTAGGGATTGTATGAAACATTGCCCGACTTCGAATTGGTGTAGGTACCTAAAATTTAAATAAAAATTATTTCACTCTTTGTAGTGGCATTTGAAGTTGGTTTTTTGGAAAGCATTTCCCATTTTTATTTTTGTTATAGTTTAGTTGACATCGTAGTTCAAATTAGATTGGATGTTATAAATAGTGCTTTTTGCCAGAAATACTTTCCTGGCTGAGGAAAGTATTTCTGCTTTATATTTTTTGGCAAAAGAAAGTTAACGGATAATAAAATCATAGGTAAATAAGCACAATTGCAATTTGCGACCTGAATCGCTAATCCAATCTAATTTGAACTAAGATGTCAACTAAACTGTAACAAATAGGAGTTACCATGTTACTATGTTTTTTTTTAATTCTTAATTAATCATATCCTGGACTGAAATTTTTTAGGCAACCCACTTGCGATATATTTATTGACGTATTAAATTGGATATAAAATAGTTTTCATCCAGTAAACAGCTCGGTGAAGGTCGACCTTACTTGGGATTCCCTACTATTAAAAAACACGATGACCCTGTTTAATGCTTCATGCATTCAAAATTATAACAAATTGGATGAATTTTTAAATAATGAATAAATAAAATTGGTCAAGTACGTGCGGGCTCGAGCACTGAGGGCTCCTTACTATAAAAACGAATTCTCAATCTCAGTCCGCAATTTGGGACCTTCCTGGCCCAATACAGCGGAGCAATGCCACTAGTCTGATGGGTATTTTTGGCTGGGTACAGCCAGTTGCGATCTTTTTAACGAAGCGTAAGGAGTTTTTTTCTTTATGACATTTCTATTTATCTATTTTAATAAAATAAAAAATGAAAAATTGTTTTCATAAAACCGACTTCTAATGCCACTACAAAGTGTGTTTTAATGTACCTACTCCAATTCGAAATTGGACGATTGTCTATAAGATCGTCGTTTCTTTGCACATCTGTTCCATACTATGAAAGAAGTAAAACATTAAAATTATCACTTTAGTTCATGAATTTACGAGTATAATTTACATCTTTTTTTTCCTAATTTACTTTTGTTGGCTAACCACAAACCTAACTTTGTTTTTGGTGGTTCAAAAAATGTATAAAAGTTAGAAAGATGATTTTATTTTTTCTGTAAAAATGTACGTTTACTTCTATTGATGATAATTATTTTAGATTTTTTGAACGATAAACTTCGGAGATAAGGGGGGGCGATATTTTTTCAACAGTTTGCCTAACAAATAAAAAACTATCGGGCACAAAAATAAATAAAAATAGGTATTTGAATACACAAGTGACGCCCTTTCATATGATACCCCACTCAATATTGTTATCTTATTTTGAAATTACAACAATCCGATTTACCCCCCCTTTTAAATAAAAATAAAAATGATTTTCAAATTTTTATGATTGCAATGACGTTGGGTCACTATTACTTAAAACTATTCCAAATTTCAAGTCGATAGCTTCGATAGCTTACTGAAATAATCGAGTGTGACAGACGGACGGACGGACGGAGAAAGTCTCACTAAAAGAGTTCCATTTTTATCATTTTGGTATAGAACCCTAAAAAAATATGATTGCGACGACTTGAGATCCTCCTAGTTTTAACAATTTTAACAATCACGGTTCAAGAGATACAGCCTGGTGACAGGCAAACGGACAGATGAACGTTGTTAATAGGTCCCGCTTTTACCTTTTGGGCAAGGAACCCAAAAAATAAGCCAGCAAAAATATTTATGCGGAGTCTCTTTCACAGAATTCATTACTCACAAATAAAGTATATAATTCCTTTTGACATTGTATCACAATGAATTTGAAATGTTATCATTTTTCATATTTTGACATATTATTATTGCACATTATAACTTGAAATTTATTTACTTAGAAATAATTAACATACTATCATTAATAAGTCATTTATGATGCTATATTATATATATTATTATATGCTTTAGTTTGCAAATATATATTATATATATTTGCAAACTAAAGTATCAAAATATTTAAAATGTTGCACTCTCTATTCCCTAATCTCATAATTCATCGGGATCGTCTTTTTTTGCATATACTTCCTCCTGCCGTCACTGCTTGAAGGAATACAGTGCTAGATAATTATGTGCTTTAAAATAAAGAGTGAAAGTCGATATTTGAAAGAAAGGTTTATGCTTTAATAAACTTGAAACTCATTGTTTCTGTTGGCCATACTTACAATTATATTATTAACACCTCCAAATAATTTATCGATACGCATACAATCATTTATAATTCATAATTTATATATTAAACACACAAAGAACTATTTTTTCGGCCTGGAGCACAGAAATACAGTCTTCACGGCTCAATGGAGCGATTGTGACTGATTGTCATGCGCAAAACATCATTTTGGTACAAAACAGCATAGCGTATTACGCGAAATAAGAACGTAATAAACGCCATTTATAATTTACAGTAATAACTTTTAAAATACATAATTTAAAAAGGAATCAATTGTAAATGCACTTCGTAATATTTATTGGAATTATAATCCTAAATCTTGGCGCTCTAGGGCGTATAACATTGGAAATAAATTGAAAATTGTAAAAAATTGGATGCAACTTCAAGATTTTTTTTTATCGACAAAAGTTTATCCTTTTATGTTTATAATAGTACAGTTTCTCGACAATAAGATGTAAAATTCGTGTGTTTTATTTCAGGTCGTTAAGACTTGATCTACTACTATAAAAATCAAATCTCTTCCTGCTATAATCAGTTTGTACGCGCTCAAAACGTTTAAATAAACATAATGCATTTTTATGTCAAGCGATGTTTTTCACTCCTCGTCAAGATTGAACTACGTAATAAAGGTGTGACTGTAATACTGAGAGCGGTATGTACCAGTAGGCGGGACCCTGCCGCGCCATTTCCGGCCTTAACTTTCACGACTTGACTCATAATGATAATAAACAGGCCATCTTTTAAACAGTTTTTTTTTCATCATGTTTTGCTAACGTTTACTTAGGCACCTGGTAACTTATACATAAGTCTTTACGTAATTGGAACGCTCAAGTAATTAGTCATTACTCATTAGGCACTTATGTAGTATATGAGCTACAATACAATAAATAACTAAATTTTTATAATTTTTGAAATAAAATATTACGTTACATTTTTATTTTTTTTAACTAAAATTTTTACAACTAAATTGAATGGTATTAAAATAAGTATACCATACAAATAGCAAACATGTATTCTTATAAGTACAAGGTTCTGGTTACCTACTTTACAAGAATTCTGAGCAATTTTTTACCGTGTGTAAAATTCATACAAAAAATATAATGCAAATAACATTAACCTTTTTTCAACTCTCGTACAGTACACTTTTTAATCCGCGACTCCCTAATGACAGCAGGAGTACGCTTTGTTATTGCACCATTACTGTACCAGTCGTTGGTTTTTATTTCAGGCCGCCCGCATCCGCCGCCGCGTTTAAAACTCGCTGATTTACGATTTAAATTAGTGGAGCGGTACATGGGGATGATGTGCTGCGAAGACCACACGGCGTTCGTTCTAGTTAGAGCTGATGAGGTACCCGCGACGGAGGAAGAATGCGCGGGTGTAGCTTCCATCCTCGGCCTGAGAGGAGCTGGCGGAAGATCGTACTTGTATGTGAAAAATTTGACGAGAACTGAACTGTGAAATTTTGAAGAGTAAGCGAAACCTAAATTCTCTCTTGTGCACCAAAGGAGAACATTTTAATCTTATGTCCCGTGGGAACCAATAATTTTTTTGGGATAAAAAGCAAAAAAGTATTAATCCAGGTTATAATTTATTTCCTTTCACAGCCAAATCAATTTAGTAATTGCAGCGTGAAAGAGTAGGTACCTAGCAAACATCCAAAATCACAAAATTTCACATTTATGATGTTAAAAAAGATGAGAGTGTCGTCGAACCCTGGTAGAAACCAAGTTATAAATGGAGCGCTAGAAGGGGATGATGTGATGCGAAGGGGAGATGTTCTAGTTAGAGCTGATAGTAGAGATAAAGGACATGGCCGAAACTTGTATGGAGCTGTGCCCTGGAAAAAAAATATTCATGGCCATCGACAAACAGTACGTCATATTAAAGCTTATAATTATGTCTTTACAATCGTTTAGTTTTTATGATCAGAAAACTAGCGAGAGACATAATATCAGCATAACAACTTGCAACAAAATGCGCATATATATTTTTAATAGCAATGCGTGCCCACTTTGTAGTCTAGTAAGAGAAACTTTCTAAAATTCTAGTTTTCGCAGATTTTCGTAGATTTTCTTCGTAACAGGTTTTTGGTCACGCAAAAAATCATTTTTTCGCTTACCCCCCCTGCGCGATACCGTCCGAAACTGTCCGTAAAGAAACTTTATTTCAAAATTCAATAGAAAACAAGAATTATACTTGCTTGACCAGTGACCTACATGTATACTACATATGCTTTCACTTGGCTGCAGGTATGTTACAGTTTGGTTACAGTGGCAACTGCGCTACCTAGTTGCAAATGTGTCCTAATGATGCCTCATCCTTGCGGCGAGCGAAGCCGTGACTCGGTAGACCACGCAAACCACTTCAAACCGAGTTCTCTTGCACCTATACCTAATGTAACATAATATGCACTGTATACAGCATATTAGCTACTGTGCGACTGAATTGCACCTATACTTGCCTAATGTAACATATGCATTGTATACAGCATATTAGCTACCGTGCGGCTGAAGCCAAAAGCAAAATTGGGAACTTTTTCACATATGAAACATTTATCAGATTTATTTTGTGTACAATGTTACAGCGGTTTACTGTAAAAGATTTTTGTTGCAGTATTTTCGTGTGAATTGATTTGCTTACCAACAGCCTTACAAAAATATTAATGTTATCGACAGACAATAAATAAATACTTAATCATACATTCCATCCTGATTTAATTTATTTATGTTCAGATTTTTTGTCCATCATTTTAATAATACACCAAAGAAATTAATACAAAACTAAAAATTGTACAAAGGCGAGTAGAATAATAATTTGGGTTATTACATTCGGGATAAATTAAAATAACAAAGTTAGGAAGGAGAGCTTCACGGCTGGTATATTTTAAAGATATCTGCTAAATATGATTTGGTTCAAACCCTATAGGGACAAAATGTTATACCTACAAGAATAATTTTACACCCCCGCTTCGTTTATGTGCTTCCATGGAAATTTTATATACCTAATCCTTTCTTATCCCTTGTCGATATAGTGACAGTGCAATCATTTTGATTTGTAGGTCCAATGTTTTGGGATGGTCGACGGTGAGTCAGTGAGAGGATAAGTCAGGTCGTTTCTTGTCATTTACATAAACATTTATTTGAATAACACATTTAGGGTTTTCAGGTCGCCAAACCCAATAGCCAGACAAATCAGACAGGCCGGACATTTGGGTAAAAAGGACGGCACCCTACATTAATGAGGATTATGTATCTCAGTACTTAATTAAAAGGTAGTACAAAAAATTGTACGTAAAATCAAGCTTCTTTGATTAATCTTGTGTGACTTCGGAAATGTAAAAAGCGTAACTATAAACCGGACACAAGCCAGACGTTTGTTTTAGCCGGACTCGCTATCAAAATCCTGACGACACCGCTATGTACATGATCTTCAATTTAAATATAATTAGTCTTAGGTTTTATTTCGATGCGAAACGATTTCGAACGGAAAACTCTATTTAGCGGAATAATCTGAAAAAATATTATAGTATTTTTTTAGAGCTTATTGGATAATTCCCCCCCGATGGATTCCAATCTTGTCGCGATGGGGGGGCTCAGTAGCCGTGGTTGGGCCCCACGGTGAAGCCAAAAGGAATCCAGGAGGGGACGCTCGGAGTGGGCCCGCTCTGGATGCGTCCAACAGGGGTGCGGGGGACAGAGTTTTCTGTCTCCTGCAGCCAGGAGGGGTCGCGGGAGGAGAGGCGTGTCGGTGTGTCGTTGCCGCTCGCCCTATCTCCCGCGACCAAGCGGTGGCGCACCGTTAGATGCGTCGGCGGCGGGGCCGCAGGGGAAGAGGAGTGTCGGTGTGTCGTTGCCGTTCTCCCTGTCCTCTGCGGCCGTTTGGTGGTTTGCGGCGGAGCCAAAGATCAGATCCGCCGCGGGGTATGGGAGGTCGATGCCTGCGAAGTGCAGAAGCAAACTTCGCAGGTATTGGCTTACCCGTGCCCACGGCCCCTGGGTGGCGGTCCCGGGGGGGTCCGTCGCCTTACGAATGGGCGCCGAGGAGGTAAGGCCCGCTTAGGTGTTTCTGGCGGGCCTTGCTGTTGGAGGGGAGCTCCATGCTCCACGCGGGTTCGCGGTGGTTTGCGCAAGCGTTCCCGTGTTCATGTGTCATATGGTGCGAGGAGGAAACACCGGATTCCCCACGATAAAAAAAAAAAAAAAAAAAAAAAAAAAAAAAAAAAAAAAAAAAGCTTATTGGATAATTCCAATAATTCAAAAAAGTTCGATTCGATCAAATGGAACGAAATTGCAAATTTTAATTTTTTTATCATCAATCATATGGCAGCTTGCAAATTTTAATTTTTTTTTGATCTGGCAGCTAATGCTATGGTTTTTTTTATCTACTAGCTTGAGCTATGCTAATAACATACACGTTACTACATCTCGTTTTTTTGGAAGAATTGTATTTAGCTCTCTACCTAAATCCTATACCTTTAAACGAGCAATTCTTGTACCTATATATATTTCTATATAATCTGGATCTCGGAAACGGCTCGAACGATTTTCATGAAATTTAGTATGCAGGGGGTTTTGGGGGCGATAAATCGATCTAGCTAGGATTCATTTTTAGAAAATGTCGAATTTACCAAAAAAATATGACTACTGCTGCCATCTATTGGCCACCGAGCGAAGCTCGGTCACCCAGATATTTAATATAAATTGAGGAGGGCTCTTTATAGCTCCGGTCCCTCCTATTAAGACTAATAAGATCATAATCTAGTTAACCGTAGGTCGTAGGTGGAAAATTATTATTAACCTTTATGAACATCCTTAAATCAGATGGCAATCGCTGCGTATAATTTCTGTAGGGGTTAGTACGGGTTTTTGTACGAATTTCGAATTAACTCGCATCGCACCAACGAATCGAATGTCTCCAAACATTTATAGCCAGCGCCATCTATTGACAGCCGAATGTCAGTGACTGTTCTTAGATGGCGTTGGCCATGTATGGAGAAATTCGATTCGTTTGTGCGATGCGAGTCGACTCGAAATTCGTTCAAAACCTGTACTAACCCCACTGGATTAGAATAAAGCGCTCCCTGATCAAATCCAGGGTCAAGCCCTTATAAATACTTGCAAAGTATAGGGTACGCAAGATCACTATCGTTTAAATTTATTAGTCAATCACCGAGTTCCAATGTTGTATATGAGATAAAAGCCAAATATCCGATCCACTTAAGTGAATAAAGGTGAGTGAAAATTGAAATGTATACCTTTAGTATCCACTTACCTTTGATTCATGAGGTTTTAGTGAATAATGTGCGAAACAAAGTACCCTTTGTAGTCCCCATCTAACAATAAATCATTGATCCATGCTAAATCCTACGTAACCTTCTGCACCGGGACCACGTTTATAACAGAAATAACGACTCCTATGTATCTACACAGGAATATGGTAGGATGAAAATAAGAGGATGATCGATGGTCATGAAAATGCACACATTCTTACAACTGAAAATAAACTGTAGATAGGGAGTGGAACCTACCTACACTTTATTCAACCTTTATAGTTCAATTAATAATAATATTTTTTTAAATATGAAGTAAGTTCTAATGATACGCACGCATAGGTTGGTATTATTTTCTTAGGTACTTACTAAAATAATAATTATGCCTCGTTCAGTTTTATACAAATTACGTCGTACGAAATGTACCTAAACCTAATCCTCCCATACAGCCGTAATACTGCTTCGGCAGTCGCCATCTACATTCAATAACACGTCGGTACCTAGAGAGTCCTATATTCTACATTCAGCAGAGTTTTATTTTCCTCCGAAGCGCACTAGACGTCAACAAATAAGGTTATTTTTCAGCAGGCGTTTTATTTATTCGTAGATGGTAGATGGTACGTATAAATGCCAAGTCAACAGATCTTTTCAATGCGATATTAAACTTGTTGATTTATTTTTTTATGCGATCACTATTCACTATTGCGTTGTTATACAGTACTAAAACAGAGAACGAAGATTTTCTATCTCCGAATACAGTATTATAAAAACAATGGATAAATTGACATAAATTCATACGTAGATACTCGAAAAAAGCACAAAGGCATACCTACGAATAGGTGAGTATACTACGAAGTTTAAATCTATATTAGCTGCCCGCGTCAGCATCTGCGTAGATAAAGTTATATTCACCATCTTGATAGAACTATTTGTGGTTTACTTAGTTCCTCGAGATACATTCTTACAGTTCTCATAGTCTAGATCTTCTAATATATTTGTACATTAAAAAATCATGTGGATTCAAATACACATCAAAGTACGTAAAATAGATAAGTAAAAAGATAACAATTGACGACAATTGCCTTGACGATTTTCTTGGTGCAGCTGATGCGTGCAGGTTTTGAGCGGAAGTTTGCAGGTACGATTCTAGCGCAAGGAAGTTTTGAATTTTATAATTCCCATGGGGGTTCATTTAATGGGACAACATCTCCGGCTACATTGTCACTTACCATCAGGCGAGGTCAAAGTCAAACTACCTAAAATGATTTTGCAATGACAGTAGAAAAAGAGACAAAAATACATAGACGACTTATGCCTTGGAACTGCAAAACAAAAACTCCATTAAGTGGGCGGCGCTTGAAGACGTGCTTCATCAGCATTTCATCGCTGCGTTCGCATTCTGAACCTCGCCGCATTCGCCAACTTTTCCACTGCATACGTTAAGGTTCCGTGAGCTTAAAGGCCCTTCACGAAGCCCGGGTTAAAGAAAACCCAGTCTAAACTAGGTACAAAACATTAATGTATACGAGTATAACAAGCTCTAAAAATTACAAAACATTAGTTTATCACTTAGGTTATAACCGCAATTCCTACATAATATTATCTTTGTAATCGCGACGAACTCTTCTTTTCGTATAGAAAAGAGGTTGTTTTATTTTTAATCATTTAAACTTGTTGGATAAGAAGATAATGTACCTACATAAAGGAGAATATTTAGTTTGTATTTTAGTGGTAATTTAATTTTGTATCTTCTAAACCATTTGAAAACTACTTCCATTAGAGAGCTTGATCTCTGTCTAAAATAGAATAGAACAAACGATTTACGTAGAAGGCGTTCAAAGTCGCTGGCAATAAATAGTTTGAAATATATTTAATTACCATACTGCGTTCCTGCCTTGTATAGATGTTGTAATATAATATTCTAAAGTGCTATCATTCAACCCCTCGACAGGAGGCCTTACCCGAAAGCTTGCTCTATTAAATGAGAAGATTTACTGTGATTTCATGTTGCCTTACATTTAATATCAAGCGGAAAATTTCATATCTTCGATGCTCAGTTCAGGTTCACGTGTCATAACTTACTAATTAAAATGTTAAAACTTAAAATACTTTGGAATAGTAATTAATAGTCTTGCCAATTTATTGGCTCCTAAATCACCGCTGACAAAACTATTTGGAAAACCTCTACGAATATTTAATATTCGAATACTTAGGTAAGTATAACGTTAAAATAAATACACAAATAGGTAAATGCTGTGTAAAATACGAGCATCTACGAGTATGTGCAGTCAAATCAGTAGCTATGCGAAACATGAAGTATTTCAAAAGTGTTTTGTTACCGGAAATTTTTTGATATTAGCAACGAATATTGGATATTAGTAATTAATCAAAACATGTTAAACTTTATTTTTACCCACGACGGAACGGAGTACGGGTATATGCGTTTAGGGTGAGAGACCGTTTGTACATTAGTTGGTTGATGAAATTTTTTGATTGTTTGTGTGTTAAATTGTTCACACAAAACGAATATCCAATAAAAAAATGTTTGTCTGTTTGTTTGTTTGTTTGTTTGTTTGTTTGTTTGTTTGTTTGTTTGTTTGTGCACATCCAATGTTCCCATTTATTTCCACAACGGCTGAACCGATTTAAATTCAGTTTTCTGTATAATGTTTGGTATTCATTGGCGATGGTTCGTAGATAGTTGTTACGAACATCGATCACCAGGGGGCGCCATAAAAAACATTTATAGTGCAAACGAATGTTCTTATTTATTTCAAAAACGGCTGAACTGATTTCGATACTGTTTTTAATAAAATATTAGTGACTTATTGGCGATGGTTCGTAGATAGTAGTTACGAACATAGCTCACCAGGGGGCGCCATAAATACATTTAGAATGCAAACGAATGCTCACAATTTAAGCTATTGGAATAAAAACGACTGAATCGATTTGGATACATTAATAGATAGTTGTTACGGAAATCACTCACCAGGGGGCGCCACAATAAATAAAATTCAAAAAATTCAAAATTCAAAAATTTTTAACCGACTTCAAAAAAAAGGAGGAGGTTCTCAATTCGTCGGAATCTTTTTTTTATTCTTTCACATAGGCCTAACTTACAGGCTCTTGCGAAACGTTAAGACTCTACCGCCTCGTTCGGAAAGTAGCACTGCACCGAGAAGAACGGGCAAGAAACTCGGCACTTGCTTTTTTTAACGTTTCTTTATCATTTGGTAGCGAAATTTTCTAATGTGTCTTATAATGTTTCTAGTAAACTCCTAGTGTTTGAGATTGTTTGAAATGTTCTAACGAGGCTCACACATTATATTTGGTGACGAGGACATTATATCGTATGATGCAACTTGGGATTAAGTGTTCTCAACAATCGTAACTATTAAAATACTTCGAGCTTGGACCCATTAGGTTTCGTTTAACTATTCATTATAACACATTTGATCTGATGACGAGGGTCAATGATGCCTTCCGACGCTGCATAGAGGAGATAGTAGGTACTTTAAAAATTAATTTTTATTTTGTTATAATATAATAGGTATAATAATTGAAAAAGTATAAAACAAGTGGAAAATTAAAAAATTTTAAACACCCACGACTCGTATGGACTTGAAATTGAAAAAGGATTAAATAATATTTTTAAAACTCCCCGACTAAAGGAAAGTGAGAACTAAGAACCTATCAGTATAATTACAAATCCAAGAAAATCCGTCGGAGCTGCCATTGACATCTCTGTTTCCAATATCAATTAATGCAGTTAGTACCTATAGGCAAGCTTACCGGTAGCTTATTATAAGAAGTATCAAGGAATTGAATTAGTTACCAAATGAATAAAGTAAACACACACACTGGTAAACAGCAACATCTTGCACCATCAACACCGGCACAGGCAGAACATAGCAGCTCCGGCGGATTTTCTTGGATTTGTAATTATACTGATAGGTTCTTAGTTCTCACTTTCCTTTAGTCGGGGAGTTTTAAAAATATTATTTAATCCTTTTTCAATTTCAAGTCCATACGAGTCGTGGGTGTTTAAATTTTTTTAATTTTCCACTTGTTTAGATTGAACTGTATCTCTTCGATTTTTTTCGTGCCAGGTATCAAGCTCCTTAATACAGTTATCGAACATCGTATTCGCGGAACAAAGGATAACATTGTTTACATAATAAACTAGTAGGGCGCGTGGGAGCGCGGGCCACATGTGGCCCGCGGGCTGTCTTCTCACCTATAAAAGAATCGCCGTCATCTCCATCGCCAATTGGAATCCGATTGGCAATGGGCTAAAAGAACTACCTCGGAGCACGGTCATGGATTTAAAGATAGTTAAGGGCTGTTTGAATAAAAAATACACTGAACCTATAGGTTCAGTGTATTTATTCAAACAGCCCTTAACTATCTTTAAATCCATGACCGTGCTCCTCAATCATCATCCAAATCGTAGACCATCATCTCTTCTCATACTTTTCATAGTTTTTCATAGGCCTTGTTTATTGTAGCATTCACATTTTCCATGGAAAAATAAATTCAACCTCTTTGATTTTTTTCATTCATCCCGTAGACCTTGAGATTCTAATTATGTCTTGCAAAGAAATCACTCTCTTATCTTTTATACTTTCCGAGATAGAACAACACGTAATTTGTATGGCGGCCATCTTGAATCCGCCATTTTGATTTTTTTTCAGCTAACTGCCAATTGGATGTCGTTTCGAGTTACATTTGGTCGAGCACCCCCCACCTATCTTCGATACCCTGGCTGTGCTCTTCACCCGTCTCCGAAATCCTCAATCATCAGCTCTCTCCATATTTTTCTCTAGTAACTCTCCAAAAAACCGCGTCACAACCTTGCATTATTACCAACTGTTAGTCTCTTCAACATTCCCCATACATTTTCTATGGAAAAATAAATTCCGCCATTTTGAATTTTTTTTCTATCCGTCAAATAGACCTTCGGGTCCTGATCACTTCTTGTCAAGAAACCATTCTTCCATCTTTTATACTTTGCGAGATATCGGCGAAATTCGAATGGCGGCCATCTTGAATCCGCCATTTTGAATTTTTTTCCGCTAACTGCCAATTGGATGACGTTTCGAATGACATTTGGTCGAGCACCCCCCACCTATCTTAGATACCCTGGCCGTGCTCTTCACCCGTCTTCGAAATCCTCAATCATCAGCTCTCTCCGTATTTTTCCTCCGAATGAATTTTTCCCTTGTATACGAAATGGTTGTTGAAAAAAAAAAATTCCATACAAAATTGTTCAGGAGAGGTGATCAATGAGTCAGTGGCCAATCAGCACGAGCAGCTATATATATATTAATAAAAATTTACTTGTAGACACGAAAAAGGTTCTGTATCCTGCACAAACTAAACTTAAGCCGTACGGTCTTATTATTTTCTGCTCCAAATAAGATACCTTCGTCAAAACAGGCTTCTTCTAAATCCATTGAGTCCTGAGTCCCACCGAAAAATGATACGAATCAGATAATATTGTCGCCAGCACGTCTTTCCATTTACAGTATTTCGGAGGAATTTCTATTAGTGAACGTACTTTGTTCTTTCCCTTTCTTTCCTATTTGATGCTGCTATAAAAAAGTTCTTTGTTAAATGAACGTTTTTGACTCTCCGAAACAACACTTACCTTGCAGTGTTCGAACTGACTATAAAACTGGCGTACCTACTCTTGATTTATGCGGATACCGTTTAGCGTTACATTGGAAAAGTCACTGAAACCATGCTACTTTGTCTTCTTAGTTTCTTATAGCTATGGTCTGTTCTCTAAATAATAACGTATTTCTGTTTAATCCCTATTCGAGCAGTAATAATGAACATTATAATTGACCCAGCGAAGCGAAGTTTCCGGGTGTCTGGGGTAGATTTGCTCTTGTCCGTCTGTCTAAGCTTATAACTTCTGAATCAATTGAATCAGCATGTGTGTGGCTTTACCGCACCTTGCGCTCCTCGCTACGCTTCGCCGGATAGAAACGAGCTAAGTTCGAGGTGAAGTACTGGTTTGTAGTTTATTTGTTATAATTTCCAGGCGTATACTATGGTTTTAAAAACATTTCCTGTAATACACACCTGAAACTGCCGATTAGCAGCTCTAGTAATGTTACCATGTTTTTTCTATTTAGACGATTGCTATTTTAATGATGTATCCGATCGATAATTTGATAACGTGGCTTATCGATGACAAGTGTCTTACTCATAGATTTTCTCATATTCGATCGAATATCATCGTGGAAATAAAATACATAAGGAAATATGGCTACAGCTGTAGCTAAAGTACATAATATAGAAAAAGAAAACTCAATATAGTCATCTAACTTGAATTCACTAAATTATGATTTGACCTAAGGCGATTCTTTCTTCCGATATTCCAAGTCCAAGTTTAAAGCGTTACTCATATCAACTTATTACATAGATTATTATTTTCGAAATCAAATGTCTAATCGAATATTTGGACTCGTCCCAACAAATATTTGCCGGGACCAATTAAGTCGAATTTACAACATAAAATAATATTATGTATTTCATTCCGACATGCGCAATATCCTCTCCCTACAGCTGTTGGCGTAGAGCTTTACGAGTAAACACGTTACAAAGGATTGTATCAAAATGAGAACTATTTTATTACAGTGGATGTAATTGAGTGCTTTTGGGTTTTGCTTCGCGATACCGGATTTTATCATATAAATGTGAATTAGCCCTGCAAACGTAACATATTCGCGATCGTCACGAAAGGCTCAAATGGAACGAAATTAAAAAAATATAAGAATGAAAATTGTCTGCGCGGAAGTCTCGTGATCAATTTTACAACAATTTAAGAATTTCATTCCAATTGAGCGATTGACTGGTTTCCACGATTGGTAACCGTTAAAGACGTGTTGCAACTACTCTTACCTTCCCTCTCGATTTAGCGTTTTAAAGCAATGCTGGGTAACAACAGAATCAACTCCTCCAAACAACTCCTCCTCTCCTCTACTCGTATGTCTCCTCTCTTCATCCAAGTAAGCACTCCAATTACATCTTTGGCTGCTTTGTCACTTACGCACAGATACTAACATGCTAACATGTAAAAAACTATACGTGCTGAAAAGGCGAAAGCACCTCGATAAAGTGTACTGCATCAAATGTGTTGCGTTGCAGTAAGTCACTGAAGTAGACAAGAGAGACTTTACAATAGTGAACGGCCATTGCTAACACAACGATTACAAAGAGGCTGTCACAATTGTAACAACAGGGTAGTTAATTGCATAAGCCATTATGATAAACTAGCAGATACCCGCGGCTTCGCACGCGTAAATTTTAGTTTTAACTATTATACGGGAACCATCCATTTTCCGGAATAAAAAGTACCCTTTGTGTTAATTTACATGAAATCTATCTTCGTTTCAACTTTTCAACAAACCAAAAATTTTCAGAAGTTGTGCGTGAAGGAATAAATTTTCTCCCGCATGAATATCTGTCTTTCCCTATTATCACGAAAACAATGGATTTTCCCAAGAAAAAAGTAGTTGATTCTAGGATATAATCTATCTCCATTCCAAATTTCAGCCATCACTTCTGAACCGATAAATTTTCCGAGATGAAAAGTAGCCTACGTATTCAATCCAGGATAAAATCTATCTTTTTTCCGAATTTCAGTCTTATCAATTCAGTAATTACAGTATTTTAACCGCGTGAATATCAGTTTTTCAGTTTTCCCGCGGACACCATAGATTTTGCCGGGATGAAAAGTAGCTTTTGTATTAATCCAGGATATAATCTATCTCGATTCCAAATTTCAGCCGAATCAGTTCAGAAATTACAGCATGAAGGAATATTTATTCGTGGATCTCTGTTTTTCACTATTATCATAGAAACCATGGAATTTTCTGGGATGAAAAGTAGGCCTTGTAATAATCCGGGATGAAATCTATCTCCTCTCCGAATTTCAGTCACATCGGTTCAGTTATTACAGCGTAAAGTAGTATTTTTCGCGCGTGAATGTCAGTTTTTCAGTTTTCCCGCGGAAACCATGGATTTTTTCGGGATAAAAAGTAGCCATCGTATTAGTCCAGGAAAAAATTTATCTCTATTCAAAATTTCAGTCAAATAAGTTGAGTAATTACGGCATGAAGAAAGATTTTTCCCGCGTGGATTTCTGTTTTTCACTATTATCATAGAAAACCATGAAATTTCCCGGGATGAAAAGTAGCCTATGTATTAATCCAGGATATAATCTATCTCGATTCTAAATTTCAGCCAAATCAGTTCAGTAATTAGGGCATGAAGGAATATTTTTCACAGATTACTTTTTTATTTCAAGGATTATTTTTTTATTTTGGTATTAATCCAATATATAATCTATCTTTATTCATAATATCAGCCATATCAGTTCAGTAATTACGGCGGGAAGTAGTATTTTTCCCGCGTGAATATCTGTTTTTCCCTTCTCCTGCAAAACCCATGGATTTTTTCGGGATAAAAAGTACCCTATTTATTAACCCAGGATATAAGCTATCTCCGTTTTAAATTTCATCCAAATCGGTTGTGTACTTGTGGCGTAAGATTTTTTTTTCAACGTGAATTTCGGTTTTTAACTTATCCCACGGGAACCATGAATTTGTTCGGGATGAAAAGTAGCCTATGTGGTAATGCAAGATATTATATACCTCCATTCCAAATTTTAGCTAAATTGGTACTGTAGTTGCGGCGTGAAGACGTATTTTAACTTGATAAAATCCAAACTTCGGACCCCCGTTTCACCCCCTTAGAGGGTGAATTTTGAAAAATCCTTTCTTAGTGCTCCCCTAGACCTCATAAGGTATCTGTGTGCCAAATTTGGAGTCTCTAGACCCAGCGGTTTAGGCTGTGCGTTGATATGTCAGTGAGTCAGTCAGTCAGTCAGTCAGTCAGTCAGTCAGTCAGTCAGTTTCTTCTTTTATATCTTTATTCATAATATCAGCCATATCAGTTCAGTAATTACGGCGGGAAGTAGTATTTTTCCCGCGTGAATATCTGTTTTTCCCTTCTCCTGCAAAACCCATGGATTTTTTCGGGATAAAAAGTACCCTATTTATTAACCCAGGATATAAGCTATCTCCGTTTTAAATTTCATCCAAATCGGTTGTGTACTTGTGGCGTAAGATTTTTTTTCAACGTGAATTTCGGTTTTTAACTTATCCCACGGGAATCATGAATTTGTTCGGGATGAAAAGTAGCTTATGTGGTAATGCAAGATATTATATACCTCCATTCCAAATTTTAGCTAAATCGGTACAGTAGTTGCGGCGTGAAGACGTATTTTAACTTGATAAAATCCAAACTTCGGACCCCCGTTTCACCCCCTTAGAGGGTGAATTTTGAAAAATCCTTTCTTAGTGCTCCCCTAGACCTCATAAGGTATCTGTGTGCCAAATTTGGAGTCTCTAGACCCAGCGGTTTGGGCTGTGCGTTGATATGTCAGTGAGTCAGTCAGTCAGTCAGTTAGTCAGTTTCTTCTTTTATATATATAGATTTCAGCCATATCAGTTCAGTAATTACGGCGTGACGTAGTATTTTTCGCGTGTGAACATCAATGTTTCAGGTTTCCCGCGGAAACCATGGATTTTTCCGGAATGAAAAGTAGCCTATTTATTAACCCAGGATATAATCTATCTCCATTCCAAATTTCTGCCAAATCGGTTGTGCACTTGCGGCATGAAGATTTTTTTTCCGCGTGAATTTCGGTTTTTACCGAATCCCACGGGAACCATGAATTTTTTCGGGATGAAAAGTAGCCTATATGGTAATGCAAGATATAATATACCTCCGTTTCAAATTTTAGCTAAATCGGTACAGTAGTTGCGGCGTGAAGACGTATTTTAACTTGATAAAATCCAAACTTCGGACCCCCGTTTCACCCCCTTAGAGGGTGAATTTTGAAAAATCCTTTCTTAGTGCTCCCCTAGACCTCATAAGGTATCTGTGTGCCAAATTTGGAGTCTCTAGACCCAGCGGTTTGGGCTGTGCGTTGATATGTCAGTGAGTCAGTCAGTCAGTCAGTCAGTTTCTTCTTTTATATATATATATAGATTACAATACTTCTTTGATTAATTGATGATTAATAGTACATCAGTTCATTAGACCGGTCCTGCGAAGAGGGTCGTTCGAGGATAGGTATACAGGATCAGTGATGATGAAAAAATGTTTGTTCCCCGTCTTAATTGCCTTTCCAAGCCCACGAAAAATAAATATCACGCTATTTGAATGAATAGAACAGATGTGCGACTGTGCAAACGTTAAATCACAGCGAAAAAGCCATTTGGATACAAAGGATATGGTCAATAAACAAACAAGTCTCGCGGCAGATAACTCGCTTTGAAATGGAATAAATTTGGAAAAAGAATATACAGGTTTACATTACACTGTTGCGGTTTCGCGCCGCGAGTTCGCCCACAGCCGCACCATTGCCACTTGTCAATGGTACGTTACAGAGTGGGCACAAGTAGAGTATCTCTGTAAAATATTGAATATTTGATATTTCTCAAAATATCGAGTAAAAAAAAGTCGTAGAACGGAAGTTGGTATTTTTAATGTAAACAAATACGGGCCGAGAGCGATTTTGTATTTTCTGAATAAAAGTGTATTGTGTACGTACATATTGCAGGTTATTTTCCGGGATCTCATTCGGAAAGTTCATCCGCAAAAAATGGCGGTCATTTTTAATCTGATATGTTATTTTTCTCGACCGCACCTCGGTACATAATGCAGCAACTAATAAACCGGTCACGTGCCGTTATTTATTGTTACTCTCGCAGCAGTGAGCAGCTACAGCAAAATATCCATGCCTCTAATCTCGTTTGACAAGCCCTATACCTCCGAACGAACCTATTTCAACTCGCCACTCGGAAGCAATTACGAAAAATTTATTTCTTCCTCTCCGACTTATTCCTTTGAGATGTTTAACCAAAGCTTTATTTATTTCAAACAGATGTTGTTCGATTGTTATTAATTTTTTTTAAATAACTTTTTTAGATGTAGCGCTTATAAAAGTATGGATAATTAAAATAAGCAAACTTATTCTATATCGCTATTTTAGCTGAACTTAAATGTAAGTCATTAAAATTTATAGAGGTACTAGCTGACCCAAAAAACGTTGTTTTGCCATTAGGGATATAAAAAATTGATAAATAGAGATAGCTTTAATCTCGATTATCGATATATATCGAGAAAGTTATTTATTAAATTAGATCAAACTGCACACGGTGTGCAAATTTAAACTGCGCACAGTGCGGTTTATGAGTCCATCGCGGACAAACAACGTGACGCTTAATTTATATATATTAAGAAATGAAGACAAAAAAAAATATAATATAGAAAAAAAAAATTAACTGAGATAACATACGTAAAAACTACCAAACCTCACAAATACTACTATACTTTTTTGGACCACTTTGCAACTAAATGAAATTAAATTATGAAGAAATCTGCACTTACTTAGGTTGTACTAAAGGAGTACAAGAAAATATTATGTTATGTATTATAGCCACAAGCTAACCAAACCCTTATCTAGCCATCAAACAAATGACAAAACGCTGTAAATAAGCATCTTTACCGCGAACAAACTGCTCTTGTTACAAGCATCCGTAACACACGTTGTACGACGTACGTTTCCATTCTATTCCAAATGATTAATGGCATTCGTGTTTATGTAAACTTTCTCAGTGTTAACACTCGCCCCTTTGCGTGTTGTAAAACGGAAAATTAATTACACACAAGTTTCTATTTGTAATGAACGCGGGTTACACTGAAAGATTTGCTAAGTATATTTGCTTTGCTTGTTACTGGCTACAAGTGAAAGATTCATCTCAAATAATGAAAGTTAAAGTGACTATGCCATTCAAAAACGTATTATCTTAAAAATTATTTTGCCGATTTTAATAAAACTAGTACTGTTCGCCATGTTGAGTAAATTTGAGCCAATTAAAGAAAAAAATTAGAATCCGATTCATAGTTTCAGAGAAATTCGTGGACACGTGGACATTGTACAAGTAAGTGTACAGTAGGTACAAAATTAATAGTCCAACGTATATACTCTAAGATCCAGATTCCAGGGCATTGAGCCGTTGAAACTCCATACTATTATTGTTAATTGTTAATACGTAAATAAAAAATAAAAACACAAAACCATAAAGGGATGGATGCAACGCATGTCGCTGCACAATCCCTAAAAATTACCTAGATGTGACACTATTTGAAAATTGTGTCAATACGACGCAACGCGGCGGCGGACTCGCAGCGGCCGCCAAAGCAGCGTTTGCGGGCGGCGGCAGTCGGCGCTCGTCGCCCGACCGTCCTCCGGTCCGGTGAATACAGCCTCCTCGTCTCCCTTGTATGGATTAATCGCAGCCAACAGCGGACGGACCCAGTGCGACCCACGCGCTCCCCGCGGTCGCTCGCTAGCGCGCCGCCCTCCGTGACTCGCCAGCGGAACCTAGCCCGCGTAGCGCGCTCGTAGCTCACTCGAGCTACGGAATCGTAGCCTTTCACCCGTAGCACCGGCCTGCCTTCAGCGGAGCTATTTAAAGCAATGCCATTAATACATCCCCCTTTGTGTTTAGATGACGAGAGTAATGTCACGTCGGAACACCTTGGGAAACACCGGTGAACTTTTTCGTGTAATTTCAGTGCTAGATTAATTGTTTGTGTAATGTGAGTATTTTCTTACCTTTACTTAATACGAGAAGTATAGATATTTTTAAACATTATTATATTACATTTTTAACTTTTTTGAGGATAAAACCTTAAGTGCTACTTTATTTGTTTATTACTTACGGTGCACGATGTAAGAAATTATTATTTTACTAGGGAACAAAGTTTTTATTTTTTCTGTTTATTCGAGATATATAATTTAATTCCTAAATGTTTCTTTTAACAGGATCGATGCATTATGTAAATTAAACTGATCGTAATTATAAATATAAATATCATGGGTGTAATTAATTAATCCAATTAATATCTGTTAACTGACCCGACAGACGTTGCCTTGCCCTTTTTAAATTCTTACTGGATCCTCTCAAATACATACAAAATTGGTGGAGCTGATATACAGATTTAGCAAGACTCAGGCACGGCGATTGATGTTTTTACATAGAATATGTAAAAGTTCAGATATTTGTTATTCTCGACTCTAATATTTGTGTGCATTCTTTCGGTTTGTGACAACTATGGGTATACCTTTTTGATGCTTCTGGAATCCACATAATTTCTTAAAAACAGAAAACCACGCGGTAAATTTTGATATAAAATGGGTTAATGCAAAAAATTTTAACAAGGACTATGGAAACTCTTTTAAATATACATATAATATGAAGATGTACGCGTCTGTTAGAAGTAATGAGTATTAATTAGCTCCGGCACGTTCCCATACATCTTTATAATGGAGGCATTGTTTTAGATAATGATACGCGGAACTCGAACGTGATTAAATAATATCTAACTTTGCTTTTAAAACTTTTTCAATAATATACAACATTTTATGAGTAAAGTGCGAATATATGTTTATGACTATTATAGTAAATAAATCTTACGTACTTTTCTTACACTTTGTTTGGAAATAATTGTATGAAATTATAAGTGCCTATATTTTAGTTCAAATATTGTTTGCTGTTAAAATATGTTTTGCACAATATAATACAGCATTAATGAAAATTGAAGATTTAATTTTCTCTGATAAAATGTTATTTTCGAAACCAAATAACAATTTTGGTTTAAAATTCAGTTTTAATTAAAAGCAAGTCATTATTAATCAAGAAGGCCGAGGAATTTACCTGGTCAAGCAGGAATGTGAGCCGTCAGCCAAACGGCCGCTTTGTTTGGCGTTATAACACTTGAACGACATGCTTTTACCTCTGTCTGCCATTAATTGCTCCTAAAATTGCTGACATTCAAGCTATAACTAAGTACTAAACTAGTCTCAAAAGACTTTAAAACATTCTTTCATACGATGCTTTGTTTTAGGGTTTTGGAAAACCTGCATGCCTAAAATAATAATATCCTCAAAGCTGAGCGAAACCCACCAACCCAAACTTGGACAAGTGCGAGTTAGCGGGCTTCGTACACCATTGTGACTTTATAATAAACTTTCAGGCTTACAAGCTTCCAAGTGATATTTAGTTTCTCCCACAAACACACATAACCCCGAAAATTCGTGCCCGTGATTCGAACCCGCAACCCTGTGAGTCTGTCGAGGTCTAAGCCGCCTGGTACAGTTACTGTAATGGACTATTGCTTCATAAAAATAAGGAAGAAAGCCTGTACCCAGTGGTGGGGACATTAATGGGGAATAGTAGGTAATTTAGCTCAAAAGACTTTTACTTTTGCTTTGTCAAAGAAGATTCAAACAAATTAAACATGTATATTTGTAACACTTATAAAGGGTTGGCTTTACCTTACTTTGAAACTCGAAATTTTCCCTCTTTCAACTTTTCCCATTTAATTAATTATTTAAAAACAAAAAAATGTTGCCTCACTTGAAATATACATGGTAAATATTTATTACATGTTGTCCTGAAAGTAAATAAGTATAATCTACAAATATAAAATACGACTCAAGACTTGACTACTTTTTATAAGCTTTATAGTCTAGCAAAACATATTATTTTCAAAGCATATTCTCTTCAAAGTATATGTAACTATATTTTATTGATCTTACTTTTGTAAGTAAACCTTGTTTTGCCATATAAATTAGGGGTATAAAAAAGCTTACAAGTTCCAGCTACTTTCAGACCTACCTACTCAGACCTATACCGAATGTAGACAAAAAATATTATTAGAATCGGTCAAGCCGTTTGTGAAGAGTTTGGTTACAAAGAGAAATTTATATATTAGAGATAAACCTGTTTAATGTAATGTAATATTCCTGTTTTATTCAATCACTCACTTATTAATCGCCCAAACATTCAATCTTGAAATCTAAACGTTTGCACAGAATTTTTTCTTTTCGATGGAGACAAGGACTTTTTTATTTCGATTTCACTAGTGAGCGACAACAGAAAATCTTTAGCAGAACAATAGCTGTCCATAATAAATAATTCCACGAACCTAATTCATTATGGAAAATCTTTATACCTGTCGGATCAATATTGACGAGGGTTCAATACAGTACATGCAGACTAAGTTTCGCACGTTTCCAAGTTAATTATTATTACAATAACGCACAATCATCCATCACCCACTATTCCTAGCTGGTGTGAATCAGAACAATTTCCAACCAAACAATTATTTTCCGAGAAGAACGCTGGAATCAAAGGGAATCTTGCAACCCTTGTTACAGATCCAATTCACAACCCTCTTAATGCTTCCTTACATCTTGGCGAGTCATCGAAATAAAGTAGGTAGCTTTAGATATCTATTATATAAGGTAGATACAATATTGCGTAGATTAATCTTGCGTAGCGGCTACGAGTTTTGGTGACATTAATTGAGGTCTAAAAATGGCGTTACGTATATGTTACTGTTTCTGTCGCTACAAAAGGTCTATTAATGCTTTTACAGAATATGTACCTCCTATAATAATCACGACCCTAAACGACCGAAAGTGGTCTTGGAAATACTAATATCTGTTTTTGCTTTACAGTTTTTAGCTTTTAATCGTGTATGGTTATGTATAACGTATATGTGCGAATATACAACGTGTAGATTAATTGCCTTCATTAGCCGAAAGCCTAAAGTAAGGAAAGATGTATAGATGCATGAAAAAATATTATAAGGAGTGTACCTCATATCCTGAGGGAACTATAGGGAGTTCAAAAAAAGTACCATTAATTTTAAGTGGCATCCCTTAAAAACTGCTGGTTGAATATCAATGAACTGGGAATAATGAAAATGATATGAGGTTTGTCGAAATCACATTTAGGGTTGCTAAATTTTATTTTTCTAAATGAATTATTAATTTTTGTATTGAATATAAAATAATTGAGACTTCTTATTACGTTTTCTAGGATCAAGTTTAAAGGTTTGCTGCAAGCACACTATACGAATTAACCCACACCTTGTATATATAATATATATATGCATATTACATGATAATGAGGCACTGAGACTCCAAATGCAAGTACCGAATATACGAGTAGTTCACATTTTCATAATGCGAGTCGCCTGGTTCCGTAGATATTATGCTAATTAACCCAACTTACGAGCAGATACATAAGACTCATTCATCTTTGAAACACATTTCAAATTTTCCTCGTTCTTTGTTTTCTCACTGAAATACCTCTCCAGCTGCACTATTAATATTGTAGAATAACAGTCGTTTGTTATGCTCCGCATGTACCATTTCACTAATTATATTATTTTACATTTTCTTGTCACCCACTTCTTACTTGCAGTTCACTTGTTCGTAAGTACCAGTTTTATGGTGTCTAAGTAAGTATTTTATCCAATATTTTAAGCAAATACCCACCGCAGTTTAAGTACTTCAACGTTTAATTCATTCACTAAAATACTTTTCTATTTTATATATTTTATACAGATATTTATATTTTATGTATTTTGTACATAATAGAGAAATATAGAGAGGACATGCACATTGCACAAGAAGATCTTATCAATTTTTAGTCCCACAGGGCCAAATGTATAGATTTCTTGTGACAAATATTTACTGAAAAGTGAATCACGCTTTTTAATTCGTAGATGATTTCATTTCTTTACATTTTCTTTGTAATGAAAATATCTTTTATTATAATTACAAACAAAATTATTATGATAAATCTCTCTCATTCTAACAAACCTCATCTCAATAGATACTGTTTCACAAAAAATAATATCTCTTCATATTCAATTTACTCGTACCTACGTATAAATTTCATTCTCCTGGGAGAATCATTGGATCTTTCTGGATTTCTTTTACCCTCCTTTTGCTCTAGGCATAAACCAGAAATACTGATCTATTGCTGTCGAAAGATATTTTATTTATTTGATAAAAATTGTTCTTTGTCGTGTAAATGCAAAAGTTTTGGCTGAAGTAAGTAAAATATAAAATTGTCCAAAATTAATATGGAATGAAGGGAATATTATCTCATGAGCATTATTATTTATCGGCATTCGGTTAATCTCCAAAATATGTATCAAACGACGGATGGTATCGAATCAATACTATGTGGTGGATTCAACGAGTATTTTGCAACATTTACTAAACCGAAGCAACAGGCTGGCTTTACATACGAAATGTGTGCGAGCAGCATACAGAGAGCCAGAATATATTCTTGATATATAAAGTCTCTTTCCTCCACAATCTAGTGTAAACGCAGGACAAGCGTTAATTAATAAAAATAAATTAAAATACCTACCATATTTGTATTTGTTCGGTGAAACGCGCCATTAAACACGAAAAGGTTTAATAAACCGTCTGCAATTATTGCCGAGAGACAATCGCTCCTAAACCCAATTATGTTGAAGTACGATATCTTTATTATCTACTCTACCGGTAGGTAAGAAGACCCTAAGGATGTGAACGACCAAAGGCACGGAACGCACCATTCATGATTGTTTTTTCTGGCTGACTGAGCACTTTTCCCCGCTGCTTACAAATGACCGCTTACCTAGATGCCTACAACGGAATATCTCTCGTCTTCATTTTATCCAAGCGCACTATTTGCGGCCATTATTTGGTTAATGGAAAGATCGCCGGATAAAAAAATATGTAACAATACATGTCTACATGTCTAGCCTTCACATCTAATACCGGTAGGTATACAGGGTTATAATAAAAATACTAAATCGCTCTCGGCCTGAAGTTGTTTACATTAACACTAACAACTTTTAATCTACGACGTTTCGAAATTCAGTATTAATTTATTTCATACAAAAAAATATTTCTGTAAAGTGACATTTTATACTATTACGGTTTCGCGTCGCGAGTTCACACGCCGCCGCGCCGCGCCATTGCCACTTGCCGATATTACATTACAGAGTAGGAACAATAAGAGTATCTGTGTTAAATATTAAATATTTGGTATTTCGCAAAATATCGAGGAAAAAAAAGTCATAGAACAAAAGTTGTTAGTTTTAATGTAAACAAAAATAGGCCGATAGCGATTTGGTATTTTTTATATAACCCTGTATAAGTAAGAGCCCTATGAGACGAAATAATAATACTGAGCGAAAGGTCAAGAAAACCTTTCAAATAAACATCCACTCACACGTTTTATCCAACCAAATGCTTTACTTAGCTTTTAAAACAACATATCCGGCTCCCATGAGCATTCAGAACTAACGCAAAACATTTTTAATGAAATGAGTCTCATTGTAATCTATAAACAAAAAAAAGTACCCTCGTCATCCCCTTTCATGAAATACGAATAAAAAGAATTTTGTATTCTTAAATCTTGACGTTGCATAGTAAAACCAGCTTTTCTAGCGTAACAAAACCCCATTCTTATAGTCACTGCGCGTGTAATTTGATGATAATGAACGCTAAAATAAACGCTATGTGCTTATACCGTACATAAAAAACTATGAAAACGTTAAAACGGCGAGAAAGTTTTTAAAAACTCCATAAATTAAGTTGCTTTTCAAGCACATACATCCGACGTGAACTGTAAAAACTGTATGCAGAATAGGTAGACCCATAAATTAAATTTTAAGCTGGATTCAACGAGCAAATGTAAATTTATTGCTAAGAATTAAAGTATTAGTTGTACCAAAACAGAAAACTAAGAAGAAAGGTAAGTGTATATATACTCGTATAAAAATGCATAGGTATTATCTTGCGAGATATTTTTCGGTATGAAGATCAAAGTTTAAGTTAGTATGTCAAAATACTTCAAAAATAAATAGTATGCCTGCGGTATCTCCAAATGCGTCTGATAGAAGCAGCTCGATACTGGTAGTGTTTTCTGGTGGTGTAGATTAATAATATGATATATACTAGCTGAAAATTATTTTATTACATTTTTTTAAAGGAGCAAGTGGCGAGGCTTTTCCCGTTCTTCTCGGTGCAATACTACTTTCCAAACGTGGCGGTAGAGTCTGATATTTCGCACGTGCTACAGGCATAGTAAGGCCTATGTGAAAGAATAAACATTTTGATTTTGATTTTCTTTGACGCGGCAGACGTTGTTTTATCATATAGGGATATGAAAATAGCTTACGACAATAGATAACAATAGTAAAGATAGACCGATCCGAACATTTTAGGTAAACCTTCTTCATACAAGCAAACAGTAGCGTCATCTGTCAAAATACCGCCGCCGCCGCTGCCCGAACTACCGCGTGGCCTTATACTGTTGGTACTAATGACAACCATAAACTGGCGACATTTTTTCGCGCTGTTCCCCCTGTCTTTAGTATACAAGTCTGTGCTTACGACCCATGCTCAGATCTACGAATGTAGGTATAAAAATTGGCCAAGCCGTTTCCGAGGGGTAGGGTTATAAACACTGTGACACAATAATTACATTTGTTTTTATCTGTTACGGAATTTACTAATAGCTCACTGGTTGATCTCTGGATCTCGTCATGGGGTCAAGAGGGTTCAATTCCCGGCCAAACACCACTTACTTTTCCAAGTTGTGTGCGTTTGTGGAAACTTATATCACGTGCTTAATAGCGGTGAAGGATAACAGTGAGGGGGACCTGCACGACTAAGAATTAGCCATAATTTTGCGACCACCAACGGTGTGCGAAGCCCGCCGACCCGCACTTAAGTGACGTGGTGGATACTCACTGGGTAGTAGCCAAACCCCTCTCATTCTGTGGGAGACCCCTGTCCAGATGTGGGACGTAAACGTCCTATACAGTTTTGAAAATTTACATTACTAATAACTAAATTATTTTTGTGAACCTTTCAGAAAGAACTCATAAAATCGATGTCTACTCTCTATACTTACCTTTCAATTTCTACTCTTAATATTATCTTCAATGTCACCGTTTTGAACTAAATATATCTTTGTCGAGCTATAATATATTTGTATAAGGGACCTTTCCATCCATCTTTTGGTCCATTCAGCGTCAAGTTGTGTACATTCGTTGAATAAACAAGGTGGACTTCAGTAGTGCGAGATGGGTGTTTTTATTTGAAGCTGCGCTGCGTTAAAATATTGCAATGCTGCATACTTTAATATATTATTTATTCGGGCTAATCCATACAACACCCGCAGCTCGTTTGTTGCTTGTTGTAGCAGTTGTAGTGAGCGAGACCTTCATTTGTACATGAATTTTTATTAATTGAGTTGTGTTCGCTATTTCACATTGGGCTCATGGGGTTTAGTATTTCCTGACTGCCCATATTATACCAAGTAATATTTTTACTGAGATAAATGTCATGATAATTTTTGTTTCATAGGATGCCATCACATCGAACTTGTAGAAAATAAAAGCGATCATGAATCATGTGGATGGTTTCAAGCGGCCTTCTCCATCGCCGTCGCGGTGCTCGGTCCGCAGTGACAGCCGCGTGTTCCGGCAGCCGCGAGTCATCCAGGTGAATCGAGACGCGTCCACCATGATGGATGACGAGACGAGCGCCGTGGGCGGCTCCGGCAGCGGCGCAGAGCCCGGCTGCCCCTCCGAATGCGAGTCACATATCAGCCAACACGCTGCCCATTTCCGCTCGCGGACTTTCAGTGACGGGTTCATAAGAAACACGAGTCTAGAACTATTACTCGGAGTAGATTGCGAAGCTTGTTTGGCTCTCGCTGCACAGCAACACTGTATCAATCAACCCATATCAGAAAAAGATTTCGACTTGGTATGTAATTGTAATGTAAGGCAAAACAACTACTTAAACTGTTATGGAGACTCTTTCAAACAGCGCGGACACACTCTCAACATTTACGACATAGAGAGGATCAAAAGGGATACGGGCCGAAGTAGCTTAGCCATCGGATCCCATCGGAGCCTGGACAGAAAGCATTACAAGAGCAAAACCATCGGAGTGTCGAGCTACATTTCCAAGCAGTTCATATCATACGACCCGACCAATACCCTCGTTCAAAAAATTAAACGAAAGTTGTCTAATTTGAAAAAAGTAAAAACTGAACCGGTCGCTAAAAAAACACAAAATGCACTCCAACTCGCCGAGATGGCCTCCGGTTCGACGAACTCACTTAAAAGACTATCAATGCTGTCGCTCGTAGATAAATCGCACAGGAAAATGGATAGCCAAAGTAGCATTTTGTCTTCTTCGGGGCTTCGATCAAAAGATGATTTCAAGAACGGTGTAACAACATACGAAAACTTCTCTTCTAACATAGATCAGTGCTTCGACCGACTTCGAAATTGTAACGAAGATATGGCATCCCAAAAAAATATTCACACGAGAAACTTTGAAAACAGCGATGAACGCCTCGTTAGAAGTTCGCCTCTGATTAAATTTTCAACGCTCGATAACAATCGAAGTCGCTGTAGAAGTATTAGAAGACAGCTGTCGTGTAACGAGTTTCCCAGCGACAGATTTAGAGATCGAGTATCCGAGTCATGGACGCAAAACGAAAATGCTTTCCTGTCGAGAGATTCGCAGAACGATCTTGCGGAAGATTCACAAACATTTGTTGAACCTGACAAAGTAATCAGGAGCTCCGCGCGCAACGCCCATGCAATCTGTACCTGCGACACCCACTGTGACAACAGAATTCCTTCGATTTTGTATGATGCACACGTAAGTTCGATGTTTTATTTGATATTTTCATACACTATCTATTTTAGGGTTCTATACATCAAATAAGAAGACAAGTACCCTTGTTGCATCACATTTTTAACCGACTTCAAAAAAAGGAGGAGGTTCTTAATTCGTCGGAATCTTTTTTTTTCATCTGTCTATTTGTGGTTCACATCTAAACCTTTTTTTTAGGTACGGATAGAGCTATCAAGTTGAAAATCATATCAAATATTGAAGTCCCTTGTGTATGGTTAAATATAATACGTGTCCCTCGTATATAAATCCTTGGACGTATGAAAAGTTTAAGCTTCTAAATGAACCCAATCAAAAGTTACGGCGATTTATGTGGGTCTCGGAAAGTTAAAACCTGTAAGCCTTCGTTCTATCCCGTGTTTCGAAAATTATGAAATTTGGACAGAAACCATGTCGTATAGCACTCGTTCGGGAAAAACCCGAATGTTGTTTCTGAAAAAAAAAAATAGATAGGCTTGTTTTTACAAGTTTTTTTTAGGCACAGATAGAAACGACGACGTCACACGACACTGTTAATTTAATTGACAAAATAATAATTGGTCATGGTACTACGGAACCCTCCGTGTGTGAGTCCTATTTGTGCTTGACTAGTTTATCTATATCTTCTATCTATCTATACTTATAATAAAACTGTAAAGGTTGAATTCTGTACATTGAAGATATTTTGAAAATTTTTGTTGGAGGACACTATTTAGTCGATACTGAAGCCAAAACTGTAATTTGTTTAATTTTTGTCTGTCTGTCTGTCTGTCTGTCTGTCTGTCTGTCTGTCTATCTGTCTGTCTGTCTGTTTCACGACCGGGCATCACGGCTAATCCGCTGGATGGATTTAAATGAAACTTGACATGATTATAATCCATACACCGAGGTAGGACATAGGATACTTTTTGTCCCGAAATTCATCATGGTTTCCCTGGAAGACGGCATCAAAGTCCAAACGTTTTTTAGTTATAATTCATTAACGCGTTGTCCGATTCCATTCATTCTTTTTTTGTTACAAAGGAGGTTCTTTAAAGATTATTCCATACAAATCTTATCATCATCACCTTTGTAGTTCAGAAATTACAGACATCAGAACCTTTAAGTTCAAGTAGGTAGGTGACTTGAAACTCGGAATGCACAAAGAACCTAGGGCTAGGACGTAGGGCTCAAGTAAAACTGGAGTACCCTTACAGCCGTTAATAAATAGGCTTAGCAGGAGATTTTGTATGGTTTAAAATTTTTCACTTTTAGGGTGAACAAAAATCATGTAACTGGCGTTATCGCTACGTTATACCGTATAGCGCCATCTCTACAATTTATGTGGAACTTGAATGTAAAACTCTGAGATAGGTACTACCGAATTTTTTTTAATAAAAAGTAACTGTCATGTTATTTACTGTTTCCTGACTTTATATTAAGATGGCACTGTTAAGACATGAACAGATTTAAACTTTATCATCCGCAATATGGAAAGGGTAAGATAATGGTTCACAAATATTTTTAACTCTTAGGTCTTATCGATCCTAACCGACTGACTGTCATCTAAGGTCTTTTTATACGTAAGGAAATATATAGCCATTGCCCATTCTGATGTTTTGGATTGTATTGAGATGAAGCAAAGATTTTTAAAAGACTCTTATATTATTTTGGGCTGGGGAATATTGTTAGTAGAGCAATTTATCCCAGTGGTACCTTCTCGGCCGAACTCTGAAAGAAGAGTTCTACCATCAGTACAACTTTTCACTTTCAGAATAAAAATCACAATGGAAAAGACGATGGCCCAGTGGCACAGGTCGTGGTCACTACGTGACCACGACTTGTACCAATGTATCGAAATATCGACAGTTAAAATCGTCGTTTTGATCTTTCAACTACGTATTAATGAAATTTTATATTATTATTAAGAAAAAGGAGTTTTCAAAATCACTACAAGGTAACCCGTGCAAAGTAAGAACAGGTTTCTGTACAATGTCACACCAGAATCCCGCGAAAAATCAAGGAATTCCAGTAGGAAGGTATATTATGTAAAAAAATCGTAATTCGCGCGGGCGGAGCCGCGGGCAACAGCTAGTTTATAATAATAAAGAACCAAAGAAATTTTACATTACATCCACCGACTCACTGGAATGGACTCAGGTCATATCAGGAGGACGTCCAACGTATGAAATCAAGACGAGGATGACTTGATAAATACAAAATTATGAACCAGTATTATATTATTACCTACTAGCTGACTGTGCAAGCGTTGTTTTGCCATTTACCGGTATGAAAATAATTTAGGACCTTTTCTCAGACCTACCAAATGTAGACAAACATTTCATAAAAAAAAATGGTCTAGCCGTTTCGGAGGATTTTGGTTACAAAACTGTGATAAAGAATTGCATATATTAGAACAAACGCTAAATACCACTGAGTATCAAACCTCGTAAATGACTAAAAATAAAAAACACGTGTAGGAAGTAAACAGGGGAGTGATTTTTGGCAGCAGTGGTAGAAGCTCATCCATAATATATACCTAATTCGGTTCGGCTCTCAGTAGCCCCAGCAGAAATTTCCCACCAGAGGAAATACACGGACCGACCTGATCCAATTTAAAAAAATATCGTTTCCCGAGTTCGAGTGCTACGACTTAAGAGACCTCGTAGCACTCGCCCCGTAAATTGTCTATTGGTAAGCCGTACTATACCGAGTTAAAGTACACTGGGTACAGTCAACAAAATACTTTGATTACCAGCCCTAAGTGTTTCCTAAAAAAATCTTATAAAAGACGTTGTATTTAAATTTAAAGCTAAAGTACTCGTACATATATTATGATTTCAATGAAATCTTAAAATAACCATAATTGTTTTGTATTCTTATCAATTGGAATTGTTGTTGGTTTTTTCAAAAGTTTGCAGAACGGCATTGCTACGTACATTACTGTTTTGAAGATTATCAATTTTCCGATTTTTATAGATTTTTTACTAACATGAAACTGATTCGATGTTTAAAAAAATACAAATTCATATAATCTTAAAAAGTTAACTCCTTTTCTTCAAAAAGTTTTCCTGAATGAAACATTTTATATGCCGTAAATGGTTATATTCAAAAGTCTTTATGGTTCATAATACAATTACATAAGACGTGTATTTTGTGTAATGGATCACCCTATAGGCCCTTGTTATAAGTTTATCAGAAGTTTCATGTAGGTACATGGAGACACGCGAATATTAGAATTACGAGTATCGGAGATCCTGAATCTCCAAGGACTACCTCCCCGTCGGTACAGGCATAACTCCGGTCCTTAGAGCCTTTGCCAGATCTCATTCAGATTTTATCGTGACCGTACTTTTCGTCAAGATAACACTTCTTATAAAGGTTTTATCGGATGTCGCTGCTGTGTTTATGGTGTATTCCTTCAAATTGTCCGCATATTTATTGTTTTATTTATTTTAAAACAGGCACATAGAAAAACCTAGACTAATTAAGTCGACGGAAATAAAAAAAATCATAGTGATAATTGTAAATAGTGATGCTAATTGTATTTTGCAAAATCTATAAACTAAACAAATTTGACGCCACAAAAACTAGTCCTTACTTAATCCTATTTATTCCATGGGGAGCATTTTGCTATCCTCTTCAAAATGTTCCACAGCGTTGTCCACCTCAGAAAACTATTTTTAGACGCGACAAATTACTTTAGTTTAGATATTTTGGACAACAAGCCGAGCACGAGCCGAACACAATTCGTGTAGTGTGGACCGACTTACAAGCCCCGAACGAGCGCGCTGCGAGCATTTCGTTCGTGCTCGGCTGCGCTCCGCCTGTTGTCAGTTTTTTGATAAACACTTTTGTGTTTTGTGATTGGAGGACAGTGATCGTTTTAGGTTCGTTATACGTCCACACTTGACGCTGCGAATGACGAAGCGAAACGGCTTCGCTCGTGCTCGGTTCGTGCTCGATTCGCCTAGCGTATGCCCACCTCTATATGCCTACCGTAATAGTTGTACTATCTGTAATAGTAGTGCTGCAATTATGCGTCGCTAAGACACTACTATTTCGCATAATTATTATGGTTTGTAAATTTTTTTTTTTACGCTATACAAGTTAGTACTTGACTGCGATCTCACCTGATGGTAAGTGATGATGCAGCCGAAGATGTTAGCGTACTAACTTGGAGGGGGTAAGTTATGTCATCCGAACGGTTTCTACACAGCATCGTACCGGAACGCTAAATCGCTTGGCGGTACGTCTTTGCTGGTAGGGTGGTGGGTAAAATAAATTAATACTGGTATGACAGGGTAAAAAGCGGACCGCGCCAGCTCCTGACGTGACGGAGCGCTCGCAGGGCCGCTCGCCCGCGTGTAGCGCCTGCAAGCCAGCCCAGTGGCTGCCACCGGGCGCCACGCCCAGCGTCAGCCACAGCTCTACTACCACGGCTAACTCATCGCGTAAGTCTTTACGTTAGCTATCCTGCAAGAGCCACAAATCCCGCAGGAGTCATCGATTTTCATTACATTTCACAGATTCCCTTTATACCCTACTTTCCAAGAAGTTTGCTATAATAATAATCTATCTATCTGCCTACAAAATGCAAAAATCAGTGCTTGAACTATGGATTTTTCGGAGATAAAAAGTAGCCTTCATATCAATCCATATTTAAACTATCTACAAATAGAATTAGTCTGATAGTGTGATTCAAAAAATAAACAAATTTATAAAGTCCTGAAAAATGTCTAGACTCTAGAGTCTAGAAGAACGGTATCAATATAATAGGCAGAACCATATTTCGATGGGCAGAACCTATTAATAAATATCGTAGCAGTAGCGTAGCAATGTTGTAGCCACTTCGTAGCGTTACGGCGGTTTTAGTGCGTAGGAATGAAGTCATTTGTCCGTAAAAACTGACCTAATACAAAAATCATATTCATTTGGAACGTATTCCTATTATAGTGTACTTGAATTAAACTTGTTTGTATACTTGTATTTATAAACTATATTTCGTTTTCTTAGAAAGAAACGTTATTGAATTGAATGGAATTTAACTATGTAAATTGCTGTAAAAATAAAAATATTTTATTCAGGAAGGAATCACTTTGTAATATTAGAAAAAAAATTGTTTAAAATTAAACTCGTTAGTGGTGCTATCTGCGTGTATTTAATTAAAACAGTACAAATAAAAGACGTGTTGCACTCAGAGACTGCCGGCCGCGATAAAGCTATTGCATATATTGCATAGCATTTTTTATCAACTTATTTTATTATCAACTGGGGGGGGGGTGTTAGGTTATTTTCGTTACGGAATTTGTGGATTCGGTCTCCACGCTAAAGGCCCGCGATAGAAGCTATGCAATAGCTTAATAATTACTCTGTTCAAATATATCAATCACATTACGAACAAGTGGTTCACTATTTCTTAAAAAAATCAGTTGAATTATTCGGCCAAGTACGAGTTGGACTCGCGCACGAAGGGTTTCGTACCTATATCTATAAAAACGCCAAAAATTTTACGGTTGTTGTATGGGAGCCCCCCTTAAATATTGGTTTTATTTTAATTATTTATTAATAAAGTGAATAAATACACAATCAAATATTCTGTGAATATTTCAAGCATCTACCTGTTGCCTTTATCAATATCGTAAAAAAAACACGTTTGTACATGAAAGGCCCCCTTTACATATTATATTTTATTATTTGTTGTTATACCTAACAGAAATACATCATCTGTAAAAAAATTCGGCTGTTCCAGAGATACAGCCAGGTGACAGACGGACGGACGGCAAAGTCTCAGTAGGGTCCTGTTTTTACCCTTTGGGTACGGAACCCTAAAAAATCAGGACAAAGTAACAGCTCTAGAAGCCGCCTTACCGAAGCGAGCTAGTTACGTTATGTTTGACAAGTGTGGGTAGATTATTAATTATTTATCGAAGAGCTTCTGCCTTCTACTATTGCTATGCCATAATAGGCTATTTGACAACAATGAAAATATACCTAAAATTGTGGTAAATCTCACTAATAACAACGTAAATAAGCATAATTCGCTTTATTTTAATCAAATATATGTATATTTTTCAGCAAAATAAGAGTTTAATAATGTTATAATTTTTGATATTTTACCTGTGACAGGAACGCCCTGTGATTGGTTGCAACTCTGGTGACGTCACACTCGAAAATTTACGGGAAAACAACAGCTTTTTGTACTGATTTTTCTGAGTGTTTTGTTTGGCGGGCGTTTTATTTTATCTTTTAGCTATTAAACAGTAATTTTCTGGTTAACTTTATAACTAAACATACTAAGGAAATAAATATTTAAGTATTTCAAATCGCAGAATGGAATCAAATTTTGTGCGAGCTGATAATAGCAACCTACCTAAGGTAGATGCTTTTATGGTTGCACTTTACTTTAAGAATAATGCTGATTATTATGACGCGGAACTGAAAAACATAAAAACAGCAATGTAAGTACCTACCGCGTCGAACATATTATTAGTCCTTCCTTTATTTATTATAATCATTAATCATTATCTCATTTTAGTTTATGTTGACAAATACTCAGGAAGTTCATGGGACTTCGGTTTATCATGGTACAGACACAAACACTTTTTGAGGGCAATTTATGGAGGTATTTGTACATAATGGTACTACACAGCATTTGTACACCATTCTTTTTGTTAAAATATATTAATTTTTAGGGTTCCATACCAAAATGGTAAAAATGTAACCCTTATGGTGAGACTTTCTCCGTCCGTCCGTCCGTCTGTCACACTCGATTATTTCAGTAACTATCGAAGCTATCGAACTGAAATTTGGAATAGTTGTAGGTAATTACAGCGCGCCGCCATTGCAATCATAAAAAATTGAAAATCTATTTTATTTTTATTTAAAAAGGGGGGAAAACCGGGTCGTCAAAATTTCAAAATGAGATAACAATATTGAGTGGGGTATCATATGAAAGGGCGTTACTTGTGTATTCTAAAACCAATTTTTATTTATTTTTATGCCTTATAGTTTTTGAGTTATTGAGCAAACTGTTGAAAAAAATACCGTTCCCCCCCCCCTTTATCTCCGAAGTTTACCAATCAAAAAATCTGAAATAATTATGATCAATAGGAATAAACGTATATTTTACAGGAAAAATAAAATCAACTCTCTAACTATTATACTTTTTTTGATAATAACAATAAACCGCCAAAAACAAAGTTACGTTTACGGTTTGCCAACAAAAGTACCTACATGCAAATTATACTCGTAAATTTATGAACAAGAGTGATTCTTTGAAAGTATTACTTCTTTTATGGTATGGAACCCTCGGTGCGCGAGTCCGACTCGCACTTGGCCGGTTTTTTTTATTAAATTTAAAGAAAAGCGAAGAAATTCAACTAAACTGTACGGTACTGTAGTCTGTTTATATGCGTTTGACAATGTGTGACGTCACGAGTCAGATGACAAGCGCCATTACAAAATTGGTGTTTTTGGCGCGGTTTAGAAAATTGAAATTTTAAAAGTGGTTTTTAAAGGGAATTACATTAAATTTCCGCGAAATATCAATGTAATGTGCTTAATAGGTAGTAATAAATTCTTTAAAATCATTTTCAAAATTTAGTCAAATCTGTTAGTTTAGTTAGATCTGCAAACTCTATACAACATAGAGAAAAGACTAAGAGTATTTTTAAATCATTTCATGACTTATTTAGTTGCTTTACCAAATTGTTCATTCTACTTGTTCTTTTGATACGTAGATTTATAAACAAACTAGCTGACCTAGCAAACGTTGTTTTGGCCTTAAGGATATAAAAAAAAATAGATAAATTGAGATTAAAGTTATCCTATCTTTTAAGTTAGAGCAAACTGCACCCTGTGTGCGAATTTTATTATAATCGGTTAAGTGGTTTAAGAGTCCATTGAGGACAAACATTGTGACACGAGATTTATATATATTAAGATAAACCTAGATTTCAAGGTAAAATGTCATTTAAGTTGGTATAGATTTAATACTATTTTGTAAATGTGTACCGTCACAGTTAACTGTTATTATACGATACGATCGGAGGGTTGTTTCCGAAATGGCTGTATGAACGGCACGAGGCCGAACGCTGCAATCATCACACTGAACTTTACAGTAACTTTTAATTGGGAATTCGATCTGATATTACAAAAGCTAAAAGTAAAATAGTCGTAATGATTATTCATTAAAAAAATTAAAAAAAAAAACAATTAAATAAATAAATAGTGGACAACATCACATAATAACATTGCTCCGATCCCTTAGTAAGTAGCTTATGCACTTGTGTTAAGTAAATCAGAAATAACGAAGCTACCACAACACCCAGACCCGAGACAATGTAGAAGACTTATTTTTCTATATTGCCCCGACCGGGGACCGAACCCGGAACCTCAGAGATGGTGGCGCGCCATGCTAACCACTCAACCACGGAGGTCGTCAAAAAAGAATAATAGCAAAATATTGATCAAAATCTTAAATAAATAATAATTATGTATTAAATATGTGTGTGTGTACGTTTGTTCCGCTAAAGACAAAATTCACGCAGCCGAAGCCACGGGCTAAAGAGCTTTACAATATAAATATAACTTCCCGTACTTATAGCTACGTTAGTAGTCTGAGGATAGTAATATGATATCTTCGATGTTAAACCTGTGAACATATTATAGCGGGGAAGAGATTGGCAAAACCCCAGAACTTGATTTAGTCCACTTACGAAAACTCTACAATACGGGCAAGAAACTGAAATTCTACATGATCTGACCTACCTTCCTACCTTCTCCTCCTATAACTGAAATTGTACATCTGTTTGTTTTTTAATATTTTTCCGTGTTTATTTCGGATTTCTCGCTAACCGGGGCCCAAAAAAATCGTGCTCACTATCCATCCATCATGCCATTCTTTTTGCTGTAATATGCTGTACTGTGAGTCCAAAAGCACCATTAGATAAATCAAGAGATTCCTATAAGGCCCGGTTTCCATTAAAGCGGAGCGGAGTGGAGCTGTTTTTGAGTAGCTAATCAGATTTCGTCATTTTGACGTGTCCTTGTTAATTATTTTTGGACAAAACAATGAGAAAATAAACTAAATGTTCACTTGATGTTAAATTTTATGTGTGTCCTAACGCCTGCCCGTATTGAATGCAGTACGCCTCAGGACTATGCATTATGTCATATGCACTATGCACAATGTCATACTAAGCACTGCATTGCGCTCGCATCATGAGACATCACTGGTTGCAAACCTCGGATAAGCACTTGCATACGTATTTTGGATGAGGCATCTTAGTTTCTACTTTTCCTGTTTTATATCACCATTTGTCCAGCATGGACATGGTTTCATTGGTGACAATAAGACTCCTTTTGTCACTAATTTTGCCTTGACTATGCAAAATGAGACCTAAGAACTGATGTCTCAGGATGATGAGCGCGATGCAATGTCTCGTATGGTTTTGCAATGCAAATTTATGGGATGCGCCGCATCTGACTTGGGCTTGAGTATCACTTAGCATCTGCCATGTTATTCACGTAACGCGTCAGCTACGTTTGGTAATGTGAAATGTTCAAAATGAAATTCAAAACGCAACAAGAAAGACAATAATTGTCTGATTGAATTTACTTAAACCCGTTAAGTCGATCATTGCATTTCCTATGATCAAATACATTCAATTTTACACTTTAAACGAATAGATGTAAAGCTAATTTTAATTGCAATTCTTTTTCTTTTTCTTCTTTCACATCACTGAGTGTGTGTGAAAACGTGACGTGAATAGCCCCCCTGGTAAAAAAAACATTTGACATACTTCGCATGTTCACGCATCTTGTGTTCAGCAGGGTTGTCGGCATGGCATCGCCGTTGGTGCTGCGTGGCCATCCTGGTGCTGGTGGCGGGCACGGCGTGCGTCGCCGGCCCCCTGGCGCTGCGGGCGCCGCCGGGAGCGCCGCTGCACGAGCGACTGCGGCTGGCGGAGAGACTCCTCCACGACACACCGCTCGTGGACGGCCACAACGATTTACCGTGGAACATAAGAAAGTTTCTGCATAACAAAATCAAGGATTTCAGGTAGGATCACAACATTTTTTGAGACGCTATAATTGTTCCGCGGCAAAGTATCCCTGGAGGCTTTTTCGACTTTCTGCTGATTTCATATTGCGAAATTAATACGATTATTGATAAAAAGCCATAAGAGTCTTCTGACGTACGGTGTCTCCCATACAAACGTTACCAAAATCATTTGTAATTCGTGCAATTTTCGATCATGTTGTGATGTTATTCGGGTTCATATAGTAATAATCTATGCTCCTGGCCATATTTGGTTCCGAAATACATTTGTTAAACGAAAATGTAAACGAATTTATTTTTGCTTATTTTTATGTCAAAGAGGACATGTTTTCTACTTATTTGTTTTGTAATAAAAACAACACTATCTCACGTCGCATTAGTTCAGGAGCACAGCTATTATTGTCCAGCTAAAGAAAAACACCAGTTAATAAAGAATGTTACAAGTTTTCATTCATAATTTTTGGTATTACGGAACTCGACCAAAGTTATAAAAATTTTGATCAAAATTGATTATTATTTCGTTTAAAAGAAGTATTTCCAAACCAAATATGGCCAGGAGCATAGATTATTACTATATGAAACCGAATAACACCACAACATGATCCAAATAGACACGAATTACTAATGATTTGTTATTTTGAATGAATGGAGACATTGTAGTTCACAGGCCCCGTGTTTCATGTTATATTGTAGGGTTGACTAATTGACCTATCAAATCATACAAGTAGCTCAAACTACTGGAAAAATCGGGCTGATATATAGGCCCATCCACTAAGAAAAGGATTTTTGAAAATTCAATCTGTAAGGGGGTAAAATAAATAATCGAGAGAAGCTGCGGCTGCCCTCCTAAGTCAATCAGTAAATTGAAAACACAAATACACAAGCCTATCTAGTTAGAATTCCTCATCAAACGCCAACAGCGTAAATTAAAGTGGCTAGTTAGATAACACTTCAATTTCGTAATATTTTAAGGGAACTAATCATTAAAAGAGTACGCGCTGAACTGGGAAACTTTTCTTCTTCTGTTTTAGCAGACAGTTAAAAATAAAATCGCACATGTAATTCATGTTCTATTGGACATACTATTTGTATAGAAATGCCTATACAACCACAATATCAGTTTTCATCCTTTCTAGTGCCTAGTAACAAGCTAAGCTTGTTAGTCTCGCTTATAATGAACCTATTGATATTATAATACAAATAGGTTACCTTAATTATTATAATGAATATTATCATAATCTTACAATATTATCATAGTATCGACTTTGGCTAGTTTGTTGTTGAATTAATTAAATATATCTATTAGTGTGTAGATAACGAACATGTAGGAACATGACAAAGAATTATGGGCGGTTTTCCTGCATATTGGACCATACAGATTCCTTTCTACTAAGCTAGTAGGAGATTATAGCAAAATAATTCTCACAATTGATTGGGTAAATGCTTATTATTTGGAGGTCTTCTGAATTCCGATTTTGTATTTTAGATTCGATGAAGATCTCCGAACCATATCCCCATGGGCCACGAGCTCATGGAGCCACACAGACTTGCCACGTTTAAAGCAAGGACGCATCGCGGCACAGGTATTGTACCATAGCTCGTACTTAATTTGATAGGTACTCACTTGTATCTTTTGCAACTCTACAACTTTGATGTGCGCGATCCACTTCGTTTGGTTCAGACGATGAACGCGTCCACTGCTGACATCAGACATATACCTCCTGAAAAGATTTCCAACTGGTAAGGTTTTGCGCCGTTTCGATTTAGTTACTACCTTTATTATTATTAGACTTACGCTGGACTACAATCATATCTGATGGAAAGCAATGATGACAAGTCGGTTAAAAAATAGTTAGAGTGGGATCTACCAACCCTGCGCTTTCTACATTTTGGTTTCGGATTTCTCTCTCGTTTACAAATCTGTTCATTTGCGATGTGATCGCGTAGATTCGAGTATAGTCCGAGCACAGCAATCTACTTAATTCTAAGAAAATATTTTTTTCAGGATGACCCTCTCGTTTATGCATCATAAGTTGTCTCCTCAGGCCCGGTTGCTTGACTTGACTTTAACCAGAACGTCAAAGGTAAATATGGCAGTTTGACTCCTTATTTCGAAAGACATAACGAGTCGGGCTACCATATTCAACTGAAAAGTTTCGGTTAAAGTCAAGTCAAGCAGCCGAGCCTAACTCACGTTTCTTATTACCAACATGTCACTGCGTATGAAGCATGCGAATTCGTATTCCGCTAGCGAGCGCGGAATGCAATTCGTGCATGATATTGAATCAACTGTATACAAGTTAAACCACAGAACGACTTGCTCCGTGTCCTCGATGTACCTCATATTAAACATAAAGAATTTAATTTCCTTTAATACAGTTCTGGGCCGCATACGTGCCCTGCGACGCGCAGCACCGGGACGCAGTACAATTGACCTTCGAGCAAATAGACCTAATCCAGAGGCTCACGGACAAGTACCATCCACAACTCACATTCTGTACTTCCGCTGATGGTAAGCCAAATTTAGAAATACACTCGTAGAAATATAGTCTACCTACTTCCAGACGAAAACTCGCGTATTGATATTTAATTTAATTCAAATTATTTATTTCATATAAGCAGCATTTATGAATAGTCAGGAAATACTTATAATTATTAAATAGCAACCTGAGAAGACAAACGGCTATAAAAATCTCAGTCGGGTATTTATTTTTCCGTTATCACTATTTTAAACGAGCTAGAAAATAAAAAAAACATAGTAAACTTTTAGCAATTCACTATTTTTGCAATAATGTACCTATATGATTTTCTTTGTTCCTCTGTGTTAATTTTTTTGTAGCTATTCAGAATAAAGAAATACGTAACCATAAGCTCACATACATGCATATACCCAATAATGTTAGAATACTCACTGCTTCTACAAAAAAGAAGAAAATCTTTGTAGTTATTGTGTAGCTGCTTGTTTAATCTTAGCCTGGTAGCCTTTGTGTAGACCATAAATAACGTATAACGTAACAAATTAGCTGCCACAGTCGGTTCTTTGATGGTAATAGATATTGGCTCATTATTCATTTGGTTTCGTTTCACTTTTCTCCAACTGTGCTACAGATATTCTTGTGTTATTTATACCGATAGATATACATTTTATTATTCTTCGGAAATTGTGCTATGAATGAATATGATTATGAAATCTCTGTGTAATACCTATCCATATATTGTATACCAAAACGTATACTTTACAATGGGTTCGGTTCCCGCAACACGGGCAATTTTAGAATCGATTTATTTCTAATTTTGACTCTGGGGTTTTGTGCTTTGGGCGCAGAAGATTATCCCTCTGTCCAATCGCTTATTTACTTTTTGAGATGATACAGATAGTAAAGAAATAGCGAGGCACCAGAGAGAGACAATCGTAAAGTTGTGTCAATAACGAAATAATAACAAATGGTCAGAGTTTAATCATAAAGACGCACCGCCAAGTTATATACATGTAGGTTACCCTTTGAAATTGTTACGATAACTTCTTTATCGACATTAACGATCAGGATAAGATTTCAATGATTTCAATAAAGTACTAATATGTTATTAAATACAAACAATGTGACCGTTTATTGTATTAATCAAAAATCAGCAAAAAGTTCTTTGTCTAACTTACAGGCATTTATGAAAAATCAATAGGATTTTTATTCTGTAAAATGCTGATTACCATATGGATCGGGCTTAAATAGTAATACCTAAACTAATAAAATATAAACCAATATTTGCATAAAATATCGAAAACAATAAACATTATAAAACTTTAACGCATTATTTTCAAGTTAAAAAACGTAGTATACGACGTGATAGGGCACAGGCTTTACGGAGACTACTTGATTCAATCTTCCGTAACACACAGCAATTTAAAAAAATCTTTTAAAGCGTAGGCTAAAAACTGATCTTTTACGAAAAGTAGATTAGCATATAAAAGGGCGCTTTAACTTCTAAAAATCTTAGCTGAATTAATTTTATCGTCTTGAAATTTTGCCTTAACAAAATTGTTTTTTTTAACTCCACTCTGAATAGTCATTAGTGTTAACAATAAATCAAGCTGCCAACGCAGAATGCTTTTGCACATTAAACAGTTAAACGAGGGCTTCGAAATAACTAGTTTCAAATTACAATATTTTTCCATATTTTACTTTCGTGCATTTTTAGGGTTTCGTACCCAAAGATTAAAATCGCTATTACTAAGACTCACCGTCCTCGTACTTGACCGATTATTCTTTAACATTTTTGTTTCAGATATATTATCAGCGCATGCAAACCACAGGCTGTGTTCGCTCGTGGGCGTCGAGGGCGGGCATGCCATCGGAGGCTCTCTCGGTGTCCTCAGAACGTTGTATCAAGTGGGCGTGCGTTACCTGACGCTCACCTCCACTTGCGACACCCCCTGGGCGGAATGCGCTTCAACTGATCGCTCCGACTCTATGCAGAGAGGAGGATTGACACCATTCGGAAAAGTATGTAACTAAACCATTCAAACTAAGGATTTGGGGTCAGCGCTACAAAATGCGAAAATACATACAATAACTTCAGTCTCGTGTTTGAAAATTTGGCTGAATAGTAATAGGTAGTTGAAGACACAAATTACATTGTCTTAGTTTGTTTGTAAAAAATACTCGTGTACCCTCGTTTATATAGGTTTTCTCGGGGACACTTTTTTCGTGAATTTTGTATTACACCTGACGTCCATGGATTTATATTTTATAAGCCTATGAACAAAATACATAATATGAATAATCAATAAAATCCGCATGACCGTAGACGGATTTTATTTTATTATTCCTGATTCTTACAAATACGTTGGTAGATGTGGCAGGCAGCATTTCGAGGAAATATAACATAAAAACGAAGTTTTACCTAATCACAGTCGTGTTTAGGCCTCGAAGCGAATTTAAATTGAAGACCCATGGAAGACCCAAAATAAATGACGTTTAAATTTGAAAGTAAATTGAGTAACCGTTATATTTCGTTACATTTGTAAGTTTCCTGAACCGTTACATTTTTCCATTTTTATCTTAGACACTTCTCGATCTTTCTTTAACGAATTATATCTTAGACATAATATTATATTTCATACATTTTATTCTTCAATAATAATAAACACAATCAGGGTACACTTTCATTGTACTGGCAATTTCGCACTTTTATCTATTTTGTTTTTTAAAACTGACCACCCTGATGGACACGCCGTCCCAGCCCACGTCCGTGCCAAGCTTCATTCTTTTATTGTGCGCGGCAATGAGCACTCGACTACAAAAACACGTCTCGTTTTTGTTAATTTAGGTTCAAAGTAAAAAAAAAAAAATAAGTGTTCAGTGTTAAAACTTGCTTAATTTTCTATACTGATAATGCTTAGACGCTAGTAAAATTTATTATTATAACAAAAATAAAATCAAATCAAAACATATAATTGTGCATTCATCTTCGTCAGACTCCGAGGAAAGAGGGTAAGTGAAAATTAACCTTTTTTCCCAGATATCACATCAACTCAAATATCAATGCCGACGAAAGTGTGTCCAAAAATTGAAATCCTAAGGCATCTCTAAGCTAACTTGGAGGGTATCACATTGAGGTTATCACGAAAGTATAGCATGATGCGCGAAATAGTCCAGGCATCTCTAAGCTAGCTTGGAGGGTATCACGTTGAGGATACCACGAAAGCATAGCATGATGCGTCAATGCTCCTGGAGGTTGACTGCGGGTCAACACGAAGGATTTTAAAAATACCTCAAAGGACTTTGCGGATACCAACGGGGGACGATGTCGGTGTGGCGCTGTTCTCGGCTTCACTACAAGTGGCTCCGCATGACCTCCCGGACTTTGATCCCGAATTGCTATCGGCGCTCAGTCACAAGAACTATATTAATGGTTAGTCCCGACAGTTGTAAAATTCTAGCCGACCTTCATTGCAAAGAATCAAATAGTTTATTTGATATACTTGCCTGGCTTATGAATAGCCAGTTAAACGTTATAGCCTTTTATCAGTGATAACTATTTCACGACTTAAAAACTAATTCCACGAGGGTACCAACGCGTCGAACTTTTCTAACTATGTACCTACAACAATAATGTTTAGATTTTGTGGTGGAAAATAATTTTACTTACTTTCGAAAATTAATGTTCAGATTGTGTAATGGGATGATAATTTAACTATTAGCTCAAAACTCAATAAGTTAACAATATTATGTATAATGTACCATTAGTCTGAAAGTTTCATTGAAGTGAATTGTTAAATTCTTTCTAAAACTAATAAAAATCTTAAACCACAACGCGTCCTGAACTGAGAAGAAGCTTAAGTATTGACAAATGACATTTTGTTTCGACAAATGACAAGTAATTAAAGTTCACGAACGGGACCAGATGTTTTTTCGGAGAAATAGTTTCGGGCATTATACTAGTTTCAATGGTTACTGATCGTCAGGTGTTGTAAATAAAGAAACCAGCAGGGCGCGGCGGGCGACTTTGCTATCGACACCCACCACTGGGACAGCGCAATCTCGTTTCTCGAGAAACTAGCTGGCCCCCTCTCGTTACGGCTCGGCCAGCAGGGGGGGGCGTGACACACTTGAGTATTGGCGATCAGCCGCGAGGAAGATGCGACGTGGCAGCGAGTCTCCACCAGGTTCATCGACGACGCTAGACATTAAGGTACCTATATGCCAGTTGTCTTCAACATTTTGAAGTTTATTGGTTACATATCACTGACAAGGAATCCGTCACGATCTATAACATGATCTAGAATTTCGGGAGTTATAATAAGTGAAGACTATTTTTTTACTTTCACTAGGTGTACAAATGTACGTACATTCAATAAAATATTTTAATGAATTGAACAAATTAAGGAACTAGCTCCAAATTATTATTACATAATACCATTTTAAAAATCGTACACTAACACAGTGTACCGTCTTACACGTTCACAACAAAGAAAAAGCGACAAATGTCTTTGACAATCGACATTTCTTTTTTGGGTGAGATAATGTGGGAGTGAGTCACTGCATGTTCGATTATAGTTAAGATGTGTCTAACCTCAAAATCTTACGTAGTAAAAGATACATTCTAAATTTAAAGGCGTTGAATGAACTTGTAGTTCAAAATCCTTTGAAATTGATAGTTCATAGAACAGCTTACAAGCGAATACTTAAAAAGGGTTTTATGCCTATGAACTGAAGAATCTTATTTTAAAGTACCGATTCATCCTTGGTAAAATACATAAAGAAGTTGTGACTCATCTCAGATACTTACCGCGGTTTTTTCATGAAGATTTGTTAGGTGTTAGAGTGTTAAAGTTATTTACTACCCTCAAAACATGCTCAGTTTCCTGGTTTTATTTTAATTTCTGACGATATGGCAGTATCGTTACCCAACCGCAAACTATGACGTGAATTATGTAACAATTCAAATTCTGTAAAAATTTATACGCTTAACTCGTTGTATCATCTAAGAGTTAAGCTTAATTCCGATTAAAAGTCCTAAAGTCCACTTCTCCAGCTATTAGGTATGGATGGGGTTACACAGAACGTCTGTAGAAACAAAAAATGTAGCCCGTAAGAAAAATTAGACTTTAGACGCAGCTGTTCGTCCATCATCGGTTATCCTATCAGATGGCCAGTGGTTACAAAACATTTTTTAAGTCATCTAACTCCCTTAAACCTAAAAGGTTGAACTAGTAATTCACACGATTTCCCGGTCTAGATGAAGACTAATTCTTTTCATTAGAGGGATTTTTGTTTTTGTAATAATTAACGTTAAGATGAATCGAAATACCTCTTTACAGAGTTGATGGCCATATTTTTCGATACATCTATTTTGATACACATGATTTACATCAGTTGCATAGAGGATATCAAATATCCTCATTTAAACGATTGGGTTAATTATTTCTTATATGGAAATTAAAGATAATCAAAAGCTGACCAAGAGTTACATCCAGTTAATGGGATTAAGCTACCGCTGTAAAATTATATACTCCAAAGTTATTCAAAGAGTTCAATCCAGTTATTGAATTTATCGCTTCTTGCAATAATGCGAAATGTAATCAATATGAACCCAGACGTCTTAGAAACAGACGCATTCTGAACATTTTGGAACACCAAGTTTACCTTTGCTCTTCTATACATTCTTCTAGAGGTAGAATGCTTAAAAATACTATTATAGACAATGCTTTAGACATACATCGTCTAAGGACCTTTACAACTTTGGATTTTCTTCTTTTACATAAGGTGTCAAAAGACTTACTTCTTATAGTACATTTATTGATGATAAATAAATAAATATGGTCTTTCCCTAGAGAACCACAATTCATAGGAATTACTGGAGGAAGTTCTCTGAAGGCATTAAAAAAAAAAAAAAAAAAAAAAAAAAAGGACATTTTGTTGGAATTTTTAATAATCTATATGTTTCAAAAATTTTGTGTTATTTACAAAGTTTTGTGGCAATACTGCTTTAATAACGACTGAGATCCGTACAATCCGTACATTATAAGTCAACCTCGTAATTTCCAACAGAACAACTTGTTAACGATGTAGCATATGGTACGATTACTTGTTATCATTCGGCATTGAGTTTAATTTCTGCTGATGATTTTGGGTCAAAAAAAAAAAAATATATATATATATATATATTATATATATATATATAATATATATATATATATATATATATTATATTGCGAAAATGAATAGATAAATTAACATCAAACACCACATAGTAGCACACAATATAGTATGCTAACACATTGCTCAATGGGCCTTAATAAGAGTTTATTCATTCCGTAACTTTGCTTTGCTGATCTTGTAACTTTTTTAGCTTTAGGCAGTAGACACAGCACAGAATGAAAACATTAGCATTAGTTAAAGTTAGTATTATTGTTTTTATATAATTCAAGGGAATTATTGAGTTTATACAACGCCAGCTACTACTCAGGGCGAACCAGTTTTAATTATACCATAATCAAAACTGAAGAGAAAGTATAAAAATTTGCCACAGCTTTGAAAAACAAATCGATATGTCGTTTACAAAATCTTAGACCAAGATATATAATAGACAACCTCCTGATAATGTTGAAGCGACCTCATAAGGTCGCCTGCAGGCAGACCACCGTGAGAACGTGTCTGCCGAGGAATATAATCTCTCACGAGAGAGGTCTGCGTTTCAGTGTACTCAGCACCAAGTACGCAACACTTCCTCGGCGAGCACGTAGTTTGTTGCTTGACCTCATCAGAAAAGCAGTCTGCTGGTAACAACCATTACGGACGTTACCTAAGTTTTATAACCTCTTATTGAGCGATGATGCTTCTGTCGCAATAGCTCTTTTGCTCTCTAATCATTAATCATTATAATCTATCTAAATATAAATTAAACCTATTTGTAATGTGACTGGTTTATTGATCCAGGAATTGAACGAAAAGATTGTGTTAATTAAATACTTCTGTGGTATAAAGAGGACCTATTTCCTATTATAATAGGAAACAATTTACTATCTGTTAATGTCCATAATTTAACAAAAATTTTCATCTCTAAACATCTACCCTGATTGTGTTTATTATTATTGAAGAATAAAATGTATGAAATATAATTGATGATTAAACGAACTTACCTGTAAGTGAAGTTCTATCACAATTATGTGAATACATTTTATTCGAAAATAATAATATAAGGTCCCTCCCATACCCAAAACCCATGAGTATAACACGAAAATTTTGTTAAATATTCTCTAAAGAATGAAGCTTGGCACGGACGTGGGCTGGGACGGCGTGTCCATCAGGGTGGTCAGTTTTAAAAAACAAAATAGATAAAAGTGCGAAATTGCCAGTACAATGAAAGTGTACCCTGATTGTGTTTATTATTATTTTCGAATAAAATGTATTCACATAATTGTGATAGAACTTCACTTACAGGTAAGTTCGTTTAATCATCAATTATATTGTATAAACTTTGTAGGTACAGTATATATACAACCTAAATCTCATTTTCATACCCACTATACATTTGCAAGTTCTCATAGTTCGAAAAAAATCCATGAAATTTTACTGCTGCCCCGATATCTTTACGAGGCTACTTATAAGAACAAAAAGCTTTTCCCCAGTTGCAGTAAAAGGTTTCTTACTGTTAATATTGGCACTTAGCATGTAAAGTCTGAAAGGTATTAAGGGTGGGTATTATTGCGGAGAGTAATCAGAAGAAAATCAAAAGATCGAGACGTTGAGTACGGCGAGCGTGCTATTATCATAAACATCCTGTGCCACTGCAATATTTCTCTTTGTACGAACTCCAGCTGCTTTAGTTCTTTGTTTTCTTTCGTGAAGCGATACTTTACGTGGAACATACTTTCTTTTGTTATAACTACTCACAGCACGCTGCAGTGCTCCACTAATCTGCGTTCACCAAACCTCAATTTAAATAAAATATTAAAACTTATGTAGTTTATAAAGCAAACAAACTTCTTTGGAAAAGAAATTACAATTTTATAAATGTTTTTTGTTATGTTGGATTCAAGAGCTACATCAATTGAAAGTCAATCCCAAACACTGGAAAACCGGGATATTTGTTTAAATGAAATTTAACCTTAAAGGACCTAATTTTCAATTTAATTTAAGAGTTGTAATTGCCGGTACAGTTTTGGCGCGAATAGCTAACTAAAACTTCATGCTACGCCGTAGCAGTTCGTAGCACTTTATTACACGAGCAATTCCTGTATTTGATTTACATTTTGTATAATAAAATTTATCGGAACTTGGAATTTGGAAACGGCTGTAACAGTTTTGATGAGATTTTGTGTGATTTTGCTTAAATAGTAAGTTTTATGTTCAACAAAGAAACATATCTCAATAGTTTTATTTTGGAGAGAAATTTCTCAAACAACTTTTTTTATTTTTTTTTGTCATATCAACCCACTTTTAATGTCTTCAAGAATGAGAGGTGTTCGGCCATAGCTCACCACGCCAGCGAAGGACGCATTAGGCTTGCTTCACCGCTAAGCAATTTATTATGTAGTATCCTGTTTCCATAAACGTAACTACGTAACTGCGATTCGAACACCTGACTTCCCGAGAAGCAGAAGTCAGAACCAAAGAACTTTCATCACACCTTTGTTTATGTTGTCAATTTCCAGGTGGTTATAAAGGAGATGAACCGGCTCGGCATGTTAGTGGACCTGTCACACGTGTCGGAGCGCACGATGCGGGACGCGCTGCTGGTGTCGCGCGCGCCGGTGCTGTTCTCGCACTCGTCAGCGCGAGCGATCTGCAACGTGACGCGCAACGTGCCCGACAGCGTGCTGCGACAGCTGGCTGCGAACAAGGGCCTCATCATGGTCAACTTCTACACGTCCTTCCTCACGTGTAGAGATACCGCCACAGTCCAGGATGCTATAGGTGAGTACAGCAGCTCGAAACGTCAGTGCACCTGTCACACGTGTCGGAGCGCACGATGCGGGACGCGCTGCTCGTGTCGCGCGCGCCGGTGCTGTTCTCGCACTCGTCAGCGCGAGCGATCTGCAACGTGACGCGCAACGTGCCCGACAGCGTGCTGCGACAGCTGGCTGCGAACAAGGGCCTCATCATGGTCAACTTCTACACGTCCTTCCTCACGTGTAGAGATACCGCCACAGTCCAGGATGCTATAGGTGAGTACAGCAGCTCGAAACGTCAGTGCACCTGTCACACGTGTCGGAGCGCACGATGCGGGACGCGCTGCTCGTGTCGCGCGCGCCGGTGCTGTTCTCGCACTCGTCAGCGCGAGCGATCTGCAACGTGACGCGCAACGTGCCCGACAGCGTGCTGCGACAGCTGGCTGCGAACAAGGGCCTCATCATGGTCAACTTCTACACGTCCTTCCTCACGTGTAGAGATACCGCCACAGTCCAGGATGCTATAGGTGAGTACAGCAGCTCGAAACGTCAGTGCACCTGTCACACGTGTCGGAGCGCACGATGCGGGACGCGCTGCTGGTGTCGCGCGCGCCGGTGCTGTTCTCGCACTCGTCAGCGCGAGCGATCTGCAACGTGACGCGCAACGTGCCCGACAGCGTGCTGCGACAGCTGGCTGCGAACAAGGGCCTCATCATGGTCAACTTCTACACGTCCTTCCTCACGTGTAGAGATACCGCCACAGTCCAGGATGCTATAGGTGAGTACAGCAGCTCGAAACGTCAGTGCACCTGTCACACGTGTCGGAGCGCACGATGCGGGACGCGCTGCTCGTGTCGCGCGCGCCGGTGCTGTTCTCGCACTCGTCAGCGCGAGCGATCTGCAACGTGACGCGCAACGTGCCCGACAGCGTGCTGCGACAGCTGGCTGCGAACAAGGGCCTCATCATGGTCAACTTCTACACGTCCTTCCTCACGTGTAGAGATACCGCCACAGTCCAGGATGCTATAGGTGAGTACAGCAGCTCGAAACGTCAGTGCACCTGTCACACGTGTCGGAGCGCACGATGCGGGACGCGCTGCTCGTGTCGCGCGCGCCGGTGCTGTTCTCGCACTCGTCAGCGCGAGCGATCTGCAACGTGACGCGCAACGTGCCCGACAGCGTGCTGCGACAGCTGGCTGCGAACAAGGGCCTCATCATGGTCAACTTCTACACGTCCTTCCTCACGTGTAGAGATACCGCCACAGTCCAGGATGCTATAGGTGAGCACAGCAACTGTAGCCATAGCCCAAATTATGGCGTTTTGCGATACGCTGATAAGGTGGAAAATGGAAATTCAACAATGTATGAAAATGATCGTTAAGTACGTCACGTGACCTCCACGCATTCTTATTTCTTATACGATTTTTTGAATGTCGTTCGAAAGCGATGTGTATGGGAATTATATTCGTTAGCGATAAGTTAAGTAGTACCTTTCGACTCGATGACATTCCCATACATTTTTAGTTCACAAAGGGTTAACGATGGTAGACAAACAATCGATACGTAACATATCGATGGTAGACAAACAAGCTATCCAGCCCAGTAGATGCTGTTTTTAGGAAAATGTAGTTCATCATTGAGCCCATTTCAAGGGCTATTACTATACTGAATTAGATATTTTATATGTATTTGTTATTGATAACCAACACTTTTTGATTGCAGAACATATAAATCATATCCGCGACATCGCAGGTGTAGACAGTGTTGGGCTCGGCGCCGGCTACGATGGAATCAATTAGTGAGTGCAATCAGTTTCTAAATTTTCTAATTATAGTCGTAACACACTTTTTCCAATGTCAACTGTATTTTGGTTGCTAATTTGATAAACAGCTTTCGCATGTAGGTGGGTAGTTACAGACAAGTCATAAAATTAACAGCTTGCAGACGTTTTTAAGTTTGTAGCTTTATAATAGTGTACGGCCCTAACTTCTACTTGCGTAGTAATACCTAGTAGTAGTCAGTATCTAGTATATGCAGCACGATTGTAGCAGTAAGCGGCGCACATAGTACAAAAGCACCATGCGTTAAGGACAAAATATATAAAACTCGTATCATTTGGTGTAGGACAAAACATTGACCAGCGCATAAACAACTCCCATTTGCTTTAACTATATTGGGTAGATACTAAAACATACTAGCATTTCCTTAGAAACTTTATCTTAGCTTCTCTCATATCACGCGCTTAAAGTAACGCTGAAAAGATTTTTAAAATGAAACAATTTCTTATATTTCTAGCACGCCCCAAGGCTTGGACGACGTGTCCTCCTATCCACTTCTGTTTGCCGAATTAATGGAGGACGGATGGAGTATAGACGATCTGAAGAAGTTAGCTGGCCTTAATCTTCTACGCGTGTTGAACGCTGCCGAGAAAGTCTCCCGGGAATTAGCTTCCGCTCACGTCACACCGTACGAAGAAGTCGCACCACGAGCAATCGATAGCCACAATTGTTCCAGCCAAGACATTTAAGAATCTTTTCTTGCTTTCTTCTGTTCCTGGAACTTTCCCGCGATTGTCTGAAATCTCTTCATCCCTTGCGCGTGAAGTCGTCGATGCGGGTCCTCGCCGGATCACTCCAGCCAGCCGAGCTCACTCCAGAATCCGATGAGACCTCCCAGGTCGCACAGGATATCTTGGAGTGTTGCTGAGGAGCCCAAGTATTTCTCGCGTTGGTCCGACACTCCGGTGCACGTGCACCTTAATAGCATGAGTGCCGGGGTTTTACATCCAGGATATGAACGCGATGGGCTCAAATGAAAACTGTATGCACTAATGATATGTCATTTAGTTAATGGTGCTAATTCGGTTGTACACAAACTTTCTAAGGTATTTACTGGTAAAAGTGATTTTAAATATCTGTTATTTTAGACATAATATAAACTTTTGAGATGTGTTCTTATCCTCTTAATCTTACATACAACCGAATTCGCCAATTAATACCATTGATATGTCATTTAGTTAATGGTGCTAATTCGGTTGTACACAAACTTTCTAAGGTATTTACTGGTAAAAGTGATTTTAAATATCTGTTATTTTAGACATAATATAAACTTTTGAGATGTGTTCTTATCCTCTTAATCTTACATACAACCGAATTCGCCAATTAATACCATATAACGCAAGTGAGATTTTATAAAAGGCTTAGAAGTTGAACGAATGATTCATAATTGCTTGGATAATTAAATGCTACTGAAATATTTATTAACTTATTATATAAAATGAAATATTTGTATATCCCAAGCTTTAATATTTTAGTGCGTACCTATTTGAATAATTTTTGAAGTAGATAATTAATTAGGTATAATAATCCTTCGCGTTAGAATTTTTATAGAAAATTGTGTTATTAATAAGACATTGTACTTTTTTGGGAGCGTAACTCAAGACTTTTAAGACTTGACTCCTATTAATAAATAAATAAAATATAAGAACTCGCCTGTGTACGAAATCCATATTGTTTACACTATTAAAAGGGCAAACAATATGGATTCATAAGTGGGGACATGCAATTTGTACTAGCAAGATACTATTATGTATTATAACTAGATTATTTAATTTATAGTTTGGAAATGTCTTTGGATAAAAAAGTCATATCATACACTTTAGTATATAAAGTGGTAACTTTAAAATTTAAATTACGTATTTTACAACTATTATAATATTATCTACCTTCTGTCTCAACTTTCAGCATACCCCTCAGCCTAGCTTGAAGAATCGACGCTGTAAGAGCCAAATCTAAGTGACTTACGTAGTACGTAACGCGGAACGCCGTACTGTACCTATCTATTGTATTAAATATAAAATATTTCCATTAATTTAAAGAAATTGTTATGATTTTCTAGTTATGCAGTTAGTCGAGATAAGACGGGAATATTTAAAAATATGTTAATATTCACCACGTTTTTTTTTTATAAATCGGTCGGGCAAAAAGTTTCTTCGCATTTTTTTAGAAAATTCAAAACATTTTTTTAGTATAAATACTTTAAGTATTTACATTTGTCATAGATAATGTTTATTGTTCGTCTTTAGAATTTAAATTGGTTGCTATGACAACTTGTTGATATTCTTGTGTCAAGGAAAAATAAAAAGGCAGAATACTTTTCTTGTTCAGATAATATGTTTTATTATTTATCTACCTAATTAATCGCTAACGGCTGTACTGGTGTGCTCTAAATTCACTGCAGCATCACTCTGCTACTCTCTCTATATACTAAAGGTTATGGGCTTTACGTGAGAAAATAGAAAAATAAAAAATGAGTCACCACGTACGTATTGAACCGTTGAAGCGAGAAAATTATGATACTTGGCGGATACATGCAAAAGCATTGCTATCGAAACTTGGCCTTTGGAATTATGTTTCCGATCAAATTAAAAAGCCTAAACATGACGGTGATGAATTAAATAATTATATAGAAAAAGATAATCTTGCATTGTCTGAACTACTACTAATAATATCACCAGGCGAGTTAAAGCAAGTGAAAAATTGTAAAACTAGTAATGAGATCTGGAATACGCTAGAAAACATATATTACAGCAAAGGTCCTGCTAGAAAAGCAACTCTCTTAAAAGAATTGATACTAAGAAAAATGAAAGATGAGGACAATATAGTTGATCATTTAAACAAATTTATGGATATTGTCGACAAATCAGCAGACATGGGCATAGACATAAATAAAGATCTATTAAGTATTATGATGCTCTATAGCTTGTCGCAATCATTTGAAAATTTTAGGATCGCTATTGAATCCAGAGATGATTTACCGGATCCAGAAAATTTAAAAATAAAAATTATTGAAGAAGCGGAAGCAAGAAGAAATATCGCCAGTACAAGTGAACAAAACTCTGAGCAAGAGGCGCTATATGGTAGGCAGCGAAATCAAAATAAGAAATTTATGATTGAATGTTTTAAATGCAAGAAGAAAGGGCATAAGGCTGACAAATGCTGGTCAAAAGGGTCAAAAGTGAGTAAAGGTAATAAAACAAATAATTCTAACCTATACTGCTCTGAAGAAACATGTCTAAATACTAATGATAATAAAGAAAAAGAAAAGAAATGGTGTCTAGATAGCGGATGTACGTCACATATGACATTTGAATTAGAAAGATTCAGCAGTCTAGAAAAAGAGGACATGAAATCTATAAAATTAGCTTCAGAAAATTGCACTGCAAACATTGAAGGACATGGTCCAGTGAAACTGAACATTGTAAAAAGACCCAATTTGCAACTGACCGATGCATTATATGTACCGTCACTAACTACAAACTTAATGTCAGTTGGTAAAATGACGGATAAAGGCGCAACAGTCTTATTTAAGAAAAACAATGCAACTGTTATGCGAAATGGTGAATTATTGCTTAAAGCTGAGAGAAATACAGATGGTTTATACTATATTAAAGAAAACTTAGAAGAAAAAGCAAATTTGAGTCAATTGAGCCCAATGCAGAAATGGCATAGAAAATTAGGACATCTTAATGAAGGGCAAATGCAAATAGCACTTAATAAGAAAAATATGCAAGGCTTAGAATTTAATAAAAATGACTCAGTAAGAGACTGCGAGGTCTGTGCTAAAGGCAAGGCAACAAGAGTACCATTTGAAAATGCTAAAAATGAGCAAAGGACAAATGAACGATTAGAAATTGTGCATACAGATGTATGTGGTCCCATGAGGCAGCCATCGATAGGGGGTTCGAAATATTTTATTACATTTACAGATGATTATTCTAGATATACTAGAGTATATATGATGAAAACTAAAGATGAAGCCCTATCAAAATTTAAGGAATTTCAGAAAGAGGCTGAACGATTTACTAAGCAAAAGATAGTTTGTTTGCAAAGTGATAATGGGACTGAATATATTAATAGTAAATTTGATAATTACTTAAAAGAATGCGGAATCAAAAGAAGGCTATCAGCACCGTATACGCCACAACAAAATGGTTTATCAGAAAGAAAGAATAGAACCTTACTTGATAAGGCAAGATGCATGCTAATTGATGCTAATTTAAAGGAAGAATTTTGGGCTGAAGCAATCAACACTGCAAACTATTTAGCTAACCGTAGTCCATGTAGCAGTATTGATAATACAACACCATTCGAGAAATGGGTACAAAGGATTCCATCAGTAAGACATTTACATATTTTTGGATCGAAGGCATTCGTTTTAAGAAAAGGAAAGAAAAATGGAAAGTTCGAAGCCAGAGCGACACCTGGAATTTTTGTAGGATATTCGGAAAATCATAAGGCATATCGAATTTTTAATCCAAAAACAAGGATGACGATAATTAGCAGAGATGTTAAAGTAATAGATAAAATGTACTATGAAAAAGAAATAAATGAAGAACAAAAACAGGATGATATCAATAAAAATGAAATTGAATTGATATTATCATCTGAAAATAAATGTTCAGAAAATTATGAAGACTTGGAAAGTCGTGAAGTTAATGAATCGGAACAGGAATCAAACGTTGATGAAATGTTTGTCGATGCAAATACAGAGTCAGATGAAATGAATAATGAAACTTTAAATAATGAAGAAGAAACGACTACTTCCGGTAATGAAAAGCGTCAAAGAAAGCCACCTGTATGGCAGAAAGATTATGAAATGGATGTAGAACAATTGTTTCTCTGTGAAATAGATGAAAAAAGTGATGAATGGGAAGATTCAATAAAAAGTGAGATCGAATCCCATCTCAAAAACAATACATGGAAGGTCGTAAACAAGAATGAAAGTAGAAATCTGATAGATAGTAAAATGGTTTTAAAATATAAATACAATACAAAGGGTGAAATAGATAGAAGAAAAGCGAGATTAGTAGCGCGAGGTTTTAATCAAAAAGAAGGTATTGATTATACAGAAACATTTGCACCTGTTGCGAAAATGAGTACGATAAGACTACTCATCGCATATGCGATTGAAAAAGACATGAAATTATCCCAACTAGATGTGTGTACTGCTTTTTTGAACGGCGATATAGAAGAAAAAATTTATATGAAGATGCCGAAAAATTTGGTTAAATATTTAAACTTTATAATAAAAGAAGGAAAAGATAAAGACATAGTAAGAAAAGCCAAAGAAATGCTACAAGATGTAAATAAATACAAAAATAATGGGATATGTCAACTAAATAAAGCCATATATGGATTGAAACAAGCGGGTCGGCAATGGTTTTTAAAATTGCATGAAAAATTAATGGAAATCGGCTTTAAGAACTCCACAGCGGATCCCTGTTTGTATATATTAGAAAAAGATGGAGAAAAAGTATTAGCTAACATTTATGTAGACGATTTAATACTGGCATATAAGTCAGAAAATTTATTAAATGAAGTCAAAAATAAATTGCAGAAGGCATTTGAAATCAGAGATATGGGTTCTCTCCATCATTGCCTGGGCATACAATTCACCCATGTAGGGGGAGAAATGACGTTGTCGCAGGCGAATTATATTGAAAACTTGATAAATAAGTTTAACATGGGCGAATGTAAGCCGGCTTCAACACCAATGGAAACGGGTTTAAGATTGGAGAAAGAACAAAATATAGAAGAGATGAATGAAATCCCATATCAGGCTTTAATTGGTTCTTTGATGTATCTGGCTGTAGCAACACGTCCAGACATCATGTTTGCGGTAAGTTATTTGAGCCAATACAATACCTGCTATGGAAAAACACATTGGCAAGCTGCAAAAAGAGTTATTCGTTACCTAAAGGGTACGAAGGATGTAAGCATCAAATATAAGAAAAACGGGATGGCATTAGTAGGTATGGCTGACGCTGACTGGGCGGCATGTACAATCGATCGTCGGTCATACACCGGATACATTTTTAAATATGGAGGAGGATTGGTCAGTTATGCCACCAAAAAACAAAGATGCGTAGCATTATCAACCGCTGAAGCGGAGTATATGTCATTAAGTGAAGCAGCTAAAGAAGCGTTACATTTAAAGCAGTTATTGGAAGATATTGGAGAACCTGAACAAATAGTTCAAATATACAATGATAATTTGGCCGCGCAAAAATTAGCAAGCAACCTAATGACTGGCAAGAGGTCAAAGCATATAAGCATAAAAGAGCATTTTATTAGAGAATGTGTTCAAAATAAGAAAATTAGAATCTCTTATAAAAGCACTGAACACATGGAAGCAGACCTTCTTACCAAAGCAATACCTCTACCAAGACTATTGAAATTAATGAAGATGGTAGGGTTGAACACTCCGACTTGTGAGAAGATCCCAAGGTCGTCGTGAGGGGGAGTGTCATAGATAATGTTTATTGTTCGTCTTTAGAATTTAAATTGGTTGCTATGACAACTTGTTGATATTCTTGTGTCAAGGAAAAATAAAAAGGCAGAATACTTTTCTTGTTCAGATAATATGTTTTATTATTTATCTACCTAATTAATCGCTAACGGCTGTACTGGTGTGCTCTAAATTCACTGCAGCATCACTCTGCTACTCTCTCTATATACTAAAACATTTAACTAAAGTATGTACTTGGGTACGTACATACTTTAGTTAAATGTAAATACTGTAGTGGACATGATCCCATGGCTATAGTTTTGGGACTTCTGATCAAAATATCGCGACAAGTGGGTTTGGCAGTCCTCTAGTGATGTAAACCTGACACTGCCTAAAAAGTTCTGAAGAGACCGAAACAGGTGCAAATTTGAAGGTGCCAGGTCAGGACTATACGGCGGAGCCAAACTCTCTTAAATTTTGCTGAGTGGCTCAAGATGTGTGAGGTCTAGCGTTATCATGATGAAAAGCCTCACCCCTTCTGTTGATTAATTCCGGCCGCTTTCTCTCAACTTCTTGCTTTAATCTCATCAGTTGTTCGCAGAAGAGTTGAGAATCGATGGTCCTGCCTGGTGATAACAGCTCATAATGAATAATGCCGATCTAATCCCACCACACCCACACAGCATCTCCTTTTTGCGAGTTAATCCGGGTTTCGCCAGTCTGTGAAGCCTGACCGGCCTTTGACCACGACCTTTTCCGCAAATTCTTGTCGTACGTGCTCCAATTATATTATCATCACCGGTTATCAGCTTCTTCAAAAACGGTTCGATTTCGTTACGTCGTAATAAAGAATCACAAATGAGTACACGGTTCATTAGGTTTCTTTCTGTGAGCTCGTGAGGTACCCAAATATCGAGCTTTTTTGTGTACCTAGTTTTTTTCAAATGCGCCAAAACTGTTTTGTGGTCAATTCCCAGTTCTTCAGCTCCGCTGTAACTACTGATATGCCGATCTTGCTCCACTTTTTGAAAAACTGCATCCATTTCATCCGTAATAGGGCGACCAGAGCGACGTGCATCTTTGACATCAAAATTTCCAGATTGAAAACGCTTAAACCAAATTTGTGCTACTCTAACAGACATTGCACTAGGTCCATAAACATCGCAATTTTTTTTCGCGGCTTGCGTTGCATTTTTACCTTTTTTGTAGTAAAATTTTAAAATGTATCGAATTTCTTCATTAGATTCACTCATCTTGACGGTACGAAAAACAAATGAAAATCACACATTTTCCTAATTTGAATTTGGAATCATGTTCTTTAAAATTAAAACTTTTAATGATACCAAAACCAGCCAGGTACAAATAGTACAGCCAAAGAGTTTTTATTACAAGTTCATACATAGGTACTATAATGCGAAAAGACTTTTTCCCCAACCTAAAAAAATATTTATGAGAGAATAAGGGTAAAATGTTTTCTAAATTTATATAGAACCAACTTTGAGTTGAGGTATCTAATAAAAGAATTATCAATACAATACTACTCTATAAGATGTTATGCGTGGATATAAATTTTAGATAGATTAGTAAACAATCAATCATCCCCTATTTTCCTGCCCTTAGGGTTGATTCTTTTTTTCAAATTTGAATAGGACCACCCTTCCTCCTCTAATAACTTTCTCAGTTTTTTTCCGTCGGTTATAAAACTAACCCCTGGAGCTTCTTTGGTCAGGATTATGTATGATGAACGCTTGCAAGCTTTATGTAGTTTCGAATTTACTTTGAACAAATTCGAATAAAGTAAACTTACATTTAAGTATAACCGTTATTTATTATGCAGTTTTACTTCATTAATATGTGTAGTTCAGCTCACAGATTTTACTTAAGCTATTGTCAATCCTAAACCTGTGTCCTAATGACAGTCCTAAACATTTACATAGCCATACCTAAATGTCACGATCCGCACGAATCAGAGTGAATCCGCCATTCCTCTCTTTCTTGCGACAAAGGGATATACCTACTCAGAGGTGGCGGACTCCGGACTACATATATTATGCTCTCATTTTGCTTCTACTCAAAGAGTAGATCTCGTAGAGCTTCTACTATACTTAAAGATGGACTATAATCTATAGGCACAGATTTTATCTATAGGTATTATATTATGGGGTTTTGAGATTGTATTACAGAGTCCAAGCTACGCATACGTCATATTACTTTATGATTTAATTCGTATTATAAATGATCAAAAATGCGCGCGTTATTAACTTATTAATTAATTTAAGTATAGTTAAGAACCTACAATTACAAATATACTTTTCACGATTAACTAGTAAAATATTGTTATTTTACATTTGATAATATAGCTGAAAATGTTGGATTTATATTCTGATTTTATAATAGAAAATTATGATATTATTATGATTTAAAATGACCAAAATAGAATGGAGCATAGAATAGATATCTTTAATAATAAAAAATCTTTGAATAAAAATATTAAAAAGTATCTCAACCTTATGATTCTACCTATTTTGTACCTTACTACTGAAAAAGCAATATTTTGTACCTATGTAAAATCTTTATTACGCAAGTCCGAGTCACAACTCACACAGCACACTTTATTGGACCGGTTTACGAAGTGGAGACCAATATAAGAAATCTTTGGGACATAATTGGGATAAGATGGGCAGGTAGGTATAACTTTCAACCTATTTTATACTTTCGGATCATAATTCATCGATCAAGGGGGCTATACAGTATAGGTACACTTAACGCGTCGGCTACATTTTGTGAAGAAATGTTTAAAACAGTCATGGTATTTACACGACAATGTGTACCTAACAAAAACCCTTATGTGAGTAACTCGCAAATCTCGGACTAATTGCTTTAACTCGACAATTCAAGCAGAGATTTTTATATAAACACGTGAAGATTTTGGGGATTCCCACAATTTGACTGCCAGAAGCCTATTATGTCTTATTAGCTTAAAAATCGCGAAAAAAACAAAAAAAAATAATTTTGCGGGCACACCCGTGGTGTGCTCCTTAACGTGAAATCAACGGGTCTGCCCGCGAAATTCAAAATTTTCGTGTTTTGTACGCTAATTAGACATGATAGGCTTATGGCAATCAATTTGCGAGAATGGCAGTATCATCTTTACATGATTATATCAAAATCTTTGAATAAAAATGTGTATCCTAGGAAATTAGTCCGAGTATCGAGTTTTATGTGAGTAACTCGCAAATCGTGGACTAATTTCTTTAACTCGACACTTTCGAGCAGAGATTTTTATATAAACACGTGAAGCAGATATTGGGATTATCGCAATTTGACGGCCATAAGCCTATTATGTCTTATTAGCTTAAAAATCGCGAAAAACCACGAAAAATTTGAATTTCGCGGGCACACCCGTGGTGTGCTCCTTAATAAAAATATTTGGTTAGGTTAGTGATCAAATTAAAATATAATATCTTTGACCAAACTCAAAGTCTAAAATCTGTGTACTGAGTGTATATTTGTTCTGTGGTACTATATAAAAAGTACTCTGTGCCTTTGATTATGTATATAAAGCTCTGTGCTTTTGTAGGTACCTACTTATGCTTTAATGCCCCGTCCACACTGCTCGCGAAGTTCCTCGGCGAAGTACTCGGAAAAGTTTACCGAAGTCGAAGTATGTCACTACACTACTCGCTGAACTTCGCGAGAACTACGACTCGCACATCTGACGTCCTTTGACTCGGGCGCAAAAACCGACAACAAATAGAAGTTGCCCGAAGTGAGTCGAAGTGAGTTCGAAGTTGACATGGATGTAACATAAAGGATCAGCTATTAGTGACGACACGCATATATTTTTAGGCTCCGCCCTGAAACCTCTTTTGTCAAAACAGTAAAATGGCGCTAATAATGGCGCTACTATTTTTTTTAAAATAAATAGTGGACAACATCACATACATTGCTCCGATCCTTTAGTAAGTAGCTTATGCACTTGTGTTAAGGAAATCAGAAACAACGAAAGTACGACAACACCCAGACCCGAGACAATGTAGAAAACTTATTTTTTCTACATTGCCCCGAAATCGAACCCAGAACCTCAGAAATGGCAGCGCCTTGAAAACCGGCGCGCTAACCACTCAACCACGGAGGTCGTCGAAGTTAGACGAAGTACCACCCTCCACACTGCTCGTTTGGTTTAACTTCGGTCCAATTTCGGTCAACTTCGTGAGCAGTGTGAAGGCTGAGTACCTAAAACTTTTAATTCTATAGTGTTAGTTGTCTATGGTTTGAATTCTGGTTTTTGGGAAGGCCTGGGAAGTGGGATATAGGTAGGTAGGTACTTTGATTAGGTATTTTAGTAGAGGATGTGTTACAAGAAATATCAAGTGAAGCTTCCGTGACCAAATAATGGCCGAATGGGCGGAGCCTAAATGACTTTTAGGGCTAGGGGCCTATCGATAATTTTAATTTAAAAAATAAAAAATATCGATAATTAAAAATATACTCTACCACTCCCGACTCGCACCAACTTTGACCAATTTTTACTTACTTTCGCAGGCAAAAGCTAGTGAATAAAGAAAATCACCTTATTTTAAAAATGATTTATTTAACTGAGAATTATTTCTTAACTCTGATAACTTTGATAAAATGAAGAAAGAAAGAAATTTATATCTATTATCATTAAACCGCAAGCGGCCAGACGCTGTGAGCAGTGGCATCCTTATATTATTCTGTTCTACATTTAATCAACTTGTACGAAACGTTTTCTTTGACATTCCTGATACGAAGTACCACTTAGGTGTAAAACGCCCTTCCAGCCTTCGTATTCTAAGCCAAGTACAATCTGGGTGCCTTCAAAATTCAAAGATTCAGGTATATACTTTATTTTATAATACAGACCTAACTCACAGACGCTTTTGATGTGCTATGTTAAAAAATTCAATAAAATAGATTTCCTTTCTTTATTTATTTTGACTTAAAACCCTTTATTTTTCATCATAGAGCTTATACATAGAAGACTCCTAGAGCTCTAATAATTTAAAAAATAACCTTTAGCAGATTATATTGAGTTTGATGGTTAATCATATGGAATGAAAATCACGGTTTGAAAATTGGATTATTTTATCGGATTATTATAACATAATGAAACAACTTAACCTTTCTTTATTTAATTAACTTATAACCTAGCAACAAGTATGGTAACAAGTAGTAATATTTCGCTTTAACCAATATATATAATGCATGGAAAGGTGCACAGTGAGATTGCGGAGGGAGGGTCGGTTGCGCATGATGTGACGTCATTGAAGCACTGGTGTAGGCTTAAACGCTGGTCTCCTTATATTATTTAGCCATCTAGCCCTTACTTCAGAATTTTTCGGGAATCTGAAATAAAAATAAAAGGTAAAGGTACATTTACGAGTATATACATGCATGATGCATACATACATACACGCATGAATACGTACATAAATTTTCGTACTAAATTAAAACTCGGTTATCCACGTGACACCAACTAATGACTGACGTAACCAAGACGTATCATAGATTAAACCATACTTAAGCAACAAATATCATAATGACGTTTTACAAGAGCCTGTACGTTAGGCCTATGTGAAATAAATATATTTGACTTTTGACTTTAAAGATCTGACGTATAAATACCTCCCTCAACGTGACAAACAGTACGAGTGGTACGTTTTATTTTTATCGATACTCAATTTTTGGTAAACAATACAATCCCAACACTATATTTACATTCAAACAAAAACTCGAAAAATAATCGAAGTTTTTGATTATACCGAATAAATTTGAGTGTTTTGAACTAACTAAAGATGATTTTGAGCTTTACTTCATCGTAAAAAGGCAAAATACTCGCTACAAAAAGAAAAACTAGAAAATTTTATTACTTACCTGTGAAATGAAATTCCTGGTTTTTTTCAGAGCTTTTGCTGTTACAGCTTAAAACTGAGCATTTTACTATTCTTTATTGTTCATGAAATACCAGTTAAATTATTTATAAATTTCAACAAAATAACAAATCAAATTAAAACTGACACCGGAAAAACAAAAACGGCCATGATTTGGTCCCAGAAAAAAAGCTTCGTTTGGCAGATCGTATGACGTCATTTGACATTTGCGTATGCATTAACATAATACGCCTGTCTCGTTCTAAAGACGTAACTTTCCATAAATGAGAAAGGCTTGGAAACAGGTCTATTTGTTTCATTCAAAAAATACGTCATTTATCTATGGCTGAGTAAAATGCAGCTGATCCTCTATATATACCTAATCAAAGGGTAGGTATGAAATCATTATGAAACAAAAGAGTCTTTCGGTTCGTCTATGATATAGAGTCATAGACAAAACACTATAGAGTAATCTGTGATGAAATTTTAGCCTTTAGGTAATTCAGCCTTAGTTGCTATGAAATAAATTTGTTATCACGGAGTTAATCTGAAATAGTTTCTAGATTTAACCCGAAAAGTTAAAATAATAAATCGCAATGGGGGACAAATCAACTCCCCTGTTAGCCGTTCTTCAGCTACTACGAAAATACAATTTGAAGGCAAGTGTTTGTAGTAAACAACAATAAACTATAATATTTTTATATCAATGATTGATTGTATGTACCTTTTCTTAAATAAAATATATAATAAATAAATAAAAACTGACTTTGTTTAGGGTACCGAGGATATCTTAAGAAAAGAAGCTAATTTAGGCGATGTTGAATATGAAAATCTCGATCTACCAGAGGTTGAACTTGCGAGTATCCTGACTGCACATCACACTGAAAGTGACCCGTACAGCTACGAGTTCGCCTATGACAGTCTCAAGAAGTTTGTGGAAAAGTCTCTAGACCTTTACAAAGTAAGATTCTGGTTCGTAAATTGAGGTTTGGCATATTACAGCTAGCTGCCATCAGGCGTTAAGAATTTTCGGCCTAAGTAGCCCCTGAGTCCGCAAGTAGCCTGCGAAATTCAAATTTTATTCAGTTTTTTGCAAATATTAGGCAACCTATACATTGTAAATTTATACCAATGAATTTTGTGGGCATAATATTTATGCATCTACATGTTTTTAATAGAAACTGCCCAAAAATGCTTATTCACCTCATATTGGTACCCGAAAGATATTTTTTGCAGTTTCCCTAATTTCAAGCTATCAGGAACCTATTGGTTCCCGAAAGCTTGAAGTAAATGAGTATTGTTGATAGAAGTTTTCATGAAAATCGAATTTTGTGCCCGGATGATACCTATCCACCAACAAAATTACTAACTTTTAGTCTACATTGCAATTCCATTCATTTTAGTATATTTTTTTTAGTATGAGTTGTCTACACTACTGTATCCAGTTTTCGTCCACATGTACCTAGTTCTTATTATATATGACCATACTGAACATGCTGCAAAATTCTTGGAAAAATTTGGCCCAGAGCAAGAAGAATATTACCAAGAGGATCTACAACGATTAAGCGCTGTTAAAAATAAAGATCAAGTCAAGAGCAATGAACTTGCTGAAATATACAGGTGACTTCTATATCCATATTATTTTACAAATGTACATTACTTCTAAAATTGCTTAATTCAGCAAAGTTGTTACTTTTCACATTTCTGAAATTGCATAATACAGCAAAGTGACAAATCAAAAATTTTCCACTGGCAATCAATATTAAGGTATAAATATAATTAAGTAAGATGGCAGTGACAAATTGCACTTTTTGTTTAATTATATTATTACTGTAATACTGGAATAATATTTTGAGATTCTTAAACATATTTGGAAATTTGAGCATTAAATTGATAATCTTCTTCAGGATAAATCTAAATTGCTGTACTGGATGAGCAGTGGTTGGCAAAAGTTGTATAGAAATCCATTTCAGTTGAATAAATTACATACTAAACTTTATCTTTGAGTGTAATTTCATTACGTTGTTCGTTGTTTGGGCTTCGAAAATTTCTGCTATACAAATGTTGGCCACAATTAGGCATTGATGGTCTCACTTTTGCTGGCTGCTGCAGTAATGGTAATGTACTAATAAAGTTCTGGTTTATTTAAAAATATTAATTATTAAATTTCTGTAAAAATTACAGTTCAAACAAATTTCAAGTTCAACTGTCAAGAGATGCCTCATCACAGTTAAAAAGATATTTGCATGAACAAAAGAGCTCTCCAATTATTATCAATATAATTAAAAACCACATACAAATAGATGTGTGCGATGGGCCGGGCAGAACCCAGGCCCAAGTTAAAGCCACTCTCGGAGGGCTCCTCGGTGAAGCTTCTCGGAATGGTAAATCACTCACTTATCCTTAATCCCAATGCTTTATGCCCCACCGCTTTTTCATTTTTTTTTTTCTATTACAAATTGTGAGATAAAGTTTGCTATTTGTCATCCCAATGAACTAAAATATTAGATTTTTTTTTAAAACAGTTCAATATTCAATATTTGTAGATAGAAACTTCAGATTTTAAATGTTACAATTTTATTCTAATTTTTCACGTATCTGATTGTGGGGGTAAATTTTCCGAGTTCAGGAAAAAAAACACCTGCTTGTACTTCACTGTGATCTCACCTGATGATGACTAGCATTTATGCAAAGAAAATGTAGTTGACCATAAAACCATTTTCCTGATTGGTCATAAGCAGCACCACACTTGCCTACGAATTGTGTGTTAAGAACATAATAATCAATATATAAATATATAACAAATAACATCAACAAAAAACAAAAATAAATAAATACACAAAAAGAATTTCTTACTGTTTCTGTGTCAACTTCCCTTATCTTGTTTTAATTGTTCCCACATCTAAAGTAACTGGACGAGATCCTCATTTGTAGCAATATGTCCTTGTGTTGTGAATATCCTCTTTATGTTTGTGTGTATATCTAACTTTTGCTAACTTTATATGTACAGAATAAATAAATAAAAAAATTGTATGTCAAACCATCAAACAGTAAATTCAGCCACTTAGTGTGCAGAATTCTCTCCCATTGAAGTTTACAGCGTATTATAGCTTAATAATCACTGACTAATGACTTAAATCCCATGTCATAACATAGTTATACTTCTTAAAATATTGGTTTGTAATGTTTTGATAGAAAACCGCACAAAGGTTTACTATGGGCTACTGAAAGAGCCTGATCTACAAATTCTACCGCCACCCATTGAAGATGAAGAGGAGATTGAAGAGACTCCCGATAAACCCAAAAAGAAGAAAGCAAAGAAAGACATTGTCTTTATGAAGAAGCCAAAATCAGATCCTAATGCACCTCCCAATGATAGAATTCCTCTACCTGATTTGTAAGTGGATTTGTCATACTCAATACTAATATAATAATAGATTTTTCTTTAGAGGAAGAAACACAGTCCTGAAAATTCCTATTCATTGTAAGAGTTGTTGTAAAAGTTATTTTCATACATTATAATTGCAATTCAGTAATATTTTTTACGCTGTTTCTTAAGAAAAATAAAACCTTTAGAATATTAAAAAGTTAAGTTCAATATCGGCCGAGGCCACGTCTTTAAGGGGAAGGGCTTTAAGGGGCCTGTGAACTACAATGTCTCCATTCATTCAAAATAACAAATCATTAGTAATTCGTGCATATTTGGATCATATTGTGGTGTTATTCGGATTCATATAGTAATAATCTATGCTCCTGGCCATATTTGGTTCCGAAATACTTTTGTATGGGAGTCACCGTGGGTCAGCAGACTCTTAAGTGTGAAGCCACCAGTGCAATGTTCAGGGTTCCAAAGGAACCTCCTCCCTTTGAAGGAGGATGGCCGTCTTCGAGATCACTGCCTTTTTGTATGCGGCCCTTGCTCCAACAGCCAAGCTAAAGCTTCTTAAGATGTTGGTATTATTATTGAGGAACATTCATATTTTAATTTTTTCTAACTTATTTTCGTATTAAAAAAAACTGCCTACTGAATAAATTAATAATGGATGGTTGTTTTAACACCTAACTTTGCAGGAAGGAAAATGACAAAATCGAAAAAGGCAAGGCATTGAGAGAAGCGGCAAAACGAGTTCAGCTGGGCCCAGACTGCCTGCCTTCCATCTGTTTCTACACCCTCCTTAACAGCGGCCAAACTGCGATTTGCGCCGACATATGCGATGACTCTACCTTACTTGCTGTGGGGTTTAATAATTCAACCATAAAGGTATTATATATATTTTTTCTATTTAATTATTATTAGTCATTTTTGGGCTTCGAACATTCTAGCCTGCTCACTAAAATAAACATAATCTCACAATCTTTCTTTATAAAAACTATGTCAAATCTCACACATGCATGCACACACTATGTGTTAGTATGCAATGTAAGTCATAAAGTTTTCTTTTCTTATAGTAATCTTTTAAACCCTCATGTTTAATTTACAGTGATGCCCCTGTATATCGAAACAAGTATTAGGCTGTTCCTTTATAACTGATCAAACATTATGTTGAAGTAAATTTGATTTATACGTTAATGTTTATATTAGGTATGGACATTAACTACTGTTAGACTGCGAGGCATGAAGTCCGCTGACAAACTGCAAGACATTGACAGAGAAGCTGGTAAAGAACAGTAAAATTCTGTTTTTTTTCTACTTTTTTTATGTACCATAAATATTTTATTTTTAATCCTGTTCAGGTGATGTTCTCGTGAGAATGATGGAGGAAAAAGACAGGGACACTTGCCGCACACTGTTCGGACACTCTGGCCCCGTCTACAAAGTGGTATTCAATCCTTACAAGAACTTGCTGTTGTCATGTTCTGAAGATTCAACAAGTAGGTTATTTTTTTCAATCTCGACCTATATTTATTTAAGTTTGATAGTCAGGGGTCCGATTGCGTTAGAAAAACGTATTTATCGTTATCGTAATCGTTAGCAAATTCGGCGCCCCGATTGGCTGACGTAAATCAGGAATTACGATAACTATGAGTACGATTTTCTTACACAATTCAGGGGCTGGTCAAGGGCGTCGCCAAGGGGGGGCAGGGAGGGGCAGTTGCCCCCCCCTAGAGATTCTAAAAAAGTTGCCAAATATAATTCAACAAAAGTCCTAAGTCTTCGAGTTGATTTGCTTGAAGTTCAAGCCTTGTCAAAATGTGTCACATATTGACCTACTTTATTCACAGACTAAAAAGTTATTTATAATAATATCGGTGTAGGTACTATGGAAATATCTCAAGATAGTTGAATAATTTCCATTACGATACTGGACTCTGGGTTCCTGTATTTTTATGTGTCGTCATAGCCAAAAGAGAGTGTAGAGCGTGTAGAGCTTCCTTAATTTTTTCTTTTCTATATCCACAGAGAACATTTACTAGGTACCTAGTTATTGCCGAACGTATGGATGGGCCATAGACAACAACAACAATGTCTATTGTCTATGGTTCTGCGCGCATATACGCAGTCTATATGTGTTTTGTGTAGGTACGCAGTTTACAACTGAATTTTGGCGCCATACCTATCGTTTCTGATTTCAATGTCTTATTTTTATTACTTAGGCTCGGTTGCTTGACTTGACTTTAACCAAAATGTTATAGTTAAATATGGCGGTCTGACTCTTATGCCTTTCGTAATAAGAGTCAGGCCGCCATATTTAACAATAACGTTTCGGTTAAAGTCAAGTCAAGCAACCGAGCCTTAGTCAAAACTTAGCGCGGAAAAATGTCTAGCAGTAAAACCTACTAAAGAAAATTTAACTCCACCTGCCATTTTAGTAATCGCAACAAAAATTACCCACAATCTTTTACCAACAAAGTGTAGAATTTACGACAAACGTTAGCAAGATTTAATGGTTTGGATTTATGATAATTTGAGCGTAGATAAAGTAGTGTATGAAACTCTACAAAATTAGGTATTAAAACACTCGTGTGATACTATTAAAAAACTCGCCTGCGGCTCGTTTTTTAAACTCACACTCATGTTTTAGTACCCCCCATTATGCATCCATTTCATAAACTACTAATATAGTACTAAGATACTGTTGTTATTACAATTGCTGTAGATGTAAGGCTCGTAGTACAAGTGAAAAGCTTCATGTGCTGTCGACTTTATCTACATTTCATACCTACTTTTCTCGTTCATAGAGAAGAGAAAAGTATGAATTGTAGTAGGTAAAGTCAACTTGCCCCCCCCTGCGCCATCGGCTGGCGACGCCCTTGGGGCTGGTTACTGGTTAGTGATCATGAATTAAGGGAAGTTTTAGCTTATTCATATCTCGGAAATACGAGATGGAATCTGGCCTGGATGGAGCTTGGGTAAAGCCTTTACCCTTTCTTCAGGCTCTGCCCTCATCCTGTCTTTCTGGCCATTTGTCTAATGGACAAACCATTTTTGCTTTTCTTTATATGCGAAAGTTATGTCTTCGTACCGTTTCTGGCCCAAAGTGGTGCACAAAAGATCTTCATCTTGCTTCTGTGTTCTGAACGTGTATTTATAGAACGCACTTAAAATTTTCGAAGATATGTACCAATGTCCGTTTGTTGGAGAACTGCTACAAGCCTGGTCAACTACACTTCCCTTGTGGTTCTGTCTAGTTTGACACTTTCAGTCCACCTTTGTTCCCTGCAACTTGAAAAATGACCATCCTAATTCCATTTTGATTTCAGTGCACGCTCCAAGTCATTAGCATTTTTTCTAATGTCCATGTAACACATTATTTGTAATTTGCTGGTCTGTGCAGTCCGGCTGTGGTCGCTGCAGTGCTGGACGTGCATCGTGGTGTTCCGCGGGCACGTGTGGCCCGTGTGGGACGTGCGCTGGTCGCCGCACGGCCACTACTTCGCGTCGGGGGGCCACGACCGCACCGCCCGCCTGTGGGCCACCGACCACCACCTGCCGCTACGCATCTTCGCCGGACACCTTTCCGACGTCGATGTAAGTTCATCGCTTCGTCGAATTCAGCCCCTTGATTGTGTAAGAAAAATGTATTCGTCATTATCCTAATCGTTTAGAAACTCTGCCCGCTGATTGGTTCCCTGATTTACGTCAGCCAATAGAGAGGGAGAATTAGCAAACAATTATAATAACGATGAATAAGTTTTTCTTAGGCAATCGCACCAACTTAGTACAAAAATACATAATTAACCTAATTGTTAAAACTAATTGTACTCAGTACTTAACTCTTTTTAGGGTTCCATACCAGTTTGGTAAAAATGGAACCCTTATGATGAGACTTCATCCGTCCGTCTGTCACACTCGATTATTTCAGTGACTATTAAAGTTATAGTCTTGATATTTGGAATATGTATTATAGTTATTTTTAGGTAGGTATTTTTTTTTAAGAAATGGGGGGAAAACCAGTTTAGTTTTTCACTTATTGGACAAAATGTTAAAAAAAAAAGCGTTCCCTCCTTATCTCTGTAATACTGATGTACCGTAGTTGAAGGTACATTCCCAAACTGCCAATTCATACTAAACTGGTAGTTCTCATCGGAATTTTTTGCAGTTAATGTAATGTAGATAGTTAGACAGCCTTTGAACGTGATTCGTACTTGACCAATTTTGAACTGTTTTATTTCAGTGTATCCAATTTCATCCCAATTCGAATTACATTGCGACGGGCTCCAGCGACCGCACCGTGCGGCTGTGGGACTGCTTGACGGGCACCCAGGTTCGCATCATGACGGGCCATCGGGTGAGTCCTGCTTTATCAACTTTTACCTCATATTAATAACACCAGAAAAAACCCGACTGTCCTGTTATAAAACAAACTAAAAATTAAAAAACAAGTTATGTTTTTAGTTGATATGAACAAAGTAAAAATTGATCAAATTTCTCATTGATTAAAACACTTAAATTCATTTATGGCAGTCGGGGTCCGTTCTATGGAACACCTTCTATTCTAAGAGGTTCCCCGGGTGACATTGCTTAATTAATACGCTCATATAAGACAGAAGTGATCTTCTTTTAGAGTTCTGAACAAAAGACCGCGCCACCACATGTCTATCTTTTAAGGGTGACTCATTACAACGGGATATGTAAAAACTGAAATTCATGAGAGCAAATCTATTCTCTTATTATTATTACAGTAAAACCCGTTTAAGACAATTTCACAGTAACCCAACCAAAAACGCGTCTTAAGCGAGAAAGCGTATTATTATACGAGAAATCTTATTAAGCGGGTTCTACTATAGTTATTTGAAATTCGTATTCCAGTCGACACCATTCACGCTGGCATTTTCTGCGTGCGGCCGTTGGCTGGCATCCGGCGGAGGCGCCGGCGAAATACAAGTTTGGGATTTGGCGAGCGGCTTGCCCACTGCTGCCATCCCGCCCGCCAACAACTCGCCAATCCACGCGTTGGCGTTTAGTCGAGACGGCACTATCTTAGCATCTGGTAGGTTTTGAAGATTTTCGTACCCCAAGGGTCAAAACTATTACTAAGACTTCGCCGTCCGTCTGTCACCAGGCTGCATCTCTAGAACCGTGATAGACACTTGAAATTTTCACAGATGATGTACCGCTGCACACAACAAATACTAAAATATAATACAAAATAAATATTTAATAGGGCTCCCATACAATGAACGTGATCTTTTTGCGTATATTTTCTATATTGATAACGGCAACAGGTAGAAGCTTACAATATTCAGAAAATATCTTAATATACAAAGATTTAAATCTTTGTTAAGAGTCTACTGACCCACGATGTCTCCCATACAAACGTAATACCAAAATCATTTGTAATTCGTGCAAATTTCGATCATGTTGTGGTGTTATTCGGGTTCATATAGTAATAATCTATGCTCCTGGCCATATCTGGTTCCGGAATACTTTTGTTAAACGAAATTGTAAACAAATTTAGTTTATAAAGTATTTCGGAACCAGATATGGTCAGGAGCATAGATTATTACTCTATGAACCCTAATAACACCACAACATGATCGAAATTTGCACGAATTAAATGATTTTGGTATTACAAATGTATGGGAGACATTGTGGGTTAATGGACTCTTAACTCCGATTTTAATCAAATTTGGACAGTGTGCAGTTTGATCTAACTTAAAATATAGGATAGCTTAAATCTCTTACATTGTAGCATAGGAAAAGTTTGTTTACTGTATATTTTTTATTATTCTACTAAATAAAATTCTAGCACTTCTTATTGAATTACTTTGAGAATCCAGGAATAAAAGTTTTGAAAAACATCACAGAATTAAACTAAAATGTTTGTCAGTATGTTCTTACATTTAACTAAAGGCTCAAATAAAACATTTTATTTTTCAGGTTCTTTGGACTCCACAATTAAACTTTGGGATTTTGCTGTTATCAGTGATGAAAGTTTCACTGAAGAAAATGGAAATGGTGCAACTTCACAAAAGGAAGATAAATTCTTACTACGTTCTTATGCTACCAAAAATTCTCCTATCAAAAGCTTACATTTTACACGACGCAACTTACTGTTAGCAGTAGGATCATACGAAGGAAGTGTGTAATTGTAATAATTAAAATTATTAATTATTAAAAATAAAATTACAGATATACCAGATATACCACTCTTTATTTATTTTTGATTTATAAAGATTGTATTTGAACAAAGTAAGATCTTTCAGATGTTATAAACTGTATAATTAAATTAAGTATGGACTCATTGCTTCTTGCGACTTGGGCCTTCATTGCCTGTTTGAAGTCTTCCTTTACACCTTTGTCAGCTCCACGAGTACCAATTCTTCTCTGTCCAAGATGCTGTTGAGCATTTGGCAATATGTCTAACGCTATGTTTTTTCCTTGGTCATTCCAAATAAAACTCAATTCTTCTAGGATATCAATATGAATTATATATGCTGGAAAGAGGTGATAATGGAAAACACCTTTTTTCCTTATTGCGTCCATAATATTTATAAATACAGATTCTTCTTGTGGCCATCCAAGTTGCATTAATACTAACATATGTCCATAAGTTAAATCTGAATTGTTTCCAGTCTTCAATAAAATTCTTATCAACAAAGTACAAAAGTAGTGCATGATAGCAACCTTGGTTATCGGTAGAAAGTGCAGGTGGCGATGTTTACCTCCTACTATCAAGTCCGATTCCAAGATACCTTCGACTGTGGGCAATAATGGCAATGCTGCCAGCATATTTTCGATACAGGCTAGATAATTTTGCTGACAGAAGTATATAGATACCCTTGTTATAAGAGTTGTTAAATTGTTAGACATAGAAATGTTAGCTTCATTATATCTGCCTTTATAAAGAGCTAGTTCATCAGAAAACCCATCCAACCAGGGCTTGACCTGTAACTGTGAAGTTAATTTCATGAACTCTCTTGTGATAACTTCATTACTGTGCAGCAGCTCCCAACAATTGGCTGCAGCTTGGAATTGATGAGCGGATACTCCTGTTACTTCAATGTCACCTTTTTTACGCTTTGACACTGGCATGTCGGGATCTGATAAAGCTTCTACCAGTATGTGATTACCTTTGAGTGATTTATGTTCATATAGTGACCTCAAGAAGAAGACGACACCACAATACAAAAGTTGGCGACAATCTTCAAAACTTCTTAACATCAACAACTTTTGATAGTACGACTCTTTGTTCAAGCTGTTTCCATAGTTGACCAAGTACATATCCCACCCCAGTTGTCTCCCCAGCAACTCCAGTACCCCGTAAAGCCTCTGCCATGGATCTGTAATATCATGTTCAGTTTCATCATAAACATATGAGTTGTAGAAGTCTATCGCCTTCACAACCAATCGTTGGAGTAGTCTCGGTGACTCGAGGGAATGAAGGAGAGGTAAAGTTTCCACTACAAGCAATCTTGCATATCTATTATCATAAAAAAACTTCTCTGTATTAATGAGGGTTTTAACAAGGCTGTCCACTCCCAACTGGGGAAACTTCTTCAATAACAAAAGTAGAAGTCTACAATGCTCCATAGTATCATCACTGTTCTCCACGCTCGTCTTTAATATTGTAAGTTGTATATCAGGGCTTATATTATCAAACATTTGACTTAAAAAACTGGGTTCATTTGATTTTAGCGCATTGGCGATAGCTGTTATTTCAGACAATAGATCTGGCAAGTTCTGTCTCGCCGACATCAGTGAGCTGAAGCATTCTGCAGCTTCCTGGACGTTTCCAGATTGTTTTTCCATTAAATAAGCTTCAAACTGAATTTTAAAATTTGAAGGAAATAACGTTTTAGCAGTCAACATCCAAGCCTTCGCAGAATATATGTCGTGCTTGTGTGCTTCTTTAGCTCTCGAAATAATGTAATCCTCATCATCTTCTGTGACTGATTTATCAACAGCAGGCATACCTACCACTTACAAAATAATTTCAGATTAATATAAAATCTTTCTTTAATAGTAGAGGAAACTAATACGAATACAATAGATAGTATTGAATTTTAATTTTATCACTATCACAAATATTAGAAATCAAAAACGCAAAGGAATAATTAATTGCTTTTGTTTGATCGTTTGCAAAGCCAAAGCCTTTGCCGTTTAGCAAATGAAATATGCTTCATTCACACAAATAAAAATATTTTTATTTTGTAATTGTAAGATTCAAGAAGGATTCAAGATTGTAAATTGTAATTTGAAACAATTTGAAACCACAGATCACTATTAGAGGTGTGTAACTCCGGAGTAAGCACAGAACATTATTACCCTAGCCGGGGCTAAGTGACTAAAAGGAATAAGATCCGTAGCCGGAGCCGAAACTCTTAACGACTCCGAGCTCACGATAATTCGTACGATTCCAACGATTCCAACTCCGCTTAATTAGTCCCTACTCCTGGACTCGTTTGCGGTTCGAGTTAGTGCGATCTCTTTCGCGGCACGTCGTGTCACGAGTATGACTCCGTTTGTTTTCGGTACTTGTTTATTTTTAAGAAGAATTTAAAATTACGTAAGTACAATGCGTTCGAATAGAATGTCAGTCCTATTCTTATTTGAAACGAGTATTAATTATGCAACTTATATTAAAAGTTTGGTTTTTAGAAAAAAATACAAGTTCAAAAACAGACATTATAATTTTAATAACTAATAGGTACTTAAAATAAATCCTATCTAAAAACTTTGTCATTTAATTTAAGGATATTATAAGGCAATTTAACTTAACGTGAAATCAATGGGTCTGCCCGTGAAATTCAAAATTTTCGTGGTTTTTTGCAATTTGTACGATAATTAGACATGATAGGCTTATGGCAATCAATTTGCGAGAATGGCAGTATCATCTTTACATGATTATATCAAAATCTTTGCATAAAAATGTGTATCCTAGGAAATTAGTCCGAGTAACGAGTTTTATGTGAGTAACTCGCAAATCTCGGACCAATTTCTTTAACTCGACACTTTCGAGCAGAGATTTTTATATAAACACGTGAAGAAGATATTGAGATTATCGCAATTTTACGGCCATAAGCCTATTATGTCTTATTAGCTTAAAAATCGCGAAAAACCACGAAAAATTTGAATGTCGCGGGCACACCCGTGGTGTGCTCCTTAAGTATACATTTTGTAGAAGTATTTTCAATGTAGGAATTATTCAGAAGCAATAGTTAAGTTGTTCAGTAAGTGTTTTTAAAGTCGTCTCTGAAATCATTAGGAGGATTCGGAATCAGTAGGACTAATTCAGTCTTTGGACTAAAGAAGTCGCACGGGAGTTGGAATCATTAGGAGGAGTCGGAATCGATAAGAGGAATCAGATTCGAAAGCGGAGTCGGACTAAGTCAGTTGGATCTTTTAGAGGAATAAATAGTACCCACGACAGCGACTACACTATATTAGTTTGTTTGACGTTTGTAACCAAAGTTATCAACATAGAATGACAGATCACAGAACACAATACCTACTACTCTCTAATCAATATTTTTAAGGGCAATGGGTAACATCCGGGCGCGAAAATTTAAATTTTATTTAGTTTTTTGCTCATAGTGGGCTAGTTATACATCGAAGGTTAGTGGCAATGTGTTTTGCGGGTACAGAATTTATGCATCTACATGTTTTTAATAGAAACTCTGCTCAACAATACTCATTTACTTCATATTGGTTCCCGATAGCTCGAAATCTGGGAAACTGCAAAAAATTATCTTTCGGGAACCAATATGAGATGAGTGGGAACTTTCGAGCAAAGTTTCTATTAAAAACATGTAGATGCATAAAAAGTAGGCCCGCAAAATGCATTGCCATACATCTACAATGTTTAGTTAGTCTAATATTTGCAAAAAACTAAATAAAATTTGAATTTCGCGGGCTGGTTGGGCCGCAACACCTGACATTTGTCAAAATAGGTCATAAACAATGCATCAAACCCAATGACTAAAGAAGTAATGGACACAAAGTAGTGAGTCTTTTTGGCTGGGCATTTCCGCCATCTTGTGTCGCATTAAAAATAGCCAATCACAGCTATCAGCCAATCACAGATAGGCACCAGTCAGCTGATCAGAAGGGCTGCTCTAGCTATCTATCGATATGGGAATATTATCGATGTAGTGTGTGGTTAGTAATTAAATATTTAAGAGCAAAAATGAATGAATTATTACTATTAAAAATTTATTTATAGTAAAACTAGGTTTTGCCAGCGGTGCATATTATGTTTCCGGATTAGGATTTTTAACTTATCCCGCGAGACCAAATTACATCTGATACGAGTGATTGTACCTAAGTATAGTAAATGTTCGCATCCGCGGCCCGTTTTCTTAAAGCGGAAATAACTACGAGAAGTCAGAGGTGTGAAACCTAGAGGTCCAAATAGAAGGTAGTGATATTAGGAGCCCTACTCATCTATCAACATTTAACTTTACATTTATGAATTTTATCGATTTCGGTATAACAGCGGTCGCATCATTACTACGCAACAGTACTTTGTTTTTGTTTTGTTAACATAACAACAAAAATTGAATCGAATTTATTTCAATCCTCAAGAAATATTTCTTCTTTTACACATGTACACCCCATAGTATATTCTATAGTTCTATTATACACTATGGAGATGTGTGTCGGGCCCACTATCTTTTATCGATATTTTGTTATATTTTGTCATATCTCTCTATGGTCACATTCATTCATTCTCATTTCTCATGTTACATCAGAGTAGGTCAAGTAATAATGTTCTGTGGAGTAGGTATAGTGTTCTGTGTTAAATACCGATGCCCCATGGCTAAAGTACCTACCTAATGTTCTGTGATGCTACCCACTAATACAGTGCGACAAGGCTATTTTGGTGCGTGGCCAAAGTCTGAACTAACGCCGCTATCTTGTGCTACTGTTTGATAGTTCGCTGTCAGTATATCACTATTGTATGTTATGTTGGTTTTGCTTACTTTTAACTATTTTAAAGTAAAATTGAGGAGATTTTATTCCTTGGCTGCCTTTGTTTTGCAACAGCGCCCTTCTTCAAGTGCCAAGAGAGCCTTGTCGGGCTGTACCCATCTTAATACCTACCAATTACACAGAACATTATTACTCCTAGTAGGTACCATACAATTCGGTTCCTGGTCTGTGATACAAATGCACAGAACATTACTACTAGCGGAGTACAAACAAAGAGTATATAGTATATATGTAAAAAAAAGTTGTAAATAATATTTGTATATATATTAAAAAAAACCCTATCCTTTTCCTTTGGAATACCAATTTTAATCCTGCTTGATTTTTTAAAATAAATATAGTTTCCCTAACTTTTATTATCCTATAACCTGACATTGGCTTATCTGTGTAAAGCCAAAGAGAAGAAGAAAAAAAAAAAAAAGAGTATTACCTATTTAGTAGGTACCAATGTACCCATAAGTATATTCAATATAGGTACTAAATGTGTTCGCATGTTCTATAAATAAATTATGAAAGTATATATATATGACATTAACCTTACTCTATGGGTCTATAAATAAATTATGAAAGTACCTATATAAAATCAATCAAATTATTAATTAAAATATAAATAATAAATATAACCTAAAACAGTAATAACTTGGTGAACTAAAATTAACGTTTTATTCAATGTTTTAACTTTTAATCGTGGTGTTTAAATATTCTTTATTCATCATGCAAAAAATAAACTCTTATGATGTTTGTGACTACGCTATGGCTGAACTAATACCAGATCATATTTTAGAAACTATATTTTCATACTTGTGTCTGCGCGATCTGAAGACCTGTGCGCTAGTTTGTAAAACTTGGTTCAGAATCATAAACGACGAGAACAACGATGTTTGGAGATTGCATTGCCTCAAAAGATTGGCTGAAGAGGTTTTGAAGTCAGACTTACTTTCAAATTTATCCACCTACAAAGCCAAATTGAAAGCCTTCTATCATGCATGGAGCCCATATGACTGTTCAAGAAACATTTATATTAAACCCAATGGATTCACCCTACACAGGTATTACACACACTAATATAAATATCACATAAAGCAATTCAATTTTTACAATTTAAAAGTAAGGAATCACTGGTTTGCTATAGATAACAATTTTTTTTTAGAAACCCTGTCGCTCAAAGTACAGATGCATGTCGAGGTAAAATTGGGTTTTATCGAGGGAGACATTCATGGGAAGTCATATGGGAAGGACCACTGGGTACAGTAGCTGTGGTGGGAATCTCTACTAAAGATGCTCCATTACAATGTCAAGGATATGTAGGACTCCTGGGAGCAGATGACCAGAGCTGGGGCTGGAACTTGGTGGACAATCACTTATTGCACAATGGAGACATACATGGCAGATACCCTCTGCTAAACAACTCTCCTAAGTATCAAGTAAGAAAAAGGATTAATATCAACTTATACTTGACGTCTATAAAGGCATTTTATAATATAATGTAGTTGCCTGCTGCCCACATGAATATTGGTTTTTCACAAATACCCAACCATGGACTTTTCTGAGCTTAAAGTATACCAACTGTTGGTAGAAAGTAACCGATGCATTAGGATCTAGGATCTAATCTGTCTCTATTCCAAATTTCAGCTAAATTGGTTTAGTAGTTTTTTTAACATGAAGGATTAATTATTTTTGTTATAAAAATATTAATAGAAATACAAGCTTTTCATTCAATTATAAAAAAAGGCAGAAAGAGACACCTCACGATTAATGCCAATGTGACATCAAAACTTAATTATTGCAAATCAGGCCTAACTTACAGGCATTTACGATAAACTGATTGAAGAGATTATGATTGCTATTTGACAGTTTCTAAAAGTTTATGAGGGTTCAACCTATGACGAAATACGCTATTTTTCTATTTCTAAGAGGATCGGAAAGTTGTGACATGTTGAAGCAAAAAATTCTCAAATATGGCGTCGCGCGTCGTACATTTCCGTTTCGCTGACAGCACATACTGCTGTCGGTCACTTACATTAGCACCATTTTAGTTTTGACAAATAAAAAATCTGGCTTCAGGACGGAGCCTAAAAATGTATGTGTGACATGAATAAGTGCTGATCCTTTAATATATTTAATCAATGGGTTCAACACATACAGCTGAATGTGTATATTTATATTATTTTATCAGATTTATGAATAAATTTTATCTCTTGCTTAACAATTTACAGGTTGGAGAACGCATAAGAGTTATCTTGGACTGTGAAGGACACACCTTGTCCTTCGAGAGAAATTATGAGTTCTTAGGTGTGGCTTTCAGAGGTAAATTCATATTAAATAAATTTTCTTGCAGCTAGTAAACGTCAACTGTGTCTGTCAAAGACCTCCTGAAGGGTTTTCCAAGATGCAGGCACTGCATTACTTAGATCCAGTGGCTCCCGGCAACTTTATTTCATCAGTCCTTCTGGTGTGGAGTCTCCATTCAATCCGTCTTACATGCTTTGGCCACTACAGCTTATCAAGATGTCATATCAGTGGCTCTGTGTGTTTACAGATCTCAATTCTCTCATAATATACTAGTACTATTTCTAGTACTATTTCTACTACTATTACTATTTCTTTGGTTAAATGAATCTCAGAATAAGTATCCTCCCAGGCTTATGTTACAGGCAATTAAACATGATATGTTTTATTGATATGATAGGAAATAAGACTGACATGAGGTTCTCTTTTCACAGGACTACCACACAAGAAAAAGCTATATCCTACTGTGTCAGCAGTTTATGGAAACACAGAAGTGTCTATGGTTTACAGGGGCCCACCTGCAGATGGCTGAATCCATTATATGGCTCTTAAATATTGTAATTTGTAAATAATATAACAATTCTAGTCATTTTATTAATTCTTTTTTTATTTTAAAGATGTTTTTATTTTTGGAATAACTACATTAATGACTTATTGAAACATTGTTACTAATAATTTTCTTATTTAAAAGTTAATATAAATTTTTTAATCTTATTTGAGAAACTGATGTAGTGAGATAACTTTGCAAACCCGCTATTAAATTTTACTTATTTATTATGTACATAGGAACGATTTAAATGTAGGATTTTTTTTATAATGTACTTCATGATTTTGTAATTAATATTGAAATTAATTTAGTTTTAGGAAAAAAAACAAAATTAATTTAATGTACATATATTAGGGCTTTTACTGCACTGGTTTTATAGAAAAAATGTGATAATAATTAAGTACCTATGGTAAATCAGAAAGTTTGTCTTTTGGTTATTGCTTCACATCAAAACTATTATACTGACTTGGGTGAAATTTTGAATGGGATGGCTTACGTCCTGGATTATTATCCAACTGGCTTTGATTTACAATTTACAATCTATATATATATATTATATATGAAAAATTGACTTCAGGCAAGGAATAGTACAAGAAAAGACTTACATTGTAATATACATTTAATGGTTGCGAAACTTATGTGATTTAAACACAATCAAACAATGTGCTGAGATTTGGACTACATAATGCTAGTATTTTGTTTATATATATTACGATTCACAAGCTTGTATACTTTACTAATTAGTTATTAATATTACTCTACTTATATATTTCCAAACCACTTTTTATTGCCATCCTTTATTCCTGATATTACAAGTTGACGGTTCAAGCGACTGCTTGTTTTTGACTTTCCATCAAATTCAATTTTTATGTAGGTTTAAAAAATGACCACTAAAAAATACAACGTGGGTATTTAAAAAGGCGTACCATAGTAATTAATGAATCAATGTTAATAGAATAAAAATCTTATCACCTAACTAACTAAACTATCATAAAACTAATCTGATTGCCTAGATAAAACAGCAGAGGATAAAACTAAGATTTTCATTTTTTGCCTCAGTTTTTCAAAGAAAAATAAGCAACTTGCGACATACCAAATAAAATTTGAACTTGATGGGTTAGTCATCAGCATGATATCCATCTTTAGAGATTCAGCCGCAAATATCACAACATAAAGGCGAACCCTGTAGGGCTTCTATAGTGTAGTGTAGGAAGGTGAATAACGTTATGCTTTAAAGGACATTTTATTAATTAACATACTCCTCTAGTTTCTTATCATATAAATGATCTTTCATGTGTGGCTTAACTTTAGTAGGCGGAAACTTGGTGAGAAAGAAATCTGCGATAAGGCAAAATAGTTTACAAAGCAACGGACAGAGGAGAGCCTGATGAATCACTGCAGCAATCCTATACCAAGGGCCGTCAAATGGATCCAATATCGCTGGGCAAAGCATGTGGTTTAAATTTACTTGGGCTGGCTGGAAAAACAATTTTTCATTAATGTAGTATACGAGTATGCATAAATCGGAGAAAATGGCGCTCTATGAACCTAAGTATGAAGAATTACACAACGCTTGGTGTTACAGAATTACTAAGTGATGTTATCAACAAACCAGAGAAATCTCATAAGACCATGTTTATCTACTTAAACGTCTTATGAGATTTCTTTGGTTAAAAGCAGTACAAATTTTACTGTGAAGCTCCAAAATGTTCAGTAAACAATCTTTATTCACTTACTATTGCAATAATTTGTAGAACTATAAAGTGATACAATAAGTTGAGGCAGTAGCTGAATATTGCCCAATTGAAATCCCAAAATGGCTCTATGTTATATACACCTGCAAAGAAAGTAATGTTTTAATTCAAAAAATATTTAAAATTACTACTTAACTATGTATAACTAAAAAAACTTACCACCAATCCTTAACAGATAATATGGTATCACAAACATCATTCCATGTTGTATCCAATATAGAGCAGCTTCTGCTAAAATCTATGTAAAAATTAAATGTTATTAATTATGATGTATGTAATAAAAGTGAAATATTTTAAAATATCAAAGAGTTTTTCGAAATCAATGATCCCTTGATTTTAAAGTAAGTAACGACTAACAATGAAAGGGTTATTACTAAAAATTAATAACAAAAATATTTTAAAAAACCATAAAAAAATTGTTTTCAATTTTAACTAGATTCTGCTCGCCTACTTAAATTTTTTTTTAGTTTACTAGTAGATTTCACAGGAACTGCCGAGTTCTATAAGCTGTCCAGTGTCCACAGTTCCAAGTTTCAGGCAAATTGGTTCAGTAGGTGCAGCATGAAGAAATGAAATCATAAAAACATCCAAACTTTTGCCTTTATAATATTATTGAATTGGTTGTACAAGGGACAGCTTCAGAAATGCATGACACCCTTATCTTGTGGTTGGAAGTACTGGTCATCTTGCAAAAGTTTAAACATGCATACCTCCATCATTCTAGTATATGAAAATAGTGACCTTGGTGCATTTGTTATGGCACTAAAAAATTATTAAAAGTGGAGGTATGGTAAGATGGAAATGAGAAAAAAAAACAAGTAGCATAATATTTTGTAAATGGACAATACTTGTGGATAAGTGAGAATTAAGTGGATAAATGGTCTACTGAAAGTAAATGCTTTTGAGGGGCGACTACGCACCAACTAATGAACAGCGTGGTTGCTTGCCACTATGTGACTGGTGCTCATGATGTAATAATTGCAGCAAGCAGTGGAGCTCAAACAGCAAATAACTGGTCCTTAGTCTTATGGCAATGGCTCCAAGTGTTTTAGCTGTGGACACCAGTCTAGAATGATTGAATGGCGACACATTACGGCTGTGTTTCATTACAAGATGATTTTATTTGAGCATTTAACTTTATATTACTATTCATTTATAATAATGTGATGGAAAAACTCAAAGTATTAAATAAGGAGATGCTTTAAAGCTGTAGAATTGTCTGCAATATTAATTTATTTTTGTACTAACTGTCCTTGAAGCAGTTTCTGGGAAGAGGAAAGCTAGTAGTGGGCCGTTTAATAAGTTTAAATGAATGCGAAATAAGGCTGTGACGGACTTGCTGGGCGGAGCAGCCAATAAGTAAATCTGAAATAAAACAAAATTTTGTTTCCAATAATGTTAATCGTAATGTGATCAAAGAGAATTTTCCATGTTTCAGGTACTTTAATTATCAAAGAAACACTTACCTGAATCAATGTTGTAATGTGACATGGATTTAACAAATAAATAACAGTTCGTGACGCGAACTTAAAACCTATTTCCATGCCCCATAGGAGAGCCAGCAGAATTACAAGTAATCTCTTTCCGCCTCTATCACTTTTTACATAGAGACTTTCTTTCGGAATATGTAATGAAGGGTATGTTTTCACCTAAAAATAAAAACGATTACTGAGAAAAATCATACTTTTAAATATTGAGTGTGAGAATATAATTTAATTAAGTAAGTAAGTTTTATAAATTCTAGTTGTCCTTTTCGATCAATTTATCATAGAAAGAAAGCTTAATAAATGTATTTTTATTTTTTCAAAATACTTACAATTATAAACACGCAGGTCGTTGTTACTAATATTGTTTCGATTATTTGTCTTTGAGGCGATAGAAAATATGCACACTCAGGCCCGACATTTCTAGGGACTGCTTTGTTAGCACCACTATAAGCCCATTCAAACATGTTGAAAAATAATACTAATTAAAATTGACATAAAAGCATATATACATAAATGTATATCAAGTACTAAAATAAATTAAAAATATTAGCTAAAGATTTTTGTAAATAATTCAATTTCTTCCATTTTCCCTGTGCATTTTCCTTTTCCCGCTTTTTGACAGTTTATTCAGTGTGACCATCTTAAAATAATTGAGAAAAAAAATGTGAAAAGTAATGATTTTCCATGCGCTAAATGCTATGACTAAAGAAGTAATGGACACAAAGTAGTGAGTCTTTTCGGCTGGGTATTTCCGCCATCTTCTGTCGCATCAAAAATAGCTAAATGTCGTAGGCTAAATGAAAAGCTACGAGGAAGGAAACTACAAATGGAGCAGCTGTAGTTTTCTACACACACATATGCGTTTATATGTTGCGTGAAATCGACATAGCTATAACAAACATTACATTGTCTCTTTCTAACTAATTCAAAATTGTTTAAGTTAAACGAGATAGCAACATTTTTGTTTTTTTCTGATTTCGGCAACACTGAAGTTGTGACGTCACGAAAAAATAGCCGGGTGGCCAATTTCTCCATAATTTGTCGCATTTTGTAGATTCGAACATGTCGAAACATGTATACAAAGTTTATGCGTATCATGTTTTTTGAAATATTAGACAATCATATTATTATTCTAATTTACGTGCGGAATATATTTAGTATTCAGGTGTGAAAATGCCTACTCAGTGTTGTGTTGTGCAGTGCAGATCGCGGAAAGACAAAAATAGGCCACATTTAACATTTCATAGGTTAGTATTCGATTTCATTAATTATATCGTTAAAAATTATGTGTTATGATCATATTACATGCACTTATATAATGTGTAAAAGAAGAAATATTCCTTTAGGATTGAAATAAATTCGATTTAGTTTTTGTTGTTATGTTAACAAAACAAAAAAAAAAGTACTAATGATGCGACCGCTGTTATACCGATATCGATAAAATTCATATATTATGTAAAGTTAAATGTTGATTGATGAGTAGGGCTCCTAATATCACTACCTTCCATTTGGACCTCAAGGTTTTACACCTCTGACTTCTCGTAGTTATTTCCGCTTTAAGAAAACGGGCCGCGGATGCGAACATTTACTATAGGTACAATCACTCGTATCAAATGTAGTTTGGTCTCGCGGGATAAGTTAAAAATCCTAATCCGGAAACATAATATGCACCGCTGGCAAAACCTAGTTTTACTATAAATTAATTTTTAATAGTAATAATTCATTCATTTTGTTCTTAAGGTGTTGCGGCCCTACCAGTCCGCGAAATTCAAATTTTATTTAGTTTTTCGCAAATATTAGACTAACTACACTTTGTAGATTTATGGCAATGCATTTTGCGGGCCTACTTTTTAAGCATCTACATGTTTTTAATAGAAACTTTGCTCGAAAGTTCCCGCTCATCTCATATTGGTTCCCGAAAGATAATTTTTTGCAGTTTCCCAGATTTCGAGTTATCGGGAACCAATATGAAGTAAATGAGTATTGTTGAGCAGAGTTTTTGTTAAAACACGTTAGATGCATAAACGTTGTACCCGCAAAACACATTGCCATTAGCCTTCGATGTTTAATTAGCCCACTATGAGCGAAAAACTAAATAAAATTTGAATTTTCGCGCCCGGATGGTACCCATCGGAAATATTTAAGGATATTTAATTACTAACCACAAACTACATCGATAATATTTCCATATCGATAGATAGCTAGAGCAGCCTTTCTGATCAGCTGACTGGTGCCTATCTGTGATTGGCTGATAGCTGTGATTGGCTATATGCGACAGAAGATGGCGGAAATACCCAGCCGAAAAGACTCACTACTTTGTGTCCATTACTTCTTTAGTCATAGGTACGATCACAGAACACATATACTCTCTAACGGAAGAAGAATGGTAACTTCATACTTTGGAAATGCCAACACGAGCACACTAGCGCTTTAGTGTACGCCACGACGAACTAATCGATAAAGCGGGAAATTTAAATTTTAACTAACCGATAGCGCGGGAAATTTGATAGAGCGCTATCTCAACTTGCGTTTTGTGCCATTGCTCATTGCTGGCATTGGCTGCTTCAAAAGCTAACCCCCCTGTGTACGATGCGCAAACTTTCTCCCACCACACTAAAACCTGCCCAAGTTACGTGCCGGCACCTGTATACTTAATTAATTAGCCACTAATTGAGATAAAAATTTAGTGATTTAGTCATAATTTAATCCAAATTTTACTTAGTTTTTGCCGAAAAAATGAGTTGGTGAATAAATAATAATTGATTAAAATTCACCTGAAATTGATTAGGTAGGTAAATAAAAAACCCTACTTAGATTTGTTTTATAAATTATTTATTAAAATCACTTAAAATATGTATTTCTATCTATATAACATTATTCTATCTTCTACCTACATATTATCTACATCGTGGCAGTGCTTGGGTATACCGATGGATCTATTACACTTCGTGAATACAAGATAAACTTAATGTATTAGTAGGTACCTTATATTTTATATAATCAACACAATTTTACAATAGGCTTTTTAAATGAAAGAATATAATATTATTGTTGTAGCATTATTTGAATTGCTAGGACAAAATCGGTTAACAACTTCGTATTTTTGTGACTAGTGAAAATAGTAAATACATGAGGCCTTTGTACTTAGGTAGGTTAGGTACATTTCAACTCATTAAGTCCTTCATGAAAATGAGAGCATGATCGTATTTAAAGTTGGACCGTATATCTCAGGCGTCGCCCACTGGGCGCTCGGTACATTGCGCGGTGGTAGGTACGATGTCAAAGGGGAAGCGAGTGGCGCGGCAGCGGGCGGCACGCTAAAAAAATCTTAGCTTTTTACCTATTTTATATAAAAATAACGAAAATACATACCTAAATGTACAAATAATAATTAAATAGAGTTCTTCTAATATACCTACATACCTACACTTTATATATTCACACTAGTAATATGGCTTTGGTTTTTATTATTTTAAAATCTAAGTACCAAGGTAAGTACTTAACTATATGCACTGCTTAGTTTTTGGTTTCAATATTTTATAAGGAACAATAACAGACATAAAAGCTGTATTAGTTCGAAGCGCAAAATTGCCTACTTACCTACTTATGCGTTCAGAATTAGAGAAGGCTGCAAACATGGGCCTTAACCACATACCTACTGTGATGTGGGCCTGCCCTTACATTTAATTCTAATCAGGATTGGAATAATCAATATGATTTTTCTTCATTGGGATTTATAGGTACCTACTGTTTACAAAAAAAATTAAAATAAAATTGTCAGTTACTTAACAAAAAAAAACAAATATGAAAACCACCAAGTATTTGGACTGACTTTAACAAGCAATGTTACTAACCACCCTATAAACCTACAAACTTAACAAAAATATAAGGTTAAAAGAAATCGATTGGGTAATAGGTAAAGTCATCACATTGATGTGTTTATAAATTGTATATTAAGTAGGTATGAGGGAATGGTTAAAAAGCCTGCCGTAATCTTTTTCTGAACGCATAATACTCACTGGGATTGCTTAGCTTGAGTTTAAGTAGCCTAGGTAAGGTTTTAGCTATAATAATTATTTAAATATTAATTGGGTGTTCGACCATTAGGTAATTACAGAGTGTAAAAACTTAATATTTCTGTTAAAGTGAAATAATTACCTCCTGACCGCTTACTTAATTCAAATTTAATTTAGTTTTTAGCAATGTTTAAACTAATACGACAAAATAATCTTATGGCATTAAAGTTGTGGGAATAGGAGTTTTATTTTCACATGTTTATATTAAAATTTACGCTTATTTTAAAAAATAAGTCCGAGTATTAGGTACGTTTGACGTCAAGTAACTCGCACATTAGTAGATAATTTGATTAATTTCCTAAACTGTAAGTATTTTCTTATAAGTAATATAAATCTGTGAAGATGATGATGATTTTGATATTCCCGCAATTTTACTGTCATAAGCCTGCGATGTTATTTAAGCTTATAAACCTAAATTTGGCGGTCAGGCCCTTGCATTCTACCTTAAGTTTTCGTGTCATTCCTCGCTTTAAAGGAGACGCACACTCACAGTTAGCCCAGCGTAGGTAAAGATAAATGCAAAATACTATTTTATAATTTACAAGAGCTGTCAGTTTACTAACGGGATATACAAGTATCATGTATAAATAAAGAATCTTATAGATATTAGATTTAGAATCGAACAGGTAAAGACAAGTGTCGGATACACCATCGGATCATATCCACGTCGGAAGAGAACCAATGCGGACCTATAAGTATTTGGTCGAGTATTATCTATTACAAAGATCAGCTCTTAGTACTGCCGCGAACTGTCTGTGTTTTTAATGCACACCGCACACCGAGACACTCGCTGCAGAAGCCGTCCGGCCTTGAGGGTTTCGCGTTCCGGCATCGAGAACTGCTTGTTGTCGTCTATCGTGGTGAGCCAGAAGCTGAGGCCGTTGGTGAAGTGGTGGCAGGTGCCGCCCTCGCCGTTGCACTCGATGAACGGCGTCGCTCGGAAGTCCTCGAGGCAGGAGCCGGGACTCGCCAGCGCCTGGCCGCCGCCCTGGCCGCCGGCTCCGATGTGCTACAAATTGAACGTACAAATTGTCAAAGCGCTAAATTATAAAAGAATAAAAGAATAACCTTTCATAAATCTATCTCTAAAGTATAAAATTCTTGTGTCATAGTGTTTGTAATCAAACTCCTCAAAAACGGTTTGAACGATTTTTATGAAATTTTGTAGCAAATTCAGTGGTATTGAGAATAGGTCGTTGACTATTTTTTTCAGACACCTTTTATTATGTATATTATTTAGGCTTGTATAAGTTATAAATATCTATGATTTTTTTTCTACTAAGCGATCAAAACCAATCGATTTATCGTAGAGAGAATCGATATGTTACACGGCTATTTATGGCGCTTGTGAACCCTCGCAAACTTAGTTTTAAGAGTCTACTGACCCACGATGTCTCCATTCATACAAAATACCAAATCATTTGTAATTCGTGCATATTTCGATCATGTTGTGTTGTTATTCGGATTCATATAGTAATAATCTATGATCCTGGCCATATTTGGTTCGGAAATACTTCTTAAAAACTAAATAATAATCAATTTTGATCAAAATTTTCATAACTTTGGTCGAGTTCCGTAATACCAAAAATTATGAATAAAAACTTGTACCTAACTTTCTTTATTAACTGGTTCTTTAGCTGGACAATAAAAACTGTGCTCCTGAACTAATGCGACGTGAGATAGGGTTGTTTTTATTACAAAACAAATAAGCAGAAAACATGTCCTCTTTGACATACAAATAAGCAAAACTAAATTCGTTTACAATTTCGTTTAACAAAAGTATTTCGGAACCAGATATGAAAAATGAAAAAAATGAAAAATGATTTATTAATAAAAAATATTTCAAAACATTCATCAGTTGTTGGGACATCCTTTTAGGTAAATTTATACCTGTGCCAGGATGTCCCGCTCTTCCGTAGACAATCTTTATGAAAATCTTATAAATAGAAATGAAGTACACATTTAAAATATATACTTAAGTTAAATACAATATAAGTTAAATATCCTAAAAGTGTGTGTGTGTATGTGTGTGTGTGTGTGTGTATGTGTGTGTGTGTGTATGTGTGTGTGTGTGTATGTGTGTGTGTGTATGTGTGTGTGTGTATGTGTGTGTGTGCGTGTGTGTATGTATGTGTGTGTGTGTGTGTGTGTGCATACATGCGCACGCAGATAGATCTTTCAGGTGATAACTTCGAGTAATGCCTCAGTGTCTTCATAATTTAGGCTAGTGAGCCATTCAGTTAGAGACTTTTTAAGATCGTGAGTATTTAATGAATATATTTTTAACAAATTATTTACCTTCTTGTAAACATAAGCCGATTGTTTAGTATACTGTTTACTAGCAAATTTAGTTTTTACAGTATTTGTTTCTATTCTAATATTTACTCTTCTTTTTGTCAATGTGTCAGTATCTATAGTAACTGTTTTATGCCGATTTAGTATTAGTTTTAGAATATATAGCTTTCTCACACTCATTAAATTATTTATGGAGTATAGCTCATTTGTAGGGAACCGATAAGGTTTGCAGTACATAACTTTTAATAGGGCACGTTGACTACGCTCTAATTCAAGAAATTTAATTTTTGATGCTCCTCCCCATACTGGAATGCAGTATGATAGTATAGATTCAGCAAGGGCTGTATACACTTGAATTAGAAGTTTGTTTGTTGCAACATGTCTTAATGTTTTAAAAATCCAAATAAGTTTTCTAATTCTGCTAGATAGTAGTTCCAGATGGGAATGCCAGGATAATCTTTGGTCAATAATTATACCTAGATATTTAGTTGAATAAATTTTATCAATGGTAGGACACGTGCAAACGCTCTGGACGTTACAATGGTGAATTTGTAGATTTGATTTTAAAGGTTGACCTTTATTATTTATTGCGAAACATATGTAGTTTGTCTTATTAGTGTTAAGTGTCAAAAAATTTGATTTAAGCCAACTAGATATTTTCCTTAAACCTGTTTCGGCAGTACTATGCACTTCTTTCCAAGTTTTCCCGTGAAAGACTATAGCAGTGTCATCTGCATAAGAATAAATATTTCCAGAATCTATTTTAAAATTACATAGTTCGTTTATATATATGTAATGAAATGAGTGACATTTCATTCATTTGAATTTGCCGCGCTTCGCGTATCAGCTGTCTGTCGGCTATGATATTGATCTGTGTCTATGATTTAAAATGGCGTGGGACGCGCAGATTGTTTTGTGCATTTTATTGTTATAAAAACTAATAGAAAGAATGTGATTGAGGACTCGATATTTAGTGAACTTTAAATGTCGTTTCTTTGTACTTTCAGGTGAGATAGAAGTGTAATTGTCGTAACTTGATAATAACTTTTGTAAAGACTTGTTAATAAAACAAAACTTTGTACTTTCAGAGAAACAATTTGTTGTTTGTTTTTGGAGATCCTCAATGTCTTACAAAACGACATTTTTGTGAACTAAGAAAATATGGACCGGCTTCAGTTTGAGTTTACGATGATAGCCTCAAATGATGGCAAATCAAATGTATTAGCTATAACCTCAATATCTACTGAAGAACGAAAATGTTATGTTTTACCCGAGGAACTGAAGCCGGTGAGTCATCATACATATATTGTTAAAACGAACACTTTCACAAAAGTAAAAAATAGCATTAAAAAAAGACACCAGAGTAGAAAAGTATGGATAAAGTTGGATGAAAATCTAAAGAAGACATATGTAGATGAGGAAGGTAATATGCAATTTTTAGATCAATATTTAGATGAAGTGAGCACAACACAAGCAAAGGACAAAAATGACACTTTGCAACAAATCTTGGAACAATTAATAGAAACTACAACTAAGAAAACACAATCTCACAGGATACTCGGTTAACTATATTGATGATATTTTGATATACTCGTCTACCTTTGAAGAACATATAAGGCACATTAGAAATGTATTAGAGGCAATAATTAAAGAAGGCTTTAGACTGAAGTTTAAGAAATGTACCTTTGCTTCAGACTCGGTAAAATACCTCGGCCATATAATTCAGAACAATTCAGTAAGACCACTAAAAGACAATTTGATTTCAATAAGGAACTTTCCAACTCCTAAGACGCAAAAGAACATCAGACAATTTTTGGGAAAAATAAACTTCTACCATGACTATATACCAAGAAGTGCAATTATCTTAGATCCATTACACAATTTATTACGAAAAAACGAGAAATTTGTATGGTCAGAGAAATGTGAAGAAGCATTCAATCTGATAAAAAGATATTTATGTTCGCAACCGGTCTTGGAAATATTCGACAAAGACTTACCAATCAAAATCTTTACCGATGCATCTTTGGAGGGCATTGGAGCAATATTAAAACAGACACAACTAGATGGTAAAGACAAACCGGTGGCATATTTCTCAAAAAAATTGAATGAACATCAAAAACGGAAAAAGGCTATATATTTAGAATGTCTTGCTATGAAAGAAGCTGTTAAATATTGGCAGCACTGGCTCATCGGAAAACAATTCACCATTTACTCAGATCACAAACCTCTAGAGAACATGAACATTAAATGCAGGACAGATGAAGAATTGGGTGATCTCACATACTACCTATCTCAGTATGACTTTACCGTAAAATATATACCTGGTAAAGAAAATGTAGAAGCAGACTGTTTGAGCCGAAACCCTGTATTAGAACCAGAAGATAACAGAGAGGAAACATTGAGAATAGTTAATTTAATACAAATAAAAGATATAGTTGGAGACCAAGAGAAAAATGAAACAATAAGAGAAAAGAAACAAAATTTAATACTAAAAAATAATATCTATTATAAAAAAATAAAGAAACAGGAAAAGATTATCCTCTCAGAAGAATTTAGTAAAAAACTTATAAAAAAGGTGCATGAAGATTTATGCCATATTGGGATCAGACAACTGCAGAAAAAAATAAGTTCAATATATACGGCTATAAACCTAACAAAAAATATCATAAATATTTGTAAAACATGTGAAATATGCATAAAAAATAAATCAAGATGTCAAAAAAAAATTGGATTACTGTCACAACTGGGACCAGCCACCAAACCATTTGAAATAATGTCAATGGATACTATTGGTGGATTTGGAGGATCTAGGTCTACAAAGAAATATCTACACCTTTTAGTAGATCACTACACAAGATATGCATTTATTGCGACTTCGAAAACCCAGAATGCATGTGACTTTATAAATTTAACAAAGAAAGTACTAGAGACAGATGAGATTGGAATTATCCTGACAGATCAATATCCGGGCATAAATTCAAGAGAATTTAAACAATTTTTGCAGGAAAATAATATTAAACTAATTTTTACAGCCGTGAATACACCATTCTCGAACGGCTTGAATGAAAGATTAAACCAAACAATAGTAAATAAAATAAGGTGTAAAATGAATGAGAAAAATAATAAGAGAACATGGACAACACTGGCAAGAGAATGTATACAAAAATATAATGAAACAGAACACTCCGTTACAGGTTTTGCACCAAAATATTTACTGGATGGTACAAATGTCAGTATTCTACCAAATGAATTCAAAACGATGGAAAAGGAAGACAAGTGGATTGCTGATAGAAGATTGGCATTAGAGAATACAATAAAATCTCATGAGTATAACAAGAAAATATTTGATAGAAATAGAAAAATGCAAGAATTTAATGTAGGAGACAGTGTATATGTAGAAAATGGAAATAGACTGAATAGAAAGAAATTAGACGAATTGAAAATAGGCCCTTTCAAGATAATAGAGAAAATATCGAATTCCATTTATAGGATTGATACAGGCAACAGAAAAACAGAATCAACATTATTTCATATAACAAAATTGCAACCTGTCATAACAGAGGCTGAAGAAGATGAAGGAGATGATAATGAATATGAAGATGACTTATAAGTACATTTTACAGATATATTGCTTAGAATTTTCGCTCTTAGGGGGGGAGATGTAATGAAATGAGTGACATTTCATTCATTTGAATTTGCCGCGCTTCGCGTATCAGCTGTCTGTCGGCTATGATATTGATCTGTGTCTATGATTTAAAATGGCGTGGGACGCGCAGATTGTTTTGTGCATTTTATTGTTATAAAAACTAATAGAAAGAATGTGATTGAGGACTCGATATTTAGTGAACTTTAAATGTCGTTTCTTTGTACTTTCAGGTGAGATAGAAGTGTAATTGTCGTAACTTGATAATAACTTTTGTAAAGACTTGTTAATAAAACAAAACTTTGTACTTTCAGAGAAACAATTTGTTGTTTGTTTTTGGAGATCCTCAATGTCTTACATATATTAAAAACAAGGTAGGTCCTAGGACACTACCTTGTGGAACACCAAAGGTCATTTCAAGGTCAGTACTGATATAGTCGTCTATTTTTACACGCTGAGTTCGATTACTTAGGTAGTCCTTCAACAGATTAAGCTGGTTTCCTCTAATGCCAATGTTTTCAAGCTTTTTTAGAAGGATAGGGATCGAAACTGTATCAAACGCTTTTTTGAGGTCCAAAAAGACGGTCAAACATTTATTTTTACTATCAAGATGGTTTACAATATTCGAAGTTAAAGCCAAAACAGCATCTTGCGTGCATTTCCCTTGCCTAAACCCGTATTGTGATGTTGATAGAATATTAAATTTATAAAGGTATTGCATTAGTCTATTATTGATTAATTTTTCCATTATTTTAGAGATTCCCGTTAAGACTGAGATTGGCCTGTAGTTATTCATTTGAGTTTTATCCCCATTCTTATACACAGGAGTAATTATTGATTGTTTCATGAGCGAAGGAAAAATACCTTTAGTGAAACAAAGATTTGCTAAGTAAGTGAGTATGGGAACTATTAAGTCTTTTGATAGTTTTAGAAATTTTGTAGGGATATTGTCAAGTCCAGAAGCACTGTCTGATTTTAAATTCATAAGGATTGAAGTAACCTCTTCGTGATCAGTATTTAAGATAACAAAGGATGACAATTGATTTTTATCGTGAGGTATCTGTATTGGATTATTATGCTGTAATAATAATTGGTCGTTTATTTTAATTTCTTTAGCAAGATTTGATCCAACATTAGCAAAGAAGTTGTTTACTGAGTTAACTGCCTTCATAGGACATGGGTCAGTATCAAGTAATTGTGAATTGATTGTTTTTGCGGGTTTTGAGCTTGTTAGATTTTTTTCCATAGCACTTTTGGGTTCTTATCTAGTAATAGTTTCCTGTCATGTACACGTTTCAGTTTCTTAATTAAATTGTTAATTAGATATGGCCAGGAGCATAGATTATAAACCCTAATAACACCACAACATGATCGAAATTTGCACGAATTACAAATGATTTTGGTATTACGAATGTATGGGAGATACCGTGGGTCAGCAGACTCTTAAGGCGTGGTTAAATGGTTATCATTATCAAAGAAACCGTGTAAAATTAAATGACTTGTCATAAGAGCCTTTGTGTAGCACACAATATATAAAATGAAATAAAAAATTTTCTATTCTATGCTGCAAGGTAAAGATATAAGTGTTCAAACTTACCATGACAAAACTGTACCCAATCCACAATGACTTCCATCCTTGTGGGCAATATGGAATGTCTAGCGTTTGACTATGGACCGCTATGACGTTGGCTGGAACTTCGCACACCACACATCTTGAAATGTACGGAGCGATTTCTTTTCCTTCCACAGGCATCATGAGAACGGGTTGGTTAGTGGATAACCAGTAACTGCGGTCATTACGACTAGCATAATGACATACGTTGTTAAGGTCACAGAACAGGAACGGCATGGTGCTAAATTGTCTAACGCAGGAACCTGCGTGGCCCAAGTCTTGATTGTGTGCTTTTTCGTCACCGTCGATATACAGGAGAGAGTAGCCGTCCCACAGCTTGACATGTCCCGGTTCGCACTGCGGTATTATGTCGGTTTGACTGTGGCGCACTAGTAGGATTCCAGTTAAGTAATCTGTATTGGTGCAAGGTGCTCCTGGCGCGCCGGGCACTCCTTGTTGGCCAGTGAGCCCTACGTCACCTCTTTCACCCTGTAAGCCTTGTAGCCCTCGAGGTCCTGGTGGACCTGGCGGTCCTATCGGCCCTGGTGAACCTACGTCGCCCTTTGGTCCCGGCAAACCATCTAACCCTCGTGCACCTGGGGAACCGTCACGTCCTGGAAGTCCGTTTAGGCCGGGGGGACCTCGAGGTCCTTGTTCTCCTTTTTCACCGTAAACAATAGCAGCAGCTTCGCCTTTGTCCCCCTTTTCACCCATTAAACCTGGTGAACCCATACGCCCTGAGAAACCTCGATCTCCCTTCTCACCTTGTTCACCCTTCTCTCCAGGTTGTCCCATAAGACCATCAGAACCGCGGTCTCCTTTGTTTCCTTTTTCTCCTGGACGGCCACTAAAACCCTGAGGACCTGGTTCTCCTTTAGATCCCGGTAAACCAAAACCTGTCGCACCTTTATCACCTTTTTCACCTCTTATTCCTGTTTCTCCCCGCTGTCCAGGAGTTCCTGGCGCTCCATCAAATCCGGGCGGCCCTGCAACTCCTTCACGTCCTTGGTCTCCTTTTTCTCCTTTTACGCCAGGAGATCCTGGTATACCTGGTCGACCTGTTTGTCCTGGAAGGCCAGTTAAACCTTGATCTCCTTTTTCCCCGGGAGCCCCTGGTAACCCAGGTCTACCGTGCTTGCCTGGCAACCCTGGTAAGCCCTTTTCTCCTTTTATGGTACGCCCGGGAATTCCCTGAGGGCCAGCTGGACCTCTTTCACCTAAAAATATAATGATTAATCAGAAATATCAGCTGTATATTCTAGGTATGGAAAGAAACGATGTGGTCGAAGATGAAGTGCAATTACCAAAAAAATGCCTATTAGTTTTTTAAAGGGTTGCATGATTCTGGAAACGGATTTTGAGAGACCATTTCAAACTCGAGACATGCGTATGAGAAAAGAAGGAGTTAACCACTTTGCGCAGTACAGTATATCAAAATCGTAGGGATGAAAGCTTGCCCGATACCTTGCGTTGCGGTGGAAAAATGGTGATGTAAGAACAAGATCGAAGAGCTCCTGTGCACACTTTTCGAAATATATAGAACCGACAGGCTCGCCACCTGCTTACCTCCGGCGATGCTGTGGGGCCTAGGCTATGAAGCTTCACCACATGCGGCGAATCTATATCAATGACTAACCTAGTTAGACGATCTAAAGCATTTAAAGCAGCTAACTGGTATATGGCACAGAGTGGTCAGTTATTGGCTGTGAAGTACCCATTGGGATTTAACGCAAGAGCAAATAACGGCCTATTGCAGCCACAGTTAACAGTATGCGACAGCCTTATGGTTTGTCTTAAAACAAAATATAACGCAACAAATATTTACCTTTCATGCCGATTTGACCGTATCTGCCCATTTCTCCTTTAAGTCCATCGAAACCACGATCCCCTTTGTCTCCTTGTAAACCTTGCAGTCCTTCCGCACCTCTATCACCTTTTTGTCCCGGGAGTCCTGGCATTCCAGGTGGTCCTATATCTCCCTTTTCTCCTTTGGTATTAATAGATATTCCTGGTAACCCTCGGTCACCTTTTTCCCCAGGGAACCCTTCAGGCCCTGTTAAGCCCGGAGGGCCCATTGGTCCACGTTCACCTTTTGGTCCATCGAAACCGTCCATTCCAGGTACACCTCTGTCGCCTCGCTCGCCCTTTTCCCCATCAAAACCAGGAAGGCCTCTTTCACCTGCTGGACCCGGAAGGCCGTCCATACCAGGAGCACCTGGTGCACCACGATCTCCGTTAAACCCTCTGTCACCTTTTGCTCCGGTTAGCCCCATCAAACCTTTATCTCCTTTAGGTCCCAGATCACCTTTAGGTCCATCAAACCCAGGCAGTCCCGCATCGCCTGTCTCACCAGGAGCCCCTGGCGTTCCATATCCTGGCTGACCCGTTTCACCTCTATCTCCCTTTTCACCCATTCTACCAGGTAAACCATCTAATCCTCTTAAGCCATCGAATCCACGTTCTCCTCGTTGACCCTTTTCCCCGGCAAGGCCTGGTTCTCCTTTTGGTCCCCTAGGACCTGGCAAACCTGTATCACCCTTTTGGCCCTCAGGACCAGGTCTACCAGAGGGTCCAGGTTGACCTGGATAGCCTAGATCTCCTTTCGGCCCCGGAAAACCAGCTGGTCCTACTGGTCCATCCAAACCTCGTTCCCCGGGCAGTCCAGGAAAACCTCTTTCTCCTTTTTCACCTCTTTCACCTGGGCTACCATCAACCCCAGGTGGTCCCGCTGCACCTGGGTTTCCCCGTGGTCCTGGGAAACCTTTGGGGCCATCCGGTCCTTGTACCCCCGGTTCACCTTTTTGCCCAGGTAACCCTATAACTCCTGGTTTCCCTGGCAATCCTTGATAACCTTGTTGTCCTTTTGGGCCATCTCTTCCAGGTAAACCTGGTGTACCTGGAAATCCATGAGGGCCAATTGGTCCAGGTTCACCTTTTTGGCCTGGATTACCTGGGAGACCCCGTTGGCCTACAAAACCCATTTCTCCCTTTTCGCCGTGTAATCCGATAGGGCCTGGAGCTCCATCACTGCCTGGAATACCAGGTGTACCTCTAGGGCCTGCTAATCCTTTGTCGCCTTTTAATCCTGGAGGACCTGGAGGCCCTGGCATTGATGGTCCTATTTCACCTTTATCTCCTTTGAAACCAGGTGCTCCAGGAAAACCTCTTGGCCCTATTTCACCTGGAGTCCCTGGGAATCCCATTGACCCTAAATCTCCTTTGTCGCCTTTAGGACCAGGTGGACCTCTTGGCCCAACTGGGCCTGGTGATCCAGTAATCCCCTTCTGCCCCTTTTCTCCAGTTAGACCTACTAAACCTTGATCGCCCTTTTCACCCGGCATACCTAAATAAAAATAAAAACATTAGTAAATCTATTTTACCAATATTTTTTCTTAATATGTCCTAAAAAATAATATATGCAAACAACGAAAACATTATACCTCTAGGTCCCTGAGGTCCAGGAGCTCCGGGATTTCCTTTTTCACCTTTTGTTCTAACTTTTAACTCGTTGGGACATTGACCTGGTTCACCTTTTCGCCCAGGTGTTCCTTCGTATCCTTTATCGCCTTTTTCTCCGATGTCACCTGTTTCACCTTTTTCACCTTTTACCGAAGTGCCCTTTGCTCCTGGTGTACCAGGTGTACCGTCAGATCCGGGTATTCCATCTAAGCCTGGTGGTCCCATTCTACCCATGTCGCCTTTTTGTCCAGGCATACCGTTCAGACCACGATCTCCAGGAGGGCCATCACGACCTCTTTCTCCTTTAGGACCCATAAGACCTTTCTCTCCTGGTTCACCTCTTTCTCCTGGAGGTCCTTTTACCAGATTAGAAGGAATAATTGCATCAGCTCCCCTCTCTCCTTCTGGGCCCATTGGACCTTCATCGCCACGCTCACCCTGGTAAGCAACAATTTGATAGTGTGATGGTGTATTACTTCAAATACCTATATTAGTTAGAGGCTATTTTATCATAACACTGCTGCCACCACCGTCCTTTATTCAATGCAATCAAATTTCATACAAAAATTAAACTCGTGGGATAAAATATGTATAAATGTAATTGCATTTCTGAACGGGAAGAAGATATTTCTAAATCAAAAATTTCATCGCTGAAAAGATCTTCGCCTAAATCGGGAATTCTTTACTTTCCCCGAACCCTGGAAGCTGAAACCAACCTTTCTTTGATCGTACAATCCCCTTAATCCATATGAGGTTAGGCGCCTACTACTTCAGCTTAAGTACGTACGTAGTAGTATAGTACATAGTAGTTTTTACAGAGCACGTGCCACGTTGCAAGTTGCGAATATTCATCATTAATCATGACTATTGATAGGCCAATACTATAAAGTATTGTTACTTACCGGTGGGCCAGCAGCTCCTGGCAGCCCATTGATACCATCGGAGCCTCTTTCTCCGCGGAGTCCGGCTGGCCCTTGCGGGCCACGCTCGCCACGTTCCCCGGTCAGGCCGGCTGCGCCTCGATCACCCTTTTCTCCCTGGGCACCCGGCCAACACTCGTTACAGCGTCCACCGATATCTCCTTTCGGCCCAGGCGTACCGGGGTATCCGTCTTGACCTGGATTTCCTTTTTCACCCTTTTCACCTGCCGGCCCCATTTCACCAGGCATTCCAGGTGTACCTAAAGTAGAATTTCCAGGAACACCACGCAGACCCTGGTATCCTCTTTCACCTTTTTGACCTTTCTCCCCTGGATAGCCTGGCATACCACTGTTACCTCGTTCTCCCTGAAATTAGCATTAAGTTTAATTTGACGTTAGAAACTAATATTACAGGACTAGGCTATCAATGTTCATTTTACGATTTGATTTCAGTATTTATATTTTGAGAAATAATATTTTAATATTTTCACTATCTATGCTAATATTATTAATATTTAACTGTCAATGCTTCATTACACATGTTATGTATTTAATTTTTCAATCAAAATTATTTTTTTATAATAAAATGTACACTTGCTTGCTTGAATAAACTTACCGGTATAGAAATACCATCATCTCCCTTTGGGCCCCTAGGCCCTGCCGGCCCAATAGGTCCATCGTACCCTTTTAATCCCATTTCACCCGGTAAACCATTAAGACCCGGCTCTCCTTTCTCTCCTTTGGGACCTGATGGACCTTCAATACCTGGTGTACCAGGTTCACCTTGACCTCCACGCGGTCCCATAGGACCTGTTTGCCCTCTCTCTCCGGGCCTTCCATCTGATCCGGGTGGACCGGCAGGACCCGGATAACCTCTCGGTCCTTGAGGTCCAGGAGGTCCACGCGAACCGGCTCGGCCACCAGGAGGACCTGGTATACCTTTTAAGCCCGGATGGCCAGGTGCTCCATCTTTTCCAGGTTCCCCTTTTATTCCGGGTCTGCCAGGAAGACCAGCTAAGCCATCTTCGCCTCTGTCACCTTTCTGTCCCATAGGGCCAGTTGCACCATACATACCATCGCGACCCTGTCAATAAGATAACAGTCATGCTTATGACTCATTTTCATTCTTGTCTACCTTTATCATTAGCATTTTGGGTCTAAAATAGGTTCTAACAGAATTTAAACTCTAATTTATCGAGTCTTCAATAAGACCTATTAGGTTATTCTGTATTTAGACTACGGTTATCAACTGTATTTAGGTCGCGGGAAGTACGATGAGGTCTAATTCCCCTTGTGCCCCGTGGCCCGTGGCTTCGAATACGTACTACGAGGCGTAGCTTCTAACAAGCTTCTAACGAACTCAAAATCCTAGTAGCATTTTCACAATAAAGTAAAATCTGAACAAAAACTTTACTTTTACAATATTAATAAGTTGGTGTGCACTGTTTGGGAATAACAAATAATACGGATTGATGAACTTTAATGGTAAGGCTAAAATAGCGCAACCAACTTTATCAAATCGGTTGTACAGCTTGGTTTTTATGCGAGAAACACGTTTTCTTGTAAGTTATAAGAAATAAGAGGTACTAATTAAAGCTCGGACTATGGACAATGTTCCTATGCAGAATTGCGCGCTTTACTGAGTTTTAACACATTTTATTATTATAAAACCGTGATTAATATACGTGCTGGGATATAAAAAGAAACTTGGTTTCAAAAGAACTACTTACTCTTTCTCCAGGGTTTCCTCTAATACCTTTTTCACCTTTGATACCCATTTGTCCTGATAATCCAGGCTCTCCCATAGGCCCGGTATCTCCCTTTTGACCCATTCTACCCGGTTCGCCTTTTTCTCCTTTCGCTCCCATATCTCCTTTAACCCCTTTGATCGCACCCTTGCTGTCGGTGGAAGGCAAAGTCATAGAGGGACAAGGTTGACCTCGATCACCCCGGTCTCCTCGGTCTCCTTTATCTCCTTGGATTGATTGCCCTGCAGTTCCTTTGGCTCCTTTATCACCTTTAGGCCCAAAAGGACCCTGTAAAAATATTCATATTTAATGAAAGTTAGAAAATATTTTTTATAACATTTTAAAGTGTGTTTACTTAATTCACGGCAGCCCAAAAAAGAAGTGTTATGTTTTCAGGGTTCACGTGTTAATTTATTTATTTTTCGGTAAAGGCCTGAACTGATTATTATGTATTCTAACAACATTAGAATCTTAGCTTACTCATAGACAATTTTAATATAACAGGCAAGCGTGGTCTTTAAACGTTTTAAATATTATTAGTCTTGTTTTCAGTATTCATTTTCAAATCTCACCAGTGGCCCGGTATTTCCTTTAGGACCAGGCAACCCTGCGGGTCCTGTCGGACCGACAGGACCCTGGGGACCGGGCATACCATCAGCGCCGGGTTCTCCTTTTTGTCCTTTTGAGAACCGTCCAATATGAGCTGGCTCTCCTTTGTCACCTTTGTCACCCCGCGCCCCAGGGAATCCACGGGGACCTTGTGACCCTTTGGGCCCCATCAGACCCGGTTCTCCCTAAAATCATACGAATTTTAATTTACCTACGTTAATCAATATCAATAGAAGATAATCAATATGTGTAGAAATAAAGAGTTAAATTCATTTAATAAAGATTGTAATACAAGATATTTTTAAAGTTATTAGTATTTCAGGAGCTGTGATCAGATATTTCAGCTATGCATTTTTTATTTTTCTGCTGATGAGAAAAAAATTGTTGCAATTCAGCTTCTAGCTTCAGAGAAATGCGTCGACAAACAAACTAACAGTACAGTACAACTATTAAATGCAAATTTGTTTGCTATTAAAAACATTTTTGGAAACGGTTATACATTGTGTTGATTTATGCTTCAACGTAATCGAACTCAGAATCACAAATTTTTTTCATGTTCGCGAGTAGCTACCGAAGTTCTCTTTTCTATTTCCTATCCTAGTCTTACTCCACTGACTGCTGACAAAAGTAACAACCCAAACAATTTATAACTTACATCTGTGCCGTTACACCCGTCTCTGCCAGGCACTCCAGGATAACCGGGTTCACCTTGCGGACCCGGAGGACCCGTCAAGCCAATAAAACCTTGTGCTCCAGGTTTTCCTCGTTCACCTTTCGGGCCTCTTGGACCTTGTGGACCCACATGACCTTTTTGTCCTTTCGGGCCTTGTGGTCCCTCCGCGCCTTCGTGTCCCGGAAGACCACGCATTCCTTGTGGTCCAGGTGAGCCAGGAAGTCCCTGTAACCAAATTCATTTTTGTTTACACACTTCAAGACAGAACTTAATTGCTATTTCATGATTCATCTAATTTTACCTGAGATGCCGTCAAAGATGTGAGCAGAAAAAAGGAAGGCTGCGTTTGCGAAATTAATTTTAATTCGTGAAATAGTTACCACCATTCTAGATGTAAGTGGATTGTAAGCAAGGCCTATATGAAATAAACTAAGTAGAAGGGGCAAGTGGCCTGTACGGGTTGCTACTCGGCATTACACTGGAACGTTACACCACTTGGTTTTCTTTTTTTGCCAGTCGCGGCAGAAGTTCCCTACCGAACCAGACCTAACCCCTTTCAAAAATTTTGAAAATACTCGTACCTAATATAGATGAACACTAGAAACTATACATACCCGGTTACCCTTCTCGGCGAAGCACTTGGGTACACAGCACCCTGGTGCCGTACAGTTGCGGTCGAAGGCGGTCGTCCGTCTTCTCGTCTCAGGGTCATACACGGCGAAATTCAAGCCAAAGCTCGGAGGTTGTCTCTGCGGTGGTTGTGAGGGCGGCGGCGACGGCGGAGGCGGCTGCACCGACAGGTCCGGCCTCCGAGACAAGCCGTAATACGTGTTGTAGTCTGGCTGTCCATACTCGTTCTGCGACATCCAGTCCGACCACTGGTTTCCATCTTGTTGCTAGGGAGGAAAAATTGTTATAACCATCACTACATCATTACTATATTAAATTTGCAGGAGAGGAATATAAACGACTAAGGCCCTTCGCACACGGCTCGTAAGCGTAAACGTAGAGTAATCCTCGCGGACGATGAGAGCAGTACGAGCAAGAACATTTTTAAAAAATGTCCGCAGCGAATCGTAGGCGTAATTAAATCATGTTATATGCGTAGCGACAAACAATACGCTGACGCTTCCGAGCCGTGTGCGATGGAGCTTATGCGCGGGTCGGGTTCGAGGCAGAGATTTTAATGCTCTTCTCAACTCCTTTTTATTTCCACAGCTAGGCTCGAATATCCTCTCAGAATGAGAGGGGGAATGGCTATAGCCAAATACCATGCTGACCGTCAAACAAGTAAATCATTCCTCAAACGCAATATTTACGAAAAGTCTGAGAGTTAATACCTAGGAAGTTTAAAATAACTTTTAAAAATATCCTACCTACTTTTTAATTAGGTGTACCTAATATTGAAAACAATAAAAGTTTTCGTCATATTTTATTTGTCTACTTGTACAATTACGTACCTACATACTTAATTATTAACATTTTAAATACGATTCAACAATCTAATCTTTTCCCAGTCTACTTTGAGTTCAAAGGTGACTTCATTTTTATAACAAACCTTGTTGTTCGTAGTTACAATTCAGTTCATTCTACCACTTCCTTTAAAATATGATCAACCAATGAAGGTACGGGGATGTTTCATCATCATCAATTCAGCCTTCGGTCACGATGGGGCCTTCCCAGAGCTGAGGTGCTTTCCGAGCCTTTCTCATCTAACTGCTACTCGCCAGTCGCCACCCGTTTACCTGTTGGTCTATGAACTGGGGGCATCCCACATTACTTTTCTACTTATCTAATTTTGGTTCCAGCGGCCACCGCCCAATAGAACCATCGTGACCCGTTCATTGTCACTTCAGCTTGTAGGTTCTAATGCGGATGTGGAGTTTATCCCCCAGGGGAAATCCTAACATAGATCTTTCCATAGCCTGGCGAGCGGCTAAACACAGAATCCATATTATGGCGAAGGTAGGAGGGACGCCATTTAAACACGATCAACGCTTCAACTGCAGTAAAGTCATCAAGAGAAAACTTGATCTCAGTTTATTAGAGATGTTACGGAGTTTTGATACGACTCCGATAGTTCGGTATCTTCTTTCACCTTCGGTTCCGACTTCGGTTCCCATTTCACTATCCAGTCCAGCTACCTAGCACGGTCTTCATTGCCATCATCAAAATAACTCCTACCTAGCAGAATAATCTGCACTGCATTGAGAAATTCGATGCCACTGCCAACATTTTCAAAGATTGTCTGTTTTGTAACAACGTGTTGATTTTATACATGACCCTGACTTTGACCACGTTAATCCGAAGACCAATCCGTTTGTGAGAAAAACTAGGACTGTTTAGGAACTTCTCAAGGTCCCGAGGAGTCTCTCAAAGAACATCACCTGATTAAAGGACCGTAGACCTTTTCGAGGAGATATAGGTAACATCCCCCTTCGTATGTTGATTGGTTTGGTGCTCTGGGATCGTACGATCACTCAGGCGGAGTTGTAAATCCGTGCATTCCGGTACCATACTAGTTCCGCTAGCCACCCTGACATCGCTGCAGGAATTTCAGACTCAAGTTTTGATGAAATCAAAGGCTTTTTCATAGTCACAAACCAAATGTAGAGTGGCTAATTGTACCTTCTCGTCTGATTTATTTGCTTCGAGATGTGGATATATAATAGCAACACTAGGTATCTAATTTAAATAAAAATAGATAACTTACTTCGTACATAAAAAGTATAACAAATCTATACTTATAATAAAACTGTAAAGGGTCGAATTCTGTACTTTGAAGATATTTTGAAAATTTTTGTTGGAGGACACTATTTAGTCGATACTGAAGCCAAAACTGTAATTTGTTTAATTTTTGTCTGTCTGTCTGTCTGTCTGTCTGTCTGTCTGTCTGTTTCACGACCGGGCATCACGGCTAATCCGCTGGATGGATTTAAATAAAACTTGACATGATTATAGTTCATACCCCGAGGTAGGACATAGGATACTTTTTGTCCCGAAATTCATCATGGTTTCCCTGGAAGACGGCATCAAAGTCCAAACGTTTTTTAGTTATAATTCATCAACGCGTTGTCCGATTCCATTCATTCTTTTTTTGTTAGAAAGGAGGTTTTTTAAAGATTATTCCATACAAATCTTATCATCATCACTTTTGTAGTTCAGAAATTACAGACATCAGAACCTTTAAGTTCAAGTAGGTAGGTGACTTGAAACTCGGAATGCACAAAGAACCTAGGGCTAGGACGTAGGGCTCAAGTAAGACTGGAGTACCCTTACAGCCGTAAATAAATAGGCTTAGTAGGAGATTTTGTATGGTTTAAAATTTTTCACTTTTAGGGTGAACAAAAATCATGTAACTGGCGTTATCGCTACGTTATACCGTATAGCGCCATCTCTACAATTTATGTGGAACTTGAATGTAAAACTCTGAGATAGGTACTACCGAATTTTTTTAAATAAAAATTAACTGTCATGTTATTTAGGTACTGTTTCCTGACTTTATATTAAGATGGCACTGTTAACACATGAACAGATTTAAACTTTACATCCACAATATGGAAACGGTAAGATAATGGTTCACAAATATTTTTAACTCTTAGGTCTTATCGATCCTAACCGACTGACTCTCATCTAAGGTCTTTTTATACGTAAAGAAATATATAGCCATTGTCCATTCTGATGTTTTGGATTGTATTGAGATGAAGCAAAGATTTTCAAAAGACTCTTATATTATGTTGGGCTGGGGAATATTGTTAGAAGAGTAATTTATCCCAGTGGTACCTACCCGGCCGAACTCTGAAAGAAGAGTTCTACCACCAGTACAACTTTTCACATGGTTTAATAATTTTTGACATATTTCGTGGTTTCAGAATAAAAATCACAATGAAAAGGACGATTTTAACTGTCGATATTTCGATACATTGGTACAAGTCGTGGTCACGTAGTGACCACGACCTGTGCCACTGGGTCGAAATATCGACAGTTAAAACCGTCCTTTTGATCTTTCAACTACGTATTAATGAAACTTTATATTATTATTAAGAAAAAGGAGTTTTGAAAATCACCACAAGATAACCCGTGCAAAGTAAGAACAGGTTTCTGTACAACATCACACCAGAATCCCGCGAAAAATCAAGGAATTCCAGTAGGAAGGTATATTATGTAAAAAAAACGTAATTCACGCGGGCGGAGCCGCGGGCAACAGCTAGTTAAGAATAAGATCGTTAGGTACATTAATCCACATATTATGACATGTGCCAAATACTAAGTGTTAGTAGATACCTGATATTTCGCCGTGAAAGCATATTGTAGAAACATGATACCCATCAGCATTACTAACAATGCTTATACCTACTCTACTTATTAACTGAAGTTATAATATTCGAAAAGTAATGATCTATCGCTTAGCTAAACTTAAATTGTTTCATTTTTGTGTATTCAATTAAATTCATTTGAGTTTTGGATAGACGTATTATGTACATTAAATATTAGGTATTTATTATAATTTTAGTTTATTATACTTTAATTGAAAAATAAACAATAAAGGCGGTAAATGTAAATACTGTAAATTCTTTCGGTTTATTTATTAATCTAATAACAATTTTAAAGGAACTTTACGTAGGTATGCCTACTTGAAATGCCAGAAATAGTAAAAAAAATCTCTAAAGAATTGGGTTTGACGTGGAATTTTTTAAAATTAATCCTATTTTCATTATAGAGTTTTATGAAAATGTAAAAATAACAATGGGTTTATAATAAAAACTACTAAAACGGAAAAAAATATTTATTTATTTAATCAAATTTTTCATTAATGTTTTTTCATTTTATAATTTTTTTATTTATACTTTAATTTCAGTACCGGCCGTCTTATCGACTGTTAAGGCCGGTTCCTGAAGTTTCGCAGGTAGGTATGGCTCTCCAGCAGCGACATTCAATTTAGTTCCCTTTGACAAGCTTTTCCCTACATCAAACTACTTGTAAGACGAGGCTATAAAGTTATAGAGCAAAAGATTAATCTCATTTTTTGCGCAGCGTATCAGCCTGGCTGTCTCACGCGACAACGCAGCAAGTATTTTTACGGTAATTATATAGTAGTCATCAATAAGTTCAGGGTTGATTGTGAACATTTCAATAAAAAAATATCCTCTCGAGAAATCCAAAGTGCAAGTCAAATATACGTACCTAGCTATTACATAAATTCAGAAATGTTAAAAATAAATGTGCCTATATATCATGAAATTTATGAAGTTGCTTTGTTCTTATTAATTTGTTATTTTATTGTGACGGTTTGCGCAATGGCGACATTTAACATCCTAGTGATAAACTTTGTCGGTCTTTGGTCTTGTCGGTTTCACGTATTACGCTAAAATAAAGATATAAATAACTATGAAATGTGTTAATATAAATAATATTTTTGTAAATTTTATTACAACATACTGTTACTATTTCGTTACGTCTTCAATAAAATACGCTAACCGGCCAAGTCTGCATTTTGAAGAAATGCAAAAGGACGAATTTAAGCAGACGGACCAGTCGGCGCGCACGCCCTTTCGCTTCGTCCTTCCCGAATCCCGGCCCGCGTTCACAAATCCTATTAACTTTTTGTATTGGTAAACGATAAATAGCAAATTTTTTGTTTCAAATTATTGTAAAAATTAATAACTCACCGGACTCACTACACCAATCAAAGCCAAAGCAGCCACCAACCTAAAAAAAAGTTTTGCAAGATAAGTGAAATTTTTAATAAGTTTATTTAAATTTAAAAAAACATTTTAATGAAGTCAAAGGAACAGAACTGTTTAATGGTCAATAAAACTGATGAAAATAAATTATTTGGTTCAAAATAAAAATAAAAATTAAATTCGGAATAGGAAGTTTGCAAATTTTGAACTCACCAAAGTACGTGGTCTGCCATGGCCCGGAGCGCGCAGCGCTTGTCCCGTGCGCGCGCGCCGCTTATGTCGGGATACTAAGGAAAGAGGAGTGCTCCGTTGGCGGCCCGAGCGCCCCCGCCCCGCGAGGCGAGGCGGCGCGCGGCGGCGCGGGCGCAGCGCCGGCAGCGCGAGGGCGCGCGGCCAGTAGTAGTGCGGCGCAGCCATGTCGGGTCCGGCGCGCGCGCGCCTCCTTGCGGTCCGTCTCGTGCCGGCCGCCCTGCTGCTGTTCCAATGGATCTCACCAGTTTCTGCTGTAAGTGACAACTCCTTTCCTTAATTACTTCAGACTTCGCGAGTAGGTACTCTCTCATATTTTCATGTAAAAGACTTCAACGGGCTCGCTGCCTTTACACAGTAGTATTTATGTACCACGTTACAATCGAAAAATATATCTGTTTCTAAATCATAGGTTCCTATTTGAAATATTGCATACACCTTAATTAAGAATCGAATAATTCGGCGGAACGCGTTGAAAACACATAACGGATAATGAAATACATTCCAAGAGGTTAACACTGGTATTTTGATGTTTGAGAATCTACTATAAGAAATGTTTTCCGCGGGTTTTATGGAGCCTTGATTCTGCTATCTGCCTGTGAAATCTCTGTCTAAATCGGTTAGTCCAAGATTTGCACATTCAAGAAAATAGGTAGACATAATGAGAATGTGTGTTTATGTTATTTTATTGATGAAATTTATGCTTCAATTTTATTTATTACTAAATAACGGTTTATTGCAGATTAAGATTGCTGAAACTGAAAATATTGAAACTCAATAAATTGTTCGTAAATAAGTATTCCGCATATTACAATCAGAAGGTGGTGGGCGATGAATTCTATTCATTAATGTAGAGCTTTATAAGCTATGCATGCCGCTTATTCTACTCGTATATATAGAGCTAACAAATATTTAGGGGATACAACTTATTGTTTATACAATAAGTACCTATATGTTATAAATTAATGATATTTTGACTTAGCAGTGATCTGAAATTAAGTTCACATTTAGGTGTTTGCACTATATTGTTTCTCATGCAATCTAGTGAGTATTAACGGATACCAATGGTCAAACTTCTAAACTTTGATTCATATTGAACACTAGATTCGTTCCCTTACGCCTTACGATGTTTTTTTACCAGATATCACTCACCGTATAGCTGTATCAGACAGCTATACGGTGAGTGAGCACTGGAGCACTGACGAAGTTAAACGACAATTGGGAGTCTAACATTTAAAGGAACACCTAAGCCTTACACGGAATCTTAAGGGTTAGGTGTCCCTTAAAATGGTGGATACGAGCATTATATTTATTTCTATAAAAGCTACTTAGTCCATTGAAATGTTAGAATTTAAGCACCGAATATTGCATTTGTTGGACGCAATTTTATTTTTGGGACATGTTTGGGGGTCAATAGAAGCTTGACCTCAAGTTTGTGGGGTCGTCGCCAACCTTGTCCCCCCCCTCCGGCCGCCGTCTTGGAAAAAGGGACGTCAACGCTTCTTACGCGATATCTCTGAAACTATGCGTCTTACAAAAAAAATTGTAAAGACATAATTTGTTGCAATTTGTTTTACCTACAAATATGTTTTATAACTTCATTAATTTTTAATTTAGAGCAAAAAAATTGTATAAATTTGTAGGCAAAACTATTTGCTACAAATTATGTCTTTACAAGTTTTTGTGTGCGTGATGTCACATGCGTGAGTCCATCAACAAGGCTTGTAAGGTTTTTTCTCAAACAATGCGCGGCTACTTAGTACTTACCTACGAGTATAGGCAGAAAGGAGAATGGCGAAAATTGGCCCAGCTATAACAAAAATAACCCAAAGACCGTTCAGACTCTGGAATAATTTATTTTGGATTGGTATTTTTATAGTTTTTTTGTGTGTAAATACCATATTTTTAGAAGTAGGGAACCAAAAATAAAATACAATTAAAAAACCAGTCCAATGGCAATTTTTTTCAATATGGCAACAAAAAGTCAACTAATCACCGACCCACTACTATAGACGCGGGTCTTTCAGAATGAGAATGGATTTTTCTGGCTTTTTCAGATAATCTACAGTAAAATTATTCACTTGGAAACAATGAAATACTTTATCTAAAATTTTTGTGAATATCTTCTTTCTTCCTACTTTATTTGATTGACTTTGTATGACAGTTTTGTAAGTCAAGTTGAGTACTACAAGTATCTTTTCATAACTGAACGTGGATTGGAGTGGTCTGGGTCAGGAAATGCATGGGAGTTCGCCGGTCTCCTTTCCAAAATCAATCACGAACAACAATATTTTTTTCCTAGTTCATTTGTTTTCAAATAGCTCCCTAATTGCATAAATACATCACAAATTGTCTTTACTTAAACTCATTTTGATTTTTGGCAAAAACAAATAGTTTTTAAAATAAATAACGAACAAAGTTATAAATAAAATTTTCCATCATAGTGTCCATTGGTTTTTTTCAATAAACAGCTTAAGTATGCTGCCTCTACACGCTATGCATCAACACCGCAACCAACCCCACGCCAACCCGCGCGCCTTCCGCCATCCGTCACTCACCACTATGCCCTCTATATGCTGGCCCAGCTTAGTTGGCCAACATGTTGGCTTAACGTGTAACGTGTAACTGTAGACTGTAGAATTCAAAATTTAAATAAAACCTTTGTTAAGTTACCTCCTTGGCTGTCAAATTTCGGAAAAAAATCGTTCCATTTTTAAATTACACGGGAACTATGGAGTTTAGTATGTAATTTATACGACCACTTAACCACGACATCTTAATATATATAAATCTCGTGTCACAATGTTTGTCCTCAATGGTCTCCTAAACCACTTAACTGATTATAATAAAATTCGCACACCATGTGCAGTTCGATCCAACTTGAGAGATAGGATAGTTTAATTTATCTATTTTTTTATTACACCTAAGGGCAAAACAACGTTTGCCAGGTCAGCTAGTATTATTATATGGATTTTAATACAACTTTTAGCAGTCGCTGATTGGGCGGTAAAGCAAGTTCGATTTATTTCGAAGAATTGGTCAAAATAATGCTCCAATTTCCAAGCATGTTTGAGAAAACGTGGAAAAAATGTGTTGTTTGTGGTTCGTTTTGGAAAATTTGGCGAGCAGAGGTGTTTAGATTACCTTATCTTAATATATATAAATCTCGTGTCACAATGTTTGTCCTCAATGGTCTCCTAAACCACTTAACTGATTATAATAAAATTCGCACACCATGTGCAGTTCGATCCAACTTGAGAGATAGGATAGTTTAAATCTCAATTTATCTATTTTTTTATTACACCTAAGGGCAAAACAACGTTTGCCAGGTCAGCTAGTATTATTATATGGATTTTAATACAACTTTTAGCAGTCGCTGATTGGGCGGTAAAGCAAGTTCGATTTATTTCGAAGAATTGGTCAAAATAATGCTCCAATTTCCAAGCATGTTTGAGAAAACGTGGAAAAAATGTGTTTGTGGTTCGTTTTGGAAAATTTGGCGAGCAGAGGTGTTTAGATTACCTTATTACTATTATATAACTTTTTCAATTCATATTCTCTAACCGTATTTGAGAACAAGGCTTACAAAAGTGATCCTACAAGGGATCCTAAAAGGGAACAGAAACAGAAAAAAACATATTATACAAACCTCCGATACATACGTGCGTCCGTCCGTCCGTCTGTCACACTCGATTATCTCAGTAACTATTAAAGCTATCGACCTGAAATCTGGAATAGTTGTAGGTAATTGCGGCGCGACGTATTGCAATCAGAAAAAATTTAAAATCTTTTTTATTTTCATTTGAAGGGGGAAAACCGGGTCATCAAAATTTCAAAATGAGATAACAATATTGAGTAGAGTATCATATTAAAGGGCGTTACTTGTGTATTCTAAAACCGATTTTTATTTATTTTTATGTCTGATAGTTTTCGATTTATTAGGCAAACTGTCGAAAAAAATACCGTTCCCCCCCTTATCTCCGAAGTTTACCAATCGAAAAATCTGAAATAATAATGATCAATAGAAGTAAACGTATATTTTACAGGAAAAATAAAATCAATTCTCTAACTATTAGGTATCCTTTTTTTGATAATAATAATAAACCGGCAAAAACAAAGTTATCTTTACGGTTTGCCAACAAAAGTACCTACATGTAAATTATACTCGTAAATTCATGAACCAAAGTGATTCTTTTAATGTTTAACTTCTTTTATGGTATGGAACCATCGGTGCGCGAGTCAGACGCGCACTTGGTTTTTATTATTTAAAAAGGGGGAAAACCGGGGCATCGAAATTTTAAAATTAAATAGCAATATTGATTGGTTTTTATCATTATTTATTTTTATGCCTAATATTACCCAATTATTTATTTATTGGGCAAACTGTCGATACCCCATCCCCTTAACTCTGAAGTTTACCAATCGAAAAATCTGAAATTATTATGATTTATAGGGATTAATGTATATTTTACGAGAAAAATAAAATCAACTCTGTATCTATTACACTTTTTTTGGTTTGGTCAAAATTAACCTCAAAAAACAAAGTTAAGTTTGCAGTTGGGTAAGAAAAGTGATTTTACTTTTTCTTAAGAGTCCCATGAACTACCTACAATCAATTTTGATTAAAATTATTATAACTTCGGTCGAGTTCCGTAATACCAAAAATTATGAATGAATACTTGTAACTCTCTTTATTGACTGGTGTTTTTCTTTAGCTGGACAATAAAAACTGTGCTCTTAAACTAATGCGACGTGAGATAGTGTTGTTTTTATTACAAAACAAATAACCAGAAAAGTCCTTTTTAACGCAAAAATATGCAATTCAAAATTCATTTATATTTCGTTTTAGAGAAGTACTTCCTAACCAAATATGGCCATAGATTATTACTATATGAACCCGAATAACACCACAACATGATCGAAATTTGCACGAATTACAAATGATTTTGGTATTACGAATGAATGGGAGACATCATAAGTCAGGGCATCCTTAACTACTTAGTACGAAACCCTTGGTGTGCGAGTCAGACTCGCACTTGGTCGGTTTTCACTACTGATTTGGTTTTTACCCATTGATAATTGCCTTGAAAATGCTTATTCACTCTTCCCTTGAAGGCATCCAGAACTTGGCTGGGAACAGATGCTGAATGGATGTTCCACACCTTAGCGGTACGTATCAGAAACGTTGAAGAACAACGTTTCGTTCGAGTTTGCTGGACATCAATGAGTATCTACCAACCACATAAGGATGCCAATTCTCTCAGCGACTTACGGTTCTGTGGTAGAAAGGTGAAAGAGGTACTTGTGGTGTGTGAGACAGTTGGCCATATCATGTAATTATCATCTGTATTCTATAATACCAGCCACGAAAAAAACAAAAAAAAATATGAAATTGTTAGCCACATCAATATAAGACCACAGCCCCGACAGAATATAAATAAATATATATCAGGGCATTACACACATCGCAATCTACCCTCAAAGTAAGCGACAGCTTGTATTATGGGTACTAGATAACTGATTAATAATATACATAAATATAATATATTAAAACACACCCAGACACTGGAGAACATTCATCACACAAACATTTACCAGTAGTGGGAATCGCACCCACGACCTCCGACGTAAAACAGCAGGTTCGCTTCCGCTACGCGAATGGCGTAGCGGTAGCGGTCATCATAAATTAAAGAACAGTATATAAAAAGGCCACTACAAGAATATACGAAGAAGATATTGAAAAAAAGACGCAGGCAAACGTACCTACCTAGGTAAATTCACCAGTTCAAACTATAGGTATTGTTATTTAGTTATTAACTAGCTGACCTGGCAAACGTTGTTTTGCCCTTAAGGATATAAAAAAATAGATAAATTGAGATTTAAGCTATCCTATCTTTTAAGTTAGAGCAAACTGCACCCTGTGTGCGAATTTTATTAAAATCGGTTAAGTGGTTTAGGAGTCCATTGAGGACAAAAATTGTGACACGAGATTTATATATATTAAGATTAAAATCAATTCAATAGCCTCTTCTTGAAGTCGGTTAAAAATACTTATTAAAGTAGAACAAGAACTATACACGCATAAAAATGTATTCTATTTTAATCACAAAATGTTTAGAAGCCTTGATTGATAAACTAATAAGTGGGTAATAAAGATCGCGAGGGCCATAGGTTAAATACACGACGCTTAAAAAAAGTATTTTGATAAGTTTTGTTGAATGAGCCGTTACCTCTTTATTATGTTCATCTGATGTACCGTTGAACGGTTTTCGAAACTAGAGATAAGATAATAATATACAGAGGGTATCACTGTACCACAAACATTGATGTCATCACGTAAGTCCAAATAATTATTTTTAATTAAGTACATTATGTGACTATAATTACAATCGAATCTTCAACAATAAGGAAACTATTGCTAGGCAACTCCAGCCTTGACTCGATTACTCGATACTCGAAGTTTACTTCCATCCAAATACAAACTGAGAGATGCGCCGGATAATCGTTTCTCCGAATACCTAACCGACTACTGAATATTATCCGGTTTACCACTTACCGATCCGGATATTCGACCGTTTTTACTATACCCGTTAATGGATGAACGCCTTTAAATACAGTAGCTGTATAGTATTCTATAACAATATGTGTTCGTGTTTGATTCTTAAATAAATAAAATTATCTATTTTATCCTAAGGGCCTAATACAGCTGCACAGAGCACTAAAAATACCACGTTAAAATTTGCATTCGGCATGGAGATACTCAATACTCATAGGAGGTAATATTCTGTACTAAATACGGTGCGGAACATATGAAATACAAAATATTATTATGTAGCACATAATATATAAACGTATCAAATACGTATACGAGTAGGTATAGAACGAACGACCTAAATATTGTTCTCGGAAATCAACCAGATAACCTAATATTTTATATCATATGCAACGAATTATCTCAATACACTTTTCTACATATATAGTACGAGTACAATGCATAATATCTTCCTATATCAGCCTACAATATCAGCTTACATTTCTAGAAGAATGAGCAAAAGCTTATTGTTCGTACGCCCTACGTATGTATGCATTGCATTGATAATAATAGTCAAGATAGGCCCATCCGAACATTTTACGTAAAACTTCTTCATACAAAAAAATGTAGCGCCATGTGTCGAAACTCCTGCGAAATACTGCGCAGGCTTACAGCTTACTACTGACGCCGGAGGGGGTTTTGCTCCCATAAACTGGCGACATTTTTTCGCGCGGTCTGCCCCGTCTAGAGTATACGTCAATGATGCATTGATGTATCATGTAGGGATGGTCCAAAGTTCTGTAAGAGCTATTACAGTACATATGATACTAGCCTGTCACTTCAGAAGCCCTGTAAAAATAATTCATAGCTTTCGGATGTTTCCCTTAGACTTTGAATCCACGTCAACGAGAATTAGTAATATGTACTACTTATACAATTCTATAGAAAAATTGCAGTAAACTGATATATTTCGATTCCATTGATTTTGCAAATTACACCTCCAAGGAACCATAAACTTTATTTTTTGGTATCAATTTCAATTTAAAATTATACCTAATTTCAAATTAATAGTTGATACCTCTACCAACTTATTTCTGGAAAAAAATGGCCGATAGTGACGGACAGACGGACAAACAATGTGATCCCAGTTCTGCTATAACTTTTAGTTTAAAATTTATTTAATATTACTTACTTTGTTGTTATATTTGGAGATACGCAGTGTTCTTGTTTAATTCGACAATCTGATATGTTACCGTAACCTTTGCTCTATTATCGTGTAGTTTTTATACGGACCTCCGACTGGCAACACAACAATTATCACTCTATAGCCTCGTGACCTAAAAAAACATATATTATTTAAAAAAAATCTTTGTAATTAACTGAGCTAAAATCGGTTCTGATATAATTATTGAGCATATTATGTGCCTACATTTCTTAGATGATTAAAGTCATGTTTTAAGGTTTGATCACTGTATTTATAAACAAAAGTTATCTGTGTACACGTTTTACACAATATTCTTTTTTTACATGCCGATGAAATAGGTACATACATTTATGCAAAGCTTTGAGTTTTGCCAGCAATGCTTTCGCCATTGCGCCATAAAATACCGACCAACTCACTATAGTATTGTACGTTATTATCATGTTCTGAGATGTCTGATTGACTTCTTATCGTTGTTCTAGACAGTAAATATTTAGCTCGGTTTTCATATCAGACAAATCAGATCATTGCGGAAACCCTATGACAACAACACACCATAAATGCACCGCACGCAGTGGCGCGTGCTCGGATTCGATTCCCGCCACGGGCCACTGTGGAATTTTATAATTTCTAAATTGAATCAGGTCTGGTCTGGTGGGAGGTTTCGGAAGTGGCTAGTTACCACTCTACCAGCAAAGACGCACCGCCAAGCGATTTAGCGTTCCGGTGCGATGCTGTGTAGAAACCGTTGGGGGTGAGTTAACTTACTCCTTCCAATTTAGTACGATAACATCTTCGGCTACGTCATGACTTACCATCAGGCGAGATCGCAGTCAAGTACTAAACACTTTGTACAGTATACAAAAACCGGCCAAGTGCGAGTCGGACTCACGCACCGAGAGTTCAATACTATCAAAGAAATAAAACGTTAAAAGAATCACTTTTGTCACTTGAATTTACGTGTAGGTATGTACTTTTGTTGGCGAACCACAAACCTAACTTTGTTTTTAGACGTTTATTGTTAATATCCAAAAAAGTACATAAGTGAGTAAGTTGATTTTATTTTTCCTGTAAAATATACGTTAACTTCATAATTATTTCAGATTTTTCTATTGGTCAACTTGGGGGGGACGGTATTTTTTTCGACAGTTTTACCCAATAAATCAAAAACGCCCTTGCATAGGATATCCTATTTAATATTGTTATCTCATTTTGAAATTTCGACCTGCCCCCTGATTGCGTAAGAAAAACATGTTCATCGTTAACGTAAACGCTAGCGAATTCTGCGCCGCGATTGGCTGACGCAAATCAGGAACCCAATCAGCGGGCAGAATTCGCTAGCGTTTACGATAACGATGAATACGTTTTTCTTACGCAATCAGGGGGCTGGTTTTCCCGCCTTTTTAAATAAAAATAAAAAAGATTTTAAATTTTTTAAGATTGCAATAACGGCGCGCCACAAATACCTACAACTATTCCAAATTTCAGGTCGATAGCATTAAAAGTTACTGAAATACCTAATCGAGCGTGACAGACGGATGGACGGTCGGAGAAAGTCTCACCATAAGGGTTCCATTTTTACCATTTTGGTATGGAACCCTAAAAATTCAATCAAAATAGGTCAAAATCAGCTTCCATTGACAAAGCTTTCGTAACGAGGCCGCGGCACCGCGCCGGCACAAACGGCAGGATCTGTTATCGGAGCGACGGGAAGCTGTTATCAACTTGTCGCTACATATATATATCGTACAATTTTTGCAATTATTGCCGAAACAATGATGCGGTAACCCCGTGGGAGTATCATTTCATATCTTTTGAATGCCATAGTGACCCCGAGATTAGGTTTCTTGGAAAAGCGCTGTGATGTACCACACTCTTATCAGCAGCCTGGCATATTTCGATTCGATTCGTTTCATCGGATGGACAAAAATGAAATGTACCTTATTCAAAAACTGTATGAGAATGACTTAAGTGTCATTGAGTGAGCGGAAGTCTCGTGTTCGAAAGCTTAAAACTATGTCGCTACATAATAATAATTATATTTTTAGTAAAACGGACGAACAAAATAAAGGATAAAGTAAGTAGCACTATACGGGTCCTTTTTTAACATTTTTTTAACACTTTGGTACGGAATCCTAAAAATCTACTGTACCGTTCTAAACTAGAGAAATGTTTACTAGTGATTTTTCAGGATTAGTTTCGCTACTAGAATAAGTACGCTCTGTCTTGCTTCACTGATGACCTGCCAGCTGAAATACTTAATAGTTTAAATAGCCATTAGTCACATGTAACCTATGAGATTTTAATTGTCTGGCAAAATCATCAAAATAGCAAAGACAAGAGCTCAGTCGCTATATTCGGCATATAGCTAAAGTCTTTTCAACGAAACGCGAGACCAGACGTAAACAAAAGCCGATCATTTAGTAGTAGCGACGACGGAACAAACAAAATATGACTATCTCTTTCTATCTTGTTTGTTTGCTATCTGCCGCACCGCTCACGACTTTCGCTTTCAAGGTCAAAGCATGTCATGGGGGTTATCGTAAACATTTGGATAATATTTTATATTTTATTTTGTTCCCCTAATCATAAACCTAGAATAAATATTTTAATTGACGCGTGATATTGACGTGTCACTTGTCTCAACATTCGAAGCGATTGTATAGAATAGCGTCCATTCGCGTGGATGGCGTGGCGCTGCATGACCTGACGTGCCACTCAGCGTGCTTCTAGTGAGGCACTGAAGTGGCGCGTAACACGAAACTTTCACTTATGTTAAATCTAGTTTCAAGATATCATTAAAAAAATTCAAACAATACGATATTATTGTCAAAACATAAATTTATTTTAAATTTGAAAAATTAGTATACGTTAAAAAGGTTGCGCAACCCTGCTTAAGCGAATGACCTGGCAGTCGGTTTGTTTACGTCTGGTATCGCTCGAGATTGAATAGACTTTAGTTAAACTACCAACCAGCTAATGATGATTTAATCATACACTAAAGTCTATTCAATCTCGAGCGATACCAGACGTAAACAAACCGACTGCCAGGTCATTCGCTTAAGCAGGGTTGCGCAACCTTTTTAACGTATACTAATTTTTCAAATTTAAAATAAATTTATGTTTTGACAATAATATCGTATTGTTTGAATTTTTTTAATGATATCTTGAAACTAGATTTAACATAAGTGAAAGTTTCGTGTTACGCGCCACTTCAGTGCCTCACTAGAAGCACGCTGAGTGGCACGTCAGGTCATGCAGCGCCACGCCATCCACGCGAATGGACGCTATTCTATACAATCGCTTCGAATGTTGAGACAAGTGACACGTCAATATCACGCGTCAATTAAAATATTTATTCTAGGTTTATGATTAGGGGAACAAAATAAAATATAAAATATTATCCAAATGTTTACGATAACCCCCATGACATGCTTTGACCTTGAAAGCGAAAGTCGTGAGCGGTGCGGCAGATAGCAAACAAACAAGATAGAAAGAGATAGTCATATTTTGTTTGTTCCGTCGTCGCTACTACTAAATGATCGGCTTTTGTTTACGTCTGGTCTCGCGTTTCGTTGAAAAGACTATAGGTATAATCATTATGTCGAATCGTCTGCTCAGTCCTGAAGTAACAGGCCTGCAGCTCAAACCCTAATTACTATCTTCGATAAGTCACGTGATCAATTTGTTGATCGGATATGTTGTTTTGTTTCTCAAATATTTTTTGAATTTTGTTCAATTTATAGAATGAGCGATCGAAAAGTTTCCATGAAAATCGTAGATTATTCGTACCTATAATTGACCAATGGGTTGTCTTGTCCAGTGGTTTGTCTTGTCACTAGAGATAAGAGATAGGACAAAACATGTACATGGAGCTTATGTCACAATGATGTCACATTTTCACATAAGCTCCATGACATATAAACTGAAACGGCAGAATATGGAAACGGAATAAGCGCGCTGAAGTGAATGAAAGTAGCATTGTTTTGTTGTGGGCAAGTAGAGCAAGCGCTCGCTGTTCCGGGGTGAGTCGTCCTGTCAATGCTCGGGTAGTAATGAATCGATGTTTTATCGCCGTGACGTCGACAAGTACAGGACATTGAACCTTAGAGGAAATATCCCCGTTCCTCTATTTTTATACTGATACCGTTCTAATTTCTAACCGAACATTCAAACATTAATAAAATATACGAAAGTAGGTCCGAAAAAGTGCAGGAAATGCAAAGGAAAAGTTGAAACCTACCCATTGTTTTTAAAGTCACCGGTAAATAAAATGCGTCTACTGAAACGTACTTTTTATATAGGTAGGTAGGTACCTATAGTCAAATAAAAGCTGGTGCCTATGAGATTCTCTTAATATTTTTACGACAACGTTTCGAACTGTATTTTAAGGTATATTTTCCCACTCAAAATACAAGTAAAGCTCACTAGCCTAACAATATAACAGCCGGCAGTTATAATTCTTATGCAAGTGGTGCAAGGAGCGTGATACGTCGTTACACGTTACCCACAACACAAGCCGATTTTATGACGGCCAGCGAGCAATGCACTGAAATTATTACTTACTTCCAGTAAAATGAAATAGGTCAATAGTTTCAGCACGGTTACAAAAGCCAGTTGAACGTACGACCGTATTCCTGGTCTATATTTAGTTCAGTCACTGACAAAATTGAGAATAGATACCTAGTACTATGGCCTGTGAAGAAGCTGTTATTTAAAGTATACAAATACTTACTACTAGTTGAATTGATCGCAGCTGAGGATTACAAATACTAGTAAAAGTGGCGGCTAAGGGCAAGTTAGAATTAAGAGACGTCTCATGAAGTCTCTCTCAAGCCTTATTGTGCGTGCTTTGAGTCGCATATCGATGACTGGGGAGACTACGTGTGAGGAAAATATACGAGTAACGATAGAACTGAAGTACAAATAGCCGGTACAGTCTGAGTCTGAAATTTCATAAGAGCCTGTAAGTAAGGCCTATCAATAGATAAGAATTAACATATGAGTAGCTCAGTGCATCTCGCTAAATTGAAGTGAATTAGGGCGCATACAGCAGTATCATATAGGTCGTAGAACCCATGGACTTTGGGGAGCCAAGGCGCTGCGAAGACGATCCAGTGCCTACCTGAAATTGGAATGTTATCAAACCCATGCAGACGGACAGCAAGCGCTGTGCTCTTCAACTCAAGCGTTGCAAAAAAGATGGGGACTGTTATAGGTGAAAACTAGACGAGGCCTACATTCAGCAACCGACGCGCATTGTCTGAGATGACATATTGGTATATTAGATTAAAAGAGGAAGAACACTGCGACAATAAACACCACTAATAACATTATTATTAACCACGAATAGTTCTTATTATTTCCCAAATTTTGTAGATACGAGTACAATTAGAATCTAAATTCCCAAACATTGATCCAGGCGTCTGGCGGGTGGCGATCCAAGAGCTGGTTTAGAAAACGGCTATGTTTAACCATACAAAGAGGTTATAGCGCCAGCGACTTGGGCACAATGCCCATAAATGTTTGATAATAATAACATATTTTTAGTAAATATTAAAATTTAATATTATTGCTTTTTAAATCATGATTATCAAAATTATATCTTGTTCGTCTTTTTAATTGTGAGTTTAAGCCGTTTTTAAATAATTTAATTATCCTCTATCAAAAAATAAAGCAATTATACTGGTAGGTAAGGTACCTTGTTACCTAAGCATTATAATATCTTCAAATATAAAGTAGCGAATTCAACGAGTAAGTTTACTGGTTGATTTGTCATTGTTGTTGCCAATTTAAATATGTTATCATTGAAGTAGGTGCCTGTTTTGTTATTTTCATCGTTGTTAAATTAGTTAGGATGTCTTATTTATGATCTACTCTCATAATAATCTACGGGTGAGGTGAATCGGGGACACGTTTATGAGACGCCGAGGTCACCAGATTCCGACAATTTGCTCGTAAATATTATGCTCACATACTGATACTACCTAGTACCTAGTTAAAAAACTATAAAGTCGATTATTTTCAAATTGAAACCTTATGTATTTTGGATATTTAATCTAAACTCTGAAGACTTAATTAAGCCAGATTAGGCATACCTCATTAAAATCCTTCATGTTGAATTCTTGCCAGAATAGCCTAGACCTTATCGAAGTTAGGTACTATCCCATCGACAAGGTTGTCGTCAAGCGCAATAATTTATAATAAAACATTTGCAAATACCAAACCAATTACTCCTATCTATAACAATAAACATCGTTTGTCCACACATCCGCACAACAGGGTGTCAAATTACGTCCAAAGTACGCGTTTTTACGTGACTCGAAGTTTCAAAATTTTGCAAGAGCGAATCTACTGCCATGTCAGTAGAAAAACTGGCCAAGTGCGAGTCAAACTCGTGCACTGAGGGTCCCGTACTACAAAAGAGATACCTAAAACCACGGATATACCTACACGAGTGGTAATCACATTAATTGTTACTTGGTGGCTTGATACCTATATATCCGATCGAGAAAATTCAAATTTTATGTAGTTTTCCGAAAATAGTGGGCTAACATTTATGCATTTACATGTTTTTATAATAACTTTGAGTGTTATTTTTGACCAAAGCTTTAATGAAAAACACGTAGATGCAAAAATGTTATGCACGCAAAACTCATTGACACAAGCCTACGAGGTATGTAAAATCGTAGCCTAATATTTTCGAAAAACTAAATAAAATTCTCGCAGCCGGATGTGTGTATAACGACCTTAACAAACCGCAACACAAACATTGAGTGCATTTTCAGTCAGAATTGGAATTAAACTAAAAATACTTTTCAATTTAAGTATTTTATTGAATAAAAGCAGGCGTTATTTTGCGGCCCCCCCGATGGATTCCAATCTTGTCGCGATGGGGGGGCTCAGTAGCCGTGGTTGGGCCCCACGGTGAAGCCAAAAGGAATCCAGGAGGGGACGCTCGGAGTGGGCCTGGAGATGGGCCCGCTCTGGATGCGTCCAAGAGGGGTGCGGGGGACAGTTTTCTGTCTCCTGCAGCCAGGAGGGGTCGCGGGAGGAGAGGCGTGTCGGTGTGTCGTTGCCGCTCGCCCTATCTCCCGCGACCAAACGGTGGCGCACCGTTAGATGCGTCGGCGGCGGGGCCGCAGGGGAAGAGGAGTGTCGGTGTGTCGTTGCCGTTCTCCCTGTCCTCTGCGGCCGTTTGGTGGTTTGCGGCGGAGCCAAAGATCAGATCCGCCTCGGGGTATGGGAGGTCGATGCCTGCGAAGTGAGGAGCAAGCTTCGCAGGTATCGGCTTACGTGCCCACGGCCTCTGGGTGGCGGTCCCGGGGGGGTCCGTCGCCTTACGGATGGGCGCCGAGAAGGTAAGGCCGGCTTAGGTGTTTCTGGCCGGCCTTGCTGTTGGAGGGGAGCTCCATGCTCCACCTCGTGGAGGGGCTGCGCAAGCGGCCGGGCACCGGCGGGTTCGCGGAGGTTTGCGCAAGCGTTCCCGTGTTCCCGTCATACGGTGCGAGGAGGAAACACCGTGGGGTTTAGCCGGTAAGAGTCCGGCATAACCCAGCCGCTCCCCCGGGCGACTGGGTATCCATGAGGATTCCCCACGATAAAAAAAAAAAAAAAAAAAAAAGGCGTTATTTTGCGGAAATCCATAGTTAGTAGGATTGATTTATTTGTTTTGTTATATAATCCGCTACTTGAATAGATTCATATTCATATGGTAAAATAATTATACAGGAACACTGACCACATGAAACACCACACACAATTTTCCAACATTTTCTTCGACGAGATGTTGACTTCACAATACGAAATCGGAGTCGAAGAAAGTATTGTGTGTGGTGTTTCATGTGGCCAGTGTTCCTTCATTTTGTAGGTACCATACATAATCTGTTCAAGTAGCGGATTATAGCAAACCAAATTGCTCAGTCCTACTTAAGTATTTTAATTCCAATAATGTAGGGTCACTATTACCTACATAAAACTATTATAAGCATGTCGATGCTTTTAATAGTTAGGAGATACTGAAATAATAGAGTGTGACAGATGACAGACGGACGGAGAAAGAAGTGGCAAAATAAACCATTTTGGTACGGAACCCCAATAATAATCGTAACAATGTTTTTCAAATAAGCTACTAGTGTAGGTTAAACGCAGCATATTTGCTTTGAATTAAAAAAATACTTACATCACTAATTGTTTTAATTGTTATAAAATGTGTTGTTTTATGATTTTTGCACGTGGCGGCGGCGGGGGCGCGGGCCAGCGGACGCGCGGGATGTGCGAATGGCCGTTATCGCCTGGGCTGGGACACTGCAATGATTGTTTATCCAGCCCGTTCCTTGAATTGCAACTAATGACTCACGCGTTCTATTATCGCCTTCTGCTGTAATACCAAAGATTTATATCGCTGTAATACCTACCATGCGCAGTTAACAACTTGAAAGAATAGTTTAAAAATATATCGAAAAAAATGGAGAGCCTCGATCCCTATGATATCTGGCGTTAACTAAGCGTCAAAATAGCGATAGATCGCATAATTTTTTTTTTAATTTTTGATCCATTTCTATACCACGCCTATTATGTATTCCGTGACCGCACGCGTAGTATAACCTATTTATCACTTGACTCAGGGCAACAATTCAGGGGGTTTAGGTACATATCTGTTACCCCCATATCCAAAAGCAATATCTTTATAATATTTCATTTTTCAGTTAGGTATCTATTATTATTAAAGCTAGGCACTAAGCTATAGGTAGGTACCTACTATGTACGAGTTCAAGTATTTAGCGATTTTAGTAAAAAATAAATAAAAAAAACCGGCCAAGTGCGAGTCGGACTCGCGCACCGAGGGTTCCATACCAGTTCATGAATTTACGAGTATAATTTACATGTAGGTACTTTTGTTGGCAAACCGCAAACATAACTTTGTTTTTGCCGGTTTATTGTTATTATCAAAAAAAGTATAATAAGTAGTTAGAGAGTTGATTTTATTTTTCCTGGAAAATATACGTTTAAATAAAAATAAATTTTTTATGATTGCAATAACGTCGCGCCGCAATTACCTACAACTATTCCAAATTTCAGCTGAAATAAGTAATTGAGTGTGACAGACGGACGGACGGACAGACGGACGGACGGACGGACGGACGGAGAAAGTATCACCATAAGGGTTCCATTTTTACCATTTTGGTATGGAACCCTAATTACTCGACAGACTGATTTATTTGAGCGCGGAACAAGTGGATCCCGTGATAAAATAAAAATAATAATAACAAAAAGAAACGCAAAACAAGAAGATTTGCGAAGCCCCCAAACTACTAACACAGTCGGTACATACTTAGCTCATAAGTTCACACTTCAAAGTTCCCACCGACGCGACGGACGCAACGCCGCCCGCCCTTTACTTTGAGTGGGCACATGCGCCACTGAAAGTAACCGGCTGACCAAGCCACTATGTTCACACTGAAACTTGAAGTTGATGCCATGAACAACTTAGCTTCTCTACAAACAGGTCAAGTGACTCCGCGGTCGACGGCGGCGTACCTACTCGTACTACACACTCGTAGTAGACTACTACGTACTCCTACTCCAGCAGGGCGATCGGCTAAAAATGTAGGTATCAATCATTAAAGAACGGTATCAATGGCAAAACGATTGGTCAACAATTTCAAGCGCTGTGATTGGTCAACAATTGGTTTTGACATTGATACAGTTATTTAATGATTGATAGATTTTTAGCCGATCGTCCTGCTGGCGTAGGCTTATTATACAGTGTATCCGGGATCGAACTAGGAGTCTGCTATAACTCAATACAATACCCTCCCCGTGACAGCCATTTCAATTTTGGTTGCGTTTTTTTGGGTATGTGCACACAAAATCAGTAATAGCTTGAAAGTCTGTTGCTTCACATGTTCTCAAATGGTCTAATTCGACTGCGTACAATATTCTCCATCGCTGGATACCAAATAATGTAAAACGTTAAAATAAATCTATTAAAACTCCTCTTATTCGAAAAACATTACCCAAAAAAATTAAATCGTGAAGTTATTTGTTTTCATACAAATGAAAATTTAACAATCATAGTTCTCTACTAATGCAATAGAATTAAATTGATATCGTTCTCCATAACAGACGTTGATGGTGTCAAGTGTTGAATTCCTCGTATAACAATACAAATATGTCGCCAGTTGACATAGTTTCGTCCAAAGAGTATATAATCACTACGTTTTAGTTTCGTCCAAATTGCATCACACGCTCTACTTAAATTACAACCCAATATGGGCAGGTAAAGAACACACGGCCCACGGGAAGCTCGATCTAATGATTTATGTGGTATACACTTAGATGTAATGTGAATAATTTGAATATTATTTATTAATAAGTACACAACAATTAAATTTATCTATAGGTTATACCTATTAACTTAATACAACAATAAATAATAAATCATACTCGTAGTTCGGAAATTACGTGAGGATAGTACCTAGTTCTTCGTAGATACTGAGTTCTGATAATGGTTGAAACTTGAAAGGCATGAAGTTCATGAACTTCTTTAGTGAAAACTTGAAAAGCGTTGGGAAAACTCAACTTCTCTCGCGCGTGATTACATTTTGATACATCACGCATAAGCGTAACAGTAGTTGAAATATCTTGGCAATTTATGTTCTACTAGCTGTTGCCCGCGGCTCCGCCCGCGTGCAGTTCGTTTTTTTTACAAAAATGTTTCCCGTGGAATTTCTTAATTTTTCCCAAGATAAATGAGTGGTCCCTGGGTTCGATGGACCCGTAAAGGAGTCTTCTTCCAATCTCTCCTGTCAACGTGCTATCTTCTTTCACACAATTTACCTATATCTTCTTTGGTCTTCCTCTACTTATAACACTCTGTCGAAATCGCTTATGTTACTCAATTCGCATGGAGTAAGACAGAGTGGGGCGTGTCATCGTGGATTTTAATATCTATACTAACCAAACTTATCTTATTATGAGATGATACCAACGCCCAGATATTGTAATTAAGCATTCTGATGCGCTGCTATGTACGTAACAACCCGTTCCTGCTACGTACGGGTTATCTTGTATAGTTATACCTAGTTGCACGATCAAAAGGACGATTTAAACTGTCGATATTTCAACCCCGTTTTGATTGTGCTACGTAGATAAGTAGCTATAGGTTTTTTTAAACATCCCACGTGTGCTCTCAAATTTTTCAGGATGAAAAGTATCTTAAATGTTGACCGGGCATATATATAAAGTAGGATCATAAAATTGCATTTAAATCCGTTACTTGAAAGACGCCTGCTTTTCCTGTTTTTGTAATGTTTTCTTTCCCGCGGGAACTCGATTGGATTAATAAGTTTTACTATATATATATATTTTGTTAAAGAGGCAACATAAGGTATCAGCATGACAAATTTTACTAAATTAAGTTCATTAGTTGTTGTTTACAAAGCTGTTAAATTAATTGCAGTTTTTTAACTATCCCACGGGAACTCTTTATTTTACCGGGATGAAAAGTATCCTATATGTTGACCAGGGACATAAGCTACCACCACACAAAATTTCATTGGAATCGGTCCAGCCGTTCCAAAGATTAGCCCGTACAAACAGACAGACAAACAGACAAACAGACAAACAGATAAACAGACAAACAGAGAAACAAAAAATTTGAAAAAAATTTAAATTAGTTCTATTTCACTTCTTACATCCCCCTGACTCCGTTTTTAGCATTTTTTTTATTTGTACAGAAATTCGACCTCTACAGATTTATTATATGTATTGATTAAAAGAAGGAAGTGCAACGGTCTTGCAAGCAAGTGCTCTGCAGCCGTATGTGTGTCAGAGGTCCTGTTGATAAGGCACGTTCATTGCTGTGGTAGCAGTAAAGTATTCTGGATCAGTCGTTACATTAAAGTTATTACTTTCACATTATTATAATTGCCCGCGACACTGTACCAGCCTATTTTTACCAGCGATGACGAAAAGATGAGAACGATGACTGATAGTATTTTTAGCATTTTAGCTTACCTATTAAAGCCAGACGCTTTAATTTTTTTTATTGCATTGTACTTACAGGTCGTATGTAACCAGACTCTGTGCAAATGCGACGGAATAAAGGGCGACTATGGAGACATCGGACCGCCAGGTATACCTGGCCCCCAGGGTGACTACGGGGAGGATGGACCCGACGGCCGGATGGGGATATCTGGTGGACCGGGCGACAGCGGCGAGAGAGGGGACCCCGGAGACAAAGGAGAACGGGTATGAACTACTCTTTTACGATATCAGATAGGTTATAATTATAGTTCTTTATTGGATTAGATATTTCAGAAACCGAGTAGTATTTACGGAATAAGATGAGAAGAATTGAAGCTTAAAAATTCTAAAAAGAGTGCCTCCTCTATTGTTTTTGGCATGGTAGCTTTGTCGTCGTCGTTTCAGCCGATGAACGTCCACTGCTGGACATACTTGGGCCTATAACAATGACCGCCAAACACCATGATCTTGCACCGCCTGGCGCCAGCGACTCCTTGCGACTTCTTTACGTCGTCCGTCCACCTGGCGGGAGGTCTACCGACGCGCTAGTATGGTAGTTATGGTAGCTTCAGTAACAACTATTTTTATATCTGTGTCAGCTGTTTATATGTTAAAATTTAATTATTTTAGTTAGGTAGCTTTAGTGCACATAATGATTTAGTAGAGAATATTTAATAACTCGAAAACATGGGGTTCGAATTCATTTCTGTGTCGCATACTACGTAACAGGTAGAAAGAGTCAATTTTATCGTGTTCATTATGTTTTATATGCAGAATTTATACGCAACGTAACTATTTTCCTATTGGATGAAAATTTCAATGTTGTTCTTTACCCAATTTATTTGAATTTATTCCAGGGCGCGGACGGCCCATACGGCAGAAGAGGAAGTATCGGCCCTCAGGTAATTGTTAAAAGTTTTATAACTTTTATTAGTCAACCAAAAGGAATATTTAGAAAAAGATAGGTTGATATTTAGGTCTGTCAATTTAGTTTTGTTCAGGAATTTTGTCAAGCGATAGGTAGCAATAATTTATTTCAATCATTTGGTAATTCGTGGAAAAAATATATACTTTTTCTAATATTAAAAACGCATACCAGGATGTACCATGACAAGCTTACATATCTCACTAGTAAAAATATTTTGCTAGGGTCCGGCAGGATATGAAGGTGTGAGAGGATTCGCGGGCTTAGATGGATGCAGCGGCGTCGACGGCGCGATGGGTCCGCCGGGACCCCAAGGCATTCCCGGTGACAGGGGACTGCCGGGGCCATACGGAGAGAAAGGATACCAAGGCCTGGCGGGCGACGGTGGCGTCAACTCCAGGGGCGCTAAAGGAGAGCAAGGTGACTCCGGGCGCACTGGCCCGATGGGCATTGTAGGACCCATGGGATGGAGAGGCGACAGTGGCATGCCCGGAGAAGAAGGTGATCAGGTAGAGCTTTTTTGAAAATAAGAAACGGTACTTAGTTAAAACCTATATAAAATACTAATACTATTTTTGTACAAATTTATTTCTTTTAATTGGTTCCTTGATCTAAATAATTTCCTTTCAATTATTTTATTTTAGGGTCCCATGGGTTATAAAGGTGACATCGGATACCGAGGGGATCCTGGTGACGATGTCATTGGACCCCAAGGTGAAAAGGGAGATCTCGGAGAAACCGGTGAACCCGGCAGACCAGCTAGAGTGATCTACATAGATCGAGTACAGCAAAATATCACTATATTAGCCAAAGGGAACAAAGGTGACACCGGTTTCAGGGGTCAACAGGGCGTCAAAGGCATTAAAGGACAACTTGGCTCACAAGGACCACCCGTGAGTTTCATTCCTTATTTTTACTATCTACGTACCTCATAATAGATAAGTAAGTAGTAAATCATACTTAAATACATTATCTGATCTGTGATGTGACCAGAAACTGCAAAAAGACATGATCATAATAATATGACAAAACTTTGTATGATCTTATTATCAGCAAAAATTTAATAATTTGTACTTTATTTAAATTTTAAAGGGACCAAATGGTGTTAACGGACCACAAGGATATAAAGGAGATCAAGGTATTGACGGGCCTAGAGGAAAGCCTGGACACCGTGGTAGTATAGGGCCGCCTGGACCGAAGGGCGACAAAGGGTGGCCTGGTTATGCTGGGCCCGATGGCGAGGATGGCTCACCGGGAGAAGTAGGAGAAGACGGAAGGCCAGGAATGCCAGGATTTCAGGGACCAATGGGAGAGCCAGGATTATATGATGAAAGATTAAATGAACCTCTCATGCCAGGCTCCATAGGGCCCCAGGGACCTGTAGGTTTTACAGGACCAAAAGGTAATGCCGGCGCAGACGGCTTACCTGGATTACCGGGACTAGTAGGCTCGCCGGGCATACCTGGTGTAAAAGGTATTCCTGGCAGACCGGGGCCGGTGGGAGCCTCACCTAAAGGAGAACCGGGAAATGATGGTTTTAAAGGATTGCCAGGTCCTAGAGGTCCAATGGGATCCTCGGGATACCCTGGACCTATGGGTCCCAAAGGGTTTGAAGGATTAAAAGTTATAGGCCCACCGGGTGAGGATGGTGATCCCGGTACAGATGGCATACCCGGCTTCAGAGGAGACCGTGGCGAACCAGGATTCGAGGGTCCACCTGGCTACCCTGGACGAGGTGTTCACGGTGTAGGTCCACCAGGAGAAGACGGCCCTCCGGGTCGCCCAGGTCATGTAGGTGACCCTGGTACATCTGGGCGCCCGGGATGGCCTGGACTAAAAGGAGACAAGGGAGACGACTGTTTCTGTCCATCAGGTAAATCATGTTAAGTAATTTATTGACATTCCCATGACCCAACAAAAATTGTTCTGTATGAAGGCGACTTAACTAGGCAATATATATTAACTTAACAGTATAACATGAACGCATAGAAGATGAACAATTTCTTATTAAAATGTTATAGGTGCACCAGGTGCCAAAGGCCAAAGAGGCGATGCGGGATTGCCTGGTCTAAAAGGTTATCCAGGTCTCGAGGGACTTCCTGGATTGCAGGGAGAAAAGGGAGAAGCTGGTTTTCCTGGAATCCCTGGACCAACCGGCCCAAAGGGCAACAAAGGTCTGGCAGGAATGGCGGGTCCGCAGGGGCCAAAGGGAAGCAAAGGTCGTCTTATACAACCGCCACTATCGTTGACTAAAGCTGAACGAGGACCACGCGGACTACCAGGTAAGTTTTAGTTAAATCACATTCACAACCTCAAGTTCCCTCCTATTTAAGTAATAATTGCTAATTTACAATTGATCGGTTTCTGGGGATTTCCTGGCCTAAAAGTTGTTTATCGCGATACACCGGGGCAATGCCACTAGTTTGATGGGCCCTTTTGGCCCGGGAACAGTCAGGGGCTGTCTTTTTACGAAGCGTAAGCGGATTTTTTGTTTCTTATAAATTTTATCATTGTTATCTATACTTATAATAAAACTGTAAAGGGTCGAATTCTGTACATTGAAGATATTTTGAAAATTTTTGTTGGAGGACACTATTTAGTCGATATTGAAGCCAAAACTGTAATTTGTTTAATTTTTGTCTGTCTGTCTGTCTGTCTGTTTCACGACCGGGCATCACGGCTAATCCGCTGGATGGATTTAAATAAAACTTGACATGATTACAGTTCACACCCCGAGGTAGGACATAGGATACTTTTTGTCCCGAAATTCATCATGGTTTCCCTGGAAGACGGCATCAAAGTCCAAACGTTTTTTAGTTATAATTCATTAACGCGCTGTTCGATTCCATTCATTCTTTTTTTGTTAGAAAGGAGGTTCTTTAAAAATTATTCCATACAAATCTTATCATCATCACTTTTGTGGTTCAGAAATTACAGACATCAGAACCTTTAAGTTCAAGTAGGTAGGTGACTTGAAACTCGGAATGCACAAAGAACCTAGGGCTAGGACGTAGGGCTCAAGTAAGACTGGAGTACCCTTACAGCCGTAAATAAATAGGCTTAGCAGGAGATTTTGTATGGTTTAAAATTTTTCACTTTTAGGGTGAACAAAAATCATGTAACTGGCGTTATCGCTACGTTATACCGTATAGCGCCATCTCTACAATTTATGTGGAACTTGAATGTAAAACTCTGAGATAGATATTACCGAAGTTTTTTTAATAAAAATTAAGTGTCATGTTATTTACTGTTTCCTGACTTTATATTAAGATGGCACTGTTAAGATATGAACAGATTTAAACTTTATCATCCGCAATATGGAAAGGGTAAGATAATGGTTCACAAATATTTTTAACTCTTAGGTCTTATCGATCCTAACCGACTGACTGTCATCTAAGGTCTTTTTATACGTAAGGAAATATATAGCCATTGCCCATTCTGATGTTTTGGATTGTATTGAGATGAAGCAAAGATTTCTAAAAGACACTTATATTATGTTGGGCTGGGGAATATTGTTAGTAGAGTTATTTATCCCAGTGGTACCTACTCGGCCGAACTCTGAAAGAGGAGTTCTACCACCAGTACCTTTTTTTTTTTTTATTTATTATCAATTCAAATACAATTAACAACTACAACTTTTCACATGGTTTAATAATTTTTGACATATTTCGTGGTTTCAGAATAAAAATCACAATGAAAAGGACGATTTTAACTGTCGATATTTCGATACATTGGTACAAGTCGTGGTCACGTAGTGACCACGACCTGTGCCACTGGGTCGAAATATCGACAGTTAAAATCGTCGTTTTGATCTTTCAACTACGTATTAATGAAACTTTATATTATTATTAAGAAAAAGGAGTTTTCAAAATCACCACAATATAACCCGTGCAAAGTAAGAACAGGTTTCTGTACAACGTCACACCAGAATCCCGCGAAAAATTAAGGAATTCCAGTAGGAAGGTATATTATGTAAAAAATCGTAATTCACGCGGGCGAAGCCGCGGGCAACAGCTAGTTTAATATAAAATTATATTACAGGTTTTATTGGCGACCCCGGTTTACCCGGGGATCGTGGATGGCCAGGTCTTCCTGGCATATCCGGCTTAAAGGGCATGAAAGGACTGCAGGGCGACGAGGGATTCCAGGGTTTCCCAGGCCGCAACGGCTCACGAGGACGGGATGGAAACCCGGGATGGCCTGGTAGCCCAGCAGATATACCTATCGCTTTCCTGTATGGGCAAAAAGGAGATAAAGGAATCAAGTATGTATATAAAAAACTCGGTTTTTCTCTTGTGGTTGAATCCGTATAAAAGTAAATATCCTTATTTTATTATTCCAGAGGTCCTATTGGAGAGCGTGGGGATGACGGTCTTACAGGTGAACCTGGTGAAGCGTTAGGCTTCGGAGTCAACATAAAAGGTGTCAAGGGTGAGAGGGGGCCGGTTGGACCTGCAGGTATGTAACTGAATATTTCTATTTTTCTGAATATTTCCTTTCACCTTTTTTCATATAAATTACATTTTAGTGTCTGCGCCAATCGGTCGTAATATTTATCGAGCGGTTCTTTACACAAATAGTCACAGGAGGTACTCGTACGTATATAATACAAATTTACCTTTGTTGTTTGCTTAGGACCGCCTGGCTGGAAAGGTGAACCTGGAGTAAGGGGTTACGAAGGAATACCGGGTATGCGTGGAGACGCGGGTGACGATGGGATTTCACCGCAAGGGCCTATGGGTTCCAGAGGATTTCCCGGCGACAAAGGCGACATCGGTCCGTACGGGGAGCCCGGCACTCCGGGCCAACGAGGAGCCGTTGGATTTCCCGCACCAAAAGGAAAGAAGGGATCGCGTGGTGATTTCGGGTGGGCTACCATTTACGGCGAACGAGGGATAGACGGTGCTCCTGGTGATACGGGAGACGTCGGTGAGCCAGGATACTATGGAATACCTGGAAGACCTGGGCCTATGGGGCCCAAGGGCGAGGCAGGAATCCCTGGTGATGACGGACCCCCGGGTCCTCCTGGACCTATAGTAAGTTAAATTAAACTTAAAATTAATATTTTTAATATCAATTCCTGTACCATCCGAGTTTGGTCATTGGTGGAGTTTGTGATCATAATAAACTCGCCGGCATATTTAGCGGAACATAAAAAAAGGTTTGATATCAGTATCATATAAAGTTGCTGGCTGGTTTATACGTTATTTAATTTAAAAAGAAATATTTTCAAATTAAGAAAACAACTGAACATCACATTTTATGCAATTGTTTTAATTTTATTCAAATACACCTTATCTGGAGCGAACTTTGAGTATTTCTTCCTTCTGAGTTTGATTTAAAATTTCATTGGAATACTGTTTTTTGTTAGTTTTTTTTAATCGCGTATCTTTCTGGAGTTGATGACTGAATTATGCCTGACTTAGCCCCAACGGAGATTGCCAGGGCACTCGAAATGCGAAGAAATGATCAAACCTACAGAGTAATATCCAGAGGTCTTCGTCGACCAGTTTCAACGATCCATCGCAGTATCCAACGGTTCAGGGAGACCGGTACTTATGTGAGAAGAGCAGGACAAGGCAGAAAAAGACGCACTTCGAGTAGGGATGATCGTTTCATTCGGCTTCGTGTACGTAGGAACCCCCGTTTGACGGCCGTCCAAGCCCGACATGAGTTAGAAGCAGTGCGGGGTGTAACCGTAAGTGAGCGTACGGTACGAAGAAGGCTCGAAGAAGCTGGTTTGGGTTCATTTGTGCCCGCCAAGGCTCCAAGGCTCGAGGTAAATCATCGTAGAAACAGGTTAACTTTTGCTCAGGAACATCGACTTTGGAACGCGGACCAATGGAGTAAGGTATTGTTTAGTGATGAGTGCAGAATTATCTTAAATGAAATTGACGGCAGGCAAAGAATATACAGACGCAAAGGAGAACGATACATTCAGACAAATTTTGAAACTACAGTTGCATACGGTGGTGGATCAATAATGGTTTGGACGGGCATTTGTTTGGGAGCTCGCACAGACTTGGTAGTGATTGACAGAGGGAGTCTGACTGCAGACCGCTATATCAGAGAAGTTTTAGAAGAAAATGTCGTACCGTTTGCCCCATATATCGGTGACGATTTTGTTTTTATGCAGGATAATGCTCTGCCGCATACCGCTCGGGTAACTCAAGCTTATCTTAATGATATGAATATCACTGTTATGGAGTGGCCGGCGAGATCACCGGATATGAACCCAATAGAGCACGTTTGGAACTTGCTGAAAAGAAAAGTTAAGTCCAGAAATCCAGCTCCTGCCAACGTGGGAGAACTGCGAATCGCCGTAGTTGAGGAATGGCGGAGACTATCCCAGGAGACCATCGATAACATCATTCTCAGTATGCCTAGACGGGTAGAAACTTTAATAAGAGCACTGGAGGAAATACGCGATATTAATCACCATTTTTCTAATTTAATTAATTGTAATTTTAATATTAAATTTCACTTTTCCAGGTTACATGAAAAGTTCAAAAATGTACCATTTTTCACAAATAGCCTTTACCCGCAAAATCTGTTCTTAAGGCCCCTGTATTAGCCAACGACCTTGAAGTTCCGGGCGGAGCTAGAAATTTTCCCCGCGCCGACCGCCTTACCCCCGCTACAATATTTCGCAACTGCGGTGTGCATGCAGGATAGTGTTGCCGAACTATCGATATTTTGGACATCGGCAGTTGGCATTGAAATTCGTCTATTACATCGATATTTCATTGAATATTGAAGCTCAACGATTATTATAGATGTTAGGTATTATTTGTGTATCAAAAATATTGAAAGCCACTTTCGCCTCAACTATCAATTAAGGATTATCGATCGGAAATCATAAATTCGAGCCATGGGTTTCATTTTCAACCCCTAGGGCCTAGGCAAAAACAGAGGTGTAGGAGTATATGTGTGTATGTCTGTCTGTGACATCGTAGCTTTCAGTTGGATTGACCGATTTTGATGCGATTTTTTTATTTGAATGCTATAGTTTCCGTGCAGTTGTTCTTAGCTACGTTTAGTTAATATCGGTCCAGCAATGTAAAAGTATCAGCTCTTTTCCGAAATGATGTAAAGCATTTTTTTTTCCACTCCTTCAATATAAGTATCAAATGAAAGAGCTTGACTGTTAGAATACTATACTATGACAAAGGAGACAATTTTTAGGCCCTGTAGAAATTGCACGTTTGTACTTTGTTCTAAGAAAATTAAACCACAAGTATGTATGTTGGAATATGATTCTAGACTTTTATTTTACACCATTTTGATTTTTGCACACCGATCAAAAGACATGAGTAATGACGGACATTGGACATTATTACAACCATAGATTACACAGATGTCAGAACCTAAGTATTTTTTTTGATACATGATGTTTGGATTCCTGCATTTTTATAATTCATAAACAGGCCCACTGGGAATGAGAGCGTTTATTAATCAAATCATACTTAAAATAAGTAACAGATTTATCATAGTAAACGGTGTTGATTTCATATAAAAATCTAACCGGAATAATTAAGTCATAAAAAATAATTAAAAAAATCAAAAAACCCGACTGCAAAAATGTCAACTAAAATGCAATAAATTAAAAGACTGAAACAAGGCGGACAACGAAAACAAAATTATAATAAACTTAAAACGATGCAATTTTTACTTCATTTTAACAAACAACATTATGAGCTGAAAGCTTTAGTTAAATTTTCGCATTCCATTTAAAAATATAGAAAGCGGGACCTATTTTCGCAAATTATAAATTAACATAGAGAAAATTAATAGGTCCCGCCTGCTTTATTATATTATATTATTATATTAATTTTTGGTGGGACTAATCCCCATACAAAAAGTAATTGACTTCTTTCAATCCCAAGGTTGCCGTCGACACCACAAAATAGCGAATAGTGATAAAACAAGAATTTTTATATATAAATAGGTATATAATAACTTATTATAAAGAAGTGTCACGTAAAACGTGTAAAGCGAGATGCAAATCCCAGCACTATTAAATTTACTTCAGAATAATCGATATGAATTATTAAACGGATCCAGAGTAACAAGAAGCGTGACCTTCCCGTCCAACAGTACGAATCACACTGCCGCCTGTCGCCCGCGCACCGATTCGTCCGTTGATATTTACGTAGAAAACTAAGAAAATTATTTTTAGCCTTATTTTTCATTATTTTGACAAGCCAAACGTACCAATTCTGGAAAAAGTCTCGTTAAATATTTGTGCGAAAGCCAAATACTAAAATTCATTGCCGTTTAGAAGTAGTTACAAGAATTCTAACAAAAAGGACTTCACTTTGAAAATTTTTTTCATTCACTGATAATGTATTTAGAATAATTTCAAACGTTCCAATTAAAGATAAAGGTTCAATATATATCATATATTTTTTCTGTAATTTTACATCCACTCAGTAAGGAAGAGTTACACGGAGAAAACCGGAGAAAACCTCTTGTTTGCTGGTAGACAAGCCTTAATGTGATCTCATTTTAAGTAAAAGCAAATGAAACTTTAAATAACAAAAGAAGTGTAGTAAGTAGATTTTAAAATAAAACCATATTTTTTTAATTATGGACCTTTTTTTATGTTCCGCTAAATATGCCGGCGAGTTTATTATACATCATTCATCTCTCATTAGTGCTGCAGCGACTGCAAAACTTAATTTATAATTGTTCTTATAAGTAGGTTCTTATCGAATAATCTTTGTACCACTTTTGAAACAAATTTATGGAGCAGATTTGTCATTTTTAGGGTTCCATACCAATTTGGTAAAAATGGAACACTTATGGTGAGACTTTCTCCGTCCGTCCGTCCGTCCGTCCGTCTGTCACACTCGATTATTTCAGTAACTATTCAAGCTATCGACTTGAAATTTAGAATAGTTATAGATAATAGTGACGCGACGTCATAGCAATCGTAAAAATATGAAAATTGTTTTTATTTTTATTTAAAAAGGGGGGAAAACCGGCTCGCCGCAAAATGAGATAACAATATTGAGTGGGGTATCATATGAAAGGGCGTTACTTGTTTATTCTAAAACCAATTTTTATTTATTTTTATGCCTGATAGTTTTTGATTTATTGGGCAAACTGTCGAAAAAAATACCCCGTTTGGATCATAGCTTGAACTAAAATATGTTTGGCCCGAACACGCCGAATATAAATAAAAAACCGGCCAAGTGCGAGTTGGACTCGCACACCGAGGGTTCCATACTATAAAAGAAGTAAAACATTCAAATAATCACTTTAGTTCATGAATTTACGCGTATAATTTACATATATAGGTACTTTTGTTAGCGAACCGCAAACCTAACTTTGTTTTTGGCGGTTTATTGTTATTATCAAAAAAAGTATAAAAGTTAGAGAGTTGATTTTATTTTTCCTTTAAAATATACGTTAACTACTATTGATCATAATTACTTCAGATTTTTCAATTGGTAAACTTCGGAGATAAGGGGGGAACGGTATTTTTTTCGACAGTTTGCCCAATAAATCAAAAACTATCAGGCATAAAAATAAATGAAAATCGGTTTTAGAATACACAAGTAACGCCCTTTCATATGATACCCCACTTAATATTGTTATCTCATTTTGAAATTTTGACGACCCGGTTTTTCCCCCTTTATAAATAAAAATAAAAACGATTTTCCATTTTTTATGACCGCAATGGCGTAGGGTCACTATTGTTTATGTCTATTCCAAATTTCAGGTCGATAGCTATTATAGTTACTTAAATAATCGAGTGTGACAGAGGGACGGACGGACGGACGGAGAAAGTCTCACCATAAGGGTTCCATTTTTACCATTTTGGTATGGAACCCTAATAAACGGACTCCAACAATTATTTATTTTTATTTCAGGGAAGAAAGGGACTTCCGGGTATTGTAATACGTGGACCGACTGGAATGCCGGGTCAACCGGGAAGACCAGGCTTTCCAGGTTTAATAGGCGAACCAGGCTTACAAGGCAGTAACGGAATACAAGGAGACCAGGGACCAAAAGGTTTGAAAGGAGAATTAGGTCGCGCTGGAATTCGAGGTTGGACCGGAGAGCGTGGCATTCCGGGGATAATAGGTTTCCCAGGTATTATGGGACGACCAGGTAGGCCTGGTGAAATTGGAGAACGAGGTGAAGTCGGCTTGCAAGGATACAGAGGCATGAATGGAAATATGGGACCACAAGGGCCAGCTGGGCAGAAAGGAATTCGTGGAGATAAAGGATATCCTGGTTCATTTGGTACAGATGGACAGCTCGGTTTAAAAGGAATGATTGGTGATTTCGGTCTTAGAGGTTATCCAGGAGAAAGAGGCGATAACGGGTCCATTGGCATGACTGGAGATAGAGGGGAACAAGGTAGAAATGGAAGTGATGGAAGACCAGGTCCACCTGGACCAAAAGGATTAAAGGGTGACGAAGGCTATATCGGATTTGATATAAAGGGCATCACTGGCAGAAAAGGTGAGCAAGGCGATTATGGAAAAGTAGGCTACAGGGGGTTACAAGGTGATAAAGGATTATCGGGTGATTACGGTGACGTGGGATTACAGGGTGGGAGAGGTGATAAAGGATTTTCCGGGCCACCTGGTTTCCCTGGAATAAAAGGACGCATCGGCTCTAAAGGAATAATAGGCCCACGAGGCTATCCAGGCAAACCCGGGGAAAAAGGTGATATGGGATTTGAAGGCAACCCCGGCAGAATAGGTAGCCCAGGTGTCCCTGGAGATATTGGATACCCTGGACCGCTTGGTTCTAGAGGTCCGGTTGGCAAAAAAGGACAAACGGGAGATGTCGGCGAAACAAACTATTCACCTGCAACGAAAGGAGAAATGGGTGATATAGGAATGGACGGATTTGAAGGTTTTAAGGGTTTTAAAGGTGATGATGGTCTAAGGGGATTCAAAGGCATAAAAGGAGAACGAGGAGATATCGGTTTTCAAGGACAAGCTGGAGATTGGGGGCAACCGGGACCTCCAGGTCCAGTAGGTGACATCGGTCCTCCTGGTCCCCCCGGACTCGACGGTATAAACCCTGAACGTGGTGAAAAAGGAAAGGCCGCAAGCGATGGACTTCCAGGGTGGCCAGGTCCTATGGGTCAAAAAGGTAAACCTGGTGAATATGGTATTGATGGCCCTGAAGGATTTCCAGGTGAACCAGGACTTACTTTCCAAGGTCCAAAAGGCTCCAAAGGGAATGACGGTTTACCAGGACAGCGTGGTTTCGCTGGGATACCTGGTCCACGTGGAATGGAAGGACTTCCCGGATTCCAGGGACCAAAAGGTTATCTCGGGGAACCTGGTTATGCTATAAGTCCTAAAGGTCAACCTGGTGATCGGGGATATCCAGGTAATGATGGTTTAAAGGGAACGAAAGGAGACATTGGAGAATCTGGATCAATTGGCTATAGAGGGTATACTGGTGAAAGGGGTATTAAAGGAGTAATAGGTGATGAAGGAGAACAGGGTTTCCAGGGCACAATGGGACAAAAAGGTCTTAAAGGTGATAAAGGCGATACTGTCGCATCTATAGAAATAGCGCGAGGCGCTCGCGGCGACGTCGGCCTGCCTGGATTCGATGGGCGACCAGGACGGGCTGGCGCACCTGGCAACTTCGGGCAGAATGGAATTCCGGGTCTCAAAGGTGAAAAGGGTAACACAGGTCCTTATGGTTTTCCTGGGTATCCAGGCGAACCTGGAGAGATGGGATTCATGGGTTCGAAAGGTTTGATGGGATTCGAAGGAGCACGGGGTTTACCTGGCCAGCCTGGGCCACCCGCAGCGCCACCGCCGCTACCTAAATCGAGGGGATTTTCTTTCGCAATGCATTCACAAACAAGAGAAATTCCACGATGTCCAGCGGGAACAACGTCTCTATGGGAAGGATACTCGTTACTTCATATTGTCGCTAGCACAAAGGCACATGGCCAGGATTTAGGTAAGAGTCAGTTCTATTGTATGTACTGGTTTGTAATACTTACATGACTGATGACACCTCAGTCTGTAGATAAAACAGAGATTTTATTTCCATTTTCAAATATCACCTACCTCTTTTATTGTAGCACTACGTAGTCACTATATCATTCATAGATATTATAATTATCATAAAAGGTGACTAAATCAAAGGACTAAATGTTGTAGGTGCCCCCGGGAGCTGCCTACAAAGATTCTCAACAATGCCTTTCATGTTTTGTGACATTAACAACCGATGCAACTTTGCCCAAAGAGAAGACTACAGTTTTTGGCTCTCGACTCCAGAACCCATGCCTATGGCAATGACGCCTATTGAAGCCAGAGATGTTCTACCGTACATATCCAGGTAGGTGTTCACTGTTCAAATTATTGTAATATTAGGCCTGAGTACAATGCGAGCTGTACCCCAGTGTTAGTATATTTATTGTTCTACAATAATGAGTCGTGTACAGCATAAGACGGATTACTTATAGCAAAAAATCGACATCGGGTGTTCTGTAATAATGAAACGATGTCTTAGTTCGCGGCAAACCACTATACTTCTACTGTAATTGTCTGGTCAGTGGTCAGCTATGTCACATTTATGCGGTACTGGGAGTAAAAAATTAAAACTATTTCTTCACAGCGCACAAATAACTAGGTACTCATATGACATATCTTTAACACATTACAGAACGCAAAACGAAATTTCTAGTCGCATGCAACTTTACCTACTTTCTTATGTTTAAGGTGCCAAGTGTGCGAGTCATCCACGAGGTCCATTGCAATTCATAGCCAAAGCAGTGTCACACCAACGTGTCCAACCGACTGGGACGAGTTATGGGTCGGATACAGTTTCCTAATGGTGAGTAGAAATATTTCACAACATTTGCAGCAGAATATTTATTAATCAACTATCTAATATAAATAAATGATGCTATACTTATATAGGCACAGATTTTATGTATCTAGGTATATCAATTTTAACACAAATAAATAACAGTATTCTTGTTCAAACAGCAAACTGCTGGTATGGACGCCGCAGGACAAAGCCTAATATCACCTGGATCGTGTCTACCCGAATTCCGAGCGCGGCCAGTCATAGAATGTAACGGTCTCGGTCGGTGCAACTATTTCGCGACGGTGTTGTCGTACTGGCTCTCCGCACTGGATCCCAACCAAATGTTCCAGAAACCCGAACAACGAACCTTAAAGGCCGATAAGATATCGAAAATCAGCAGGTAATTTAACCGCTTCAGCTTTTATGAATCGCAGCAATAGATTTTAAGGCCGCAGAAAAATTCACATTGGGTCAGTAAAACAGATTTCACGCGAGCGGAGCAACAGCTAAGAGAGTATCCAGTACTTAGATCATATTATCCATACTCAAGCGGAGGCGTCCGCTTGAGTACGGATCTTCTTCTGTCGCCACAGAAGTGGATCGTACAACTTACAAGTAAACGAAGTTTTATTCGTAACAGCTCCTGCGTGAGTATACTTAAGGGTTACGATTTTGCCGTCACGATTTATGGTGAGCGCTGACCTTGAAAGTATGAAATGTTTGAAGTTTATTTTAACCTGTTTTTTGCAACATGAGTAGTCAACGAACGTTGGATGACATGAATGCAGGGCTAGCGCAATTGGTTGATTAGTCGGCTCCTGCACCCTGCGTGAATTCACACTTACACAATCAGTTTCGCAACTTTCGCACAGCGCTCTTAAATTGCACCTCACCGGTACTGAGGTACCGGTAAGGTGCAATTTGCGCCCTATGAAAATTTGCGTTACACTAACAAGATAGAAATGGAATTAAAGTCAAAAATGTATGAAAAATTTTATTAGCCTTCGCACTCTTTATACATTTTTGAATTTTGTTCGAAAGCAATGTAATAGTAATCTTAAAAAGCGCATGCCACGCAAGCTATTACCCACTGAATCTCTGTTGAGATTGGCCGACAGAGCCGCTATTCGATCGGGACTTACACATCCACTTGGTTGCACGCGCAAGTGGATATTGTTATAGTACGTTCGCTTTCATTTTGACGGGCGGCCGGTTGCGGCGTCGGCGTCGGTAAAGGACATCAAACGAAGCCGACGCGAAGGTGCGCATGTACTTGTAACGGCAAATTCTATAAGCGAATAGAATATATATGTAATAACACTCGTTTGTATTGTTCAGATGTGCGGTGTGCATGAGGAGGCAGCCAGGCCGGTCGAGTACGGTACGCAACGGCGCGGCGACCGTGGAGGCAGTCCCGAACGCGGTACGGCGCCCCGGCTACTACTACCCCGGCATCCGGCGACCGCGCCCGCGCGGGCCGCCGCGCTACGTGCGGGGCAGACGTCGTCATTGAGGCATCGACTCTTTAAACACAGTATAGGAATACTTTATTGTACCTCCCAGTCTTAATTTAAGTACGTAGTCAAATGTAGATATTATTAATAATTTGATTGTGTCAATACCTAAATGCCTAAATTAAAAATTTAATCATTCCTATAATATTTATGCATACGATTAAAAAGTGGGTAGTTGCCACCTGTCCCTAAAAAAACCTAAGTCATGTCGCGGCACGAAAAAACTGGGCCTTTTGGCTTTTTATAAATTTTCTTATTTGCTACCTACTGCGCTACCGATTTGAACTTTAGTATCAGTTATAAAAGCCTCGGTACACCAACTACAGCTATAATACAACAGTTTATCGTTCACGGGTACGATGTCAAAGGGGATCGAGGGAGAAACGGGGCGCAAGCGGCAAGCCCTGCCGCGGCGATGTCGAAAGGCCGAGTTTTAGATATTTAGGTTTTGCCATATTGACATTACTGCCATATTAATAATAATTAATTTAATGCATTTAAATATATATTTTTGTTTCGTTTTCTAATAAGAACAAATTCTTACTTGCATTAACAATTAACAATTGCAATCAGCTCATTAAGCATTGATTTAATAGATACTAGCTAATCAAAGTCATTAAGTTACATACAAAATAAATTATTCAGTTTAAGTGTGACATTATTTTGTAACTGCAGTTAGGTTGACTTAGCAATTCACAATTGTATCAAAAATAAACATTTTAATTTGTAAAACAGAATTTCAGAGAAGTTAAACAACAATAAACAACAACGAAGTAAAGCAACATTGTAAATGTTTACTTACCATGTTTACTGTTGGTGCATGCTGAAGCAAGTTGCAAGATAGGTCGGCATCTGCGTATTTAATACATAGACCTACAAATCTGTAAATAAATACGTTTATGTAGAATATATTTACGATTATAGTGATTAAATAAAATAATAATATTAAGATGTTGTTTCAATAATCTTCCCATATATTATTATTACCTCATCACTTCTGCCGTGCTATTCTGCAAAACAGCGACGAGCGTACATCTCTGCATCTATGAATTTGTCAGTTGTAATAGAGTACAATTTTGCATGCTATCTTCGGCTTGGCAGCTGTCTGGCAGCTGTTTCAGAGATGGACATTTTGTAGAATAACACTGCTAAATACAGACTTTGATTTGTCAAAGTTTTGTAATAATTTTATGAGTAGATAACCCTAACCCTCTTTTTATAATCAGTTCTTTACCTGTATTCCTTTGCATAGAACCTGAGGCCTTCCAAAATTTGATCATTTCTTATTTATAAATCTATCAAGAAAATACAAAATGATTTTCATAACTTTATTGATAAATGCCTAGTCTATCGGTTTGTTGACAGCATCTAGATGTTTCAACTTGTGGTCATCGAGCATGGGTCTTGATTCATATGTGCAAATAGTAACTCCATGTTTGTGGCCCGGTGTCCATTCACCTTTCAGGCCAATGTAATAGATCTTGGTATTTTCTGCTCCAAAGTTGGAAGGAAAATGCATAGTCAAGTGCGTAACTGAAGAGAATGTGACAATTCTGAAATAAAGGGATAAATTACGTGATTAAATTTAAAAATAATTATTATTTTCAGACCTATTTGGATATGCTGTACTCACTTTGGGTTATATTCAAGCATTCCTTCTGTATCCTTCTGGAGTTCAAATTCCTGATCTGGTTCCATAGAAACATCGTCAAATGTCATATTGGGTTTATTTTTAAACCTAAAATAAAATAATTATTTCATATAACATCCCATCCAGCCCACAGCATGCTTGAAACAGGGCAGACATTATGATGGGTCTATTTAAACAAAGTTTGCATCTCCAAAAAGGCAAATCTACCTTCTGGTCATTTTGTATAGGTATATTAGGTAAGTCTGTGAATAGTATGTTAACCATGTTTTTCTGTTTTTCGTACATCTAGACAGAAATAATTTATATGTCAAATCAAATCAAATCATTTATTTCATATAGGCCATTAAATATATATGTATATACATATTTATGGCAAAACATTCGCCAGGTAAGCTAGTTAAGATTAAAAGAAACATTAGCATTTGAATACAAATATTAGTATTGCTAATTCAAAATCTTGGTACTTAAAGTAAGACTTACAGTCTCAACTTTGAAGGGTGTGCATTTGTATCCTCTGAAGCTATCCTTATTCCTTTGAGTTTAACATTTCCTGTGAAAGGAATATTGAAGAGCAACTCCTCATCTGCATCACTTTCTACAAACTGAAAAATAACATTTAATTAATTATAAATTATTATCACTAATAATATTTACATATATGCTGAAAGCATAAACTGCTGAGTAGTACAAATAATTAATTTAAGAGTGGGACAGACAGACCGCGCGGAATCAGTTTCTACAGTTCATTTCTTTAACTATTTCATGAAGAGTGGGGAAAACCACAATCTAATACACACTGGCTAAAAGTAAATAAATGATGAGATACCTGGTTTCTATCTAATCTTTGGTCCCAAGGCTTAAAAACAGTTTTTCCAGCACCATCTACACTTTCATTCAGACATTCCAGATTATCCTTATCTATTTTTTGAAACAGATTATACTGTACACCCAATTCATCAGGATTTACATGGTCATGATCATCACACCCCCCGTGACAATGGCTGTGAGGCATGCTGCTGTGTTATTAGTTATCTAGGTCTAGACTTTTAAGTGGTTCTGAAAGAAAGAACACAATGCAAAATAAAAAAAAACTAAAATAAAAGTAGTAGTACAAATAAGTACAAATTTAAGCTCGCCTATTTAGGTCTTTACTTATTATGCCTTCTTTTTGACTTCGAGACCATAATAAGTATGTATTTCAAGTTTAAAAACATACACAATCATACGGACTTTTAAGAAAATTATTGGCTAATGAAAACAACTCACGAATACCAACTGAGTAGTGAGTACTGACCAACACAACAACACAACATTGAAATTTGAACAAGCAAACATGAAACATCAAACAACTTCGAAGTGCGATGATCAAAGAGTATATAATCTAGAGGTGTGTAACTCCGGACTAAGTGACTAAAAGGAATAAGATCCGCAGCCGGAGCCGAAACTCTTAACGACTCCGAGCTCACACTAACGATTCCAACTCCGCTTAAGGCGAACTCAACAGGTCTGCCCGCGAAATTCAAAATTTTCGTGGTTTTTTGCAATTTGTGCGCCAATTACACATAATAAGCTTATGGCAGTCATTTTGCGAAAATGGCAGTTACTTCTTTACATGTTTATATCAAAATTTTTGCATGAAAATGTCTATCCTAAGAAATTAGTCCGAGTAAATAGTTTTAAGTGAGCAACTCGCAAATCTAGGATTAATTTCTTTAACTCGACACTTTCAAGCAGAGATTTTTATATAAAATCGTGAAGATGATCTTGGGATTATCGCAATTTGACTGCCAAAAGCCTATTACGTCTTACCAGCTTAAAAATCGCGAAAAACCACAAAAAATTTGAATTTCGCGGGCACACCCGTGGTGTGCTCCTTAATTAATCCCTACTCCTGGACTCGTTTGCGGTTTGAGTTAGTGCGATCTCTTTCGCGGCACGTCGTGTCACGAGTATGACTCCGTTTGTTTTCGGTACCATCGGGCGAACGAGACAGCTACAAGCTGTCTCGTTCGCACTTCTGTATTGCGAGTGGATAATGGATATTAGCCTTTATGAGAACCTAACAAAATTTAAAATCGTTTAACTTTACTCATACATATTGTGTTATTATAGTTTATTGACTTATTGTTTATTTTTACGAAGAATTTAAAATTAGGTAAGTAATTATGCAACTTATATTAAAAGTTAGGTCTATTTTTAGACAAAATACAAGTTCAAAAACAGACATTATAATTTTAATAACTAATAGGTAGGTACTTAAAATAAAGTCCTATCTAAAAACTTTGTCATTTAATTTAAGGATATTATAAGGCAGTTTAACTTAAGTATAAATTTTGTAGAAGTATTTTCAATGTAGGAATTATTCGGAAGCAATAGTTAAGTAGTTCAGTAAGTGTTTTTAAAGTCGTCTCTCGCGATTCGACACAACGTTCCTCCGAGAGTCTAAAAGGTTCGGTGAATAAAGGTATCGTTAGGACTAATTCAGTCTTTGGACTAAAGGATCTGCACGGGAGTTGGAATCATTAGGAGGATTCGGAATCAATAGGACTAATTCAGTCTTTGGACTAAAGGAGTCGCACGGGAGCTGGAATCATTAAGAGGAGTCGGAATCGATAAGAGGAATCAGATTCGAAAGTGGATTCGGACTAAGTGAGCTGGATCTTTTAGAGGACTACATAGTATACGCCGGGGCACGAAAGTGTAGCGTTGACCGTTAATGCGCAGAAGTCAAAAATAAGGTATCTGAGGGGGCTGAGGGGGCTGAGAGGGATAAAGGGCGGGCGTGCGTAGCGCCGATTGGCTCTCCATATTGGATTGCGTGATCTAGCGCTGATTGGATTGCGTGCGCGACAGTACACATGCGCAGCTATCCCCTCCAAATTTCGCTCACCGCTACACTTTCGTGCCCCGACTTGTACCCACGACTAATATAATCACTATTCACTACGTTTTGCGATGATATGGCGATTGGCGATGATTTTGAATTTTATGAATTGACAGTTGACACCATGTTGACACTTCACAACACTTGACAGCATCTTGACAGTGCTAAACACAGATCACTATACAAGTCGAAACCTAAGACTGACAAAGACCTAATCTGTGTCGATGATTGGACCTAAGACAAACCACACAGAGGGAAACCCTGGAAACGAAATAGGTACTCTAGCCTTGACATTAAGAAAAAAGTCTATGAGACTGTAATACCCTTTGATTATGTACATAATCAAAGGTAATACCCAGTAAATGCCCAGTTAATACCTAATCAAAGGACTGTAATCATGCCCATGTGCAATCGTTAAGTTAACATATTATGGTCTTTGATTATATATATCTTTAAAAAAAGAATACGAGGCTAAGATAGCAATATGCCAAAGGAAAATGGAGAGAAGTATTTTAGGAATAAAATTGAAAGATAGCGTTATAACAATAGATAAAAATAGTCAAGATAGGCCCATCCGAACATTTTACGTAAACGTCCTTCATACAAGAAAATGTAGCGCCATCTGTCGAAACTCCTCCGAAATACATGTTTATTTTTTTATATTTTTTTATCTAAGTGTCTGTGGTCACCTTGCCTGCATTATTATTATTAACTCAAAAAAAAATAGGTCTTTACTCTTTACCTATCTACCTATACTGACTACTGACGGAGGAGGGTGCAAAATAGTCATTCTTGCTCCCTTAAACTGGCGACATTTTTTCACGCTGTTCGCCCTGTCTTTAGTAAACAAGTCTGTGGTTATAACTGTGAAATCACAGATAGGACAAAATTTTATGATATATAGCAAAGGAAGGACAATATGTAGGATGAAAAACACACGATGGGCTAAACGTCTAACAGAATGGACACCAATAAACGCAAAAAGAAAGAAAGGACGACAAAAAAGAAGGTGGAGAGATGTCAAATAGTGGGGCCAAACTGGATGACGGTAGCCAGGGATAAGGAAGTATGGAGAAAATTGAGGGAGGCCTACGCCGAGAAGGCGACTTCGTGGCGACTTCTGCCACATAGACCAGACAGCGCAGTTTACATTATAAGTATTAATACAGGGTGTACTGTCCCTGGATAAAGTACAACCCCGAAAGGGGGTGAAACTAGACCATAAATTATCGACAAAAAAAATAGAAAAAGAATCTAAAAAAATTATTTTACTTTTTATTAGCGAATTAAGATTTTAACTAGTTACGTAGACTCTATGTAAGAAAAAAAACGAATTCTTCAAAATTAGTGGGTCGATTGCTTTGAAAAAAAAAATATTATACCACGTACTTGGCGGTAAGGATTAAATAACAATTAGCTCGCAAAAAAGTAGCATCATGACATAAACTTTGCTTTTTATGAAAAAGAAACCCTTTTTTATGACTATTTTTTTCAATGATCTCTAAATTTCTCAGAAAAATGCCCCCAATACCAGAAGATTTTACGATTTAAGAGTAATCTTAAAATCTTCTGGTATCGGGGGCAGATTTCATCAATCTCATTTGTTTCATTGACCTTAATTAGAAGTTGACTCCTTATTTATTACTGTATTAATAGATACCTATTGATACATACGATGTATTTATATAGGTATATAGAGGTACATAGTATTACCCAGCCTCTACACTGCTCACGAATTTGACCGAAGTTGAACGAAACAGGAGCAGTGTGGACGGGGAGTAGTAAACTGTAACTGGGACTACTGGTAAGAGATGTCGCTAGCACAAAAAAGAGACTGATGAATCTATACCCCTATATTCAATATACTCTATGGTCTATCATTCATTTTTTGGTAAAACCAAGTAAAACGTAGTGATTAAAACGTAGTGATTATATACTCTTTGGTTTTGGATGTGTGACTGTGTGAACGTAGTGATTATATCCTCTTTGACTGTGTGCGCAGGTACCTATTGAAGGAATTCGTAAATTGATAATTATTTTCAAGCTAATTAGATAAAAGTAAATCATTAATTAGTTCAAAACAATTGTAACTTAATTAATAATTGAACGAAGAACATTATCGAGAACCTTCATCATGTCTTTGCTAACCAACATCAGCATAACATTTTTTATAGCAAGTTTATTGTTGGGTTTCGTCTTATCCAGTGACGACTTACTAGCTAATGAAAATGATGCAGAAAGTATTTCTAAGATTGGCCAAGGAGTTGGTCATATTATGAACATATATTACTGGTTTGTTGAATTCATTAATATAGTTTTCTCTTTACTGCGAAATCCTTTACACAATCTTAGATCAAGAATTTCCAAACAAAGTCTGCATTGTTGTAGTGTTTATTATCATCAGGAACCTTTTAAAAATTTTATCATATGTTATATGATAATGTGTCTGTCCATTATTATGGTATTTCAGTTACTCATGTGGCTACAAAAAAGTTTTTGATGATTATGCTGGTATAATTCAACAAAAGTATCCAGAAATTTCTGTTATTGGTGACAACTACGACCCACCAGGTCTAAACTTGTATCTTTCAAGAATTATTGTAAGTATTACTTATTAGTATTAACCATTAAAGTAAGAAAATTAATTTACTGTGAGGCCAATAAAAGGATGAATTCCTGGCATGTCGATAATAACCTCCAAACGTATGCATATTATATCTACTTGATAAATAATTTATTATTGTTCATTAATAATAATTTATTACGTCCATGAAATGTCATCAAACCATAGTCTTGAGTACTCTGAATTCAATAACCACACTAATATCAGTATGTGTTTTTCACTCCTTCATGTTGCAACTATGAACTGTAAGGTGAAAGGTGAAATTTATCTAAAAAAAAACCGGCCAAGTGCGAGTCGGACTCGCGCACCGAGAGTTCCATACCATAAAAGGAGTAAAACATTAAAAGAATCACTTTTGTTCATGAATTTACGAATATAATTTACATGTAGGTACTTTTGTTAGCGAACCGCAAACGTAACTTTGTTTTTGTTGGTTTATTGTTATTATAAAAAAAATATAGTAGTAAGGGAGTTTATTTTATTTTTCCTGTAAAATATACATTAATGTCTATTGATTATAATTATTTCAGATTTTTCGATCGAAAAACTTCGGAGATAAGGGGGGGAACGGTATTTTTTTCGACAGTTTGCTCAATAAATCAAAAACTATCAAGCATAAAAATAAATAAAAATCGGTTTTAGAATACACAAGTAACACCCTTTCATATGATACCCCACTCAATATTGTTATTTCATTTTGAAAATTCGAAGCCCCCGTTTTCCCCCCTTTTTAAATAAAAATAAAAACAATTTTCAAATTTTTACGATTGCTATGACGTCGGGTCACTAATACCTATAACTATTCTAAATTTCAAGTTGATAGCTTTGATAGTTACTGAAATAATTGAGTGTGACAGACGGACGGACGGACGGACGGACGGAGAAAGTCTCACCATAAGGGTTCCATTTTTACCAAATTGGTATGGAACCCTAAAAAACATGGTTACAATGGGATTAGTGATATAAACTGCCTGAGATGTAAAGTGTTGAGATTGAATTCTTTCATTTTCTGCCTTTTAAAATATAGCATCACAAACTTAATGTTGTGGGTTAACATGTCAAGGTCTGAAATTTTTATTTACAAACAGGTGTAATCAATTATATTGCACTTAGTTAATTGCTGAGAAATTTTCCAAAGCATTGTTTCTTAATTAGAGAAAAACTGTATTTAAGTATAAGCTTATGTAAGACTTCTTAATAGTTGCACTTGCAAGGCTGCATAGTGGCACAGGTTTCTCCCTGATATTATAATGTACACTCCTTTGCATGGAGCTATCAATAAAATGAAACTTGAAAGAATATTGAACTACTGTGAGCAAATCATGGTTAGAAGCATATTGCCAGCTTCAAGCCTGAAGGGAGTATAAGCAAAAACCCTTCATTTTCAGAAGACAAGAAAACTTAGTAAGTTCTTATACAATGGATCTCTAACTGAAAATTTGCACATGCCTCATGAGATGCACGAGTCTATAGACACATGCAACTAATTTCAGTTAAATAGATCCATTGAATAAAAACTTAATTTTTTTTGTCTCCTGAAAAGCAGGTGTAATTGCTTATATGCCCTTCTGACTTGAAGTCTGCGATATCTTTATCATAGACTGGAACAAATCTGCCGGTATAGTTTTTTTTACACTAAACAAGAATATGTTAACATACTAACTTGGAAGGGGTAAGTCAAGTCTCCCTAACGGTTTCTACACAGCATCGCACCGGAACGCTAAATTGCTTGGTGGTATGATTTTGCTGGTAGGATGGTAACTAGCCAGGGCCGAAGTCTCCCACCAGACCAGACCTGAGTGAATCTATAAATGTGGGCCGTGGCGAGAATTGAACCTGCAACCTCCCACTCTAATCGAATATAAAGCATGCATCCCCTGCGCCAGGGAGGTTGTCAAAGTTCGTCATCGCTGGTCGTCAAAATTATGGCTCCTTTGTGTTACAAAATAATATTATGTTTGTTACAGGGGATTGGAAAGATGATTTTCATCATGTGCATAATGAGTGGATTCAACATCTTTGCGTGGCTCAACAAACCCCAGCCCGCGTGGTGGAGTTGGTGTTTGGAGAACAAGCTGTATGCGTGTATGATGATGTTCTTCTTATTCAACATGTTAGAGGGCCAGTTGGTTTATTCCGGTGCATTTGAAATATCTCTCAACAACATTCCACTTTGGTCTAAGCTCGAAACTGGAAGGATTCCACAGCCACCGGAACTGTTCCAAATCATTGATAACACCCTACAGTTCTCAAAAATGGATATGCCTCATAACAATTTTGTTCAATAATGTAAATAATTAATTAACAGTTGGAAACAGATGTTCCCTAAGGTGTTGGTAGAGAAACTTACAATAGCAAAATCTATATTTGTGTATGTGATTCAGAGTATACAGAAAACCAGTTGTAAATAATGTAATACTTTTATTTCTCATAATATAAATAGTTATTATACATTGCATAGTTCAAATAAAAAAAGTCTTGTACCAAATGATCTAGTTGCAATTTATCTTATCATCATAAAACTGAATGGCCTTCACTTGTCTTTGATATTGTTTGTGAAAAGAGTTCAATATGTTTATTTTGCAGTAATACTAATACAAAATTATCTAGTCAGGTAATGATGAATTCCAAAATATTGTTAAAACTGAAGCTTGGTAAAATCTGTTACAGTAAATAAATAATTTAGAAGAAATAACAGCATGTTCTCATTTTGTAGAATAGCTTTTCCTCAGTGGGCACTGGGCAATTCATTTGGCATAGATGACACAAATGAAATAATTGTTATAACAAGCTTCAAATACAACTAATTCTATCTGAGTAACTCAACGCTGATTGTGAAAAAAATCACCATGAAGGCTACTGCATACAACATTCAAACATATTATCATAAATAATTTTACAACGTCTGAATTTTAAATGACAATATTTTTGAAGCATAGTTCAGACCTATTGATGTATAGGTCTGAATGTTCATTGATAAAAACTCGAAATCCCGAAACCATGCAGTGGCCCGTGACCAGTATGCAGTAGCCCTTAGAAGCTTTGCTGAGACCATAAAATATAAGTTTGTGCACTCTAAGAGTGATTTGTCCATATATGTATAACTAAATCGGCAGGACGGAATTTAACAGTCTTAACTCTTAATAATTACTAACCTATGCACAACCCTATGCATTTGCTAAATTATTATTTGCCACAGTGAAGTCACACTAAATGAATACCTATGCTGAACTTTTGAGTAATTTTTGGTGACCACAATACTAGGGCAAAAGTAGCTGTGCCTGTACAATGTACATGCTACTTGCTAGGTTATTGTTTCTACGTAGCGGGTAGCGGCGCGTGGCACATGGGGCAGGAGTGGCGCAAGACCAGCTCGTGGTGCTGCGCGCACGCGCCGCAGTGGCGGCACGTCCACACGGTGCGCGCGGCGGGCAGCGGCCGCCCCGACACCGCGCAGCCCGGGAACGACGCGCCGCAGCCCGCGCACGACGCCGCCCTGCATATCGCTTTACTCGTCATTTTAAGCCTACATTATAGCTTGGCAACTTGGTGCGGGACCCTCCTTCGGGGTGACAGACGGCCGGGGGACGCGGTAACGCATACATGCAAAGAAGTGTCCCCTTCCCCGCTACACCACCCGCTAACCGCTGACATCTAAGTCCCTTGCCTCCCCCACCGTCTGTCACCCCACAGGAGGGTCCCGCACGAAGTTGCCAAGCTATAGCTCATAAGGGCTAGAGAAAGACCCATTGCAGTTCCACTTCAGAAATAATATTTCACAGTAAACGTTCAATGGATCAATAATTTATCGCAGGCTTCAAGCCAGAAAGGCGTATAAGCACTATCCTTACTTTTCAGAAGACAAAGAAATCCTAAAAAGTTCTTATTCAATGACAATTTCTTTAACTGAAGATTTGCATATGTCTCATGAGACGCGCATGTCTATTAAAGACAGGTGCAAATTTCAGTAAAAGAAATCCATTGAAAAAAAAAACTTTTTTTTGTCTCCTGAAAAGCAGGATTGATTTTAGATAGGCTTGCGCTTAACGACAATCATGCCTAATAGAAAGCAATGACGAGGTCTAGGTTGGAGCGCGCTTGCCAAGAAAATGCCTATTCACTATTCTCTTGAAGGCACCCAGATTGTACTTGACTGGAAGGGCGTTCCACACCTTAGCGGTTTGTATCAGAAACGTCGAAGAAAAATTGATGTTTGTCACATATAACCATTGTTTTCTCATATATTATATTTTTGGTGTATGTATGTATGAACACCTTTGTATTAATATTGCATTTGAGTATAGTTTTGTACCAACAATAGTAATTCTAGAAGGATCCTTTTACTTACCAATCTGGTATTTTTATTTGACATTGTGGACATTCAACTTTGTTCCCTTTAGCATCTTTCGGTTTACACTTTGTAAATATTTCAATAGCAATGTTCTCGAAAGTATGTGGCTGTGAACAACAGGAAACCATATGATTAATTAGATTTATTACTACCATAATGAGAGTAGGTACTTCCGTATGTACTTACATCCACAGCTTCCAACTTGATCAACGCTTTAGAGCAAAGCTCAAAAGCTCTCCCCTGCAAAGAGAGAGCTGCCACAGTGCACCAGACCTGAAAATAAAATCACATTTGAAACTTGAAATTATTTTTTCAGAATGTCGAGTGGGTCATGGTAAAATACATACCTACATAAATATTAATGTATATTGAAAAACAGCCAGACACTAGACAATATTCATGTTCATCACACAAACGTTTTCCAGTCGTAGGAATCAAACACGCGACCCACCAACGCAGCGGCAGGATCGCTACCGCTACGCCATTCGGTTGTTGTCAAATGAATGGAAGGGAGTTGGTTTAATAATGGCCATGCTAAAATGCGATTAGGAAATGTTCAATGACGAAACACACTACGCTAAGAGGACGGTAACTATGTGAAGAAGTAAAAAAAATCTCAAATATGGCGTCGCGCGTCATACATTTCGGTGTCGCTGACGCCTGACAGCACATACCGCTGTCGGTCGCATACATTAGCGCCATTTTATAGTTTTGACAAATTAAAAATCCGCTTTCAGGGCAGAGCCTAAAATTGTATGTGTGACGTCAGTAAGTGCTGATCCCTTCATATATAATTATTTAATCAAAGGAAATGTTGGTGAGCGTGGTCATGCGTGAATTGCAACACGGCTGCCGGCTGCGTCCCCTGCAGTCATTATCTACGAGAATACTGGCCTGCACGTGCTGTGCTCGGTGGAAGTGCTCGTGCTCGTGCGCGAGGCGCGCGGCGAGGCGCAGCGCGGCGTCGGCGCGGGGCTGCGGCGCGCGCGCCCGAGCCGCCGCCGCGCACAGCCAGTGTGCGGCGCCGGCCAGCCGCCGGCAGCGGGCCGCCGACCGACCCGACGCGCCCTCTACACACATCATAACACTTTAACAAGTAAATAAATAAATAAATCAAAAAGTATCAATCATAAAAATAAATAAAAATTAGTTTTAGAATACACAAGTAACACCCTTTCATATGATACCCCACTCAATATTGTTATCTCATTTTGAAATTTTGTCGACCCGGTTTTCCCCCTTAGGTTTTTTTAAATAAAAATAAAAACATTTTTCAAATTTTTACAATTGTTATGACGTCGGGTCACTATTACCTATAACTATTCTAAATTTCAAGTCGATAGCTTGAATAGTTACTGAAATAATCGAGTGTGACAGACGGACGGACGGACGGACGGAGTAAATCTCACCATAAGGGTTCCGTTTTTACCATTTTGGTATGGAACTCTAAAAAGTAAAAAACACGACTGCCCTCTGACAAAACGACGATGTTACTCGGAATGATCTAAGGATTCTAACGATACCGCATATGTCCAAATCTATTCAGCCGTTCAGAAGTTATGGTAGAATAAAGAAACTCACATAGATACATGAACCCTAAAAACATCACACTCCTTTTTTGGGCAGTCGTGTAAAAATAGAACCTTTTGAACATTTTTAATGCCAAAATACCGAATGTGTACTTGGCCCGCTAATACAAAATGTGTGTTCGAATTAACTATAATATTATACTTGTTTGTCTTGAATCTTCACAATGGTTGAATTAAAATGTTTTGTTTCCAATAGCGCGTATAATTCTCATGTATGCATATTATTGGGCATTAGGTTTTAAGTTAGATGGGTAACATCCGCCCGCCAAAATTCAAATCTTATTTAAGTTTTCGCAAATAGTAGCTAATAATACATCTGTCACATCTGTAGGCTTGAATGGCAACCAGTTTGGCAAACATAACATTTATGCATCTACATGTTTTTTGTAAAACTTTAAGACTTAAACCTATTTAATTTAATTTCTACAAAAATATAAAATGATTACCGGTAGAATGTTGACTGTACAATTGGCTTGCGAGGATGTACAGTTTCTTTATTTTCAACGGTGAGGAAGCTTTCGACGCCTCTAAGCTTGCTAACTGAAAGCAACAAACTGTTTTGAAATAATGGTATTGAATGTTTATATTCAATATGTTAATACTTAGTACTTGACCAGTGAGGACACAAGTTAAAATCATAGATTTAAATCGCTAGATGAGCCCTAAGCCTCCAAAAACATCCACGTTTTTGTCTTGTGTGCGAAACGTTGTCATCTTTGATCTTACACACACAGCGACATAAGAAATGGTGATATAGTGACGTCTCATTTACTCTTTTTGAATATTTTGCACTCGCGATCTCTATCACACAATCAAACTAATACAGCATGCTGAAAGCGCTCACTCAGCAGGTTTGTGGACGTTTTCGATGTGCGCAATGTAGGCTTATGGCCTATCTAGCGATTTAAATCTTTGGTTGAAATGTGTAGGTATGCGGGTTACCTGCAAGGCCACGGCTGCGGCTTGCGCGATTCGACCGTTGTCTCTCAGCTGAGTGATGGCATGAATGGACGGCGTCTGTGGGCTGTTGTCTACCTCTTCTGAGACATATTTCGAAGCCACCTCCTTAAAAACAAAATAGGTATTGTAGTAGTTTTCGATAGCTGACGATAGACGGCGCAACCAGTCGCACTGACGGAGTTTTCAATGAGCGTTCTATAAATACAACTTCTGACGTCATACGCTCGGATCACAAGCGGTCCCCAGGCATATACAGTGTGTCCGGGATCGAACTAGCGATAATTTAAGGGAGTGTTCTATAGCTCATTATCATTACAAGCAAAAAAAAAAACCCCACAAAGGGGGCGCCCCCTCACCCCCTCCCCAGTGTGCCCAGTCGAAGAAATCATTTGAGAACATGTGAAGCAACAGACTTTCAAGTTATTACTGATTTTGTGTGCACATACCCAAAAAAACAAATACAAAATTGAAATGGTAGAGCCATTTCAATTTTGTATGGAGAGGAGGTGAGGGGGCGCCCCCCTCTATAGGGGATTTTTTTCTTGTAATGAGCTATAGAACACTCCCTTAAATAATGTCTTTGTTGCCTCCAATACTTGCAAAGTATAGTACATACAAGACCACAATTTTATAGTAATACCTAGCTGATGCCCAGCTAGCAAACGTGGTTTTGCCATATAAATTATTTCTCACTTAGGGGTTAGGGGTATAAATTTAGGGGTTCGACCCTATCCTCGGATCTACCGAATATACACAAAAAAATCATAAAAATCGGTCAAGCATTTTTGAGGAGTTTTGTAACTGAGATGTACGACATTTTTATATAAATCTATTAAATATAATATTAAATACATTGGTGGCCAGATATTACTGTTAACAAAATCTTTAAAAAATATTAGAGCAATCCTTTTCCGATACAGCACTATCTTTGAAGAAATCAGATTTTGTCATACTATTAAATATTCGTAGGTACCTTAGGTTTGGTGGGCGCAGTTATTAGTTTAGCCAACGAGTCATTGTCCTCTAACGCCATGTAGCACTTCTTTAAACCTTCTGTGTTGTTAGACATAGTGTAGTACTCCAGAGCGCCAGACCTTTAAATTATCAGAATCGCATTATTAACACCTATATTCACGTATATCAATAATGTGTGTGTGACCATACATTACAAAATGTTATCAGCAGCAAATAAAAATGGGAAATGCTTTCCAAAAAACCAACTTCAAATGCCACTACAAAGAGTGAAATAATTTTTATTTAAATTTTAGGTACCTACACCAATTCGAAGTCGGGCAATGTTTCATACAATCCCAAATAGTCCTTCTTACTTACTTGATGTGCGAAGAAATGACGATTAGTCATAGACAATCGCCCGACTTCGAATTGGTGTAGGTACCTAAAATTTAAATAAAAATTATTTCACTCTTTGTAGTGGCATTTGAAGTTGGTTTTTTGGAAAGCATTTCCCATTTTTATTTTATACTTTTTAGTGGAAAACAATAAAATGCACAAGGCGTTGTAAAAATACCCAAATCGCTTGAGGTGTCACCAAGATCCCATCATCAGACCCTGACTTGATGACTTTAGTCATCAAATCAGCATCTGCTAGCAAATGCACAAGTAACTATAAAAAATACCCAACTCGCTTCAAGTATACTAGCAAAATTTGAAGAGTTCCCTCGATTTCACCAAGATCCCATCATCAGACCCTGACTTGATGACTTTAGTCATCAAATCAGTATCTTCTAGCATATGCACCAGTAACTGTAAAAAATACCGAACTCGCTTTATGTATACTAGCAAAATTTGAAGAGTTCCCTCGATTTCACCAAGATTCCATGATCAGATCCTGACCTGATGACCATAGGACAACTTGGAAAATATTACTCTTTCTAATAATACTCAAATAGTTTCATGTGTCCATATAAAATTTGAGGAGTTCCCTCGATTTCTCCAAGATCCCATCATCAGATCCTGACCTGATTAAAATGGGACCATCTGGAAAGAAAACCCTCTTAAACAAAAAAGAATTTTTCAAATCGGTCCACGCGTCTTCGAGTAATCGGGGAACATACATAGAAAAAAAAAAGATTCCGAGGAATTGAGAACCTCCTCCTTTTTTTGAAGTCGGTTAAAAACTACTTGCCGTGGATTTCGGTTTTTAAGGGTTCTATACCAAAATGGTAAAAATGAAACGTCAACCAGTGCCGTCATCTTTACATGTTTTTACAAAAACTTTTGCTTGAAAGTGTCCAGTTAAAGAAATTAGTCCAAGATTTGTTTTGATTAAGTTTAATTAAAACTCGAAACTCGGACTAATTTCTTAGATTGGATATTTTTAAGAAAATATTTTGATATGAACATGTAAAGGTGATACTGATATTCCTGCAATTTGAATGTCATAAGCCTTATTATCTTTTTAGCATACAAATTGCAAAAAAATACGAAAATTTTTAATTTCCCAGGCAGACTCGTTGATTTTGCCTGAAGTTTTGAAGCCATGCAGCGTATGCAGCGAGGTACCAGTTTTGTCTATCGAGGTAGTAGTCGCCGATGTTGCCGTACGCCTGCTTGACCTGCGCGTCGGTGGTGCTGACCGACGTCTTCAGCAGCTCCACCACGCGGAACCAGTGGCCCAGCCGCTTGCGCAGAGCGATCGCCAGGTCCCTACCGACAAACGTCAAAGTATCAGTACCAGCATTCTATCAACAACCAAAAATGTCATGTGGTTTCGAAATGCCCTAAATATAGGCGGTTCGGACGTACCGCCTGTCCTCGCTGTGGTATATTTGCTCGGCGGCGTCAAAGTCGCGGAAGTAGGCCAGCACCTCGGCCCGCTTGAGCGCGCCGGAGTGCAGCGCGTGCAGGCGCGACACGAAGCGCACGCCCGCGTAGTCGCCGCGCCGCACGAACGGTGGGATGTTCGGACGTACCGCCTGTCCTCGCTGTGGTATATCTGCTCGGCGGCGTCGAAGTCGCGGAAGTAGGCCAGCACCTCGGCCCGCTTGAGCGCGCCGGAGTGCAGCGCGTGCAGGCGCGACACGAAGCGCACGCCCGCGTAGTCGCCGCGCCGCACGAACGGTGGGATGTTCGGACGTACCGCCTGTCCTCGCTGTGGTATATCTGCTCGGCGGCGTCGAAGTCGCGGAAGTAGGCCAGCACCTCGGCCCGCTTGAGCGCGCCGGAGTGCAGCGCGTGCAGGCGCGACACGAAGCGCACGCCCGCGTAGTCGCCGCGCCGCACGAACGATGGGATGTTCGGACGTACCGCCTGTCCTCGCTGTGGTATATCTGCTCGGCGGCGTCGAAGTCGCGGAAGTAGGCCAGCACCTCGGCCCGCTTGAGCGCGCCGGAATGCAGCGCGTGCAGGCGCGACACGAAGCGCACGCCCGCGTAGTCGCCGCGCCGCACGAACGGTGGGATGTTCGGACGTACCGCCTGTCCTCGCTGTGGTATATCTGCTCGGCGGCGTCGAAGTCGCGGAAGTAGGCCAGCACCTCGGCCCGCTTGAGCGCGCCGGAGTGCAGCGCGTGCAGGCGCGACACGAAGCGCACGCCCGCGTAGTCGCCGCGCCGCACGAACGGTGGGATGTTCGGACGTACCGCCTGTCCTCGCTGTGGTATATCTGCTCGGCGGCGTCGAAGTCGCGGAAGTAGGCCAGCACCTCGGCCCGCTTGAGCGCGCCGGAGTGCAGCGCGTGCAGGCGCGACACGAAGCGCACGCCCGCGTAGTCGCCGCGCCGCACGAACGGTGGGATGTTCGGACGTACCGCCTGTCCTCGCTGTGGTATATCTGCTCGGCGGCGTCGAAGTCGCGGAAGTAGGCCAGCACCTCGGCCCGCTTGAGCGCGCCGGAGTGCAGCGCGTGCAGGCGCGACACGAAGCGCACGCCCGCGTAGTCGCCGCGCCGCACGAACGGTGGGATGTTCGGACGTACCGCCTGTCCTCGCTGTGGTATATCTGCTCGGCGGCGTCGAAGTCGCGGAAGTAGGCCAGCACCTCGGCCCGCTTGAGCGCGCCGGAGTGCAGCGCGTGCAGGCGCGACACGAAGCGCACGCCCGCGTAGTCGCCGCGCCGCACGAACGGTGGGATGTTCGGACGTACCGCCTGTCCTCGCTGTGGTATATCTGCTCGGCGGCGTCGAAGTCGCGGAAGTAGGCCAGCACCTCGGCCCGCTTGAGCGCGCCGGAGTGCAGCGCGTGCAGGCGCGACACGAAGCGCACGCCCGCGTAGTCGCCGCGCCGCACGAACGGTGGGATGTTCGGACGTACCGCCTGTCCTCGCTGTGGTATATCTGCTCGGCGGCGTCGAAGTCGCGGAAGTAGGCCAGCACCTCGGCCCGCTTGAGCGCGCCGGAGTGCAGCGCGTGCAGGCGCGACACGAAGCGCACGCCCGCGTAGTCGCCGCGCCGCACGAACGGTGGGATGTTCGGACGTACCGCCTGTCCTCGCTGTGGTATATCTGCTCGGCGGCGTCGAAGTCGCGGAAGTAGGCCAGCACCTCGGCCCGCTTGAGCGCGCCGGAGTGCAGCGCGTGCAGGCGCGACACGAAGCGCACGCCCGCGTAGTCGCCGCGCCGCACGAACGGTGGGATGTTCGGACGTACCGCCTGTCCTCGCTGTGGTATATCTGCTCGGCGGCGTCGAAGTCGCGGAAGTAGGCCAGCACCTCGGCCCGCTTGAGCGCGCCGGAGTGCAGCGCGTGCAGGCGCGACACGAAGCGCACGCCCGCGTAGTCGCCGCGCCGCACGAACGGTGGGATGTTCGGACGTACCGCCTGTCCTCGCTGTGGTATATCTGCTCGGCGGCGTCAAAGTCGCGGAAGTAGGCCAGCACCTCGGCCCGCTTGAGCGCGCCGGAGTGCAGCGCGTGCAGGCGCGACACGAAGCGCACGCCCGCGTAGTCGCCGCGCCGCACGAACGCCGCTTCCGCCGTCTCCACCGCGCCCTCCGTCTCCAAACTCTTCAGTGCTGCCTCGGCCAGGAGCAACCTCACCAAACCAATACATATGTACCATACATTTTACTTGTACTCGTAGCACGAACCTTTGAATGAAAAAATTGGATTGGAACCCTAAAATCAGAAAAGGATGATTTTTAGGGGTCCAGTTTGATAAATGAAACTGACCGTTTTGTCATCTGAGATATACTTACTTAAATAGAATTACTTTGGTTTCCGTCTCTCTGTCTGTCCGCCACTTTATTATCTCCTCTTTATTAAAAGGAGGAGTCGAAATGTTGGCACCAGTGTCCACGAGAAATGTCAAACAGTCACGCCGCTCAATTTCCAACTGTCGATAAAGTGGTGACCCCGACGACGTGTCGTAGTCGTGTGACATGATCTGCGTGCTGCGATGCTGATGTATGTAGTGCCGTAAGTATCGTAGCGATAGGCAGCTACAGGTTGTAATTCATACCAAATACCTACTGACAGCTATGGTACCTTCAGATTTATAAAAAGGCCTGGGGCGTACCATCTCTTATAGCAGTAATGCTGCAGTATTGGTTTACACATTTTCATACTATGTTTATGTGAACATTTTAAAACAGTACTGTAGCATTACTGTTATAAGAGATGGTGGTATGGCCCTGTAAGTCGACCAAATCTAAAATTACAACTGCTTAAAATTACAAGTCGTTTCCGTGGTCAAAAATTCGTGTTTGGATATAAAGTATAAACTATATGAGATAAAATAATTTGAATCTTTAAATCATTACTAATATTCTGGTTGAGCATCGGTTGAAAAGTAGGTAATCTTTAATAACATTGGATGCCACAGAACCTATCTTACCATAATTTGGGATGTGGGTTGTCTTTTATGAAATTCTCAGCTTCCTTCAAGCCAACTTTCTCGAGGAGCTGTCGGGTGTCCCTCAAAGACTTCACTTCCACGCGCACTATATGTTGAGGAGCGCACTTGTCCGTTATGCTGTCCAACAGAGCCGTTGTTATTTCCAGGTCCTAGCAAAATGTCAAATACTAGTCGATATGAATGTCCCACTAGTTTTTCCTTCTCTTATAAAAGGAAATTTTGTTTTTAGTAAACAATGTATTCTGTTATAAAAGGAAATTTTGTTTTAAGTAAAGAATGTATTCTCTTTGGTATTAAGACGACGGTTTAATGATTAAGAGGTAGTAAAATTTAATTAAGATTCTGATCACTTTCAAGATCGAAAGAGTTAAAATGAGGTTAAAATTAAAAGTGATTCTTTAAAATTACAAAAGTTGCACTTGTACGTTTGGGACCCTCAGTGCGCGAGCACGAGTCGCACTTAACCAGCTTTTATTCACAAGTACCGCCACGGCGCACCTTGAACCCGCAGAGATAGCCCTGCATGGGCAGCGGCTCCTCGGGCTCGGCGTCACGCAGCACGTAGAGGCGCGCCTTCCCCGCCGCGGCCAGCAGCTGCGCGTTGTCGCTCGCCCAGCGCGCGCCCCACACCTCCCTGCAGAGGTACTCACTACGTCGACTGAGTTTACAAGTACCGCCACGGCGCACCTTGAACCCGCAGAGATAGCCCTGCATGGGCAGCGGCTCCTCGGGCTCGGCGTCGCGCAGCACGTAGAGGCGCGCCTTCTCCGCCGCGGCCAGCAGCTGCGCGTTGTCGCTCGCTCAGCGCGCGCCCCACACCTCCCTGCAGAGGTACTCACTACGTCGACTGAGTTTACAAGTACCGCCACGGCGCACCTTGAACCCGCAGAGATAGCCCTGCATGGGCAGCGGCTCCTCGGGCTCGGCGTCGCGCAGCACGTAGAGGCGCGCCTTCTCCGCCGCGGCCAGCAGCTGCGCGTTGTCGCCCGCCCAGCGCGCGCCCCACACCTCCCTGCAGAGGTACTCACTACGTCGACTGAGTTTACAAGTACCGCCACGGCGCACCTTGAACCCGCAGAGATAGCCCTGCATGGGCAGCGGCTCCTCGGGCTCGGCGTCGCGCAGCACGTAGAGGCGCGCCTTCTCCGCCGCGGCCAGCAGCTGCGCGTTGTCGCCCGCCCAGCGCGCGCCCCACACCTCCCTGCAGAGGTACTCACTACGTCGACTGAGTTTACAAGTACCGCCACGGCGCACCTTGAACCCGCAGAGATAGCCCTGCATGGGCAGCGGCTCCTCGGGCTTGGCGTCGCGCAGCACGTAGAGGCGCGCCTTCTCCGCCGCGGCCAGCAGCTGCGCGTTGTCGCTCGCCCAGCGCGCGCTCCACACATCCCTGCCAGGAAAGTCGACTGAGTTTCCACACCTTACACTAGGAACTTTTGGCTTCAACATACGTCACCTCCTTCCCGTCCTCTTAGCGTAGCGTATTTCATCATTGGTCAAAATCGCTTTGTTTTATTCGATTAGTATGGAGTTTAACAGAGTGGGGCGCGCCGTCGTGGAAAATCTATATAAACTATTTGAATGTTATTTAAAATATTTTAAATCACGAGCTACATTGTTGTACACGGATATTTCTCCATTATTGACAGCTGAACTTTCCCTGTCACATAAAAACATGTTTGTGGAATAACTATAATAATTTTTTGAAGATTTTCTTATCAATACATATCTTAATATATATAAATCTCGTGTCACAATGTTTGTCCTCAATGGACTCCTAAACCACTTAACCGATTATAATAAAATTCGCACACCATGTGCAGTTCGATCCAACTTGAGAGATAGGATAGTTTAAATCTCAATTCAACTATTTTTTAAATCCCCAAGGGCAAAACAACGTTTGCCAGGTCAGCTAGTAAATTATCTGGGGACACGGTAGTGTCCCCGCCAAGACGAGCCAAGCGAAGCGCGAGGGCACTACCTATCTTTTCTCGAAGTGTTTCGCCGTATTTTTAAACCCTTATAACTTGGGCCTGAATTATTTCAGATAATCAAAATTCTCGGAAAATGATGTCGCCAGTGAACTTATTAAACCTATAAAGTTTCAATTTTATAGGTCTTATACTTTAGATTTTATTGACGTCTAAAAAACCCAAATTTCGTCACTGACTGACTGACTGACTGACTCACTGATGATCATCAAAATTCCTAGGTACTTCCTGAAGACCTAGAAAGCTGAAATTTGGTATATAAGCTAGTATTAGCACACAACCAACAAAAAAATTCCAAAAGTTGGAAATTTAACCCCCCAACCCCTTAAAATAGGGGATGGAAGTTTGTATGAAATTACCGCAAATATTGATGCTAGAGGTCTCAAAATTGATATAGGAACTCTTTGTAATAAACAATTAAATACGTCTTTGAGGATTTTTAGTTAATCACCCCACATCCATAAAATTAGGGGGTTGGAAGTTCGTATGGGGTTTCCCATAAGTATATAGGTATAATAAAAACTTAATTTCTGAAATTTTATATATAAGCTAGTATTAGCACACAACCAACAAAAAAATTCCAAAAGTTGGAAATTTAACCCCCCAACCCCTTAAAATAGGGGATGGCAGTTTGTATGAAATTACCGCAAATATTGATGCTAGAGGTCTCAAAATTGATATAGGGACTCTTTGTAATAAACAATAAAATACGTGTTTCAGGATTTTTAGTTAATCACCCCACATCCATAAAATTAGGGGGTTGGAAATTCGTATGGGGTTTCCCATAAGTATATAGGTATAATAAAAACTTAATTTCTGAAATTTGGTATATAAGCTAGTATTAGCACACAACCAACAAAAAAATTCCAAAAGTTGGAAATTTAACCCCCCAACCCCTTAAAATAGGGGATGGCAGTTTGTATGAAATAACCGCAAATATTGATGCTAGAGGTCTCAAAATTGATATAGGGACTCTTTGTAATAAACAATTAAATACGTGTTTCAGGATTTTTAGTTAATCACCCCACATCCATAAAATTAGGGGGTTGGAAGTTCGTATGGGGTTTCCCATAAGTATATAGGTATAACTAGTAGGGCGCGTGTGTGCGCGGGCCACATGTGGCCCGCGTGCTGTCTTCCCGCCCATAAAGGTATCGCCGACATCTCCATCGCCCATTGAAATCCGATTGGCAGTGAGTTGAAAAACTTACCAAGGAGCACTGTCATGGTTTTAAAGATAATTAAGGGCAGTTCGAACAAAAAAATACGCTGAACCTCATCGGATGAGGTTCAGCGTATTTTTTGTTCGAACAGCCCTTAACTATCTTTAAAACCATAACAGTGCTCCTCAATCATCATCCAAATCCTAGATCACTATCTCTTGTCATAGTATGTACATTTTCCATGGAAAGATAAATTCCGCTACCGTGAATTTTTCTCCATGCATCCCGTAGAACTTGAAATCCTGATCAGCTCTTGCTAAGAAACCACTCTCTTATCTTTTATACTTTCCGAGATAGAACATCACAAAATTTATATGGCGGCCATCTTGAATCCGCCATTTTGGTTTTTTTTTCAGCTCACTGCCAATTGCGTGAAGTTCCGAGTATTTTTTGTTTCAGCAGTCCCCACCTAACTATAATACCTTGCCCATGCTCCTTGACTGTCTTTAAAATCCTCAATCATCACCTCATTCCATATTTTTCTCTGGTAGTCTTCCAAAAAACCGCTTCAAAGCACTTCATGTTTTACAACTCTTGGTCTCTTCAATATTCCTCATACATTTTCTATGGAAAAAAAAATTCCGCCATATTGGATTTTTTTTCGATTCATCTTGTAGACCTTTGGGTCCTGATCAACTCTTGTCAAGAAACCGTTCTTCCATCTTTTATACTTTCCGAGATATCGACGAAATTCGAATGGCGGCCATCTTGAATTCGCCATTTTGAATTTTTTTTCAGCTTACTGCCAATTGGATGACGTTTCAAATGACATTTGGTCGAGCACCCCCCACCTATCTTCAATACTTTCGCTGTGCTCTTTACCCGTCTTCGAAATCCTCAATCATCAGCTCTCTCCGTATTTTTCCTCCGAATGAATTTTTTTCTTCTATACGACCCTATCAATGAAAAAAAATTTTTCATACAAAATTGTTCAGGAGAGGTGATCAATCAGTCAGTGAGTGAATCAGCACAAGCAGCTATATATATATTAATAAAAACTTAATTTCTGAAATTTGATATATAAGCTAGTATTAGCACACAACCAACAAAAAATTCCAAAAGTTGAAAATTTAACCCCCCAACCCCTTAAAATAGGGGATGGCAGTTTGTATGAAATTACCGCAAATATTGATGCTAGAGGTCTCCAAATTGATATAGGGACTCTTTGTAATAAACAATTAAATACGTGTTTCAGGATTTTTAGTTAATCACCCCACATCCATAAAATTAGGGGGTTGGAAGTTCGTATGGGGTTTCCCATAAGTATATAGGTATAATAAAAACTTAATTTCTGAAATTTGGTATATAAGCTAGTATTAGCACACAACCAACAAAAAAAATCCAAAAGTTGGAAATTTAACCCCCCAACCCCTTAAAATAGGGGATGGAAGTTTGTATGAAATTACCGCAAATATTGATGCTAGAGTCTCAAAATTGATATAGGGACTCATTGTTTTAAACTACAAATAAGGAAAAAAATAAACTAGGTGAACCAAGGAGGGTTCCCTCATTTAAATGATAAAGGGGGGGGATACTTGATTCGAACAAATATACACCTTGCAATGATATTCAAGAAATACACCAAAGAAAAGGAAATTAACAAAATAAAAAATATAGCTTAAACAACTTACAAAAAGAAGTGAAATCCCAGCAAAAACATTTTCATGTAAAATGTTGCCAAGACGAGAACATGTGGCTCACACTATCAAAAAGTTATCAGATCTCATGTAGAGCAAGACTTCTAACTCTACACGCCCTAACTCTATAAATCCTAACTTTATAAACTCTACACTTTAGTCAAAATATATTATGTCTTGGCTGTTTCGTTACTGTCACATGGGTATAAAGTAAAAATATTATTCACTGACTTTGTAGTTTTCTGATATACAATACCTAGTTTCTGTAGTAACGATTATTTATTAGATAGGTATTGAGTCTCCTCAGAAACTGCACTTAGGTTTTACTAACTGCATTGGTTTCAAATACTCCATCACACTTTGCAAAAGTGTGTTCCTTTGCTTTAGAGGATATTTTTAATAAATGGAAGTTTTTTCCCATAACAATGGTGATACCATTTAATTTTAATGTGAAATTTCTTGAATTTTGCATGGTCCATTATGCCACTTGCAAAACTCTATTAGAAAAGTACTGAACAGTGAATAAATTCTTCACTTTACGCCCATGTGACGGTACCGAAACAGCCAAGACATAATATATTTTGACTAAAGTGTAGAGTTTATAAAGTTAGGATTTATAGAGTTAGGGCGTGTAGAGTTAGAAGTCTTGCTCTACATGAGATCTGATAACTTTTTGATAGTGTGAGCCACATGTTCTCGTCTTGGCAACATTTTACATGAAAATGTTTTTGCTGGGATATAATATTAGGTATTCTTACTTCCTCAACGCCTGCCCCACGCTGACATTGTGCGCCATCTCAGTCTCCAAGATGAACAGCGACCCGCCTTGATCAATCACAAAGAACTTGCTGAAACATGAACAAATGAATTTCTTAAAAAATACTTCTGGGAAATATTATGTAGCCATCATCACGTGAACAAGACGTGCAATATGTAATTTAAATTTACATACATTCGTGAGGCAAACTAAATATTAACAAGAAATAAACACCATGTCTGTTTTTAACTAGGGTAAATTTCGTGAAGTGTTTAAGAAGCAGACGATATTGAAATCAAAACATTTTTAGCGTAAAATTGAATGTACTTCAAAACGCAACATGGTCGACAATCGTGAAATTAAATTTACTCATGGGTGAATGTTTATGGACAAAAAATACTTTATCGTATATAGATATCGTCGTTATAGCTTATGGAAGTCCACTTTCACTTCATACTTCACACACTTTCTAGTTATTTTTTAGCTTGTTCGCCAAACGCTACAAATTCAACCCGTTTTGTGGTTGTGTCCTATATGCGGCACATCAATATAGTTTACAACGTGTGGGTAATTCGTATAGTTTGCCCGCAGCTAACATTTAAACTTGATCCTAAAAACACATTAATGTGATAATAAGCCCCAATTATTTTTATTTATTCTCAATACAAAAAATATGACTTCATTTTATTTAGAAAAATAAAATTTAGCAACCATAACCTGTGATATCGACAATCTTCATATCATGTTCATCATTCCCAGTTCATTGATATTGAATCAGCTGTTTTTAGGGATGCCACTTAAAATTTATGTTACATCTTTGAACTTTCTATAGTTCTCTCAGAAACTTTCTATAGTTCTCTCAGGATCTTCTTGTGATATTTTTTTATGCTTCTATGCATCGTTCCCTACTTTAGGCTTTCGGCTAATTAGGGCAAATATTTAATCATCTACACGTTGTGTAGGTTTTTGGAGGACAGATATATACAAGGTCATCCGCACCTCGAGTTGGAGTTGAGACCCATCTTGTACGGTTTGGTGTTCATGTTGATGGAGGTTATCTTCTTGAAGTTCAGCAACGAAAACAGCAGTATGGTCCCCGAGTCCCGCCCCACCAGCAGGTGGCTGTCGGAGCACGACACGCAGCAAATCGTGTCCTCGTGCAACGCCCCGTCGCCGGACGCGTAGGAGCTCCCGTCCGCGAAGAACTGCTGTTCCATAACACCTTAAAACATCAATTCAGACACGTAAAAGAGTGAGGCATTTTCGTTGTTCCAGCTACACCGGCTACACTAAAAGTCGTAGAAATCTGAAATTTGGTACCTAGGTTGATCATGAGGGTGCACTAAGAACAGGATTTTCGAAATTCAAATTTTAAGGGGAAAACCGTTGGATTTAGGGATATCCCCACACAAAAGTGAAATTTTTAGGATACAAATACAGAAGGCACAATTTATTTGCGCGCTCAATGTATATCAGGCAAATTTGGCGTCGCGATGAGCCATATTCAAAAAAGCAAGATTATAAAATTATTTTGTGCGACTTAGCTTTTCACAAAGGTTGCTCCGCTTTACTTACGTTGTCTGGACGGCGTAGAAAATCTCCAAATCAGAAAAGCCTCTTTAGACGCTGCGACTGCTACAGCTTTACTATTTATAGTGACGTAGGCCACAGGTATTGTGATCGCTTTGGCTGGAAAAAGTGTACACAAAACAATTTAAACCATTAACAATAATTCAATAAATTCTAATCACATGAAAAATTAGAATTTATTTATACACAAAACCTAAATACGCGAATGATTTAGTAGACTCGTAAAACTTGCAGAAAGGTACCAGCCGCTATAACTGGGAGACTGAAGTCAAATTCTGTCGTGTACAACTATTTAAATTCTTCTTCTTAGTCGTTCACTCTTGACAGAGTATTCGTCGTTATACTTCTTACGATGTTCAATGACGTGCCACTGCTGCTTTGGCGATATTTCTCCAACGACTCCTGATGGCGGCATTGTGATTTGTAAGAGCACTCAATAATAGAGGAACTTGTAACACACCGGATTAGATCCGTCCACCTCGTTGGGGATCGACCGCGTGTACGCGTGCCTTCTACTCGCCCTTGACCCACCAGATGTTCGATGGTATCTGTCCTTCTTGATATGTGCAACAACTACCGACCTACAAGTATTTAAATACGTATTCATAAATACAAATTTACAAGTACAGAGGTCCAACTCACCGTCACACTGGATGCCCTGCTGGTTGGATATAATGAGAGCGGACGCAGTGGCGATGATGCAATACTCGTCGACGCCGCACATGTCCACCACGTCGGGAATGTGGTTTATCCACGACTGAAAATACGTAACGTATCAAAAGCAATCTAGAATGGAATAACATAAGTCATATGACTACGGTTGTAAATGTGGTATTATATGGAAAAATATAACAGAAACCCTGTTATTTACGAGAAAAGGAGGGCCTTTTGTGGCGTAAAACCGGTTTGAGTGAGTACCTGATGCGTAATAGTATCCCAGAAGGTGACGGTCTCCGTGCTGGAGACGAAGGCGAGCGTGTTGCCGTAGTGCGCGTACTTGTGGTCCGGCTTCACGTTGGCGAAGTATATGAACGAGTCGATGGTGATCGCGAGCCGCAGCGAGCGCTGCTCCCACGACAGCGCGCGCATCGACCCGCCCGGCACGCGCAGCGTCCTTATGTGCTGGGAGAAAATAAATACACATGCTCATCACCAATGGCGAAATACGTTACGCTAAGAGGACGGGAAAGATATGGGGAAGGGAAAGTATGTTGAAGCCAAAAAGTTTTTGAAATATGGCGTCGAGCTTCATACATTTTGGTACCGCTGACAGCACATACCGCTATCAGTCGCTTACATTAGCGGAATTTTACAGTTTTTACAACTTATAATCCGGCTTCAGGGCGGAGCAAAAAATCACTTCAAATTCAATGACGTGACGTCAGTAAGTGCTGATCCTTTAATATGTTTAATCTACGTATGCTCATCACAGACATCAAACAAACATTTTTCGACTGTGGGAATTGAACATACGATCTCTAACGCATAGGGCTCTATAGGTATTTCAGTCCACGAAGACGCGCCACACTGTCGAAATCTTTTACGTATATTTTACGTTTATAGCATACCTCTCCGAAACCATTAAAGAACTGCACCACATTGGCCTGGTCCTGAGTGCGGCCCGCCGCCGCCAGTATAGACCCGTTGTGGTTCCAGCGACAGTCCACCATCGTCATATTCGTATTCACTGCGACGCTCTCTGAAACATGGATTGACTAGCAGCCATAGCTTTGTTACATTATCTATTCTATTTCAATCTGATCATAACCAAAAAATGTATGAGAGTAAAATTTGTCACCAAGAGTCAAGTGATCTATGCGTCGATTGCATAAGTTTATCTCATAGATTTTTTCATTATCAATCTATAAAAACGTAAAAGCCATATTATGCAGCGTGCTTACCTTCTTCGGTACAGTTTTTCATTAACAGCAAAAGTCCATTCCTATAGCATATAACTAAAACGGGCCGGTTTGCGGGCGCTCTGCCTGAATACCAGTCCATACACACGATTTCCATACCTTCTGGCACACCATTGTTCGCAACTGGCATCTGCAATTAGATGTACACATAATATTTTAGTTTTAACTATATATTATGTAGTGTACCTAAATATGAAGACTTATCAATTTTATCATGCTTTCAAGCTGCAAAACTCTGATGGTCTGGTAAACAGACAACACATTTTTGAATTACAGAGTAAACATTGAAACAAAAATTACTTTAATTGGATGCATGAGATTTAAGGCAGTTATTTTTTTCATAGAGCTGAACTCTATTTTAGTATTTTCTTAAAATATATCCAGGATTTGTCTGTAGGTAGATCCTGTAAAAATATTGTTAGGTATAGATATTTCACTCAATACGAATAATCGAATGAAACATACGCGATTTCGACAGAGTGGGGCGCGTCTTCTTGGATTGATTTCAAAATTGATAGAATTAATTAAGTACTTAGAGCAGAAATAGATGGCATATCTAGTATCCCACCAAAAACATTCTGTAAAAAACTAGCCAAAGTCAAAATGGAGCTGCTTGTTTATCTCTAAAAAGTACTGAAATCTAGACAAAGTCGTGCCAAGTCTAAGGTTCCTTACTGCGATTTCTTTATTATTATAGTTAATGTTGCGTGACTTGGCCGTTGAAGGGTACACAAGGGTTCAAACCAGGTGCTCCATTGCTCCATTGCACCAATCTGTCGCCAGAATTCATCGTCAATGAGTAGCGGTTCTTGGTCTTCAACGGCCAAGTCACACAACATTAACTATAATAATAAAGAAATCGCAGTAAGGAACCTTAGACTTGGCACGACTTTGTCTAGATTTCAGTACTTTTTAGAGATAAACAAGCAGCTCCATTTTGACTTTGGCTAGTTTTTTACAGAATGTTTTTGGTGGGATTTCACTTCTTTTTGTAGAAACTTCAAAATATTACAAAATATTTCTGTCCGTTTTTCTAGATACATTAACTGCATAAATAACTTTGTAATCTCATATAATTTATATGGAAATACAAAGTTATTAATGCAGTGATCACCAGGTACTCCAGATCTTCGATTATCCTAGTTTTTATAGTTTTCCCTTTATGTGGCCATTAAACCCTAACTCTGTACCAAATTTCAGCTCTCTGAGTTTATGGGAAGTACTAGTTCTATTTTGATGATCATGAGTCAGTCAGTCAGTCAGTCAGTGTCGAAAATGCGAAACTTTGCTTTCGCATAACTTCGGAACTATATGACCTACAGACTTGAAATTTTGGGTTTTAAGTATGTGATTATAGCTTACTGGATAGCGAAAATTTCAGCGTTCTGGTCTTATCCAGAGGTTCTCAAATAGGAGCCCGAAAATGCGGCGAAATGGTTCCTGTAAAGATGGTACGGCAGTTTTGCTTCGCGCTTTGACTTTGGCGGGGGCACTGCCGTGCCCCCTGATTCATTACTTATATTATAATATACCGTAAAGTTTCCCTGATCGTCATATAGATGCAGTTCCCCATTGGAAAGCGCGAAGAGGAGCAAAGAGTTGTCTGGGGACCACTGAACAGCTCTTAACCCAGGGCCCTTGATATCTTTGCCCCAAACGCGGGATCCATCTACTGAACCTACTATAACAGCACCTGCAAGCAAATAGCAGTTGTACTACCTTGACGACCTCCCTGGCGCAGTGGCACGCGCTCGGATTCTCGAGTGGTAGGTCGCGGGTTCGATTCGGGCCATAGGCCACTTTAGAATTTTATGATTTCTAAATGGCTCAGGTCTGGTCTAGTGGGAGGCTTTGGCCATGGCAAGTTACCACCCTACCAGCAGACGCACCGCCAAGCGATTTAGCGTTCCGGCGCGATGCTGTGTAGAAACCGTTAGGGGTTTAATTACCCCTTCCAAGTTAGTACGATAACATCTTCGGCTGCATTATCACTCAACATCAGGTGAGATCTCAGTGAAGTTCCAAAAAAAAACCTTACTAGCTGTCATCCGCAACCAACAAACATACAAACTATACTAATATTCTTGTAAATTTCCTCCCAAAAGCTGTTGTTAGCAACAACAAATTCAATAGCTGCACTATTTTTCCTTCACTCTCATAGTCAGTTAAAGCAGATTTCAACATAACTGGTATTAATTGCCAACGTTTCATACAATAATAATATACAATATCTTACTGACTTTTTACAAATGCCTGTGAGCTAGGTGCATGCAAAATAAATTATTTTAATTTGAATTAGGCGCAGGACGTAAAATGTATAAGAAAATTGTTTTTATAAAGATAAGTAATTAACAGAGAGCTGAAAATCCTTACCATCCTCATATGCTATACAAATCTTTTGACCGTCCGACCCCCACGCCATACCCGCTACTGTTGACTTGTTTCTGTTGTTTATCATCTCTTCATACCAAGAACCCTGGATATTAAAAAAATACAAACAAATAGGTTTGAAGATAGATAAATAAATAGATAGATAGATAGTGGACAACATCACATACTTGCGTTAAGGAAATCAGAAACAACGAAGGTACCACAACACCCAGACACGAGACAATGTAGAGAACTTATTTTTCTACATTGCCCCGACTGAGGATCGAACCCGGAACCTCGGAGATGGCGGCGCCTTGAAAACTGGCACGCTAACCACTCAACCATGGAGGTCGTCACAGAGGTTTGAACAAATAATTTTATGCAAAAATTATAAACCTCTAATTTAGTGATATTTTAAATACCACACCTTGTACAGCATCCAAACAATAATGACACCATGTTCATCACTTGTAGTTAATTTCTGAAACACTTCATTCCATATTGCAACACACACTCGCCCGGTGTGGCCTTCCAAACTGAGATTCATTGAGAGGTTGCCACTGCCACCTGTGTTAAATAAAAATAATACTATATCTGACCACAGGGAGCTGCACATACACCCTTAAAACTCATTGGTAACTAAACAAATAAATTTTATGGAGAAGCTGCCTCCGGTATTGCATTACTGGCTATATTCTTTCATAAATTTATTAATGAATTAAATAGCAAAAACCATGTTGTTCTGACAACATCTACATTATTAATTTCTGTCATAAATATGAAGTGTAAAATAACTTACCAGATTCTAGTTTCAGCACTTTCAGCATTCCATCTTCTCCACCGACGGCTATATAACCTGAAGAGTGATTCCATGCTAGACAAGTTACATTAGACTGTTTCGGTATGGCAATCTGAAATTCCATATTAAATTGTGAAAACTAACTCAGACTGGTGGTGGTGATATTCATGATTTTGTATTAAATGCTTTACCTTTTTGCTCATATAAATAAACATATTGATTATGGTCTGCCGTCTGATTCACAAAGTATACTGCTTTCAAAATGTTTGTGTATTTTTCACACTTTCATTGAGATAGGTACCTACTTGATTTATTATACTAGAGTTTTTGAACTTATTTTAGGTAGGTATTCAATTGTTTACTTGTCGGCCGTTGCCCTGGTTACCTGGTTACCATAGACCAGAAGCCAGGAACCGAAAGACTGGTTACGATTTACCACAGATAAAGATATAGAAATGGTTATAGAGTTAATATTTTTTTTTTTCGCATTTTCATGATAAGTTTTTTTTTTAATTAAAATGTTACAATAACACTTATTATTAGCTTATTCTAATTACTATACAAATCTTGCCCGCGTGGAATGGTGCCAAGAATACTGGCTGCATTTCCGCGTTGAACAGCTAGGCTGATACGTTGCGCAAAAAATGAGCCAGCCCTTCTGTCACCAGTTGAAATAATAAAAACAGTATAGCAAATGGTGATTTACCACAGAGTAGTTTTTTATCTGGAACCAAAGCTCTACTATGACTACGGTTTAAAATGCGTATACAGTGCTGACATTGCATACAGTGCTGACCTCGGAGCAATTGTGCTGACGCTAGGTTTATAATACGAGCGCGCATTTAGCGCGCCAACATTTTAAACCGATGTCAGTGCGCTGGTGCCTATCGGCTGTCACTGTCATTGTTTTTGTTTAACTAACCTAACTTGTAAACGATCTTAGAAGCATTAAAAATAAAAGATTTTTCAGAAAATAGGGCAAATTACGTTGTGAAATGGCTCAATTTCACTTAATAATGGAACTTTTTGAAAGTGACGACGATGACAGTGATTGGGATGAAATATCCTCATCGTCATCATCTAGCGATGATGAAATGGATATCGTTTTTATGTGGCTTAAAACGGGAGTTCCTTCGCATAAAGTGCGTACTAAGGCGTACATGTTTTCGTATGAAGTTCTGTAAAATTCACAAAAAACACGATTGTTCAGCTGAGAACTGCTGCATGGCAAAGAATTTGAAAGAAAAACGGCTTGAATTTGAATGATCTTTGTCATGTTTTGACTGATGTCACTTGAATTTGACATTAGCGCACACGCTGCACTACCTTAATTTTGTCAGCGCTCTGAGTACGGTCAATGACGACATTCATGTCGTCACGCAGCTGTCATTACCAATATAAAGCGCAACATAAACCGACTTTTTGCGCGCTGCCAGTGCAAATGGTGCATACAGTGCGACAAGGCTATGTTGGCGCGTGGCCAAAATCGGTACTAACATCGCTATCTTGAAAAACTGTTTGATAGTCCGCTCTGTGAGTATATCGCTTTTGTATTTTGTCTTTTTTTTGCTTAATATCAACTATTTTAAACTAAAATTGAAGTAAAATTGTGGAGATTTTATTTTCTGGATGCCTTTGTTCTATAACAGCGCCCTCGTTCAAGTGCCAAGAGAGCCTTGTCGAACTATATGTGCGCATTTTAAACCATAGTGTATGACATGACATGGACCATGGACAATGGACATGACTATTTCAGCAGTTGGCACCACTGAATAAACTTCAAAGTTCAAAATCATATTTTGACATTGATGGAGGAGCGTGAATGGTGAAGGTAATCGATAATTTCACAGTACAAAATAATAATGAAATTGGAAAAAGATTAAAAATGGAAAATCATATAATCAATATCTACATAGTTTTTCAGAAATTAAAAAAAAATTACGCGTAAAAATGAAGCAAATAATCTTGGAGGCACAGAAGTTCCGTTTTTGTTAATGAAGTTCAATAAAATCTGTTCCTATCAATTTATTATTATTTTTCAAGAATATCTAAATATATCACCATGTTAGGACGAAAACAAAGCCTCAAGGGTGAGCCAGTGTTGGCAGATTATGGCCCGGAAGAATCACTGAATGAAAGTGCTGATATAGAATGGGTGAATAAGGTAAATAGATAAATAGAATGTACTGTGTATTGTATTGTAAGTAAATTTTAAATATAAACACAATAACGGTTTTGAAATCAGTATCTCTGATTAGAAGTTAAGATGAAAACAACTCCGTACAGTCCAACCCTGTGTTTTTTTTTTATTAACAAGAATTTCAATTGTTCAATCCTAACTATTGATTATATCATCCTAGTTATCCAACGCGGAAATACAGCCAGTATTCTTGGCACCATTCCACTCGCGCAAGACTTGTATAGTAATTAGAATAAGCTAGTGACAAGTTTTATTGTAACATTTCATTAAAAAAAAACTATTGATAGTTAAGTAATTTATATTTTAATTATTGTTTTGTTTCAGCTATGGGTCAGAAGAATTTTACGTTTCTGTGCTCTCCTCAGTCTGATGTCAGTTTCATTGAACACACCAAAATCATTTGAGAAATACCCGTACCTTCAGATAGTCACATTTGCTGTAGACTGTTGTGTTACACTCTTGTTTACTACTGAAATGATTGCCAAAATGCATATAAGAGGAATCCTGAAGGTACCAAATAACAGTTTATAGTAATAAGTTCATTTTTAGATTAGATTAGAAATTAAGTTTTGTCGGAAGCCTTGCAGACAGGGATTTTGATTTTATTTAGGTATTCTGAGAAAACTGGATTTTTGGGAGTAAAAAGTTACTTTTCTTAATCCAGTTTATAATTGTATAAACTGGTTTCTCTGCATTTCAGATTTCAACCCAATTTGTTCTACAGTTTTATTGTGATGGAGTTAAAACTCAAAATAAAGCAAAGGCTTACATTTATTTTGATATTCAACTAAGATGAATCAAATTGTTTCAAACTTGAACTTTACAATAAATCATTGTAGATTAAAAAATCATTGTGAAAACATTTATTATTTACATATACTCTTCTATTATAAAATTGTCATTGTTTTTCAGGGAGACGTTGCATACTTGAAAGATCATTGGTGCCAATTTGATGCTTCCATGGTGTTCTTCCTTTGGGTATCAGTTTTATTGCAAGTGTTTGAGCTGACTACATTTGTGCCAAGATACAGTTACTTAAGCATACTGAGAGCACCCAGACCTCTAATTATGATTAGATTTTTGAGAGTCTTCCTTAAATTCTCCATGCCAAAATCTAGAATTAATCAAATATTCAAGTAAGTAAAACTGTTATCTGAACCAGTGTAAAAATTGATACTGTTGGTAACTCCCACATCTTTTTAACATTTGGATTTAGTAAAATACATTTTTGATTTTATTTTAACACAAACAACAAAAAGCTAATATGCTGTTTGTCTTTCCAGGCGGTCAAGCCAGCAAATCTACAATGTGACATTATTTTTTCTTTTCTTCATGTCATTGTACAGTCTGTTGGGAGTACAATTTTTTGGAGAGCTAACCCACCACTGTGTTAGAAATACCACTAATCCAAAGTATGTACAAGTAATTATTTGAATTTGAAATTTTGTTTGACTTCTTCAATGGTGATAACTTTTTCACTGCATTCTGAAATTCTGAAAAGAGTGAAAATTCAATGTTTATAACATAACTATACCACTACATAACGCTTAGTTTTTTGATGAATAAAATTTAATAATAAATTATTTATTTTTTAATTAATAAATAATTTTTATCACCATTTCCCAAATATAACATATAACATGACTATTTGATTTAACACTTTGATTATATTGTATTTGTTTTGGTTGCAGTGAAATTACAATAAACTCATTGGCCATACCTGATACCTTTTGTTCACCAGAGCCAAATTCTGGCTACCAATGTCCTGCGGGAATGAAATGTATGAAGTTGAACTTGTCAAAATATATAATGGGTTTTAATGGATTCGAGGAATTTGGTAAGGTTTTTCCTTACAACATTGAATTTATTTTGTAGAAATATGTTGAAAAAATGTACCCTTATGTAATCCTTGCATGTATTTATTGTTATTATATTTACAGCTACAAGTTTATTCACTGTATATCAAGCATCATCTCAAGAAGGTTGGGTATTTATAATGTACAGAGCGATTGATTCATTACCTGCTTGGAGATCTGCTCTTTATTTTAGGTAATTTAAAAATATATTTCAAAAGTGTCATTGACAGCTATAAAAGAGAGTGCAAAAATTACATTCTGCTTGGATACAATCCCTAATCATATATAAGTTACATCCCACCAAAAACATTCTGTAAAAAACTAGCCAAAGTCAAAATGGAGCTGCTTGTTTATCTCTAAAAAGTACTGAAATCTAGACAAAGTCGTGCCAAGTCTAAGGTTCCTTACTGCGATTTCTTTATTATTATAGTTAATGTTGCGTGACTTGGCTGTTGAAGGGTACACAAGGGTTCAAACCAGGTGCTCCATGACACCATTGCACCAATCTGTCGCCAGAATTCATCGTCAATGAGTAGCGGTTCTTGGTCTTCAACGGCCAAGTCACACAACATTAACTATAATAATAAAGAAATCGCAGTAAGGAACCTTAGACTTGGCACGACTTTGTCTAGATTTCAGTACTTTTTAGAGATAAACAAGCAGCTCCATTTTGACTTTGGCTAGTTTTTTACAGAATGTTTTTGGTGGGATTTCACTTCTTTTTGTAGAAACTTCAAAATATTACAAAATATTTCTGTCCGTTTTTCTAGATACATTAACTGCATAAATAACTTTGTAATCTCATATAATTTATATGGAAATACAAAGTTATTAATGCAGTGATCACCAGGTACTCCAGATCTTCGATTATCCTAGTTTTTATAGTTTTCCCTTTATGTGGCCATTAAACCCTAACTCTGTACCAAATTTCAGCTCTCTGAGTTTATGGGAAGTACTAGTTCTATTTTGATGATCATGAGTGAGTCAGTCAGTCAGTGTCGAAAATGCGAAACTTTGCTTTCGCATAACTTCGGAACTATATGACCTACAGACTTGAAATTTTGGGTTTTAAGTATGTGATTATAGCTTACTGGATAGCGAAAATTTCAGCGTTCTGGTCTTATCCAGAGGTTCTCAAATAGTAGCCCGAAAATGCGGCGAAATGGTTCCTGTAAAGATGGTACGGCAGTTTTGCTTCGCGCTTTGACTTTGGCGGGGGCACTGCCGTGCCCCCTGACTTCGCGCTTTGACTTTGGCGGGGGCACTGCCGTGCCCCCTGATTTAAAAATATATTTCAAAAGTGTCATTGACAGCTATAAAAGAGAGTGCAAAAATTACATTCTGCTTGGATACAATCCCTAATCATATATAAGTTACATTCATCTAATTTTTAAATATGATTGATCGCTTCTTTAAGATGTTAATTATATTGTCATGATACCATATGTTATTAGAAAAATCATCACTGCTTCATAAAAAGGATAAAATCAAATAATGATTTTTTTCAGCACAATGATTTTCTTTCTGGCCTGGTTGGTCAAAAACGTGTTCATAGCTGTTATAACTGAAACATTCAATGAAATAAGGGTCCAATTCCAACAAATGTGGGGTGTCAGAAACCCTATAACTAAAGGAAGCACAACACAGTTTTTCACTGGTGATGACAATGGATGGAAATTGGTGACAATTGATGAGAACAAACATTCTGGTAAGTATCCATTGACTTATCAATTGCAACTTTTTGCAAAGCTTATGTTACAAAATGTGTTCCGTATCTGCTATCTGTTCAAAGCATTAAGCATGCAAGTCATATTTGGGCCTATTTAGGCCATAGGCTTTTCAAATTGTTTGTGCACTTATTACTCCTCTGAGTAGACTATGTAATATTATGTAAGCTCTGTATTTGGATACAATAACTTCGAACCGTGGCCTGCGCGCTCAATTTAGCTGATGTGTATTTTATGATTTCTCAGGAAGTGCACCCAATACTTTTCATAAAATACTACGCTCAGCATACTTCCGACTGCTAGTGATGGGAGTGGTTTTGGCAAATGGAATTATTACGGCCACTATGAATTTCAAACATGACGATCATCCAAGGGAGTTCTTTTATGAAAAATACTACTATATCGAGGTAAATACATTACAATTACTTATCATAACATTTTAACAGATAATTATCTCCCATTTGATACATTCATAGTGTGTTGCTAATAGGCTTTATTAACTTTTATGATCTGACAAACTCAAATGTGTTTGTATGATCTTAAAACATTGGCGAGTGAAACTGTAGGTTTATATGTGCACTTATAAAATCGTGCCAATGACAAAAGTTATAATTTTTTCACTTTTTCAGATCGCATTTACTATATTTTTGGATTTGGAAGCTCTAATGAAAATTTGGTGTCTGGGATGGAAGGGATATTTCAAGCATTCGGTCCACAAGTTTGAATTGCTTCTTGCTATCGGCACTACAATTCATATTATTCCGCAACTCTACATGTCTGGATTCACTTATTTTCAGGTAAAAAGTTGAAATTAAAATAAAATGCTATTTAAAAGTATCGTCTGTAATCAATGCACTAAAAGTTTCAATTCTGTAATTAGACATAGGTGGGAAATTAGTAGGCAGCGAGTGAGTTGATTCAAGAATTGTCTTTTTGTATTTATAAGAAGTAGTATTTATTGATAATGGTATTTTTCAGGTTCTACGCATTGTACGTCTTATTAAAGCATCTCCTTTGTTAGAAGGATTTGTGTACAAAATCTTTGGTCCAGGGAAAAAATTGGGGAGCCTCATCATATTCACAATGTGCTTGCTCATTATAAGCTCTTCCATCTCCATGCAAATGTTCTGTTTTCTGTGCGAGTTCACCAAGTTCGAGACTTTTCCCGAGGTAATTATTGTTTTTCATGTTTTCCCCTTAGGTTTTTCTAAATTAGGGCTGTATAATTTGGTTTGCGAAAACGACTTGAAATGGAAATGCTCTGTATTGCGTCTTTTAAATATTTTGGAAATAATCTGAATTACCTGAACATCTGTGATTATGTATGGAGATTTTACTACTCTTTTTGCCAAAATATTGTTTGTTTTATTTGCAGGCTTTTATGTCTATGTTCCAAATATTGACGCAAGAGGCGTGGGTAGAGGTGATGGACGAGACCATGGTTCGCACGAGTCAGACGCTGACTCCGCTGGTCGCCATCTACTTCATACTGTATCACCTCTTTGTGACCCTGGTAATTACTAATTGATACCACTGTATAACAGCCAGGCGCTTTCAATTCAACCTCTATAGAGAGATGCTCTCTGTCATCCTGGTTATTTATTAATATTACCATTTGTTATTTGGGTTCGTTGACTTCTGCAAAGTGTATGAGCCGCCATAATTTTCACTTAAGTGCAGATTTAGGGAAGTGTTCCTATAGTATGTCCTTAAATAATTATTTGCTGCATTTTAGGCTTACCGAAACTTGAAAATGGCTCCACCGATTTGGGGTTCTCTTTGTGTAATTCACTCATCTATTTTTTAGATCGTGCTGTCACTCTTCGTAGCTGTGATTTTGGATAATCTGGAACTGGATGAGGACATAAAGAAGCTGAAGCAGCTCAGATACAGGCAGCAGAGCGCCGAGATAAAGGAGAGCCTGCCTTTTCGGCTGAGAATATTCGAGAAGTTTCCAGATAGCCCACAGATGACCAAGCTGCACAAAGTTCCTGGAGATTTTAACTTGCCAAAGGTAAAATCTTTGCAGATATTATTAATGGCTTTGCAACTGTATTGTCAAAGATAATAAAGCATAAAAACTACGATTCCTGTTGCCAGTTTAGTGTTGTAATCGCCTAAGAGCAACACGCTCGTGAGTTGCTAGAGCTATAACCGAAGTGAGTGCGGTGACGGGCAGGTGCGCGAGTCGTTCATGCGGCAGTTCGTGTGCGAGGCGGACGGCGACGAGGAGGCGGGCGCGGTGGGCGTGACGGGCACGGTGGCGGGCGTGGCGCGCGCGCAGCCGGCCGACCTGTCGCGCCGCGCCTTCGAGTACATCGGCGTGGACAAGATCGCGTTCCCGTACCGCAAGCGCTGCCTCGTCAAGACGCTGACGGTGGCGCCGCCCTCGCAGCGCCCCAGCTCCGCGCTCAGGAGACACGTCGTCGCCTCCATCATCAAGTGATGTTCCTATAGCTATTTCTTGCTTGTTTTTTAATGATGATTTTTTAAAATAAAAACTTCTTTAAGGAGTACACCACGGGTGTGCCCGCGAAATTCAAATTTTTAGTGGTTTTCGCGATTTTTAAGCTAATAAGACATAATAATCATTTTAATCCAGTAAAACCTTATACAAATACCAATTTTATATGCTAATTTCTAAGATAGGATCACATAGGATTTTACAAAACAGTCCGTATAAAATGGATTGAACCAACAGCTTAACTAGAATCTTACGGTTCTGTATTAAAGCTGTCAGATCTCTTCGTGGATGAAGATTCAGTTTTTATGTTTGATACTATTATATTAACATTCAGAATCAGAAAAGGTCTATACTGAAAAACAAGTTTAAGTACAAAGGTAATGTGGAGCTATTATCAGACATGCTTATAAGTTAAGTTAACCATATTAAATGTATATTAAATTAAGCTGATTTCAAATAATATTAGTTAATTACCTACTTAAAATAATTATGAAAAAAAAGCTATAAAAAACATCAATTCAATTATTTTCTTTGAAATTAATTAGCTTAATACATTATTGACGCGCGTGTATATCTGTGTGTGTATATTTGTTAGTGTGTGTGTGTGAGTGTGTGTGTGTGTGTGAGTGTGTGTGTGTGTGAGATAGAGTATGTGTGTGTGTGTATCAGTGACTAGTAAAAGATAAGTAGAAAAAGTGCTGATAAAACGAGTTCAATTTACAATTTTAAGTAATTTTTCAGTTGAGTCATAGTCAAGATTCTGAAGCCAAGTCCTAATCTTTGTTTTGCAATTATAATTTGATAATGAATGAATCGTCATATCTTTGCTAGCTATATCATAAAGATACTGTCCCAGAAAACATTGGTGTTTTTGTGCAAATTTAGTTCTCAGACTTGTGACACCACAAATTTTGTCTTGTCTTCTCTTTTGAGTATAATTAGCTTTAAATTTCTTTTTAGCATGTTGTAGCATAATAGTTTTGTAAATAAATAATTGCCGAACCGATAAAACCTGACATTTTTGGTATAGGTCGTGAGTTGGATGGTCAAATGGTCTACAGGTAGCAACTTTTAGTACCAGTCGCTGTGCTCGCTCCAGTGGAAGCATGTGCGATGTACATGCTCCTCCCCAAGCTGTGATACAGTATGATAAAATTGATTCGCAGAGGGAGCTGTATACAGTTTTTAAGGTTTGTGCGTCAACTATGTGTATAAGACATTGAGGATCTCCAAAAACAAACAACAAATTGTTTCTCTGAAATAACAAAGATTTGTTTTATTTAACAAGTATTTACAATTATCAAGTTATTATCAAGTTACGACAATTACACTTCTATCTCACCTGAAATAACAAAGAAACGACATTTAAAGTTCACTATTTATCGAGTCCTCAATCACATTCTTTCTATAAGTTTTTATAACGATAAAATGCACAAAACATTCTGAGCGTCACACGCCATTTTAAATCATAGACACAGATCAATATCATAATGTACGCGACAGACAGCTGATACGCGAAGCGCGGCAAATTCAAATGAATGAAATGTCACTCATTTCATTACATCTCCCCCCCTAAGAGCGAAAATTCTAAGCAATATATCTGTAAAATGTACTTATAAGTCATCTTCATATTCATTATCATCTCCTTCATCTTCTTCAGCCTCTGTTATGACAGGTTGCAATTTTGTTATATGAAATAATGTTGATTCTGTTTTTCTGTTGCCTGTATCAATCCTATAAATGGAATTCGATATTTTCTCTATTATTTTGAAAGGGCCTATTTTTAATTCGTCTAATTTCTTTCTATTCAGTCTATGTCCATTTTCTACATATACACTGTCTCCTACATTAAATTCTTGCATTTTTCTATTTCTATCAAATATTTTCTTGTTATACTCATGAGATTTTATTGTATTCTCTAATGCCAATCTTCTATCAGCAATCCACTTGTCTTCCTTTTCCATCGTTTTGAATTCATTTGGTAGAATACTGACATTTGTACCATCCAGTAAATATTTTGGTGCAAAACCTGTAACGGAGTGTTCTGTTTCATTATATTTTTGTATACATTCTCTTGCCAGTGTTGTCCATGTTCTCTTATTATTTTTCTCATTCATTTTACACCTTATTTTATTTACTATTGTTTGGTTTAATCTTTCATTCAAGCCGTTCGAGAATGGTGTATTCACGGCTGTAAAAATTAGTTTAATATTATTTTCCTGCAAAAATTGTTTAAATTCTCTTGAATTTATGCCCGGATATTGATCTGTCAGGATAATTCCAATCTCATCTGTCTCTAGTACTTTCTTTGTTAAATTTATAAAGTCACATGCATTCTGGGTTTTCGAAGTCGCAATAAATGCATATCTTGTGTAGTGATCTACTAAAAGGTGTAGATATTTCTTTGTAGACCTAGATCCTCCAAATCCACCAATAGTATCCATTGACATTATTTCAAATGGTTTGGTAGCTGGTCCCAGTTGTGACATTAATCCAATTTTTTTTTGACATCTTGATTTATTTTTTATGCATATTTCACATGTTTTACAAATATTTATGATATTTTTTGTTAGGTTTATAGCCGTATATATTGAACTTATTTTTTTCTGCAGTTGTCTGATCCCAATATGGCATAAATCTTCATATACCTTTTTTATAAGTTTTTTACTAAATTCTTCTGAGAGGATAATCTTTTCCTGTTTCTTTATTTGTTTATAATAGATATTATTTTTTGTATTAAATTTTGTTTCTTTTCTCGTATTGTTTCATTTTTCTCTTGGTCTTCAACTATATCTTTTATTTGTATTAAATAAACTATTCTCAATGTTTCCTCTCTGTTATCTTCTGGTTCTAATACAGGGTTTCGGCTCAAACAGTCTGCTTCTACATTTTCTTTACCAGGTATATATTTTACGGTAAAGTCATACTGAGATAGGTAGTATGTGAGATCACCCAATTCTTCATCTGTCCTGCATTTAATGTTCATGTTCTCTAGAGGTTTGTGATCTGAGTAAATGGTGAATTGTTTTCCGATGAGCCAGTGCTGCCAATATTTAACAGCTTCTTTCATAGCAAGACATTCTAAATATATAGCCTTTTTCCGTTTTTGATGTTCATTCAGTTTTTTTGAGAAATATGCCACCGGTTTGTCTTTACCATCTAGTTGTGTCTGTTTTAATATTGCTCCAATGCCCTCCAAAGATGCATCGGTAAAGATTTTGATTGGTAAGTCTTTGTCGAATATTTCCAAGACCGGTTGCGAACATAAATATCTTTTTATCAGATTGAATGCTTCTTCACATTTCTCTGACCATACAAATTTCTCGTTTTTTCGTAATAAATTGTGTAATGGATCTAAGATAATTGCACTTCTTGGTATATAGTCATGGTAGAAGTTTATTTTTCCCAAAAATTGTCTGATGTTCTTTTGCGTCTTAGGAGTTGGAAAGTTCCTTATTGAAATCAAATTGTCTTTTAGTGGTCTTACTGAATTGTTCTGAATTATATGGCCGAGGTATTTTACCGAGTCTGAAGCAAAGGTACATTTCTTAAACTTCAGTCTAAAGCCTTCTTTAATTATTGCCTCTAATACATTTCTAATGTGCCTTATATGTTCTTCAAAGGTAGACGAATATATCAAAATATCATCAATATAGTTAACCGAGTATCCTGTGAGATTGTGTTTTCTTAGAATATTGCTTAAGATTCTCTGGAAAATTGCTGGTGATGTTTTCAAGCCAAAAGGGAGGCAGGTCCACTGGAAGTGGCCATCTTGTGTGACAAATCCTGTTTTACTTCTGTCTTCCACCCGTAATGGTATTGCCCAAAATGCTGAGTTTATATCTAGTGTAGTAAAATACTTGCAATTTCTAGTTTTAATAATTAGATCATCTATCAAAGGAAATGGTTGAGCTTGTGGTATAACTATTTTGTTTAACTCTCTGAAATCTAGACATAAACGGGATTTTCTATTTTCACCTTTTTTAAACGCCAATGTCACTGGAGCAGCGAAAGGACTGTATGATTCTTCTATTAAATTGTTCTTTAGTAACATCGATATTTGCTCTTCAATTTCTAATCTATCTTGTATTGTACATCTGTATGGTCTTTTACTACAATATTTATTTACTTGTAAATCTATGCGAGCTTCATAATCTTTAACTGAACCTATATCATACTTGTCCTTAGCAAATATTGTTTTATATTCCTTTATAATTTTCTCTATCTCAATTTTCTTTTGATTATCTAAATGGTCTGTCATACTTATAAATTCCTCTGTTTCTATGTGTTCATTGAAATTTACTGTATATTTTTTTATATTATTATCTTCATTTCTGTTATCTTTAGACATCCTGTCTATTTTATTTGTTATTTTCTTTTGTTCTATCTGCAAGTTCTCATTTTGGGTTAATCTGAATTTCTTTATCATATCTAATCCGATTATGAAATCATCAAAATCTTCATTTTCTACTATGTATACATCCACCTCTTCTTCTAAATCAAATATTTTAATTTTTATTGTTATCAAGCCATCCATCTTCTTCACACCATTAACCGTTTTCATGTATGCTATGTTCACATCATCTTTTTTTTCTTTTACTTTTATTAATCTTGAATTTATTATAGAAATCTGTGAGCCTGAATCATAAATACCACTCACTTCTAGTTTATTTTCTAATAAAAGCTTGATTTTGATTAATGGTGTGCTTACTAGTTTTTTTTCTCAGTATTTATGTCTACTTCAATTATGGAGTTATTGTTTACATTTTTAGTTTTAAGAACTTTTTCAGGTTCATTTTTATTTTTCTTGAACCAACATGACTCCTCCGGATGATATCTAATTCCTTTGTCCAAAGACTCACAAGTCTTACATGACTTCTTCTCATAAGTTTTATTTTTATTATAAAATGTACTGCTCTTTATGTTAGTTGAGTTTTTCTTATACATCGTGCCTTCATATTTTCTTATCTCGTTGAACAAGTCAGTAGTGTTGTTGAGTTCATCCCTGTTTAACTTATTTAAGATAAATCCAGGTAAACCAGTTGCAATAAGATCTATCATTGTTTTGGAATCTATAGATTTGTTTATATCTAATAAAAGCCGTTCTTTTTTTATGGCATAATCAATTAACTGTCCTTCTTTATACCTAAATGCGAGAGCATATGTGACTATGTCCCATCCTTGGTTTTTAAAAGTTTCTAAAAACTTGTCTTTCCATTCACTCCATTCAGAATTTATTGTTAGTTTTATGATCATCGAGCTATACCAATCCAAACAAGGTTTATCTAAAAATAACCTCAAAATATCTATTTTTGTCTCATCTTTTGTTATATTAAAGCGCGCACACTCTTTTTCAAAAATTTCTATCCATTGCATCGCATTAGGATTTTTGCTTGTGAATTTTTCAATAATAAATTTTTCTGAGATATGTTTTAAGTTATGTTGACTTTCTTTCTTAGTTGTAGTTTCTATTAATTGTTCCAAGATTTGTTGCAAAGTGTCATTTTTGTCCTTTGCTTGTGTTGTGCTCACTTCATCTAAATATTGATCTAAAAATTGCATATTACCTTCCTCATCTACATATGTCTTCTTTAGATTTTCATCCAACTTTATCCATACTTTTCTACTCTGGTGTCTTTTTTTAATGCTATTTTTTACTTTTGTGAAAGTGTTCGTTTTAACAATATATGTATGATGACTCACCGGCTTCAGTTCCTCGGGTAAAACATAACATTTTCCTTCTTCAGTAGATATTGAGGTTATAGCTAATACATTTGATTTGCCATCATTTGAGGCTATCATCGTAAACTCAAACTGAAGCCGGTCCATATTCTCTTAGTTCACAAAAATGTCGTTTTATAAGACATTGAGGATCTCCAAAAACAAACAACAAATTGTTTCTCTGAAATAACAAAGATTTGTTTTATTTAACAAGTATTTACAATTATCAAGTTACGACAATTACACTTCTATCTCACCTGAAATAACAAAGAAACGACATTTAAAGTTCACTATTTATCGAGTCCTCAATCACATTCTTTCTATAAGTTTTTATAACGATAAAATGCACAAAACATTCTGAGCGTCACACGCCATTTTAAATCATAGACACAGATCAATATCATAATGTACGCGACAGACAGCTGAACGCGAAGCGCGGCAAATTCAAATGAATGAAATGTCACTCATTTCATTACATGTGTCTGATATTTTTAAAAATGGCAGTTAATTTGCGGACACGTGTTGTGATAGCATTTATATGTGTCTGAAAAGAAAGTTGTTCATCGATAATTATCCCTAAATACTTAATTGTTTTAACTCTTTCTAAAGGTGTACAGCAACATTGTTTACTTTTTGATATCTGACATGGGACTGAGTGGGCAGTTAATAGTGAATGGCCGGTAACAATTCCTGTGGGGTTTCGTATTGAAAACGTGATGTATTTTGTTTTTGTTGAGTTCAATGTCAACCTATTTGTTAAAAGCCATTGGTTAACTCTATTCAATCCAGTTTGAGCTGTTTCAAATACTTTGTTCCAGCTATTCTCTTTAAAAACAATAACAGTATCATCGGCAAAGGTGATTAATTTTCCGTTTTGTAATTCTAAGTTGCATAAATCGTTAATAAACGCTAAGAAAAGTGTCGGGCCAAGAATGCTACCCTGTGGGACCCCGAAATCAATACTCACATCACTGCTCACTGTGTTACCTAATTTAATACATTGCTTTCTGTTGGCCAGATAGTCACGAAAAAGATCTAGCTGATTTCCACGGATGCCAAGTCGTTGTAACTTATATAAAAGTATGTCTCCAGAAACCGTATCAAAGGCCTTAGCCAAGTCTAGGAATACGGCGATTACTTTCTGCTTCTTATCCAGAGCTTTGACAATATAATCTGTTAGTTCACCGACTGCATCTGAGGTTGACCTCCCCTGTCGGAAACCAAATTGATTGTTAGACAGAAGGTTTTTTGATTCCAAATACTCAACTAGTCTTTTGTTAATTAGTCGCTCCAGAATTTTTGACAAAGTAGGTAGGATTGATATTGGACGATAATTATTTAGATCAAATTTGTCTCCATTTTTATGGATGGGTGTTACGATTGCTTTTTTAAATATGTTTGGAAAACTGCCACTGTTCATACTTAGATTACAAATGTATTTTATTGGGAAAATTAAAGTATTTTTGTATTGTTTGATAAGGTTGGCTGAAATATTGTCCCAGCCAACTGCACTATCAGTTTTAAGGCGATCAATTTGGTTTCCCACCTCAGTATCGTCGGTTTCTAGAAGTGCAAAAGAATTTACACATGATGGCAGGTTATTATCGAATGGAAGACTTTCCGATAAACTATGCGCATTTTTTTCAGCTAGCAATTTACCCACAGTAGCAAAATGTTCATTAATCTGGTTGGCAGACTTTATTTCAGAATTTGATAGTTTTAATAAATCAGCTGAAGTTGATTGCTTGGGCTTGTATTGTGTTATATTGTTCACAAATTGCCAAATTTTCTTGATGTTTAATCCTGTTTTTATAAATTCCTTTCTGTCATATTCTCGTTTTACTTTTTTGATTAGCTTGTTACAGAAATTTCTGTATCTTTTGTAAGTTAATTTTAAAACTTCATTTTCGGGCTCTTTTTTAAGTTTTTTGTGTAATTTATCCCTATTTCTGATGCAGCGTAACAAACCATCAGTCATCCAAGGCTTTAACATAGTTTTTTCGTTTGGATACCGTCTTTACTATGGAGTTTTTATCTATTACTTTGATTATAGTATTGACTAAAAATTCTGCTGCTTTATTGCAGTCTTTAATTTGGTATATTGGAGAAAAATCTATTGAGACCATATCATGGGATAGGCTTTCGTAATTTATTTTTCGGAAGAAGTGTTCTCTAAATTCGAGTTTGATTTTAGGGTCTAAGCAAAGCAGTATAGAATCGTGGTCAGTTATTGAATTTTGAATTATAAGAGTAAAAGAATTGGCTTTGATTTTTAAGAAAACATGGTCTAAACATGACTCGCCTCTAGTTGGGTAAGTGAACGCAGGAAGAAGTCCGTGCATTGCAAGTAAATTTAAGTAATTAGCGGAGTTCACGTCAGAGCTATTATCAGAAATATTTATATTGATATCTCCAGCAATAGATAAATTTGTAATATAATTCAAGGTTGACATTAGCGAGTCTAGACTGTTCAAAAAGTTATCCGCGTTTTTATTAAATGGGGGTCTATAAATAGAAATAATTGCGGTGTCAGCACCAATTTTGACTACGAGGCAGCTGGCCTCCTTCAATTCTGGTTCAAATACCGAACATTGTATGTTGCACTTGGCATAAACTACCACACCATCATTTTGGTTCATATTTCTTGTTGTGTAAAAACTCGTATAGTTTTCAATTTTAGGAGGAGACACAACTGACGAAAGCCAACACTCAGTCAAGATTAAAATATCTGGTTCTACTCCAATTCGGGATAAATAGGCTTATGGCCGTAAAATTGCGATAATCTCTCACGTGTTTATATAAAAATCTCTGCTCGAAAGTGTCGAGTTAAAGAAATTAGTCCGAGATTTGCGAGTTACTCACATAAAACTCGATACTCGGACTAATTTCCTAGGATACACATTTTTATGCAAAGATTTTGATATAATCATGTAAAGATGATACTGCCATTCGCGCAAATTGATTGCCATAAGCCTATCATGTCTAATTAGCGTACAAATTGCAAAAAACCACGAACATTTTGAATTTCGCGGGCAGACCCATTGATTTCACGTTAAGCGCTAAGATATTTTTCACGGGAAAAACCATTGAACTCCCGACACAGTTACCTTAAGCGGCATCTCACTGCTTTACGTTGGTCTTAGAACTCTGGTCCATCGCTATTGCTGTTATATCTCATGCGTCAAAAACAAATGCACTTAAAATGGACAGAGTGTAATTTTTGAAGTTTGCACTTCGGACGGACATTTTATTAATTTACTTAGTTTTACTTGAGTCTACGTTTTTAATGGTTTTGTTTTTAAAAGATCAGGAAATATGCCATAACGGCGCGGAGAAGATTTACATGCATGAATATTTGTTATTTTGTTATTGGATTTATTTTGATTGTTGTTATTTTACTTTATTTTATTTTCAGGCAGTGGTATCGCCTTAAATTTGGTTTAAAAGGTATTTTGTTATTTTTTAGTTTATTTATCCCTTTAAATTATTTTTTCTTAATTCTTATTAGATTTGACGCTAAATGCAATGATCACTTAAATTCTCCACTGCAGTGATTCAAACAACCATCGTCGTCTCGTGCTCGGAGACTCGGCCATGTTGGCGACTGGCGGCAAGTCCGGCCTGAAGCCTCAAGGAACAGTGTCCAGTGCAAAGCAGCTGCGTGTCGATCAGAAAAAGTGAGTATCTCATTACTTACCGTTGAAAGATTAATCTTTGATTGGGGAATTTATCTACATAACAAAGATATTTAAAATCAAAATAATAAAAAAAAAAATACAAACCTATCCCACAAATTTTAATTTGAATAGTTGGATATATTTACTAGCTGCTGTGGCTAACGTTGTTTTGCGATTTAGGGGTATGAAAAATAGCTTACAACCTATCCTCAGACCTACTGAATGTAGACAAATTTTTTTATAACTATCGGTCAAGCCGGAGGAGCTTGATTATAAACACAGGCACGAGAATTGTATATATGTACTAGAGATAGCTTTATATTATTTTTTAATACAGTTGCTCAAAAAGTGGCGTATTGCAGGGACGTACAGCGTTCGGGATGTGGGCTATTACATACTCGTGCTTTTTTTTTACCTTTCCCGAACTCGTGCGTTATCTTTCCCAACTGTCAAAATAATGTCTATTAAAAAGAAAAACCAACCATAAAGTTTTTACTAAAAAAATTCATAGAAGTTTTTATGATTCATGCAAATACGTATATTTCTAAAAAGAAGCTACTAATTTGTTTCAATATCAGATTTGATTGAATGAGTTTGGTTAGGTTTCATTTCATCTCATTAAATTTCATTTTCATTTCATATCAATAAAAAAAATTCTACTGAAGACTTGGCTGTATGGGCATAGTTCCCTTTGCGTACCAGAATATTATTTAGTCTATGACCAAATTTTTTTTAATTTTTTTTTTAAATCATGGGTGAAGAAAAAAAAACTGCTTATATTCTAAAGTTGGCGCCATTTTTCAGAAAATTTCTTTGCGAGTTTAGTTGTTTGTTGCACAAAATGCTTCGGAGAACATTTTACCGGAAAAGTCAAAAAGTCGCTACATATCTACATACGACGAATTTATTGCGTGGAGAGAAGAGAAAAAAGCAAATAGTTTTTCAGAAAATGAAAAGTTAGTTGAGTTTATTGTGTTTTTATTATTTTATTAAATTGCTTCATTTTTTCGCAACTGTATTAAAAATAATCGTTCAGTACACGTGCGGAACCGTCATTGCAACTTGTTCCGACTGTCAACCCTCGCTTTCGGCTGCGCCTCGGCTCGGGTAGACATTTGTCGGAACTCTTTGCAATAACAGCCTTTCCGCACTTGTAATGAAACATACTATTCCAATAACGTCAGTTGTATAGACTACTATATTAATTTGTATGGAGTCGAGATAGAAATCCTGTAGTTTGTATTCGCACGTATAGATTCGGCTCGAGATCCATTCGTCGGTCGGTTCGCAGTGGGTCGATCAAGCTGAAGCAGACGTACGAACACCTGCTGGAGAACGGCGACATCGGCGCCGCGTCGCGCGTCGTGCCCTCGTCGCGCGCGCGCCCGCCCTACCTCGACATACGCCTGCTGCAGGCCAAGCGACAGCAGGCCGAGATGAGGCGGTAATTACCAATCACTTCTACAAGCAACAAACAGACTCGGCTTACGTACGAACACCTGCTGGAGAACGGCGACATCGGCGCCGCGTCGCGCATCGTGCCCTCGTCGCGCGCGCGCCCGCCCTACCTCGACATACGCCTGCTGCAGGCCAAGCGACAGCAGGCCGAGATGAGGCGGTAATTACCAATCACTTTTATTAGCAACAAACAGACTCGGCTTACGTACGAACACCTGCTGGAGAACGGCGACATCGGTGCCGCGTCGCGCTTTGTGCCCTCGTCGCGCGCGCGCCCGCCCTACCTCGACATACGCCTGCTGCAAGCCAAGCGACAGCAGGCCGAGATGAGGCGGTAATTACCAATCACTTTTATTAGCAACAAACAGACTCGGCTTACGTACGAACACCTGCTGGAGAACGGCGACATTGGCGCCGCGTCGCGCGTTGTGCCCTCGTCGCGCGCGCGCCCGCCCTACCTCGACATACGCCTGCTGCAGGCCAAGCGACAGCAGGCCGAGATGAGGCGGTAATTACCAATCACTTCTATAAGCAACAAACAGACTCGGCTTACGTACGAACACCTGCTGGAGAACGGCGACATCGGCGCCGCGTCGCGCATCGTGCCCTCGTAGCGCGCGCCCGCCCTACCTCGACATACGCCTGCTGCAGGCCAAGCGACAGCAGGCCGAGATGAGGCGGTAATTACCAATCACTTCTATAAGCAACAAACAGACTCGGCTTACGTACGAACACCTGCTGGAGAACGGCGACATCGGCGCCGCGTCGCGCGTCGTGCCCTCGTCGCGCGCGCGCCCGCCCTACCTCGACATACGCCTGCTGCAGGCCAAGCGACAGCAGGCCGAGATGAGGCGGTAATTACCAATCACTTCTATAAGCAACAAACAGACTCGGCTTACGTACGAACACCTGCTGGAGAACGGCGACATCGGCGCCGCGTCGCGCGTTGTGCCCTCGTCGCGCGCGCGCCCGCCCTACCTCGACATACGCCTGCTGCAAGCCAAGCGACAGCAGGCCGAGATGAGGCGGTAATTACCAATCACTTTTATTAGCAACAAACAGACTCGGCTTACGTATGAACACCTGCTGGAGAACGGCGACATCGGCGCCGCGTCGCGCGTTGTGCCCTCGTCGCGCGCGCGCCCGCCCTACCTCGACATACGCCTGCTGCAAGCCAAGCGACAGCAGGCCGAGATGAGGCGGTAATTACCAATCACTTCTATAAGCAATTAACAGACTCGGCTTACGTACGATTTACGAACACCTGCTGGAGAACGGCGACATTGGCGGCGCGTCGCGCGTCGTGCCTATTTCTTGAACTTAGCGTAGCACGACATAAACAAAAACCTAGTCTTTTCTCAGTATTCGTAGTTTTAGTTATGGCCAGTATAAAACCAAAATAAAGCTTTTATGCCTATAACCTAAGGTTTTTTTTATTGTTCCTTACAGAAATCAACGAGAAGAAGACTTGCGTGAAAATCATCCGTTGTTCGACACACCGCTCCTCATTGTGCCGAGAGAGTCACGGTTTAGAAAAATTTGTCGCGCCATCGTCGACGCCAGATACGACGCCCGGTTGAGGGACCCGGTCACTGGGAACGAGAGAAAAGTCCACTATAAAAGTTTCCAGTAAGACATAACTTATCGGCCAAGTGCGAGTCAGAATCGCGCACCGAGGGCTACGTACCATATTAGGAAAAGTTAAACCATAAGAATCACTTATTTACGGAACCGCAAACTTAACTTTACATTGCTAATACTAAAAAAAGTATAAAAGACAGAGTTTATATTAATTTTCCCGTAAAATAAACATTGACCCTATTAATCATAATTATTTCGAATTGGTAAACTTCGGAGATAAGGATGAACCGGGTATTTTTATCAACGGTTTGCTCAATATATCAAAAACTATCGGAACTATCGGACAAAATCGGTATTAGAATGCCAAGTAACGCCCATTCAAATGATACCCAACTCAATATTGTTATCTCATTTTCAAATTTGGACGACCCGGCTTTTTAAATAAATATATAAGACATTGAGGATCTCCAAAAACAAACAACAAATTGTTTCTCTGAAATAACAAAGATTTGTTTTATTTAACAAATATTTACAATTATCAAGTTATTATCAAGTTACGACAATTACACTTCTATCTCACCTGAAATAACAAAGAAACGACATTTAAAGTTCACTATTTATCGAGTCCTCAATCACATTCTTTCTATAAGTTTTTATAACGATAAAATACACAAAACATTCTGAGCGTCACACGCCATTTTAAATCATAGACACAGATCTATATCATAATGTACGCGACAGACAGCTGATACGCGAAGCGCGGCAAATTCAAATGAATGAAATGTCACTCATTTCATTACATCTCCCCCCCTAAGAGCGAAAATTCTAAGCAATGTATCTGTAAAATGTACTTATAAGTCATCTTCATATTCATTATCATCTCCTTCATCTTCTTCAGCCTCTGTTATGACAGGTTGCAATTTTGTTATATGAAATAATGTTGATTCTGTTTTTCTGTTGCCTGTATCAATCCTATAAATGGAATTCGATATTTTCTCTATTATTTTGAAAGGGCCTATTTTTAATTCGTCTAATTTCTTTCTATTCAGTCTATTTCCATTTTCTACATATACACTGTCTCCTACATTAAATTCTTGCATTTTTCTATTTCTATCAAATATTTTCTTGTTATACTCATGAGATTTTATTGTATTCTCTAATGCCAATCTTCTATCAGCAATCCACTTGTCTTCCTTTTCCATCGTTTTGAATTCATTTGGTAGAATACTGACATTTGTACCATCCAGTAAATATTTTGGTGCAAAACCTGTAACGGAGTGTTCTGTTTCATTATATTTTTGTATACATTCTCTTGCCAGTGTTGTCCATGTTCTCTTATTATTTTTCTCATTCATTTTACACCTTATTTTATTTACTATTGTTTGGTTTAATCTTTCATTCAAGCCGTTCGAGAATGGTGTATTCACGGCTGTAAAAATTAGTTTAATATTATTTTCCTGCAAAAATTGTTTAAATTCTCTTGAATTTATGCCCGGATATTGATCTGTCAGGATAATTCCAATCTCATCTGTCTCTAGTACTTTCTTTGTTAAATTTATAAAGTCACATGCATTCTGGGTTTTCGAAGTCGCAATAAATGCATATCTTGTGTAGTGATCTACTAAAAGGTGTAGATATTTCTTTGTAGACCTAGATCCTCCAAATCCACCAATAGTATCCATTGACATTATTTCAAATGGTTTGGTAGCTGGTCCCAGTTGTGACATTAATCCAATTTTTTTTTGACATCTTGATTTATTTTTTATGCATATTTCACATGTTTTACAAATATTTATGATATTTTTTGTTAGGTTTATAGCCGTATATATTGAACTTATTTTTTTCTGCAGTTGTCTGATCCCAATATGGCATAAATCTTCATATACCTTTTTTATAAGTTTTTTACTAAATTCTTCTGAGAGGATAATCTTTTCCTGTTTCTTTATTTGTTTATAATAGATATTATTTTTTGTATTAAATTTTGTTTCTTTTCTCGTATTGTTTCATTTTTCTCTTGGTCTTCAACTATATCTTTTATTTGTATTAAATAAACTATTCTCAATGTTTCCTCTCTGTTATCTTCTGGTTCTAATACAGGGTTTCGGCTCAAACAGTCTGCTTCTACATTTTCTTTACCAGGTATATATTTTACGGTAAAGTCATACTGAGATAGGTAGTATGTGAGATCACCCAATTCTTCATCTGTCCTGCATTTAATGTTCATGTTCTCTAGAGGTTTGTGATCTGAGTAAATGGTGAATTGTTTTCCGATGAGCCAGTGCTGCCAATATTTAACAGCTTCTTTCATAGCAAGACATTCTAAATATATAGCCTTTTTCCGTTTTTGATGTTCATTCAGTTTTTTTGAGAAATATGCCACCGGTTTGTCTTTACCATCTAGTTGTGTCTGTTTTAATATTGCTCCAATGCCCTCCAAAGATGCATCGGTAAAGATTTTGATTGGTAAGTCTTTGTCGAATATTTCCAAGACCGGTTGCGAACATAAATATCTTTTTATCAGATTGAATGCTTCTTCACATTTCTCTGACCATACAAATTTCTCGTTTTTTCGTAATAAATTGTGTAATGGATCTAAGATAATTGCACTTCTTGGTATATAGTCATGGTAAAAGTTTATTTTTCCCAAAAATTGTCTGATGTTCTTTTGCGTCTTAGGAGTTGGAAAGTTCCTTATTGAAATCAAATTGTCTTTTAGTGGTCTTACTGAATTGTTCTGAATTATATGGCCGAGGTATTTTACCGAGTCTGAAGCAAAGGTACATTTCTTAAACTTCAGTCTAAAGCCTTCTTTAATTATTGCCTCTAATACATTTCTAATGTGCCTTATATGTTCTTCAAAGGTAGACGAATATATCAAAATATCATCAATATAGTTAACCGAGTATCCTGTGAGATTGTGTTTTCTTAGAATATTGCTTAAGATTCTCTGGAAAATTGCTGGTGATGTTTTCAAGCCAAAAGGGAGGCAGGTCCACTGGAAGTGGCCATCTTGTGTGACAAATCCTGTTTTACTTCTGTCTTCCACCTGTAATGGTATTGCCCAAAATGCTGAGTTTATATCTAGTGTAGTAAAATACTTGCAATTTCTAGTTTTAATAATTAGATCATCTATCAAAGGAAATGGTTGAGCTTGTGGTATAACTATTTTGTTTAACTCTCTGAAATCTACACATAAACGGGATTTTCTATTTTCACCTTTTTTAAACGCCAATGTCACTGGAGCAGCGAAAGGACTGTATGATTCTTCTATTAAATTGTTCTTTAGTAACATCGATATTTGCTCTTCAATTTCTAATCTATCTTGTATTGTACATCTGTATGGTCTTTTACTACAATATTTATTTACTTGTAAATCTATGCGAGCTTCATAATCTTTAACTGAACCTATATCATACTTGTCCTTAGCAAATATTGTTTTATATTCCTTTATAATTTTCTCTATCTCAATTTTCTTTTGATTATCTAAATGGTCTGTCATACTTATAAATTCCTCTGTTTCTATGTGTTCATTGAAATTTACTGTATATTTTTTTATATTATTATCTTCATTTCTGTTATCTTTAGACATCCTGTCTATTTTATTTGTTATTTTCTTTTGTTCTATCTGCAAGTTCTCATTTTGGGTTAATCTGAATTTCTTTATCATATCTAATCCGATTATGAAATCATCAAAATCTTCATTAATATATATATAGCTGCTCGTGCTGATTGGCCACTGACTCATTGATCACCTCTCCTGAACAATTTTGTATGGAAAAATTTTTTTTTACTAATCTTTTCGTATAAAAGAGAAAAATTCATTCGGAGGAAAAATACGGAGAGAGCTGATGATTGAGGATTTCGGAGACGGGTGAAGAGCACAGCCAAGGTATTGGAGATAGGTGGGGGGTGCTCGACCAAATGTCACTCGAAACGTCATCCAATTGGCAGTTAGCGGAAAAAAATTTCAAAATGGCGGAAAAAAGATGGCCGCCATACAAACTTCATCGGCGTTCATCTCGAAAAGTATAAAAGTTGGAAGAGTGGTTTCTTGGCGAGAAATGATCAGGACCCGAAGGGCTATTCGATGGATAGAAAAAAAATTCAAAATGGCGGAATTTATTTTTCCATAGAAAATGTATGGGGAATATTGAAGAGACTACGAGTTGTAAAACATGAAGTGCTTTGATGCGGATTTTTGGATGACTACCAGAGAAAAATATGGAATGAGGTGATGATTGAGGATTTTAAAGACAGTCAAGGAGCATGGACAAGGTATTATTGTTAGGTGGGGACTGCTGAAACAAAAAATACTCGGAACTTCAGGCAATTGTCAGTGAGCTGAAAAAAAAACAAAATGGCCGCCATACAAATTTCGTGTTGTTCTATCTCGGAAAGTATGAAAGATAAGAGAGGGGTTTTTTAGCAAGAGGTGATCAGGATCTCAAGTTCTACGGGATGCATGGAAAATAATTCACTGTGGCGGAATTTATCTTTCCATGGAAAATGTACATACTATGAGAAGAGACAATGATCTAGGATTTGGATGATGATTGAGGAGCACTGTCATGGTTTTAAAGATAGTTAAGGGCTGTTCGAACAAAAAATACGCTGAACCTCATCCGATGAGGTTCAGCGTATTTTTTTCTTCAAACTGCCCGTAACTATCTTTAAAACCATGACAGTGCTCCTTGGTAATTTATTCAGCTGACTGCCAATCGGATACCAATGGGCGATGGAGATGACGGCGATACCTTTATAAGCGGGAAGACTGCACGCGGGCCACATGTGGCCCGCGCACTCACGCGCCCTACTAGTTTTCTACTATGTATACATCCACCTCTTCTTCTAAATCAAATATTTTAATTTTTATTGTTATCAAGCCATCCATCTTCTTCACACCATTAACCGTTTTCATGTATGCTATGTTCACATCATCTTTTTTTTCTTTTACTTTTATTAATCTTGAATTTATTATAGAAATCTGTGAGCCTGAATCATAAATACCACTCACTTCTAGTTTATTTTCTAATAAAAGCTTGATTTTGATTAATGGTGTGCTTACTAGTTTTTTTTCTCAGTATTTATGTCTACTTCAATTATGGAGTTATTGTTTACATTTTTAGTTTTAAGAACTTTTTCAGGTTCATTTTTATTTTTCTTGAACCAACATGACTCCTCCGGATGATATCTAATTCCTTTGTCCAAAGACTCACAAGTCTTACATGACTTCTTCTCATAAGTTTTATTTTTATTATAAAATGTACTGCTCTTTATGTTAGTTGAGTTTTTCTTATACATCGTGCCTTCATATTTTCTTATCTCGTTGAACAAGTCAGTAGTGTTGTTGAGTTCATCCCTGTTTAACTTATTTAAGATAAATCCAGGTAAACCAGTTGCAATAAGATCTATCATTGTTTTGGAATCTATAGATTTGTTTATATCTAATAAAAGCCGTTCTTTTTTTATGGCATAATCAATTAACTGTCCTTCTTTATACCTAAATGCGAGAGCATATGTGACTATGTCCCATCCTTGGTTTTTAAAAGTTTCTAAAAACTTGTCTTTCCATTCACTCCATTCAGAATTTATTGTTAGTTTTATGATCATCGAGCTATACCAATCCAAACAAGGTTTATCTAAAAATAACCTCAAAATATCTATTTTTGTCTCATCTTTTGTTATATTAAAGCGCGCACACTCTTTTTCAAAAATTTCTATCCATTGCATCGCATTAGGATTTTTGCTTGTGAATTTTTCAATAATAAATTTTTCTGAGATATGTTTTAAGTTATGTTGACTTTCTTTCTTAGTTGTAGTTTCTATTAATTGTTCCAAGATTTGTTGCAAAGTGTCATTTTTGTCCTTTGCTTGTGTTGTGCTCACTTCATCTAAATATTGATCTAAAAATTGCATATTACCTTCCTCATCTACATATGTCTTCTTTAGATTTTCATCCAACTTTATCCATACTTTTCTACTCTGGTGTCTTTTTTTAATGCTATTTTTTACTTTTGTGAAAGTGTTCGTTTTAACAATATATGTATGATGACTCACCGGCTTCAGTTCCTCGGGTAAAACATAACATTTTCCTTCTTCAGTAGATATTGAGGTTATAGCTAATACATTTGATTTGCCATCATTTGAGGCTATCATCGTAAACTCAAACTGAAGCCGGTCCATATTCTCTTAGTTCACAAAAATGTCGTTTTATAAGACATTGAGGATCTCCAAAAACAAACAACAAATTGTTTCTCTGAAATAACAAAGATTTGTTTTATTTAACAAATATTTACAATTATCAAGTTATTATCAAGTTACGACAATTACACTTCTATCTCACCTGAAATAACAAAGAAACGACATTTAAAGTTCACTATTTATCGAGTCCTCAATCACATTCTTTCTATAAGTTTTTATAACGATAAAATACACAAAACATTCTGAGCGTCGCACGCCATTTTAAATCATAGACACAGATCAATATCATAATGTACGCGACAGACAGCTGATACGCGAAGCGCGGCAAATTCAAATGAATGAAATGTCACTCATTTCATTACAAATATAAAAATGATTTTCAATTCTTTATCATTGCAATGACGTCGGGCCATTATTACCTACAATGGTTTCAAATTTCAAAGAAGTAAAGGGTCGTGACAGACATACGGACAACACAGTGATCTTATAAGGATTGTTTTTTTTTCTTTTGAGGTACGGGACCCTAAAAAATGATATTTTAAATCTATGGTAAGAAGTATTATATTTTATTATTATCACCCTTTTCAGCAATTTTCTTGGACTCGTCACTTACTTAGACTGGGTAATGATTATGGTCACTACCTTGTCTTGCCTATCAATGATGTTTGAAACGCCTACATACCGCGTTATGGAAAATTTTGTACTACAGGTAAGCTCTCAAGTTTTTGAATAAATTCTTCCTATCTCAAACATATACAGGCATAACCCATAAATTATTTTTCATTTTTTTAGATTGCGGAATATGGGTTTGTGGTTTTTATGAGCCTGGAATTGGCACTCAAGATATTAGCTGATGGGCTATTCTTTACACCTAAAGCTTATCTGAAAGATGCTGCTGCTGTGTTGGATGTTTTTATTTATATCGTAAGTAACACTTAATAACATCACAGTGCTAATGCTCTCTTAATCTTGGAAAACGATGACCTTGGAAAACATTTTGCCTGGAAATTGTCTGTGTGTACTCGTAGCAACGTAAATTCCGAAGTAGCCGAAGAAATGTTGAGAAATAAAGTAGCTGAAAGAAGTCAGAAAATCGATGTCAGTGTCAGTGGCATTTTTTTCTGTGACCAAATAACTCAGCATTTATTTTAAAATGTTGTCACAAAGCTTGTTCATTTTGCTCCGGGTACTGGGCCATTTCATTTCTTTATAAATTATCCCAGTGGTGGTGTAGCTTTTTAGTCAGACTTCAATAGAATCTTGTCCTGGCAAAGAACATGGGCAGAAATGTACACAAATAAAGTTTAGCGTCTAGATGTAAAATTTATTTCAAGACGATTCTAGTAAATAACTGAATTTTTTCAAGGTATCACGAGTTATTGTAAAGGTCGGGTCAAAAAATAAAATATTTAAAGAAATTCAATTGATTACTGATAGGTTCCGTTTCCACATTCCATACAGCTAGTGTTGCCGGTTGCCAAACTTTTCCACTTTTATACTCCACCTTTTTGACGATCGGTCCACTTTTGTACGAGAACAACATGTAACAGATACTAAAGAAAAACTTACTTTCAGGTACTACGTTAATTCTTAGATCAGAATGTAGAATACAAGACAATAACTGTATCGATTTCAATTGTTCCTTTTTTGCATTTGATTTTACTCGAATATATTATTTACATAAAAACATTACATTAGTTTAGGGTTTTCCACTGCATTGGTGTAAATCTGAATATTATTATTCCGTGAGAGCTAGTCTCACTTAAATAAACTGCTTGAAGATTTGAGATTATTTGACAGAAGACTACACTTTTTAATAATACTGAAATCTATTACAACCGATTATTTTGAGCATAGATTATTTTGTCTTGGTTGTTTGGCGTTTCCGAAACACTTTTGTAATTCAATATTGATTTATTAACTCAATCAGACTTTTCTTTCAGTCGAGTTTTTTAATTCCGGCATCTCGCAACACTGTCCGTCAGCTACATGGCTACCAACTGTCAACAGTGACAAATTCTTGGACAAGTGAAGTATTTATCAAAGAGTATTTAGTGTATTTTCTATGCTCTCGGATGCTTCATGGCGGAGGTCGTTGTTGTTATAAAACTCAGATACAATATTTTGAAAATAAATATTAATTTTTCTCCACTTTTTTGTAATAAAAATCTTTTAGCATTGAGTTCAGGCTTGCAGGCCCAATCAAAAAAAAATTTTTTCATTTATAGTTGCAATAGCGTAACGTGAGCGAAAGCGATGTATGGGCCCGCACCATTGTTCTTTGCCCATGCAGTCATTGGTCAGCTAGTTTCTGGTCTTGATTTTCACCGCACGAAAAACAGCAATTAATTCTAGTTGTGATACATACGGCCTTCGATTGTTACACATTTCGCCTGAGATATGACCATTCATTAAGTAATTGTAACACTACGTGGGGTTTTGTGCAGGTGTCGCTGACTTTTCTGTGCTGGATGCCGAGTCGCGTGCCGCCCGGCTCCGCGGCGCAGATGCTGATGATCCTGCGCTGCGTGCGGCCGCTGCGCATCTTCACGCTGGTGCCGCACATGCGCAAAGTCGTCTACGAGCTCTGCCGCGGCTTCAAGGAGATCCTGCTGGTGTGTTGCGCTGCACCAATACAATGGCTCTTTCATAAGCTGATGAAAATCGAGTGACACTATTGGCATAGAGTAACTAATATATATATTTGGTATTGGTGCCGACACAAAACGAAGCGTAGCCACAGCAAATCCCTGGCGGACAAGCTTTTGTATGGAATATTACGCTTAAATTATTTCGAATGACTTTCATTACGGTCTGTATAAAAAATAAAGAACATTTAAATGGTGAGGTTCTGTTTCAGGTATCGACTCTTTTGATTTTGCTGATGTTTGTATTTGCGAGCTACGGTGTTCAGTTGTACGGTGGAAGGTAAGGGAATTCAAAATAAGTTTATGGTTTTAAGTTTCACAAAAAAATTTACAGGATTTTTAATGTAATAATTTATCTTTTAACAAGTTTTATCTATAAGCAGATAAGATGTTTTAAAACAGATTTAATGTAGAACTGTATTCTGTCGATTTCAATAATTAATTTATATTAAGGTCAATGAGTAAGCGCACAATTTTGCACGTGTACAGACTGGCGCGCTGCAACGACCCGACGATAACGCGACGCGAAGACTGCGTGGGCGTGTTCATGCGGCGCGTGTTCGTCACCAAGATGAAGCTGCGCCCCGGCCCCAACGAGACCTTCCCCTCCATGCTCGTGCCGAGGGTCTGGTGCGTATCACTCTCACTGTTCAACGTAATGTAACGCACAGACTGGCGCGCTGCAACGACTCGACGATAACGCGACGCAAGGACTGCGTGGGCGTGTTCATGCGCCGCGTGTTCGTCACCAAGATGAAGCTGCGCCCCGGCCCCAACGAGACCTTCCCCTCCATGCTCGTGCCGAGGGTCTGGTTCGTATCACTCTCACTGTTTAACGTGATGTAACGCACAGACTGACGCGCTGCAATGACCCGACGATAACGCGACGCGAAGACTGCGTGGGCGTGTTCATGCGGCGCGTGTTCGTCACCAAGATGAAGCTGCGCCCCGGCCCCAACGAGACCTTCCCCTCCATGCTCGTGCCGAGGGTCTGGTTCGTATCACTCTCACTGTTTAACGTGATGTAACGCACAGACTGGCGCGCTGCAATGACCCGACGATAACGCGACGCGAAGACTGCGTGGGCGTGTTCATGCGGCGCGTGTTCGTCACCAAGATGAAGCTGCGCCCCGGCCCCAACGAGACCTTCCCCTCCATGCTCGTGCCGAGGGTCTGGTTCGTATCACTCTCACTGTTTAACGTGATGTAACGCACAGACTGGCGCGCTGCAATGACCCGACGATAACGCGACGCCAAGACTGCGTGGGCGTGTTCATGCGGCGCGTGTTCGTTACCAAGATGAAGCTGCGCCCCGGCCCCAACGAGACCTTCCCCTCCATGCTCGTGCCGAGGGTCAAGTTCGTATCACTCTCACTGTTCAACGTAATGTAACGCACAGACTTTTGCGCTACGACGCCCGACGATTACGAAGCGCGAGGACTGCGTGGGTGTGCTTAGTGACAGAATGAAGACAGCAAAAAATAGATTTAAAAATATATTGTAATACAATATGCAGCCTGAACAAAGACTGCCCACGTTCCTAAACAAATAGGAAACCAAACCAAGTTGCTTAGGCTTTGCTGCATGCTTTCTATAAAGCAGCATCTGTTTTAACAAATTCGGAAAATAATTGGATGCGTTGACTTTAGTAGTATAGTAATCTAGTTCTATAAAACATTCAATCTCCATTTGATCTTTAGAAGACTTGTATCACGACTTGCGTAGTAGGTTAGTTCGCGCAAAAATTTATTTCACGAAACCTTCATAATTCCCGACGTTTAGGAATTACGTTCATAATTTTATACTTTAATATTGTTTCAGGGCCAATCCAAAACGTTTCAATTTCGATAATATTGGCGACGCTCTGCTGACCCTGTTCGAAGTGCTGTCCTTTAAAGGATGGCTAGACGTTCGCGATGTGTTAATAAAAGCTTTAGGTCCCGTAAGTATATTATTTGTTGTTGTTGCTTTCTAAGACATTCCCTTTTCATTCATTATACAATGTTCCAGTTGTTTGCACTGCTACAATATTATTTTCAATAATAATAATAATATATTATACTGTTTATTTAAAGATTAAATGTTTTTCAGGTGCACGCCATATACATTCACGTATACATTTTCTTGGGGTGTATGATTGGACTAACATTGTTTGTCGGCGTGGTCATTGCAAACTATTCGGAGAACAAAGGAACTGCTTTGCTAACTGTTGATCAGAGACGATGGTAAAGCGCGAATCAAACTTTAAAGTACAATAATTAAAAAATATTCAACAATATTATTAAAATTCTTGAATATGTTGCAGGTGTGACTTAAAGAAGAGGCTGAAAATCGCCCAGCCGCTACACCTGCCTCCCCGGCCGGACGGCAGAAAGATACGCGCGTTCGCGTACGACGTCACGCAGAACTTGTCCTTCAAACGGGTCATCGCCATCGTCGTACTCATTAACAGCGGACTGTTGGCAGTTACGGTATGAAATGAAATGAAATTCTTTATTTTTTTCACATGAGCCTAAATAACAGGCGCCCATGAAAAGTCAAAAACTACCGCCAAGATGTATGTATGTTTAATGATCACAAGACCTTTCCCAAGATTACCCAAGGGTAAGTGTAGATCTAATAAGTTTTTTTTTAATGACAAGACTAGCACGACGTTCACTTGCTGTTAAATGCGCCCAGGAAATAGATTTCCCGCGTACACTGCGTTACGTTTTCTTGGGACCATCATGTTATAATGCGCAATCATTTTCTGCTGCATATGACACTATAACTGCTTCACGGCAGAAAACGCACATAACTCGTCAAAGTCAGAGGTGCCAAGGATTCGAACCCGCGACCTTATTAACAACGTATAGACCTTTTTGATAACGTAGCAGATACCCAAATCGAATAATCATTATGGGGCGATGCTAAATGCACGATCTTGAATGCGCAGAACGCGCAGAAGTAATTTTCATATGGGAGTGCAACTACTCGCTCTACTACCGCTCATACCTGGAGATCTGACAGCGATTGCGAGTGTCGGTTGGCCCGCAGTGGTCGCGCCACGCGCCGAACACGGCGCGGCTGGCGCTGCTGTCGGCGCTGCTGACGCTGGTGTTCGTGGTGGAGGTGCTGCTGAAGACCATCGCGTTCACGCCGCGCGGCTACTGGCAGAGCCGCCGCAACCGCTACGACCTGCTCGTCACCGTCGCCGGCTGCATCTGGATCTTCATGCACTTCACTCTACAAGTATTGTTACTATAATTGCGAGTGTCGGTTGGCCCGCAGTGGTCGCGCCACGCGCCGAACACGGCGCGGCTGGCGCTGCTGTCGGCGCTGCTGACGCTGGTGTTCGTGGTGGAGGTGCTGCTGAAGACCATCGCGTTCACGCCGCGCGGCTACTGGCAGAGCCGCCGCAACCGCTACGACCTGCTCGTCACCGTCGCCGGCTGCATCTGGATCTTCATGCACTTCACTCTACAAGTATTGTTACTACAAACACCATGGTCCCTTGATAAATCCTTCACAAAATGTAATCAGGGGTCATACCACCATCTCTTATAGCAGTATTATTGTAATATTGTTTTGTCATTTTCATACAGTGCCAGTATGGAAATTTTAAAACAATATTACCTACAATAATACTGCTATAAGAAATGGTGGTATGGCCTGTTCTACTTAGTAACTTAACTGATTTGATGAATCTGAACCATTCAGACGACCGAATGGCGTAGCGGTAGCGAACCTGCTTCTGCGTCGGAGGTCATGGGGTCGATTCCCACTACTGGTTAACTGTTTGTGTGATGAACATAAATGTTTTCCAGTGTTTGGGTGTTTTCAATATATTATATTTATGTATATTAATATATTTGTATATTTAGCAGTTATCTAGTACCCATAACAAAAGCTATCGCTTACTTTGGGGTTAGATTGCGATGTGTACATTTATTTATTTATTTTAATTATTTATTTAGGACACAAACAATATACATGTATAACATTTTAACAACGTATTTTTTTTTTAAATACACTTTCACTTACATGCATATCTTAATAGTGAACACAACATTGACAATTAAAAACATGCAAACACTAAAATAAAAAATAAAAATATAAAAGGGAAAAAAGGGAAACTAATACTACAAATTACAATACATAACCTAACATATAATAGGAAAGTAAAATTAGTGAATTATAATTTAAAAAATCTATCTTGAAGGAAGGCTCGCTGATAGGTAATCAGTGAGCATTTTTTTAAAAACAGAGTAAGTATTATGAAATATGTCGATGCCAGGTAAAGCTTTAGCCATTTCATTATATTCGGCACATATGCGGGCTATAGGGGCTTGACTGCTGAGTCGAGTTCTGCCAAAGGGTATATGGAAGGTTTTACGTGTCGACCTCGTACAGTGAACGGGGATACTTTCTTGGCACTGAAAGAAAGATTCGTTCAAGTAAGATATTGCTCTTTACTTTGTTATGTATTAATTTGTGCAAAAAACACAAATCAAGTATTTTGCGTCTGCTGCGAAGAGATAACATTTTAAACTCAGCTAGTCTTTGGTTGTAGGGCTGTCTATGTGATATGCCAGAGGCATGAAATGCGAGATATCTAGTGAAAGCACGTTGTATGCTCTCAACTCGTTGGGAGTGAATGTTATACGAGGGACTCCAGATGACACTGGCAAATTCAAGACAGCTCCTCACAAAGACATTAAATAGTACAATTTTGGTATTGGTGGAGAATCCCTTTGAATTACGTTTGATGAAACCAAGTAATTGTGCAGCTTTTTTGACTATGTTGTTGATGTGCGACTTAAAATTAAGTTTTTTGTCAATAGTGACTCCCAAGTCTCTAATTTCGGGCAACTCTTGCAAGACCACATTTTTAATATTATAACTAGAGACAAGCGGTTTTTTCTTCCTACTGTACTGTACGTGGAAACATTTGTTAGCGTTGAGAGTCATACTATTGAGATTACACCAATTAATTATTCCGTTCAAGTCCTCCTGTACTAGCTTGATATCTTCAACTGAGTTTATTGTTTTGTAGATTTTTAGGTCATCAGCAAACAAAGAGCATTTGCAGTGCCTTACTTGTGCCGTAATATCATTTATGAATGCTAAGAATAATAAAGGCCCTAAATGAGAACCCTGTGGGACCCCAGATTGAGCAATATACTTCTCTGACTCAAATCCGTTCACAACAACTGTCTGGGATCTTTGGTTCAGATATGATTCAAACCATTTGATTAAAGGTGGTCCGATGCCGTACTGGGAGAGCTTGCAAAGAAGAATTTTGTGATCAACCTTATCAAATGCACTACTAAAGTCTGTGTAGATGGTATCAATCTGCCGCCCTTTATCTACCTCTTCTAACAAATCTGAAGTGAAGCTTGCTAAATTAGTTTGTACGGACAACCCACCTCTAAACCCGTGTTGAGTATTTGTTAAAAAGTTGTTAAAATGATCGGCAAGTATAGGATGGATAATACTTTCAAATAGTTTAGAAAAACATGACAAAATGGATATAGGGCGATAGTTTTTTATATCGTTTCGATCACCCTTTTTAAAGACTGGTACGATTCGTGCCTTCTTCCACTCTTCGGGAAAAACACCATCATCAAGAGAACGATTGAAGATAAGTGTCAGTGGAAGAGCAATTCCAGAGGCGCATCGTTTAATGAAAATAGGCGGTAACCCATCGGGACCTGCACCTTTGTGAGAGTCTAAAGTTTTGATTTTCTTAAAAATATCTTTTTCAAGGAACTTTACTTTGGCCAACTGAGTAATGTTATTATTTAGACAAAGGTTAATATTTGGTTTATGATTAGTTACTTTGGTGTAGATGGACGAGAAGTGGCTAGCAAAAAGATTGGCTATATCTGTACCGGAATTAGCAACTTTCCTGCCCAGTTGCATTGACGCAGGCAATGAGGATTCACATTTCTTTACCTGTTTGTAATATTTCCAAAAGCAATTTGGATTCTTATGAATATTTGACTCAGCCTTGTTCCTGTAACTATTATGGCAAATATCATAAAGTTTGTGACAGCGGCTTCGGATAATTTGGTATTCTAGATGATCTCGAGGGTTATCAAATTTCCGAAGTTTCCTATGGAGCTTTTGTTTTTCAGAAAACAATTTAATCAAGTTGTGACTGAACCAAGCGGGGTACCTTGCCGACCTCAGCCTACGCCTAGGAACCGACATCTCTATAATTCTATTTAGGCAAATGTAAAAAACTTTAACCATGGCATCGACATCTGTACAGTTCGAGAATTTTTTCACCCAATCAACATTTTTAAGCTCTTTTACAATAGTATCATAATCTGCTTTGAAGTAATTGTAATCGATACGACTCTTGGAACGCAGGAATGATAAATGAGCATTGCCAATTTTTATTAGCAGATTAGGATGGTATGTGTCCAATTTACTGAGGAGGTCAGGGGGTGAAGCAACCGTAACACTTTCCAAATTACTTAAAACAAGATCTAAATGCCTACCGTCACAATTACTTATATTGTTGAATTGATGCAAGTTATTTATACACATAAAATCAATTAACGAGTATCCAAGTGCATTATTATAATTATGCGGTGTCATGTAAGAACAATCATCGCTTGAGCACCATTTGATAAAACCTAAATTGAAATCCCCTAACACTATCAAATCATCTACGTAGTTTGCGACAGTATCCACGTTCTCGAAAAACATGTTGAGAGATTCAAGCTTAACTGGGGGAGGCATATAGACGACACTAATTGCAATCCTTTTTTTTAATTGTTGGCTGTTTGTTTCTAGCACTACCCATATACTTTCGTGATCTGTCTCCCAACTCATAACCCGAGAAGATTGAATCTCACGTGAGACTGCTATAAGTACGCCTCCTCCATCACGTTTGGATTGACCGGAACACACGCGATCTTTCCGATAAACAATGTAACGGGAGTCAAATAATTCATTATCAAAGATGCTGGAATTAAGCCAAGTCTCAGTGAATGCAATAATTTTATAGTCTGAAGTGTAGATATTCTTAAGTAGATCGTTTGTTTTGGTTCTCAATCCACGCACATTCTGGTAGTAGATGTCAAACATTTTGATTGCTTACGAGCCACAACATTTATGAATAGTTTAGATATTTAAATAATAAGCTTAAGACTATCTTCACTTTTTATTATAATCGCTTGGCTGAACTCGTCTTTACGAACGAAAATTTTGCCATTTCGGATCCAGGTAAAACGATATTTCATTTCTTTCGCCTTAATACGCGCAGCTGCATGTAGAGATTTACTCCCTGGAGTCAAATGCTCTGACACATATATTGGCGCGCGCGTTCCGCCCATTCCTAGATGGTGTGAACTTAATTTATCGTTAGGGTTCTTTTTATTAAATTGTGCTACTGCTGCCAGAAGAGCGTCGCGGTTTTTGGTAGTACGAAGTTTAACAATGACAGAACGTGGTTTATCAGAGTTCTTGTTTAACTTGGCAACTCGAGTAACGTGCTGAATGTCGTCCACCACCAGGGGGTTCTCAACTACTTGGCCCAATTGGACCATTGTGTTGACTAAGTTCTCCGATCTATGTTCAGGTATTCCGTTTATTTCGACGTTACACTCTCTCAAATGTGATTCAACAATATTAAGTCTGGTGGTTAAGTCCTTAACGGAAGTACGCAGCTGTTCATTTTCCTTATGTAGGTTGTTAATAACAGCCGATTTTTCTGCCAAGACTGCTTTCATCTCTTCAAACTGCGCGCTCATAAAAGACATAGACTCGCAAAATCCCGTAATTTGGTCATTTATTGTATTTAACTGAGCTGTAACCAGTTTCGAAATTGTAGAGGATAACTCTTGCTTCAAAATGTCGCGCAAATTACTTTCCGTCAAGTAGTTACTTCGAGCGCCATCCGAATGCTCATCGCTGACGGCATCGTTGTTGCTTGACGCACTCGGAGTCGGAGACTTGCTAGGTTTTCTACGCACTGTGACATTGGAATCAGTAGATTCGACAGTTTCCTTGCCGAATGCCATACTCGCGGCAGCCGCTCTCACAGGTGTATTGGTGTTTCCCGTCTTAGGCCGTTTACTGCAACATTCTGGACATTTCCAAATATTCTTTTGCTGCTGGTCCATGTTTTCAAACTGATTCACAGTCACGTTTGCACATTCTCGGTCATACTTAGAACTGCAGATCGAGCAACAGAGATAATCTTTCTTTGGCAAATTATTTTTCATCTCACCCGCTCGGAAAAGCGTTTTTTAATGCCCGAAATGCGGGCGGAAAATGCTATTATATTCCCTAGGCCGCCAAAGCATTTTCATTTTTCCCAAGGGAGACAAAGTAGTATGAAAATCCCTTCCGGCCCTTGGGCCGAAAAGCATTTCCAACGACAAACTCGAATTACGTGTCATGTCAATGTCAAAGCTCAAGACATCTTTTTTTTCTAATAACACATACGTTCAGTAAAAAAGTTCGACCTTAGAGTTTGTATAGGTACATTAGTTTTTTAATTTTTACTTTTTCTTAGAATATCAATAATTATAATAACTCCTATTTAGTTTTATTAATTATAAAAGAAATCTAATTAAATCCATGATTTTTCCTCGTTGTTTATGTAATTATTGTTAAAATATTTATAAAATTTTATATTATCTTTGGTTCTTAGAAATTCCTATTTCAGAACGCATTCAAAAAAAAGTAAAAAAACTTTTTTTTCTCAATTTTTTTTCTGGTCTACTGATAGTTGTCTATGTTTCCAATCGTGATCGTGAATGAAAATACCTAATATTTTTATTACTTTATTCATTATTTTTTTGTTTTAACTTTGAAATAAGGTGAGTGATGATTGAAGGTGGTTTCAGTAAGAGAAATTATTCAGAGTTACCAAAAACAACATTTAACATAAATCGCAATGCCGATCTAAAGTGTTCTTCTGGTGATTTTCCTCGCTGTGGTGAGATGAAAAATTTTGTGTTATGGACGGGCGCAAATTTTTTTGGGTCTCGTGTCTTTGAATGCCTCGCTATGCTCAGGATTCTATTCTTTGAACCCCTCGCTGCGCTCAGGGTTCAACCCTAGAATCCTTCGCCGCTCAGCATTCAAATTTGACACTCGGCCCAAAAATCCACTTTGCGCCCTTGCATAACAAATAACTATTTGCATCCAGCACATATTTTTGAGTTTGAAGCGGTCGACATTGTTACTCAACTTGACAATTCAAATTAAAAAACTAATTGAAAATGAAAAAACGTCGTTGTTGGCAGGGTTCGATCTCGCGGCATCAGACTTTACGTCCGCACTTTAACCGACTGAGCTATAGAAGCAGTCTCCGGGTTATGCGAAAAACTTGTACGGACTGCAGAACAATGCGGCTTTTGTTAATTTGAGGGTGGAAAAATAAATATTTTTTGTTGTGACAGGAGTTATGAAGTATGAATAATCACAAATTATGATTTTAAATGTTCACAGCCTAAATATTAGATTGGGTCTTGAATCTTGATTTAGAAGCACTTCTACACAATTTTTATGTATTACACTGTTTATATTGCACTGTGTTTTCAAATGTTAAATAAGATTTTTTAGTTGCTGTAGACGATACCGCGATCACACAATTTAATCATTTACATTTGAATTATATTCAGAGAAAACACTCACACGCGGTTCGCATACTATTATCAACGTTTTCAATAACATTAATACATAATGTCCTGATGTCCTGATATAAATATATTCAATCAGAATATCGGATCAGAGTCAAAATGGCGTAAATTGTCCTTCATGTGTAATCACAACGGTGTCGTGTATGCTATGGTTTCAGAACGACCTGTCGTACTTCGTGGGGTTCATGGTGGTGATCCTGCGCTTCTTCACCATCACGGGCAAGCACACGACGCTCAAGATGCTGATGCTGACGGTGGGCGTGAGCGTGTGCAAGAGCTTCTTCATCATCTTCGGCATGTTCCTGCTGGTGTTCTTCTACGCGCTGGCGGGCACCATCGTGTTCGGCAACGTCAAGTACGGGGAGGGCATCGGGAGGTAATTCACAGCTTTTTGTATCACCATGTGAGTAATTACGAGAAAAAATCCTGTTTCTGTATAATATTCTTCACTAGAAACTTAAATTGAACCAAATTGTGACAATAAGACAAAATCTCGGGGCTCTTGTTTATGCACTAAACATACATAAACGAATAGAACCTATAGCTTGGCAACTTCGTGCGGGATTCTCCTGTGGGGTGACAGACGGTGGGGGAGGCAAGGAACATAGATGTCAGCGATTAGCGGGCGGTGTAGCCGGGAAGAGGACACTTCTCTGCGTGTATGCGTTACCGCGTCTCCCGGCGGTCTGTCACCCCGCAGAAAGGTCCCGCGCGAAGTTGCCAAGCTACAGTCACTAAATTATTCTGATTGGTGACGTTTTTTGTGAATGGCTATTTTAAATGCTTATAAGAATGAGTTTGACAGCTAATGTTGTTTCAGGCGCGCGAACTTCAACTCACCGATCCACAGCGTAGCGATGCTGTTCCGTATAGTGACGGGCGAGGACTGGAACAAGATCATGCACGACTGCATGGTGGCGCCGCCCTACTGCACGCCCGCCGACAACTACTGGGAGACGGACTGCGGCAACTTCACCGCCTCGCTGGCGTACTTCTGCACCTTCTACGTCATCATCACCTACATCGTGCTCAACTTGCTTGTGGGTACGTCTCTAGTCGCTCGAGCGTTTCAACACACCGCGATCGGACGCCGTTCGTCGGTTTTGGTGTATACGAACTAAAACTGTCATTTTTTTTTTCATTTTTTAGTACATTTACAATTCATTAACGTCATCAATGCGTTTATTGTTAACCACACAGACCAAGGAATAGCTTTATATTGTTTTTTTTTGCAGCTATAATCATGGAAAACTTTTCATTGTTCTACTCCAATGAAGAAGATGCTCTTTTGTCGTATGCCGATATACGGAATTTCCAAAACACCTGGAACATAGTTGACGTACATCAAAAAGGAGTAATACCAGTGCGAAAGGTAATCTACTGCAGTACATAACTCTTAAAGCTACTGTAAATATTTAAAAATAAATTAATTGCACTTATTGCATATACTGTAGTAATTTACACTGACTGATACAAAAATATACTTTCATAGACGAAAGAAAACCTCCAACATTCAATGTGGATCAAATCAGCTATGTTGATTGTGTGATAAACAAAAAATTTCTCTCATAATATATTTTTTTAGGTTAAGTTCATCTTGCGTTTGCTGAAAGGGCGCCTGGAGTGCGACACGCACAAGGAGCGGCTTCTGTTCAAGTACATGTGCTACGAGCTGGAGAGGCTGCATAACGGCGAAGACGTCACCTTCCACGACGTTATCAAGTACGTTACTCTTTGTGAATCGAGATAAAACCAAACTTTAAAGTAGTACATAATATACATGATATTATATGTTTTCTTCCATCTTAGCATGCTCTCGTACCGCACGGTGGACATCCGCAAGTCACTGCAGATGGAGGAGCTGCTCGCGCGAGAGGAGTTCGAGTTCCTCATCGAGGAGGAGGTGGCCAAGCAGACGATACGCACGTGGCTCGAGGGCTGTCTCAAGAAGATCCGCGCCAACAGCAGCGTGAGTCCTTAGCATGCTCTCGTACCGCACGGTGACGGTGGTTGATATCCGCAAGTCACTGCAGCTGGAGGAGCTGCTCGCCCGCGAGGAGTTTGAGTTCTACATTGAGGAGGAGGTAGCCAAGCAGATATGCACGTGGCTGACCCATGAAGACCTCTTGTTTAATCACTATTAAGCTGGTCTGAAACATTCGGCCGCGAAATATTAAATTTTATTTAGTTTTTTGAAAATAGAAGGCTAAATACATCATTGGCTTATGGCAATGAGATTTAGGGGAATGTATCTACAAAATTTTCATAAAAAATTTGGTCAAACTCGTTTACTTCATATTTGTCCCGATAGCTCAAAATCCCACACATGGAGATATCAGTTAGGGACCTCCAAGTTGCAAAACTTAAATCCAGCGGCTCTTCGCGACTCTCATGATGGCATCGGTCCACCTGGTTAGGTTAGGTTACCTTCTTATATTTGAATACAATGTTTTTTCAACAAACTTCCAGTTCCAATTAACAGTTTCTGTTTGCATTACTTTTATTAGTGTACAGATCAGTACACAAATAAAAATAATGCTATTAATTAAAAATTGACTCTTGTTCTCCACTGTACTATTTTTTTTTTGCAGAAACAACAAACAAGTCTAATAGCAGGTCTGAGGAAAACAAACGAACAGCCCGTTGAATTCAACAGCGACAAAGAAAAGGAGAAGCAAGAGGCAGAGGCTCAGGTGATTTTCTATTTTCTGAATAAGTGAATGAGTTGAGTGACTATTGATATGTTTTGTTCTATAATAATATAAAATATATGTTTTACTAAATTCTTTTTTTGCATTGCAGCAAACTTCTGCTAATGCGGGTCGTACTGAAATAACGGAATCTACATCGCAGCCCATCATGTCGAGTAAGCTGCCTTTCATATAAAAGTAGTTTCTCGCGCACCGAGGGTTCCATACTATAAAAAAAGTTTGTTCATGAATTTACGACTATAATTTACATGTTTTGACTTTTGTTGGCGAACCGCAAACCTAACTTTGTTTTGGCGGTTTCTTGTTATTATCAAAAAAAAAATAATAGAGAGTTGATTTTATCTTTCCTGTAAAATATATGTTTAATCCTAATGATCATAATTATTTCAGATTTTTCAAACGATAATCTTCGGAGATAAGGGGGGGGGGGCGGTATTTTTTTCCACAGTTTTCCCAATAACTTGATAACTATCGGGCACAAAAATTAATAAAAATCGGTTTTAGAATACACAAGTAACGTACATAATATGATACCCCACTCAATATTGTTATCTCATTTTGAAATTTCAACAATCCGGTTTACCCCCCCTTTTTAATTAAAAGTAAAAATGATTTTCAAATTTTTATGATTGCAATGACATTGGGTCACTATGACCTAAAATTATTCGAAATTTCAAGCCGATAGCTTTGATAGTTACGGAAATAATCGAGTGTGACAGACGGACGGACGGAGAAAGTCTCACCATAAGGGTTCCATTTTTACAATTTTGGTATGGAACCCTAAAAAGCATTGAGTCTAGTGCAATAATTTTCTCACAATTTCCCAGTCGTGACCGCGGCGCAGGATGCACAATCGAAGCGATCTTCCGCCAAGAGCCAGTTCAAGAGATCTGGACTACCTGCAGTAACGGCGCCGAGGTATGGATTTTAAAAGTGTAGTGTGTGTGTATATATCACGGGAATTACTATCAGTGGAAAAAAATACTAATATTACTTTATTTTTCAGACCTGAGAGTCCAGTCAAGAAATATTTACAACCGACGTTGAGTGACCCACATCCTGCTTTAAATAAGAAACCGGCAACTCGTAAGTTTATTTGTTGTTCTTCTATTTTTATTTCCTAATCATTAACGTGAAAGCATGTTTAATGTTTGTTCTAGAGATAAAGCTACTAGGAAAAGTCTAGTAGGACTTTTGTCGCGAAATTTATCAAGAACCGATATTCTCGTGAGAAATGCCATGAGCATTTTTAAGATTGTATGATTCTTACCCGTCCAGTCTCAATCTTAAAACCAATGGCTGAATTTTTTAAAAGAGACATACAGTTTATAACACTGGATTAAAATCTTGAACTGTTGTGGGTATTTTAATAATAAAATACTCGTAGTTGTCATCCGGCATGGCTATCATTGACTACATGGTGACAGCGGTGGCATTCGTATACCCACGCCCTTACAGACTGGTGCATCAAGGTTTATTTATATAAAAAAATCATATAATTCGTAAAGTCTTTTCCTTTTATCATAAACGTGAAAAAGCGGTGAAATAGTTATACTAGCTGTTTTGTCTTTTTTGGTCAGCAGTAATTTGTCATTCGATGGAAAAAGACAAAACAGAGAATAACTATTCCATCGCTATTTCATATACTCGTACTTAGATATCAAATATCTGTGTGACCGAGCTTCGCTCGGTGGCCAATAGATGGCAGCAGTAGTCATATTTTTATTTTTTTGGTAAATTCGACATTTTCTAAAAATGAATCCTAGCTAAATCGATTTATCGCCACCAAAACCCCCTGTACTAAATTTCATGAAAATCGTTCGAGCCGTTTCCGAGATCCAGATTATAAAGAAATATATATATATATATATACAAGAATTGCTCGTTTAAAGGTATGGGATAAAGGGGATAAGTCTCCAACAGTGGCACTACAACAGCATATTTATTTGTTCAGCAGCAGCGGGCAGCGGCGGCGGAGCGGGCGCGGGCGCGGCGGCGAAGAGCAACAACCGCGCGCACAACAGCGCGAGCGCGCCGCACGCCGCGCTGCACGACGTGCACTCCTGGTGGGGCGCGCGCCTCGTCGAGCACGCGCACTAGCGCCACGATAACTAGCCACTCTTTACCCTTTTTTTTGTAAAGAGACGTATACACAGGACCCGGCGGACCGCTTGCAAAAATGTCGCCAGAGTACTGGTGTCAAAAATATTTTTAACACCAACAGCGTCAGTTGTAGCCTACCACGTTTCACGCCACAGATCGTTATAGGTACTTGTTATTCGTCCGCCCGTGAGTTTCCACAGGGACGATTTACGCCATGTTGCGGTGTATTAGCGGAAATTTTGAGAAATGACGCTATTTCTTTCTTGTATGAATAAAGTTGACGTAAAATGTTCTCATGGGCTCAACATCGGGTTCATATCGGTGCATACGTATTATTTTAGTTGCGACTCTCACGCTCTATAGACCAACACAGTGCTAAAAACCCGCGACATATCGCTCGGGTAGGACTAGGTCTAGCCCAAGAAGATTATGCACTTACTTACCAACTTTGGATAGAAAATTACATTCATTTAAACCCACTATCTGTCGTTTGAATAGAAAAGATGGTTAGATTGTAATAATTCAACGGGTTATTTGTTAGTTACCAGTTTTCTTAGCTAAGGTTGTATTAATATTAAATACTACCTATGGCGATTGACGATCGTTGCTGTTTTTACCACAGATTAGATAAGTAAGTTTATTTTATATTCTGCTACAATACTGTGTCGGTCAACTTATGGATTTTATAAAAATTCATTTTAGAGCAGAAATCTCAGGATATGGACATCTGAGCGATTTACGTAAACCTTTTCCGTACAAGCAAAGTCAAAATTCTATAGATGGCTGTTGAGCGAACTACACCGATAAACAGGCAACATTTTTTTGCGCCTTCCGCCCTGTCCAGGGTACATGTCTATTGATCAGATTCAGTCAGTGTATCAGGCTATAAGTTTGAGTTGTAGAAAGTAGTATATATAGTTTGATATGAATGTTATGAGCCAAATATTATTATTGAATGCTAAGTTTTAAATGTCTACATTATTGTTGTGGAAAATAAACTTAACCAAACGTAAAAATCTCTCATTTTTCACAAATATCCTCATATAGTTTTGTCATATTACCAAATATGAAATTCGTTTCAAAAATAAAAAATTGAGTATTTACGGTTCGATACCAAAATTGTAAAAATGGAACCCTTATATAGGTGAGGTTTTATCCGTCGTCCGTCCGTCTGTCACAATCGATTAATATTTCAGTAGCTCGACCTGAACTTGGGCACAATCTGAAATAATTATGATCAATATGAATTAACGTATATATTATATTACTAGCTGTTGCCCGCGGCTCCGCCCGCGTGAATTACGATTTTTTACATATACCGGAGATGGAATTCCTTGATTTTTCGCGGGATTCTGGTGTGATGTTATACAGAAACCTGTTCTTACTACACACGGGTTATCTTGTGGTGATTTTGAAAACTCCTTTTTCTTAATCATAATATAAAGATTCATGAATACGTAGTTGAAAGATCAAAAGGACGACTTTAACTGTCGATATTTCGACCCAGCGGCACAGGTCGTGGTCACTACTTGACCACGACTGTATCGACAGTTGAAATCGTCCTTTTCAATGTGATTTTTATTCTGAAACCACGAAATATGTCAAAAATCATTAAATCATGTGAAAATTTGTACTGGTGGTAGAGCTCTTCTTTCAGGGTTCGGCCGAGTATGTACCACTGGGATAAAATACTCCACTAACAATATTCCCGAGCCCAACATAAGAGTAATTTAAAAATCTTTGCTTCATCTCAATTATCAATACAATCCAAAATATCCGAATTGGCAATGGCTATATATTTGTTTACGTATAAAAAGACCTATGACATTCAGTCAGTTAGGATTTGTGAACCATTATTTTACCCTTTCCATAGTGCGGATAATAAAAAAAGACGCGGCACTCCGGGAATGTCGACAGAAGTGAAAACTTTAATCTGTTCATGTAACGGTTAATGTCTTAATATAAAGTCACGAAACAGTAAATTACATGACAGTTAATTATTATTTAAAAAAAATCGGTAGTGTTCGATTGCGAGCATAATTTATAATCTGTTCGTATTTTTATGGCAACACCTTTTTGTATATGTAAACACTGTATTGTAACTTCCTTCTCTTCCTTTTTGCCCATGCAATGGAGGCGCAATAGCATTGAATTTATATTCATTAAAATAGTGTTATAACTATTATATCAAATTGATAAATGTGCAATTATTGTACTTATTGTTGGTGTAATAAACCAGTAATTGAAGTTAAATATGTGTCTAATTGACCATATTTTTGGTCCTACGAGCTACTTGTACTTGTGAAATCACGAACAGTCTGCGGCGGTGAAGTGAGTCCACAAACATTTTTAATAAAGACATTATACGTCGTAATATCAATAATAAATTGTGCAAATATATAACTCTCAGCAAGTGTTAAAAATTTAAAATATTGGTTCGTGAATCGTCGTCGTGAATCTCAAGATCGGCAACGTGGTCGGCAACATTCGGCGCTTTTCGGCGTGATTTCGACAATCGACAATCGACATCGGCATCGAATTTCATCTTACGGTTGTCACCATTAACAACTGTGGGGTCCAATATGCTTCGACGGAGCGACAGCGCCAGCCAATAGCGAGCCTGTCGCAACTTCGGAGGTACTGCCAACCTACGGGCGAGATCCGACGCTTCTCCGATGCCTGCGCGTCGAGTATCTATCGCTATCGATCGAAAATCGACGAAATAACTTTCCGCCATTTTGTGACTCTTGCGTTTACGAACTTATAACCTGTACAATTACAAGTTTTTTATTGAATATAAAGTGCCTTTAGTTCCTTTAGTGCCTTTAGTAGGAAATACGTTCATACGTCGGTGTTATACCTATACATTAATAATTGTGATAAAACTGCGTAATAAAATCAAATATGGAGAAAGCGAAATCGTCACCAGGGCTCGGTCCAGTAAAGGATTTATCATCATTGATTGCAGCCAGGGGACAAGCTAAATCAACAATCACTAAAATTTTTCAGTTCACAAGCGATATAGCTAGTGTAAAACGATGTAACATTAGCCTAATTAAAGTACGAAAGAAGCACTTAGTAGAAGCATTTGAAGATTATAAGGCATTAAACAGCCAAATTATAGCGAAGGAAAGCGCAGCAGGGAGTAGCAGCGACCCTGAAGATACATTCTCTTCATACGAAGATAAATACCTGACAGCGCTAGCCGCAATGTGTGAGGTGTTAGACGATCAAACTCCCATCGCTATGCAAGAGGATGTCCAGGACAAATTTGTTCATCTGCCCAAAATAACAATCAACACATTCAGCGGGAAGGATGAAGATTATTATCCATTCATTAGTGTATTTCTGAATATGATAGGTAAAGACACTCGATTAAATAATACTCAAAAATTGTATTACTTAAGAAGTTTTTTAAGTGACGAACCATTAAATATTATAAAAAACTTGCCATTAAATGATGCAAGTTATCAAATGTCCTTAGACCTGTTGGCTCAGAGGTATGACAATCTCAATAAGATAGTAACTACACATATTAATTCTCTATTAGAATTAAATCAGATAATCAAATGTACTGCTTCCAATTTAAGGTCATTTATAGCGACAGTCAAGCAATGCTTGAGTGCGTTACAAAGTTTATCGCAACCTATAGAACACTGGGACACAATAATTGTTTGTATCTTGACTAAAAAATTAGACAACTATACAGTTAGGTCCTTTTATGAGGAACATGCTGATAAATCTAAATTAGTTAGTTTAAGTGATCTCTTAAAATTTTTAGAAAATAGGGCATTAGCTCTTGAAGCAACAAACACTGACAAAAGGCTGGCTCCAACCAACCCAGCACTAACGGCCCCGAGGTACCCAACGGCCCAGCGTAGCCAGAACAGCCTTGCAGCTACTTCGTCACTAAAATGTGAGTATTGCCATCTTGCTTCGCATAAGCTATATAAATGTGCTAAATTTAAGACGTCTTCTATAAAGGACAGAATAGCATTTATTGAAAACAAAGGAATTTGTAAGGTGTGCTTAAATTTTCACTCCGGAAAATGCAGTTTTAAGTTTAAGTGCTCCCGCTGCAAGGATTCAAACCATAATAGTTTATTGCACATTGATACTAATGCTAATTGTAACACAGAGCAGCTAAAAATTGTTTCACTTCACAATAATATAAATAATAATAAATGTGTACTTCTGCCTACAGTTTTAATAAAACTATTACAAAGGAATGGTATGCCTCTTTATGTCAAGGCAATCTTAGATTCGGGGAGTGAAATTTCGATGGTAACACAGGAAATAGCTAATGCTATTGATTGCAGCATTTTTCAAAATCCCCACACAGTGGTGGGTGTTTGCAGCGCAAGCAACAATGTTGATATGATTGCCAAATTTCAAATATATGCTTGCAACAGCAACTTTACAATGCCTATAGCATGTTCTGTTGTAAATAAAATTACATGCACGCTTCCGCATCAATATGTGGACATATCGCACCTAAATATCCCTCCAAATATTAAACTTGCTGACACCAGTTTCCACGCACCAGGTGAAATACAAATGCTTATAGGCTGTGATGGGTTTTTCCAGGTGCTGCTGCGTGAACGCATCCCGTTAACTCCGAGTGGGCCATATCTCATTAATACGCGGTTTGGGTATGTAGTTGGTGGTGCAATTGTTGGCAGTAACAAGCACCAACAATATATTTGTAATTTTCTTAAATTAGATAATAAGTTGACTACTTTAGAAAATAAGTTGAATTCACCTATCATTGAAAAACAATGTCGTTGTGACAAATCGTTAGACTACCAATTACAACAGTTCTGGAGTGCTGAGCAGGTACCTGAAGTGTTATTTGAAGGCACATCAGAACAAAATTTAGCTGAAAAAAGTTTTACTGAAAGTGTTTCTTTGTCGGAAAACAGATTCACAGTTGATCTTCCGTTAAAGTGTAACATTGAAGATATAGAGCTAGGTGATTCCTTATCTTGTGCATTATCTAGATTTTACAGTTTAGAAAAAAGATTTAAAAAAGATAACCAATTGTTTCAAAAGTACAAGGCATTCATTGATGAATATTTAAAATTGGGCCATGCAAAATTGTAGATATTTCTCAATATGAAATAAACAATACGAATGCCTACTACTTAGGACATCATCCAGTATTTAATTTAAATTCTAAAACTAGTCCCATTCGAGTCGTTTTTCAAGGAATTCAGACATCAAGTCACTTAACAATAAATGACTTATTATTAAATGGACCTATTGTTCAAAATGATTTGTTTAGTATATTAATCTTGTTTAGATTAGACAAATTCATATTAATATGTGACATTCAAAAGATGTTTCGTAACATCCTGATTAATGAAAACCATAGACATTTGCAAAATATACTATGGAGAGAATCAGAAAATGAGCCAATACAGTGCCTTCAGTTACAAACTGTCACATATGGACTGAAAAGTTCAACATATTTGGCAACTAGATGCTTGCTCGAGTTAGCTAATAGATTTGCTGATCAATTTCCACTAGCTTCGGATATTCTAAAAAATAACACTTATGTCGATGACATAAATTGTGGTGCCAACAGCATAGAAAAATTAATTGAAATTAAAAACCAGCTAATTAACTTATTGAAGTTAGGAGGTTTTGAACTACATAAATGGTGCTCTAATTCTGCACAATTGCTGAGGGAAATTCCTGCAAGTAAACAACAGCTGGAAAATATTGACTTGAGTCTCAATGACGTTCATATCAAAACCTTAGGGTTACAATATAATGTAAAAAACGACAGTATAGAAATAAATTGTCCAGAGAAATCAACTTTAGATACATATACGAAAAGAGAAGTACTAAGCTTTATAAGCAAATTCTTTGATCCGTTAGGTTTAGCCGGACCATTATTAGTTACAGCTAAACTATATTTGCAATCCTTATGGAAGTTAAACATTGAATGGGATCAACCATTGCCTACTGATTTAAATGAAAGGTGGAAGAAGTTTGCTTTCAGTTTAATAAATATGCCAGCTATCGTGGTACCAAGAAATTTAAATATTTCTAATAATATCAGCATAGAGTTGATAGGCTTTGCAGATGCTTCATCTGCAGCACAGGCATGTTGTTTATATTTACGTGTCGTTCATGAAAATAACTCTGTGTCTGTCAATTTAATTTGCTCAAAATCAAGAATAAACCAACTGAATAAAAAGTTTACAACGCCAAGACTTGAATTGAATAGTGCACTCCTGTTGGCTCGACTGTCCTATAAGGTCTATGAAACCTTAGTAAAAAAATTAGGTTCAAACATTGAGGTACATTTGTTTTCTGACTCTCAGATCGTGCTTGCGTGGTTAAAGACAGAACCTATTAAATTGTCAGTCTTTGTAGCCAACAGGGTTAAGGAAATAAATAAATTAACAAATACATCTAATTGGCATTATGTCAATACGAAGGACAATCCAGCAGATTGTTTATCTAGAGGATTGGATCCTACTTGTTTAACAGATCATGTATTATGGTGGTCAGGTCCTGATTTTTTGTTGGATAAGGATTTGAACTTTAATTCTGTAGATGTAAATATTTCTATAAAAAATTTACCAGAAATTAAAACTAGCTTAGTTTGTAACAAGACTTCGCAAAGGTTACATTCATTTGATATTGAAAGATATTCTTCATTGTCTAAAATTAAGAGAATATTAGCCTATATTTTGAGATTTTACAATAATTGTAAATTACCTAAAGATAAAAGAAATTATTCTAGTTATTTTAGTGCATTAGAATTACAAACTGCATTAAAAACTGTAATAAAGCTTGAGCAAAGAAAATTGTTTTGTTCAGAAATTGCAGATTTGTTAAATAACAAGAGCCTCAAAGGCAACCTGGCAGGTTTGAACCCATTCCTTGATAGTGAAGGATTACTAAGAGTGGGAGGTAGACTTGACAACTCCGACCTTCCATATTCTCAAAAACATCCAATTATTCTGCCAAGATCTTGTCATTTAACAAAATTAATAATATTGGATGCACATATTAACTTGTTACATGCTGGTCCTAGATTGATACTTAGTTATTTAAGTAAAAATTATTGGATTATTCATAGTATGAAGAAAATTTACTTACTTATGAAGAATTTTATACTGTGATTGTACAAATAGAAGGAATTTTAAATTCTAGACCTCTAACACCTATGATTGCATCGGATGTTAGTGATATGTCATACCTCACTCCGAGTCATTTCCTAACTGGAGCTCAGATGTTAAGCTTTCCAGAGCCGGATATCACTAGCATACCAACCAATAGATTAACGTTTTGGAAAAAATGTGTTCAAATTCAACAGTCATTTTGGAAACAATGGCATAAGCAATATCTTGTACAACTTCAGAATCGACCAAAATGGAAACATAGTACTCCTAATTTACAAATTGGTACATTAGTAATATTAAGACAAGACAATGTAAGTCCTTTAAAATGGCCAATGGCTAGAATAGTTAAAGTTTATCCAGGCAATGATGGTAAAGTTAGAGCTTTAGACCTAAAAACGAAAACTGGTTATATTATGCGTACAAGTGTTACTAAGGTATGTCCATTGCCAATAGATGATAATTAATCTATCATATAAGTTTAGTTAGTTTACTTTGTAATTTACATTATTTACTTTAAAACTTTCATTGTTTATTGTTTATTATAAAACCTTTGGCTAGGCCCCCAGTATGTTCGATTGCGAGCATAATTTATAATCTGTTCGTATTTTTATGGCAACACCTTTTTGTATATGTAAACACTGTATTGTAACTTCCTTCTCTTCCTTTTTGCCCATGCAATGGAGGCGCAATAGCATTGAATTTATATTCATTAAAATAGTGTTATAACTATTATATCAAATTGATAAATGTGCAATTATTGTACTTATTGTTGGTGTAATAAACCAGTAATTGAAGTTAAATATGTGTCTAATTGACCAGGTAGTACGTACCTATCTCAGAGTTTTACATTCAAGTTCCACATAAATTGTAGAGATGGCGCTATATTTATTTATTTATTTATTTTATGGGCACCAACAGTTATAATATAGTAAAAATACATGCAAAATAGAGATACAGAGAAATGCAAATTAAATAACAAGTATACTATAAAAAAACCAATTATAGGTAGCCACATCTTGCATAAGTAACGGTAAATACTATACGGTATAACGTAGCGAGTTTCATGATTTTGTTCACTCTAAAAGTGAAAATCTTAAACCATACAAAATCTTCTGCTAAGACTATTTATTTACAGCTGTAAGGATAGCCCAGTCTAACTTTAGCTCTACGTCTTAGCCCTAGGTTCTTTATCCATTCCGAGTTTCAAGTCACCTACTTGAACTTATCGCTAAAGGTTCTGATGCCTGTAATTTCTGAACTACAAAAGTGATGATGATAAAATTTGTATGGAATAATTTTTAAAGAACCTCCTTTCTAACAAAGAAAGAATAAATCAAATTGGACAACGCATTAATGAATTATAAGTAAATACACATTTTGACTTTGATGGCGTCTTCCAGGGAAACCATGATGAATTCCGGGACAAAAAGTATCCTATGTCCTACCTCGGGGTATGAGCTATAATTATGTAAGTTTCATTTAAATCCATCCAGCGGATTAGCCGTGATGCGCGGTCGTGAAACAGACAGACAGACAAAAATTAAAAAAATTAGTTTTGGCTTCAGTATCGACTAAATAGTGTCCTCCAACAAAAAATTTCAAAATATCTTCAATGTACAGAATTCGACCCTTTACAGTTTTATTATAAGTATATAGATGTTATGGAAAAAAAAAACAATTCTAACTAGGATACTATTTTTGATATTAACAAAAGACCTCTAAAAACTAAGTTAGGTTTGCGGTTCGCCAACAAAAATAATTTCTTGTGATTTATAGGTACTCGTAAATTCAATTAACAAAAGTGAAGTGGCTAAAAATAAGTAAGGTTGATAATAAATAAAAATAATAAATAAGAAAAAAAAACAATGTTTAATTACATACTATTTTTTAAAGTTAATCCATAATCATCCATTTATCAATTAATTTAAAAGTAATATCAATAAGATTCGCTCAGAATATCATCCATTTATCATATACATATACATATAAATTTAATAGTAATAATGATTTGATTCGCTCGGAATCACTGCAAATAGTGGCACATGCCCAGCGCGAACAGCACGACGAGCGCCAGCGCGGCGAGCAGGCACAGGTAGCGGCCGGCGATCGGGTAGTGGAACAGCTTGGCGCGCAGCTTGAGCGACGCGGCGTACGCCAGCACCGTGCTGATGTCCTCCTGCGACGTGTCCTGGTGCAGGAAGGGCCGCACGCACAGCTCGTGCCCCGCGGACTGCGTGTGGCGGAGTCACTGCAAGTAGTGGCACATGCCCAGCGCGAACAGCACGACGAGCGCCAGCGCGGCGAGCAGGCACAGGTAGCGGCCGGCGATCGGGTAGTGGAACAGCTTGGCGCGCAGCTTGAGCGACGCGGCGTACGCCAGCACCGTGCTGATGTCCTCCTGCGACGTGTCCTGGTGCAGGAAGGGCCGCACGCACAGTTCGTGCCCCGCGGACTGCGTGTGGCGGTGTCACTGCAAGTAGTGGCACATGCCCAGCGCGAACAGCACGACGAGCGCCAGCGCGGCGAGCAGGCACAGGTAGCGGCCGGCGATCGGGTAGTGGAACAGCTTGGCGCGCAGCTTGAGCGACGCGGCGTACGCCAGCACCGTGCTGATGTCCTCTTGCGACGTGTCCTGGTGCAGGAAGGGCCGCACGCACAGCTCGTGCCCCGCGGACTGCGTGTGGCGGAGTCACTGCAAGTAGTGGCACATGCCCAGCGCGAACAACACGACGAGCGCCAGCGCGGCGACCAGGCACAGGTAGCGGCCGGCGATCGGGTAGTGGAACAGCTTGGCGCGCAGCTTGAGCGTCGCGGCGTACGCCAGCACCGTGCTGATGTCCTCTTGCGACGTGTCCTGGTGCAGGAAGGGCCGCACGCACAGCTCGTGCCCCACAGACTGCGTGTGGCGACACTCCTTTGACAGGCGGGCGGCCTGAAATAGAAGTCAAAAATTCTAATATTTGTATTTTATTTGATAAAGGCCTAAATTACAGGCACTTATGTAAAGTCATTTCGTTTTTCAATGTATCTATAATGATATTAATTAGGTATTTTACGACCTAAAACTAAGTTTGCGAGGGTTCTACGCCCTTACTAATTAAACGCAAACATCGATTAATAAGATTATTTTATCATGGTGTGAAAAAGCTCCACCGCTCTACAGTAGCTTGCATGCTTGTCCTCCAGCAACGTAGCACGTAACCTTACGTGCACTATGCTAGACAAACAACTTTAGAAGCCAGTTTAGAATATACTTGTTTGAAGTTGACGCTGGAAATTGAAACGTTATAGAATTGATTACAGTCCTACTTTATCACATCCTTGCGATATCGAGAAATCAGGGGCGTAGCTGGTCACTACAATTTCATGCTACATAGATAAACTATCGCATTTGTAACCGAAACACTATCACTACTGATATAGAACACTTTCACTGTAGAGAAAGCGGGAATAGTGATATTTTTTCCACAGATAGCTTCCGCTTAACTACAATCATGCCTGTTGGAAAGTTGTCTCTGGTGGAGCGAAGAAAGAAAATTAAATTACTTCCCAAAACCACAATTCATTAAAATACTACCAAATGCATGGATAAAACACATTATTATAAACGGCCCTAATGAGACATGCCTTCACCCGAGAAGATATTTGCAAGTGAAATGCGCGGATTATTGTTATACTTAATATGTGAAAAAATGTACAGGGATACTTTTTTTTCGGTAGACGTCCTCAGCACTCTTGTTGGACTCGTTAGGATCTCATACGAACCCACCGGCGGTTTCCCTGCGCAACGCTCGTTGGGCTCATCTCTGGCTGACCCTCACCAGCCACTTCTAGGGAAGGTCAGGGTCAGCCTCGAGATCCCAGTCTGTTATTTGTTTGGGGCTCAGAGACCATTATCTACGGCGTCTGCGTGAGGGTTCAGATCTCTCTCGATCCCTCTCCGCAGCCTCTTGCGTCATAACTCGCAAAAGGAGGCTTTTTCTCTCCATGCCTTTCTGTTAGCATAGTTAGCTTGCAAGCTTAAATTAGTACCGATAGGTCCGTCAAAAAGAGCTGTCCGAGATCCCAGGCAGAAGATTCCTCCAAGGTATGCTGCACGGTGTCGCATACCTCGCGTTACTATGATAATAACTTTTAGGATACCTCTCTCTCTCTTCGGTCGGTCACTCATGACTGAGGATCGTTACTATCAATCACGGCGAGTAATCCTGCGGTGTATGATTTCTTTCCACCGTGTTCTGTCTGCAGCCATATGGACATGCTTGATGAAAGGTAAGGGCACCAGTTTCCTTAAGTTGGTCTGACCATCGGGTTGGAGATCTGTCTCGTGGCCTTTTGCCTTCCACGTTGCCAGGATACCTAGTGTAGTAATATAGATCTTACTTGGATGAAAGGCACCAAGACGGCGGATATCCACAGCAGCTGGTTGAGCACGCTGAGCCCCGCGATGGGCTCGGTGCCGGTGTCCACCTTGTCCAGGCTCAGCAGCCACAGCACGCCCGACGCCGCCCACGACACGTTCACGATCGTGAACAAGCACACGGCCGGCGCCAGGTCGTTGTTTAAATATTTCAGCAGCTTGCGGAATTCTGCGATTTCCTGTACATGAAAGTGAGATAAAAAATACTCAAAAAAATCTGTATTCCTTAACTATAGTGATCATAATTACAATGCCCGTCCTCGATTTCATATGACATTATCGTCAGTCATCTATTGTACCCAAGAAGAGAAATTGGGAATAAGAAACTTCGATCAATTCAGGGATGATCACAAAGCCCCTGAACTAAATGTTCTATTCAGGAACATGTAACTTATTACAATTTACACAGAACTCAGAAAATAACTAAAGTTACGCGTAGTTTTTGCAAATTACAGCGACTATACAGAGCAATTACCTTCACGCCCCCGCACGGCGCAGCGTCTTATATGGTCGGGATACAATAACATGCTCTGAAGTCAGACATCCTACAATCTACATGAAACCTAGTTTTCACTCTATATTGTACAATATGCAATTATGATTTTTTATTGGTGAATTAGATAAAATTAGTATGATTTAGATAATAATTTACCCTCATCCAATTCAAGGGTGTAATGGTTCTGTTCAAGAGGCGCTCCTTCAGGAACATGAGGTGCGCTTGTAGGAGCTGCGCCTGCAGGCAGTAGCTGGTGATGACGGTGGCCTGCACCATGTCGTGCACCAGCGTGCACGCGATCATCAGCACCTTCAGCGCCAGCAGCGCCTCGCGCGAACTGGGAACAAACAACAGTCTCCCAAACACTGCTCTCTATTATAGTAGTGGGTACGCATTCATTCTAAGTTCTAACATTCTATACAATCGACAGTTCATTTTTTGTGCCGATTTGAAGGTCTACGGTACAAAATTGACATTGTTGCTAGTGACCGCTATGAGATAAATATACAGGTCAAAGTGACCATAGTTTCGATTGTCATTTTATTTAAGTTCCATGGACGCTCATGTCAACGCATGGGTAAATTAATGATCAACGCAAAAATGGCGAAAATCAAGTGTCTTCATTTTTACGTTGACAGTTTGAGGTGAGGCATTGCTCGCTTGGGAACTTTGCTTTCGTGCTTGAGACAGCAGATGGTGCTTGGCTTGTTCCACCATGTTGGACCATACTGATTCTTTTCAGTTATTGGATTATAGCAAAACAAGTTGATCTTTCCTGCCAATTATGGATTACCGCAAAACAACGCCTCCTTCTTTCTATTTACTACCTAACATTTAGCAATATGAATATTAGAAGTTTCAGCTTATGTTTCTGATAATCGTTTAGAAATTCAAAACTTAACTGAATTAACATTGAAATGTCGATGTATACTGATATACCTGGACTCCATCCACCTGAACATAATCGTTCCTTGCGCTAGCATCAGGTTGACGGACACCAGAGATATACACATCCACAGCACGCTGAGGATGATAAAGAACCAGAGCATTCGCAGCAATCGTTTCGGTTTCGCCGTACACGGCATGCCTTGAGGCGCGTACGAAGACAGGAGAAATACCTACAAAGTAGATAAAAGTAATACTTTAGACGCTGGCCCATTCATCTACAATCTACCTATCGGCGTCATGTTTAAAATGTTCAACATTCTACTAAACTAAACTTTTTTCCCCCTGCAGAGGGGAAATCTTCATGGGCACCGATTTGGTAGTGCCGGAAAAACCCCTCCGTCTCCGATGTTTCCGTGTCTGCCGTTAAGCCTAAACACGCGGCAACACGATGGTCTTAAAACCTCGTTTCCATTTTCTTTGTTTCTCCTATTCCTCTTTCATAATTTTTTCAATGTAAGTATTTCTACACTATAGTCCAATGTTCTTATTTTTACTAGATTAGTTTTCTTACTAGATTTCCAGCATTAATTTCTCCAATTTCTTTCACAATAAAACATTAAGTAAAACTGGTGATAACAACTCACCCTCTCCATGAGATTCTGCAGCTGTTCATTGTCAGATATTCTGAAGAGATACAACGCGTACAGGAACCCCGTAAAGTGCAGCACGCTGGGCCCGATGTAGGTGAAGGCGACGTTTCCGTAACACACTTGCTTGTAGGCATCGTACTCTAACGACGACGTAAGCGCCAGTGGTACTAACTTGTAACAAAACCCTCTGTCTCGCCTGAAAAATAAAATTACAATTGTATTGAATACTGGATCACTGTATAGGCCATAGACCAAAAGTAACGATGCTACAGATATTATACTATCTTGGAAGGGATAAACCCTTACCTTTGAAAGTTACCCTTCGCGCTCAATCCTTTTTGCCGGAAGGATGGTAACCAATCGCGGTCGAAATCTTCCAACAGACTAGATTTAAATTAATTTAGAAATTATACCACCAGGCTTCTTTTTTTGTTTCTACCTAAATATACATAAACTTCAATAGATACTGTTTACATACCTGAAACATGCCATATATTGTAGGATATATCCGAGAAACATAAATACTGCAACCTGGGCAGAGTGGAAATGTGAAAAACATATTGCATATTTGGATGAATTGGAGGCATCCACTACGGGCCTTAATCCCATAATAGTGAGTAGTTTTAGATATGGAAGTAAAATCTGAAATAGAAAAGGATGTTTAAAGAATCAATACCAAGACAATAATTCATCTACAAAAGCATCGCAAATCAAACTAACCTTTGATTTACAATAATGTAAAATAGCTGATGTACTCATATACTCAGTGTCGGGAGATTCCGTTATTTCACCAATCTGAAATAAAATCAACAACATATTTTCTTACCTATATGAATAAGTCATTAACCTCTCTTCAACTTGAAGGACCATAGTAAAACTATAAGGGCCCTAAAAGCGGTAAAGAGGTAAGGTCATAATCAACCAGTTCAGCAAAACAAAGACACTCACTTCAACACTGTTTACGTCAAGGCCAGACCTCGTGGATCGCTCCATAGCTGGCGAGCCCAGCTTGTCGTTGCGCAGTGCATGGCTGTCCAGCAGCTCACTGGCTATGCATTCAAACAAAAGCTCATTAGCCACTTTATTGCTCATATCTACTCTTTAATTGCTAAGTGCGCATCACATAAAAAAGATAACTCTTCAAGATGTCTAAACGTTCTTTTATTTATGTGCGATTCAAGAATAACAAGTCATGATATCTGCTGGAAAAACGCGAGTAATAATGAACAGTTCTAATACTTACAACTACTATATGATTCATTGTCGTTTTGCATCTCTTCGTCGCTCCGTGAAATATTTTCAACTGTTATCCGTTGACATATTTATTTAGGTACCCACGTTTTTTAAGATTTTGTATTTTTTTCATTAGTTTTGTAACTATGTAAGAATATTTACACAAGCTAATAACAACGAACTGCATTTTATAATATCTACAAGTTTTTAATTGTTTGGCGATAGTAAAAGTTACACCAGAATTGTGCAGATGTAATAAACAATTTGTACAACTTATCAATTTACGAGAAGTATCTATTAAATTTTTGTTGTATTTATAAATACGAAAAACTTAAAGAAAGTGTCATATATACTTAAATGGAAATAAATGCTTCACAATTCATTATATTATCACATTTACATGTAGCTAAAGAAAGGAAATATACTCTTTGTCATATATTTTAGTCGCTATGCACTTTGATATCACTCGCAAATGGCTGGACAGATTTCGATAATTGTTTTTGTGATTTTGATGAATCATCTGTATGTTGGTTCTATAGTTTGGTTGTTGTTGACAATAATTTTATTAAAGACCACACAACCAAACTACAGAACCAAGAATAAAGCACAGCAAATGTTTTCTTTTTTAAAAGAAAACATTTGCTGTGCTTTATTCTTGAATCGAAAAGACCTGATCGATGTTGTTTGTGACGTCGGTCGGTCCCGCAATTGTTAAGTTTGATTCATTATTGACAAGACAGAACGACGTTGGTAAGGTCAGCTACAATTACTAAAAATAATTATGTGGATTCTACAGAAACAAATATTGCATGGTACTCAGAATGCTGGCTGCGTTACCAAATATAAAAGTGCACATTACCCACTACTGAATTAATATTGAAATGTGCATAAAAAATATTTTCCAGTCAACCAACGGTTTGTCGTTAGCGTTGAACTCCGATACCCTTACATTAAAAAGATAAGGGCCGAGAAAAATTGTTTGTTTATGCAGTGCCGAGTGCGTTCGCACGTTAAATAGAGCGAGGCGAGGCCCCCAATTAATGAAATTCGCATTTGCAGTTGATATGATTTCATAACAGTGACAGATAGATCATGTAATTTTAACATCATGCAAAAAATGTAGGTAAAAAAACAAGCAGCAGTGCGAGCATGGGCAGGGGACTATTTTGTCCCCAGGTAAAGGACAAAGTTTTATCCCTTTCCACGTTGTTGTTTATCCTCCCTAGAATGGGCACAGAGGTGGGGAAAATACTCCCTTGCTTTGTCTCGGAGGGCTTATGTCTTGTGAAATGTCAAATAGTGATAAATTTCTCCCTTTCCCCTTTGGCCATGCTGAGGCGACTATTTAGTTCCCTCCATTGCTCATGCTAGGGGGGCAGCAGAAAACTAACGTTGTTTCTATACCTTATGTTTTCAAGAGTGTTGGAAACGTACCAACCCACACTTAACCAGCGTAGTGGACTATGACAAAGCCATTATCATTCTAGGAAGTACAGAAGTAAAATAATACGACTGAATTTAATAACTCATATTTATATTGAAAAGAATTCTCTACAATCTTTTAGGTAACTTCTTTTTAGTTAAATACCCAGTTCTCCGCACTATCTGTTTTCGTTCCTCGTGGTGCTTCTTCATTTTCTTTTGAATTTCCGACGGCTTTTTCTTATCTCTCATAGTGAACTTCATTTCCCGGTTCCCTCCCGCGCCGGACACTACGGCTGACCCCTCCTTAGCTAATCTGTCCCCTAAACTCTTTTTGCTCACTTGCATAATACTCCTGATGTTAGTAGTTTTAGGGGCTTCACTAAATTCGTACATTTGTTTACTTTTGTCACCATTTACTTCGTCATCCTCTTCGTGTTTTTTGTGTCGGATAATTTTGTGTTGCTTTTTGACGTCTTTTGCCCACGTTCTTTCATCATCAGAACTATCACTGCTAGATTCATACAACTCGCGATCTGAGTCCTTGTCTTCATTGTCGTCATTCTAGAATTAAAAAAATTTACGTTAAAACTGGCTCGTTATCACCAACACTTTAAGAAACGCCTAAGCCGATAGGCGACAGTTTTCACTTACAACAACTGTCACCTAAGGGCTTAGGTGTCTCTTAAAATGTTGGTGAAAACGAGCATTAGTGTCCTAAACACCCAAAAAAAAATTGTTTTAATGAATCACTTTTTACACGACTGCCCAAAAAAGGGAGTGTATTTTTTTAGGGTTCATGTATGTAAGTTTCTTTATTCCACCATAACTTCTGAAAGACTGAAGAGATAGAAACCTTACATCATTCCGAGTCACATAGGCTATATTTTTTTTTAATCGTTTTACCCCAGGGTAGTCGTGTTTTTTAATTTATAATTATTCGCTTTTTTAATTAACAAACCTCGATACGCTGCGCCTCCACTTTAGGTTTATCTTTGCTTTTATCGAGTCTTGAAAGCACAGGGTTAAGCAATCGATACTCGTCGGCATTTTTGTCAACTTCAAAGTCAGGATTTTCAAATAGCGCCTATGAAAAACGGAGAAAATATTATTGCACAAATATACAATGATAGATAAAAATATACTTGATGAGAAATCAATTTTATTGCGTGTGGTCGTACTTTGAATCTGTCGTCTTGGAGTAGATTGGCGGTCTGCTTCTTCTTCCGCGCGTCAGTGTCCAGCAGACGCGACGCCAGGTCTCGGTTGACCTTTGGTAGGTTGTCTTCAACTTTAATCCTCGACGGTCTCTCCTGTTCAATTTTTTCCCTAATTTTGCGTTTCTTGTATTCTTCGAAAGCGAACGGATCGGCGATGGATTTCGCTCTCTTGTATAATCGTACGTCCACAAAATATCTAAAATAATCGCATATACAATATACATAGAAACTCTTTTACTTTAACATATACCAGATTCTTAGTGCAATCTCAATGGCCTTAAAAAAGTTATTTCATTACAATATTTCTATCCTTATTTCTTTATTAAGTTATATATGTTGTATAACTAACGAGTAAATAAAGATTCACAAAAATTTAAATAGGACGAACATGCAACCAAATACATAATGTTAAAAACAGTGATTATTTTCACTTATTGCTTAAAATTGGAAATATGAAATCAAAATATGTCACATATTGACCTACTTTATTACCTATAATAATAATAAAATGATTCATTATAATATTGTTTTACTATGAAAACATTTCAAGATTGTTGCATTAACTACTATTTTAAATCAGTAGTCCATACCCATGCATGTAAGCTCTCAGCAAGTTTGTTCCAAGTAAATGATCGAGCCCGAGGGTTTCCAGTTCTTGTTTGGTCACAAACTTGTAGTCGTCATACACAGTTTGTGAAGCAGAGCTCTCCATTTCCTCTGTCAAGTTATCGAGGAACGCGCACCATCGTGGCGCTGGTCCTGTAAAAGTGTAACCAGTTAAGATCATTCTTTGACTTTAATTAGGGCCGATTTTTCAATCGCCAGATCATCGTTAACTTACGAATAAATATGATGTTTTGACAGATTTTGTATGGAATATATGTTTAATCAAATAGTTTATCTGGCGATTGAAAAATCAGCCCTAGATAAATAAATATTTAAAGCAATTTGGTTTTTGAAATTCAAATTAAAATAGTATACTGTTATACCATTTTCAAAACTTCTAAATAGATGGCCAATTGATAAACGCTGCCCTTGAAGTATATTTACAGCTCCCAATATTCTATCTATCCATGGTTTGTCTTACTGATACAAAAAAAAAAAATTGACAAAACTTGAATAGAGCTTATGTCACATTGTTATCTCTAGTAGGCGAAATAGAAGAAAGACTAATATTGGGAACATGCAAGCTTCAGTAGTGCAGTAAAGTGCCCTGTTCTAAATGTTAATATTATTGAATAATTACAACCTTAAAAAATTAATTGTGAGAATTTCTTGGCTCACTTCAAAATTGTACAACTTTCTAATTACTATACTACGGTGTATAATAACTATAATATGATGCATTTTTTCTTTTTCATAATATGCATCTCTCAATTAAAATGTGAAACAAACCTAATGAAGGTATATAATGAATCTGCATTTTTTGATCTTCAACTGCCATCATAGTCAACCCTGTGTTTGGTATCACACATAGATCATTGAAATCCACTGATGACTCGATGTTCGTGTATTGTTTACCCTGCAATAAAATAAATAAGTTATTGCAATCAATTATTATTTAAAAAAAACCTGTTATATCTTCATAAAGCAACTCCCTAAACAGTAAGAAATTTCAATAAGCATTAATTTTATAATAGTTAATTTTTTTTTATAATAATATATGAAAGTAGGTTATTTAAATGTTAATTTCCTACCTTACTTAAATAAGGAACGACCGCCACCAACAGGTGCACGGCCCAATGTCAAACGACAGATCGCCGAGAAACAGAGTTAAAAGGGGGGAAAAAAATTGATTAACACATAACACTTACAGTATTTTTGTCCCAAATTTTTACAACATTTGCGTCCATAGAGTAAACATAATTCATTTGTTTATGGAACTCTATACATTTAATGGGGATTTCATTCATATGATCTTTGACCAATAAAGGCTTACTGGATCTTATGTCATATAACAGGACATGCCCAGATGATGTGCCAACTCCTATTTCTAATGCTCCATTGAATTTTATTGCACTTACAGCTGGCACACTAGCATTCCTGTTGACAAGAAGTTTTAAGAAATAATTTATATTGTGAAACATAATTTTAAACCAAAACGAAACAATCAACATGAATGTTAAATTTACTTATACTCTAGAATTTTCATTGACAAGAAGTTTTAAGAAATAATTTATATACTGTGAACATCATTTTAAACTAAAACTAAACTATCAATATAAATAGTAAACTTACTTATACTCAGAATCTGAACAATGTAATGCACAGTCCAATATTCCTTGCCGAGACTTGGTGCGAGGGTCCCAAGCCTCCACGTGCCCACTCTCTGTGCCAAACACAAGCAGGCCGTGCTCTTCATTTACAGCACAGCAGTTTATCTCAGTTGCCTTTGTCACATACGGAGCTAGAAATTGTCCTAATTCCAAATTTAATCTATATACTTCCTGCAACAGAGATTATGAAATTTTTTAAATAAAAGAACTTAATTATTAAACACAATATATTTTATTAAACACAATATATTGCTATGAGCAAAATAAAACAGGCTCTTAATGAACAGGAAGGAGTGCCCATACATCCATGGAAGTATGGATGTACTAAGTCTTATTACTTCATGCAATAGAAAAATGTCAAAATGATCTTACATTTGATGCACCCACAACAATAAGATCGCAGGATGGTGCATGGTATTTCATATCTCTGCCAAAATGTGGCACCCTGAGGCGATAGTGCCTGCCGTGGCCCACGTGAAACTCCACATAGCGGTCACATTGCAAAAACACTATCTGAAAATAAGTAATTCTTATAGTAAATAAGCTAAAAAAATAGTTCATACAAGCAAAGCTGGGAAAACCTAGTAATGTTACAAAATGTAACAAGTTCAAATATCAATATTTCTGTAGCATAAATAAAAATTATTTGCAGTTAGATACTCTGTCATATCATTTTCTTCAAGAAATATTGGCTACTTTAAAATTTGGCTTTTTACTTTTATAGATTTAAGATCAGTGCAATTATGTACAGATTGCAGCACATAACTTTACCTTAAATGGTGGTTTTAATTTAAAGTAAAAGAGATCTTGTCTTTATATTAAATGATAAAATGTACAACAGAAAATCTAAGAAACACAGTTAACAGAAATCTAGAGTCTGTAAACTCCAAGCACAACTTTACTCCAGGGACTTAATTTTATTTTTATAATAATTTTATGCCATTTAGTTTTGAGATTGAGTTAAATATTTTAAGTAAGATAAGAAAGAGGAAGAGTAGAAAATATAAAGTGTACTGAAAAAGTAAACTGACCTTTGTGTAATCATCGCTGAGAATTTCAAACGTTACAACTTCAGAGTCTAGACACCTTTCAAATTTTAGTGACAAATTGTTCACATCAAAACACTTTATCCTAGGTTTATAGATGCCAGTGGCCATGATGTACTGTCCATCCTTGGACACTCGTATGCTGGTACTGACACCAGGCATGTCAAACTCCTGAATGAGCTCAATCCTTCGTCGGAGGTCCACATTTTTCTTCAACAGGGCACGTTTCTTTCTCTCTGTTAACCACTGAAATAATTAAAGAAAAGAAAACTTTATAAAAGTTTATATATATAAAAATAGGAATATAGGTTAAAGTAGTTCAATCCACAAAGACGCACCCCACTCCTTCCTAACTTCTTACAAATCACATGAATTTTTTACTTGTCATAAGTTCTGAAATACTTGCAGCTTAAAAAAGGTAAGAACTGATTATCTTTTCCATTATAGTGTTTTCACAATTATTAAAAGTCCTTAAAAGATTCTGATACATATTTAAATTTACAGAGCTAAAAACTGGACACTAATGACATTTTATCAAATTATAATTTAATTAATAAGATAACAAAACCAACGAGGACTACTTCACGAAGCGAAACCTGTATAGATCACATTATCACAAATATTAATAATTCGAAGGGGCAACTACATAACTTATGTTTGTCTGATCATAATACTGCGCAAACTTTACATTTCAACTATAACTGTGACAAAACAATTCAAGGCTCTATAAAACACTTATTAAAAAGGGACTATTCAAAAGAAAATATAAATATATTTATAAATTGTATGAAAAGCCTGTCTTTCTCGGATGTTCTAGAAGAACAGGATACCAATTTAGCATTTAATCTCCTTCATGACACGCTTATACTATTTCACGGACTCTGCTTTCCCCTAATAAAAATACAAATAAGACATAGGCCACATACTGCGAAATGGGTGACTAAAGGTCTTAAAATAAGTTCCAGACACAAACGTTTCCTGTATTATAAAACATGCGTAAGGCGTGATAAGGAGCACCGCGAATCTTATAAAAGATATTCCGCAATATTACGCAGATGTATTTATATAAGGCATCAACAATGTTATAAAAAATACATTAAAAATGCAAAAAATATATGCAGTGCTACCTGGAACGTAATAAAGAAAAAAGTTGGACAAGAATATAGACAGCATAATATTAAATTTTTAACTGACAATAACAATAAAATTACAGATCCAAAAGAAATGTGTAATATTCTAAACAAACATTATATAACAAGTTCAAATAAACAACACAAAGACTTTAAAAACACTATAAATAATATAAACAATAACCCACATAATATGTTTTGTAGCCCTACTGATCCTTTTGAAATAAAGAAAATAATTATGAATTTAAAAAACACAAATTCAACAGGGTACGATGAATTAAATACACACTTATTAAAATGCACATCTATCTTCTTGTCCAAACCAATAGCTCATATAGTTAATTTATCTATAGAACAAGGTATCTATCCTGAAAGGCTAAAATTATCAACTATAAAGCCTTTGTATAAAAAAGGGAAAAAAGATGATCCCAGCAACTATAGACCAATTGCTTTGATCCCAGTTTTATCAAAAATCTTTGAGAGGGTCTTATTCAATAGAATAAACAACTTTGCAGAACGTTTTAATCTTTTTACTAATGCTCAACATGGATTTAGGAAAAATAAATCTACCACAACTGCCATGTTTGAATTAGTGAAAATAATTTTGGAATCACTGGATGGTGGAAAATCCGTAACTGTTTTATTTCTTGACATGTCTAAGGCGTTCGATCTTGTTAACCATAAAAAATTGTTGGACAAATTAGAGCAATACGGGTTTCGAGGACAAATACATAAATGGTTAAAATCATATTTAATGCACAGGAAACAAAAAACCATAATTCAAAAGCAGATTGGAGATGATATTGAGATGTTTGAATCAGATTATGAATCGAATAGTTACGGTGTTCCTCAAGGAAGCATCCTAGGCCCTCTGCTGTTTCTATTGTATATTAACGACCTCCCTGTTAACGTATCGTACCCATCTATTCTTTTCGCCGATGATACGACAGTTATTATCCCATGCGAAAATAAGCAGACATTGGAATCTGAAGTCAACAAATCATTGACAGAAACAGTCGACTGGTTAGGACATAACAATCTCAGTGTAAATATAAAGAAAACAAAATGCATGCAATTCAAAACAAAAAGAGGACAAAACAACATATTAAATATTCGCTATAATAATGAACCAATTGACATTGTACAAAATATTAGATTTTTAGGTATATATTTTGACGAGCATTGCGATTGGAAAATACATATAGACAACATTTGCGCTAAACTTAATAAATTTGTATATCCTTTAAGACGATTACGGCAAACAGTATCTCTTGAAGCAGCACTTATAGCGTACCACGGTTATGTCATGTCTGCGTTGCGCTACGGCATCGTAATATGGGGGAACTCCAACCATTTAGGTAGACTGTTTGTAACACAAAAAAAATGCATAAGGAGTATGTTTCTAATGGAGCCCATGGACTCATGCAGACCAATATTTAAAAAGCACAATTTACTCACCTTGCCATGTTTATATATTTACGAAATAGCATTGTTCGTACATAGGCACAAGGAATATTTTAAAAGTTTTTTAAACGTTAATTACAATAAAAGAAATAATTATTCGCGATTATGCCACACCAAATATAAACTGAAACAAACAGAAAAATCCCCATATGCCTCATGCATAAAAATTTATAACAAACTGGACGAATCTTTAAAAAATAAAACAACTAAATAATTTAAGAAGAGTCTCTTTCATTGGCTGTGTACAAATTCTTTTTACTGTCTTACAGAATTCATGAATCATAAATAAAGAATATATTTCCTAAAATATTTAAAAAAATCACTATGTTTGCGTAGGGACTAATTAACATGCTAACATTTAGTAGTCTTATGAATGTTGGGATGTGGTGTTTTAATGTTTGCATGCTGAACTGTCAGTAGAATATGTAAGGACTTTTATAATGTAAGAACCAATATGTTTACTATATTCTGCAAATAAATCATTTCATTTCATTTCACTATTTCTTTTGACCTGCGTGTTATAACTATTACATAGCAACTTACCTCAGGTAAAGCCTTCCCTGCACTAAGGTTATAAATTTTTACATTATCTATGTCAGACACTTGCATTATTAGTTTTGAAAACAAAAAACATTAACATAGAACACTATTTATACAATTTCTAACACGCAACAGAATTTGTTTTGTAATAAAATGCCTGAGGTATTTATTTAGCTATTTCATTTGTAACGTAATAATTGACGTTGCAATTAAATTACTAGCACAGATCTCTTGAAGTAGCTGGTATGAAGCGTTTCCAATATGTTTAAGTTTTAGAATGCAACGAGATAATATTATTAGGTACTTATTTTTCCTAATTATTTTCAAGTTCAAATTCAATTAAATGTGGAACCGCGAACGTCACTGTCATTCGCACATGGTCAGTGTGACCGTTACAAAATTGGCGAATCTACCAAACACTTGCAAAAAAAATCTAACAATCTGCCAACTTCATTCTGAACTATGAAAGTCAACTGAACTATGTAAGCACTGTACAAGGACCAGGGCCGACCAAGCTAAGGCAAAATAATGTGCTTATGTACATTGCAAGTACATATGTTTTGTCTCATGTTTTTTGTATCGTGATACAAATGCTATCTCACTCTTCTAACACTATCACAAATGTACGCACACATTTTCAATTACATATGTACTAAAATTATACAAGATGGCCGCGCAAATTGTGTAGCCAGGTTAAGGAATTTCGCCCTAAAATGGGAAAAAATCTGCGGCTAGGTTTTTACATAGGAAAATAATAATTTAAAAGTTTATTAACAGTTGCATACTTAGAAAATAAATCAATCAAAATACATTTTTGTAAGTTATACGTCTTAATATTTATATGAAAATAAGGTAATTCTAAAGACCATTCATTAGGTATTAATTTTTGAACGTGTCTACTGTCGAGTTTTATAGAAATGAGTATAACTATAATCATAGTTATTGTTTTAGGTACTATAGTTTTAGTTTCATTTTAGCACTTAGCATATTTCAGTATGATTTTTAGGGTTCCGTACCCGAAGGGTAAAAAAGGAACCCTATTACTTAGACTTCGCTGTCCGTCCGTCCGTCCATCCGTCTGTCACCAGGCTGTATCTCTGGAACCGTGATAGCTACAGAAATTTTCACAGATAATGTATTTCTGTTGCCGCTATAAAAACAAATACTGAAAACTAGAATAAATAAGTATTTAAGGGGGCTTCCATACAACAAATGTCTTGTCTTTGCTTCATATTAATAACAGTACAAGGTAGATGCTTTAAATGTTCACAGAATATTTAATTATATACTCATTTTAAAAATAAATAGGTAGTTAAAAATTAATAAAATTGAAGTTTAAAAATAGGAAAAGAAAAAACTACGATAGGAAAGTAAGGTTCGAACTCAGTTGCACCACGTTGCACGGTAAATATTTTATATTACGCGCGGTTAGTACACCACTAGGCAATTTTTTTATTCTACATATACAAGTTAGTACTTGACTGCGATCTCACCTGATGGTAAGTGATGATGCAGCCGAAGGTATTAACGTACTAACTTGGAAGGGGTAAGTAAAGTCATCCCAAACGGTTTCTACACAGCATCGCACCGGAACGCTAAATCGCTTGGCAGCACGTCTTTGTTGGTAGGGTGCCCAAGCTTCCCACCAGACAAAACCACCATACAAGTCTATGGTACATTGTGTGAAAATATGGATCAGTTAATACAATATCCTCATTATGAATTAAAAATCGTAGTCTCGTTTTTGAATTTGGTGGGCAGGGATGTTTAAACTTTAATTTAGATTGCGAATTGGTCTTGATAGTACGGAACCCTCAGTGCGCGAGCCGGACTCGCACTTGACCAATTTTTAAAAGTCTTAAATAGGGAAAAAACCTTTATCTGGCAACATCCTATTTGCAGAAGTAGATCACGATCCAAAAATTATTTTAATTTTTTCAAAATCAAGCTGTTCTTTGTTCAGGATACCTTTTCTAATGTTTGTCTTTTATTAAAAGTTACTATAATGTAAAGATGAGTGTGACACATTGAGAAATATTGTTTGTCGCTCATAAATAATAATATTGTATTTCATGTTTGAACGAATGTTGTTTTTGCGAATTTATTGCACGATGAGGAATTAGTGTTCTGTTCCTGGATTTGGAAATCGACGTAATGACTCCGTGCCTCCGAAGTGTCTCATGAGTCATGAACAATCAGAACCAAATGTGAATATTACTCAATATTCCCAAGCGTTGAGGCCGGACCCAATGAAACCACATAGCCTCGATCGCGTCCAACAGCCGCCGGGATGAGGATGAAAAGTCAGTTTATTTCCATGAGCAGTGAGTATTTTCATAATGATTAATTAGTCAGCCAGTTAGAGGGCTAAATACATCCCAAAACAAAGTCCTAACACATCTCTATGACTTCAAATATTGAGTCGTCTGTACAGGGACAAACCACTCCTAATAAAAATAGATCAAAATATAAGCATAGCTTAGAAATCATTGAAGCAGTATAATACAGGATTTTTTCGGAGATTAATTGTATGTGATCAAGGCTTTGCTAATGTTGCTGCTAAACTTAATATCATAATATGCAAGGGAAGATTACTGTCGCAGTGGCAATAAGGCCTCAATATCTATTATTATGTTATTATTAGCAAGATGTATGATATGTATGTACTTCCACATTGATTCAAATGTTTTTGCAACAATTTTCAGAAAAACTATTTGAAGTCTAGGGGTTCAGTGGGAGACCTATGAGAAGTTGTATGCGTTAGAGGGAATATGCGGCGCTGCAAGGAATACTCAACTAACGGACAAGTATTTGAAACCAAATTCATATGACAAAATGAAGGTATGTAAAGATTTAATACCATACCGAGCTTTGACATTTTAATCTATAAGTACTTTAGAGGACAAAATATGTATTATACAGGTGTCCCAAAATTTAAAACAATTTTGTTCTGTCTAATACAATATCACTCTACTGTCTGTCTCTCCGTCTGTCTGTCCATCTGTTTTTGCTACCTTATAACTTTGTATGTAATTTTCTTTGACTTTGGGCAATTGATGTACGTATTTTTAATTTTTGTAATAGTAAATTTTTGTAAAAGTAATAATTCTATAAAATTAACTTTTCAGGCCAAGTATGCTGCACAAGTCAGAGATGAGAGAAGAGCAGAGATGTGGCCAACACTGCAGCAAAGCAAAACTTAATTTTAAGCGTAGGTACATAATTATTGTAATTATTAAAGATTAAAGATTGTAAAATATTGAATAAATTTCGTAAAATAATTTCTTTTTGTTTTATTATTTTAAGGAATTATTAATGGATGAAAAATCGGTAATATCGAAAACCGAAAAGAATCGGTAGTTTACAATAAAGTACTACACTATTTAAATTGCGATTAGGTTACGGTTTTAAATAAGCGGTTTTTAGCACATCCCTAAAACTACTACGTTACTCAACTGCCCATTCATACTTTTCACATCTATAGATACTGTGGGAAAGAGAGAGGTTTTGGTCCTTGTGTGGAATTGTCATGGTGGAGGTGAAATGGAAAATCAATTATGAATGAAAGTTCATTATTATGTCTATATTGTTTTTTTCTGTATACTAGTTAGTTGTGTGTAGTATATAAGCGGCTCGCTACTAGGCACAAACGTATGTATGGAGCGCGGCTGTCTATCTTTCGGTTCCTGGTCTGTGACAAGGACAATAATTATTATTGTACAAGCAGTGATACCCTAGTGGTTTTCACGTCCAAAAATCTTCGTTCTATCGATGTGAGACAAAAGTGCCATCTTAGTAAGTAGCATTTCTGACTAATTAAGTCATACAAGAATAAAAATACTCATAAAATAATCAGGTTTTTCATTTTATTTCAAAGATAATAAGGATTTCCTTTAAATCTGCCACATTCTGCCACTATCCTAAATCGTCAGCTTATTCGTGCGAGACTTAAAATGTATGATCCAAATCTGCCATTTGGTCAAACGGTCACACTACACAGGTGAAAACCTGAAATCCCATGGTGCATCCAACCAAAACCATAGACTTAAGACTAGTCTACTGTCTATTACTGAGTATTGTGCATGTAGGTATTGTGTTGGTTCTGTAACAGTAGGTATCCCTATAGTGTTTTATGTCTATGATAGATAGCCCATAGACATAAAACACTAGGTAGGTACCGTAAAACGGGGTAAATAGGTACGATTTCCAACTTCAACTCGAATTTAAACCTTATTCCGCAACACATTGGGTATGTTAAGATACTGTCTAGGGTGGCTGGCAAGCTGTTTTAGATGTTGAGTAGCTTTAGATTCTAAAATATGGCAAATATCTTGATATTTTCACCTAAAACTATGCTAAATTCCAATTTACCCCCAATGGGGATAATAGGTATAAGAGAGGGGTTAATAGGAATTTTACGCAGGGCTGTCACTATATTTACTTAACCGACTTCAAAAAAAGGAGGAGGTTCTCAATTCGTCGGAATCTTTTTTTTTTATCCAAAGTAAACACCTACCTAGGTACCTATACCTTATTTTAAAAGTATCAGTTTATTATAACCTTACCATGCTGCTTATCTTATGTGTGCAGGTATAGTAAAAATAAAAACTTTGTGAGATCAAGTGTTTATTTTAGCAAATAACAAAAATTGGGCCTCCACTTTTAATTACCTATCTAAAACGAAATTACTATTAAATGTTACTTAAACGTTACTTAAATTAAACAAAAATAAAGAAGTAAGCAAAAAAATAATAAAACTTAAATTATTCTTCTTAAATCTTCTTGTCTAAATTAAGAAATTAATTGAATGCAGTCGCAGTGAAGGTATTATTTGCCGGTATCTCTTCCAGCGCTTGTTTGATAATTTGTTTGTCATAAGTTTTGTATCTCTTAGCGCCTGGTTTAGGGGTATAGTTACGAGGCATTCTGAAAAAAAAAACATTAAAACGTTTTAATGTTTTAGAAAAAAATAGTTGTCCTATTTGTAGGAATCATAGCCTCACTAAATGAAGGAAAAGATTTATGCCTAGTTAGGTAAATGTAAATAATGGTTTATGGTCAAATTAAGCTCGCAATAGCAAAAAAATGGTACTATAGTAATTAAGTTTTGGTTTTTGACAGCCCTATTGTATGATTCCTATTTACCTCTCACCCGAACCAAATAACCCCCATGCTGTTCCATTTATACCTGTTCATGTGCCAATTTCCCCCCTTCACGTTCCTTTTAACCCCAAAATAACCAAAAAACGACCCTTCGACTAAAATTAGGATTTACGATGAAATTACGCTTATATTTACTTACCTCTTAACGTTTCTTTAACCTTCAATAGACTATTATTGTAATAATTACTTCAATTCAAACACTTTCATATATATACACATCGAAAACTTAAAATAAAAAAGAGCAATTTTCAAGTGTTCACGAGGACCTCACTTTGAACGCGGTTTTTTAGTGGAATCTGATTGGCTAGTTTAAAACTGATTAGTCCTGCCAGTACCTAGCAAAAATCATAGGCTTCATTAAAAAATAAACAATCCATTGATCTCTCATACACAGAATGACAAACAGGCAAAGACACCTATACTATAGACCTGGCGGACCGCACGAAAAAATGTCGCCAGTTTATGGGAGCAAGAATGACTATTTTCACCTCCCCTGGCGTCAGTAGTCAGTAGACCGCGGTCCCCGCCACAGATAATGACGCTAACAGCACGTTTCCATAGAGACGGTTTCCGCCATATTAGATTCTTAGTAGCGGGAAAATGGAATATAACTTAGTGGGAAATTTAACTAAAAACATCAAAATGCCTAATTGCATTGTAAAAGGCTGCAAAAATTGCAGTTTTAAATTTAAATAGGAGCATGTGATAACGTATCATCGGTAAGTAACATCTAGTAATATTACATGAGTTTGTTGAAATTAAATTATTACTTACGAATTGTAAATGGCAATGCAATAGTTATAACCACATACTAACCACATAAATATTATAAGATCACACATATTGTATTGATTTTGCATATAAATAATATAAATAGTTATTTTAAAGAAAGTTATTTTGATATTCAATAATTAGTACCGAACTGCCATTTCCAAAGTGACTTTGTAAAGACGTCATTTTTATTTGTTTTATTTTTGTCTCAGGAACTTAGATTAATTTTATTAAGTATACTAAATATATCTGCATGATTATTTTTTATAGGTGTGCTTTTTATTTCTGTATTTATTAACAATCAGCTGTTGCTCGCTGTGAGGCTTTTTCAATGTTCCACGTTTTTCTTCAAAACAATATTAGTAGAAGAGAAGTTAGATTTAAAATTAGACAAAATATAAAGTAAATAAGTCGTGGAACAAGCGCTATTAATTTTAATGACAGAAATACGTAACATTTTCCGTCCAAGAACATCTTGGTATTTTACGTGCTTTTATAACTAAGAGATAGGCAAACTCTATTAGGATACATGGAACCGATTTTAAATGTAAAAATATTTTATAGTTTTTTATAGTCAAGCTTGAGTTCTGCACAAAAATCCATAGCATTTTTTTACTGTGAATCGACTAAGTTTTATATGTGCAAGCAACATTTCATTGTATTTGAAAAAAGAATCCTGCCAGTGGAAGTTGGTCAAATTTCATAAAGTATTATTTTTCATAATTACTAACAAGCTGAATTCAATATGTGTAGTACTTGCTCGTCCTCAAAAGTAAAATCATTCAGAAAGTATTACAGATTTCCAAGAGATCCCATACCTGAAGAGATTTGAAGTCGCATTATCAGGGCACAAGAAAATCAGCCTTATTTTAAGCCCACTAAAAACACAAGAGTATGCTCTACTCATTTTAGTGACGAGGATTTTGTTATCTCAAAAGCTGGACTGCGAAAGCTAAAAGAATCAGCTCTACCGCAATTTCATAATACCTATATACTAGGTACCTAGGTACTGACCTCGTATAAACTCATCTATACTAAAAATAAAATGTATTTTTAACATAAAAGTTTTTTATTTACTCATATTTTATTAAAGTAAATGTTTAGCGATCACTGATAAATTCTGAATTGTAAGTAAAAATACATTTAAATTATATCGGTATGCCACTAACTTTTTTACCATTAATTTATACGATTAAAACAGGAAGTACGTCCGATTCCCGAACAAGGTTACCTCTACAACCTGTGCAGCATTGCAGGCAAGGTGACCACAGACAAAGATAAAAAAAAAAAGTTTTTCGCTGGAGTTTCCACAGAGGGCGCAACATTTTCTTGTATGAAGAAGGTTTACGTAAAATGTTCGGATGGGCGTATCTTGATATTTGTATCTATTCAAACAGGACAGTTTAGAAAATCAGAAAAATATTCCTATTTACCCCGCCGTTCTTATTTACCCCGTTTTACGGTAACCTAAAAAGTAAAAACTGTACCTACCTACCTATCCGTTTTAGCAAGTTTTAGTAATGTTTTTACTTTTTACCTCAGGTTTTTAAGCTATTTTCTAAGTGAAAATTGAAACAATACAATAATTAAAATTGTAGCGTTTTATATACCAATAAAACCATGGCAGCTAGAAAAAAGCTTCAGTTACCCAAATCGGTTTTGGAAATGAAATTTATGAAAAAAACCAGAGAAAGACTGGAAAGAGAGCTAGAAAACACTGAAGGGCATGAAGGTTTATACTCTAATATAATTACTAGTGAAATGCGACATGCTTCTGGAAATTACATTTCTGAATCAAGTTTTATATTTTGCGAAGATTTAATAGAAGGTAGAGTATCATTTAAAGGTATGAACCCTGACATAGAGAGGTTAATGGAATCTGAGAATAAATCCAACTCCACTGAAGACGACATGCAAAAGGATATTTCAGATGAGATTTTAGCTAAAAAGATGAACAGCTTTAACAAGAGAAAAAGTGAATCAAGTCCAAGCAAATACAATCTTCCCAAGAAAAAGAAGAGATAAACAGTATTCAGTCGGTTAATTTAGCATTAAAAAACAAACCCAGCATATTGACCTTTATTTAATGTTAACTTAAACCTATAATGTTTGAATATTGATTTATTGAATCCAAAACCTGTTTTTTTTTGGTTTCACAATTTGTAAGCTGATAAGATTCCACTATTACTTTTGACAGTAACTGATTGCAGAATTTGCATTTTTGTCTCCAGCTGGTTTTATTAAAAATATTTGCTAGTCTTTATTCTAATTCAAATTTTTTACTTTTGCCTGTACTTTATTCATGCCAATCTTGGTCTTTGGAAATTATAGACAGCAGATAATAATCAGTTTCTCTAATATAGTATTGAAGAATTAACATATTGTATTCATATAAATATTTCAATCCATGATGACGCACCCGTCTCCATACATATCAAATTAAACAAACGTGATTTTGACAGAGTGGCGCACATCTTTGTGGATTGAAATCAAAATTGAAATATCTTTATACTTTTTAACTTTTCATTAGATGATGTAAAGAAAACAAAACTGAAAACAATCAATCATTTTTATTACACATTCAGACCATTTCAAACATCTGAAAATTATATAACTGTCAGTCTATATTATAGTTTAAGTGTGATTATGATTTGTATGAACATCACTATGGGTAGGGGTACTGGAATGGCCTAGAAATTTGTTTGGTGAAAGTTATTGAGAACTTGCAGAACTTGTGATAAACCTTGGCTTAAACTCTGTGAAAGCTGTGAAGGTTTTATTGTGGTAACAGGACACATGGTCAACTCACAATGGGGCTAAGCACATTGTAAACAATCTTACTATTATTATTCATAATTTTACTGATTTTTTTTCACCTTGCAAAAATTGTTTTTTTTTGTACTTGTTCAGTTGTTGTTCTGTACAAAACTTTGAAATACTTTCATGTATTACTTTTTTTTGTTTCAAATGCATTAATTTGGCATCTGTTATACTTTATTTCATTTTTCCTTTTCCAAATATTATGATTTTTCTTTTCCTTCCTAGCGGCTTATTCAGAATATTACAAACATTTACAAAATTAGAACTATGCTCAAGTTATGTACAAATAAACAGCATTTTATTTTGATTTATATGAATACAGAGTGCCCTACAATTTAGTTATGAATAAGTGACAATATTATAAATATGGCATCATTTTTACACCAATGCTGTGGACCTGATATTTTCAAAGTTACAATAATTTAAAATTCATTTATATTAATACTGAGTTAGTTACATTTAAGTACATTTATTGCATAACTTCCTTAATAAGATTATTTTGATTAGTCAGTAGTTTTTATTTAAAATACCACATCCCGGGCGGGGCATGTCATCGTCAGTCGAGCCCCTGCTGCATCAGCGTGTGGAGGTCGCGGAAGGCAGCGCCGAGGCGGCCTTGGAGCGTCTGTCGCTTGAGGAGGAAGGCCCGTATGTCGAGCAGCAAGCGGTGTATCTGCACACACTTTGTGTACCGCTCTTCTCTGGGGATGTCAACGCCCAGAGTCCTCACGGGTGCACTCACGTTAGCGCGAACAACCGAAGAAAAGTTTCGAACTATCAGCCTTAGAGCATTGCATCCACATTGCATGTACCTGTCCAAACGATAAAACTATGATTCTAGTTTCCAGAACAGTTTTAGGTTCACACATTTTTATTGATCTAATATTAAAATAAATACTCCAACAGGAAGTTATAGCTTTCATTAATGAATTACAAGCTCCCAAAGTTACACTTACGTTTCATATTTGCTTTGAAGCAGTTCATATATTTTAGGCAGCATAAGGAGGCATATGTCCAAGTTCCATAATGATCTGAAACAAATAGGTAGTGAGACAGTTTATAAATTAGGTTTCAATCAAATAATGAGCTATGATATAAATCAAGTTTAACTTACGGTTTGTGCGCCATCACGTTCAGAATGTCTAGGATCACGGATGCGTCATCTAATGCGATCACAGATTCTAGAGCGCATTTCAAACTTTTGTTGATCCTTACTGAATGGAAAATCTGAAACAACAAAATTCACTTGAGTCACTTACTTGCAAAGGAGGGGCATAATTTTTAAAAGCAACAAAATAGGTATTTTTCTGGTTAGTTTTTGTAATAAGTTAGTGATTAATGCAAGGAAAGGTTAATTTATACATCCATAATATCATGCTAAATACATATATATTGTACAGTGCCACCAATTATCTGAGTATCTAAAACTGCAGTGGCATTCATTTGGATGGACCTTTCAGCCGGTGTTACAGTCCGACAAGGCTCTCTTGGCGCTTGAAGGAGGGCGCTGTTGCAAAACAAAGGCAGCCATAAAATAAAATCTCCTCAATTTTACTTCAATTTTAGTTTAAAATAGTTAATAGTAAGCAAAAACAACATAACATACAATAGTGATATACTGACAGAGCGAACTATCAAACAGTAGCACAAGATAGCGGCTTCAGTTCAGACTTTGGCCACGCGCCAAAATAGCCTTGTCGCACTGTACCTGCGTGGCTAGGATGTGCGCGTGTTGATAATTTCCTCTACTTTTATCGATCTTTTTTCTCTTTCCAATCCATATAGATAGACATAGAAACGAGAGCAACAAAAGTGGGCAAAATGACTACGTGCATATGGTGCATAGGCTGGTAAGGATCGTGACGTGGGTGGTCACCTGCAGCGCGCGCTGGCGGGCGGCGAGCACGGCCATCATGGAGTCGTGCCCGCGCATCATGACGCCCAGCACCTCCTGCTCGCTGGGCTCCGCGCCGCCGCCGCGCACGCCGCGCCGCACGCCGCCCGCCGTCATCCCGCGCTGGTACACACAGTGTCGATATAAAATTGGTCAAGTGCTAGTCGGGCTCGCGCACTGAGTTCCGTAGTATTAAAACCCATTCTAAATAGTATTGAAGTAAACTTAACCCTGCCCACCAAATTACAAAACGAGCAAAAAAATCACGTTCAATGTATGGGAGCCACTCTTAAATTTTTAATTTATTTTAAAATTCAAAGACTCAAATATTTGAAGTCATACCGGTAAGAACTCGTCGAGGTCGAGACCAACGGGCCGGTCCACAGAGTAGGGCACAAACTCTGGCTCCGGCTCTCGCTCGCGCTGCGGCTCCGCGTTCTCTATACGCGCTCTACAAACCAAAAATGGTTTGTCAGGATTGAAAGTTATTCCATAGAAATCAGCTTAAGGGCAATGGGTAACATCCGGGCGCGAAAATTCAAATTTTATTTAGTTTTTCGCTCATAGTGGGCTAATTATACATCGAAGGCTACTGCCAATGAGTTTTGCGGGCACAACATTTATGCATCTACATGTTTTTAATAAAAACTGTGCTCAACAATACTCAATTACTTCATATTGGTTCCCGATAGCTCGAAATCTGGGAAACTGCGAAAAATTATCTTTCGGGAACCAATATGAGATGAGTGGGAACTTTCGAGCAAAGTTTCTACTAAAAACATGTAGATGCATAAAAAGTAGGCCCGCAAAATGCATTGCCATAAATCTACAATGTAAAGTTAGTCTGATATTTGCGAAAAACTAAATAAAATTTGAATTTCGCGGGCTGGTAGGGCCGCAACACCTTAATATAATCCATTAATACGTACCTTGAGCTTTGACTAGGTGGTCTTGTAAAGGACAACGATCTAGGTCCTAGAGATGGTGGACCTAATGATACCTCACTGTTGCTTTGTCGGAGAATGTTGGGAGCTATAACAACACAATACAGCTCTGTTGAAACTAACAGACTCTATGGAAAATTAAAACTGATGCGAAATTTATAGAAACATATAAAGGTTACTAACGCAACTTACTCATTTCAGTAGCAGATTTAGTTTCTTTATATGAGTTATGGCGGTTTAATGATGTGGTCGTTAGAGCGTTGGCAGAAAATTCATTCACAGATGTTTGCGTTGCAGAATATAAGTTTTCATCTTTGTTGTTTTCCATCATCCCTGTTAACGATTGGTTAATGTTAATATAGCATTTACCAATATGATGCGTAAAATGTTAATATTGAATAAATACTGGTTAAAATATTAGGAATTAGGACCAAGAATGCCATTGGATTTATTTTTTACTGATTTAAAATTTTACCAATTGAAATAACTATACATAATGCTTATATAACAAAGTTTAGGCTTAGCATTATAGCTTCATTGATTCTATGTATGAGAACGTCTACACGTATTGCATACATGTAAACCAGATCTCCAGAATATATTAAGTCAAAACTATCGTTTTAGAAAAATAGATTCTAAACCTTGCAAAATCTGGCCATAAATATTATTAAACACATAAAAGAGTACTTACGTGAGAACATTTGTGTTTTCTTGTCTCTTGCTGTGTAGTGGTTGGGCACGTTGGTGTTGGCGCTGGCGTTGGCGTTGGGCGTTGGGATGCGCGAGTCGCGCGGCCTCTCGTCCACGAGCAGCGCGCGCAGCGACGTGCTGACCGCCGTCGCCGCGCACTCCGGCTGACTCGGCCCTTCCAGCCCTGGAACCATTGGCGCATTCAATCAAAGCTTTCCAATTCCTTATAATAAATTCATGACGAATTACGAAACTCCAACCATGCCATAATAGGTATATAAATATGTAATTTTTTTTTATATTACTATATTTTAAACTAAGATAAAAATAAAGACTGATGATGATTTTAATATGAAATGGGAACTATGATATATATTATTAGATATGAACTATGATATTTTACCTGTCATAGAGAAGTCTTCAGATGATAAGCTCGCAGGTGGCGGTGTACGTGTCACTGCAAAAAGATTAATAATTTTATGGCTTAAAGTAAATATCTATAATATTAATATAGTGAAACCTATAAGAGGCAACATGCGCGTTTACTCACATGCTCTAGACGGGCGGAAAATTTCAGTGTAGTCATTAAAATTAGGTATAACAGCACCTGATTCTTCATCTGCCTCCGTTCCGGACGTGGACTCCTCGGCGGTCTTCTCGTCGAGGAGTGTCGGTCTGTGCAGCACTGAAATTTCTATACTTTTAATTAAACAAAATTTGACGACCCCCATGGCGCAGGGGACGCGCGCTCGGATTAGAGTGGGAGGTCGCGGGTTCGATTCCCGCACCGGGCCACTTTGGAATTTTATAATTTCTAAATTGGCTCTGGGGACCTACCACCATCTCTTATAGCAGACAGTATGAAAATTTTAAAACAATATTACAATAATACTGCCCCCAGTAGTGTGGTAGGCCATGTCTAGTTACCACCCTACCAGCAAAGACGTGCCGCCAAGCGATTTAGCGTTCCGATGCGTTGCTGTGCAGAAACCATTGGGGTGGCTTTACTTACCCCTTCAAGGTTAGTACATTAACATCTTCAGCTGGATCATCACTTACCATCAGGTGAGATCGCAGTCAAGTATTAACTTGTATAGTGTAAAAAAAAATATCTCAAAAATGGCAAGTAGATTCTAGTATGAAACAAGTTAATAATTAAAAAAGTTAAAAACACGACTGCCCTGCGGTAAAATGACTTTTTCAAAAAAAAAATAGCCTATGTTACTCTGAATGATGTAAGGATTCCTACAATATCCCATATGTCCAAATCTATTCAGCCCTTCAGAAGTTATTGGTGGAATAAAGAAACTCACATACATACATACATGAACCCTAAAAACATTACACTCCTTTTTTGGGCAGTTGTGTAAAAAACAAAGTTGTTATGTACCTTCTTTGGGTGGTTTCTCTTTGGAGAAGCTTTTACGTACTGAATGACCCTTTTGGAAAGGCGACAGGTCTCGCACAGTGGTCGGGACAGCAGGAGGCGGGCCACCGAAGGGATGTACTTTGTTAAGATCCACAACTGACAAAACCACATACGTGGAATGAAATGAGCCCGCAATCTGCAACAGTAAACAAGATTTTGAATTAAATCCTAACATAAAGAGTATAACTTATCTGTTCAGTTTTTATTTGGATTTAAAAATAACTTATTGACTGGATTTACAATTTTCTCTTAACATACTATAAAATAAGCATTATGCTTGTGCTTAACATAGGAACTACACCCCAACAAAATGGTAATTCACTTGCAACCTTTTACTTTTTGTCCATTCCTTATGCGTTAGCCATTACTTTTAAATAGCAATCCACATTTGTTAGAACTAGAAAATACTGTTTGAACTTATTTAGGAAATATCTGGGTGTCCGAGCTTTGCTTGGTTTTTTTTTTTGGTAAACATGTGAAGATGATACTTCTATTCCCACAATTTTACTGTAGCACAATGTGTTATTAACTTAAAAACTGCGAAAGAGCCAATAAATTTTGCATTTCGCCGGCAGACCTTTAGTGTGAGCTTTTAAAAATAGAATTACTCTTCGCCAATAGATGGCAGCAGGAGTCATATTTTTTTTGGTAAATTTGACCTCTCTAAAAATGAATCCTAGCTAGATCGATTTATCGCCCCCAAAACCCCCAAAACTGTATGCTAAATTTCATGAAAATCGTTCGAACCGTCTCCAAGATTCAAATTATATAAATATATGTAATGAAATGAGTGACATTTCATTCATTTGAATTTGCCGCGCTTCGCGTATCAGCTGTCTGTCGCGTACATTATGATATTGATCTGTGTCTATGATTTAAAAATGGCGTGTGACGCTCAGAATGTTTTGTGCATTTTATCGTTATAAAAACTTATAGAAAGAATGTGATTGAGGACTCGATAAATAGTGAACTTTAAATGTCGTTTCTTTGTTATTTCAGGTGAGATAGAAGTGTAATTGTCGTAACTTGATAATAACTTGATAATTGTAAATATTTGTTAAATAAAACAAATCTTTGTTATTTCAGAGAAACAATTTGTTGTTTGTTTTTGGAGATCCTCAATGTCTTATAAAACGACATTTTTGTGAACTAAGAGAATATGGACCGGCTTCAGTTTGAGTTTACGATGATAGCCTCAAATGATGGCAAATCAAATGTATTAGCTATAACCTCAATATCTACTGAAGAAGGAAAATGTTATGTTTTACCCGAGGAACTGAAGCCGGTGAGTCATCATACATATATTGTTAAAACGAACACTTTCACAAAAGTAAAAAATAGCATTAAAAAAAGACACCAGAGTAGAAAAGTATGGATAAAGTTGGATGAAAATCTAAAGAAGACATATGTAGATGAGGAAGGTAATATGCAATTTTTAGATCAATATTTAGATGAAGTGAGCACAACACAAGCAAAGGACAAAAATGACACTTTGCAACAAATCTTGGAACAATTAATAGAAACTACAACTAAGAAAGAAAGTCAACATAACTTAAAACATATCTCAGAAAAATTTATTATTGAAAAATTCACAAGCAAAAATCCTAATGCGATGCAATGGATAGAAATTTTTGAAAAAGAGTGTGCGCGCTTTAATATAACAAAAGATGAGACAAAAATAGATATTTTGAGGTTATTTTTAGATAAACCTTGTTTGGATTGGTATAACTCGATGATCATAAAACTAACAATAAATTCTGAATGGAGTGAATGGAAAGACAAGTTTTTAGAAACTTTTAAAAACCAAGGATGGGACATAGTCACATATGCTCTCGCATTTAGGTATAAAGAAGGACAGTTAATTGATTATGCCATAAAAAAAGAACGGCTTTTATTAGATATAAACAAATCTATAGATTCCAAAACAATGATAGATCTTATTGCAACTGGTTTACCTGGATTTATCTTAAATAAGTTAAACAGGGATGAACTCAACAACACTACTGACTTGTTCAACGAGATAAGAAAATATGAAGGCACGATGTATAAGAAAAACTCAACTAACATAAAGAGCAGTACATTTTATAATAAAAATAAAACTTATGAGAAGAAGTCATGTAAGACTTGTGAGTCTTTGGACAAAGGAATTAGATATCATCCGGAGGAGTCATGTTGGTTCAAGAAAAATAAAAATGAACCTGAAAAAGTTCTTAAAACTAAAAATGTAAACAATAACTCCATAATTGAAGTAGACATAAATACTGAGAAAAAAACTAGTAAGCACACCATTAATCAAAATCAAGCTTTTATTAGAAAATAAACTAGAAGTGAGTGGTATTTATGATTCAGGCTCACAGATTTCTATAATAAATTCAAGATTAATAAAAGTAAAAGAAAAAAAAGATGATGTGAACATAGCATACATGAAAACGGTTAATGGTGTGAAGAAGATGGATGGCTTGATAACAATAAAAATTAAAATATTTGATTCAGAAGAAGAGGTGGATGTATACATAGTAGAAAATGAAGATTTTGATGATTTCATAATCGGATTAGATATGATAAAGAAATTCAGATTAACCCAAAATGAGAACTTGCAGATAGAACAAAAGAAAATAACAAATAAAATAGACTGGATGTCTAAAGATAACAGAAATGAAGATAATAATATAAAAAAATATACAGTAAATTTCAATGAACACATAGAAACAGAGGAATTTATAAGTATGACAGACCATTTAGATAATCAAAAGAAAATTGAGATAGAGAAAATTATAAAGGAATATAAAACAATATTTGCTAAGGACAAGTATGATATAGGTTCAGTTAAAGATTATGAAGCTCGCATAGATTTACAAGTAAATAAATATTGTAGTAAAAGACCATACAGATGTACAATACAAGATAGATTAGAAATTGAAGAGCAAATATCGATGTTACTAAAGAACAATTTAATAGAAGAATCATACAGTCCTTTCGCTGCTCCAGTGACATTGGCGTTTAAAAAAGGTGAAAATAGAAAATCCCGTTTATGTGTAGATTTCAGAGAGTTAAACAAAATAGTTATACCACAAGCTCAACCATTTCCTTTGATAGATGATCTAATTATTAAAACTAGAAATTGCAAGTATTTTACTACACTAGATATAAACTCAGCATTTTGGACAATACCATTACGGGTGGAAGACAGAAGTAAAACAGGATTTGTCACACAAGATGGCCACTTCCAGTGGACCTGCCTCCCTTTTGGCTTGAAAACATCACCAGCAATTTTCCAGAGAATCTTAAGCAATATTCTAAGAAAACACAATCTCACAGGATACTCGGTTAACTATATTGATGATATTTTGATATATTCGTCTACCTTTGAAGAACATATAAGGCACATTAGAAATGTATTAGAGGCAATAATTAAAGAAGGCTTTAGACTGAAGTTTAAGAAATGTACCTTTGCTTCAGACTCGGTAAAATACCTCGGCCATATAATTCAGAACAATTCAGTAAGACCACTAAAAGACAATTTGATTTCAATAAGGAACTTTCCAACTCCTAAGACGCAAAAGAACATCAGACAATTTTTGGGAAAAATAAACTTCTACCATGACTATATACCAAGAAGTGCAATTATCTTAGATCCATTACACAATTTATTACGAAAAAACGAGAAAGTATGGTCAGAGAAATGTGAAGAAGCATTCAATCTGATAAAAAGATATTTATGTTCGCAACCGGTCTTGGAAATATTCGACAAAGACTTACCAATCAAAATCTTTACCGATGCATCTTTGGAGGGCATTGGAGCAATATTAAAACAGACACAACTAGATGGTAAAGACAAACCGGTGGCATATTTCTCAAAAAAATTGAATGAACATCAAAAACGGAAAAAGGCTATATATTTAGAATGTCTTGCTATGAAAGAAGCTGTTAAATATTGGCAGCACTGGCTCATCGGAAAACAATTCACCATTTACTCAGATCACAAACCTCTAGAGAACATGAACATTAAATGCAGGACAGATGAAGAATTGGGTGATCTCACATACTACCTATCTCAGTATGACTTTACCGTAAAATATATACCTGGTAAAGAAAATGTAGAAGCAGACTGTTTGAGCCGAAACCCTGTATTAGAACCAGAAGATAACAGAGAGGAAACATTGAGAATAGTTAATTTAATACAAATAAAAGATATAGTTGAAGACCAAGAGAAAAATGAAACAATACGAGAAAAGAAACAAAATTTAATACTAAAAAATAATATCTATTATAAAAAAATAAAGAAACCGGAAAAGATTATCCTCTCAGAAGAATTTAGTAAAAAACTTATAAAAAAGGTGCATGAAGATTTATGCCATATTGGGATCAGACAACTGCAGAAAAAAATAAGTTCAATATATACGGCTATAAACCTAACAAAAAATATCATAAATATTTGTAAAACATGTGAAATATGCATAAAAAATAAATCAAGATGTCAAAAAAAAATTGGATTAATGTCACAACTGGGACCAGCTACCAAACCATTTGAAATAATGTCAATGGATACTATTGGTGGATTTGGAGGATCTAGGTCTACAAAGAAATATCTACACCTTTTAGTAGATCACTACACAAGATATGCATTTATTGCGACTTCGAAAACCCAGAATGCATGTGACTTTATAAATTTAACAAAGAAAGTACTAGAGACAGATGAGATTGGAATTATCCTGACAGATCAATATCCGGGCATAAATATATTTTAGTTATTTTCACAGCATTATGTCCTATGGTCTTTTGCTATGGGGTAATGCTGCTAACATTGATACTATTTTCGTGCTGCAGAAGAAGGCTGTTCGTGCCATTTATAAAATGGGCCCAAGAGAGTCTTTAAGGGAAAAATTCAAAGAATTTAATATAATGACGGTACATGCACAGTATATATTCGATAACTTGATATATGTGCATAAAAATATTAATAACTTTGTTAAGAAAAGCGATCTCCATGCTATCAACCTTAGAAGTAAAAATAAACTTATAGTTCATAAAACAAGACTAGAGAAAATAAATAAATCATTTAAAGGCAATGGGATACGCTTTTACAACAAACTCCCTAATGAAATATTAAACTTATCCCTCAATAAGTTCAAAGTCGCTGTAAAACGAAAGCTCATTAATAAAGCTTACTATAGTATTAAGGATTACTTACATGAATCAAATCCTTGGGGATGAATGAACTGCTGTAATTATACTAGCTCAATTAGTTTTAAGAGCTTTTGTGAAGTGGTGATAACAGAAAACAAAACCCGGCTGAGTTTGTTGTGGGCTTCTTCTCAGTGCAGGGCGCGTTGGAACCCTCGTAAACTTAGTTTTAAGTCGACTTGGAGTTATCGCCATACAAATGTGACAAATATCATAAGGACCATTTACAAGCGCCTTTATATTAGGCCTATGTGAAATAAAGATATTTCATTTCATTTCATTTCATTTCATTTCATTTCATTTCATTTCATTTCATTTCATTCAAGAGAATTTAAACAATTTTTGCAGGAAAATAATATTAAACTAATTTTTACAGCCGTGAATACACCATTCTCGAACGGCTTGAATGAAAGATTAAACCAAACAATAGTAAATAAAATAAGGTGTAAAATGAATGAGAAAAATAATAAGAGAACATGGACAACACTGGCAAGAGAATGTATACAAAAATATAATGAAACAGAACACTCCGTTACAGGTTTTGCACCAAAATATTTACTGGATGGTACAAATGTCAGTATTCTACCAAATGAATTCAAAACGATGGAAAAGGAAGACAAGTGGATTGCTGATAGAAGATTGGCATTAGAGAATACAATAAAATCTCATGAGTATAACAAGAAAATATTTGATAGAAATAGAAAAATGCAAGAATTTAATGTAGGAGACAGTGTATATGTAGAAAATGGAAATAGACTGAATAGAAAGAAATTAGACGAATTAAAAATAGGCCCTTTCAAAATAATAGAGAAAATATCGAATTCCATTTATAGGATTGATACAGGCAACAGAAAAACAGAATCAACATTATTTCATATAACAAAATTGCAACCTGTCATAACAGAGGCTGAAGAAGATGAAGGAGATGATAATGAATATGAAGATGACTTATAAGTACATTTTACAGATATATTTATAAGACATTGAGGATCTCCAAAATTAAACCACAAATTGTTTCTCTGAAATAACAAAGTTTTGTTTTATTACAAGTTTTGTTTTATTTTACAATTATCTAGTTATTATCAAGTTACGACAATTACACTTCTATCTCACCTGAAATAACAAAGAAACGACATTTAAAGTTCACTATATCTCGAGTCCTCAATCACATTCTTTCTATGAGTTTTTATTACGATAACAATGCACAAAACAATTTCAGCGTCCCTCGCCATTTTAAATCCTCGACACAGATCACTAATCATAGGTACAGACAGCTGATACGCGAAGCGCGGCAAATTCAAATGAATGAAATGTCACTCATTTCATTACATCTCCCCCTAAGAGCGAAAATTCTAAGCAATATATCTGTAAAATGTACTTATAAGTCATCTTCATATTCATTATCATCTCCTTCATCTTCTTCAGCCTCTGTTATGACAGGTTGCAATTTTGTTATATGAAATAATGTTGATTCTGTTTTTCTGTTGCCTGTATCAATCCTATAAATGGAATTCGATATTTTCTCTATTATCTTGAAAGGGCCTATTTTTAATTCGTCTAATTTCTTTCTATTCAGTCTATTTCCATTTTCTACATATACACTGTCTCCTACATTAAATTCTTGCATTTTTCTATTTCTATCAAATATTTTCTTGTTATACTCATGAGATTTTATTGTATTCTCTAATGCCAATCTTCTATCAGCAATCCACTTGTCTTCCTTTTCCATCGTTTTGAATTCATTTGGTAGAATACTGACATTTGTACCATCCAGTAAATATTTTGGTGCAAAACCTGTAACGGAGTGTCCTGTTTCATTATATTTTTGTATACATTCTCTTGCCAGTGTTGTCCATGTTCTCTTATTATTTTTCTCATTCATTTTACACCTTATTTTATTTACTATTGTTTGGTTTAATCTTTCATTCAAGCCGTTCGAGAATGGTGTATTCACGGCTGTTAAAATTAGTTTAATATTATTTTCCTGCAAAAATTGTTTAAATTCTCTTGAATTTATGCCCGGATATTGATCTGTCAGGATAATTCCAATCTCATCTGTCTCTAGTACTTTCTTTGTTAAATTTATAAAGTCACATGCATTCTGGGTTTTCGAAGTCGCAATAAATGCATATCTTGTGTAGTGATCTACTAAAAGGTGTAGATATTTCTTTGTAGACCTAGATCCTCCAAATCCACCAATAGTATCCATTGACATTATTTCAAATGGTTTGGTGGCTGGTCCCAGTTGTGACAGTAATCCAATTTTTTTTTGACATCTTGATTTATTTTTTATGCATATTTCACATGTTTTACAAATATTTATGATATTTTTTGTTAGGTTTATAGCCGTATATATTGAACTTATTTTTTTCTGCAGTTGTCTGATCCCAATATGGCATAAATCTTCATGCACCTTTTTTATAAGTTTTTTACTAAATTCTTCTGAGAGGATAATCTTTTCCTGTTTCTTTATTTTTTTATAATAGATATTATTTTTTAGTATTAAATTTTGTTTCTTTTCTCTTATTGTTTCATTTTTCTCTTGGTCTCCAACTATATCTTTTATTTGTATTAAATTAACTATTCTCAATGTTTCCTCTCTGTTATCTTCTGGTTCTAATACAGGGTTTCGGCTCAAACAGTCTGCTTCTACATTTTCTTTACCAGGTATATATTTTACGGTAAAGTCATACTGAGATAGGTAGTATGTGAGATCACCCAATTCTTCATCTGTCCTGCATTTAATGTTCATGTTCTCTAGAGGTTTGTGATCTGAGTAAATGGTGAATTGTTTTCCGATGAGCCAGTGCTGCCAATATTTAACAGCTTCTTTCATAGCAAGACATTCTAAATATATAGCCTTTTTCCGTTTTTGATGTTCATTCAATTTTTTTGAGAAATATGCCACCGGTTTGTCTTTACCATCTAGTTGTGTCTGTTTTAATATTGCTCCAATGCCCTCCAAAGATGCATCGGTAAAGATTTTGATTGGTAAGTCTTTGTCGAATATTTCCAAGACCGGTTGCGAACATAAATATCTTTTTATCAGATTGAATGCTTCTTCACATTTCTCTGACCATACAAATTTCTCGTTTTTTCGTAATAAATTGTGTAATGGATCTAAGATAATTGCACTTCTTGGTATATAGTCATGGTAGAAGTTTATTTTTCCCAAAAATTGTCTGATGTTCTTTTGCGTCTTAGGAGTTGGAAAGTTCCTTATTGAAATCAAATTGTCTTTTAGTGGTCTTACTGAATTGTTCTGAATTATATGGCCGAGGTATTTTACCGAGTCTGAAGCAAAGGTACATTTCTTAAACTTCAGTCTAAAGCCTTCTTTAATTATTGCCTCTAATACATTTCTAATGTGCCTTATATGTTCTTCAAAGGTAGACGAGTATATCAAAATATCATCAATATAGTTAACAGAGTATCCTGTGAGATTGTGTTTTCTTAGAATATTGCTTAAGATTCTCTGGAAAATTGCTGGTGATGTTTTCAAGCCAAAAGGGAGGCAGGTCCACTGGAAGTGGCCATCTTGTGTGACAAATCCTGTTTTACTTCTGTCTTCCACCCGTAATGGTATTGCCCAAAATGCTGAGTTTATATCTAGTGTAGTAAAATACTTGCAATTTCTAGTTTTAATAATTAGATCATCTATCAAAGGAAATGGTTGAGCTTGTGGTATAACTATTTTGTTTAACTCTCTGAAATCTACACATAAACGGGATTTTCTATTTTCACCTTTTTTAAACGCCAATGTCACTGGAGCAGCGAAAGGACTGTATGATTCTTCTATTAAATTGTTCTTTAGTAACATCGATATTTGCTCTTCAATTTCTAATCTATCTTGTATTGTACATCTGTATGGTCTTTTACTACAATATTTATTTACTTGTAAATCTATGCGAGCTTCATAATCTTTAACTGAACCTATATCATACTTGTCCTTAGCAAATATTGTTTTATATTCCTTTATAATTTTCTCTATCTCAATTTTCTTTTGATTATCTAAATGGTCTGTCATACTTATAAATTCCTCTGTTTCTATGTGTTCATTGAAATTTACTGTATATTTTTTTATATTATTATCTTCATTTCTGTTATCTTTAGACATCCTGTCTATTTTATTTGTTATTTTCTTTTGTTCTATCTGCAAGTTCTCATTTTGGGTTAATCTGAATTTCTTTATCATATCTAATCCGATTATGAAATCATCAAAATCTTCATTTTCTACTATGTATACATCCACCTCTTCTTCTAAATCAAATATTTTAATTTTTATTGTTATCAAGCCATCCATCTTCTTCACACCATTAACCGTTTTCATGTATGCTATGTTCACATCATCTTTTTTTTCTTTTACTTTTATTAATCTTGAATTTATTATAGAAATCTGTGAGCCTGAATCATAAATACCACTCACTTCTAGTTTATTTTCTAATAAAAGCTTGATTTTGATTAATGGTGTGCTTACTAGTTTTTTTTCTCAGTATTTATGTCTACTTCAATTATGGAGTTATTGTTTACATTTTTAGTTTTAAGAACTTTTTCAGGTTCATTTTTATTTTTCTTGAACCAACATGACTCCTCCGGATGATATCTAATTCCTTTGTCCAAAGACTCACAAGTCTTACATGACTTCTTCTCATAAGTTTTATTTTTATTATAAAATGTACTGCTCTTTATGTTAGTTGAGTTTTTCTTATACATCGTGCCTTCATATTTTCTTATCTCGTTGAACAAGTCAGTAGTGTTGTTGAGTTCATCCCTGTTTAACTTATTTAAGATAAATCCAGGTAAACCAGTTGCAATAAGATCTATCATTGTTTTGGAATCTATAGATTTGTTTATATCTAATAAAAGCCGTTCTTTTTTTATGGCATAATCAATTAACTGTCCTTCTTTATACCTAAATGCGAGAGCATATGTGACTATGTCCCATCCTTGGTTTTTAAAAGTTTCTAAAAACTTGTCTTTCCATTCACTCCATTTAGAATTTATTGTTAGTTTTATGATCATCGAGCTATACCAATCCAAACAAGGTTTATCTAAAAATAACCTCAAAATATCTATTTTTGTCTCATCTTTTGTTATATTAAAGCGCGCACACTCTTTTTCAAAAATTTCTATCCATTGCATCGCATTAGGATTTTTGCTTGTGAATTTTTCAATAATAAATTTTTCTGAGATATGTTTTAAGTTATGTTGATTTTCTTTCTTAGTTGTAGTTTCTATTAATTGTTCCAAGATTTGTTGCAAAGTGTCATTTTTGTCCTTTGCTTGTGTTGTGCTCACTTCATCTAAATATTGATCTAAAAATTGCATATTACCTTCCTCATCTACATATGTCTTCTTTAGATTTTCATCCAACTTTATCCATACTTTTCTACTCTGGTGTCTTTTTTTAATGCTATTTTTTACTTTTGCGAAAGTGTTCGTTTTAACAATATATGTATGATGACTCACCGGCTTCAGTTCCTCGGGTAAAACATAACATTTTCCTTCTTCAGTACATATTGAAGTTATGGCTAATACATTTGATTTGCCATCATTTGAGGCTATCATCGTAAACTCAAACTGAAGCCGGTCCATATTCTCTTAGTTCACAAAAATGTCGTTTTATAAGACATTGAGGATCTCCAAAATTAAACCACAAATTGTTTCTCTGAAATAACAAAGTTTTGTTTTATTACAAGTTTTGTTTTATTTTACAATTATCTAGTTATTATCAAGTTACGACAATTACACTTCTATCTCACCTGAAATAACAAAGAAACGACATTTAAAGTTCACTATATCTCGAGTCCTCAATCACATTCTTTCTATGAGTTTTTATTACGATAACAATGCACAAAACAATTTCAGCGTCCCTCGCCATTTTAAATCCTCGACACAGATCACTAATCATAGGTACAGACAGCTGATACGCGAAGCGCGGCAAATTCAAATGAATGAAATGTCACTCATTTCATTACATATTGCTTAGAATTTTCGCTCTTAGGGGGGGAGATGTAATGAAATGAGTGACATTTCATTCATTTGAATTTGCCGCGCTTCGCGTATCAGCTGTCTGTACCTATGATTAGTGATCTGTGTCGAGGATTTAAAATGGCGAGGGACGCTGAAATTGTTTTGTGCATTGTTATCGTAATAAAAACTCATAGAAAGAATGTGATTGAGGACTCGAGATATAGTGAACTTTAAATGTCGTTTCTTTGTTATTTCAGGTGAGATAGAAGTGTAATTGTCGTAACTTGATAATAACTTGATAATTGTAAATATTTGTTAAATAAAACAAATCTTTGTTATTTCAGAGAAACAATTTGTTGTTTGTTTTTGGAGATCCTCAATGTCTTATATATATATGAATTGCTTGTTTAAAAGGTATGGGATTTTATTATTGAAAATTTAATGAAATTTGATAAAAAATGACTCACAAGTTGTGTTTGGGCGACAGTTATGTCGTGAATCTGCCCCCAGTGGCCACTTATAGTGTCGAGCACCCGCGCCGGCTCCCATCCGATCACGTGCAGCCCATCATTTCCACACCCTAGCAAGGTTGCACCGTCATCACTAAATGTAATGTGTCTACGGGCAAAAATAAAAATAAATAAAAGATATTGCACATAACTATAGTTCTATAATGTATGTCATTAGACTTTGATTATAATAAACATTGTTTTTTTTTAATGTTACAATTAAATTATTTTTATTCATACAAATATTATGAGTAGAAGATTCACTGATGCAAAATCATTTATGTAACCTATGATTTTATTAACCTTCACTGTGCCTCTTTTTCTATTTTCTTCCAACACATGGATCACACCAAGTTATTTGCTACTGGTAGTTATTTACTTAAAATTCGTGTAATGAGCAAGAATGGAACCCACAATCTTTTTATCTGGCATTTAAACATTCCAATGGAATATTCCTCCCCCCAGACAATGTATAAAGTACAAAGATTTAAATCGCTAGATGAGCCCTAAAGTTCCAAAAACGTTCACTTTTTCGTCTTGTGTGAAGCACCTCATCTTACACACACAGCAACATCAGGTGATAAGGCGAGGTCTCATTTACTCTTAAACGAAATTTGCACTTGCATTCTCTGTCACACATGCAGCTGCATGCTGAGAGCACTTACTCAGCAGGTCTGAAGACGTTTTCGATGTGCGCAATGAAGGCTTAGGGCATATCCAGATCTTGATAAAGTAGCTATTATAAGTTATAACTCTGTTTGGGTGAGTGTGGGTGTACATTTGTGGAACTGACCTTATAGATGTGTTATCTTTCTCAAACTTAGAGACCAACTGGAACTTCTCCATGTCCCAAAAGTTGACAGTTCTGTCGGCGCCGCAGCTGGCCAGCAGGAACTCGTGAGGATGGAACTTGACGCAGGACACTCCCGCCGTGTGCTCAACAAACTCTTGCAATACTTTTCCCACACGTACATCCCACACTTTCACAAAACCTAATCAATGAAAGGGTGTGAAAATTAATTTTCTGAGTTATTTATATATCTGATGCATGTAAAAGAATATGTGCAATTGGTGCACAGACATAGCTCACAGTTAAAAACTAAAATTACGCTAACATGGGATTGAGTGAAGCACGATGCACTGAACTGAAACTCATGATGAACTGAAAGAAATGTAGAGTCTAACAAAAATTAGAAAGATCATGGGTTTGAGCCTGATGTTTCTGATGAGCCTTGAAAGAAAATCAAGAGACTTAAATGGCTTTGGATTGGTCATATAGTTAGGATTTCCTAACTTTAAAAAAAAGTCATAGAAGAAAAGTTGTTAGTGCTAATGTAAACAACTACAGGCCAAGAGCGATTTGGTATTTTTTACCCTGTATATTCATCAAAACCGCCACATAAAATAAGCAACATTCCTATAAAACAGAGATCTTACCATCTTCACATGCTGATGCAATCCACTGTCCATCAGGGCTGAACTGTAAGCTGTTGACTGCTAAACGATGGCTTGAGTAGGTAACAATACAGCCCCGCTTCCTGGTATCCCACAACTTGATGTTGCTATCACATGACCCTGTAGTCAAGTAATCCCCATAAGGGTGAAAATCCATACATTTGATAGCTCCCTTATGCCCTGTGAATGTTCTTAAGAGCTTAGCAGCTTCTAAGTCCCATATTTTTAATGCTCCTGTCTGAGACCCGGCGCACACTAAGTCTTCCGAGTGCCCGAAACACACACATTCCACAGGTGTTGTGTGACCACTCAAACTCTAGAACATCATAAATATAGTTTTTACATGATAAACTTTAACTGCAATTTTATATTATGTTAAAATTAAAGTTTGCTTTAAGAATTTATATTTTTGTTACAGTGTTTCACATACGAGGAATTTTTATAAATTATAAGTGTATCAAAATTATTGCTTCATTTTGTTTAAGAAACTTTTTACGTGCCCTTCAAAAATCATAGTATACAGTGTGCTACACAGAACATGCATTGAGTAGAAAATAAGTACAATGAAACCTTAACCAAAACTTTTTCTGTCACAAAAAAAAAGCTGGCTAAGCCATTGCTCTAAGCACCGCAATAATCAAACTGTAGGGCTTTACCATGAGACATCCTTGGCGTCCAATGGCCCATAAGTTCACCTTCTTGTCATCTCCTCCAGTAGCCAACACTTGGTTCGATTTGTGTCCCATAGCCAAGCAATTCACATTTGCCTTGTGAGCGACAAATTCCTCTATAATATTAAAGGTTTTATTATATCAATAACCCACTAAGTATGTACATAAATGTACATTCTTGTTTTAAGAATACGTACGTAATTTCCATGATCTTCTTATAGATTCCATAGTATGAAGTCTATATATGGCAGCAACCTTAACGAAAGTTAATTATTATTTAATGTTATCTTAAGAGTATACTGTTAATAATGATTTATTTAATTGACCCGAAAACTGACGACTTCAAAGTGGATCATATTTTTTATTTTACTTTGAATCCTATTCAGAAAAAATTAAAATAAAAAAACTCAACATAAAGACATACCACACTCACAATTTTTTTTATTTATCTGACCAAAGAGTATATAATCACTACGTTTTATATCTGACAAAGAGTATATACCTAATCACTACGTTTATCTGAAATGTTATCCCTATAGTGTTTTATGTCTATGTCCAAAGACCTATTACTTTACTCTATGGTCTATGTCTGAATTTCATAGACTATAAAACACTCTCTGAACACAGACCACAAAAACTAGCATATGACCATAGAGTATATTCAATTTTGAACAGTGTAATCCATATGTAATCATAGAAAACAGACCTAAGAATCAGTGATCCACATGGACCTACCATCTTAGCTGATCCATGTGATACAAGACATGATTCTGTACCGAAATCTGGATGTTCTGTGCTTTGATATGGCTTATAGTTCTGTGATATCCTATGTGTCATATGATGTGATATGCAGACCATAGAGATAAGAGAACTAAGAAGGCGCCCCAATATGTGTTCTGTGCCCCATACATTCTTCATTTGGTAGACTGTCATAAGTCATAACGTGGTCATAACTCATTGTGTGTGTTCTGTGGTCATAATGGTGGTCTATAGTGTTTTATGTCTATGATGGTGGTCGTCTATAAATAAATACCTACCTACCTACATAGGTACTAAACATATAGAGTTATCACTCTAGAAAAATTGTGGAAGTATGGAAACTAGCGCTCTAAGCGAATTGTGGCCGAACTAATTTTCTCGAATATATAACTATAACCTATTCGCTATGGGCATATATAGCTCCTTAGGTACCAATACATTTTTATTTTTTATTTTTGAGGTTAAACAATAACACAAAGTTTACCCCTTTCAGAATGAAGTTATATACAATGTTAAATATTTAATTTTAGTTACTGAAAAGGAGTAAAACTTGTGTTAAAGTGAAAATAAAAAACTACATTCAATTTCTTCTTTTATTTATTTTATGTACACAATTCAGAACAAAATCGACGCACACCACTTAAGTCTTATATAAGATTCGCATTTTTATACCAACTATATAAAAATAAATCACTCATAACACTCTATACACAGAAACACTTGTAATCAATGAATAAACCAGGAAATTAGTTTTGTTATTACGCCTAAAAAAACAACACTAAACAAGACGCGAAACTTCTGTCAGTTGTCACTTGTCATCTTGTCACTTATCAATATGACAATTTCATGACATTGACAACTGACATATGATAGTGTGGCGAAATTTTATCTCAATAAATCACTGAAATATCAGTAGATATTTTTATAAAACAGGAGAAAAAAATCTAAACAAATAAAGTAAATAAATTATTACTTTTTTAATTTTCTGGTTACAATCTTGTCTATAAATTTATTTAAGTCCTTTTTTAAATGAAAAAACTGCGTCAAAGGGAACGTATTGTAGTTCAACATAAAGGGCTGCCAATGTAAAAAAAACAGTAGTGTTGCTACTGCGAAATTGTTAACGCCATCTATTGATTAGTGGCCGAATTATAACAGATACGTGTTCCATCAATTTATTCTAAATGAAAACTCCGTGGTACTAAAAATTAAAAACATTATTTTATATTTAAATTTTAAATAGAAGAAGAACAAAGGTTTACTACGAATTAAGAATTGTTTCGTATGTTATGACTTGATTTCAGCGCCTACAACCTGTTTTCAGTGCTTAAAAAACCTACTCGGTACCAACGCAATGAACAAAGTTCATAGACTACTATTGTGGTTTCCCATGAAATACAATTTAAATTTACGGAGACAATTACATTATGTACAGGGCCAAGAGCCTGAACCAAAAATAAGAGAATATTTTTACTACATTGACCACCAAGGAATGGTAAGCTTAAGCTAGTTTCTTAAAAACGAATAGTTGCTACCTGCAAATCTGTCATCGGAATTTTCAAGTTTCAACTTAACTTTTTGGTTGCTTTTTTAATTTAGAGGGCAGACTGCAGAGGTCCTTTGAGTTGAGTATTGAAAATTGGTCTTGATAGTACTGACAGTGCACGAGCCCGACTCGCACTTGACCATTTTTGCAAACCATTTCATTAGAGATTTTGGTAGCAAAGCCTAAATAAGTTTAAGACACTTTCACAACTTTTACAGAGGAATTTTTAATAATCCTAAATGTTTTTGTGAAATGAATGTCTTAATTTGATTATTACCAATAGCAAATTACTTCAAAAATCTACTTCCCATTAACTCCCTAGGCCTAATTTAGCACTGCCTTAATTTGCATAATATAAATGTGGATTTAATTACTAATTATTGTAACTTATGACGATTTTGTTTCAGTTATTTTTAGATGATTCAAGAATGAAAAACTTCACCTCATGTTTTAAGGAAAAGAAATTTTTGGAATTCTTTTTTAAAAGGATTAGATTAAATAAAACTGGGAGATATCAAGAAGAATTTCCTTTTATTTCATTGTGCGGGAGAGAAAGAAATTTTATAAGGTGTGATGATGTGCCTATAGTTTACACACATATTGTGCCCAAGGGAAATCCTGAGGTCGACTTTTTAACATTTGGATATGCTGGTGATTTGCTTATAGCCCAATTTCAACCGGAGAAAGTTTACATGCTCCCACTGACTGGTAGAGTATACCATCCAGCGGAAGAAAAGTATGGTGGTATAGGACTAATCAGGTCTAAACTAGCTATTGAAATAAGTAAATACTTTACTTTTGAAAATGGGGAGAATCAACCACCAACACATTTCAAGTGGAAGAAAAATAATTATCAGTTAGATCAATTCTGGTTTTCAGAGATGTTAAAAAAACACAATATTAAAATTAATCTAGAATCATGAGATTTGTTGACTATTTTTAATGTGATCTTTTAGGATTCAATTGAAACTGAAAATGTTTATTCACATAAAATTTAATCAAAGCGATACTCAACAGAAAATAACATTTGTTTTATTTTATAATTTTATTAATAAATTATATTGTAGTGTGATAAATAGAGGTCTTTTATCACCAACTTTATATGGTTTTGATTTAATATACAGATTTTTATTTACAGCTTTAATTGTGTTAAAACCAAGTTCAAATCTGTACTGTCTACATTTTGTATATATTTTTTTATATTATCAGTATCACAGTTTTATAGTATGGCTAGTTATATTTTGTAGTTGTTATTTGTTATGTTAAAGTTGTTAAAGTCATGTTATAATTTAAGCAGTGTCTTCTTTTGAGAAAGACTGATAAGACCCTGACTGCACCCAGGAAATGCCGTGGGAGCTTTCATTTCCGCCAGGTGGTTTGAGCATTATGTTTCTGGCTGCGTCATGGATGCTAGGGTTGTAGGGTTGAAATGTGATATAATGCTTGTCTTCAGTGGGTGGTGCATCGTAGACATGTTCTATGCTTGATGCTACACAATCCTTTACTCTATCAATAAATAGCTTTCTGTTGTTTTTGAATCTGAAAGAAAAAATTAATACCATTTAATATTTTAGTCAGACTTGAACACTGTACTCTATTATACACATACACCTATAACAGCAGAGGACAGCTGTACTGCCGCTGTGATAGGGTTTTTAAAATCAAATTTGGTTTTGCCAGCCACATCCGCACATTAGAACTCAAAGCCAAGGTGTAGCTGTTGATAGATATTTCATGGAGGACTTCATCACACTTTTATACATGCCACCTTAGTATGGTGCTGCTGATAATAATTACTAAAATGATAATTCAACACCAATAAGTTAGAAAAACAATATAAATCAACTTACAATGTAGCAGCCTCATTGTTAACTGGTACTTTCATATTTAAATTAGTAAATATCCAGTGCAAGTATTTCAGTATTTGCCAAATATGATTTTGTTTCCTGTCCCACTGGGGGAACACTTCACTGAGCTCTAGGATCCCTGTTGTTGCATCTACAGCTGGATGAAATATTTGTGATGTGAATTTCACAATCTGCAAAGTGGATATTTTATGTGTATAGAATATTGACAACAACACTTTAACCCTATAAAATTATTAAATATGTATAAGTAATTTCACAACCAGTGGGATTTTGTCTCTTGTCCCATGGAAACTTTTATGGCTGTTAGTCCACTGCAGCCATCACTGGGACGTCATTGAGAAAGAAAAGATGGCACGGAAATAGTGGTATTAACCATTTAACCAAGGCCACCTGTTTTCTGCACCATCACCATTACCCACAAGCTTCATATTGAACTGCACTAAAAAATCTTGTTCTTGGTGACATCCCAGTGACAGCCGCAGTGGTCAAACAACCTTAGTCTTCAAGTAAGATTCTCCTACTCGTGTTCCAAAACATTATAGCTGCAACTTCAGATAGTTACATAAAATTAATGACAATTATTAAAATAATAAATGTAACTCACAGGCACTGTATCATCTGGAAATTTTTCAGGTAAGGTTAAATTGAATCTGAATATACCTCCCGAATACAGCCCAGACCTTACAAATATGACTCCATACCATACTGAAAAACAATTGTAACTTCATTTCACAAATCATAATACGCTCAAATCAGAAGCAGCGACTACAATTTACATAAGTAGGCTTGGTTTATTATGAATGAGTTTACAACTTAAGTTATAAATGAAAATGTAATGGGTACTAACAAAAAGAGTTATCATGTGATGGTATTACATAAATTCCAGGCAGATTTTCAGTTTGCAGCATACGACTGGAAGAAAATACAACTCATTACCAAATTGTCCTCAATATAAAATCAGTAAAACACGAAATAAAAATAATAGCTCACTACTCTGCCATAATTATGTACTCTTGATGAAATATGGAATACCCCGCTTCCTTCATTTTTTCAAAGTTAATATGAGTTACCTCATTCATGGATCACTAATAGTTTATAGGTATATAAAATAACGAAAGTGCAATGTTTAGCGCACTGCGCAAACTACAAACTATTTGTAAAACATTATTTGTATAATGCACAGAAGTCAAAAACAAAATATCAAATTCACAGAACAAGAACCAAACAAGAACTTAGAACACATTGTACCTACACACTTCAAATGTCAATTTATCATTCTTACCTCGTTGGTCTATCTTAGCTCTTTGGTCTACAGATGGTCTACAGCATGTCTGCCATTGACCAATGTTTTGAGAACATTCTCTCTTCTGAGAACATTGGTCAATGGTCAAACAAGAGGGGTCAAACTATAGACGTCTCTATCGCCAGCATATCTCCTGTACCTACCTAGAGAGAGACGGGCGATGGCTTATTACGGATTATTCATTATAATTATACCTTAGATTATGTATACCTATTTGATGATCGCGGATTCGCTTCATAGACCTTGTATATCATTATAACTGGACTATCCACCATAGCTATCCACCATGACGAAATGCGTCCCTTTCTAATTTAAGGTGACCATGATGAAACTGAACACAGGACAAATTCCTATGACGACAACATTTATTTTCATTATAAATGTGGTTTTAAAAATAAAAAAACAGATCAATATAGAACGAAACTATGAAATGTAATTTAATTAAAATACTACTAAGTTTAAGAATTAATATACCAACATAAAAAAATTAAGGGTACCTAGCTAGGGTACCCATTATGCAGGCAGCATTGCCGCGCTAAATTGAAATTTGTTGCGTGAGAAAGCTGTCTGTCAAAATCAAAAAATCAAAAATTAGAAATCAAAAACCAAAAATCAAAAAACAAAAATCAAAAATCAAAAATCTCAAATGAACAATCAAAAATCAAACAACAAAGATAAAAAAATAAGCAATATTCAAGCGTGAAAAAAAATCACGACTATTTCAAAAGAAAGATGTCTGTGCGTAAGATTTAATTTTCGAATCATAATAACAACCTCTGAAAGTACGCATAATATTTTTAACACAAACTATCTCCTGATAATAACAAACTCAGTAAAAAGATTGTACAAATGCCAGTCGGCCTCGCGCACTTGAGAGGAATTTACAATAGTATTACAGCATACTAACCACTCCTGCCCGTCAAATATAAAAAAAAAAAAAAACAAAAGTTACGTTAGATTACTATTATACATCTCCAATTACAACCACCTCAACCTCAATTTAATAAAAACAAAGAGTGTAATTACAGCTTTACTTGGAAAATTGAAATTTATGAAGCAAAATATTATTATTAGTTTATTATTATTATTTATCTCCAATTTGTCTACCGTACCATATTTATCTAACTACTACTAGCTACGTGAGTAGAAAAATCTTAGATCCACATAATTCGTGGTTACCCTACAGAATTTGATTACTGTTTTTGAAAAAAACCACCATCTTGCATTTGGTATTACCAGTCCTCAACATTTATGAACTACTTTACTCAGTTGTAATGAATTATTTTTATGTGGGTACAACGCAATAATTATTATTTACATAAATTAATAATTATTTTAACTGAAGATATAATAAAATAAGTTTCAAAGTTTGTGTATGTTCGTTTTGGTAAATCATAAAAAAGCAAACTATATTTTTTTTCTACCATTTCTATCTAAACCAATATTTAGTTGAGATGGCAAGATGTTAGACAAGGACACAATACCAGAGGGATCGTTCTCGCCCAGGACTGCTTTTAGCTAGCTACCGCTTGTAAGGGAATAGCTACTCTAACTTCAAAGCAGTAAGTCTCACTTTAGCTTAACAAAAATGTTTGGATCGCTCTCTTGTTATATATATTATCTCTATGTTCGCTACACAAAAAGCACAGATTACTTATACATAATATTGTCAAATGTCACCACGAATCCCAGATCATGACTCAGACCCCAGAAGAAAAAAAAAGAAAATGAAATGTTTTGATTTCCTGTGGCTGTATCGAAGATCGTAGAGGAAGTAAAAATGGCGGGAACTGGAAAACCATGATGAGAGTTGTACCTACCTACTTCTTTGATATTTTGATCTCTCATCTCGATGTTTCAGCAATGGGGCTGGGCTAAGGCTGGGCCGCGGCCCGCGCGTGTAATCACAATCAGTAACCTATCCCTGCGGGCAAAGCCAAAGAGTATGTAATCACAGTGGTATGGGCTTCAAGGGTATCCCGCTGGCTTGAGTACCTTATACTTACGAGATACAGGATAGCTACTTGACAAAATTTCGTGCTACCGATTATTTTATTTTCCTTCGTTTTTACTAAGTCATGTGACATACTCTACCCACCTAAATTCATGAAGAAAATTTAAGGTAATCCATCCCAAGATTACTTAATGCATTTTATTCTTTTCTGTGTAACTTGTCAGCATGTTCAACTTTTGTGTGCTCGATTGACTGTTTACAATAGCGCCATCGAAAGTGATTTTTAGATTATCGTATCCTCAATTGCCTTTCGCCCCGACAGCGGACCATCATCGGTAGACGTTGACTCGACAACGTGTAATTACAAATACAAACGTGGCAAACGTTCGGACAAGGACCATCGAAAGTGATTTTTAGGATTTCGTAACTTGTGCGCTTCGCCCCAACAGCGGAGCTTCAGGAGACGTCTACTCAAAAAATTCTAAATTCAAATTTTTTTATTGTTTCACATAGGCCTAGCTTACAGGCACTTGCGAAACGTCTGACTCTACCGCCTCGTTTGGAAAATAGCTCTGCACCGAGAAGAACGGGCAAGAAACTCGGCACTTGCTTTTTTTTTAAAGTGTACCTATGTCTGTTTAAATAAGAGCCATGGACCTAGACATCTACCTACTATAGACATCTAGACGTGAAAAAATGTCGCCGGTTTATCGGTGCCAACTGCCAAGATTCAAGAATCGTTCAGCAGCCACCTATGGAATTTTGACAGATTGCGCTACTGTTTGCTTGTTTCGTTCGGATGCCCGTATCCTGAGGTTTCTTAGCGGTGCATCGAAAGTAATTTTTAGGATGTGGGGTTGACTGATGACTCGACAAAGACCAAAGTGTACGTGTATATCAGACGATAATGATTGTTAGGGAAAAAAATGGCGCGTACTATATACGTAAGTTCTAGGTACACTCAAATTTGTTTACTTCGTTCCAAGCTTCCAACCGAGCATTCTACGGCACACATCTTTGTTATCAATAATTATGTACCTACTGTACGACGACGTATTGCTGATTGCAACTTTGCTGAAGCGTAAAATCAGATCAAAAATGCGCGACTGTAGAGAGCCGGCCCCAGCGCACGGCGAGATCACCTGATGATCCCGGGATTAGCCGACGCACGCTCGCTATTAGCCGGGATAATCCTGCACGTGGCCCTTAATTGATACTGAAGTGTCTCCTCGTTAATAGTTATACCTACCTAGAACCTACAGACTTAATGTATATTTTTAATAATAAATTATTACCTATCACATTAAATGATTAAATAACTTGTAGTTGTAGGTAGTCTAGGTACCTAAAGGTTTAAGACGAGGTCGAATTTTATCCCAAAAACTTATGCGTATGATTTGTTATCGGGTAAACCGACATATAGGTAGATACTACTCGTAGGTACGCCAACTTACAACAAGGTTGTTTTCCTGTTTTAGGTTAATAAATAATAGGTACGGTAATATTTACCTTCCACAAATAAGGATAATGACCATGGATGCATGGTATGGGATACACGTTACACGTCTCCACGTTAACTCCTACAAGTATTACTTTTTTAATAAAAATCCGGATTCTAAAGTTAAAGGCAAACAAACAAGTTGTACTTCTTATTAAAATCAGTATGACACGAAATGTGCATCGAAAAGTAAGTACCTAACATTTTGTAGGCAAAATTAAATTCCCAAAACCTATGAAAAACAAATTCGTGTCTATGGTCCTTAAAAAACACTATTTTATTTTCCTAGACTATTTTGGTTTTGGTTCATGAGAAAACTTGATACCTACCACCTACCTATTACTCTCATCACTGATACAAAAATCGAACCAGGGACATCTCGATAATTTAATGACAGCTTGCCAACCCTAACGGAGGTCGTGTAAAATAAGCATTAATAAGCATAAGAGAATGTGGATTTGCCATTTTCCCAAGTCTCAGATCAAGACCAATTATTATGAAATGAAATGAAATTCTTTATTTCCCATAGGCTTAGATATAAGCTCTCATGAAATGTCGAGACTCTACCGCCAGGTTCGGAAAGCAGGTTTGCACCGAGAAGAACTGGCAAGAAACTCGGTACTTGCTCTTTTCAAATAAATGCCTCAATATACAATTTTTAGTATGAAACAATATTTGTAAGATATCTCGTGAGGAGATGGAAGCATATCACTATCGTTCCAAGAATCTTTGTTATTTAAAAATTCTTCAATGGTGTAGTAACCCTGATTTATTAGATGTTTTTTGACAGTATCTTTAAACCGGTGCAAAGGTAAGTCCAAAACAGACTTCGGGATCATATTGTAGAAGCGTACACTCAACCCCACAAAGGACTTCTGTACCTTACGCAAACGGTGTGGCACTACAACTAACTTATGTGCTCCACTTCTAATTGGACGGATACTTACGAGTATATCTATCCGTTTATTGTAATTATTAATATTTTGACGTACAAATAGTAGACATAACACTGTGGAAGTAGGAAGTAGGCACTATGACCTCTCACCACGTGGTCTTTTATATATGCCACTTGACTATTAGTGATGCATCTTTAAACTTGTCGAATATATCGATGTGCGACCGAAAGATGGTAAGATTATTAAAAATTAAGGCGTCAGAAGTATAACTACAGTACTATAGGTAGGTAGACGATAGTAAAAAAAATCAGGCCTATATAAAGTATAACTACCTATAGTAGGTGGGTATTATCTATAACTCTAACTAGAGACTTCAACGTGTTTTTTATTACCAACAAACCAGTCAATAATGTTTTATGCTATACTCTGTTTTTTTTAACAGACGAGTACCGAAAATTTTGACTACGTTGTTATTGGTTAACGTAATCAACATAAAGTCCGTTTCACACAAACGCCGTAGCTGCCTGCACATTCAGTTGTCCCATCGACTACCTGCGCGTCGCACGTGTTTTAGTGAGTGAACCCAGACGGTATTGTTCGTGCGTGAGTCATGGCGGAGATGCTTTCTGTAGTAAAGCGTGCTAAGCGCCCTTTACAATCTACAGAAAAACAAATTATTTACAATATGTTTAATTCATTTAAAGAATCTGATTGTAATAGATCACATAATGAAATTGCCCAAGCAATATCAAGTTCAATAGGAATTCATTTATTTGATGACAATAGTTTTTAAGATTACAGGAATTATATAATAATTATTTTCTTTATAAGTTCTTGTGCATAATACATGTGTACTATACCTATCCAATATTGTTTTATTGTTATTTATTTATCAAATTATTTATATAGAAAAATAATTATAATTTCTGTACAGTACATTATAGGAGTATTCAATATGAACAGGCCTTTACAATTTTAAACAAGAACAAAGGCGTTGGCTCCACCCTTAATAATCACCCATCTCACTCTGTCAATATCGGTAATGTGCGAGAGACATACTCAGTACTCGTCTGTTAAAAAAAACAGAGTATAGTAATCTACTTGTTTTACGACGGCCGTTACGTTCGAAGAAAACAGACGTTAATTCGAGGAAACATGTGGATGATGGCGCTTCTCGTGTTCAAAGTGCCGCAGCCTGCAGCTGGCTATAAAACCCTATTTGATGTAGGCTCGCAGTCGCGCTGCTGGATAAACAAACAGCTTCATTTGGATGTACACGTCGCGTCGTGTAATTAAATCAATGCAGAACCATACTACCTCAGCGAGTACCTACGATTAGGTATATTTTTTCAAATCACCATTCTCTTTACTCGATCTATCTAGGTGATATTCGTAACGAGTAAAAACCCTACCAATTAGGAATTCAATTAGATAAGTTCAATACAGATTACCGAGTACTACGTACCTACCTATACTGTTGTTGTACGATAAAACGACAACCTCTCTAGTTTGGCTTCAATGATCAGTAGTAAATATAGGTATGTATTCTACACCTTTGTATATAAAAATACATACAAGAATATAATTTAACAAGAAAGGAAACCCCATACGTGCGTTCACAACTCAGCAACTCAGCCAGTCAAGTGTGATACGAGGCATCAGCCATCTCGGGTGGCAGAGAAACCTTATGAGCCGTCTTTATCATTTTATTTGCTTCATCGCTCGTGGGAACTTGGTTTTCATAGCTGACAGAACAACGTGAAAGTTGGTCAGGAAATATGTAGTTAGGTATGCTGACTATCTGTAGCTATTATTATCTATCCTACTTAGCCACCAATTTGATAACATAATAAAAGAGTAATTGAAATACAAATTGCAAAAAAATTATCTCGCAAGTATTTAAAATACAAAATCAGGCGCGGATCTATATTCTATCCCACAAAAAAGTTGTGGGCACAGCTCCCTGATAATAATATAATAATAATAATCGGCTAAATGCGAGTCGGAGATCGTTGCGTTCCCAATAACGGTAAATTCGTAGGAACATTTTATTTATTTTATTAGTATCGACCTCTTAGTACTATTATGTATTTCGTGCTCAAATCTAAATAGATTCTGTAAGTGTAACGTCACAGGACTATTACAATTTAAGGTTGTAAGTATGCCCATAGTGCCCACAACGGTGGATCCGCTACTATGCGAAATACCTACAAAATATCTTTACATAGGTAGGTAATGTGTTTGAAATACACTCGGCGTCAAAAAAATCGCACCTTTCAATAAATCTACTTCAAACAACTTTAAACCTTATTTGACATCAATAATGACGGTCATGTTGGATATCATTTGAAAGGCGATGAAATGGAGAGCACAAAAACAATTCAATTTATTATTTTTCTTTTATTGGAAAAGCACAAAAAAAAGAAGTATATAAAACAGTAAAAATCCTTAATTAAGCCTTAATTTAAAACAGATTAATTACACAAAAAACAATACAAAAATGATCTTAAAACTAATCTAAAATCTAGTGTTACCCCCCCTTGCCCTGATGACGGCTTCCATACGATCCCTCATGGATCTTACCAATTTTAAAATTTCTTCTTGAGGGATAGTGTCCCATTCCTCAATAACGGCATCTTTGAGTTCCTGGAGAGTCGTAGGAGCGGGATCACGAGACCGAACCTTGCGTTTTAAATGGTCCCATAGGTGCTCAATCGGATTCAGGTCTGGACTTCTCGCTGGCCACTGCATGACAGAGATCCCAACATCTTGAAGCTAGTCGCGCACAATAATTGCAGTGTGAGCGCGAGCGTTGTCATGCATCAACGTGAACCCCTCGCCAACAAAACTGGCATAGGGGACCACATGGTCTTCCAGGATCTCTGTGATGTACCGGTGAGCAGTCAGCGACCCTTGCCCGCGAGCACCTCGAGCCCGGGAGACGCAAACAAGGTCGGTTTTGCCGTCGGCAGACATGCCGCCCCAGAACATACAAGAACCGCCTCTATATTCCACCGTCTCCTGGATGCAGGCTTGGGCGAAACGTTCACCCTGTCTTCTGTACACTCTTTTGCGTCTGTCGTTGCAGAAAAGGCACACTCTCGTCTCGTCTGAGAAGAGAACAGCTTTCCATTGTTCGAGGGTCCAATTGACGTGTTCGCGAGCGAATTGCAAGCGGGCTCGCCGATGCTCTGCGGTAAATTTTGGACCCGTAGCAGCTCTTCGCGCCGCTATTTTCCTCTCCCCCAGCCTTCGTCTAACCGTAGACACACTCACGGTTCTTCTGTTAGCTGTCTGGAGCTGCTGTCGCAACTCAACAGCATTTAAGAAGCGATTTCTCAATGATGTCGATACGATGAATCGGTCGTCTCTCTCCGAGGTGCAGCGACGTCTACCAGACCCATGTCTTCGGACGTAGCCACCGGTCTCCAGGAAACGCTGGTACACTCTTCGAACCGAAAAACGGCTCAAGTTGAGTTGCCGAGCGACATCACACTGCCGCATGCCTGATCGCAGTAGTGCAATCACTTGGGCGGCCTCATCGACAGTGGTATCCATCTTCAAGGGTATTTTTCTTGGGAATGAGCTTCTCGTGTGTCCACTTCAACGGTTGGATAGCGAATGATCCCGATTGAACCTGTATTGACCCTTTTATACCTGCAAAAGGTAGCGCAACTAGCGGCTGTTTAAAGAGCAAAATTGTAAGTGTTTTCTTCTTCTTTTTTTGTGCTCTTCCAGTAAAAGAAAAATAATCAATTGAATTGTTTTTGTACACTCCATTTCATCACCTTTCAAATGATATGCAACATGACCCTCATTATTGATGTCAAATAAGGTCTAAAGTTGTTTGAAGTAGATTTTTTGAAAGGTGCGATTTTTTTGACGCCGAGTGTATAAAATACAAAATACCGCCAAAGTAAACGAGAGATTATGTTATGAGTTCTAGATAACCGATAAATAGCTACATTTTCATAAATACATTATAAAAAATATGGAAAACACCAGGACGCCGGAAAACCTATGTCATCACACAAACATTTTCCATTTGTGGGAATAGAACTCACGATCTTCGACTCAGAGGACAGGACCACTACCGCTGCGCCTTTGCAGTTTCGTTAGGTTCGAATCATTTGTCTTACAAAATAAAATAAAGACGTATCTGGTACATAGAGTTACCGGAGCCTGCGGATGCGGTCGTTCCCACGCTGTTTACAAATTACATAAAATGCACTTTTGGTGCTTCGTGCTCATACTTGCACTGACCTGAGCTTTTTGCACAAAAAGAATGCACTGATAAATCACGGGCCGGGCCTTTGTGCGTATCTGGATGTTCTCCGATTTTTGGCTGTTGCTGTCTATTTTTTGTTGATATCAATCTGAGCCCGAGGTGTTCATTGAGGAGGTTGGTACCTGCTCGATGTTGACGGGCAAGGTGCCGGACGTCACAATATGTAGATAGCATCGCTGATCATTGATAGGTATTAACATTTTTGTCAATTCAATGCTCACTTCCGCGTAACATTCGAGCAGTCATCTCTCTACGTATCTTACGTCATGTTTGGTCCTCTCACAACAGATAAGTAGATCTACATATTTTTTTGGTTTAATTTTTCATAAAAAATAAGTAATAAAAAAATTAAAAACACACGACTGCCCTGTTATAAAACGAACTAAAAAGTGAGAAACAAGTTATTTTAGTTGAACAGATAAATTCCTATGGCAGTCGGGGGACCTCTTAGAATAGAAGTTGTTCCTCAGAACAGCCCCCCGACTGCCATATGAATTTATCTGTTCAACTAAAATAACTTGTTTCTTACTTTTTAGTTCGTTTTATAACAGGGCAGTCGTGTGTTTTAATTTTTTAATTACTTATTTTTATTTTATATTTTTTAGTGATGGTCAGCAGTCCGTGCTCGTCATCCTCAGACATCAGTTCTTATGGTGATACAGTAATCACGTCGGCCTGCACTGATGTAGGCCCTACTACTGCAGTGCCCTTCAAATTGAAGTACACTGATGCAGTGTACTGCTGCACGGTTGATTATAGGATTTAATGTTATGTTAATTATTATAAATTGTTTCTCAATAATGGTTATAAAAAAATAGCTTACGACCGTCCGTTTCGGAGGAGTTTGGTAACAAACACGAGACACGAGAAAGTTAATAAGATTTTTCGAAAACACACTTATTTAGGTAACTCCGAAAATTAGAGAGCCCGGATTTCCGGATCCGGAAAATTCTCATTCACTAAGGATATGCAACATACCTACTACCTACATATTTTATAGATACTTTATTTCCTTATTGTGCCAAAAAAACGTAGAAGTAATATTGATGGTCTTTTGATATAAAGCGGCAACAAATTGTTCTGTTCTGACTATTCAACCTTTAAATGCAGCAATTAAGCGCGTGTTCAACGAGCATAAATGGGAACATTTCCTGAACTAAATTGGGTATAATGAGCGTGGGGCGAGGGTTGCGCGGGCGCAGCACAGGTGCGCCGCGCGTGCACGCCGGCCTATAGGTACCTACCGCTGCACCCCACCGCCCGGCTGACACGACTGACGAGTGGCGCCTGATGGCCATGCCGAAAGCCCTCTCGCTGGAGCAGCATGTGAGTTGTGACTGGTAGGTAACTAATTGATCTGTAGGTACACACAACACCAACAGAAATTAAAATAAAGAGTAACGCATACCTAAGTTACCCGACAGTATTCTTCGGGACAACCCCTCAATTGAAACTTTCAAATTAGACTAAAACAATACTAACTTTCCTGTCTGTCATAATATATTATGTGTGTATTTTACGTTGCTATACCTACTTACCTATAGCCTATAGTCTGTTCCAAAATGCACGAATTAATGCGCATTTCAATCAGTACTTACTCACCTACTTAGATTACTGTTAAGCTTTTAAGGCACCAGATATATAATAGTACTAATAAGGTAAGGTGAATGGGTATCATCCGGGCGTGAAAATTTAAAATGCAAGTAAAATTTGAATTTAGTAGGCTACCCTGCCGCCAAAAGGGAACCAGCATAATACTAAGTATACTATAATAAGATCCGAATCCAGACGAAAAGATCGAAATAATGTGCAGCTCAATGCTCACATACCTACTTATTGCGATGTCATGAAAATGAAATAAAAAAAATGTAAGTAAAAGAAATTATTAAGATTTATTTACATTATTATCACAATTATTTGCATTTACCTACACATAATACGAGTAAATTAAGTATAGTTTTTATTTTACATAAAATCAAAAATCTTAAAATTAAATAACATTAGCTAATACCAAATGAACATAAACAGGCTTTATGTATATACCTATAACATCCAGCTCTCGCGTAAACAATAATAATTATTTACTGAATAGCAAATATAAAAAAAACTTATTACTAGTAACTTTACCGACGTTAGTAGTTAGTACCTAACATACCTTCTAGAGTCTGGTACAGATATCCGATGTCATTCAGGGACTGGATACAATATTTTAGGCAATTTCCAGCCAATACCTTCTACGGTATAGATAGGTACTTTTAGGTATTTATTGGAATAACTTTTTCAGTATTATGAATCACAAATGCTCGTTTTCAGCAACGTTTTAAAAGACGCCTAAGCCCTTAGGCTGGTAACAGTTGTCGTAAGTGAAAACTGTCACCTATCGCGTTGAGCGTCTTGAGCGTTTCGTTTTAGTGAAAACGGGTCGAATACTTTGGGTAGTCCAGGCGTTCCAGGTTCCACTTCTCAGTGGGAGATTGCTTGAGATTGATTCCACGTGGCGGTGGAATGGTATACCTATACTTCCCCTTTTTAGGTACTTATTAAACAGATGTACTTCTAGGTTACCTACCTATTTGAATTTATTCATCGTCATTTAGGTACCTACCCATTTCATTGCTTAATCTAAAAGACAATCAACTAATGAGTGATGACATTCCTAACAGGTCACTATTACCTACTATTATTAATTAATTACTTGAGAATGAGATACATTTGTAGAAAGATATTGGTAATACTAAGCTTACCTAAACAGTATGTATGTAGGTACTCAACTTTAGCTATATTGCCTAATAGACAGTGAATCGATTAATCATTGCCCAGCACAAAAAGCAGCCTATCTATAGAGTTCCAAAAACGAATGATTCATATTAATTTATTCGACCAACTGCCGTGACGCATTTTCACGTGATATTACCACGATATTACCTGCCACTTGACCGATAGTTTCATCCGTTGATGTCCCCACACTTGGAACTCGCAATTGGCAAAGAGAATTCGCAAATGACTACCATAAACTATGTACCTTCTTATTTTCTTTTAGTTACATTTCATGATAAAGAGTACCTAGAGCATAGAGTTGTCAATATTAGAGTAGGTATACGTACTCGTAGAATACAGAGATGCGGCATCGCTTGAGCTACACACATGTTCAGCTGCCGCTTAGGAGATGAGGGCGCCCTGGGAGTGCGGCTTGATGTGCACGGGGTGCGCGGCGTGCGGGAGCGGCGCGTGCGGGCGCGCCTGGTGGCAGCGCTGCGCGTGCACATGCGAGTGCGCGCGCAGCTCCTCGCCGTGCTCGCGGTAGGCGCGCTGCTTGTCCTCGAAGTCCCGCAGCCGCTGGTTGTAGCGCTCGATCTGGTCGCGCAGCGCGGCGTCCTCGATGGCGGCGCGCTCCTCGTCCAGCTCCAGGCAGCCGGCGCCGTCCAGGCGCTCCAGGTCGATCCAGCCTCGCCACCGCACGCACACACCGTTCATGATGAATCGGGACACGATGTGGGCCTGATAACCAAAACAAAAACGTCGTGTTACTTAATGAATGACTTGGCGACCTTCTTCGAATTCGGACAAAAAAATTGGAGCAAAAAATTGACTTTAGAGGTAGGTGGCCAAGTATTTCCTATACAACTTTAAGGTTTTGTTGCGAACAAAGGGAAGTTCGGACGTAGGCAGGTAGGTATAAGTATTAAGTATGAACCTACCAACAGTATATAGGACGGAAGTATGTGTAGGTAATGTGCTATAGATATACCTACCTAGGTACAATACAATAAACAAAGTAACATTTAGTAATCCTATAGGAAGGAATATAAACTAGAGGTGGTCATTAATAAAAGAAGCCTAAATCCTGTGTCTCAGTAACATACACTTATATGTTACCTAATATTTCATTGAATTTTTGATTTTATACCTTGTGGATAGAAGCATGGTAAAAAGTATGTAAAAGTATGACAAGCGCAAAGGTCTCCCGTTTCATAGCAAAAAATATGTAAGTATTTGTACGCACTATAATGTCGGACGAACAAGATATTGATAAATAATCAATAATAATTAATAAACATTGCGAACTTTTGACCATTGAAGGAAGTCTGTCCCGGGAATCGAAATGGTAGGTAATTAGTAGGTACCTAAGTTTTATCCTAAACGACAGGAGGCAAGCGCAGAGAGCAGCACATCGCGTGTTCGGCTTGTTCCGGCATGCTCTTCACACACATCTAATTGTAGGTGTATGCTGTAAATGATACATAATTACGAAGTACTTTTTCTTTTATTTTTTTTTTATACTTACGTTCTACCAACCCTTTTACTTCATATTTCTCGTCAGCCATCTGTTTCGATCATTGAATAGCTTCTACTTAACTTGGACCTTTCCGCCAACATAGGTACTCGTACGTATAATATAGTTTAACCAGAGACTTAAATAATAGTTACCTACTAGGTTAATACGGTATACCTAGTAAGTACTTACTAACGTTTATATGAAGACTTTTCAATTACCTTGTTTCAAAGTACTCGTAGGTATTAAAATAGCGATTATGTCGGTATACCTAAAACCTACGTTCGCATACTTATAGGCTGAAACCATCACCTACAGTCTACAGACGTAATGAAAAAAAATCATGATTTTTTTATTGTGTGAAACTATCGGAACACCCTATGGTTACGGAACCCTACAGTAGGCTATAATACAGCAAGGTTTGATTGCGAGACGCGTAGCAACCGGCGGCCATGTTGGTTGGACGGGCGTGGCGACGCACGGCGCCCCGACGCCCTCCAATCCAACAGGAGCTTTTCAATTATTGATTTGAGTCGGGAAATTCACCCTCCAAACTTACTGTTTTTACGTGTGCTACGTTGCTACGATTTCGTAGCATCTTTCGGAATTATAAAAAGCTGACACAAAATACTACGCAGACAACCAGTGTACCTAATGTGTATTATCTTTGTTTTGTTCTTAGTGAACATAAAATTACAAAATTAAGTGGTAACAAGTAAGATGTAATCTAATGACATGAAATACTCGTATAATATTGTGACTACTTATTCATAAGTTGTTGTAAAATAGGCCTACCTACATCGAGTAATTTTACATAAAAAAATAATAAATATAGGATCAATCAGTTATGAAAACACTTAATACAATGAAATCCTTACTGTATAGTGTATTATGTATACTAAATGACCCAATGTTTGCATGTCCTGCTTTCGTGAAATCGTGAATCTTTTTAATCGCGGGACCCACTCATAAAAATTCATCAATATCAGTTCGTATACCCATGGATCGTATAATAGAACAGTATGCTTTCATACAAAAAGCGCTAACCAACTAGTCCAATTTTCATAATTTTTTGAAATGTTGCAGATACAATGGAAAACTAAGCTTCTACTTTTATTGTTTTTAGAAATATTGCTTACGTTAAAAGTTATTAGCGTCTAAATATCCATAACTTTTTTGACATTAAATCTTCATCGAGTATTTTTATTTAGGCCTGTGAACTACGATGTCTCTATTCATTCAAAATACCTAGGTAATCATTTGTAATTCGTATATATTTCGATCATGTTGTGGTGTTATTCGGATTCATATAGTAATAATTTATGCTCCTGGCCATATTTGGTTCGGAAATACTTCTTTAAAACGAAATAATAATCAATTTTGATCAAAATTTTTATAACTTTGGTAGAGTTCCGTAATACCAAAAATTATGAATAAAAACTTGTAACTGTGTTTATCTTTATCTGGACATTAAAAACTGTGCTCCTGAACTAATGCGACGTGAGATAGTGTTGTTTTTATTACAAAACAAATAAGGAGAAAACATGTCCACGTGTGTCATGTGGTGTTTGAATTTAGGTATAAATATTGTAGTGTTGCACCACCTGCAGTCCGTGGTTCCTCTGTATTTTCCTTATCTGTAGGTTGCCTGGCAGAGATCGCTACCTAGCGATAAGGCCGCCTTTTGTACTAATTAATTTTTTACTTCTTAGGTATAGTATTATGTTTTGTGGTGTACAAATAAAGTGTTAAATAAATAAATAAATAAATGTCCTATTTGACATAAAAATAAGCAAAACTAAATTCGTTTACAATTACTATGTAACTCACGGTGATTAATTTTAGGTATTAGGTACAACAAATTCGTGTATCTACGAGTACTTTGGGATAGTTATGGATAAGAATTAAGAAAGAATAAAGATAAGGCGTAGGATAGAATATTCTCCTATCTACCTTCAATGTACTATAATTTGAAACATTTGTATAATATAGCCGATATTCCTATATCAATTCGCAGAAATAGCCATATCAAATAGCTGCACTCACTGAGTTATATATTTCTTCTGTTGTAATTGTAGCTGCTTTTTCCATTTCATAAAATCTTTTTCAAGATGAGGGCTCGTGCACACTCGAGTGTGCTGTTAAATGAACCGAGTGTAAATAAATACGAGTATTCATAGTGAGGCGCAGCGGGCGGCTGTGTCGTATCGAAGGGGCTAAATTCAATCAAATACTCCATCAAATGGGTTCCCTCTTACGAATTCTAATTGATTCTATGAAAAAGTAATGTTACTAAATAAAAATATAACTTTGGTCTTGACATTTTTACTGCCTACTCTGTTAGCCACACTGGCCAAGTGCTGGTTGCAGGCTTCACACACCGTTGACAGAATTAATAGAGAAGTTTCGGCATGCAGGTCATAGACCAACGCATATATATATATCTCCGAAAAGTTATCCGGGGCCTCTTTACTCCTTAGTTCCATTAGATAACTACTAGTAGAGAACTACGAGGGGCGGCTGAAAAGTTCTGAGCCTAAGGTACTTGCAGTAGTACTATTTACTCATCCGGTAGGTCACGGCTTGAGCGACATCTGCCCACTATATAAGCGAAGTTTCACGTCATTAGCTTCATTACGCTTTGAGTAATTGAACCGTACACATCACCATGTCTGACTCATCGCTGCAATTAACGAAGATTGAGCATCGCGCCGTCATCAAATTCCTCGTAAAAAAGGGGAAAACAGCAAAAGAAATTTTTGAAGAGACTTCTAGTGTTTACGGGGAATCTGGGCCGTCGTCAGCCACGGTTAAACGATGGACACGCCTATTCCAACAAGGCAGAGAGACTCTGCAAGATGACCCCCGCTCGGGACGGCCGAACACCACAGTCACAGATGAAAACATCGAAAAAGTAAAAAAAAATGTTCTGGACGATCGCCGAATAAAATTGTGGCTGATAGCGGAAGAGCTGGGCGTCAGTAAGGAACGAGTTGGAGACATTATGCACATGAATAAAGTCAGTGCGCGTTGGGTGCCAAAAATGCTCACGCCACTTGACAAGCAGCGGCGCGTTGAAACTTCCGAAGAATTTTTAGACTTGTGCAAGGATAATTTGGAGGAAATTTGCACTCGTATTGTCACCGTTGATGAAACGTGGATCCGACAATATGACCCAGAATCAAAAAAGGAGTCAATGCAGTGGATAGAGAAGGGGGAAAAGCCGCCGAAGAAGTTCAAGGTGGAAAAATCGGCTTCCAAACTCATGGCCACCATTTTTTGGGATTGCGAAGGAGTTTTGCTCCTAGATTATCTTCCAAAAAAAACTACAATGAATGCAGAATATAATTCTGGGCTTTTAAAAAAAGTTCGCGAAGCCATTGTTGAAAAAAGAAGAGGCAAAATCAGCAAAGGAATTTTGTTTTTGCAAGACAACGCGCCGGTTCACACGGCGCGCATTGCGAGGCAAGCCTTGCGAGAAACTGGCTTCGATGAAGTGACCCACCCTCCCTATAGTCCAGATCTGGCACCTAGCGATTATTTTTTATTTAAAAATTTGAAAAAAGACCTACGGGGACGAAGATTTGGGGATGACGAAGAGATGAAGGCGGCCGTTAATGAACATTTTCTAGCCAAAGACGCGGGTTACTTTTTATCAGGAATACAAGCCCTCTATAAAAGATGTCAAAGGTGCATTGAAGTCCAGGGGGACTATATTGAAAAATAAATTTTATTTAGATTTTTATCCAGACTTTTAATGGCCTAGGCTCAGAACTTTTCAGCCGCCCCTCGTACTCTACGATTTCGCATTGTGAAGTCAACACCTCCTGAGAATGTCGCAGTGTCGGGATGAAATGCGCGTCGAAGAAAGTGTTTGAAGAAGTGTGTGTAGTGTTTCATGTGGGTGTTGTTCATGCATATTGCACCATACAGAATCTTTTCAAGTACCTAAGTAGCGGATGATATTCGTAGCAAAACAAATTAATCTGTCCTGCTCATAGAATTCTAACGCCTCTCCTCACATATGAGTTCGTAATTAAGGCATTGTAGGTATAAACGGTTTTTCCTTTTGCGAAACCGCATTAGACCAGTATCTACCAATTTGTATGTCTTAACTCTACTACGGTTTTTCCAGATTTTGTTTGTAACACTTGCCCGTAAGTCCTAACTCCTAATCATAATATAGAACTCTTTGGACGGTATTTCTTGTTATAGTAGGCATATTAACATGATTGAATTGGTGGAAATTAATGCATTAACATGATCTGCAGCGTGCCCTCGCTTTGTGTAAGAAACTCTTCATTAGATGAAAGAATGTCATAATTTCAAACAGGTAAGCGGTTCTATAGAGCGAAGAGCGTGACCGAGACATCAAAATGGGTGTTACGACAGACGACTTGATGCATTTTTCATTATAGCAACTTTATTTATGTCTTAATTTAGTTATGGAACGACGGCCGGATACGGGCGTTGATGACGTGCTATCAGTGAATGTCCCAGTAAGCAATGATGTCATTGATGGGCGTGGACCCGTAATATTCACGTCTTTGATGATTCACGTTAACAAAGAGAAAAGGAACTATTCTGTTCAAAAATTTCATTACTCCGGTATTCATTAGATACATCAGGTGCCTATTGTGGTGCCTATATGCTTAAATGCAGGTGCTAATCCTTGAATGTGCATTATTCTTGTTATGTACTATCAACTAATTATGGTTTCTGTTCTGTAAGTCTTAAGTAATTACTAGAAGAACCTTGGTGATAGTTCCTTTGAAAACGATCTCGACATGTGGCCTTCACGACAGCCGCTCGTGAACCGCATCTGCCGCTCCTCGTGCGGCCGGTTCCGGTAGCCCGCGTATAACCCGGTGTGATGAACTCGTAAGTAGTATTACCTTGCCGGATTCCTTCTGAAAGTCGCAGCCGCGGTTGTTGTAGGGCGAGTGGTCGAACACGAGCTGCAGGTTGGTGCCGGTGCCCGTGAACGCGATCTCGGTGTGGCCCTCGCGACAGCCGCTCGTGAACCGCATCTGCCGCTCCTCGGGCGGCCGGTCCCGGTAGCCCGTGTACCTCACCTGCGAAACATTATACCGAACGGTTAAGAAAGGTAAATAATATGTAAAAAGCATAAGACAAGACCACGGCCCAGCAATTGCAAAAGAAAACGTAGGTAGATGTGCTATCCCAAGTGTTATGAAGATCTTTTATAAAAATTAGGCTTAGCGAAGTATCTATATGTAGGTATATATTCTGAACATGTCACAAATTGATATCATAATGAATAATTGCACTTGAATCCAAACAGATAAGAACCTACTCATCCTGACTTAGCAGGTAAGTACCTACCTACTTACTGTTTAGTTACGTCTAGTAGGTTTACATCGGTAGGTTACTTAAGTCTCGTATGAAAATATTAATAACTTGTTGTGCCCACTGCCCAATGTTGTTAAAGTATTAATGACTTGTTTTTATATATAAAATTCTTGTGTCTTGTTTGTTATCAAACCTTTTCGAAAGGCTCGGCCGATTGTTACGTCTGTGTATGACTGCTCGGTAAGAGTAGGTCGTAAGCTATTAATTTCTATGTCCCTAATGGCAAAACAACGTTTGCCTGGTCACTTTGTTAAAAAAATGTTGCGGGAAATTAGAGGAGTGATAAGGTTAGTAGATACCTAACCTAGTCCTGTACCAAATACTTATCGTCATTAAACTTTATTAAGTAATTAATTTTAATCAAGCTAAGTACAGTACAGTAAGTATACGTAACTCATTAACTGCTGTAAATACTGCTATTTACCTCGAAGTTATTAATCCATTGTGCAATACATGGCCCAGAAACAAATATTCGTTATCAGCCTCCTATACCTAATATCCTGCCTTATCATCCAGCTATTATTAATTACGTAGGTAAATACGTTTCCAAACTACGTATAGGTACCTTCTTGCCTCACTAATGAGCTGATTCCATATGCTCCCTTAATTTTCCTGTTAACACAGTTAAGTACATTGTTAGAACAATAATTAATGAATGCTTAATTTGGACTCTTACCTCGCTTTCACGGCTCAGTCTTTTAAACAAATCATCAGACTCGAACTTCGCTTTCTGGTCAGGAACGACACGCGGCATCTTGAAGATGAACCGCGGTTTCGGCTGCTCGTACAATCCGATGGAATCGAACGGTAACATTCCTGCCAGGGCAGCCGGGTCACTCATTGCATGCATTACACGAACTCTATGTTATCACAGGGCTACACTTATCAACATCACTTCGCAAAGCTCTACAACTCACTTGATTACACTGTTCTTACTTAGAACTTGAACGACACAACTACCGTCATCGACAAGTAGCGACCGAGTGACGCGTCGTGCGTCGGAAGCATCGGCTACGAGCTACGGAGTTTTCATCAGGGCGGAGCGTGTAGCTGGAGGGGCGGCGTAGCGCCAATGACAGTGCTCAGCGATGCCGCCCCTCGAGCCCTACGCCTTCTTTGTGTAATTTCGGGAGCTTTCGAGCGGAAAGAGGGTTTTCTCCCCTCGAAATGTTTCAAAATAAATACTGTAAGTAACAAAGCACATGAATGTATAATGATGGGCATTATGCTCTTTCGACGTTTCGAGTGTTTTATGTACTTGCATCATGTCTTTTGTTCCTTTGTAGCGAGATAAATGTAGCTTATATATACGTACCTACACACTAACGTATTTTGTTAGGGGAGTTTGATCCCAGGATCAGATAATTTTGAAATCTGATATTTTTATTACATTGTAAAATATATTTAGATAATAACAGGATTGCTGACAGTGCTACGCGAGCAATCGAGCAAACTCTTTCCGATCCAAAATGAATTTGGCTGTGTAATGACTTGAATGTAGAATTTGGCTCCAAATTCGTTCAGTTCTTTAACCTTTGCACGATGTAACGTAGGTACTTACTTAGGTACAAAACAGAGGAGTGAAAACCATCTCTCCAGCTCTTGAGTCTTGCAGGGAGTTGGTAAGTCTACGTTGGTGTTTTCTATAGGTATAAGCTATCTACGTACCTACCTAAAGTACCCTTTCTTTGTAACTAACTATTTGTGTATCATACTTAGGTACTATCTTGGTAGATAGGTATACGAGTAGGTACATTTTAGGGCCCTATATTTGGATATAACTTTGCCTTATATTAACAAAGTATGTTTTTGTTGGGTTAGCTAGTTATACTTACCTACTCGTACCTAGTACCTACCTACTTGCCTATATTTCAATAGGTCCTAATTTAAAAGAATGCCTTTACCTACCACTTACCTAACTAGGTATAGTTATAGGTAGGTCTATATTTGTGAAGTATACTTCCATACTAGGGTTCCAACTTTCAATGAACAATGAACTTTGAGGGCTTCTACAATCTATACCTACGTCCCATAAAAACTTCGGCCTAGGTATGTTAGATAGGTATAGGAATCTATCAATCTACTCGTTCATAATAATATTATAGGTACGATATTAAAAAAATAAAGATTGTTATTTGGGTAAGTACTCACTTATCTACTACCTATCTACGAATTCAAGTACTTACTAGTGATGGGCCGACTATGGTATTTGCCGACTAACCGACTAGCCGACTAATCGGTTTTCAAATTGCCGATTAGTCGGCCGACTAATCGGCAATGCCGATCATACCTATTGGAGATGGAGTTGGTGTTATGTTAGCTCAATAATTTAATTAGGACTGATTGATATGTTCCTTTCTATACATATATTGGTTTTTGAATATGTTCCAAGACTTTAGATAAAAAGAAAAAAAAATTAAACTTTTACTTATCTGACTTAATTAGTTAAGTTAAAGTACGTATGTGCCATTTATTGTTTAATATGTTGATTAAAGTTAAGTTAGCTTTTTTTACTGACTGATCATTTAGGATTAGGTACTAATGAAAAGACTGTACTTTGGGTACTTAATGTTTAGAATTGTCTAATTATAAAAGGGTAGGTACAAATTATTTGTTTCGTTTTATTTCAATTGATGATCACCGATTATAATCGGTATATTTTGCCGACTAGTCGCCGACTAGTCGCCGACTACAAACAAAGCCGAATAGTCGGCTTTCCCGACTAGTCGGCCCATCTCTAGTACTTACCTACCTATATCGATTACTGTTCTAATAGCCTTCTGCCTTATCACTTTAAGGACATCCCATCGACAACAATATAATGACAACAATAAGTAGTCGGCACGGGTGTTGTGAAGAGACGTATCATATGTTGTTAAAAGAATAAGCACCTAAAGTATCATGGAAGTAAGCGATCAACTTTACGATACTGGAGTGTCTAATTGTCGCCATTGTCGTTATAATTTTTTTTGCAAAAAAGCTAACACTTTTATTTTGCCGACTCAATTTTCTACGGTAAGGTTCAATATGCACCTACTAACTTAGGTAGTCGCTATGTACCTTATTAGACTACGTACCTAGGTAGGTTCCATTTTCATCTTCTGGGGGACGCAACTGTTTGTTAAATACCTGTCAGGGCTCCTTCCTACTTCCAGATGTAGGTAGCTAGATTACCTATCTATGTCGACTGTCACCAGGTGATCTATGGTCACCAGTCTATTGTGCTTGTCAGATGATTTTTGGGTAAGTATAACTATGAATAGAAATACTACTGTATGAAAGAATTTGTTGCAATTCAGTATGTTTGATCTCGTCACGTATTTTTGCTTATTATTGAAATAAAGGCCACGTGTCGCGGAGCCTCGGCGTGGCGTGCTGCGGCCTGTGGAGCTTTGCGCGAAGGGCGAGCACGCGGCGAGTAGGCCGCTAAAGACCGAATGCAGGGCGCTGCCCGCGCAAATCGCAATTCATATCTTATTTGGGTTTTCGCAAATTGTAAATCATTCTATGTTTATTATTATCACAGTAAAATTGCAGGAGTCATTTTAGTAAGATTACAATGTAGGCGAACTAAACGGGTTTGCCCATTCGTTCGTTCGTTTCAGCTGACGGACGTCCTCTGATGGACATAGGCCTAATGCAATGATTTTTAACAGAGATTTTTCTGTTGTATCCAGCGACGTTTTCGTAATCTTAAAACCTGCTGCCAATCCGCCGGCACCGGAGCGGAGCAAGGCATTGGAGCCAACGAATATATAATATTATACTAACTGAGCGGCGAAACGGACAAATATTAACTAATAGGATCACACAATCAATTGTAAGTAACTTTTATCAACTTTACAATTCATTCTAAGTACCATTCACAATTACAGTCAGCGAAATAAATACCTATAGGCATATCATATACTACCTATATGGTTTGGGTGTGGTTTGGGTAGCTAGGTAAGCTATCTGTCTACGTAGTTGTAGCATTACGAGTACCTACCTACTTGAAAAACCCTATAAAAATTCTTAATTTGTGTGGATTTCTCCGATTCTTTCGAAAACACAGCTCCGCTCTGCTGTGCTTCGGTGGAAACCGGGCCTAAGAATCATTTTTTTACCAAACCGCAAACTTAACTTTGTTTTATGAGGTTAATTGCTAATACCAAAAAAAGTATAATAGATACAGAGTTGATTTTATTTTTCCCGTGAAATATACGTTGATCCCTATTTATCATAAATATTCAGAATTTTCGATTGGTAAACTTCGGAGGTAAGGGGGGGGGGGGGGGGGGGTTAACGGTATTTTTTTCGACAGTTTACTCAATAAATCAAAAACTATCGGACCAAAAAATAAATAAAAATCGGTTTTAGAATACAAAAGTGACGCCCTTTCATATGATACCCCACTCATTATTGTTATCTCATTTTGGAATTCCAACGACCCGGTTTACCCCCTGTGTAAATAAAAATAAAACATTTTTTTATGATTGCACTAATAACGGGCCATCATTATCTACACCTATTCCAAATTTCATGGCGATATCTTTAATAGTTACTGAAATAAGGGGTCGCGTGATACACAGACAGACGGACGGACAGACAGACAGACGGACAAAGTGATCTTATAAGGGTTCCGTTTTTTTTTCTTTGAGGTACGGAACCCTAAGTATTAACTGTGACCTCTCATCTACGAAAAGTTTGAGTCGATAACAAGCCGTACCTAGTGATGGACAGACATCCATGACTAACGACGCATGAAAAATTTGAAAATTTGGGAAAACTTAAATTAAATTATATCGATGGTTTTATAGTACCTACAAAAAAGTAACATTTTTCACACTCTCGCCTATTCCGTTCGTTTGCTGTCGGTATCTGTTTGTCCGGGGCCTTTTTTTAAATTTTGATCTCAGGTGGCTTTAATCAGCAAACTCTTAGGCTCGGTTGCTTGACTTGACTTTAACCGAAACGTTATAGTTAAATATGGCGGCCTGACTCTTATTTCGAAAGACATAAGAGTCAGACCGCCATATTTAACTATAACGTTTCGGTTAAAGTCAAGTCAAGCAACCGAGCCTTAGTGCTAAAAAGGTAGGGAAAATTCGAATAGGAAAAGTATATACTTCCCCATTTTACTAGCAGTAAGCTTCTCATAAACCATATAGGTAGGTACATTGTCGGTGGATCATAAATGCAAAATATAATAATTAGTATGGTACTTACCTACTTCTATAGGACATTGCGATAATATGATAACGATATTCGATGTGAACATTGGAATAATATTTGTCCCACGCCTACACGCGGCTCCCACTGGTTATATAGTACACAAGTGGTGGATGTTAGTCAAGTTTCATCTAAATTAGGTATAACTTTCTACCCCTGATGTTACTAGCTATAGACATACTTACTTACCTATACCTGATACCTCCTCGGTAACAGAATGTATTTATTTGATAGAAAAACCAGCCAAGTGTATCGGGTTCGCGCACCGAGGGTTCCGTGGTTCAGTCCATGGTACTATAGAAAAAGTAAAGCCATAAGAATCACTTTTCTTACCGAACCGCAAACTTACTTTTGTTTTGAGGTTAATTGTTAACCTAGTTAGTTACTGATAGTTACTGAAATACCTAAAGAGTCGTGACCCTCAGACAGACAGACTGACAAAGGGATAGATAGATAATCTCTTTATTGCACACCACAGAATAAAAATAAAATAAAAACCGGCCAAGTACGAGTCGGACTCGCGCACCGAGGGTTCCATACCATAAAAGAAGTTAAACATTAAAATAATCACTTTGGTTCATGAATTTACGAGTATAATTTACATGTAGGTACTTTTGTTGGCGAACCGCAAACATAACTTTGTTTTTGCCGGTTTATTGTTATTATCAAAAAAGTATAATAGTTAGAGAGTTGATTTTATTTTTCCTGTAAAATATGCGTTTACTTCTATTGATCATAATTTTTTCAGATTTTTCTATCGGTAAACTTCGGAGATAAGGGGGGGGAACGGTATTTTTTTCGACAGTTTGCCCAATAAATCAAAAACTATCAGGCATAAAAATAAATAAAAATTAGTTTTAGTATACACAAGTCACGCCCTTTCATATGATACCCCACTCAATATTGTTATCTCATTTTGAAAATTTGTCGACCCAGTTTTCCCCCATTTTTAAATAAAAATAAAAACAATTTTCAAATTTTTACGATTGTTATAACGTCGCGTCACTATTACCTATAACTATTCTAAATTTCAAGTCGATAGCTTGAATAGTTACTGAAATAATCGAGTGTGACAGACGGACGGACGGACGGACGGACGGACGGAGAAAGTCTCACCATAAGGGTTCCATTTTTACCAAATTGGTATGGAACCCTAAAAATGAACCAATAATAAGGGACAACGAAATGATCTTATAAGGGATCCGGTTATTATCTTGAGGCCAAATCTGAAATCAGTATTGTACCTAATTTAGAAACATAATAATTGGTGATAAGTTTTTACGGTTTCATAGTGCATATCTAAGGGTAAAACGGGATCCTATGACGAAGACTTCGCCGCCATCCGTCTGGCCGTCCGTATCACATCACCAGGCTATACCTAGGTACATTAAAATAGTATCGTGTGATCGTGTGATGCAGAGACGCGTTTTTTGATACTAATAAAAACCATTGATTTTTCCTCTTTTGTCGTACGGAACCCTTGATACACGAGTCTGACTCGCACGTGACCGCTTTTTTTCGATATTGTGTATTTCAGACTAGGATTTGCAATATTGCTATATGCAACTGTCACTGATTACTGATCTCAAGATATGGGCATCCGAACGATTTACGTAAACCTTTTTCATACAGGCAAACGGTAGCGCCAACTGTCAAAATATTATAGGTGGCCGCTGAGCGAACTACCGCGTGGCTTTATACTGTTGGTACTAATGACACCGATGAACTGGCGACATTTTTTCGCGCGGTTGGTGGTTGCCCTGTCCAGAGTATAGATGTCAATTGCAACTGTTAGTTTCTGTCACAGATCACAAAACCCATCGTTTTAGTAACCGTTTAAGTATTTGACGTAACCACGACCCTCCGAAACAGCGGTACGGTTTTAAACTGGCTTTAACTGTATAGAGAAAAGTAGTTGTAGCATAGAGTAAAAGAAGTCTTGTAACAATACTACAAAATATACTTAGCACAATTCTCACCTTGTGCATTGGTTTTTTCTAGTACGGTACCAATAAATCAAAGCATTGTTTGGGACTGGTTCATTTCCATATTTACTTAGCAACAATGACCGTGCAGACATTTAATTAATTGATCTATAAAGCTTTTCACAGTTGACCCCCAAATAAAACAATAAAAAATGAGTACAATGAAAGGGTTACAACGTGTTCCCATTAGTAACTATTTTAATGTGAGGCGCATTGTGGGCAGTAGAGTCATTTGTTAACTCTTTTATTTTAGACGTTCTTTACACTATTGTTACAAAAGGGTTTCCAAATACGCACATGCAAACTGGTTTGATATTATAATAAATAGGTAGATATTTTCCTCGAAGTTGTACTGCTCGAGTTTGAATTGCTTCATTTTTAGGGTTCCGCACCTCAAAAGGAAAACGGAACCTTTATTATAGGATCACTTTGTTGTCCGTCTGTCAAGACCCTTTATTTCAGTAGGTAACTGTTATAGTTATCGAAGTATCGACATGTTTTTATATGGGCCCAACATGAATGGAATTAAAAAAAGTGAACATTTAATAATAATTGGGGCGAATTGGGGCTCATTTGGGAGGTAGGTTTCTTATTAGGTATGTATAGATTAAGCTGACTGTAGATACCTATAATTTTCTATTATTTTTCTCGAAAATTCGGTAACTTACAATACAAGTCACGACAAAAATAGCAATTTATCATAATATTTAAGTACTTCCGATAAAACATTATAATTACCTATACTCGCCCATAGTTGCTTTATTTTTAGTCTGTCCTGATTTATGAATTAATGTTGGTAGATATGTAATTACAATTGATGGTACAAACCTGTTATGTTATCTAAATACTATCGATATTTTAACTTAGTTTGAACTGACCTGGTAAGTTTTTGCCTAGATTTCTAATATAGATAAGTAGGTAATAAAAGAAGATAGTATAACTTTCGATGCCTTATTATGCCTTTATCGGTACTAAAATACTGTAAAGCCGAGGATGCGGATCATAAATGAGCAAAGAAGCCGTCAAAAGTTGTTTATGCCTGCAATTCCGGTCAACGCTTTGTCTTTCGCCGCGTGGCCTTCGGACGACACCCTAATAAAAGGCGTGGCAAAAAATGCCCTAATGGCTGTTGATCCTATTTCAAAGCAGTAAAATGCAACAAAATTAGCTTTTGTTAAATTTAAAACTGTAAACGTCAAAATTTCTGACGCGGGGACGAGTTCCATCGGAGTCCGGACCGGCTCTATTGATAGTATTGTTTTAGGGGCGGGCAACATTTCGTCCTTTGTTAAAACATAATAAGGGTGCAACACGAAGCGGTAACTTCACAATCTATTTTCTATTTTACACATTTCTGGCTATGCAAATGTTTGACTGCTTTTATTGCAAAGCAGTAGAATGTCTGAAAACAGTAAGATTGTCTACCTAGCACTCGTAGGTACTTACCTATCGACCCATGAAGAAGCAGTTGCTAATTGGTGAAAGAGTTACAAACTTTTACAAAAAAAAACTTTAATTTTATTAAGTACAAAGAATTATTGTAGTAGATATAGACAAAGAGCATTTAACATACAGTTTCGGATAGGACACCAGATACCTATAAAGCGAAGTTTCAGAAAACCTCCAGTTCCTATTTTCATCAAACTTACGAGAATGTGTATTGCATGGCAGTGAAAATATTTAATCATTTATTAGACAAAACCAAAGAAATGCCTTTTACAAGTTTTAGGAGACATATTTTCAATCGCCTTAATGCAGAAACAGTATATGACGTGGATGATTTCTTTAAATTGGGACGCATTTAATTATTATTTCTAATTTTTTTTTCCTGACATTCATTATTATGCAATTTTATGTGACGAATCGTAGTATTGTTATCTTGTTTATTTTTTATTTTTATTAATATTTACTGAATTGTGACATCTTTTGATATTGAACATAATTTATAAAACTTCAAATGTACCTAGCTCATCTTGTACTTTTGCACGCCATTTTGGCAGGATATGTCGAACTTGTACTATATTTTAAGACCTCAATTATTATGTACCATATTCAAGCAAAAATAAATGATTGATTGATTGATTGATTGATCACCAAACTTACGAGTATTTTGTGCTAAATCCGCAGTTTCCACTGCATATTAAAATACTTACACATAAAAAGTAACCTCGATATACGCGGAACTTCTTCCAGTTCCAGGTATTGGGGAATAACCTCTTGTGAGGTGCTCGTAATTACCTACCAATACATTATTTCACACTTCCACAATCCGCGTAGCCAGTTATGTAAATTAATCAAGTGCGTAATCAGTAACTAGTAAGAATAACACGTTTGCTCCTAGATACCCACCGTCCACACACGTACCTAGCGCTGACGGCATTATTGAAACTATGACGTGCGTTACAATCTAGGTTACAATGAATATCAGAAATTATTATGATGAGTGATGGCCTAGGCCCAACGGGACGGTAATAGTACCTTACAAAACCGATTGAATATGTTGATTGCACCTAGAGGGGGTCGGGCAAAACGAATACTTAGTATGAACATTTTTTTTATTCAATAATAATATTTTATGTATTCCATTTCCTGATTTTATACATTTCCTGAAACAAACGCCTATTCTGTAACTTTCGAGAAGGATTCATGAAATTCGGTAAGTCCGTACCCCGTGTATACTTTTATAATATTTAATTTGATTTACAAGTTCAAAGCAAACAAGGAAAATACTCAAATGAAGTCAAGTATAATTGGCATGATTCGTAGAACGACACGATCTAGTCGAGCCTCCAGAGACAGACCTCGGAGGTGCTTGCGTCAATAACGGAAATTCCAACTAGTCACCGAAAGTGAGTCGGTGCTTTTGCGTCACGGATGTGTGCCTATTGCCTACTGCCTATAATAGGCATACGTCATGGCTTTGACCTGCTTTGTGAATTCATTATTTAGTACAATAAGCAATAGTACTTGGTTTTGCCATTCTCTTGGTCTTATAATAAGGTTTTCCAATTAAATACTTAACTGTGCGTTTCGGTTGGATAATTTACTTAAATAAAAACTCGGAAACCATAAACTTGACCTTGGCTAAGTATGCCTAAGTACGTAGGTTACTGGCTTGGCCTACTAAAAACAAGGGTAGGTACATACAGTTATTAAGAGTTTTTTGGCACCTATAGGTGCATTAACTCGTAATGTATGTAATTCATTTTTTAATCTAGTCTAATCAGTTCAATAAATCAAAACTTAAGCGGATTTGTTGTTATAGTCCGTAGAAGGTAGGGGAAGTACGTCCAAAATGACATATCGTTTTATTAATCATCAATAACTTTAATATTATTCATAATAGGAACATATTTTTTTCTTACAACTTTGCTTATATTAATTGGTTAACAGGAATCATATAGATTTTGTCAGAAAAATCAACACTTACAAAAATATTTAGTATTAAATGAAGATCAAGAAAAATCCGTTTTGTCCATACCGTATGGACAAAACGACACGACTCGTATGGACTAAATGACATACACAGCCATCAACATAACAAAAATGATAAAATAAGAGATAATAATAAAAATTAATTGCACAATTCGCAAACAAAATTTTTGGTACGCTTTGGCAAATCAGCACAGGCTGCGTGAACCCAACGACTGCACCGCCTGCACCTCAACCACCCCTCACCAGGCTTTGAACGTGAGTAGAGATCGTTGCAGTAAATACAGGCACAATCATCTTCTTCGTCTTCATGATCAGAGCGCTCTTCATCTGAGTCATTATCAATGTAAAGAGACTTAGTAACTGCTTGTTTCCTTTTACGAGTTGGTTTTTCAGCTGCAATCTCTTGTTTTGTACTTTAATTCTGCCATATTTGGTGATGACGTAAGTAGGAATGTTGTCGTTCGTTTCTTTAGCTTTCGTTTACCCTGTCCACTTACAAATTTACCACTGGGAACTGGAGAAATGACATTAATTGGAACAGCTAAATAACTTGTCGATGAACTAATGATTTAACTTGTCGATGCAAAGGAACTTGTGGATGGTTGGGAAGTGTCTAACGGGCCAGTCAGTGTGTTATGAATATCATTAGTGACTGCTATTGCGACTGAAGAATCCAATGAAGTAGATGGTTTACAAGAACTAGTGGATGGCTTTGATGAAGATTCAGGGGCCTTATTCTGTTCCTGGGCCATAATCTCGCCAGCCTCAGGTTCTATTGGCAACGATGGAAGATTCTGATCCTGGATTGAGTCTGAGTTATCAGCTGTGGAAGCTACAAAATTCTTACCACCATCTCTACGGACAAAATGACACATTATGTCGTTTTGTCCATAGTGGTTGTATGTCATTTTGTACATAGCCTCAAAAAATATTACGATTCGAAGAATTATCTTGTTGCAGTGACAATAATGTTTTAAATTCTACGCGATCACCTCAAACACAAAATGCTTCGAAATATAAAGTTATAGGACAGTAAAATAACAAAAGAAAACTTACCGAAAAACAAAAAACAAATGACCACTAACAAATTTCTTTCCAACCTTGAAACACAAATGTCAACATGGCGTCCGTTCTGTATTTTAAACGGCTCTCAAAAGTCCAATGGTATATTTCCGGTGTAGGTGCTTCTTGATTGGCTAACTTTTGACAGTTTATACCGCGCAGTTTTTTAAATATCACTAATGTGTCGTTTTGTCCGTATATGTCATTTTGGACGTACTTCCCCTACGTGAAATGTCCATTAATCACGCGTTTTTGCAACGCTCTCAAGCCGGATCGCTTACACGTCATTACAGAAAGCTTATTTCGTCGGGAGCGGACGGCACCGTTTATAACACGTTATCTTCAAATCAACACAATAACAAGTTTAATAATGGAAGTGATTTATGTGCTCGCAGGATGACGCGCACTTTTCGCCGAGGGCTGAGGGAGGCGCGAACAGCGAACACGACAGAGCGCGAACTGCAGTAGGGTTAGTATAGGTTTTTCTTCGAATTTAGAGTCGACTCGCATCGCACAAACGAATCGAACTCCTCCATACATTTACAGCCAATGCCTTCTATGGAGAGTCACTGATATGCGGCTGTCAATAGATGGCGCTGGCTGTAAATGTATGGAGGAATTCCTTCGCACAAACTAATCGAATTCGATTAGTTTGTGCGAAGCGAGTCGACTCGAAATTCGTCAATAACCTGTACTAGCCCCTCTGTTCTACGGGCCCCGATTCCGGCCCCAAATGACCAGACATTATTTAATTGAATTGGAAGTGAAAGGGTGACAATTGTTATATAAAAGGGTTCAGTTTTTTGAGAACAGCGCGATAAATATCTCGCAAGCCGTGCATTGTAACATTTGTCCTTTAGTAGGCGCACATGATAATTAATGACACATATAAAATGTAATAAACTATGTGTAACAGAATATTTTCATTATAACATTAGGTACGAAAGCTATGGTGTTAAAAATTGTAAACCTACTAATATTTTTATGGAATCTCTTCAAATGTTATCGTTGACCTGCAAAGATCAGTCGTTTTAAAATTAAATTCATGTAGGTTCTTACTATATGTATTAGGTACTTAACGAAGAAATATAAAAGATTTATTAAACTGGTGCAATGTAGAAAGTGAGTTTCAAAGGTGCGGTGTAGGTATTTTACTCAGTCCCCTAGAATAGAATCACGTCATTTTAAGTTAACTCAATGACTCTACCTAGCCTGTGTTAGAGTAAACAAACAATCTCAGGTTGAAATACAAATATATTGAAAAACAGTTGAAAAGAAGTCATAAATCATGTCTTAAACTGTTTATTTGCGCTTACTTCTTGTAAAGCAGAAGGCGAGTGATCGATATAAGAGCGGAATCGGGCTGACATTCGCTAACTAATGATCCCTCGTCACAATGCCGTGCTTGCTCCCTGTCGGGTGACTTTAAAACTTCTTTGTCAACAAAAATTTTAACACTTCAGTATTTGATTTGTGCGAAAATATCTACGACATTTACAAAAACTCGATTGATACGTCACGTTTTTATTACTGTTTGCTTTGCTACCTGGCTCTATTGTGTTACCGACTGGTTGCGCGAGAACATTTTTACTTTTATCCGACGCAAAGTACCTCTCACAGGCATGAAATTGCTGACCATATTGTTTAAATTTCAATAAGTATTTGTTATGAAAAGTACTTCCCTATATCTAGGTTGCATTGTAGAAAAGTAATACTGCAGACTTTTTCGAACAAAAATATTATTAACCCGTGCGTTGGGCCAAGTCGGTTAAATCTACCTAAGGTTAAAATATTCTGGTTAAATTCTTTCAGTGATCTTTTTATAGTTAGGTATTCATTTTTTTTGATGAATGAATATCAGTTCGAGTTGCTTGGACCTATATGCTCTAAATACCGATCAAAACCAATACAATTACAATTCTTACAATTTCTTGCTTGCTTCTAAATCGCTTGGCTAGATTGCTCAGCAAAAGGTGTTTGCTTTTACCTCTATCTACTAAGTATCTACTATATTTGCGACTTGTTATTCGTATTAATTCGGCGTAACTGTCTAACCGTAGGTATCAAGAATTTTTTAACCTTAATAAAACCTACCTACATAATATCAAGTCTATCTCTTGTAGCATAAAAACGGCGAGACAGGGAATTCAGGGACAAGTTGCAGCTAGACTTGCCTACGAATAAAGATACTCGTAGCATTCGCTCAATTAAGATAGAAATTTCGCTTAACAAATCAAGATGTAAAACTAAGCATTTGGTTCGCAAACCTATAAATATTCTTACAAGTTCCAAGTAACACTGCACAAAGGGCGTGAACCGTGAAATCGAATTGTACGCGGACGTAGCAAACATATTGATATTTTAATTAGATTTACAGAGTCGACTCTCGCAGCTCCGCGGGTCACACCCAACTCTTTGAGGCGCTGTAATGGCACCCTGCGGACTTTATTTAAGGGTTGTCGGGCTCCGCTTTTGTACAAACTCAATGTTTACTAGCAAATGCATTAAAGCAACAATACTTACTTAGTTTTTTAGCTTCAGCTCAGCAGCTTCCGTGTTATCGTTTTCAATGGCTTTGAAATCGCTCACGGCGCTCTAATTATAGAGAAGCGCAGCAGGTCGCTCGGGCGCTAATAACGGCGACTACGAATAAATACATAATTGCTTTTATGGCCTCAGGTGATCGGAAAGTAAAAACTCTATTGTTGGCTCTGCTTTTGTTCAACTTAAATAAAATTAATGAAACACAATACTGCGGCATCCGGAAGCATAAAATATTATTGTTGCATAGTGCAGACTGATGGTCTAGCTCTAGACTTGTCACTTGAGAGTTGAGAGCGACGAAGACAGGAATCTGTTATCTAGCAAGGAACTTACAAATGTCGCTGAATTTCTCGTAAGTTAAAAGCTTATAACTAAACGCCAAAAAAAATGTGCGAGAGAATACAACCAATCTCTTTAGTTACGTGGGTCCTACTACATTTACATGAATTATAATATACCTAGAAATATACCTAGAACCTACCTAGTTTTTGTTTTAGCATATTTCGCAACACTTTTCGTTATCAAAAACTCGTTTACAATTTCGATTTAAGCTTGAAACACTGAATCACTATAATGTTTCTAAACTAAATGTTTAACAGCAACCAAGTTGAAGCTATTTTTCAGTAAGTAGATAAAAATAAATCATGAAAAGTATTATTTATGCAATTTTATCCGTTGACGTAAAATAAGGCGATCATTTTGCTTGCATATGCGACGCACAAAGGGTCTGACAGGCCCCGGATGGCGCGCGGCGGGTTGACGGGCGCAGCGCCGCGCCGCCGCCCCACGCTGGGCCGTCGGCATACAGAACTCTAATTGATACACTAAAATACGTCACGTTGCATAAGCGGCCTGCTTGTCTGTGTGTGCATAAATGTAATGTAAAGGCCGATGCGATGGACGAAATATTGACAATCTACAGGTCAATTAGATTTTTTCGAGTTTTTAAGCTTATTACAATATATATAGCTGCTTGTGCTGACTGACTCACTGATTGATCACCTCTCCTGAACAATTTTGTATGAAAAAAATTTTTTTTACTAATCATTTCATACAGAGGGGAAAAAATCATTAAGAACAAAAATATGTAGAGAGCTGACGATTGAGGATTTCGAAGACGGGTAAAGAGCACAGCGACAGTATTGAAGATAGATGGAGGGTGCTCGACCAAATGTCATTTGAAATGTCATGCAATTGGCAGTGAGCTGAAAAAAAATTCAAAATGGCGGATTCAAAATGGCCGCCATTCGAATTTCGTCGATATCTCGGAAAGTATAAAAGATGGAATACCGGTTTCTTGACAAGAGTTAATCAGGACCCGAAGGTCTACGCGATGAATAGAAAAAAAAATTCAAAATGGTGAATTTTTTTTTTTACCATAGAAAATGTATGGCGAATTTCGAAGGGATTTTTCATGGGCGGGAAGACAGCACGCGGGCCACATGTGGCCCGCGCCCACACGCGCCCTACTAGTTAATATATATATAGCTACTTGTGCTGATTGGCCACTGATTGATCACCTCTCCTGAACAATTTTGTATGAAACATTTTTTTTTCAATGACCATTCCGTATAGAAGGGAAAAATTCATTAAGAACAAAAATATGGAGAGAGCTGATGATTGAGGATTTCGAAGACGGGTGAAGAGCACGGGGAGGGTATCGAAGATAGGTGGGGGGTGCTCAACCAAATGTCATTCGGAATGTTATCCAATTGCCAGTGAGTTGAAAAAAAATTCAAAATGGCGGATTCAAAATGGCCGCCATTCGAATATCGTCGATATCTTGGAAAGTATAAAAGATGGAAGAACGGGTTCTTTACAAGAGTTGATCAGGAACCAAAGGTCTACACGATGACTAGAAAAAAAAATCCAATATGGCGGAATATTTTTTTCCATAGAAAATGTATGGGGTATAAAAGTTGTCGGCGATGATACTTTTATAGGCGGGAAGACAGCACGCGGGCCACATGTGGCCCGCGCTCCCACGCGCCCTACTAGTTAATATATATATAGCTGCTTGTGCTGATTGACTGATTGATCACCTCTCCTGAACAATTTTGTATGGAAAATTTTTTTTTCACCGATCGGTTTGTATAGAAAGGAAAAATTCATGAGGAAGAAAAATATAGCGAGAGCTGATGATTGAGGATTTCGAAGACGGATCAAGAGCACAGCCAAGGGTATTGGAGATAGGTGGGGGGGGGGGGTGCTCGACCAAATGTCATTCGAAACGTCATCCAATTGGCATTGAGCTGAAAAAAAATTCAAAATGGCGGATTCAAAATGGCCGCCATTCGAATTTCGTCGATATCTCGGAAAGTATAAGAGATGGAAGAAAGGTTTCTTGACAAGAGTTAATCAGGACTCGAAGGTCTAGGTGATGAATAGAAAAAAAAATCCAATATGGCGGAATTTTTTTTCCATAGAAAATGTATGGGGAATATTGAAAAGACTAAAAGTTGGGAGGCAAATAGAGGGGAAGACGGCACGCGGGCCACATGTGGCCCGCGCCCTCACGCGACCTACTAGTCTAAATATATAAAAGAAGAAACTGACTGACTGACTGACTGACTGACTCACTGACATATCAACGCACAGCCCAAACCGCTGGGTCTAGAGACTCCAAATTTGGCACACAGATACCTTATGAGGTCTAGGGGAGCACTAAGAAAGGATTTTTCAAAATTCACCCTCTAAGGGGGTGAAAAGGGGGTCCGAAGTTTGGATTTTATTAAGTTAAAATACGTCTTCACGCCGCAACTACTGTACCGATTTGGCTAAAATTTGAAATGGAGGTATATTATATCTTGCATTACCACATAGGCTACTTTTCATCCCGAAAAAAATCATGGTTCCCGTGGGATAAGTTAAAAAACGAAATTCACGCGGAAAAAAAATCTCACGCCGCAAGTACACAACCGATTTGGATGAAATTTGGAATGGAGATAGATTATATCCTGGATTAATAAATAGGATACTTTTTATCCCGGCAAAATCCATGGGTTTTGCAGGAGAAGGGAAAAACAGATATTCACGCGGAAAAATACTACTTCCCGCCGTAATAACTGAACTGATATGGCTGATTATGAATAAAGATAGATTATATATTGGATTAATACGAAGGCTACTTCTCATCCTGAAAAAAATCATGGTCCCCGTGGGATAAGTTAAAAACGGAAATTCACGCGGAAAAAAAATCTCACGCCGCAAGTACACAACCGATTTGGATGAAATTTGGAATGGAGATAGATTATATCCTGGGTTAATAAAATGGATACTTTTTATCCCGGCAAAATCCATGGGTTTTGCAGGAGAAGGAAAAACAGATATTCACGCGGGAAAAATTCTACTTCCCGCCGTAATTACTGAACTGATATGGCTGAAATCATCAATCATCAATCAATCAATACATATAATAAATCTGTTGTTTGTCTGTTAGTCTGTCTGTTTGTACGGGCTAATCTTTGGAACGGCTGGACCGATTCCAATGAAATTTTGTGTGATGGTAGCCTATGTCCCTGGCCAACATATAGGATACTTTTCATCCCGGTAAAATAAAGAGTTCCCGTGGGATAGTTAAAAAACTGCAATTAATTTAACAGCTTTGTAAACAACAACTAATGAACTTAATTTAGTAAAATTGGTTATGCTGATACCTTATGTTGCCTTTTTTACAAAATATATATATAGTAAAACTTATTAATCCAATCGAGTTCCCGCGGGAAAGAAAACATTACAAAAACAGTTAGCAGGCGTCTTTCAAGTAACGGATTTTAATGAAATTTTATGATCCTACTTTATATATATGCCCGGTCAACATTTAAGATACTTTTCATCCTGAAAAATTTGAGAGCACCCGTGGGATGTTTAAAAAAACCTATAGCTACTTATCTCCGAGAGGAGGGCGCTGCAGCGCAACAGTGCGGTACTGGCTCCGTATTTTTACTGTTTATAAAATAATTAACATGCAGATTAGTGTCTAACAGTGCTAAATTATTGAAGATTAATGCATACTAAGTACGCATAAGTGTTATCTAATGCCACAGTGGTGTCTAAATACGAAATCAGTGCAAATTTCTATAGGGCCGTATGTAACACAGCGGCGTCTCAGCGCGAGTGCAGTGCAGTGTGCGCATTACGAACGCATTATAATCAGGAAATATTATGGAAATTGCGCAAAGTTAAATAAGCAAACTTAAAATTAGATTGTGCATTGTGTATTGTTCAAATACGAAAAAGAAAAACCAAAATAATTATCAAATTATATTGATACTATCGAGGGTGGGAAAATAAAAATTTTGCTGCTTCGACCTACGCGACGCGCGCTGCATCACCGCGATCGGCGGAACGTGAGCGCGGGAATGTGCATAATACTACCTACGTACATAAAAGAAACAATATCATCCCGCCGGCGCGGCCGTTTGAATTTTGAATTACATTTCAGATAAAACCGATTATCATACTAAAAATGGATGAAATATCACGGTTACTGCAAGAGATAAACAAACGAATGGATAGGCAAAATCAGGATTTGAATCAGATGAAACAGGAAATTACGAACAAAATAATAGAACATCTTGATGAAAAGCTTTTAGGGATCTCACAGAGATTCGCCGATTTAGAACAAAAACTAAATACACAGCAGCAGTCTATAAATTACTTCGACAAATACACAAGAAGAAGAAATATTCTCTTTTTCGGTGTGGAAGCCGAAGAACATAGCTATCACGATTTGGAAAGTAAAATTCTTAACATAATCAACAGTAAAATGAATTTAAACTTCAACCAAAACTACCTTGAGTATGTTGGGAGAATGGGTAAAAATAAAAATAAATTGAGACCAGTAATAGTAACTTTATCTACGGTTGGAAGAAAGATAGAACTGTTGAAAAGAAAAAAGTGTCTGGATAAAACAAATTATTATATAATGGAAGACTTCCCTAGAGAAGTATTGGAAAAGAGAAGAGCATTGAGAGGTAATCTTGAAGAGGAAAGAAAATCTGGTAAAAATGCAGTCTTAAAGTATGATAAAATAGTAATTCTTAATGACAAGGATGCTAAAAGTAATAATAATTCAGACAAAAACACATGTAAAGGTTTTTCATCGTCTTCTACAGACACAATATTATGCCAGAAAGTAACGAAAACTGAAAAGAAGAAAAATAAATCTCAAAAAAATAAAATATAAAACGCAAAGTACGAAACTCATCAAAACAACCATATCAGCGTCCCTCTCACGCCTCCCAATTTGGCCGGTCACCACGGGAGGCTAGGCCACAACCTTCTAGTCTTTGATTCCTGGTCCCTGGGCATTGAAAATGAACCATTTTTAAACATCTTTTATGTATATTATATTATACATATAATTATGGCCGAAGACTAGAAGAGGCCTTCGCCTCATAAAGGCGTCCTGAAGTCTTATAACTAGTACATAGATTTTACATATTTTAAAATAATCAATTTGACTAACAGTTTTAGAGTTAATATTATAGCATGACAATCACTAAAAAGAAAAATGAAATACACTTGTAAACAAATAATAATTAACAGAAATACTAACAAAATTGGTAAAATGAGAACTTAAAAAACTACTTACTTTTTAATGATAATAATTAGAGAGGCTACTTTTAATCATAAAATGTACGGTGAAAATATTTATGTTATATACAAATACTGTACCTATTCACTTTTATTTGTAAAACTTACCAGATGATAATATTATAATGAAAGCCATACTTTCTAGTTGTTAGTTGATAAAAATATTATAAAGTTAAAGAAATAAGGAAATAAGTAACCATTTTAGTAGATATGTGTATAATTACTATTTTATTCATAAGTGTGAAGTACCTATCTACCTAAGTACCTATATTGTTGATTGTGAGATATATATATACTATAGAGGTATATGATAAATATTACATTGTCAAAAAATATTTAATAAAAATTATGCTTATTAAGTACTTATATATGAAATAAACTACATATAATAGTGTAAAGTAGCAGGTAGGTACTTAACAAGATCTTGGAAAATAGGTACTATCTACTTACTAGTAAATCAAACCACTGTCAACCGCATTTTGTCATAGTATTTTGTTTGCCTATTTAAATCATTACCGAAATTGTATACTTAAATATTGTGTAGTTACCTAGAAAAGCCTAACCTATGTAAACTATAAATTTTAATCACATTTTGTTTTTGCCCACTAGGTACCTACTTTAACGCCGTAGCTACCTAATGTAAAATCACATTAATATGTATAAATCATACAATATTTTGTTTTGCCTCGTAAAGCCTAACTTATGTAACCTATAAATGATAAACTAATGTTTGTTTTTTGCCTATTACCTTAATGCCTTACCTACCAAATGTAAAAATTTTAAGTTGGTTTGTCTATTGTCTGGAAATTGCAAACGATTTATTTTTAAAGAAGGAGACCCTATGTACTTGAAATAATAGAAAATAAGGAGTATATTTGTAAACTTCAGTAAATAAAGGCTTATTTATACTTATCTCCGTAGCACAATCAAAACGGGGTCGAAATATCGACAGTTTAAATCGTCCTTTTGATCGTGCAACTTGGTATAACTATACAAGATTACCCGTACGTAGCAGGAACGGGTTGCTACGTACACAGTAGCGCATCAGAATGCTTAATTACAATATCTGGGCGTTGGTATCAACTCAGAATAAGATAAGTTTGGTTAGTATAGATATTACAATCCACGATGACACGCCCTACTAAGATAGACTTACTCCATGCGAATTGAGTAACATAAGCGATTTCGACAGAGTGTATAAGTAGAGGAAGACCAAAGAAGATATAGGTAAATTGTGTAAAAGAAGAAAGCACGTTGACAGGAGAGATTGGAAGAAGACTCCTTTACGGGTCCATCGAACCCAAGGACCACTCATTTTGTACGGGAAATCTTGGGAAAAAAAATTAAGAAATTCCACGGGAAACATTTTTGTAAAAAAAACGAACTGCACGCGGGCGGAGCCGCGGGCAACAGCTAGTTATGAATAAAGATAGATTATATATTGGATTAATACGAAAGCTACTTTTCATCGCGAAAAAATTCATAGTTCCCGTGGGATTAGTAAAAAACCGAAATTAACGCGGAAAAAAAATCTTCATGCCGCAAGTGCACAGCCGATTTGGCTGGAATTTGGAACGGAGATAGATTTTATCCTGGGTTAATAAATAGGCTAATTTTTATCCCGGAAAAAATCCATGGTTTTTGCAGGAAAAATGAATAATAGATATTCATACGCGAAAAATACTACTTCACGCCGTAATTACCGAACTAATATGGCTGAAATTCGGAATTAAGATTGATTGTATCCTAGTTTAATATAAAGGCTACTTTTCATCCCGGAAAAATCCATGGTTTTCGCGGGAAACCTGAAACATTGATGTTCACGCGCGAAAAATACTACTTTACGCTGTAATTACGAAACTGATATCACTGAAATTCGGAGAGGAGATGGATTTTATCCCGGATTATTACAAAGCCTACTTTTCATCCCGGAAAATTCCATGGTTTCTATGATAATAGTGAAAAACAGAAATCCACGAATAAATATTCCTTCATGCTGTAATTACTGAACTGATTTGGCTGAAATTTGGTATCGAGATAGATTATATCCTGGATTAATACAAAAGCTACTTTTCATCCCGGAAAAATCTATGGTGTCCGCTGGAAAACTGATATTCACGCGGTTAAAATACTACTTCAGGCAGTAATTACTGAACTGATATGACTGAAATTCATAAAAAAGATAGATTTTATCCTGGATTGAATACGTAGGCTACTTTTCATCTCGGAAAATTTATCGGTTCAGAAGTGAAGTTTTTTTCTCGGGAAAATCCATTGTTTTCGTGATAATAGGGAAAAACAGATATTCATGTGGGAGAAAATTTATTCCTTCACGCACAACTACTGAAATTTTTTGGTTTAAAGTTGAAATGAAGATAGATTTCACTTAAATTAACACAAAGGGTACTTTTTATTCCGGAAAATGGATGGTTCCCGTATAATAGTTAAAACTTAAATTTACGCGTGCGAAGCCGCGGGTATCTGCTAGTAAGACATAATAGGCTTATGGCAGTCAAATTGCGGGAATCCCAGTATCGTCTTCACGTGTTTATATATATTTATATTTTTTTTTATTGTATTGAAGGCACCCAGATTATACTTGGCTGGAAACACGGAGGCTGGAAGGGCGTTCCATACCTTAGCGGTTCGTATCAGAAACGTGGAAGAAAAACGTTTCGTGCGAGTTTGTTGGATGTCAACCACATAAGGATGCCACCCCTCCCGGCGTCTTGCAGTCCTATAGTAGAAAGGTGAAGGAGGAACAAGGTTATGTAGTTCCTGAGCACACTCACCAAAGTATATCCTGTAAAAAACCGCTAAACAGGCAACATTGCGACGGTGTTGTAAGCTGAGCAATTTTGCCCGCGTTAGCGATTCCTTGCCGATTATTCTGCGGGCGCGGTTATATAAAAATATCTGCTTGAAAGTGTCGAGTTTAGGAAATTAGTCCGAGATTTGCGAGTCTCACTTAAAACTCGATACTTGGAGTAATTTCCTAGGATAGACATTTTTATGCAAATATTTTGATATATATCTATACTTATAATAAAACTGTAAAGGGTCGAATTCTGTACATTTAAGATATTTTGAAAATTTTTGTTGGAGGACACTATTTAGTCGATACTGAAGCCAAAACTGTAATTTGTTTAATTTTTGTCTGTCTGTCTGTCTGTCTGTCTGTCTGTTTCACGACCGGGCATCAGGGCTAATCCGCTGGATGGATGGATGGTAGTTCAGAAATTACAGACATCAGAACCTTTAAGTTCAAGTAGGTAGGTGACTTGAAACTCGGAATGCACAAAGAACCTAGGGCTAGGACGTAGGGCTCAAGTAAGACTGGAGTACCCTTACAGCCGTAAATAAATAGGCTTAGCAGAAGTTTTTGTATGGTTTAAAATTTTTCACTTTTAGGGTGAACAAAAATCATGTAACTGGCGTTATCGCTACGTTATACCGTATAGCGCCATCTCTACAATTTATGTGGAACTTGAATGTAAAACTCTAAGATAGGTACTACCGAATTTTTTTAAATAAAAAGTAACTGTCATGTTATTTACTGTTTCCTGACTTTATATTAAGATGGCACTGTTAACACATGAACAGGTTTTAACTTTATCATCCGCAATATTGAAAGGGTAAGATAATGGTTCACAAATATTTTTAACTCTTATGTCTTATCGATCCTAACCGACTGACTGTCATCTAAGGTCTTTTTATACGTAAAGAAATATATAGCCATTGTCCATTCTGATGTTTTGGATTGTATTGAGATGAAGCAAAGATTTTTAAAAGACTCTTATATTATGTTGGGCTGGGGAATATTGTTAGTAGAGTAATTTATCCCTGTGGTACCTACCCGGCCGAACTCTGAAAGAAGAGTTCTACCACCAGTACAACTTTTCACATGGTTTAATAATTTTTGACATATTTCGTGGTTTCAGAATAAAAATCACAATGAAAAGTGGCACAGGTCGTGGTCACTACGTGACCACGACTTGTACCAATGTATCGAAATATCGACAGTTAAAATCGTCCTTTTGATCTTTCAACTACGAATTAATGAAACTTTATATTATTATTAAGAAAAAGGAGTTTTCAAAATCACCACAAGATAACCCGTGCAATGTAAGAACAGGTTTCTGTACAACATCACACCAGAATCCCGCGAAAAATCAAGGAATTCCAATAGGAAGGTATATTATGCAAAAAAATCGTAATTCACGCGGGCGGAGCCGCGGGCAACAGCTAGTTTTGATATAAATATGTAAAGATGATACTACCATTCCTGCAAATTGACTGCCATTATCGTACAAATTGCAAAAACCACTTTGAACTTCGCGGGCCTCGTTGATTTGGCCTTAAATTTCAATTTTAATAATAATTAAAAGTTTCCTTACAATAGATACATAATAACAGCAGTATCTTAGAATACGTGAATATACGGTAGATGATAGTTAAAATAGGGTGATCTCCCAGGAGTTCAGAGTTCAGCTTCAAACGTCTACCTCCGCAGCGGAGGTGGCCTTTGGAGCTTTGTAAGTTTGTAACAACTAATATCGAACTTAATGATTAAGTACCTTAGTGACGAAAGAATAGGTATGTAGGTACCTACTTACTACTTGGTGAGGAAATCTGCATACTTGAGACTTTTCATAGTGTTCTCAAAGTTGTGAAGTTTATCAATTCGCACTTTGCCAGTCTGGACTGTGATTTATGACGCATTCTGAGCAGAGACCCGTATCCAGTTGTATACTTAACAGAGATGTAAAAAAATAAAACCGGACAAGTGCGAGTCAGACTTGCGCACCAGGGCTGCGCACTACTACAGAATAAATAAAACCATAATTATGATATTATGTAGCTTACAGAATGTAACTTCTCTGTACAAGAAATGCTTTTAAAGAAATTAGCACTCTTGGCTAAAAAAATAGAGTTGAAAGTAAGTAACTTAATACATTACACTTAATACTTACACTACATAAATACTTATAGTATTATATTCAAGCATATACACCCAGACACTGGAAAACAAACATTTTCCAGTAGTGGGAATCGAACCCACGACCTCCGACGCAGGTGATATAGATATTTCCATTCACAATGACGCGCCCTACTCTGTCAAACTCCATACAAATCGAAACATAAGCGATTTTCTTCTTAGCGCATGCGGGGCGCGTCTACGTGGATTGAAATATTGGTACTTACAATTTCAGCCGACTTTTTTTGTAATTACGTAAACAAGTCTGAAATATGTGACAATTTCTGGCACCCGGCAGTCGGCACCCCACGGGCGATTGTACAACGGAGCTTTCAGTCCCGAGTCCCGAGCTCAGCGACGCGGGGCGGCGGCGCGGGGCGGCGGCGACGGGCCCCGGGGCAACGTATCTGCAGAATGCGTGTAATTATTTATTTGCCCTCCGATCCCTCGCTGCGCCCACTTGGCCCCTTCAATTCATAACAAATAAATGCAACGAACAATACGAAATATTCAAAAAATGTACTCATTAAGTTTGCCGGAATTGTAATAAACTTATCAAAAATACGGCATAAAAATACTCATTTGGACGTACTAGGTACGAGATTGGATTTGTTAGGGTAGCGTGATCACACAAGGAAACCTTGTGGTACGTTCGATCTGTGCGTGACTGTCCGCGTTCTTTGGTCCCGCACGCCGATGATCAGCTACAGTGTTGCCATACGTCCCGATTTTTAAAGCAAAATTAAATGTCCCGCGCGGGACAGTCTCCATCCAGCTACAGGGATAACTCGACCGTACGTGCAGCGTGCTGAGGGAGCGTGGGCGGGTGACACAGACAAGTGTGGTCTGACCGATTTCTTTTTTATTCAGGAGATGAATTAGACTCGACTATTTAACATACCTAGAGCATACTTAAATTTACACATAAATGTAGTTTAAAATATATTTTCACGTAAACGTAATTTGAATTCAAATCTAAATATAAATAAAAAAATTGATTACCTACATACCTACATAAGTTTTTTTACTATGTCCCGCTTTCGATGAAAAATCCCGTTTTTTTAGGTACTCAAAAAGTTCCAAAATCCCGATTTGGGATCCCGATTTGATTTAATTTCTTTTCGGAATACTTAACCTGGCTGATACGCGTGCGTAGGTCTAACTGACCTTAAAATTATATTTTCCTATTTTAAGTTAGTATTAAAATTGGGTTTCTACCATCTACTACCCATATTATAACATCTATACCTGCACCTTGAAAGGATCGAAACGAACATTTGTGTAACAGCTGAGATCAAAATAACAATAGCGACATACGACTTTTAACATTGAGTTAGGAAACATTTTTAACAGTGTTCTTTTTGAATGAATAAAGAGCTTAAATGGTATCGTTTTACGGCGGGCCATACAAAATGTAAAAAGCACAAAGGTTCCTGACAAAGCCGGAGACAAATATGCGCTACGTCGCTACTATTTTGACATTTTAATTTCACCCTTGCTCAAAATCCTTTTTGAATGGCGTTGGGGGCGCGAGCGCTGAGCTCTCTGATACTTGTATCAATCTCACGCGAAATTGATTGACGTTTATCGCCCGGATTAAAACACAATTAAATCTTACCTATTTCATTTTAAATAAAATTCTTGTCGCCTAGTCGTATATTATATTTTAAAGTTTCCTTGAATCATTCACCACGATCACCACTGAATACCTACATTATAGTACAAACTATTATACTATATTCAGTAACTTAGTTCAGTAAGGTAAGTATCAGTAGTATTTTTTTTAGTTTTCATATTAAAATAATTATAACATCTGTCTTCCTCGAATCCATGGTGCTCATGTGCAGACATCGGGTTTTTTTCTATGGAATGTTCGATTAGAGGTAATTTGTGTCAATCACAAAGCATTGAAACGGCCACGTTCATCTCTTTGGGCCGGACCTTTTGCCCTAATTAAAAATGGAGCCCTCATTCACAAAAGTCAATCGCAGGATTAATTTTTGACGTGAACACAACATTTTTCTCTCGCTCTTTGTACAGTCAGGCGGTGGCTATTACAACGTCAGTCAGTAAGAGATTACGTACTTTCCTTTCTTTTCTAATGGAATTGGTATATCTAGTAATTGCATTAGAACAGATTGATGTAAGTGTTAAATAGTGGCATTTTAATAAGAAAGTAAAACGAAAATTTAAAAAGAGTACCTACCTATTTAGTAGGTTGTTATTTATTTGTTATTTACTTAATAGTTATATATTTGTGAATAGTAAGGACGAGACAGATAGTAAGGATGACATTTCTAGCTTAATAAATTGATAAAACTGATAAGAAAGGTAAAAGCTTATTACTAGCGGTATCTTTTTTAATAAATGTTTCTCATCATTATCACCGGTGCTGTACAGCTCTTTTTGTGCCCGAGCCAGCTCCAAAAGATTCCTCCATCGCTCGGTCAATTTTCCCATGCCAGTTTGCGAGCAAGATTTTTTTTTTTTCAATTTAACTATTTGCAGAGCGCGTATGTGGGTTAAGCTTGACATTTCCATTACATTAACTTGTAATAACTTATTTTATCGCCTTCACAAAACCAATTTCATGACTAAATTTGTTTGCATTTTCGATTTGCACAAATCTTGATTTGCGGTGTGCGCCCACGAGCTATTGTAATATTATGCCTCTCATTTTGTGCTAGTGGGAAATGTTGAAATAAAAAGGGACGCCAATATAGTTAGCAGGGCTATATTGGTCATGCCGAGCAATAGTAACCCTTTCATTGTGCTCGGGACTGGTATACAGTAATTTGATTTCACGCGCATCTGATGATTTATGTCGGTACCTTATCGCTCCATATTTTACCGATTTAGTCGTTTTTCCCCCTTTAACATTGAGCGTGTACAACTTCATCCGTTGTCTAAATAAAAAGCGTGGCAACATAAAAATATAAATCGATAAGATGAAATAGCTACAGAAATCAAAATTTATTTCTCACATTATGAAAATTCCTGCTCATAGTTGACCGTGATATTTTATATCCATTAGCATGTTTTGAGTATCAATTAAATTAAATAGCTCTCTAATGAGAAACAAGTCACGTGCGCATGCATTCATGGCATCGTGCCGTCGTTTAAAGTGCAAACGGATCTATCAGCTTCATCGCTCAGCTATCTGCTTAAAATGGTCATGAATTTATTTCATTAATTTCATAATTACTAGCAGATACCCGCGGCTTCGCACGCAAATTTTAGTTTTAACTATTCTACGGGCACCATCCATTTTCCGGAATAAAAAGTACCCTTTGTGTTAATTTACATGTGTTAATTTACATTACCTTTTGTGTTAATCTTCATTTCAACTTTCAGACATATCCGTTCAGTAATTACAGCGTGAAGTAGTATTTTTCCCGCGTGCATATCTGTTTTTAAGTTTTCCCGCTGAAACCTTGACTGGATTTTTTGGGACAAAAAGTAGCCTTTGTATTAATCCATTGTGGATGGAAGGATGGATGTATGGATGGACACATGGATTTCTGTTATTCACTATTATCACAGAAACCATGAAATTTTCCGGGATGAAAAGTAGCCTATGTATTAATCCCGGATAAAATCTATCTCCTTTCCGAATTCTATTCATATCAGTTCAGCAATTACAGCGTAAAGTACCTAGTATTTTTCGCGACTGAATGTCAGTTTTTCAGTTTTCCCGCGGACACCATAGATTTTTCCGGGATGAAAAGTAGCTTTCGTATTAATCCAGGATATAATCTATCTCGATTCACAATTTCAGCCCAATCAGTTCAGTAACTACGTCATGGAGGAATATTTTTCACGCGTGGATTTCTGTTTTTCACTATTATTATAGCAACCATGGAATTTTCCGGGATGGAAAGTAGGCTTTGTAATAATCCGGGACAAAATCTATCTCCTTTCCGAATTTCAGTCATATCAGTTCAGTAATTACAGCGTGAATTTATACCGCGTGAATATCAGTTTTTCAGTTTTCCCGCGGACACCATAGATTTTCCCGGGATGAAAAGTAGCTTTTGTATTAATCCCGGATATAATCTATTTCGATTCCAAATTTCAGCCAAATCAGTTCAGTAATTACGGCATGAAGAAATATTTTTCACGCGTGGAATTCTGTTTTTCACTATTATCATAAAAACCACGGAACTTTCCTGGATGAAAAGTAGGCTTTGTAATAATCCGGGATAAAATCTATCTCCTTTCCGATTTTCAGTCGTATCAGTCCAGTAATTACAGTGTAAAGTAGTATTTCTCGCGTGTGAACATCAATGTTTCAGGTTTCCCGCGGAAACCATGGATTTTTCCGGGATGAAAAGTAGCCTTTATATTGATCCAGGATACAATCTATCTTTATTCCGAATTTCAGCCATATCAGTTCAGTAATTACGGCATGAAGTAGTATTTTCCGCGTATGAATATCTGTTTTTCTTTTTTCCTGCAAAAACCATGGATTTTTCCGGGATGAAAATTAGCCTATTTATTAACCCAGGATATAATCTATCTCCTTTACAAATTCCAGCCAAATCGGTTGTGCATTTGCGGCATGAAGATTTTTTTTTTCCGCGTTAATTTCGGTTTTTTACTAATCCTACGGGAACCATGAATTTTTTCGGGATGAAAAGTAGCCTTCGTATAAATCCAATATATAATCTATCTTTATTCATAATTTCAGCCATATCAGTTCAGTAATTACGGCGGGAAGTAGTATTTTTCCCGCGTGAATATCTGTTTTTCCCTTCTCCTGCAAAACCCATGGATTTTTCCGGGATGAAGAGTACTCTATTTATTAACTCAGGATATAATCTATATCCATTCCAAATTTCATGCAAATCGGTTGTGTACTTGCGGCGTGAGATTTTTTTCCGAGTGAATTTCGGTTTTTAACTTATCCCACGGGAACCATGAATTTTTTCGGGATGAAAAGTAGCCTATGTGGTAATGCAAGATATAATATACCTCCATTCCAAATTTTAGCCAAATCGGTACAGTAGTTGCGGCGTGAAAACGTATTTTAACTTGATAAAATGCAAACTTCGGAACCCCGTTTCACCCCCTTAGAGGGTGAATTTTGAAAAACCCTTTCTTAGTGCACCCCTAGACCTCACAAGGTACCTGTGTGCCAAATTTGGAGTCTCTAGACCCAGCGGTTTGGGCTGTGCGTTGATATTTCAGTGAGTCAGTCAGTCAGTTTCTTCTTTTATATATATAGATTATGTACCTATAGAGATAAAATATTGTGAGAAATACTGATGCGATGCAAGGTATTGATTTGGAAGGTACAGAACGAATTGCGCAGGCGTGGACGAGGAAACAAGATTGGCTGTTGCCTGTTCAGCTATCTATGACTACATATTAGGTACCTATCTAGCCATAATTTCTTGATGATAATAACTTCTCAATACCTACCTACCGCCATGATACCAATCTGCAAAGATGTCTCAAGGTAGCCTATATTAAGACCTATACTTTTGAATTACTAACTTTCAATCTGAAATTGATTCCAAATCCAAAATAGTCACTTACAAACTATTTGGAGTCTATATTAAGCACCGAGAGTTATAGTAGGTATAGGTACTAATTACTATAATAGTATCGTATTCAAAAATTCTAGATCCATCTCAAGTTCACTACAACGTACACTTTTTATTGCTTTTATAAACTTTTAAATCCTCTTAACTTAAAGGAAGCTACTCTTTGTGAGAATAATGGAGGATCTATAAGCTTCGATGTACGAATAATGTGTGTTTAAGTAATCAAATAACATCGCATCTATCCTAATCCTCGCTTAATACGGTTTTGTACAGTCTCATGCTCCACTACGCCCCCGCTCCAATATTTGTTTATCTTCTATGTGCTCACTTTTATCACGACGCTTAACACTATTGTTATAACGGAGATCTTTTTTTCACAAAAAACACTATTTTGTCCAAAAAAGTTATGCAATGTTAAACACAAAAAAGCACGTGGCGCGTAATGATTGATTACCCCATCAATATACGAAAGCGATACTTCTCTTTGCTTAAAACTATTTGGTGTAGATATAATCTTTATGTGATCTAGCTCTTACAATTGTACTAAAAAATATTAATTTTTGATACGAGATTATTTTTGTTCGTACCATTACCTCTTTGTAGGGCTATTCCGATCGATATGCATAATTCTTTCTCCCTAAGTGTGAACATCTGTATTTGCGTAATGCGCTCCCACTCGGACACCTATTGCAATAAATCCGTATTCAAATAACTTTAATCATTTAAGTACACAAATTCATTCTAGCTACAAATGAATTATAATTATTCATATGCGACGACGGCAGTCAAATCCTTTCGGTCTATAAAAAGATTGTTTGCATATCGTATGCGATTTAAAAATTGGATGCCTATATTCATCTGTTCCTATACTTCTTTGTGTTTTTTTTGAATTATGAATCCTTTGGAGTAAGTTTTAAGGTAAGTGAGTATTATGTTGCTAAATCCAGCCCTTTCTCTCTAGAAGTTTTTTATGAAGCAGAAAAACATGTTAGTGTCGATCAATAAAATTATCCGGCCTCACGCTTTTCATGCGCAATCGGTTGAAAATGTAAAGCGGGCTCTTCATTTCGTGCACGGCGGAACAGATCAATGTGACATGTTCTCACATGTCATGCGTACTAGTGAAGTGTATAGAAACTAACAACCGATTCCATCTATCATTGATATGACAGGGGCTTTCATGTTGATTTTACAGGTCGCTGAACTCTACCTTTTATACATATTTCAATAAATAAAATGGTTGCGAAAGTAAAATAGGAATAATAATTATGAAACTATAAAAATTAAAATGTACATACCTACCTATTGCCTATACACTGCATAGGTATTGATGTGCTCAGAATAAATCAGAATAAAAATAAAAGACATTAACTTTTTTATAGTTCCATAAACACTTTTTTGTATTTAATTTCATGTTTCTAATATGTAATGAGTCTTTACAAATTATTACAAACCCAAATCAACGATCGGCAGTAGGCAAGTACAAAATAACGAAAGTTTTTCTCATTTTCACCAGATGTGCGATAAACGATATCAAGAGGGTTAACCGTAACCTCATAAAAACAGTGAAATTTATTGCATCTCACGACCCTTGCCCCGAAACTAAGACAGCGGACGAAAAAATAGAAAAATATCGTAATTAAAATCCAACCCTTCCCGTCGGTGCACTACTTTATAGAGGGCTAAAATGGAGCGAGGCGCGCATGACCGATGCGATGATATAGTGGTACTATAGACCCGACTGCGCGCGGGCGGGCGCGCGGCGCGCAGCAGCCTGCCGGGGGTTAAACGATCTTTAATGACTGTTCATATTATTAAAATGTTAACATATGACGCCTGTTTTATACAAAGATACGTTTCTTGATGCGAGGGTCTACTCCCTGCTCATTGATTACAGACAGAACTATGGCTGTGATAATGACGACTTCCGGTTCTAAAACTAAGTACAAGGATTTACTTACCGGAAATGTGTATTGCAGGTGCATATGGGCTGGTTAGGTACTCGTAGGTATGTACCTACTACCTACCTACAAAATACCTATCTATTTATTTGTTGTACGCATATAAACTACCAATACCTACTTACCTAGGTAAATTATAAAGGTAAATATTATTAAACTTACTCTAAAATTTAGTATATAGGTATAATACATATTTTAATCCACGAAGACGCGCCCCACTCTGTCAAAATCGCTCATGTTTTATTCGATTCGTGTGGAGTTTGACAGAGTGGGGCGCGTCATCGTGGATTGATATTATATCTATTATCTATACTTGACTGCAATCTCTACTCATCCGCCGCGCTATATCGCTATATCGCTTGGCGGTGCGTCTTTGCTGGTAGAGTAGTAACCAGCCACGGCCGAAGGCTCCCCCCAGACCAAAAATTCATATAGAGGCCAAAGGGAATTGAATCCACGACTTCACATCACATTATAACTTCACATCACATCATAACTTCGCCACTCGAGTCATTTAAAAATTAATCACATTTTAATATACAAACAATCACAGCTCCTTCTTGCTGAAAAGTAATTTCCGGTTCAATCACTATACTGGGTAATTTGGATACGACTGGCAAATAACAGAAGCTTAGTACGGACGTGACCACTAAGCCCACTGACCAGCCTGATTCAGTGAAGAGATAGTCTTCATTAATTCGTCAGCTTGAATCTCGATACTCGATTATGTTGTCTCTCTCTCTCTATGTCCGTCGGTCTCAAACGTCAGACAGAGACAGAAGAACGCTAAAGTCAAAACTCATTCTGTTGAGCTTTCGAGCTACAAAGCGTTATTACAGAACATTACAGAATAGCTCTACCGCACCTGCCGTTACTTGATCACGTTTTATATTATTTTACTGACCTGTAATTGGGCGTAAACTGGCAGCCGTCTACAGTCATAAATATAATAGTACTCGTATAAGCAAAAAGAAATAATTAACTGGAAATAAAAATAATAATAGTTAGTTAGGTCCTTCGCACACGACTCGTAAACGTAAGCGAACTAGCGAAGCGTAGCGTCGTCCGCGCGTACGACGAGAGCAGTACGAACACATATTTTTCAAACATGTCCGCAGACGAAGCGATGTTGCAGCGAATCGTAGGAGGCTAATCTTCATACATTATACCTACTTAACGTCATAAAGATATGCTAACGCTACGCTTACGAGTCGTGTGCGAAGGGGGTTACTGTCAAATCTGGAAAAATTATACAGGGCGCGAACTACTGACAATATTCCGTGGCGTGAATGGTGGGGATAGCCTGTAGGAAAAACCAGCCAAGTGCGAGTCAGACTCGTACACTGAAGGTTCCAATGTCTATACGAAAGAATTAAAACGATAAGTATCACTTTTGTTAACGAACTGAAAACTGAAAAACTGACTTTGAGGGAGTTGGTTTTAGTTTTTCTGTAAAAATATTCCTACATTAATCCCTATTGATCATCATAATTATTTAATTTTATTTATTGTAATGGCATTAGGTATCATTAGAACATAGAAAGTTATTCCTTGGTCTGTGATTAGAACAAACAACAATTACAATGGGTATAAATGAAATAAAGAAGGTAAAGTCTCAAAAAACTCGAAAGCACTACGTATCTAGAAGCTTATTTTGATTCTTGCTAATATTACAAAAAAAGACGAGGGACCCATTGTAATCCTACTCTTAGGTGGAATTTCTTTTATCGAATTACTGACATAGAGCCAAACATTTCAATAAACTCTTAAAAAAACTTGAACTTGTACAAAAGATTAAGTAAGAATAACATTCCCTTGTGTTATTATATGCCGCCTCCATTATCCCGGATACGAGTTATTCTTCGGATTAAACCTTGCTCTGTGGCGGATAGGATTGGATTTCCTCTGGAGGCAGGACGTTAAATCATACGCGTTGGATGCTCAACTATAGGTGCGATGCGCGAGTTGCAACATTGTTTGTTGTTTGTTAAAGTATGCGTGAACAAGAGATCTTCAGATGAGTATTGATTGATATTGAATAGCAAACAAGATGAATGGACGCTTGACAATGCAACGGTCGGCTACCTAGACGTCTCTCTGATTGTAGTGAAGTAGTGTTGAGAAGTAATCGCTTTTATTTTGTATTCATGGCCAATTTTATCAATAGCTCGATAAGAGCTTTTACCGAATCTCTCGAATAGAATTTTCATGACTACAGTGATCGCAGTCTATGCTTCTATATTTTGTTATATGAGCCTTTTTACGAAGCAGTCCACGTGGCTGCAGACAGAACACGTTGGAAGGAGATCATACACCGCAGGATTACTCGCCGTGATTGATATACTACACGATCCTCAGTCATGAGGGTCCGACCGAAGAGAGAGAATGTGGTATTGATATATAAATATAATGCATTAACCGGTACATAAATAAACCGGTACATACGTCGAGTACCTAAATGAATGCGGCTGGAGTGGACGACGATATAATTTATATTTATTCCATGTCCGGGGATCTGTTATGTATAAAGACTCTATTCCTACTAGTGCACTAGGTGCTTGTGTATTGGCAAACATAAAGTCGGCCGCCAACGCCGGTGGTCTGTTTGCCGACAGGGTTTCAATGTCCTATGCCATTCTAGTTTAGTTAAAGCCTCTTTTTGTATGAGACTGAGGAATCAATGAATGTTATTGTTATCTAATTCTCTATCGAGTGCACTCTACCGAGTGGCTGCTTCTGTTCTGATCTTCGCAGACATTGTGACGTCTGACGTGAAAGCTTTAGTAGATATGCGCGTAAGTACCTACCTACTTTTGGACGGTAGAGAAGGCCCTTGCATAAACTCATAAAAAAGCTTCCTTGTATTTATATGGTGTAAGTAGATAGGTAATAATCTAAAGTAGCCAGCTGCCTGATCCAAGTGACAATTGGCGTTACTTCGCGACATACCTACCTATAGAAATGGAACGAAATTTAAAAAAATATGCGATTTGACGTTTGCGGACAATCGCTATTTTTAGGGTTCCAAACCAAAATATACTTAAAATGGAACCCTCAACTGAGGTTAGGGACACTCGGCTGAGCGTCACAGAGTCAAAATAATTTTGATCCATTTCTAGACGTCGCGTATTATTAACATAATTGTCACTTGGCCAGTGCGCCGATTCAGCAAAAACTTTTGCAGAATTGTTTAGCGAAGATTATTAATTATACGAAGTAAGTAATTAGGTAGATAGGTACTAATAGGTACTAGCTACCTTCACCTAAACGCTTGCTGTTTGGATGATATCAAGAAGTAAGCCATATACCTACTAATCACTTTTAATCGAGATCGACAATTGGGAAACTAACTCAACCGAGACACCGATGAAAACGATCTTTTTCCTAGAGCAGGCCTCGGAAAAGCTTTAATAAATGAAGATGACAAATTTCACTATACTTAAATATCAAGAGGGTTGCCAAACTAAACGTTAGCTTTGGGTCGTTGTGAGCCTAATTTGGAGTGACGTAACAATGCCGGCATAAACAAAGGGAAATGCGGAGGAGGTGGCGGCCCGCGGCGCACGCGCCACTTGAATCTCGTTAGCGACGCATGCTAACGACGCTAAACAACGCTAAAACAATACCAAACAGTACGTTGCCATCATGCTAATTGCACCCGGACTGTTGTTTTTGCTTTCTGCCTTCATCACACAGTGCACACCATTCATTCCTTCGTCCTATTCAGTCCAACACATTTTGTGGTGTACGTAGGTACCTATTATTATACATATAACAAGATAACAATAAAGTAAAGGTGAGAAATACATAAAAATCGGCTAAATCTGCTGGATTCGGCATTACACGTTTCTCCGATTTACTGGAAATCGGAAAATCTAATTTGAACTACGATGTCAACTAAACTGTAACAAATAGGAGTCCATGTTACAATGGTTTTTTTTTAATTCTTAATTAATCATACCCTGGACTGAAATTTTTTAGGCAACCCACTTGCGATATATTAATTGACATATTAAATATGATATAAAATAGTTTTCATCCAATAAGCAGCTCGGTGAAGGTCGTTGTATAGAGGGATCTTAGACCATCTATATTTCACTAAGAAATGAAAGAAGTGACTTTCAAAGCATAATCATATTTTTGATTATTTAATTCCCCAAATGACAGTTATACCTACTGCCTTCAACTAAGAATTGGAGCACCTGTAGTAAGGAGTATAGTGCCTCATGACTTCATGAGTCATGACATTTGGCCACCCAAAACCAAAACCAAAACGATTACTCAGCCAACGCCCAACATAGTACCTACTTTATGTAAGTACAAGTACCTAACTGTAAGTGTTATTTTATAATGCCTACTAACCTATTTCTTGACAATCGCTGGCATTGTTTCTAACTGATACAATGCACCGAGGTTAAGGACATGGTTTTGCCGCTTGATCATCCTCGCCTCGCTCATGAATACGCGATGAATGATAAAACAAATTTTATGCAAAACCTACCTACGAGTAAGTACAACTTTGTACCTACTATAAACAGTAAACAACAAACTAGTATAACTTAGGAACTTGAAAATTCCCTAAAAGTAGTGTAAATATTTATTAAGTGTAATTACTATTCCATTTTCAGACAGATTTTTCTATCGCCAAAAGTTTCCCATAAAAGATTGCAAGTGAACCTTTTTTTTTTTTTTTTTTTTTTATCGTGGGGAATCCTCATGGATACCCAGTCGCCCGGGGGAGCGGCTGGGTTATGCCGGACTCTTACCGGCTAAACCCCACGGTGTTTCCTCCTCGCACCGTATGACGGGAACACGGGAACGCTTGCGCAAACCTCCGCGAACCCGCCGGTGCCCGGCCGCTTGCGCAGCCCCTCCACGAGGTGGAGCATGGAGCTCCCCTCCAACAGCAAGGCCCGCCAGAAACACCTAAGCCGGCCTTACCTCCTCGGCACCCATCCGTAAGGCGACGGACCCCCCCGGGACCGCCACCCAGGGGCCGTGGGCACGGGTAAGCCGATACCTGCGAAGCTTGCACCTCGCAGGCATCGACTTCCCATACCCCGCGGCGGATCTGATCTTAGGCTCCGCCGCAAACCACCAAACGGCCGCAGAGGACAGGGAGAACGGCAACGACACACCGACACTCCTCTTCCCCTGCGGCCTCGCCGCCGACGCATCTAACGGTGCGCCACCGTTTGGTCGCGGGAGATAGGGCGAGCGGCAACGACACACCGACACGCCTCTCCTCCCGCGACCCCTCCTGGCTGCAGGAGACAGAAAACTCTGTCCCCCGCACCCCTCTTGGACGCATCCAGAGCGGGCCCATCTCCAGGCCCACTCCGAGCGTCCCCTCCTGGATTCCTTTTGGCTTTACCGTGGGGCCCAACCACGGCTACTGAGGCCCCCCCATCGCAAGATTGGAATTCATCGGGGGGGTTGCAGAACCTCACGACTACCTTTGTAAAGGCACTCTAGTGCACTTCTTTTTATTTATTTAGAGGAGTCTTAGTCGTAGGGTTCCGTTTTTTACCCTTTGGGTACGGAATCCTGAAAGAAAGTTTAAAACATTTATCTTCTAAATATAAGTATAAATGAAGAAATTGACTGACTCAATGATATATCAACGCGCAGCCTAAACCGCTGGGGCTAATAAAGAGACTCTAAATTTGGCACACAGGTTCCTTATGAGGTTTAGCGGTGGACTAAAAAATGATTTTTCAAAATTCTTTCTTCAAGGGGGTGAAACGGGGCTCCAAAGTTTGCATTTTATTAAGCTTAAATACTCCTTCACGCCTCAATTACTAAACCGATTCAGCTCAAATTTGGAATGGAGATAAACTGTATCCTGGATTAACATATAAAAAAATACGGAAAAAATCTTCACGCCGCAACTACGGAATCGATTTGGCTAAAATTGTCAATGGAGATATTTTATATCCTGAATTAATATGTATATAGGCTAATTTTCATTCTGGAAAAATCTATTGGTCCTTAGGGAACAGCAAAAAACAGATATTCAACTGGGAGAAATACTCCTTCTTCTTCTAAATTTGGCAAGGAAATGGATTTTATCCTGGATTAATACAAAGACTATTTTTTATCCCAATCCCGAAAAAATTCATGGTTTCTATGATAGAAGTGTAAAACAGATATCCGCGCCAGAAAATATTATTTCACGCCGTATTACTGAACTGATTTGGCTGAAATACGAAATGTAGAAACATTATATCCTGGATTAATGCAAAAGCTACTTTTTATCCCGTAAAAATCCATGGTTCCCGCGGGAAAACTGAAAAACAGATATTCACGCGAGAAAAATACCTACTACTTCACGCTTCACTAAACTAATAAGACTGAAATTCGGGAAAGAGATTTTCTCCTGGATTAATACAGCTACCCGAAAAAATTCGTGGTTCCCGTTGGATTAGCTAAAAATCTAAATTCACGCGGATAAAAATTCTTCATGCCGCCCCTACAGAACCGATTCGACTGAAATTTGGAATGGAGATAGATTATATTCTGAAAGAAACCTTTGTTCTTTCAGTATAATCCATGGTTTCTGCGGGAAAAGTGAAAAACAGACATCCACGCGGGAAAAACATTCCTTCACGCCGTAATTACTGAATTGATTTGGCTGAAATTTGAAATGGAGATATATCCTGCAATAATATACTTATCGTCTTACTTTTGATCCGGTTAAATTCATGGTTCCTATAAAAATAGTGAAAACCAGAAATCCACGCGGGAAAAATATTCCTTTACGGCGTAATTACTGGACTGATTTGACTGAAATTTGGAATGGAGATAGATTATATCCTCGAATACATCGGCTACTTTTTTTCGAGAAAATCAATAGTTCCCGCGGGAATAGTGGAAAACAGATATTCATGCCAGAGAAATACTCTTCACGCCGAAACTTCTACAGAAATTTTTTGACTGAAGGTTGGAATGGAGATAGATTTCGTCCTAAATTAACACAAAGGCTACTTTTTATTCCGGAAAAATCGATGGTTGCCGTGGGAATAGGGAATTTACGCGGGCGAAGCTGCGGGTATTTGCTAGTAGGTACGCGTAACGCGATACAGAGAACTAAACTTCCAACAATTAGCTTCAGAGTTCCAAAATAAATTGCTCAGCAGTTAAGCGGTTCACTGTCACAAGTGACTACAAACAATCTGTAGAGTGTAGACATGACAATACGTCGGCAATTAAGCCCAGCGCAGGCGCACATGTGTAGGGTGGCCATCTTGACTTAACGGGCGCTTTTCTCTGTTTTAGGTTAGGTTGTTATTTCATAGTAGTAATGGTAAGAGTTCATTGTTCCGGGAAAACTAAGTCTTGGCGAAGCTTTCATTTCTTACTGTTGTAACGGTAATATATTTTTAATGAAGTGGAAGATTGTGTGTTGTAGGATGGTTAGATGATTGGAAGATTGATTTTGAATTCAAACTAAAACTACTAAACCAATTTAGCTAAAAAAGCTGTTTAAGTGCAGGGCTACCTATTTTTAGGGTTCCGTAGCCAAATGGCAAAAAACGGAACCCTTATAGATTCGTCATGTCTGTCTGTCTGTCCGTCAGTATGTCACAGCCCCTTTTTTCCGAAAGTATAAGGATTATACTGTTGAAACTTGGTAAGTAGATGTATTCTGTAAACCGCATTAAGATTGTCACAATAAACTAGAAAAAACACAGTAAATTTTTGAGGTTTAATTGCTTTAAGGTTTATATTTAGAACTGAAACTCAATTTTTTTTTCATCAAACCCATAGGTTCGGGATATCTATGGATAGGTCTTCAAAAATGATATTGAGGTTTCTAATATATTTTTTTCTAAACTGAATAGTTTGCGCGTGAGACACTTTCAAAGTAGTAAAATGTGTCCCCCCCCCCCTCCTCGGTAACTTCTAAAATAAGAGAATGATAAATGTAAAAAAAATATATATGATATACATAACCATCCAAACTTCCACCGAAAATTGGTTTGAACGAGGTATTAAGTAGTTTTAAGGGTAGGACTTTCCCATACAAAAGTAAAATTTTCTTAGTTGTTCCAGCTACTCCGGAAAAACTAAAAGTCTAAGAAATCTGAAATTTTGTACCTAGATTGGTACTAGGTCATGAAGGTGCACTTAGAACGGGATTTTCGAAATTAAAATTTTAAGGGGTAAAAACCGTTGGATTTAGGGATTTCCCCGTACAAAAGTGAATTTAATTTTGTTGTTCCACGGATTCCGGCAATACTAAAAGTTGTGAGGATCTGCCTAGTTTGATATTAGGTCATAGAGGTGCACTAAGACGGGAATATTCGAAATTCAAATTCTAAGGAGCGAAGATTCACACTTTTTTGTTTTTGGACCGAATTCTTTCAACATCGAAATCTGACTATTGTAGTCAGCATGGTGAAAGAATTATTTATGGTCTAAATTAAATTTTTTCATTCTTTTAGACAGCTATTTTGAAATTTAAACGCCTGAGCTGCGGGCAAAGAAAAGTGATTCTTATGCATTACTTTTTCCACAGTAATACGGAACCCTCAGTGCGCGAGTCCGAATCGCACTTGGCTGGTTATTATTTATTGGAATTTGGCATTTCTGAATGATTTTACTGGGCTGTACTCCTCATACCGAACGTGATATTCTTATTGGTACCTATCCCTAAAAAAGCGTCACTAAATTGGTGAACCTAATTTCAACTAATGTGTCTATTAACAAACGTATTTGCCGTGTTCGAGCGCTCGTAAATCCCGGGAACAACTGGCACAGTTGGTTCGTGTAGCCCTCTCCGTCTCCAATATTTCATTCTGCTCCTAAATAGAAGCTGTTAAATGCGACAAGATAATACTGTATCAAAAAAGCACGTATCTACTTCATTTTAACTGATCGATAAAGTGCTCGGGGCCTGAGTCATATGAGAATTATTATTGCTGATACCGATACTTTCATATTTTTTTGAATTTCCATTACAGAATCCATAATATATTATCCATTATCTAATGGATAATTAATAGAATCGCAATCTAAGTACGACTTGTTCTAAAAGTTAATAGATCTTGTTCTATAAGTTGCATAGATCGACCTATACGAACTTCTACGAGTACATCAATTAATTACAAAGTAAGGTAGATATACCTACCATCCCTTACCTTCCTCCATCCATACTGCATTTTCTTTTTCTCCTTTGGCAGCATTGGTTGCTGGTTCGTTTTAGTGTACGAGTAGTTTAGTGTATACTAAGTAATTACTTACTTATAAAACAGGTCAAGTGCGTGTTATGCTCGCGCACTAAAAACCGTATCTATTACAGAAGTAGGTACCTAAAAAAAGCAATTAAGAAAGCTTTTGTTAATTAAGGGGCCTGTGAACTACAATGTCTCCATTCATTCAAAATAACAAATTATTAGTAATTCGTGCATATTTGTACTCGTATCACGTTGTGGTGTTATTCGGATTCATATAGTAATAATCTATGTTCCTGGCCATATTTGGTTCGAAAATACTTCTTTAAAACGAAATAATAATCAATTTTGATCAAAATTTTTATAACTTTGGTCGAGTTCCGTAATACCAAAAATTATGAATGAAAACTTGTAACTTTCTTTATTAACTGGTGTTTTTCTTTAGCTGGACAATAAAAACTGTGCTCCTGAATTAATGCGACGTGAGATAGTGTTGTTTTTATTACAAAACAAATAAGTAGAAAACATGTCCTCTTTGAGATAAATATAAGCAAAACTAAATTCGTTTACATTTTCGTTTAACAAAAGTATTTCGGAACCAAATATGGCCAGGAGCATAGATTATTAGGTACTATATGAACCCGAATAACACCACAACATGATCGAAAATTGCACGAATTACAAATGATTTTGGTACCTATTACGTTTGTATAGGAGACATCGTGGGTCAGCAGACTCTTAACTGTTAACATGACAAAATCAATGCTTAACTGGTTAACTTAAAAAGGTCTACACTCTACAATCCAAAATTTTTATATTTCGATTCGAATTTCGAATTTCAGATTTCGATTCGAATTTCGAATAAAATTAACGTAAATGGTTAGTTATTTAGTGGTTATCTGTAGATCGGTAAAGTAGGTAGATCGCTTTTAGTTAGCAGTTGGTCGCTATTGCGACTGAAAAAATATTTCAACGAAAGATAAATTGGTTTCCTAATAAAAAATATTTGTTTTAGCGTCATCTGTCTCTAGGAGCAATTTATTACGTCGCGTCCGCGCCGCGCGCCACCCGCGCGTCGGCACGCGTGCCCTTTTCTCGTCCTAATAACTTAACCCCCTTTTGTTTTTCTATACAAAGCTCTCGAATTATTTATGAGATCCAACGTCTGATTATGTACCGGCACGCTCCTTTTCCTACCCAGCACGATCGGAAATCTTTGTCTATTTAACATGATGATTATAGAGATCAAAGTAAATTACTTAAATCGGTACTTAGCTACCTAATAATTTTATTTACTAACTCAAAGATGATATAATATATTATGATGAATGATGATAACATTTCGTTTTAATTAATATTGTAGTAATAATTATATTTACTCCGGCATCGAAGTCTCCAATTTCGATTTTGACAGCTGAATCATTAAGACCCCTCTTAAGGTTTCGCTTTTCATAACGATACAGCTCAATGTATGGCAACTGCATCGTTATAACTCATACGATTTTCATAACGATACAGCTCCCATACATAGAGCCGCATCGTTATGCGAATCATCTTAAAATGGGATAGGTACATCAAGCTAAGAGGGTCAGAGTTCTGGCACTTTTGTATCGTTCAAATAAATCTAATAAAATTGGTACCCAACCTACTCTATGGTTAGTACCACAGATCAGGGAATAACTTTATATTTTCTCTGTGGTTAGTTAAGGAGCACACCACGGGTGTGCCCGCGAAATTCAAATTTTTGGTGGTTTTTCGCGATTTTTAAGCTAATAAGACATAATAGGCTTATGGCCGTCAAATTGCGATAATCCCAATATCTCTATCTTCTTCACGTGTTTATATAAAAATCTCTGCTCGAAAGTGTCGAGTTAAAGAAAATTAGTCCAAGATTTGCGAGTTACTCACATAAAACTCGATACTCGGATTAATTTCCTAGGATACACATTTTTATGCAAAGATTTTGATATAATCATGTAAAGATGATACTGCCATTCTCGCAAATTGATTGCCATAAGCCTATCATGTCTAATTAGCGTACAAATTGCAAAAAACCACGAAAATTTAGAATTTCGCGGGCAGACCCGTTGATTTCACGTTCAAATTTAATTAAACATTCAAATAAGAATAATAATTGCGCAATTTAAAATGAAACTCATTAATATCAGCGAACAGCGCTAAAAATGTCGCCAGTTTAAGGGAGCAAGAATGCTGAATGACTATTTTGCACCCCCCCGGCAGTAGTTAGTATAGGTAGATACGTAAAGAACTATTTCTTTTTTTTGAAATTATAATAATATTGCAGGCAAGGAGACCATAAACACATAGATAAAAAAAATATAAAAAATAAACATGTATTTCGCAGGAGTTTAGACAGATGTCGCTACATTTTCTTGTATGAAGAAGGTTTACGTGAAATGTTCGGATGGGCCTATCTTGACTATTTTTATCTATTAACCCAGCTCTTAGCTTTAATAAGGCTTTAATACACTGGCCTGAAAAAGTAAGTATCACACTTTGTATCAATTTAATTTGAAAAGTGTGATACTTACTTTTGCTTACCATCACCGTAGGCCAGTTTAGTTACTGAAATAAAAGGTTCCGTATTTCAAAAGCAAAACTGGAATCCTATAGGATAATATTGCGACGGGACGGAGCCTCGCAACTAAACCCTAAAAATGGATGAAAGTTGTCGTTCTCATTCTTTTTGTAATTTCGTTCCATTAGCAAGTTAAAGCATTTTTGGAAACGCTTCCACTGCAAGCATAAATTAGTGAAAAGTATAATCAACCTGGGTATGAGTAGGTACCCACCTATTTATCAAAACTTTGTACACTTTCCGCAGAAACTGTTTTCCGGAACAAAAAGTAGGAACCTACCTTACATACAAAATTTACATAATATTTTACCGGAAGTATATCACAGCTCTACATTAGAATGAAATATTTTTTTTGTCATTTTAGTAGATTCAAAAATACCTACCTACCTATCGATTAATTTTATCCTTGGAAGTTAGTAACTATATCCTACATAATATAAGCGCTAAGTAGTTGGTAACTATCGGTGGATCCTATACTTAGAAATTCGGAAGACAATAAAAACTGTACTAACTAAGTACTACGTACTTCTAAAGCATTTTCAATAGCACCCCATTGCAATCAGATGCTACTCCATTTTACTATTGAATATTATTATTCATAAGAGGCAAGTACTTTATGCATTGTCAAACATTATGCCTCTCGCATTGTGCATGAGTGTCACATTGCTCGTCACTCGTCATTTAAATATGCGACACAAAACACTGGATATACCGTATGACACATCGCAAATCGCGACGCGACGGTCTGATGGATATTCGTCAATTGTTTGTTTATTATACAACAAAAAGCGCTTCAATTCTATAATGCTCGAATTGCAATTGCTGTCTGCACATTTGTAGTTGCTACACAGCATCCCAGCGTTTGTACCGGTAAGTTGGTAATCAGCAGTGGTCGAATTTTCCCACCAGACTGTGGGCATCCAGTGTAAATACCGTTAATATTGTAGGTACCACATATAGGTAAACAACCACACAAGTAAAGGTAGGAAAAATTACAGACCAGCGAAAGAGTTTTTATGTGGGAAAAATTACCTAGGCATAAGTACCTATTATGTCATGTGAGATCCGATTACTCTCGTTTTAAGATATTTCAAAGCGTTTAATCGACGGCTCTCGTGACCAGAGAGCTGGCCTATTTTTACACACACAGGATAATCATTGCCATTCAACTTGGCAATGCCTACGTGTCCCTGACCTAAAAATAGCAAGCCTTTTACTGTGCAGGGGACTTTTCCAGTTGACACCAATTCAGACGAATAGCTACTACGACGCCTAAGTTACTTATCTACTTTTTTATCCCTTTTGTAATTTATTTTTGGGTAAATAAATATAAGATCGTCAATTACTTATCGATAAAAATAAAAATAAAAACTCATAGATTTAGGTATTAGGTAGGTACCTAAGAACCTTGAGCTTTGAGTGTATCAAATGTAGTCTGATGGTGTAATTTTATATTTTTTAAATGATGCGGGTGCAGTGCGATGAAAGTTCTGCGGTTTCGTCGACGTAGGTACATTCTGATGGAGTTTTTGCTTTGTATTTTGTGGTTACCTCGAACCTCGCAGCCTCTAACGTGGACATTCAACGTGACTGAACTGAATGAGCTAATAAATCATAAAACTCATCAACACTTAAAATACTTCATGATCATCAGACATCAGTTCAAATTTGTGGTTCTCAACCATTCTCCGGCTTATTCCATGAGCGTAGCCAGGGTTCGAACCCCCTACCCGAAATGTGCAGAATATTAGATAAATACTATTTCAACTTAACTACTTTTTCTGTTTTCAAATTAACTTCTTTTTCAAATTATGTACACATTTTCTTCAAAAAACTACCCGCTAAGCTAAGCTACCCGCAATAATTGAAAGAGGCGGCAAAAGATAGAGAGGCTTTTCGAATGTTAACCACCAAACTTCAATGATGTCCAAACGTTCATGTCTTGATTGTGAATAGCCCTCCCCGAAACTTAATCCTGGCCATGCCCATGGCTTATTCCACTGTTACTAAACACTGAGCGTGGCTTTCCAGCTCATGACCATAGTTTTGAACTTTTGGTCAGTGCCCACTGATTCTATGGATCGCTAACTATCAATTTCTATACCTACTTAATATTATCAACGAATATATTATAAGCTGTTACCCGCGGCTCCGCCCGCGTGAATTACGTTTTTTTTACATATAAGTACAGTGGAATTCCTTGATTTTTCGCCAGATTCTGGTGTGATGACCTACCCTGTTCCTATACTGCGCACGGGTTATCTAGTGGTGATTTTGAAAACTCCTTTTTCTTAATAATAATATAAAATTTCATAAATTCATAGTTGAAAGATCAAAAGGACGATTTTAACTGTCGACCCAGTGGCATAGGTTGTGCCAATGCCACTGGGTCGACAGTTAAAATCGTCCTTGTGCCAATGGATCGAAGTATCGACAGTTAAAATCGTCCTTTTGATTGTGTTTTGTAAAGTAGCCGTGGAATGTTATATCCATTATTTTAATTCTGAAACCAAGAAATACTTATGTCGAAAATCATTGAATCATGTGAAAAGTTGTACTGGTGGTAGAAGTTAGAACTCTTCTTTCAGGGTTCGGCGGGTATATAGCTAGGTACTACTGGGATAAAATACTCTGCTAACAATATTCTCCAACCCAACATAAGAGTCTTTTAAAAATCTTTGCTTCATTTCAGTACAATCCAAAATATCAATTATTCTCCTTATACTTATCCTCAAATAAACAGTAGGTACCTATATAATATTTTATCACGGAGTTCATGCGGGCAAATCCTTGTAAATAAATTAATTTGCCACAGAAACAAGAAAGTTAAAGTTTTCATGTTATTTTATTGTAGGTAGATACAACAGACCTACAGCACAATAAGCTAATAATGAGCACAACACGAAGCAAAGGATGCGGCCGCGGTCGCGGCAGGAAACCGCAAACTATCCACCTAAATAACTGTGCCTCGACATCACATCATCAGGCTCAAGTTTAGGTATTTATGGTATTTACCTACCAGAATAATCTAATGGAAATTGTTTGTGTATCTATATGTATAGATATATAGATATTTTTATGTGCGGGTGCGAAAAGGAGTTTCTCCTTCTTCATTATTTCTAATAAGCGTAATTGGGTAGCCTACCTTGAAGAAGCTACCTACGTAATGACTAATGACCTACGTTATGAATTTATGATAAATAGTTGAATACTTCTTCTAAACTAAATAGGTAGGTACTTAGATGATGCCCTTATTAGTCATTTCGCCCGCAGATATCCATTTCAATGGTGTTAATACCTACTTACATATTTATCGAACCGATAGTTACTAATCATTACCATTATTAGGTTACAGGCGATGGTTACAGGCTACAGCACTATAGGTACATAGTTAGGCTACTGAAAAACACTGAAATCGCCAGGCCAATTCAAACAAATAAAAAAGTTTGTATGTAAAGTGCAGAACTTGACTATGCTATACTTACTATTATAATTTATAAATAACATGAAATCAAAGATAATTTGCCGGGCAATTTCGCTGTGTACTCTCTAATAAAAATCTTGCTAGCCAAAGAGTAGGTAGGTATGTTATCTCCATGGTATGTACATTGGTGTACCTACAAAGACGACTGCTAGAGAACGAGGACAATCACAGAACATTATTACCCTAGCTGATTTCTGAATAATGATTGAATGTTTTTTTTATTTATTTATTTCATTGATTTATTTTACGGCTTTTTTTTTAACTGGCTTTACGGCTCTGGGTTCCAGCCCTTCTGAGCCTATTTTACGGCACTGGACTAGCACCATAGACATAAAACACTATATTTTACCTAGCACCAAAGATTTAGATGCCTAGCACACATATGTATGGTACCTATGTCATTGATCTATAATACCTCTTTGGGTATTGTACCAATGAATTGCGATCATAGAATAGGATCATAGACTACTAAATTGTGATCATTGGTTTTGATCATGGACCTACGTTTTGAAACACAACAAGGATCGCAATAGCTCCGAGGAGATACTTTTTGCGGAATTCGCTTTCTCTTTTTATTTTACCATGATTCCGTAAGAATTTTTTTTTATCACTTACTGTGGTTCAGTGTGCTGATTCTGTATCGTTCACTTAGTTAGTTAGTAACCCAAACTGGGTTATTAACTAAGAAAACGGAGGCAAAAATCCTATTTTTGTATTCTTTTTGTACAAGATAGCAACTAGCATGGTATACTGATATGATACCATACCGACCTAGGTTGGTAATTTGTGCAAAAATAGGATTTTTGCCTTCGTTTTCTTAGTTAATAACCGAGTTAGAGTTACTAACTAACTAAGTGAACGATACAGAATAAGGCCCCTGGATTATCCAATGATGAAATATATTATTTAAAAGTTAATAATTGAGATTGTCCTATGGTCCTTGGTCTGAGGATTTGACACAGCAATAATGTTTGTTGTTGTTGAATGTTCCATTCAGACAAAGGTCGAAGATCATTGTCCACCTACCTAGCACAGATTAAAGATATTGTATCTTGTACCTAGTGAATAGTGATTATCACAGACCGAACCGTCTTTGGATTTCAGATTCACATTTCACAAGCAATTAGTAAACAATTAATAAATCGGACGGTGGTGCTATTAGTGTCAAGTGTGAAAGGAAAAGATATTTCCTAGAGGTTTATTCTTTCGATATGGCTTTAAGCTTTCATCTAAGAGAAGAATAAAAGAAATACTTGTTTTGTACATATTTCATCCAATAAGAAAATAAATACAGATGGAAGATAAACCAAAGTAGCTACGTCTTCAATAATTATTTATAACCACAAGGCAGCAATCGCAGTAGCATTCATGCCTTGGTAGGCTGCAACTGCATCAGGCTGTAGGCGCAGCCCCTTGAAACTGAAGTACAGCGGATGGGCCCAACTTTTGGCATAAAAAAATCTTTTCAACTTGAATAGTCATCTACACAGATATTAGTCAACTATGGATACTTCTAAATATCCGGCACCAAAATTGCCCTCTATCCAAAATATGTTAGAAGATATATCTGTTCCCAATGTTGAACAGAGGGATGACGAGCTTTTAATATCCAACAACGAAGACCTGTTTGATGCCTACAGGTGCTATTTGAACATAAAAAAGTTGAAAGAAGACTTGACAACCCAGGACAATCTTGATACTAAATTGAATCAGTTAAATACTGAACTTATACAAAGTATAGAAAATATGAAAAAACAACAATAGATGTTAATTGCTGAAAAAGTGATTTTTAAACAGATTCTGTGGAGATTTTTAGTCTATTTTTATTAAAATGTATGAAATATAAAATACAGCAAAATTGGGATCTAAATAAGTAATATTCACTTGATTCCGGAAATTCAAACTATTACTGTTGTACCTACAAATTTAACTATAAAAGGGCTAAACCCTTTTTGATAGGATTTTTACCTAATAATTCCTTTTTCATTTTGAAATGCATAATTTTTTGATTAACATCAGACACTAAATTAAATAAAAGACAAAATAAAACAATTCAGAAATTTTTTTCATTTAATTATACTTCCATATTTAATTAAATCTTCTTCACTTATCACTTTTAAATTATATAACGCAACCAGTGCTGCTCCTTGCTCAGCAAACTTTTTATTTTTCTCCCAAAATGTTGAAGTGTATTTCTGGCCATTAAATTTAAGTATTGAACAAAATAACTTTTCTATTTGGTGTGTTTGGTATGTTGGCAAATCATAGCCGTTCTTCCCAGCCCACACATGTAACTGACTTTTGGGCAGATTGGTATCATTGAAACTAGCTCGAATGAAGCATACCTTAAAGAAAACACACAATATTAGTTTGTAATGAACATTATTGCCATTGTCAAAAACACAATAAATTCAATTTGGTACCTTCATTTTAATCACGTCGTCAAGATTTATTTCTTCAACTTTTAACTTTTTGTTGGGAGGCTCTAACTCATCAGGGCTTACTTGCCACCTTCCTTGAATACCTTTCTTTTGGTATTCACTTTGTTTCTCTTGACAGTATACATCCAAATCCCATATGGCACTGAAGATAAAAGACAATTAAGTACTAAATAAATATTTTCAAATTGTAACAAAAATAAATATTTCAAAATATTGGAACAATCATACTCACCATATCTGTTCTAATGTTTGACATTCAAGAAATTTTCTCCCTCTAGGAGTTTCTTGCAACTCTCGCAAAATGTTTTGAATGCAATACTTTGTGTTGGATGGTGAATTGTCAAAGTCAACTGCAAGTTTAAGATATTCTTTTATCACTGTGTCCATAGGTAACATTCCATCTTTCCTAAATATGGAGCAATTCCATTCAGCTGCCCGTGCCAGCATCACACTGCTACAACCAGTCATTTCTTTAAACTTAATTATATCACCATATTTTTCTATCTCTTTGGAACCACCACTGAAATGCAACCGTTGAATTATTGTACTGGTACTTGATAGGGGGAAAATTGCTAATTCTGTAAAATTCAGACAGGACAGCTAGAAGTTATGAACAGAATGTAAAAAAGAAAAACTCCATCTTACTTAGCTATGACAGGTATGGATATCCTTTCTGCTACAAATTGTATGAAATCTGTGTGGACTGCATGCTGTGGTCGTTCATCCTTCTTTCTGCCATGAATAGCGATTGCACTGATTCCAGTGCTCACTAACTTCTTGACAACATCTAAAGTTTTCTCCGGTGTTTCAAGTATTCTTATCTTACATGTCACTGGTATAGACAGATTACTGACCAATGTCCTTAAAATATGGCAAGCTTTGTCAGAATCCTGAAGCAGTGCTATACCCATGCCACCTTTCACAGAAAATTCCTTTGGACATCCCATGTTGATATCAATAGCAGCTACATCATTTTCTCTAAAATATGACATTATGAGTTAAAATTAATATCCCTTATAATATAACCTTCATATTATGTTTGAACTTATCAAAATTTAGTTAATTAAATTATAATTTCAATTAATTTATGTGATTTACTACACCTATGGACTTAGACCCTGTTGTTAACATTTACAGTAAATATGGCTGTCTGACCCTTGTAAAAGTTATAAGGATCAGACAGCCATAGTTAAGAACCTGCTGATATAATTGGTAACTAATTTAGGTTCAACCTATGTTTTAAAATGAACAGCCACCATCTTCAGGAACCTAGTACACAGTGATGGCTAATATCCAACACCATTATATCCGGTGTAATTTTATTGGGGGCCTATCACAGTCAATTGAGATTATGAGTTAGACATAAATATAAAACTTACACAAGTTTGGCAACTCTTAAAGCACGCTCAGCACTGCATGTGCCAAGTTGCAAGACCACTTTTTCTTTTTCTTCAGGACAGGTTCGGAAAACGATTGTTCCATCAGTTTGATCCACAAAATCAACTGTTTGAAGAATCTCTGAAAACAAAGTAGGTAACTACACACATTGAACATGTTATGCATCAAGATGAGATACAGGGATTATAAGAATATCTCATAGGTTACAAAATTACAATACAATTTAAAGTCTTTTCAACGAAACGCGAGACCAGACGTAAACAAAAGCCGATCATTTAGTAGTAGCGACGACGGAACAAACAAAATATGACTATCTCTTTCTATCTTGTTTGTTTGCTATCTGCCGCACCGCTCACGACTTTCGCTTTCAAGGTCAAAGCATGTCATGGGGGTTATCGTAAACATTTGGATAATATTTTATATTTTATTTTGTTCCCCTAATCATAAACCTAGAATAAATATTTTAATTGACGCGTGATATTGACGTGTCACTTGTCTCAACATTCGAAGCGATTGTATAGAATAGCGTCCATTCGCGTGGATGGCGTGGCGCTGCATGACCTGACGTGCCACTCAGCGTGCTTCTAGTGAGGCACTGAAGTGGCGCGTAACACGAAACTTTCACTTATGTTAAATCTAGTTTCAAGATATCATTAAAAAATTCAAACAATACGATATTATTGTCAAAACATAAATTTATTTTAAATTTGAAAAATTAGTATACGTTAAAAAGGTTGCGCAACCCTGCTTAAGCGAATGACCTGGCAGTCGGTTTGTTTACGTCTGGTATCGCTCGAGATTGAACAGACTTTACTTCCTTTACTCATTCTTGGAAACTCGAATGAGCTAAGAAGATTATTCAGTATACTTTGTTATTTAAGCTTTTCACACATCAGTATCTATAACACTGACGTATATCGTACCTACGTAGGTACAATATACGTCGGTGATCTATATATAATAATTAAAGTGCCCATTAAGCTATAGATTAGCTATTAGTATGTTATATTAGTTTATTAGCAAAACTGCAAAAGTTAACATACCATTATACCTGCGTTTAGAACGTAGAAATTTCCAATCTATCAGTTCTTCTGAATATACTATATCTGCACCATAACGTAAGGCTAAAAGTCTCATTGGTAACGTTCCTATGCGCACCATTGGTGCCAATATAACCTTATTCTCATAAGATAACATCTTTTATTAACTAAAGAAATATTAGAATAAGGAGGTTGAGGTTTGAGGTTTCTTCACACCTGAAACGTTAATTTGTCAGAAAATAGAATATTTCATTTACTTTATATTATTTTTTATCGTAGTAAATGATATAAATTTTATCAACATTCAGCACCACAGACCACAATACAGGACCACAAAACTACCACAGACCATAAAACTAGTTCTGCATCATAGACTACTAAGTGTAAGTAGTAACTAAAAATAACACTATAGGGAATAGAGAGAGATACTGTGGGCATGCCGCATGACTGTGGGTTAAAGGGCCTACTCAAAGCACGACCTGCAGAGCCTGCTTGCAGTTACTGCCGCAGAGAATGTTCCTCCACAAAGCACTGCAAATCATGGCGAAATTAACGACTCTACCCGCGAAATTTAAAATTTTCGTGGATTTTTGCAATTTTTACGCTAATTACACATCAGAGGTTTATATGGCAGTCAATTTGCGGGAATGGCGGTATCATCTTTACATGATTATATCAAAATATTTGCATAAAAATGTGTATCCTAGGAAATTAGTCCGAGTATCGAGTTTTATGTGAGTAACTCGCAAATCTCGGACTAATTTCTTTAACTCCACACTTTCGCGCAGAGTTTTTTATATAAACACGTGAAGATGATATTGGGATTATCGCAATTTGACTGCGATAAGCCTATTATGTCTTATCAGCTTCAAAATCGCGAAAAACCACAACAGATTTGAATTTCGCGGGCACACCCGTGGTGTGCTCCTTAAACGCGGCCTACGTTGTTGTGTTCACTTGTGTTCTTGCCTAAATTCGTCAGTTTTTATAAATGGCGCCTACATGATTCAAACAACAAAAAATAGCATTGGTTTTGAGTACTTGTAGCGTTCAAAAGAAAAAAAGGAAGCACTGGTGTAAAAAATGGTTACTACTGCGACATTGAGTCACGCCAATTTATTGAAAGAATTAGAACCTGATGACTATAAGAACTATCTAAGAATAGATGAATCAGTCTTTGAAGATTTATTGCGAATGTATAAATTAAATATCTGGGTGACCGAGCTTCGCTCGGTGGTATTACTATTCACCAATAGATGGCAGCAGAGGCATATTTTTTTTATTTACATTTACTGTTATAGTTTTACCTACTTTTCGCCAATAGATGTCGGGCAGTGTGATATTTTTTTGGTAATTACATTTTCTAAAAATGAATCCTAGCTTGATCGTTTTATCGCCCCCAAAACCCCCTGTATACTAAATTTCATCAAAATCGTTCGAGCTTTTTCCGAGATTCTGATTATATAGAAATATATATAAATATATACAAGAATTGCTCGTTTAAAGGTATTGGATATAAAATTTATTGTATAAGTTTAAACAAAATGACGGCCTAAATCGGCCCGACCGAGTTACACATGTCCCTGATTGCAGTTTACTATAGATAGTCGGGCTGGCAGAATGACACTGCAGCCCTGCGGCAGAGTGAACAATTAAAATATCGGCCCTGCATGCATACATACAATACGATCGGCAGTGGCACTGCAAGCAGGGCCCAGCAGGCAGGGCTTTGAGTAGGGCCCTTTACTGCTATTAACCAGAGAGTAGGTAGTGGAGTAGTCATGTACAATTTTTTTTTGTAGTAGTATAAGAGTTTGGCTAGCGAATCGTGAACCCATTAATTTCTTAAGTTGCAACACTGACATTTTACACAATATGCCACCAATATGCTGTCAACTACAAATCAACTTCTCTGTGCTCGCATTGTTATTGTGCTATTAAAACGAGTTTTTTTGTTATAAAGAAGTCAATCACGTGTAAACCGATTAAATGTAGCGTACGAGAACTTCTTTTTAACATGATGAACAAGTGTAAAGAAAAACAAAAGGAGAAAGAATCGATAATCAAACAAAAAAGGGAATGTTTAGACATCGTCGTAAAATTTATAGGTTAGTTGAGTACAGTTATTTTGATACTTTAAGAAAATGTGTTCTTTTTCAGCGCTTTATAACTTTTATTCAAAATTCTGCTTTATATGATATAGTAATGTATACTTAACTTAATTTGATATTAAAATTACGAAGATTTTTATTACTGTTGTTTTTTCCAACTATTTTCTGTGTTGCCTTCTTCATCATTTTTGAATTTGCCGCGCTTTGCTAGGTTCACGTTTCGCTAGCCAGACTCTAAATATTGTCAATCGTAGACAGAAAAATCGTCTATGTTATCTGGTAATAGTAATCTGTGGTCAGTTGTCTATGATTCGTGACACCTGACACAGTCACAGACCTTTGAGATTCGCTAATAGAGGAGATTCGTGAGATTCGTCGTTTTCTCTGTCTACGAGATTCTTGAACAAATGGTGAACATAGACAACTAACATTATGGTGAACAGTGAGCCTGTGACATAGCTCTGTGACCAATATTCTTGTCATTGTGATTTGTGGTTTTGTTTTAGTGTTTTGTTTTGTCCGTTGTCGAGTAGCACAGACCTACGAGTACCTAGGTAATCGTGTTTTGTGGTCTGTACCTACTCTGTGATTCTGTGATTGTTCATCCGAGTAAATAATAATAATGTTCTGTGTTGTTCATTGTGACTCTTTGCATTGTGATTTGTGATGTGATGCGAATACGAATAGCGATTTTGAGAGAAAACAAATAGGTTTACGTAAAAACGTTCAATACCTACGATCATAATTTTAGGTGAGACTGTTACTTAATGATATTATTATAAAAACCAATACTTAACCTACACTGTAGGTGTAATATCCTAGTTTCTTTGGCTTTGCCTGCATGGATCTCGGTTTCAACAAATGTTGCGAAAATCTGGGTTCCGCCAGAGAGAAAAAGTATTGCAGGATTTGGATACCTGCATTTCCAATCCAAATTTAGTAGTGGCATGAGATATCTTGTTAATTGGTTTCTTTATTTTACAGGCAAAACAAGACTGCCATAACAACATCTGAAAATAATACATACATAAATAAATAATTTTGCGAACCATTAGACAACACTTGGTAAATTATGTTGGGCTATGCAAACGCAGGGATTCCAGATAAATCATGGCAACCACCAGTTGCAGTACTAGAAACAACGTAAGTAAAGGATAATGACCATGGATGTATGGATTCCCGTATCAAGCTGAATCAAACCCAAACTTTATTTTTTACTAGCTTTAAGACGCGGCTTCGCCCACTTGACTTTTAGTTTTTCACTAATTCCGTGGGAACCTTGTAATTTCCAGCATAAAAACAGGTCCAGATCTACGATTTTTTGAACCTGTTAGTGGTGTCCAGTACCCACCTCCTGTGGCGCCTTTTTTCTGGCCCACCAGGACGGAAACGTTCGGTCAAGAAAATCTCGATACGAAGAAAATCCACGATAATACCATAGTTAAGGTTTTACCGTGGTTTTATCATTCCACAATTTTCTTGTCAAAAGCCTACTGTATTACATTGTATGTGTGAATTAGGTGGGCACACAGTTACAATGTGCCTTATGGCATAGTAGATTCCTGCTATGCCATAATAGTATAGTATAGTATAATATAATATAATAATACTAGCTGTTGCCCGCGGCTCCGCCCGCGTGCAGTTCGTTTTTTTACAAAAATGTTTCTCGTGGAATTTCTTAATTTTTCCCAAGATAAATGAGTGGTCCCTGGGTTCGATGGACCCGTAAAGGAGTCTTCTTCCAATCTCTCCTGTCAACGTGCTATCTTCTTTCACACAATTTACCTATATCTTCTTTGGTCTTCCTCTACTTTTACACTCTGTCGAAATCGCTTATGTTACTCAATTCGCATGGAGTAAGACAGAATGGGGCGTGTCATCGTGGATTGTAATATCTATACTAACCAAACTTATCTTATTCTGAGATGATACCAACGCCCAGATATTGTAATTAAGCATTCTGATGCGCTGCTGTGTACGTAGCAACCCGTTCCTGCTACGTACGGGCTATCTTGTATAGTTATGCCTAGTTGCACGATCAAAAGGACGATTTAAACTGTCGATATTTCGACCCCGTTTTGATTGTGCTACGTAGATAAGTAGCTATAGGTTTTTTTAAACATCCCACGGGTGCTCTCAAATTTTTCAGGATGAAAAGTATCTTAAATGTTGACCGGGCATATATATATAAAGTAGGATCATGAAATTTCATTTAAATCCGTTACTTGAAAGACGCCTGCTAACTGTTTTTGTAATATTTTCTTTCCCGCGGGAACTCGATTGGATTAATAAGTTTTACTATATATATATTTTGTTAAAGAGGCAACATAAGGTATCAGCATAACAAATTTTACTAAATTAAGTTCATTAGTTGTTGTTTACAAAGCTGTTAAATTAATTGCAGTTTTTTAACTATCCCACGGGAACTCTTTATTTTACCGGGATGAAAAGTATCCTATATGTTGACCAGGGACATAAGCTACCACCACACAAAATTTCATTGGAATCGGTCCAGCCGTTCCAAAGATTAGCCCGTACAAACAGACAGACAAACAGACAAACAGAGAAACAAAAAATTTGAAAAAAAATTAAATTAGTTCTATTTCACTTTTTACATCCCCCTGACTCCGTTTTTAGCATTTTTTTATTTGTACAGAAATTCGACCTCTACAGATTTATTATATGTATTGATGATGATTGATTGATGATTAGGATAGGATTATTAGGATTAGGATGCATTATTTATAGCATTATAGCATTATTATCCCATATCCCCTTGTTCAACTAAAACACACTTGTTAAATGCGCACAGTGCTATGTTCAGAACCTACATAGTGGCCATTTTCACATTTATAGTGATACCTAAAATAGATTCAGTTTTTGCCCGCGGCCCCGCCCGCGTCAAATTCGCTTTTTCATGAATCCTAAGGGAAACGTCATTTTCCCGTTATCGTTCCCTATTCCAACCTTTAAACATGCTTTCAAGCAAGTTCGCTTGAACAATCTATCTATAGATGTAGCTATATATTGCTCTTAAAAATTTGGTATTTTGAGTATCCCACGGGAACTACGGATTTTTTCGGGATAAAAAGTAGCCTATGTTTTAATCCGGGTTATAAGCTACCTATGTTCCAAATTTCAGCTAAATCGGTTCAGTAGTTGAGCCGTGAAGGAGTAACAAACATACACACACACAAACTTTCGCCTTTATAACATTACTAGCTTTTGCCCGCGGCTTCGCCCGCGTGAATTTCGGGGTTTTACGAATCCCGTGGGAGTCCTGGATTTTTTGGGGAAAAAACATCATAATATGTGTTAACCTAACTTCAGAAACACGATTTGATAAAAATTTCTTGCCAAAAAGTTCTCCCAAAAATTGCTCCAAAATCTCCATTTTTCTAATTTCCATCGAAAACTACGATGGACATAATTGTGATTTTTGTTTTAATGTATCGGTTTTAAAATAATTCCTAAAAACGCTCAGAACGATAACTGGCTTAGTTTTTGAAGTAATTAGGTAAAACAACGTTTTTCTGTTATATTCTTCCGCAACGTTGCATACTAACCTAACCTAACCTAACCCACCAACGTATTCATAAAAGTGAGAAGGACGAAAATAAAATCAACGTATCCGCTTAAGAGTGAAATAATTTCAGAACCTTTACCTTATAGGTATCCATTTTCGCATATATAGCATAATTACTATCACATATTCTATTGCTCAACTAAAACACATATTTTTAATAGCGAAACAATTCTAATATCAGAAACTATACAGGAACACCTTTTTAGCATTATTAACCTGTATCCCATTGCTTAACCAAAACACACATTATAAATAGCGAAACAATTGTACTTTCAGAACCTTTATGGGTAGGTACCCATTTCCACATTTATAGCATTACTAATTACTATACCATATCCCATAGCTCAACTACAACATACATTGTCAGTAACGAAACAGATGTTAGTTCAGAACCTATATCATATAGCCATAGGTACCCGTTTTCATAGTTATAATATTATTAACCTGTATCTCATTGCTCAACTAAAACACAAAATGCTAATAGCGAAACAGTTGTAATGTCGGAACCTATAATACAGGTACCCATTTTCACATTTATAGCATTATGCATTATTTATAGCATTATAATTTATAGCATTATTATCCCATATCCCCTTGTTCAACTAAAACACACTTGTTAAATGCGTACAGTGCTATGTTCAGAACCTACATAGTGGCCATTTTCACATTTATATTGATAATACCATCAGTTTTTGCCCGCGGCCCCGCCCGCGTCAAATTCGCTTTTTCATGAATCCTAAGGGAAACGTCATTTTTCCGTTATCGTTCCCTATTCCAACCTTTAAACATTCTTTCATGCAAGTTCGCTTAAACAATCTATAGATGTAGCTATATATTGCTCTTAAAAATTTGGTATTTTGAGTATCCCACGGGAACTACGGATTTTTCCGGGATAAAAAGTAGCCTATGTTTTAATCCGGGTTATAAGCTACCTATATTCCAAATTTCAGCCAAATCGGTTCAGTAGTTGCGGCGTGAAGGAGTAACAAACACACACACAAACTTTCGCATTTATAATATTATTAGGACTAGCTTTTGCCCGCGGCTTCGCCCGCGTGAATTTCGGGGTTTTACGAATCCCGTGGGAGTCCTGGATTTTTTGGGGAAAAAACATCATAATATGTGTTAACCTAACTTCAGAAACACGATTTGATAAAAATTTCTTGCCAAAAAGTTCTCCCAAAAATTGCTCCAAAATCTCCATTTTTCTAATTTCCATCGAAAACTACGATGGACATAATTGTGATTTTTGTTTTAATGTATCGGTTTTAAAATAATTCCTAAAAACGCTCAGAACGATAACTGGCTTAGTTTTTGAAGTAATTAGGTAAAACAACGTTTTTCTGTTATATTCTTCCGCAACGTTGCATACTAACCTAACCTAACCTAACCCACCAACGTATTCATAAAAGTGAGAAGGACGAAAATAAAATCAACGTATCCGCTTAAGAGTGAAATAATTTCAGAACCTTTACCTTATAGGTATCCATTTTCGCATATCCTAATCCTAATAATATTATAAATGCGAAAGTTTGTGTGTGTGTTTGTTACTCCTTCACGCCGCAACTACTGAACCGATTTGGCTGAAATTTGGAATATAGGTAGCTTATAACCCGGATTAAAACATAGGCTACTTTTTATCCCGGAAAAATCCGTAGTTCCCGTGGGATACTCAAAATACCAAATTTTTAAGAGCAATATATAGCTACATCTATAGATAGATTGTTTAAGCGAACTTGCATGAAAGAATGTTTAAAGGTTGGAATAGGGAACGATAACGGAAAAATGACGTTTCCCTTAGGATTCATGAAAAAGCGAATTTGACGCGGGCGGGGCCGCGGGCAAAAACTGATGGTATTATCAATATAAATGTGAAAATGGCCACTATGTAGGTTCTGAACATAGCACTGTACGCATTTAACAAGTGTGTTTTAGTTGAACAAGGGGATATGGGATAATAATGCTATAAATTATAATGCTATAAATAATGCATAATGCTATAAATGTGAAAATGGGTACCTGTATTATAGGTTCCGACATTACAACTGTTTCGCTATTAGCATTTTGTGTTTTAGTTGAGCAATGAGATACAGGTTAATAATATTATAACTATGAAAACGGGTACCTATGGCTATATGATATAGGTTCTGAACTAACATCTGTTTCGTTACTGACAATGTATGTTGTAGTTGAGCTATGGGATATGGTATAGTAATTAGTAATGCTATAAATGTGGAAAGGGGTACCTACCCATAAAGGTTCTGAAAGTACAATTGTTTCGCTATTTATAATGTGTGTTTTGGTTAAGCAATGGGATACAGGTTAATAATGCTAAAAAGGTGTTCCTGTATAGTTTCTGATATTAGAATTGTTTCGCTATTAAAAATATGTGTTTTAGTTGAGCAATAGAATATGTGATAGTAATTATGCTATATATGCGAAAATGGATACCTATAAGGTAAAGGTTCTGAAATTATTTCACTCTTAAGCGGATACGTTGATTTTATTTTCGTCCTTCTCACTTTTATGAATACGTTGGTGGGTTAGGTTAGGTTAGGTTAGTATGCAACGTTGCGGAAGAATATAACAGAAAAACGTTGTTTTACCTAATTACTTCAAAAACTAAGCCAGTTATCGTTCTGAGCGTTTTTAGGAATTATTTTAAAACCGATACATTAAAACAAAAATCACAATTATGTCCATCGTAGTTTTCGATGGAAATTAGAAAAATGGAGATTTTGGAGCAATTTTTGGGAGAACTTTTTGGCAAGAAATTTTTATCAAATCGTGTTTCTGAAGTTAGGTTAACACATATTATGATGTTTTTTCCCCAAAAAATCCAGGACTCCCACGGGATTCGTAAAACCCCGAAATTCACGCGGGCGAAGCCGCGGGCAAAAGCTAGTATAGCATAATTACTATCACATATTCTATTGCTCAACTAAAACACATATTTTTAATAGCGAAACAATTCTAATATCAGAAACTATACAGGAACACCTTTTTAGCATTATTAACCTGTATCCCATTGCTTAACCAAAACACACATTATAAATAGCGAAACAATTGTACTTTCAGAACCTTTATGGGTAGGTACCCATTTCCACATTTATAGCATTACTAATTACTATACCATATCCCATAGCTCAACTACAACATACATTGTCAGTAACGAAACAGATGTTAGTTCAGAACCTATATCATATAGCCATAGGTACCCGTTTTCATAGTTATAATATTATTAACCTGTATCTCATTGCTCAACTAAAACACAAAATGCTAATAGCGAAACAGTTGTAATGTCGGAACCTATAATACAGGTACCCATTTTCACATTTATAGCATTATGCATTATTTATAGTATTATAATTTATAGCATTATTATCCCATATCCCCTTGTTCAACTAAAACACACTTGTTAAATGCGTACAGTGCTATGTTCAGAACCTACATAGTGGCCATTTTCACATTTATATTGATAATACCATCAGTTTTTGCCCGCGGCCCCGCCCGCGTCAAATTCGCTTTTTCATGAATCCTAAGGGAAACGTCATTTTTCCGTTATCGTTCCCTATTCCAACCTTTAAACATTCTTTCATGCAAGTTCGCTTAAACAATCTATCTATAGATGTAGCTATATATTGCTCTTAAAAATTTGGTATTTTGAGTATCCCACGGGAACTACGGATTTTTCCGGGATAAAAAGTAGCCTATGTTTTAATCCGGGTTATAAGCTACCTATATTCCAAATTTCAGCCAAATCGGTTCAGTAGTTGCGGCGTGAAGGAGTAACAAACACACACACAAACTTTCGCATTTATAATATTATTAGGACTAGCTTTTGCCCGCGGCTTCGCCCGCGTGAATTTCGGGGTTTTACGAATCCCGTGGGAGTCCTGGATTTTTTGGGGAAAAAACATCATAATATGTGTTAACCTAACTTCAGAAACACGATTTGATAAAAATTTCTTGCCAAAAAGTTCTCCCAAAAATTGCTCCAAAATCTCCATTTTTCTAATTTCCATCGAAAACTACGATGGACATAATTGTGATTTTTGTTTTAATGTATCGGTTTTAAAATAATTCCTAAAAACGCTCAGAACGATAACTGGCTTAGTTTTTGAAGTAATTAGGTAAAACAACGTTTTTCTGTTATATTCTTCCGCAACGTTGCATACTAACCTAACCTAACCTAACCCACCAACGTATTCATAAAAGTGAGAAGGACGAAAATAAAATCAACGTATCCGCTTAAGAGTGAAATAATTTCAGAACCTTTACCTTATAGGTATCCATTTTCGCATATATAGCATAATTACTATCACATATTCTATTGCTCAACTAAAACACATATTTTTAATAGCGAAACAATTCTAATATCAGAAACTATACAGGAACACCTTTTTAGCATTATTAACCTGTATCCCATTGCTTAACCAAAACACACATTATAAATAGCGAAACAATTGTACTTTCAGAACCTTTATGGGTAGGTACCCCTTTCCACATTTATAGCATTACTAATTACTATACCATATCCCATAGCTCAACTACAACATACATTGTCAGTAACGAAACAGATGTTAGTTCAGAACCTATATCATATAGCCATAGGTACCCGTTTTCATAGTTATAATATTATTAACCTGTATCTCATTGCTCAACTAAAACACAAAATGCTAATAGCGAAACAGTTGTAATGTCGGAACCTATAATACAGGTACCCATTTTCACATTTATAGCATTATGCATTATTTATAGCATTATAATTTATAGCATTATTATCCCATATCCCCTTGTTCAACTAAAACACACTTGTTAAATGCGTACAGTGCTATGTTCAGAACCTACATAGTGGCCATTTTCACATTTATATTGATAATACCATCAGTTTTTGCCCGCGGCCCCGCCCGCGTCAAATTCGCTTTTTCATGAATCCTAAGGGAAACGTCATTTTTCCGTTATCGTTCCCTATTCCAACCTTTAAACATTCTTTCATGCAAGTTCGCTTAAACAATCTATCTATAGATGTAGCTATATATTGCTCTTAAAAATTTGGTATTTTGAGTATCCCACGGGAACTACGGATTTTTCCGGGATAAAAAGTAGCCTATGTTTTAATCCGGGTTATAAGCTACCTATATTCCAAATTTCAGCCAAATCGGTTCAGTAGTTGCGGCGTGAAGGAGTAACAAACACACACACAAACTTTCGCATTTATAATATTATTAGGATTAGGATTAGGATTAGGATAGACTAAGGTCTCCACATTAACTCCTACAATTATAACGTTTTTAATTAATATCTGGATTCTAAAGTACAAGTTCACTAAAAAGTTCAGTAAAGTACAAGTTGTACTTCCTAGTAAAATCAGCATGACACAAAATGTGCATGGAAAAGAAAGTAACTTTTTGCATGCAAAATTAAATTCCAGATATGAAAAACAAATTTTTAGTGCCAATGGTTATTAAGAAACACTATTTTATTTTCATAGACTATTTCTGTTTTGGTTCATGAGAAAATTTGATACCACCTTTGGTCATTCTCCTTTTGCTATGTTAAATATTTTAATATACTGTATTTATTTAAGTTGTTAAATCTTATCACTATGTTCAAGGATGGGCACAATTACTGTAGAAATGTATTGGAAACATACACCAATGACGTGCAGGAACTTCATGGAACTAGTAAGACGGAATTACTACAACAATACAAAATTTCATCGAGTCATAAGAGATTTCATGATCCAAGGTGGTGACCATACTGGTACTGGAAAGGGTGGACAATCAATATATGGGCCACAGTTTGATGACGAGATCACATCAGATCTGAAGCACACAGGAGCGGGCATATTGTCCATGGCAAATGCTGGCCCCAATACAAATGGTTCCCAATTTTTCATCACCTTAGCACCAACACAGTGGTTGGACGGCAAACACACTATTTTTGGAAGAGTTCTAAGCGGGATGGCAGTTGTGAAAAGAATAGGCCTTGTTGAATGTGACAAAAATGATTGTCCAGTTGATGATGTGAGAATTGAAAGGGCTTATATTCCAAAATAAGTATAACTACTAAAAAAGACATTCATAATAATATTATAATAAATAAGACATACCTACTTATTATAAAAGTTTTTTTATTCACTTTTACCTATAATATGTCCAGAAAAAAGTGCATGTTCATTTTAAGATTTTTTTTTTTATACATATTGAAGTGTATAACTATATCCCCATGAGTTTATTGTTGACGGGCTGGTTCTTTCATTGGTGAGTTTTGAAACAAAGTTCATCACACACCTTCAGCTACACTAGCGGCACGCTATGATGGCCGGTTTGACACATTACAAATAAATAAATTTTGAGTCCTAAACCTAAAACTACATTCGATAAAATTTATGAATCTCTGCACATCACTATCATAAATTCATTCATAAATTTTATCGAATGTAGTTTTAGGTTTAGGACTCAAAATTTATTTATTTGTAATGTGTCAAACCGGCCATCATAGCGTGCCGCTAGTGTAGGCGAAAAAATTGATTTTTTGTGTAGCGAAAATCCCGTCACGAAGAAAATCTAGAATGAAAGTTTCTCTTAGGTAGGTAGGTACCTATTAGATTTTTAATGAAGAATTGAGCGCGAGTTGCAGGCAGCGCCATCTATTGAGCGATGGGTGAAAACACAAAATATAAAAAAGAGTTTTGTTTCGCGTTAGGTGTTAATCCAAACTTTATTTCTACCGAGTGTCCCACAACATCTTTTTATAATTTAAAATTAAATAGGCTTATAGCAATAAGTTGTGTGAGAGAAATACTTATGTATCTACACGTTTTTAGTGAAAACTATTCTCACAAATTCCCATTCAACTTGTACATATTGGCTCCCGAAAGATTATTTTTTAGTTATGGAGTTATATATTGTAAAGATTCAAAGATTCAATTTATTGGATTTCAATTATTTTTAATCTGTAAAGTGGCGCATAAGATGGCGTCACATAACATGGCGTGCAAGTACATTTGATAGGTAGCAAATCATCGTGTCGCATGTCGCGTACATGGAATTATTAATAGGTCAAAAAGTACTTATTAATTCCATGGTCGCGCAAAGCTAGGCAAGAATTAAAGAATGGGGTGTCTCCTTAGTTCTCTTATCTCTATGGTACACAATATGAATAAAAATGTACAGTCCGACAAGGCTCTCTTGGCACTTGAAGGAGGGCGCTGTTGCAAAACAAAGGCAGCCATAAAATAAAATGTCCTCAATTTTGCTTCAATTTAAGTTTTAAATAGTTAATAGTAAGTAAAAACAACATAACATACAATAGTGATATACTGACAGAGCGAACTATCAAACACTAGCACAAGATAGCGGCGTTAGTTCAGACTTTGGCCACGCGCCAAAATAGCCTTGTCGCACTGTAAATTGCATTGTGAAAACATCTGTGATTCATCTGTGTTATATTATTATACTCTTTGTCTGTGTCACAGGTTACGTAAAAATAATATAGTGATCTGTGGTTGTGTAATGGCATAGAGTATATTGAATGCTAGGAGTAATAATGTTCTGTGATGAATGCATGATGAATGTAATGGTCTTCGGTTCCTGGTCTGTGTTGTAAAAGTAAACAAAGGGTTTGTCACATCTTTTATAATTAATTTCGTAGTTAAATATTTCCCCCTTTATATCCTCAAACTAAAATTAATTGTGTCTCTTATACATAATATATACCTATGATAATTCGCAAGAATACTGATTAGTGGTCACCATAGTATCAATTGATTATGGATGCATGGCTCATGGCTGTTAAAATAAACCTATTATTTTTAGATACCAGTGGTTGAATATTCCTCAGTTCAGGCAAAATGAAGCCAACGGTAGCTGCGGATGAAATGTTTCCTGAAGGTGTTGGACCGTATATGGATTTAGAGGAAGTTTGTAAATTTATCTAAATGTTAATAATATGTAGTAATATTCACAACAGTTGAAAAAAAATGATTTACAACATAAAATTTTCAGGCTGGAGGTCCTTCTAATTTGCTAATGGATTTGGCTGCAAATGAAAAAGCTGTTCATGCAGACTTCTTCAATGGTAATTCTTTTGAATATTCTGTGAGAAAATATTAATAAGCAGGACAAATTAATCTGTCCTGCTAGTTATGGATTTCCGCTAAATAAGTAAATAGTATGTGGCTAGAGGCAGGGGCCAAGAAAATAGAGCAGAGTAAATTATTATTCTTTGTCTATTAAAATTACTCTCTACATTGTTGCAGTTGTCTTTACATTAGTTTTTGTCCACATTTTGCTAATGAGCATGTATTTTCTTTCAGATTTCGAAGATCTCTTTGATGATGATGATTTAAAGTGAAATTTTGAAGTAGTTTACTGTTAGTATTATTCTTTATTTTGTAAGTTATCTCTAAAAACTTAAAAAAATTGTATAAACATGACTTTCTTACTTGATTGATTGCTTATTCCAACATTCCCGAATTTGTATTTGACAGTAAATTACATAATCTACTACATGTAAAAGCAAGGGCACTCTATTGTGGTTTAGCAAGAATATAGTTACATAGGGTGATATTTAGGGTGGATAAGCCGAACTGCCTGGGAATAAATAACATGACTACTTATACGCTTTCAAAAGAATCTGTTGTCATTGTATGAAATGTGTATTTCAGCAATTGTTATAAATAATTTGATGTAAAAATGCCTTGATTGATTTAATGTATGCCGATTGTTCAATAACAAAAGACAGTAGCTTATTTAAAAAGAGTAATACATACTATTTGAATGTTGAAAGAGTAATACATACTATGTGGATGTTTGAATTACTGGATAATTAACACCTTTTTAAATATTATTGATATCCAAATGCTGTATCAGTTTCAGAAAGAAAATTGAAATTATGTTTAGAAAAAGAATCCTATCCTAACTCTTAGAATATTAACGTGAAATCAACGGGTCTGCCCGCGAAATTCAAAATTTTCGTGGTTTTTTGCAATTTGTACGCTAATTAGACATGATAGGCTTATGGCAATCAATTTGCGAGAATGGCAGTATCATCTTTACATGATTATATCAAAATATTTGCATAAAAATGTGTATCCTAGGAAATTAGTCCAAGTATCGAGTTTTATGTGAGTAACTCGCAAATCTTGGACTAATTTCTTTAACTCGACACTTTCGAGCAGAGATTTTTATATAAACACGTGAAGCAGATATTGGGATTATCGCAATTTGACGGCCATAAGCCTATTATGTCTTATTAGCTTAAAAATCGCCAAAAACCAAGAAAAATTTGAATTTCGCGGCCACACCCGTGGTGTGCTCCTTAAGTTCTAAGTTAGGATAGGATCCAATCCTATCCTAATTTAGGAGTGTACAACAGTTTTCATTATCTGTAGAGGCAAGCCCCCTGGATTGTGTAAGAAAATTGTATTCATCGTTATCGAAAGCGTTTACAAATTCTGTTTGCTGATTTACATCAGCTAATGAGGGGACAGAATTTGCTGATGATTACGATAACGATGAATACGTTTTTCTTACGCAATCAGACCCCTGTTCTGAGCTGCAGTGCAACAAAAAAACTAGTATAAACATAAATGTTTATTATTACTGATATATTATAGTACAAATACATAGTGTTACAAAGAACAAGGCAACAAAAACACGGCTACACGTCAACATCGCTGCTGTCTTCACTGTACTCTTGGGCCTCCGCCTCGTGCTCCTCTGCGTCTCCGTCGCCCTCCAGGGCTTCTTCTTCTTCACCAACTTCGTCAACATTTTCTTCTTCCAAAATATTAGCGAGACTACTACTTATACCTCTGCCCATTTCTGTAAAAAAAACAAACGATTACAAGCCATTCATCACTTAAAATACAAATAATATGAAAATATTCTATAATTATTATAATTAGTATGGTGCAGAGACTTGGACCCTCATTAGAAAAGTTTCGCATCAGCTCCGCGCGATAGAAAGAACAATTTTAGGCCTGTGTTTACTAGACAGGGTCCCCAACATAGAGATCAGGAAGAGAACAGGCGTAAATGACATGGCAAGAAGGGTGGCGCTTTGAAAGTGGATTTGGGCGAGTCACGTGGGTCGTATTGAAGACGGACGTTGGAGCAGGGCGCTACTGGAATGGCAACGGCGATCTTCACAAAGAAGCATCGGCCGACCACCAGCACAATGGCGAGATGATGTCATAATATAAAATTACTTACGTTCAACATAACTTTCTAATGACTTGGGTACCATAGTTTTGACTTTTTCAATATCTTCCTCTGTACATTCCCCTTTTTCCAAACCTGAAATTTTTAAATGGATCAATGTTAAATAAATGCATATAAATGTATAAGAGAAAAGGGAATTTAAGTTTGACAAATTCAAATTTTATTTAGCTTTTTTGCAAATGGTGAATATGATATATATTATATACAGTATTAGTTTATGGCAAAGATGAAAGATAAAATCGCCACAAGTTTTTAGTAATAAAATCTAAAAATCCCCATTTACCACATATGGTGTCAAAACTGGATAATTGGACAAAATTATTGTTTGGGAATAAATATGAGGTTAATGTTTAGAAAATAGAATGTTAAGAAAATGCTTTTTATTTGACATACAGTGTAAACTATTATATTCCTAAAAAATATAGTCAGTTTGGCCAGGAAATCAGGAGGTTCCAGTTGTTTCAGTCTAAATGAAAGCATTTCCTTATTAATTAACAATTAATATACTAACCAAAAAGAAGACCCATCCTTTTTAATATGTCTATATCGTCATGTATTTGAAAGCGCTTATTGAAATTAAACATATACTCTGTCCTGAAAATATAAAACAATATTAACAGTTATAATAATGATTATCATAAAAAACATTGATAAATAATTATCATTAAGTTTCCAAAAGATATATGGTGTGATTTGGAAGATATATGGTGGAGTTCCAAATGGTTTGAATTTGAAGGTACAAATTGTTATCCTGCACTAATTACAAGCTTTGGCCCACGCCCGTATGAAATTAGTTTTTTCACGAATCCCTAGAGAATCAAGGACTTTTCAGGGTAAAAAATTGCCTTTCATAATAATACTTCACTCAATAATTATCTTATTTTGAAATGTCAAAACCCCGGTTTTCCTATTTATTCAATAAAACACAATTAACAAAAAATTGTCATGACAGACTAATAGGAATGTAGACAGAGAACAAATTTATCCTGCAAGGGTTTCGTTTTATTCCTTTTGAAATTGTTAGCTGTACACAATGAAATAGTACGACACTAGCTTATTGTTTAAAATCAATTATACTCACTTATCATTAGAGATGCTACAGTCAATCAATGCCTTGTCACTTGTATTTACAACTATAAATGGTAAATGTATGGCAGATGACGTTGAAGGTTTTATTCCTTTGTTTTCTGCCTCTCTATTCCTTTCTATTAAACTCTTAAATGAGATATGCTGGAACATAAAACAATCCTCTTACAAAGTTACCGGAACAAAGAGAACTAGGAAAACTAGAAGTTTCTTTCGAAAACGCACGCACGCACGTCGCACATGCACGTACGCACGCATATGCACGCACGAACGCACACGCACGCACGCATGCACGAATGCACGCACGCACGCATGCACTCACTCACGCACTTACACACGATTTTGCATCGTCAAATACAATCTTATATTCACCTGTAATATCAGTTCTTGTAACTGTTGTGTTTTTGTCTGTATTTGATCCAGTTTCTGTTGCTTTTCTTTCTCCAACGCAGTGCACTCCTGCATCGAGTTCGTCGGCAGTCCGAGCCATCGGATTTCTTTTTTCTCTTTTGATATAATGTTCATAGCCATTAGCACATTTAATGCGTCATATACTCTTCTCCGAATGTTCTTTTGATCATATTGCTGGAAGGTTAAGAATCTCTGAGCTACATTTAAATATTTAACAGCTTTCACGCTGTGAGAAGTTACTAACAAATTTAAAAAAAAATTATGTTTTACTAAATTATTATTTATTATAGTTAACAGCTTCTTTAATAACTAGAGGTTTGTCCCGAATTTATACTTTTCAGAATATCTGGGACTTAAAGCAGCATCTTGAAGTCAATTTGCGTTGTTTTTTTTTACTTACAAGTCCATAGGCAAAAGCATTTGCTTACAAGTTCATAGACAAAAGCAAATCAACTTCAAATAATTCAATTATTGTTGTAAAATTGGATTGTAATTTTAGCACAACAATTTGACTCTATCTATCATTTCAGTTTGGCTCCATACTCTTTCTTATATTAAGCCTATATCCTATGTGGGTCTACCAATGCTGAGATTCCTGGTATGTAGTTGCTGTTCTAGGACCCATTTAGCGCCTAGACATATTATATCTAAAAGTAAAACTAATCCAAATCCACATACTTGGCTATCTGCAGAACCATGCATACCAGCTGCAAACTCTAGTACCAGTTCATCTGCCACTTCGTTGTAGGATGTAAACCCTTTATTCCTTACTTTTTCACACACTTTCATTGAAAAATGTCTCAATCCTTTACCGACTTTATCAGCGTGCTTGCGTCGCTTGGTAGTGCTGGAATCAGAATAGTCATGATTAGGGTGCTTGTCTATTAGAGATGTGCTACATACACTGTTATGCTACGTTTTACGTCAAACGCACCGAATATAAGTACAATGCGTTTCAAATGAGAATAGGACTGTCATTGTGTTTGCATCTCTCTTACACCCATCAGTCTCTGTTGTGTGTGAGCGGGAAACGAATAGAATGTCAGTCCTATTCTTATTTGAAACGAGTATTAGGTCACGCCACGCGTGAGGTAACATCATAAAGAGATAGGAAATTTGAGAACACAAACGCTTGTGTTTCAGCAGGTTTTGTGTTAATAGTTTATCAAAATCAAGCGATTTTTATTGGTTGGACACATAATAATTATATAGTTTAGCATAACAACATCACCCTTATGCAAATTTCTAATATTTCTTTCTGCAAAAATTAAATGACAGCTATATGTTTCCGCGCTCATATTATTTGCGGTAAGCTTGGATAACACCTAAAATAGAACTCCGTTTTAATTAGTGTAATTTCATTCCATCGCTCTATAGGTGGCGCTGTCTTCTGATGACTTAGCTGATAGCTCACGCTAACGAGTTCATTATTAATATGTGACTGCATGCTAGATTTTCGAAGATTTTTGTAGATGTTCGTGAAGAGATTTTTATCATGCAAATAAATAATTTTCTTTAGCCTGCTCCCCTACGCGATGCACTCCGAAATAAAACTTTGTTTCAAAAAATCTAATCTTGAAGTTTTTCCTAATAGGATCACAATGGTAAGTCTAGAATCAATACTCACTATTCTGCAGGAGGGTCGTTGTCAGAGTCATGTCTTCTTCTGGAAGCGTGCGACATTGTTGCGGGTGGTTTCGACTTTTCGCTTTCACTGTTTTCCACAAGCTCTTGTTTGATTACAAATGGGACACACTCTGGTACAGGCTGTACAATGTTATGTTCTGTCAATTGATTTTGATTATTTTCCTGAAAATTGGCCAACAGAAAAAGAATTGATGAGGCTTAGATTGCACAATGCACAAGTCAATAAGATGTCCAATTATTATTTATTTTCCCTGGAAGGTATACATTTTACTTATTACAATATATATAGCTGCTTGTGCTGACTGACTCACTGATTGATCACCTCTCCTGAACAATTTTGTATGAAAAAATTTTTTTTTACTAATCATTTCATAAAGAGGGGAAAAAATCATAAAGAACAAAAATATGGAGAGAGCTGATGATTGAGGATTTCGGAGACGGGTGAAGAGCACGGGGAGGGTATTGAAGATAGGTGGGGGGTGCTCGACCAAATGTCATTCGAAATATCATGCAATTGGCAGTGAGCTGAAAAAAAGTTCAAAATGGCGGATTCAAGATGGCCGCCATACGAATTTCGCCGATATCTCGGAAAGTATAAAAAATGGAAGAATGGTTTCTTGACAAGAAGTGATCAGGACCCGAAGGTCTATATGATGGATAGAAAAAAAATTCAAAATGGGGGAATTTATTTTTCCATAGAAAATGTATGGGGAATATTGAAGAGACTACGAGTTGTAAAACATGAAGTGCTTTGATGCGGTTTTTTGGAAGACTACAAGAGAAAAATATGGAATGAGGTGATGATTGAGGATTTTAAAGACAGTCAGGAGCATGGGCAAGGTATTATAGTTAGATGGGGACTGCTGAAACAAAAAATACTCGGAACTTCAGGCAATTGGCAGTGAGCTGAAAAAAAACCAAAATGGCGGATTCAAGATGGCCGCCATACAAATTTCGTGTTATTCTATCTCGGAAAGTATAAAAGATAAGAGAATAGTTTCTTAGCAAGAGGTGATCAGGATCTCAAGTTCTACGGGATGCATGGAAAATAATTCACAGTGGCGGAATTTATTTTTCCATGTACATACTATGAGAAGAGACAATGATCTAGGATTTGGATGATGATTGATGAGCACTGTCATGGTTTTAAAGATAGTTAAGGGCTGTGCGAACAAAAAATACGCTGAACCTCATCAGATGAGGTTCAGCGTATTTTTTGTTCGCACAGCCCTTAACTATCTTTAAAACCATGACAGTGCTCCTTGGTAATTTATTCAGCTCACTGCCAATCGGATTTCAATGGGCGATGGAGATGTCGGCGATACCTTTATGGGCGGGAAGACAGCACGCGGGCCACATGTGGCCCGCGCACACACGCGCCCTACTAGTATACTATATATCATTGGAAACTGTTTAGTTTCTTAGACTTTAAAACGGAATCCCTACAGCTACACATACAGCTTAACACATTGAATTATACTTACAATGTTATCAACAGACTTTTTCTCAGTTTTAGGTACTGCTTTTTGTAGCCGAGCCAAAGTATCTGCAGGCACTTGAACCAACTCTGAAATAAATGGAGTATTTATGTATTTGAAGAACCAGCAATCAACTTTAAAAATCTTTACTCTGTACCAAACCATGCTTAAATCCTATTTTAGTAGTCTACTCAAGATTAGTTTCTTCATGAATTATTTACAGGTGAATAAACTAAAAATATTGGTGAATACTATTAACTTACTTGAAGCACACTTAATTCCAGACAATTTGATGGGGCGGTACACTGGAGCCTGCAATGAAAACCACAAACATGATCGAATGAAATCAATCAAACCTTATAGAAAATAAAAACATTATTTTAACACCTGACATAATGGGGCCTGGTACAGAGGTTTTGTGCACCAATTGGCAGCTTTAAATTATAATTTTATACTTTTACAATTAATAGTAGGTCTTATGGACACAATACAGAAGGATCAAAGAAAATTTATCTATGTTTACAAATTAGAAAGTTTCTATAGAATTTTGCAATTTTATCCTATACCTTTAAACGAGCAATTCTTGTATATATATTTCTATATAATCTGGATCTCGGAAACGGCTCGAACGATTTTCATGAAATTTAGTATACAGGTGGTTTTGGGGGCGATAAATCGATCTAGCTAGGATTCATTTTTAGAGAATGTCGAATTTACGAAAAGAAATGAAAATATGACTACTGCTGCCATCTATTGGCCACCGAGCGAAGCTCGGTCACCCAGATATTGTTTAATTTATAGTAGGCGTTAGTCATCTATGTGAGTGATATTTCAAAACTGAAACTGAACAAAAGGAATTCATGTCTAAACTCTGAGCATTATGAGGAAGGCACAATGACCAAATCCACTTTTCTCGCAATGGATACCATTATTCATCTCAATTCCTATAGCAGAATATAATTAATAATAAAAATAAATAGACAATGTGTTCTTCCTTCAATTAAAAAATACTTATTCTATTTATAAACATGGATGTAATCTGTTAAACAAATAAGTGAATCACCTATATAGTGAAAGCCAAAGACACACTGAGCTTTATACTATCTGTATTACTATTTTTACTAACGGACTTTTACGTTACTAATGGAACGGAGTATGGGTATAGTGCTTAGGGTGAGAGACCATTGGAACATTAGTTTGTTGGTAAAATTTTTGTTTGTTTGTATGTTAAATTGTGCACACAAAACGAATATCTAATAATATTTTTGTTTGTTTGTTTTGTACACTTGATTATGTATGCTCAGTAAAATTTATTGTATGCAATGCAATCCCACACAACATTGATCAGAGTCTGTATCTGTGTGAGAGGAGGTGGTCATAGAAACCTATCCAATACAGCACAACAGTCTGTGTTTCTAGACTTTCCATTCCCTACTCACATGATGCGTGGGTAAGGGTGCACAAACACCAATGTGGCAGCATTGCATGACTCAATTCATAGCCTCATAAGCTGTCTGTTTCTTTTATTTGCAATAATTATCATTGCTATGAAGTATGAACCTACAATATGTGTTACATCTACTGTTTGCAAGGCCAATTATATTCATTATAGTCTGCACTATGCTAATATTCACAGAGAATATTGTAACTATTGCCTTCTTTTTCATGTGTATTGTATGCATAGTACAAGTGACAATGAAAATATATAAGGTCAATCTTATTCTTATTTGAAACTTATTGTAATAACTGTGCTGTTGTTTTGTTGGAAAAGGCTAGTCTTATACACCTACACATAGCTGCCTGCCTACTTTGTATTGCTTCTACCTATTGTTGGTGACATAAGATCTCCTATTTTTTATTTTATTCAAACAGGAAGTCTTTTAAAACCGAAATTTCAAAATTAGAGCAAAAAATAAACACAAAACAAAATATTATTTAGCATTATAACCAGTTTCCAAATCTTTGCTGATGAGTTTCCCCTCTCCCCTTATAAGTCAGCATCCCATACACATCAGGTCAGTACAACAAGGAAGAAGAGCCCAGGATGCTGTCATCTTAATTAGGGGAGGTATTTACTTATCAACAAAACTTCTGCTAACAGGTAGAAATACTATATTTAAATATACAAACAAAATATTTAAAATAGAAGCACAATATATATAATGAATATTATAGCACACCAGCACCACAAACCTACAACAGTTCTCTATCTAAACTCTGGCTCTAGAATAAAACCAGCTGCAGGAAAGCTACAACTTGAGTTGTAAAAACGTTAAGAGTAAACTGATTTTCTGGATCATGCACTGTTTTGTTTCAGTACTGCTGTTTTCATAGCTCTAATCATAGGTATTTCAGCAGTGAATCAACTTTACCTGAGTGTTGCCTTCACTTGAGGAGAGTTTATACACTTTGCCAGGGGTTTGTTTAAACTTAACCTGTACGTTTGGTTCAGTGCTTCTATTCTGGACTACTTTAACCATCTGAGGCTGTCCTAAAACAAAAAAATTGTAAACATTTTCGAGATTTCCTTAGACATCTGAATATTATGAATAAAAATTGTTTTGTTATTAGCAACAAAAAGTTTACGACGCCTTTTACCGGTTAGAAACTAGATAGTCAAAAAAAAGATTGAAACTAAAAATAAACAATCTACAAAAATCTAACGTCGTCGCTACTAACCATTGGCGTCATGGATAAGGAAATTTACAAAACTAGTATTCTGGGACATTGTCGAATTCCTCCTCCAAGTAAGGCATCCATTTACATATCCCACTAGAATAACTCTCAGGAAGTTAGGATAAAACGAATGAATTCAAAACTTCTTCAATATAGGCATGGTCAAAATGGCGACATTATTAAGGACTGAAGCGGGTCAGTATCTTGATTGACAATGGTATAAAATGAAATCGGGAGACTGATATTGATCGATGGTTCACAATTCACTATCTAAGACGCAAATTAATTATATCTGCAATGATCAAAATGGAAAACTACGAAACAAGCAAGCAAGAAATCATTGACAATCCAGCGCCGGCCTCACAATTTACCAGCTGATTGGATGACGCTGTTCAGTGTTCACGTGTAACCAAACGCCCGCCGATTTATTTCCGGAAAAGGCGCGAAACAAAATGACAGACACAACTGCAAAATACAATCTTTCATATCTGTCATGATTGGTACCTAGGTAATGGTTGGGGTCTGAGGAAGGTCTGAGGTGTATAGACTACTAAGTACTAACCATTTACCATAGAGATAAAAAATATATATATTTATATAACAAGAGTGCGATCCAAACATTTTTGGAAAAATTTTGCTAAAATGAGACTTATTGCTTTGATCTTAGAGTAGCTATTCCCTTTCGAGCTGTAGCTAACTAAAAGCGGTCCTGGGCGAGAACGATCCCTCTGGTACTATGTCCTTGTATAACATCTTGCCATCTCAACTAAATTTTGGCTTTGGTAGAAATGGTAGAAAAAAAATATAGTTTGCTTTTTGTATGATTTACCAAAACGAACATACGCAAACTTTGATACTTATTTTATTATACCTCCATTTATTATTATTAATTTATGTAAATAATAATTATTGCTTTGTACCCACATTTTTGTAATTCATTACAACTGAGTAAAGTAATTCCTATAATATGTTCTGAATCGACCCACAGAACTGCTTTTAGCTAGCTACGGCTTGTAAGAAAATAGCTACTCTATTAGAAATCATTGTCATTGTAATCTGGATTCTGGGGATCTGTATAATATAGTATTAGTAGTCTATGTCTGTAGTGAATAGTGATTATTCATTATATATACTCTATGTCTGTAATTAAAAAAAACGTAAAACATAACCTATAATTTAACCATTTTAAAAATAAACAAATGGGTACCTAATAATGTTCTGTGATGAAAACATAGCAATGATGCTACTGTTTGTAATCGTATATATTTTAACATGTGGCACATTTGCGATCGATTTGAGTGATTTAAATATTCCTCCAGAGCATATTCCTTATATTTTTAATACATTTCCTAAATTAGCTGAATCGTGTGTTGCGAACAACGAATGCCCGTATAAGAACTTTGTTGGTAAAAATGTATGTTGGGGATATGAAGCCGACTGTAAGAAGAGTAATTCATACCATGTTAGACCTCGGTGTCCTGGTGATCATAGAGGCTGGGTGAAGACCAAGGAGGCGCAATATGATACTTTTTATACTCAGGCTGATTTTGGTAAAAAAACTATTTTTACATTGTTAATGTTAGTAGTCCTTAAATAGGTACCTCTACCACTTTAGAGATTTAATTTTAAAATCAATTTAAAGCGGATGCTCTGTTCAATGTTAGCAGTCCTATCTTCCTGATGAATGAACAAAGTACATTGATAGATTGTCAATCTGCCAGTACTTTTTAGTTATATTATAGAGATACACATAAGTACAGATGAGAAATAAATTGCATATTTGTGAGAGTTTATACAGTGTGTCTGGGATCGAACTAGCGATAATTTAAGGGAGGGTTTTATAGCTCATTACAAGCAAAAAATCCCCTATAAAGGGGGGGCGCCCCCGCACTTCCTTCCCGGTAGAGCCATTTCAATTTTTGTTGCGTTTATAGAGCATTTTTTGCTTGTAATGAGCTATAGAACACTCCCTTAAATTATTGCTAGTTTGATCCCAGACACTATATGTTTACATGGTGATTTTCAGGTTATATTAAAGAACAGATCCAAGAGTTGATGGTGATGTGTGAAGCCTCTTACCCAAGTGATAGTTCTTTGGAATGTTCAAAATATTTGAGGTATGGATTAGACATAAATCATGCAGCATGTATAAAAATAGATCTTTAAATCCCCCTTAAAGATACCATAGTTTTTCGCTAATAGTGGGCTAATTATACATTGTAGGCTTAAGGCAATGAGTTTTGCAAGCATAACATTTATGCATCTACATGTTTTTACTAAAAACTTTGCTCAAAAATATGCATTTAGTTCATATTGGTTCCTGATAGCTCTAAATCTGGGAAACTGAAAAAATAATCATTCAGAAACCAATATAAGGTGAATAGGAATTTTTGAGCTAAGTTTTTACTAAAGATATGTAGACACATAAATATTATGCTCTTAAAAGTCATTGCTGTAAACCTTCAATGTGTAGCTAGTCTTATATTTGCAAAAAACTAAATAAAATTTGAATTATGTGGGCTAGGAGGGTTAAAACACCTTAATAAATGATAATTAGATAATGATAATATTTAATATATAATATAATCGTGATATCTGCCAATGGTTTAATCCCAGTCTGCCTTGCTCTACAGCTCTAAACAGCTATCTACAGAATTTCTGCTGAATATTGTGCCTTTAGGGCATTCTCAGGGGGCAGTCAAACAAATTCATTAAATTGACAGCCGTTGCTGAGGTGATCTACCTGCTTCTTAGCTTAAAAATCTTTGTGATGAATTTAAAAGCCTAGCTAGTCTTTTATTACAGATTTTGTAGAGGTCGGAATTTAATGCTTAACTTCACTGGCCTAGTCGGCAGAGGTGATAACCTGAGATATAAAATGGATATTCTTGGTCCAGGCCAAATAGGTAATTATATTTTGTCTTTAGAGTTTTGAAGTAAGTTAAATAACTAAATAACCCATACTTATAAACACTTTCATCGGGGAACTTGATTGCTTTCTTGCGCGAGTTCCCCATTATAAAGTCAATTTTAAAGTACAGTCTACCTACTAAATATTTCCAACTTAAATGCATAATTACCTGAAACATAGGTATCAGTATAATAGCTAACTAATACTATCCATTAAATGAAACAAAATACCCAATCCTATGAGATTCACTAAATAGAGTTTACTTTAATGTGATTAAAAGTAGCAACTTTTGAATTTCAGGTGGGCACTGCCATTTATACTCTGAAAGATTGATGCAGGAAGCAGAGCACATGAGCGCATTGCAGTCGTGGGCGCCCGAGATGGTTAATTTTGTGAAAACAATGCAGAAACCAATTTTAGATGGAATGTGTGACATTATTATTGACAAGCCAACATATATTATGAAGATAGACGCAAGTAAGTGAAGTGCAGTAAGCTGTTGTGATAATGTTGTAGTGGTGTTGTGAATCTGCAAGGCTGAGAGTTCTTTATAATATTATCATATCTGGGTGACCGAGGTTTGCTCAGTAGTATTACTATCCAAGAATAGATGGCAACAGGAGTCATATTTTTTTTACTTACCTTTACTGTAATAGTTTTACTTGTTGCCAATAGATGTCAGGCAGAGTAATATTTTTTTTTGGTAAATACAACATTTTCTAAAAATGAATCCTAGCTAGATCGATTTATCGATCGATTTATTTATATAACAGACTTACATAATTGAATATTTCTTTCATCTTTCCTTGTTATGAAGCCTATCTTGGGTAAAAGCCTCCTCCATTCTTTTACAACCATCCTATTAACTCCTAATTTACTAGGGTGTTGGGCTACAGCTACAGCCAAACCACTGAAGAGTTTATACATATACTGGGAGAAGACTCATAGCCCTAATAAAGATTTAATGTTTTGCTGTCCATTTTGCTTTTATAATGGAAATTGTAATGGGAATGGGTTTAAAAAAAATATTTGACTATTCCTAAAATAGTTTTTTGAAAAAGTCTACAAGATCCCTGTATTTAAGGGTTTTGTTTTTCAATTTCAGCTGTAAACATGTACCACCACTTCTGTGATTTCTTCAACTTGTATGCTTCGCTGCATGTGAACTCAACACATCCATCAACATTCAGTCGAGACAATCATATTCTGATTTGGGAAACCTTCACGTACGAATCTGCATTTAAAGATGCCTTTAAGGCATTTACCAATAATGCCATTTGGGACTTAAAAGAGTTCAGAGGCAAAGTGTTGTGCTTCAAAAATGTTGTTTTCCCACTTCTTCCTCGCATGATATTTGGGCTGTACTACAACACTCCTCTGGTAAGTTGTGTCAATAACTTCAGCACATTAATGCTCTATATCTAGCTGCAGAACTTCCAAAAGCAAAGGATTTCGAGTTTAGAAATCCATGCTAATCTACTATACATATTAAATCTACATAAAAAATTAATCAGCATGGTTGCTAAGTTTCAAATACTGCTCGATCGATATTGATGAATTTTTTTTGTTGGATTGGCCTCAGTAACTGTTTAGTGATGCAGAGAGGTAGTGTAGAAACTAGAAGGCAGGCCAACATATTATTGTCAGATTGTTGTGTATTCCTTCATGTTCCCATTAGTTATGTTATTGGAATCAATAATGAAACGTCAAAAAATCATCTTTCAGACATAAATACATCACTATGTATCTCTGTGTATTTAGTGTGATAAAATAAATTAAAAATAAAATGACTTTGTAGGCTATAAAATTACGTATATAATTCCAGATATATGGGTGTGAAAGGAGCGGCCTGTTTCATGCATTCTCAAAACACATACTCCATTCTCTGAACGTGAAGCTGCATCTTAGGAGCAACGACAAAGTGCGAGTCACCTTACTGTCGAGGGGCACGACGTATCGCAGTATATTGAACGAGCAGGCGATAGTCGCGGCCATGTTGAAGAACAAAGGCTATCACGTGCAGAGAGTGGTGTACGATAGAAGCGTGCCCTTCACCGAGCAGCTGGAGACCACGCACAACACCGACGTCTTCATCGGGATGCACGGCGCCGGGTTGACGCATTTGTTGTTTCTACCAGACTGGGCAGCTGTTTTTGAAGTGTCAGTATCATGATTCTATTAATCATACATACTTCAATCCTATAAATTAAAATGCAGGCACCCCTGCCTCTAGATTGTGTAAGAAAAACGCATTCATCGCTATCATAATCGTTTACCAATTCTGCCCGCTGATTGGTTCCCTGATTTACGGTTCATCGTACTACAATACTCCTTTGGTAAGTTGTGTCAATAACTTCAGCACATTAACGCTCTATATCTAGCTACAGAACTTCCAAAATCAAAGGATTTCGATTTCTGATTTACGTCAGCCAATCGGGGGGCAGAATTTGGTAACGAATACGATAACGATGAATTCGTTTTTCTTACGAAATCAGACCTAACAATACAATGTTTAATAATTTTTTAACGTGGTTCGACCATAGGAAGAATATTTCGTAAACCTGGGACCAAGCAGTAATGCTGCAGTACTGTTTTAATATTTTCACACAAACATAGTACGAAAAAGTCAAAACAATATTGCAACATTACTGCTTTATACATGATGGTACGACCCCGATACTCTTATTGAAAGAATGTTATTTATGTTAAAATTGTATCTACACCTAGTTTATTTTTCACACTGATTTATCTTATTTTGCTTTTGATGATGATTATTTATTTTGTTTTAGGTATCATTGTGAGGACCCCAATTGTTACTCAGACTTGGCTCGGCTTCGCGGTCTTAAATATGTTACATGGGAAGATAAAAGCAAATTGAAACAACAAGACCGGGTAAATAATATCCTCGTCAATAAAGTTGTAAAAATATAATAGGCCCGTTATGGCGTTTGTGACAGACCATAGAATGTAACTTGGAACGAACAGTGAACTGGTACAAATAAATCCTGGGATTTACTACATTGCGCATCAATAACTACAAAAACATGTGGTTTAAGCTTATACTAATAAGACCGCTGATTGTGTTAGAAATTCTACCTGCTGGATGGGATTTTGGATGGTATAAATTTTCTCTGTCACTTGACATTCGAAGGAAAAAGACAAAACAGAGTATACTATCCCACCTCTATTCTACGTGTTTTTGTATGTAAACCTCATTTCTTGATTTTGTTCACAGGGGAATGGTCCTGGCGGCGTATCGCACGCAAAATTCACAAATTATTCCTTTGATGTGGACGAGTTTTTACGCTTGGTGGAGATATGCGCAGCGCATGTGCGCAGTCGGCAAGATTTCAAAAATTTCATTGCCGCATCAGCAATTAGAAAATCCCATGAAGAACTGTAATGAGCTCAACTGACAAAACCACACTATTCTCTGTCCATTTGTTTCGTTCTGATCGTTCAACCAGAGAGAGACTACTTTATGTTTTGTCTCTCTCTGGTCCCTCGCTATTTCTATTTCTGTCTCATATGGCTAAAAGAAAACAAACTAATGGATAGATAGATAAAGATCGTTTATTAATGTCGAATTTTCTGAAGGACTACCATCAGAACAACTATACTTAAATGGTCCTTTAAAGATACTGTATTAATATGATTCAAATTAAGTTGCATTTTTATTAAAGGTTTACTATTACTAGCATGTAGGTTATGGTTTATAGAAGATATTTTTTTTAACTGACTAGGTATAAACATGTGCCATTTTTTTTTAATTTATTCTGAGAATTCTTTGTTTTTATTGGATAGCGGTAGCTTGTTGTGGCTGTCACATATTTACAGATGATAGTTTACATCATTAGCGGTTCCTCTAGTAAAAAATGTTTAGTTTTCCTAATCCACATTTTGTTATACTACATTGAAATTATTGTAATATTTTTTTATTTAACATTTCGGTAAACCCATTTCAAGAAATCTCAAATTCTAATAGTTCAATTTAGTACCCGATTTGTATTTGTGATTGAGTACCAAATAGCAGTTGGTACAAGTCTAATTAGAAAGTTGTGGTTGTCCTTTGTATGCTCAAATTGTAAATAGTATGTTTCATTACAAGTGCGGAAAGGCTGTTATTGCAAAGAGTTCCGACAAATGTCCACCCGAGCCGAGGCGCAGCCGAAAGCGAGGGTTGACAGTCGGAACAAGTTGCAATGACGGTTCCGCACGTGTACTGAACGATTATTTTTAATACAGTTGCGAAAAAATGAAGCAATTTAATAAAATAATAAAAACACAATAAACTCAACTAACTTAACATTTTCTGAAAAACTATTTGCTTTTTTCTCTTCTCTCCACGCAATGAATTCGTCGTATGTAGATATGTAGCAACTTTTTAACTTTTCCGGTAAAATGTTCTCCGAAGCATTTTGTGCAACAAACAACTAAACTCGCAAAGAAAATTTCTGAAAAATGGCGCCAACCGTAGAATATAAGCAGTTTTTTTTTCTTCACCCATTCTGGTGTAAAAAAAAAAAAAATTTGGTCATAGACTAAATAATATTCTGGTACGCAAAGGGAACTATGCCCATACAGCCAAGTCTTCAGTAGAATTTTTTTTATTGATATGAAATGAAAATGAAATTTAATGAGATGAAATAAAACCTAACCAAACTCATTCAATCAAATCTGATATTGAAACAAATTAGAAGCTTCTTTTTAGAAATATACGTATGTGCATGAATCATAAAAACTTCTATGAATTTTTTTAGTAAAAACTTCATGGTTGGTTTTTCTTTTTAATAGACATTATTTTGACAGTTGGGAAAGATAACGCACGAGTTCGGGAAAGGTAAAAAAAAAGCACGAGTATGTAATAGCCCACATCCCGAACGCTATACGTCCCTGCAATACGCCACTTTTTGAGCAACTGTATTAAAAAATAATTTAATGCTTTGTTGGCAGGAAAAACCCATTAAATACTCGGCAAACAGAATGTGAATTGAGCTCTATAGCTCAATTCTCCTTTGCAAAAAATCTGGCAAGTTCCAGAGAGTTCTCTGGCATTGTACGACTGTACGTGCGGCAAATACTTTTAAAGTACTGCAAGACAGAGCCCCTCAATTCCAACTTTTATTATGCTTTCGCAAAGTTTAAATCAGCTATAAAATTGCGAGAATGATGAAATTTGAATTTGGCTTCTGGAAATTTATTTATAAGAATTAATTGTTGTAAGTTCATCATATTTTCCACTCTTGTCGTTAAAGTATTTGAAGGCTCAAGGATAATAATTCTAAATCATAGAATAATGCTTTTTTGTTGTCATAAATAACTTCTCTCGAATATTTTGTGATATTATCATAGTAAGTATCGAATTTTGTAATGTATTTTTGATACTATTTTTTTATTAATATTCGTTAATATCGTAACGGATTGTATATTAATACTTAGGTATATTACCTATTTCATATTAAATTAAAATATTATAAATAATTTAGATAAGAGGCCATAATTAATTTAATTATTTTAATACGAGTATAATATACATGATTTTAAATAACACAGCTTGTAAGTCTTTTAAAAATAGACTGCAAGACTGAAACATTCCTAATTTTTCTGCTTTTTTACTGTAATGAAAAATATGTAACGAAAATCTAATAAATCTTTTTAAAAATACTCTTAATACAAACAATGTTTTTAATTGAGTACTGATTTAATTACATTTTGCCCAAATTATTAACACGAAAAATATTTATTTACAAGAAAATGTGCTTTATATTTTTCTTCTGATTTGTCAATTTCATAAGACGTGACTCTTTACGTAAGTCGGAAACCTGCTTGTAAACAATGTAATTATAAAAGCTGTGGTAATTAATTATGTATAACCGCACCTGCGTGGTTTGTATGGTGTCTTTTTGAGATTCAAAATTTATTTGGTTTGCGCGATTTGTACGCTATAATAGGTAAAACACTTTTGGAGTACATATTTCAGTATAATTGCAGAAATTGCAGTATCATTCTAAATGCTTATGCCATTGATTTGCTCCGAAATAAGACCTCGCAGCCTACCCAGGTCAAAACAGCATCTATGAAATCGTCAATTTTTAAATTAAAATTAAATAAAAAATTGTTTTGAGTTCTGCTCAAAAAATACTTCAAGAAGATGTTATGTTAAGATAAAACAAATTTCTTAAGAGCCGGCAACGCGTTTGCAGTTCCTCTGGTGCTGTAAATGTTCATGGGCGGCGATGATCGCTTACCATCAGGTCAGAATCCGCCCGCTCGTTTGCTCGAAAAAAAAGTTGAAAAAATTCCTATTTATTTTAATCGTTTAGCACAAGTGGTTTCTTTTTCCTACAAACGTGTATAAATCAGAAAACTCAGGGGTGCCTTTCCTTCAGTTCTAAGTTCAAACACCGGAGTATGAGGTTTTAACAATTATAATTATTTATTTTTACCACTATACTTTATTTATTTAGACTTTACAAATGGGAAATGGCATGTGTACTTATTATTTTATAATTTATTATATAACATTAGAAATATAAATATTGGACAACATCACATACATTGCTCCGATCCCTTAGTATAAGTAGTTTATGCATTTGTGTTAAGAAAATCAGAAACAACGAAGGTACCACAACACCCAGACCCTAAAATTTATTTTTCTACATTGTCCCGACCGGGGATCGAACCCGGAACCTCTGAGATGACGGCGCCTTGAAAACTGGCATGCTAACCACTCAACCACGGAGGTCGTCAAATTCTATTTTTTTTAGAGTGTAAAATAAATAAATAACAGAGAGTACTTTAAATTTTATACTCTTAGTAGGTATATCAAATAGTCGTAAAGTTAATTTTTTATTTTATTATTTAATGATTCACTTTACTCAGTGAAAACTTTACGCGAATCGCCTGGATTAGTGAGTACACACGTGACACGCGTTTGTTGTGGCATGTGAGTCGTGACCCATGGTTGTGACATCGCACCGTTCTATTGATAATTTATTTTTATTCTGTGAAATTTTGTTTTAAAACAGAGCCTAGTTAATATTTTCGTCAAAATAAAATACTCACTTTTATACGGTTTTTAATTTCTTTCTACATCATATTGATTTATTTTATCTTGACTAGGACTTACTTATTACAGATACAACGTACATTCTAGCTATTTATGAGGAGTACCAAGAGAGTCTCAATCTTTACTTCGGCCTATACATACGGCCTATCTACATACGGGCCTGCTTTTAAAATAAACTAGCTCATTACATACCTGAAGAATTCATTTCCGTTATGTTCTTCTCTTAACTTCTCATAAATTAACTTGACGATGAAGACCATTTGCTCACCACTGACCATTTGCGAGTGGCCAGACTTCACACATATTTCCTCGCGATGTTTACCTTCATCTGTTAGCAAGTGAAACACAACGCACGCAACGCAGTACGCACAATGATGTTGATGCCAATGATGGTGTCAAGGATATTATAGTTTTCTCTACTTTAATTTACCGTTTAAAATAGGAACATTTTGTGTTTTGTACTTGCGTACTTATACAGGCTACACATACTCAACAGAATTCCATGCCAATTCCACAATCTATACTTCTATACTTATAATAAAACTGTAAAGGGTCGAATTCTGTACATTGAAGATATATTGAAAATTTTTGTTGGAGGACACTATTTAGTCGATACTGAAGCCAAAACTGTAATTTGTTTAATTTTTGTCTGTCTGTCTGTCTGTCTGTTTCAAGACCGCGCATCACGGCTAATCCGCTGGATGGATTTAAATGAAACTTGACATGATTATAGTTCATACCCCGAGGTAGGACATAGGATACTTTTTGTCCCGAAATTCATCATGGTTTCCCTGGAAGACGGCATCAAAGTCCAAACGTTTTTAAGTTATAATTCATTAACGCGTTGTCCGATTCCATTCATTCTTTTTTTGTTAGAAAGGAGGTTCCTTAAAGATTATTCCATACAAATCTTATCATCATCACTTTTGTAGTTCAGAAATTACAGACATCAGAACCTTTAGCGCTAAGTTCAAGTAGGTAGGTGACTTGACACTCGGAATGCACAAAGAACCTAGGGCTAGGACGTAGGTAGGGCTCAAGTAAGACTGGAGTACCCTTACAGCCGTAAATAAATAGGCTTAGCAGGAGATTTTTTATGGTTTAAAATTTTTCACTTTTAATACATATACAAAAATCATTTAACTGGCGTTATCGCTACGTTATACCGTATAGCGCCATCTCTACAATTTATGTGGAACTTGAATGTAAAACTCAGAGATGGGTACTACCGAATTTTTTTAAATAAGTAATATTTAACTGTCATGTTATTTACTGTTTCCTGACTTAATATAAGATGGCACTGTTAAAAGTTTTCACTTCTGTCGACATAATGCACAGTATTAAATCTACAATCATCGAATAAAAAACTAAGATACGTGTCTACAGTCTTAATAATAATGTTGATGCCCCATACCTACCTATACCTCTACCTATAGAAGGAAAATAATGAATGACCAATGCCCGCGAGGCTCGGGCATCGTGGTCATAATTTTGGCTTTACCAGATTGTATCGCTAAATAAGAATCAACAACTAATTGAAATAAATCCGAAGTAATTTTAAGATGATATCTTTAATAGTGTTTACAGTACGTCTTTATTTATGTTTGTGTACGTCTTTCCCTACCATTATCCTGCTTAACCGACTTATTTCTGTGCAATCACTGATTGAGAGTTGCGAAGGCGAAAGCTTACCTACGAGTACCTATGAAAGAGTCTGGCCGCCAAGAAGGGTCTGCGATCACTTGGTAGTACTCTTATGTATTCCGTGCTTGACCGTAAAGTGAAAAAAAAATCTTAGAATGGGCCTGTGGTATAGGCCTAAGTAAATCCACCTCGTTAGACCTGAGAAACGGCCAAGCCATATAATTTGACTAAAGTGTAGAGTTTGTAGAGTTAGGGCGCGTAAAGTTAAAAGTATTTGCTCTACATAATAAACTCGCCGGCATATTTAGCGGAACATAAAAAAAGGTCCATAATTAAAAAAATATGGTTTTATTTTAAAATCTACTTACTACACTTCTTTTGTTATTTAAAGTTTCATTTGTTTTTACTTAAAATGAGATCACATTAAGAACAGATTTTGCGAGTAAAGGCTATTTGTGAAAACTGGTACATTTTTGAACTTTTCATGTAACCTGGAAAAGTGAAATTTAATATTAAAATTACAATTAATTAAATTAGAAAAATGATGATTAATATCGCGTATTTCCTCCACGTGCTCTTATTAAAGTTTCTACCCGTCTAGGCATACTGAGAATGATGTTATAGATGGTCTCCTGGGATAGTCTCCGCCATTCCTCAACTACGGCGATTCGCAGTTCTCCCACGTTGGCAGGAGCTGGAATTCTGGACTTAATTTTTCTTTTCAGCAAGTCCCAAACGTGTTCTATTGGGTTCATATCCGGTGATCTCGCCGGCCACTCCATAACTGATATTCATATCATTAAGATAAGCTTGAGTTACCCGAGCGGTATGCGGCAGAGCATCATCTTGCATAAAAACAAAATCGTCACCGATATATGGGGCAAACGGTACGACATTTTCTTCTAAAACTTCTCTGATATAGCGGTCTGCAGTGAGACTCCCTCTGTCAATCACTACCAAGTCTGTGCGAGCTCCCAAAAAAATGCCCGCCCAAACCATTATTGATCCACCACCGTATGCAACTGTTGTTTCAAAATTTGTATGAATGTATCGTTCTCCTTTGCGTCTGTATATTATTTGCCTGCCGTCAATTTGATTTAAGAGAATTCTGCACTCATCACTAAACAATACCTTACTCCATTGGTCCACGTTCCAAAGTCGATGTTCCTGAGCAAAAGTTAACCTGTTTCTACGATGATTTACCTCGAGCCTTGGAGCCTTGGCGGGCACAAATGAACCCAAACCAGCTTCTTTGAGCCTTCTTCGTACCGTACGCTCACTTACGGCTACACCCCGCACTGCTTCTAACTCATGTCGGGCTAAAACGGCCGTCAAACGGGGGTTCCTACGTACACGAAGCCGAATGAAACGATCATCCCTACTCGAAGTGCGTCTTTTTCTGCCTTGTCCTGCTCTTCTCACATAAGTACCGGTCTCCCTGAACCGTTGGATACTGCGATGGATCGTTGAAACTGGTCGACGAAGATCTCTGGATATCACTCTGTAGGTTTGACCATTTCTTCGCATTTCGAGTGCAATGGCAATCTCCGTTGGGGCTAAGTCAACGGAGATTGGGCATTATTGATTGAACATAATTCAGTCATCAACTCCAGAAAGATACGCGATTAAAAAAATCTAACAAAAAACAGTATTTCAATGAAATTTTAAATCAAACTCAGAAGGAAGAAATACTCGAAGTTCGCTCCAGATAAGGTGTATTTGAATAAAATTAAAACAATTGCATAAAATGTGATGTTCAGTTGTTTTCTTAATTTGAAAATATTTCTTTTTAAATTAAATAACGTATAAACCAGCCAGCAACTTTATATGATACTGATATCAAACCTTTTTTTTATGTTCCGCTAAATATGCCGGCGAGTTTATATGATCTGATAACTTTTTGTTAGTGTGAGCCATTTGCTCCTTCTTGGCAACATTTTACATCAAAATGTTTTAGTGGGTTTCCTTTTCTTTGCTGTTCCTCGACAAAACAAAACTGACATAGGTAGTAGGTACTATAAAACATCTATCCGTATACATTTATTATATAAATGCGTATAATATAATACATCGGTATACCTACTTAGCGTAGTTATTGTGAATCAAATTCGTGATCCTCAGTAAATATTTACCTACATCCTACATAGCTACTATGTAGATTGCAAATCCATCGCTATGTTATTGTATCTACTAGCTAAGATCGTCAGCTAAAAATCTTGAATACAGTAAACAGGTTGATAGAGTTGGTGTTTCGCCGGCGGCGGCGCGCACGGTGGTCGAGTCGACGAAGCTACTGATTCTTGTCGCCGATAGCAATCATAGGCGCCGGCGCCCAGAACTATCCCTCAGGGATTTAATGATTTTATTTTGCACTTCTCACTTTTAGGAACACGTTGGTGGGTGCGACATGGTGCGTCGCGAGTATTGCAGAAAAACGACGTTTTACCTAATAACTAAAAATTTATTATTATTAAAACAAACATTACAATTAAATCTATGTATAGTTTCCGATAAATTAGAAAAATGGAGATTTTCGAACAATTTTAGGGAGAGCTTTCTATATCGAGTAAATTTTATCCAATCATGTTTCTGCTTATGAACGAAAAATCTGTCAATGTGGCATCGCTATGGGACGATAGGTACCTACTTACCTAGGTATATCTACTAAAGGTGCCCGTTTAAGAAACTCTTTATGTTCTTTGGCAGCTGAAGTTCCATGAGCATGAGTTCTTCACGCAAAAACATACAGATACCTATTGGACTACCCGCCGCTTCGCTGTGATAGTTTCCTCCCTGTAGTTCTGTATTAGCGGAGGGTTACATCATAATGAGGTTACTGTAAAGACTTAACGAGTCAAGTGGATTAACGGCACCTGAGAAAGTCAAGTCGTTTATCCTAAGCGGTTAAGGCAACAGGCTGGCGATTAACAATGGCAAACACACGAACAGAAGGTAACAGAAAGAAGACAAACACTCGTGGCTCTTTCAAAAGCGTAGTACAATGGTCGTCATCAATTACAGGCAATAGATCGCCCAACATCATTTGTCCGTCTGTCCGTTACTCGGCTGGGGCATTCCCACGGCTCGCGGGATGGTCGTGTTTGTTGTCGGAATAATATGTCCAATGAGAAATAGTAATAGAAAATTGGCTCTGATTGCATTCGCTCTCTATTTTGTTCGTTTTATCCTAGTTCTCACTCGATTTCTTTATTCATTTGTGATCATAATCGAAAATTCGGGGTACTTTTGATAAACTTTCGGTAGTCTTTTTCTTTTCATACAAATAAATAGGTACGTAGGTTGTAGGTACGTACGTTGTGCGTACTACTGGGATTATCGTATAAATAACACTCATATTTCACGTTGAACAAACGATTCAGAGAATCCACGAATTTTATTTATCCCTGGTACCCATATAATTATGCACATCGATGCGAACCGTTGCTCCTGCGATGTTATCGACAACAAGGCCGAAGAGAAATTGCTTCGATCGAAAGATAATCTCGCCGGAACCAAATTGATCATCGATAGGAGGCGCGCGAGTCCCATTGCGATCCGCCGCCACTAACTCACGCCTCTCGTCAATACTCAATTTTTAATTTTTAAATTACGTACGTATTACTTTATAAAATAACCCTGTGAATTGCATTTTCGGATGACCATTTCTTCTAAATACTAGTCGCACGAAGCGGCCGTCGAATCAAATCAATCTCGGCCCATTATCTATCGGTTACGAGTTACAACGCGCGACGTCAACCTCGGTTAATACCCGTATAATCTACATACGAAGCTCATAGACCACTAGATCATTATTTACACATATTAGCTCCAGATTTAGGCCACCTCAGTGTACTCTCATTCTATCTCTCGGTCAATAAATATCAGATTAAAGTGCCGCTATTGTAGCCTTCACGCACAAACTAGTACCGTGGCTTTCAATAACGGTTCGCACTATGCACTATGCAGATTATCACCGCGGCGCGCGGCGCGATAACGCGATAGCGACGACACGAGCGTGCTCGTGCTCGACAGTGCTGCTGCACAGTGCAGCCTGCACAACTCATGAAAACTTGCTTTAAGATGTTTTCAGGTGGCATCCCTGCTGACTACTTTTAGGTGCCTTGCCAGTGCCTATTGAGTGTAGTCTACCCCCATGAAGCTCATATAAGCGTGCTTTCAGATATTTTCCGGGTATTAAAAACTATCCCACTTATTCAAAAACGTTAATTAGTAGTGGAATAGTTATTCTCTGTTTTGTCTAATCCTATACCTTTAAACGAGCAATTCTTGTATAAACCTAGGATATACAGTGTGTCCGGGATCGAACAAGCGATAATTTAAGGGAGTGTTATATAGCTCATTACAAGCAAAAAAAACCGGCCAAGTGCGAGTCGGACTCGCGCACCGAGGGTTCCATACTATAAAAGAAGTGAAACATTAAAAGAATCACTTTTGTTCATGAATTACGATTTACGAGTATATATATATTTTTTTTTTTAATGTATGTCCACTATCTATCCCCCAACATGGTGGTCGGAGACCTTATGTAGCGGACACGGCTCGTTTCATTTTTTTTTTTGCCTTGCTCTGTTGGACTGGAATGAGCTTGCTCATTTTTTTTTTTTTAGCATGTCATTCAATTTTATATTCTATGAATTAATTATTATTGTTCTATTTCTAATATTATGTATATAACTATATTATCTTATACTATAATATATTATATATTATACATGATTTCTTACTTTTAAAATTTGTACAATTTTATTTATGTAACACCTTAATAAGTAATCATTACTTATTAGAGCGTTACCTACTGATACTAATTTCTTGTACTGTTACGAGTATAATTTACATGTAGGTACTTTTGTTGGCGAACCGCAAACGTAAATTTGTTTTTGGTGGTTTATTGTTATTATCAAAAAAAGTATAAAAGTTAGGGAGTTGATTTTATTTTTCATGTAAAATATACATTAATGTCTGTTGATCATAATTATTTCAGATTTTTCGATTGATAAACTTCGGAGATAAGGGGGGGGAACGGTATTTTTTTCGACAGTTTGCTCAATAAATCAAAAACTATCAGGCATAAAAAAAATAAAAATCGGTTTTAGAATACACAAGTAACGCCCTTTGATATGATACCCCACTTAATATTGTTATTTCATTTTGAAAATTCAAAGCCTCGGTTTTCCCCCCTTTTTAAATAAAAATATAAACAACTAGCTTTTGCCCGCGGCTCCGCCCGCGTTGAATTAGTTTTTTCTCTAATCCCGAGAAAAACTTGAATTTCCTTAATGGTCTTTACCTACACCTAGGTACTTTTAAGAAAGATTATTTATTATCAAAGTAATCTACCTACATATCTGCAGCTAAAGATTGCCTTAGAAAATTAAGGTTATTTTGAAATCTATGTTTCAAGGAATGTACCTATGTGTGAAGGAGTATTTCCCCGCGTAAATTTCGTTTTCACAAATCCCACAGAAACCACGGCTTTTCCGAGGTAAAATTAGCCTATGTAGTAATTCCAGGATATCGTCTATCTTTATTCCAAATTTCAGCTAAATCGTTTCAGCAGTTGCAGCATACCAATGCGGTAATCTGGTAATTCCCGTATATCATCTATCTCTACTGTTCCATGTATTAGTGTGATTAATAATCCATATCCCATTGCTCAACTAAAACACAAACAGTGATACAGAACCAACAACATGCCCATTTTCACATTTATGTTAACAATCATTAGCTTACGCCCGCGGCCCCGCTCGCGTTGAATTCGACTTTAGACAAATCCCGAGGGAAACGTGATATTCTCGTTTTCATTCCCATAACCTACCTACCTGCCTACCTAATACCTACTTTCACGGAAGTCTTCTAAAGCAATTTACCTATAGATGTAGCTATAGATTTCTGTAGAAATTTTGGGTTTTTTCAATATCCCACGGAAAATGTCAATTTTTCCGGGATAAAAAGTAGCCTATGTTTTAATCCAGGTTATAAGCTATATATGTTCCAAATTTCAGCCAAATCGGTTCAGTAGTTGAGGCGTGAAGGAGTAACAAACATACACACAAACTTTCGCCTTTATAATATTATTAGGATTAGGATATTAGGATTAGGATTAGGATTAGGATTTTTAATGTTTTATGATTGCAATGGCGTTGGGTCACTATTACCTAAAACTATTCTAAATTTCAAGTCGATAGCTTCGATAGTTACTGAAATAATCGAGTGTGACAGACGGACGGACGGAGAAAGTCTCACCATAAGGGTTCCATATTTACCAAATTGGTATGGAACCCTAAAAATCCCCTATAAAGGGAGGGGTGCCCCCTCACCCTCTCCCCGGTAGAGCCATTTCAATTTTGGTTGCGTTTTTTGGGTAGGTGCACACAAAATCAGTAATAACTTGAAAGTCTGTTTCTTCATCTTCCCAACTGGCCTCATCCGACTGGGTACAGTATTTTCCATCGTTGAATACGTAACAATAATTTGAAACGTAAAAATAACACAGCCAAATATGCCGCAAACTAAAAAAAACATTGCCCAAAAAAAATTAAAACGTGCAGTTATTAGTAAATTTTGCATAAATGGGATCGCTATGACCATTATTGATATAGACATATTGCACCATATTATATTGGCCCATTTGGGAGTGCACATTGTTCTTCCTGTTATTTATTTTTTTCTCTCTTGTTAATATGTAGGTACCTAATGTGCATTACCAATAAACTTTTTCATTTCATTTTCATTTCATTTCATTTCATTTTTTATATTTTTTTGTAGTAAATCGATAGCTTTTGAGTTAAGCAATACAACAAAAACAATATTTTCTCTGTAGGTTACTAACTTTTAGAGTTATTATTGTTTAAATATTTTCTCTGTAGGTTACTAACTTTTAGAGTTATTATTGTTTAAGTAGAACATAATTGCGGGCGCGTAAACCCCGCAATTATGTTCTGCTATTAAATTGAACAAGCTAGGATTCATTTTTAGAAAATGTCGAATTTACCAAAAAAAATATGACTCCTGCTGCCATCTATTGGCCAATAGTAATACACCGAGCAAAGCTCGGTCACAAAGATAAAGTACTTTTGACAAACAAAGACAAAACAGAGTAGATATAACTATTCCACCGGTATAGTATATTATCTATAAATAACGGAGGAAATAACGCTTCTACACACGTGTACCAATAAACAAAAACACCAACACCAGACTTAGCAGAGGCCTTCAAAGTAAGTATTTTTAGGGTTACGTAGCTAAAGGATGAAACGGTTCCCTATTAGGTACCTACTAAGACTCCGCTATCCATACGTACACATTGACCCTTGTGCTGACAACAGCCTATCCGTCTGAACCTATCTTAAAAACTTTTCAGCTTCATGAGCTTTTAAATTTAGCAGGCAGAGTATTTAGTTTAACTTAGTACTAGTATTTATACTCTTTAGGTCTTTATAGTACCTACGGAACTCTCAGTGGGCAAGCCAAACTAGCACTTGACCAATTTTATTGATTTAGATTAGTTCGTGCCATCGTAATAATAGCATTACGAGATAGCTCTCCATGCTATTGCCAAAATAAATCGTGACGACGTGAATGCGCAAGAGCGACTGACGTTTGGCCTAGAACTTGTCACCGCTACTTGTAAATAGACTTAAATTAAGTTTATTCAAACTTTTGATAGCTTATAATATAAGTGGATTGTAAACCTAACACGTAGGTATTGTGTGCACGCATGCGCTTTGTATAATATGTGCTTGCGAGCTCTTACGACATAAAAATTAAAGAAAAACCTTATGGGATTCCAATTTAACGAGTAGCTTCACTTGTCCTTGTATCTCTTTCGAACATAATTACATCTTTGATGAGTTAATCATATCTTTTCTTCAAGAAAATCCAATATTAATAAGCCAATAAACTACAAAATCATTGATTGAAGTGCACTAACGTTGTATTTTAGAGTCGCACTAGAGTCGTTGACAACTTTCGGTTTTTTTCCTTTACGAACTTTTCACTGAACGATAAATTTTTTGCATCATCAAGGGGTAGGTTACATACACCAGCTTAGTATTTTTTATCAATTTCAAAATTTACCTACCTGTACTCGTTAGGGAGAAAGAAGAGCCAAGCCCTAGAGCTAAAGCAATGGAAGACAGACTGACGCACAAACAAAATGATCCTATAAGGGTTCCGTTTCTTTGTGAGTACGGAACCAAAATAAGGTGTCGCAGAAGGTTAGCTATAAAGTCTGTGAATTAGGACAGACTACAGAGTAAGTAGTTTTATTTTATACATATTAGGATTAGGATATTTATGTTTCAAATCAGTAATTTATCCAGAATTATGTATTTCCAAAAACGCATCAAATATTTAAAGTTTGCTCCATCTACAAAGTTCAAAGGCGATGCGTTCAAAGTTCAAAAATTGCTATGATTTGTGTCAATCTTGATTCTAAAGACTTATATTATTGTAGGCGCGAAGAGTGAAGTGTGGAGAAGTAATACAAATGTGTCAAGGTGCTGGTATTCAACTGTTATTCTGCCCGATAATGTGGGCAAGTAGCCTGTAGCACCCAATTAAGCGTACAAGGTCATATTATTTTATCAAATGTTTTGAAAGATTATTGCGATACGCAGTTTATTTGATGAAGAGAGTGCGACTGTGCGCGGTGCGGCGATCTTTTTGTTGTCTTTTTTGTTGTCTTTTAACACTACTGTCCAAAAAAGGAGTGTGATGTTTTTAGGGTTCTAAACCCTAAAAACATCACACTCCATGAACCGTTCATGTATGTATAGCTAAATAGATTTGGACATTTTATGGGGTATCGTTAGAATCCTAGCTTACATCATGCCGATTAAAATAGGCTATATTTCTTTTGTAAAAAGTAGTTTTACCACAGGGTAATCATGGTTTTAATTACCTATTGGCTTCTTGTAAAGTATCTTCAGTTCATCTGATGAATTCTTGTTATCATTGTACCTATGTAAGTTTTTAAGTAGTAATAATAGATTATTATTTGTATGATCTATCTACTCATTTTTTGATCATTTGATGTCATATAGATTATTTGACTTACCGTAGTCGTACGTACCTACTTATTTGGAAGGAGCAAGTAATCCTTAACGGCTTCCAGCTTCTACACAGCATCCTGCAGGAACGCTAAATTGCCTGACGGTGGTGCATCTTTGGAGGTAGGATGGTAAATGTCCGCGGCTTACCACAGAAACCGTTGGTGTCAAAACAAACTTTTTTGACATCAGTAAACTGGCGACATAAGTATTTTCGCGCGGTCTACCGGGTCCTGAGTGTTAGAACCACAAATCGCGCAAGCATGTCGCGGTGCCTGACAGAAATCATGAGCCATGCCGCGCCGGCGTGGGTGCAGTTCAACAGTAACCACCTCTTGCCACGGTTATTCGATTGCTCTCAACCTTTACACATGCATTTGACTCCAAAGTTCACCTGAGTGTAAAAAAATATGAGGCTGACAGTTCGAGTGTTCCAGTCTTTCACAACATCAAGTACTTTTTTGTTTAGTTTTTAAACACGTTTTTATAAGATTTGATATGATCCGCAGGGTGTCTATGGAAATACCAACTTGATATCAAAGGTTAAATATATATACCTACGGGAAAACATAAATAGGCAAGGAGGTGAGCACGATAGTTTTTTTTAGAATAATATAAATAAATATATATCAGGACATTACACACATCGCAATCGAAAAACACCCAGACACTGGAAAACATTCATGTACCTACCACACAAACATTTAGTAAATGTTTGTGTGGTAGGTACATTCATGTTTTCCAGTAATGGGAATCGAACCCACGACCTCCGACGCAGACAGGAGGTTCGCTACCGCTACGCCATTCGGTCAAGTTCAGTTTTTAGAAGAATATTATGTAAACCCACTGCGAACTTGGTTGTTGTTGAGCTACAAAAACATACGTAGTCGTATATTTACAGAATAGCTCCACACATATTTATAGATTAGTGTCAGGTTTCATGGATTTTGCCGTCTCAATCGAAACTTTGCAAGACTTGACTTTCACCAGTTTTGATGATTCATGCTGCCGGCAAACTGTAGGCAAACCCGATGTTGCTATAGCGCATCGGGGTAGACGAGATTGATATAAGGAGCCTAGGAGGTAACAAGTACCTACCTAATTATATCTATCTATTAGAATCAGCAGTAGCCACATATTTTGATTCGATGGATGGGAAGAAACGGAACGAAATTTGTTACATTCATTCATTGTTTGAATAATTGCTCTAATTTTCTTTTCGTACGTTTCGCCCGGACCGGAGCATCATCTTTTGTAGAGATGATGAATCGGAAAAGTCGGTTATTAAAGTGACGTTTGCGTCTTATACTGCTACTAAACTTATAATGAACATTGTGGTAAGTGCAGTTATGGTCACCGCATGCTGAATTACCTACATAATGGTACAATACACTATGGTTGAGTCGAGTTTCCCAATAACAAATAAGATTGCATTAATCGATGCTTAACTTTAAGCCTAATGCTTGCTTTTATTGAGTGGCAATCAACGCATTGTTATTGTTGCACGTTCGATTAGAGGTCGTGATAGAAGATAGCGGATTGGTCTGGCGTGGCCCGTAGATGACACGTCTACTACGGGATATATCTATATGAGTTTGGCTCATCCTGCACTGTGCATTGTGCAGCGCCGAGCGCATGTCCTGCAAACGCGAAGAGCTAATGCTGCGACCATCGCCGGCGGCGCAACGTGCCTCACAGTAGGTAATTTAAATTGAACGTCAAGCTATACATTTGCATAAATCACTATGTTACTATTTTCAATTATTTCACCAGTTATTGGGACGAGTTGTTCCGCGCACGTTGCAAACTTCCCCAATGCCGACTTTAAAAACCTCGAAATCGCCGATTTGACAATGCCTAAGCGTAATGTAGATCGAAATATACTTTTTGCCCCCCACTTGGTTATATGAACATCGAACGCCACCTCAAAGAATAAAATGGTAAACAAATACTTAAACACCGACTTAGAGCTTTCGATTTTCTACAATTTTTAAATTGATCGTTGCACTAAAATGACGTTTCTCAGTAAATGAAATACTTAAGGAGCACACCACGGATGTGCCCGCGAAATTCAAATTTTTCTTGTTTTTTCGCGATTTTTAAGCTAATACGACATTATAGGCTTATGGCCGTAAAATTGCGATAATCTCAATATCTTCTTCACGTGTTTATATAAAAATCTCTGCTCGAAAGTGTCGAGTTAAAGAAATTAGTCCGAGATTTGCGAGTTACTCACATAAAACTCGATACTCGGACTAATTTCCTAGGATACACATTTTTATGCAAAGATTTTGATATAATCATGTAAAGATGATACTGCCATTCTCGCAAATTGATTGCCATAAGCCTATCATGTCTAATTAGCGTACAAATTGCAAAAAACTACGAAAATTTTGAATTTCGCGGGCATACCCGTTGATTTCACGTTAAACGAAATAAAATACATAATCCAAGTATTTCACAAAAATATTATTTTGTTAAGAAAGTCACTTAGTTTGTTTTATATCTAATAATTTAAGTAAGTTATAAAAGTGAAATATTATATCAGATTATTATTTTCATTAAAACAAGGTAACCGAACTTTTTACGCGGTGCTTTTTTAAAGAGGTGTTTTTTTCTTTCTTTCTCCAATTAGGATTTTGGAATTATTATTCTTCAAAAATTCTAATATTGGTATTATTCCTTACTGGCGTGGACTGTCTGAAATCTGGGGATAATGTAACTTCACAGTTCACATAAACTTCTGTTGATTGGTATCTTCACGAATACGAGCAGATACCTAAGATCGTGGCACAATTATTAATAAATAGATAGAGCAGTTTCAACTCAAGTAGCCTACTTTCGAATTGGAATGGAAAGTTCTGTATTGATGAATCAGTCGGTTAGGGCATCTGTCTTTATAATAAGACACAGTTGTTAATCTGATTAACAATGTGTAAGTACCTACAGGTTGCTGGCTGCTGTCGCCCGTGTTAATAATGATGTATTGATGCGAATATCAAGGTAACAATCTTAAAGTGTTGTCGACAAATGTTAAAATTGTGGTATGTCGACAGTATAGAGGGAAAGTTGACGATGTGAATAATTTTTTATTGCTGCGATTCATTTATTTTATCTGACATTCGAGCACCGTAAATTACGATCCCTTATTTCGACAAGGAGTAGGTACGACTTACGAGAAATATCTGCCACCAAGTCATTGAGATGCACCAAGTTTTGACTTTTTCAGAGAGGTTTGAGTGATTCTTTTTAGGGTTCGGTTGTCAACAAGGTATCCTTATGTAATAATATATTGCCATGTCGGTCCATCCGTCCGTCTGTGCATATTATAGGTAGTTGGTAGTAGAAAGCTGTAATTTGACATGGGTATTACTTATAGTGTGTATTATACATATTACAGTGTGTACAATAAAAGCTCGGCTCTCCCAGTAATTCTCCCAGAAATTCGTTCCGATCCGTTTTTACTTGCAAATTAAAGTCAAGAATCGATGCCAGGTAAACTACGAGTATCACGAATAAGTATAGGCTTTACTGTAAGTGATGCATAATATATGTAGTAAGTATATTAATGTAATCACTACAATGAGGCAATTTCGTTGTCATTAACATTTTAAATAAGTACTAATTCATTCCTATTCAATTGAAGGTCACAGGCAGTAACCTTATAAAACTCTACTGTACTACTGTGTCAACTATGCAGCTGGGCTTATGCCGCAGGTAACCAAACTACGGATTTCACTGCCCTTTTGAAGTCGGCCAAGAAAATTGAGAATTTCCTACGAGCGTTCCATGCAAGCGGGCCACTACCACAATTTGCAGGGAACAATGGCCTCTCTTGTAATACAAGCTCGAGCAGAGTCGCGCGACCACGCCTGCCGCTTTCCGCGAACAACTTGACGGCTGATAAACGTGTAGGTACCTTATTTAAATATTTATGAATGCGACCCCTTACGTCGTCATCGGTTGATAACATAATTAAGACCCTGACACTTCTCTTGCCCAACGTTGAACCGAACGGTAAATACACACTACTTGGTTATTAATAAAAGAATCATCTTTCCTTATTGCGTCGCCATAAATGAGCGATCAATCAATCTTATTAGTTGGCTTATTAGTAGGGCTTGTTGCTATGTACCAGCTATAAGTAGCTGTCTGTGACGGGATTTTAAAATCCTGAAAAAAGTATAATTTGATTAGGTTGATCTACCTAAAAATGATTTCACCCTCCTTATTAAAATACTGTAGGTAAGTGCTAACAAAAATAATAGTAGTTTATGAAACGGATGCATAATGGGGGGTATTAAAACATGAGTGTGAGTTTAAAAAACGAGCCGCAGGCGAGTTTTTTAATAGTATCACACGAGTGTTTTAATACCTAATTATGTAGAGTTTCATACACTACTTTATCTACGCTCAAATTATCATAAATCCAAACCATAAAATCTTGCTAACGTTTGTCGTAAATCCTTCACTTTGTTGGTAAAAGCCCACCCACCAATGACCCACAATGGGTCATTTTTGTTGCAATTACTAAAATGTCAGGTGAAGTTAAATTTTCTTTAGTACATGTACAGTAAATGTCTAGCAGTGAAACACTGCTAGACATTTTTCCGCGCTAAGTTTTGACTAAGTAACAAAAATAACACATTGAAATGTTAAAAGTTAGATATGGCGCCAAAATTAAGTTACAAACTGCTTATAGTCTGTTAAAAAAGTCATGAAACAAAAAAGAGTAGGAAAATATTTATACAAGTCAGATAAACTATATTTTTAGTGGATAATTAAATAATCAAAAATTATACATAATTCTTTTCAATATTCTGTATGAACACACTTTTTAATCAGTCATATAAGGCAGGGAAAAATTATTGTTTCCGTGAATTAATTGCTGTCTATGGTCGATCATGACTACCAACTAAATGTTGTCTGTGGACTCCTTATATAAAAAAAAAAACAAAATTGAGGATTGGCTCTACACTGTCTTTTGGCTATGACGACCACAGAGAAAAGAAAGTTATTTCCTGGTTTGTGATGACGACACACAAAAATACAGGAACCCAGAGCCGCGTATCGTAATGGAAATTATTCAACTTTCTAGAGATATTTCCATAGTACAGCGATGTTATAATGAATAACTTTTTAATAATTATAGAAGTCTGTGAATAAAGTAGGTCAATATGTGACACATTTTGATTTCATAATTCGAACTTTAAGCAATGAGCGTAGATAAAATCCTTTATTATATAGTATACTAGCTGTTGCCCGCGGCTCCGCCCGCGTGAATTTTTTTACATAATATACCTTCCTACTGGAATTCCTTGATTTTTCGCGGGATTCTGGTGTGATGTTGTACAGAAACCTGTTCTTACTTTGCACGGGTTATCTTGTGGTGATTTTGAAAACTCCTTTTTCTTAATAATAATATAAAATTTCATTAATACGTAGTTGAAAGATCAAAAGGACGATTTTAACTGTCGATATTTCGACCCAGTGGCACCAATGTATCGAAATGTCGACAGTTAAAATCGTCCTTTTCATTGTGGTTTTTATTCTGAAACCATGAAATATGTCAAAAATTATTAAACCATGTGAAAAGTTGTACTGGTGGTAGAACTCTTCTTTCAGAGTTCGGCCGGGTAGGTACCACTGGGATAAATTACTCTACTAACAATATTCCCCAGCCCAACATAATATAAGAGTCTTTTAAAAATCTTTGCTTCATCTCAATACAATCCAAAACATCAGAATGGGCAATGGCTGTATATTTCCTTACGTATAAAAAGACCTTAGATGATAGTCAGTCGGTTAGGATCGATAAGACCTAAGAGTTAAAAATATTTATGAACCATTATCTTACCCTTTCCATATTGCGGATGATAAAGTTTAAATCTGTTCATGTCTAAACAGTGCCATCTTAATATAAAGTCAGGAAACAGTAAATAACATGACAGTTAATTTTTATTTAAAAAAATTCGGTAGTACCTATCACAGAGTTAAGTTACATTCAAGTTCCACATAAATTGTAGAGATGGCGCTATATGGTATAACGTAGCGATAATGCCAGTTACATGATTTTTGTTCACCCTAAAAGTGAAAAATTTTAAACCATACAAAATCTCCTGCTAAGCCTTTTTATTTACGGCTGTAAGGGTACTCCAGTCTTACTTGAGCCCTACGTCCTAGCCCTAGGTTCTTTGTGCATTCCGAGTTTCAAGTCACCTACCTACTTGAACTTAAAGGTTCTGATGTCTGTAATTTCTGAACTACAAAAGTGATGATAATAAGATTTGTATGAAATAATCTTTAAAGAACCTCCTTTCTAACAAAAAAAGAATAAATGGAATCGGACAACGCGTTAATGAATTATAACTAAAAAACGTTTGGACTTTGATGCCGTCTTCCAGGGAAACCATGACGAATTTCGGGACAAAAAGTATCCTATGTCCTACCTCGGGGTATGAACTATAATCATGTCAAGTTTCATTTAAATCCATCCAGCGGATTAGCCGTGATGCCCGGTCGTGAAACAGACAGACAGACAGACAGACAGACAGACAGACAGACAGACAGACAAAAATGAAACAAATTACAGTTTTGGCTTCAGTATCGACTAAATAGTGTCCTCCAACAAAAATTTTCAAAATATCTTCAATGTACAGAATTCGACCCTTTACAGTTTTATTATAAGTATAGATTAAATGATTTTTCCATTGTATAATTAAAAGTGCTAACAAAACGAATAAAGCAAAAAAAACACAGGCACTTACTTAGTTGTAGACGCGTCTTGCATCGTTAAAATGGTTAAACTTTTTCTAACTAGAGTTGAAATGATGAGGAAAGCAGTGTTAAACGTTTTTGCATCCCTATTTCTTACAACAGAGACCTGTGTGCATTTTTGTATAATAGAGGATTCCTATCATACTTGTGAAATTATCTTAGAAATATGCACACCGACCGGCCTCAGGCCAGCCTCGGTCTCTAATTAAAGCAATCATAATTCTTAAACACAACCAGCATAATGTCTGCTTACAGTTAAATACCCCTCTTAAACGTTGTTAACTAAGTGACATTTCCGTAAGTGTCTCGACGTGCTGTGCAATAAAACTCACAATATTTACTATGGCTTTGTCTGTAAAACTAAAACCTTGTTAGTGTTCTACGCGTCCATACTTACGCAGGATGAGAGCCTTCCTAATTGACGTTGAAGTAATTGGAAGCATGATGGCCTTATGTTCATAAGTTTAAGGGGGATGGGTACCATCCGGGCGCGAAAATTCAAATTTTATTTAGTTTTTCGCTAATACTGGGTTAATTACACAGCGTAGGCATAGGCAGGTAGCGGAGTTTTGCGGGCACAACATTTATGCATCTACATGTTTTTCATAAAAACTCAGCTCAACAATCTCAATTTACTTACTTATATTGGTTCCCTATAGCTCAAAATCTGGGAAACTGCATAATATTATATTTTAGAAACCAATATGAGGTGAGTAGGAATTTTCGAGCAAAGTTTCTATTAAAACATGTAGGTTGATGCATAAATATTATGCATGCAAAATTCATTGCCTTCAATGTGTAGTTAGTAGTTAGTCTAATATTTGCGAAAAACTAAATAAAATTTTAATTTCGCGGGCTGGTAAGACCGAAACACCTTAATTTTTACGTTTCTATGACTTGAATTTATACTTATATTAATTTTATACTTATATGACTTGAAAAAAAGCCGTATAGGTTCACCAATCAGAATCATCTTAGATGTTCTTTACGTCATTTGAATCATATTCAATCATATTCAGCATCTTCATCATTCATCAGCATTTGAATTTAACCAATGCTGAGCTATTTTAAAATAATACCTAAGTAGGTATATTCAAAGGACGTTGTAGTTTATTTTATAGAGTTTTTCTTTATATAAAAGAACATGTCACCCATCTTTTCTAGAATAAGTGAGAGCCTTTTTTGTTGTGCCACGGTTATGATTTCTATAAAGGTAAGAAACCTGGTTAGGCGATTGCGCTATTGTTGTTATTGTTAGACGTTACGGGCCCAATATGGCAGCACACCTGTTTGTGCTACCAGATAGCTAACTAAGCCAACTTAGGAACATTATTTCATTTGTTTCTGACTCATAATTGCTCGGTAATAGCCGGTTAAATCTAAGCGCAGAATATGGAACGAGCAAAAACTTGAACGTAAAGTTACGAAATGTTTTCACTGAACATACAATAGACTATAGAAGGATAAATACCTATTTATATTTGTTGTTTGAGTGTACTATGGTACTTGCATTATGGACAGATATTTTGTTGTACTGCGATAAGGAACGTACAAAGATTTTCATCGAGGTTTTCCGAATTAGGTAGGTACTTAGTTTAAGTACCTTAATCAAACCACTGGCTCTGAAGTGATAACAGTAGGTATCTACCTAACCTAAGTGATTGTATAACCTAGGTATACTGAAGTATGCATGACCATGCGAAGAAGGAATGAAAAGATTTTATTTGGTGCGAGATAAAGTATTGGGATTGGTGTGAATCACCATTTACATAATATAGGTACTTATGTTTTTTTTGTAGTTGGTTAGAAGACGATGCTTCAGTTGGTAAGCTGATGTTGAGTCTGATTGTCAGATTTTCATAAGGCAAGTGGCGCATTTATAGTAACAAAGAAAACTCAGAAATCTGACTTACTATTGTGAGGAGAAGCCCTGATCCGCGGACGGGCCGTAGGTGTTTAATGCGTTATAATCGCGATTTACAATTGACAGACCGTATTATTCTTTCATTGTATATTAAATTTTACGTCTGTTGACGTATTTGGTAATCGCTTTAATTCGACTTTCTCTGCCTCTTTTGTATTGAATATTATAGTAAATGGCCAGATGGGATTGTACAATGCCGGTAAGTTTATTTCGTTATTATTTAATGTCTAGCGCCGACTAGACGCCTGTGACTTACTTAAGGGCGATTGTACAAATATTGCAATTTTCGTGGATTTTTCTGTGCAAATTGTGACTAGGTTAAACAAAATATAATGGAACTAAAAATAACAACACAAATATTGGTCTTTTATCTACAATTCGTCGTAAAAAGTTTGGTTAAAAATGTTTATTTTTAGTACTATAAAAATAGTTAACATCATCTCTTCTCACAAAATTGACAGTTTAGGACCGAGTTTCATGCGATTTTTCTGTAAAAACATGCCGATTATGTGTCTTTTAAAAATATCATCTGACAGTAGATATGTTCATCTCAAAAAGGTCGTAAAAAAATTAACAAAAAAAGGACAAACAGTCAATGAAAAAAATGAACTTCGCGTGCATTGTTTTGACATATTTTGCTTACAAGCGTAAATCTTAAAGTGGTTACAATAAGGGTTATTTTGATTTTACTCGGTCACATTTCAAAATTCAAATATCAATCAGTCAGCGTTTGGCTGCCATCGTGAGTGGACTCCACGTCGTTTGCGAGCAGTTGCTGGTATTGAAAAACATCGCTGTACGTACACGGATAGTTAGCAATTACTAACTTGATACTTTACGTCGTAATCTACTGTCCTGACATATTTTTGAAAAGGCACTAGGCACCTGTGGTACCTACAATATATATATTTTATTATAATTTGCTAGAATTGAGTTTCTTTTTTTTATTCCACTTATTTTATTTGTTCCCCAAGCGTACTAGTGACCTGAAGGTATACTTCGAAGACCACTACTGGATCTCCTAGACGTATAGAGCTAGCCATGTCGAGTTTGGGCTCGTTTTGTTAGTTATGAGGAGACCTTACAACATGACCTGGTGGAGTGACCTGAAGGTATACTTCGAAGAGTACTACTGGATCTCCTAGACGTATAGAGCTAGCTGTGTCGAGTTTGGGCGCGTTTTGTTAGTAATGATAAGACCTTACCACCTGACTTGGTGGAGTGACCTGACGGTATACTTCGAAGACAACTACCGGATCTCCTAGACGTATAGAGCTAGCCATGTCGAGTTTGGGCTCGTTTTGTTAGTTATGAGGAGACCTTACCACATGACCTGGTGGAGTGACCTGAAAGTAAACTTCGAAGAGTACTACTGGATCTCCTAGACGGATAGAGCCAGCTGTGTCGAGTTTAGGCGCGTTTTGTTAGTAATGATAAGACCTTACCACCTGACTTGGTGGAGTGACCTGACGGTATACTTCGAAGACTACTACCGGATCTCCTAGACGTATAGAGCTAGCCATGTCGAGTTTGGGCTCGTTTTGTTAGTTATGAGGAGACCTTACCACATGACCTGGTGGAGTGACCTGAAGGTATACTTCGAAGAGTACTACTGGATCTCCTAGACGTATAGAGCTAGTTGTGTCGAGTTTGGGCTCGTTTTGTTAGTTATGAGGAGACCTTACCACATGACCTGGTGGGATGACCTGAAGGTATACTTCGAAGAGTTCTACTGGATCTCCTAGACGGATAGAGCCAGCTGTGTCGAGTTTAGGCGCGTTTTGTTAGTAATGATAAGACCTTACCACCTGACTTGGTGGAGTGACCTGACGGTATACTTCGAAGATTACTACTGGATCTCCTAGACGTATAGAGCTAGCCATGTCGAGTTTGGGCTCGTTTTGTTAGGTATGAGGAGACCTTACCACATGACCTGGTGGAGTGACCTGAAGGTATACTTCTAAGAGTACTACTGGATCTCCTAGACGTATAGAGCTAACCATGTCAAGTTTGGGCTCGTTTTGTTTGTTATGAGGAGACCTTACCACTAGACCTGGTAGAGTGACCTGAAGGAATACTTCGAAGACTACTAATGGATCTCCTAGACGTTTAGAGATAGCCATGTTGAGTTTGGGCTCGTTTTGTTAGTTATGAGGAGACCTTACCACTTGACCCGGTGGAGTGACCTGAAGGTATACTTCGAAGACTACTACCGGATCTCCTAGACGAATAGAGCTAGCCATGTCGAGTTTGGGCTCGTTTTGTTAGTTATGAGGAGACCTTACCACATGACCTGGTGGAGTGACCTGAAGGTATACTTCGAAGAGTACTACTGGATCTCCTAGACGAATAGAGCTAGCTGTGTCGAGTTTGGGCTCTTTTTGTTAGTAATGATAAGACCTTACCACCTAACTTGGTGGAGTGACCTGACGGTATACTTCGAAGATTACTACCGGATCTCCTAGACGTATAGAGCTAGCCATGTCGAGTTTGGGCTCGTTTTATTAGTTATGAGGAGACCTTACCACATGACCTGGTGGAGTGACTTGAAGGTATACTTCGAAGAGTACTACTGGATCTCCTAGACGTATAGAGCTAGCTGTGTCGAGTTTGGGCTCGTTTTGTTAGTAATGATAAGACCTTACCACCTGACTTGGTGGAGTGACCTGACGGTATACTTCGAAGATTACTACCGGATCTCCTAGATGTATAGAGCTAGCTGTGTCGAGTTTGGGCTCGTTTTGTTAGTTATGAGGAAACCTTACCACTTGACCTGGTGGAGTGACCTGAAGGTATACTTCGAAGACTACTTCTGGATCTCCTAGACATATAGAGCTAGCCGTGTCGAGTTTGGGCTAGTTTTGTTAGATATGAGGAAAACCTTACCACTTGACTTGGAAAAGTGACCTGACTCGACCTGAGCCCAAACTCGACACAGCAAGCTCTATACAACTGGGAGATCCAGTAGTAGTCTTCGAAGTATACCTTCAGGTCACTTCACCGGGTCAAGTGGTAAGGTCTTCTCATAACTAACAAAACAAGCCCAAACTCGAGACGGCTAGCTTTATACGTCTAGGAGATCCAGTAGTAGTCTTCGAAGTATACCTTCAGGTCACTTCACCAGGTCAAGTGGTAAGGTCTTCTCATAACTAACAAAACAAGCCCAAACTCGAGACGGCTAGCTTTATACGTCTAGGAGATCCAGTAGTAGTCTTCGAAGTATACCTTCAGGTCACTCCACCAGGTCTAGTGGTAAGGTCTCCTCATAACTAACAAAACGAGCCCATACTCGACATGGCTAGCTCTTAACGTCTAGGAGATCCATGAGTAGTCTTCGAAGTATTCCTTCAGGTCACTCTACCAGGTCTAGTGGTAAGGTCTCCTCATAACTAACAAAACGAGCCCAAACTTGACATGGTTAGCTCTATACATCTAGGAGATCCAGTAGTACTCTTCGAAGTACATACCTTCAGGTCACTCAACCAGGTCATGTGGTAAGTTCTCCTCATAACTAACAAAACGAGCCCAAACTCGACACAGCTAGCTCTATACGTCTAGGAGATCCAGTAGTACTCTTCGAAGTATACCTTCAGGTCACTCCACCAGGTCATGTGGTAAGGTCTCCTCATAACTAACAAAACGAGCCCAAACTCGACACAGCTAGCTCTATACGTCTAGGAGATCCAGTAGTACTCTTCGAAGTATACCTTCAGGTCACTCCACCAGGTCATGTGGTAAGGTCTCCTCATAACTAACAAAACGAGCCCAAACTCGACATGGCCAGCTCTATACGTCTAGGAGATCCAGTAGTACTCTTCGAAGTATACCTTCAGGTCACTCCACCAGGTCATGTGGTAAGGTCTCCTCATAACTAACAAAACGAGCCCAAACTCGACACAGCTAGCTCTATACGTCTAGGAGATCCGGTAGTAGTCTTCGAAGTATACCTTCAGGTCACTCCACCAGGTCATGTGGTAAGGTCTCCTATAACTAACAAAACGAGCCCAAACTCGACACAGCTAGCTCTATACGTCTAGGAGATCCAGTAGTACTCTTCGAAGTATACCTTCAGGTCACTCCACCAGGTCATGTGGTAAGGTCTTCTCATAACTAACAAAACGAGCCCAAACTCGACACAGCTAGCTCTATACGTCTAGGAGATCCAGTAGTACTCTTCGAAGTATACCTTCAGGTCACTCCACCAGGTCATGTGGTAAGGTCTCCTCATATCTAACAAAACGAGCCCAAACTCGACACAGCTAGCTCTATACGTCTAGGAGATCCAGTAGTACTCTTCGAAGTATACCTTCAGGTCACTCCACCAGGTCATGTGGTAGCAGTGCGACAGGGAAGGTTTCCTGATAGCTGGAAGATTACAAAGCTAGTGTTGGTAGATAAACCTAAAAAATCCCAATCCGAGCAGACAAAGTATAGACCTATTTGTCTCATAAATGTTATTGCTAAGGCATATGAGAGGCTTATTTGTGTTCGCTTAACACAGGAAATTGGAAAAAGTGGCGGGCTACATAATTGTCAGTATGGCTTCAGGCCGGGAAGAACAACAGTAGATGCTATTGAGGAAGTAGTTCAAACTGCTAGAGAGGCCAGGCAGAACGGTGAATGGAATGCTCTTATCCTAGTTGATGTCCGGAATGCATTCAATACAGCAACGTGGGCTATTATCATCGACAAACTGAAGTCTAGGAACGTCAATAAATATGTCATCAACGTCATCGTAGACTACTTTAGAAACCGCTACATCCAATTAGAGGGGAAAGTGAGGGCTCAGGTAACCGGTGGAGTACCACAGGGATCGGTACTTGGCCCCACTTTGTGGAATATCATGTACGATGATGTGATGGACCTTGATGTACCGGAAGGAGTCAGGCTGATTTGCTACGCAGATGATCTGGCGGTTTCTGTGACAGCAAAAGAACCGCTCCAGATGATATTGAAAGCAAACGAGACCCTACAAGCTGTTGACCTGTGGATGCAACGCAACAAACTGGAAATCGCGCCAGAGAAAACCGAGGCTGTCGTATTCACTAGAAAGAAATATAGACACGGTGTACGTTTTGACTGTGGAGGAGTGATAGTTGCTCCAAAAAATAGTGTTACGTACCTTGGAGTTAAACTAGATCGGGATCTAAATTTTGGCCAACACATTAAATCTGTCTGCGATAAGGCCTCTAGGACCGCAGGAGCCCTGTGCAAGGTACTACTAAATACAAAGGGCCCGAGTGACAAAAAAGAAGAACGCTAGCTATGGCTACCCAGTCTATAATTTTGTACGCAGCACCGATCTGGGAGCCGGCAATGAAGTTTGACCTGCACCAAAGGCGAACCCTAAAAGCGCAACGCGTTTTAGGTCTTCGAGTTTGCTCAGCCTATAGGACTGTCTCCACAGACGCAGTGCTTGTTCTGGCTAATCTAACGCCCATACACCTATTAGCCCAAGAGAGAGCGCAAACTAGAAGCTTGAAGGACGTTGAAGTGGCATCAAACGTCAAAACAGACACTCTTGCTAGGTGGCAACATGAGTGGGACAGATCATCTAAAGGCAGATGGACATATGAACTTATCCCTAACTTGGAAAAATGGACGAAGAGAAATCATGGCTGTCTGTCCTTTTGGCTGACACAGTGTCTGACAGGACATGGAGTTTTTATGGACTACCTGGCGGGAATCGGGAAAAGACAGGATCCGTCATGCATGTACTGCAGCGAATTAGACGATGCTAGACATACATTATTCGCCTGTACTAAGTGGGCTAAGGAGAGAGAGGAGATTGTGAAAGAAACTGGAGAAATAAATGCAGGAAATCTAGTTAACAAAATGCTACAAAAAGAAGAACACTGGACTATAGTGGAGAAATACATAGAAAAAATTATGAAAGAAAAGGGGGAAGAGGAGAAAGAAAGAAAAAAGGAAAAGAGGTTTTAAGACCAACGTGTTGCCGTGTTTTAGGCTTAACGGCAGGCACACGGCAACACCGGAGAAGGAGGGGTTTTAGCCGGTAGGAGTCCGGCACTACCAGAACGGTGTCCATGAGGATTTCCCCTCCAAAGGAAAAAAAAAAAAAAAAAAAAAAAAAAAAAGTAGTACTCTTCGAAGTATACCTTCAGGTCACTCCACCAGGTCATGTGGTAAGGTCTCCTCATAACTAACAAAACGAGCCCAAACTCGACATGGCTAGCTCTATACGTCTAGGAGATCCAGTAGTACTCTTCGAAGTATACCTTCAGGTCACTCCACCAGGTCATGTGGTAAGATCTCCTCATAACTTACAAAACGAGCCCAAACTCGACACAGCTAGCTCTATACGTCTAGGAGATCCGGTAGTAGTCTTCGAAGTATACCGTCAGGTCACTCCACCAAGTTTAGTGGTAAGGTAAGGGTCTTCTCAGAAATAACCAAAAGTCTAAACTCGGTAGCACTGGTGACTTCGAGACGTGACTATTAGGTGACTATTTTATATTCCCTCATTCACTGTTCTAGTTATTGAGGATGCCCTAGCTCGAATATGAAAGGTACCTATAATTCGAACGCTTGATTTGAAACTTGAAAATATCACCAAAATATTCTGTTGGTCGCACTACAATACCATTAAAATTTGCATAATTGCGATATCCATGTGTGAGTGCGCCTTGCGAACGTGTGCTTGCTACAAAATACCTAAAACTGTCGACAAGCGAAATGTTTGAACGTCCTTAAATCACGAACCCCCTGTTCCCCTTTAAGGGGTTACATTTCATAAGTCTGTACCTACCTACTTAGCTGATGGTAATGAATAACAACTTGTATCTGTGTTTAATATTTTAGCAACATTTGTAAATTTAACACAAACATCTAGTCATTCCATGTGCTCTTATTTTAATTTTCTGCACACTTATTAGCACTGCACTAATATAAACTTTAATCAAACTCAAATGCTCATAAAAAGGGGTAGGTACAAAATTTTCACTTCTTTGTACCTAGATATTCCTAATTTGACATCTAGCCCTGGTTTCGTTTTTTTTACAAATTTTGCGGTGCCCTTTGATTTTTCAGGGATAAACAGGCTATACCCCTAAATAAATAAACATTTTATCGACAACTATAAAATAAATGTAGGTACTCGTAGATACTCGTACCATTAAAGTGTTTCCGCATAAGGAGTCCTCTGTCCTCGCAGTGCGTACAAGAGCAAGGCCCTAAATTGCAGTGCGTGAGATCTGGTGTAGGTTATAAATATGTTGATGTTGATGCCGTTAGCGTGGCCTGCGTGTGTGCTGCGCAGCGCGCGGGGCTGCGGGCAGTGCGCCGAGGTGCGACAAGGGCGTGCGACGGACCGTTCCAATTTACGGGTCACGAACAGAGCACTCGAGAGCCGACCTATCTGCTTTCCTCTATAATTGAATCCACTGGCGTGGGAGAGTCGACATGGCGAAATAAAATAATCCATATCTGTACCGTTGTTAATCTTGCTTGTTATAACAATAAATTACTAACATTTCCTTTATTGTTCCCGATTAGATCCAAGGGGCCGTTTAAAGCTCTCTGGATTATTTACAATGTTGATTGTTCATTAGTAACAGTTTCAAATTTAATTTTAAAAAATCTTTTAGGTCTGTAAGCGTGTACAAAATCATCAAATTATAAATTTTATTGATTTATAACCTTAAACCGACTCCGGTTGCATTATTTATGTACGATGATTTTTTGAAAAAGTCATGCATAGGATTACTTTTGCAATTTCTGCTGATATAGACTAAATGTAGACCTTATTCCTCCGTTGGTCCCAATTCTTATAAGAAACGGCATCATTTGCAACCCAAAAACTACAATAGTTTCAAAATATAGTTTAATCAAGAACAATACCTTTATTATTTTACGCAAGATTTAGTTTGTTTGCGCGTGCGTTGGCGTCGGCGCCGCTGGGTCGCGCACAGGTGCGCGCTGCGCTGTCCCGGATCGCTACTCGATAACGCTATGGCATTAAACCGAAATACTATCTGATCGCAGAAGCTTTGCCGATGACTTCCCCTCCCTCCGACCTCCGTTAAAGTGGAAGGAGAAGTCATCGGCAATGCTTCTGCGAACGGTTTATACGAACTAAACTTGTGTCTCGCCAGATTAGCATTTCTGGTACAACAAAGTATGCCAATTGCCAAATCATAGATAAATAAAAAAGTTTTTTTTTTAATTCCCGATCCATTAGCCTAATTTTCGAATTTCGAATTTTAAATACGACTAACGACTAACGAGTACCAAAGATTGCGCTTTTTAGATGTAAGCGTATTTTATGTTGTTCGGACCTGACTCTGTCCCATTTCCAATAGGTAGGTAGATACGAAATGTGAATTTCGAAAGTATGGCTTATCAGATTTCAGTTCGCTGTTGAAATATTTCTGCGTTTATTTCGCTTTTGTTAAGGAGATTAGTCAACCAAGATTCATGCTAGAGTTTGAAAACAGGTATCTTATTCTAATTTCAAATTAAGTACCTAATTACAACTCCAAGTCATTAAGATGGTCGCAGGAAGTCGCTGAAAACAAGTAGCGCAAAACCGTGTCGGTTGGAAATAATTGCAACGAGCATTTGTCCAGCAGTGGACGTCGGCTGAAACGAAAGATAGCCCGAACTTTACCTCGTAATTATTATTGTACAGTTAACCTTACTCCCAATGCAAGACGTAGGTAATCGTGTAGAGTGTAGACTGACCATTTTCCTTAATTGTACCGCAGAAGCTTTTGCTCCAAATTTAGACATAGCTCGCAATCGAGCGCGCTCTATGGTGATCACATTATAAGGCATATGAACCGCGATACGGCCGCACGAAAGGTTAAGGGCACACGGCACCACGTGGGAGGTGCCAGTTTAAGAAACCCGAGATCCTGTCTCGTTCACAAATGGCGTCCATATTCATTGCAACTTTGTCCTGCAACAGCAATATGCAGGTACTTTGTTCTACTAAAGTACTCTAAAGTGACCCGTTTGTTTACGACGAATGTCAGCCCACATTAAATAAACGACGTTGCTTAGTAGGAACGACATATAAATAGAACAGGAATGAAGATGTAAAAATATAATTTATGCATATTAAAATAATGTTACGCCTAAATAATGTATATTAAAATAAAGTAACGCCTATATTATTACTTAACTTTTCAAAAGAATGCATGTTAAGATATCGCCCATTCTTTTGCTTACATTGAAACTGCTCCAATTATTAGAAACGAAGCCGTGTCGAAGTAATTTCAGATATTCGACAATTTCAGTAGATAACTATTTGCAAATGAATAAAAGTAGCTAACATCCGCTTGGTTATTTGAGTAGCTGGTGTCTTATAATCAATACCTTACTTATAACAATCACGAATGCGCACTGTTAAGGCAACATTCGCACAGTCAAACATTATGAGGGATGTTTTATATGGTGACGGCTAAGTAAAGCACGATTCGCGAAGGCGAGAATAGTGCATTACACGTGAGCTGGTATTGCAGGCAAGCGCAGTCGTGCACACGAGCCAGTTTATTATCAGGCGTGATGCATTTGCCGCCGCCCGCGCCGCCACCATTCCTACACTTTTTGGATCTTCATTATTAACCTGTGTATGCCTAGTGAATAGACTGTGGTGTATTGCTAATGCTCAGACCAAAATATTTTATTTATTTATCGGTACATACTTACAAATAAAAAATATTTATGAAAAGCAACTTGAAACCATGTCATTTCAGGTTTTGTAACCTGCCCCTAGATTCATCGTTATCGTAATCGTTTACAGGCCCTGCCCGCGGATTGGTTCTCTGATTTAAAGGTACGTCAGCCCATCCGTGGCAGAATTTGCTAACGGTTACGATAGCGATAAATACGTTTTCCTTTGCAATCAGACCCCTTATTCTGCACTAGTTGAATTGTCCTGCTTCGCTCGAGGGAGGGAAGGATAAAAGGAAAAATTCAGCTCAAGATCCACGATTTTTGCCTGGGCAATAGTAAATGACTAAATTAATAAGCCAGTAGGTTTTTTACTACGAGTAGATTACTAAATATACCTAAAGGCAGTTTGAGTATACAAAATTCAGTAAATTACTGATGCAAATTTCGGTAACCTTATTCAGCACTAGGTGACTCTACCTACTTCGCTCGAGAGAGAGGGGGAGAGATAAAAGGATCCTCCGTGGAAATTTTCAGCTCCTAGAGAACTCCGAGGGTTTGATCTGTGCGATAGTGAGTCAGCGAGTGAATTAATAAGCCAATACTTTTTTTACTAGATTACTAAAAATAAAGGCAGTTTGAGTACAAAATTCAGTAAATATCTATCATATTTCCCATAACTTTATTCTGCTCTAGTTGTTTCGTCCTACTTCGATCGAGGGAGAGAGGGAGGGATAAAAGGATCCTCTGTGTAATATTTCAGCTCCTTGAGTTGGGCGATAATGAGTCAGTGAGTGAATTATTAAGTCAGGTTCTTTAATTTTTATGTACTACATTACTAAAAATAAAGGCAGTTTGAGTATAAATTCAGTAAATGAAAAAATTCCGTTTTCAATATTTATGACTTGGAAGATCCGTGACTTGTTGTTTTGTACCAAGTGTAATTTCTAATGTATGACGCCTATCGGCTTGATTTCCAATGTAAAGTCTATGATAATGGTTGAGGAAAAGAGAACCTGTGCTGACACCGTGTCAATGTTTTTGTGAATTATGGTAGAGGTGATGAATAATAGACTCACCTGAAATAAAACCGATTCTCAGTTTGAAGCATCTTATCTCCAATTTAGCAACATTTATTTACTACACGACAACAATCGTAAATGATCCGATGTGTTACTATTAGGTGAGGGAAAGTAGAGTGGATGCTACAATGTTCTCCATTGTTAAATCACAGCCAACGAATCCCGGCCGGTCAGTTCACCGTAGTCCTAATTCCGATCGGTGATTTACAACTTGTTAATAATACGGCAAGTTCATACCGCACTGCCATAAATCAAGATCAAGAGTGCACCTTAAAACGAAAATATTGATTGTAAGACCTCGCTTTACGTTATTCGAGGTATATGTTACAATTTTTTCTCCTTTTCGAAATGCGTGAATTTATGATCACAATACAAAAGTTGATTGAATATTGAGAGATTTATTGCCCTTTCGCCTTTTAAATTCCTGTCACTTCACCTTTCTTTTCAAGAATCTGTCTGTGAGACAAAGAACTTTTGCTTTCTGCACTTCCACTGTTGAACTCTCGAATTACCAATCAATTTAACTGATGCGAGCTAATACATTTCACGCACGGTAGTCATTACGGGAGTGACAGATTGCAGTAATAAATACAATTATAACACGGTTACTGGTTAGACGCAGGGGTTTTCTGCCCATTGCCTGCCGCTCGCTACTCAGAGTTCAGACACAATTAGTAACGCAGGTGTAATTTGTTAGGTAATGGGCGTTCTGTCTTATTGGGTTGGGAGAGTTAATTAAAACTAAATGTTACTCGACTTTTCTATAACATAACTAACTAAGTATGTATACATACACACCTACTACCTATTCTGAGGTTAATTTAACGATATTTAAATTAACGAAAATGAACGGTGCAGAATGTTACAAGAAACTCTAGTCCCTATATATTATAAAGAATGGAGTTAAAATTTTTGCAAAAGTAAGTACACTGTACTTGTACACAGATAAAATTAATGTTAGAATAAATTATGTGATTGTCTTGGGTCCAGTAAACATTAAAGAAAGTTAGTTGGATATCAGTTACACTTGCATTGTTCACAGTATCGTTACAGTAATCACAGCTACCTAACGAGCAGCTACGTAGCCATTACGCGAAGTATTATTATCCGTTAGTTATATTTGGCAGCGAGTCCCATGCACCTCAGCCGAGTTCGCCCGGAAGGTGGAACAATGAGGCTCTAGAGCCGAGCCGCGCGGAGGTGAGCTGCGGGCCGCGGGGTCACTGATCTGACCTGTGCCGCCTGTGCCCGTGCGCCCGTGCGCCGCCCGTACGTGGGCGCGCCCGTTTCCGCCCGCGAAACCAAATCATTGAGCTACACTACTAATCTTCGATATTGTACTTACGACGACCGCAAACACATTAAGCAATTGCTACCGTATTGTGTTGACTCCATACTTAATGCAGGTTTGAAGTTCTTTTGTAACGATGGATTATTTATTATTATTTATTTATTATTTATTATTAATAAATTAACCCTCGGTAGTTTGAAGTATTTTTCTAATAAGTAGGAGTACTCAATTACAAGAGCAACGTACGGCATTGAAAAATAAAATCTAGATGATCTATAATTACATAGTTTAAACTATAGATACTGGATGGATCAGGGTATACACACTATACATACCTATAGATCTCGATTATAAGGTATAAGGATCCGCAAAAATTTAATCGCTAAGGGAGTAAATAGAAAGAAACGTGAATAAACCTAAGCCCCGCGGTTTTACTAATTGATTGAGGAGAAAATACCTATCTAAGATATTAAAAATTACTCTATGTACTGAGATACAATACCTGCTAAAATTTAAATTATACTCCGTGACTCCTTGTATTGTTTTCTAATTGCTTCTAATGTGTCGCCTAAATAGATTCTTTTCTCAATCCAAGCAATACATCATTTTCATCTCTTTTATAACGCCCATTGAGATAATAAACTTAAAACACTTCTCGCCCTACCTTCTAGGGTGCTCGAAGAATGTTTCCTGAATTTTATTGTTATAGGCGTTTTGGGGGTTAATGGTACAACAAAATATACCTACGGAACCGCGGATGCGCGACTTCTACTCGAACTTGAGCGATTTTCTCACTTGAGAAATTAAAACAGATTTTTCGGTTTCATTGTTCGAAGCCGGCACTTGCATTGTTCAGTGCTATCAGAACAATTAATAGTTTGAAACAATCGAGTAAGGAGAGGCTCCGTTAGTACACTTCACTCCATCTGCGTCAAGAGAGCATCGCACCGAAATATGTTTATCGGCCATCGTCGGATCGAACACTTGAAATCCTCATTGATGCTAAAAACTATGGAGACCCTTTTTTAACTACACTGAGATTTTTCTGAGAATGCGCTTCCGAAAACTTCAAACACAATAATTTTGATACTTGAATACTAATCATGTACGTATTAATCATGTGTTATTTTCGGATTGAAAATAAAATTTTCTCAAACCAAACTGCTCCAAATGTGCATATATTAAAGCATCAGATATCACCTTGCTTTATCAAAAATGTTATTTCAAAAGCTATGTTAAAACATAGCTTTTGCAATAACAACATTTTTTTAATTGTGTTTCAAAAACATCATCTGTGAAAATTTCAACTGCCAGGCTATCACGGTTCATGAGATGTTGTTTGGTGACGCGACAGACGGACAGATAGACGATGGAGTTTTAGTAATAGGGTCCCATTTTTACCCCTTTGGTACGGAACTTTAAAAATCCTGTTCCTGTTGTATTTTCTAAAAAAATCCTCGTTCAGTCATTTAAAATGACGGGTATTTACATCTTATTCTTCTTTAATATAAAATCTTCATTTTAATTAGTTTAATTTTATTTTGAAATATTACATTTTATCAAAATATAAAATTATTATCAAAGAATCAGTTTCCATCAGTTGTAACATAATTTCAAGTTACAAAAACCTATTTGCATACACAGGCAACTACAATGGTTGAATTAATTACAGTTTATTTCTTCGTATGAATTAATGATGCTGTATTATATACTTCAGTACGACTGTACAGGTTAGTTGCTTTCACCGTAAGTACATATTTTTAATTAATTTATAGTAACGAGCTAATGGGAGCAGTGCCTATAAACTGCCATGTACTAATTTGTTGTTGATGTAAATTTGTTGTTTGCTACTTATATTTTCGTTTCCAAACTAAACTTATTGAAGAAGTGTATGAGTATATAATACAGTCATAGCTTAGCAAAATGGAGAAAAAACAGTTGGAGGCGCTACTGCACATATAAAGTCGATTGAAGTTCGTGTATACAATAATTTTAACAATTTAATGCAAAAATAATGATATTTACGATTTCAAAATATTGAGCACGGAATAATATAATATAATAAATAAATCTTTGTTTAAGAGAACAATTTCCCAATCTTGTTAGTAAATTTTATTTAAGAACTATGTTGGTAACACGAGAAATATGTTGCTCATGTGAATACATAATAAATAAAGAAAACCATTTTCATTCAGAACCAAGAGCCACTAGCCCTTTGCGCAAACTGTCAATAGACGATGTGAAATGTTAAAATATAATAATAATAATTATCAATTATCTACCTACTACAAATTCCGTCTCCCGAATTCAATAACATGTCGTTTTCGTTTACTTACACTACAAGATACCTACTTGAAATATATTTGTGGAACTAGTCAAACGAAGAATTCTCGTATTTGGTAAATCGATGTGAATTATTCAATACTAGTAAGACGGAGTAGTAGCTCATACATTATAATTCATTGTATAGTTACATTGTATAAAAGTGTAATTGTATGGTGTTATGGAGTACAACATTTTCAAAATAAGATTAAAATTATTGTTCTTGATGGAATGATTGAAAAATATTTATCCCATAGGCTTGTCTTACAGACATCTATAAAAAGTAGGTATTTTCTACCACTACGTTCGAAGCATCCATATTTAGGTATTCTTTTAAGTTTTTAACCTAATTTTTTGCTATAAATAACAAATTCTGCTAATATGACATTTAATGTAATATGATAATTAGACACTTCATTATATTTTTAATATAACGATGTTTATGAAAGTTACTACAAGGTAAGGTAGTAACTTAAGTATAACTAACTAGTACTCTTTAGTAGTATAATTAAGGTATAATACATTAATTATAATGTATAAATTAAGATTTTCAAAAGTACACTATCACTTTCGATAAATTTCTTTAATTTATTTCTATTCATTAAAAGAGTTCAACGCGCGCGCGGCTCTTACATAATGATTATTAATTACACAAGTTTTTGTAAAAATGTTGGATTTTATTATCGAATCGTGTACTTTGTAGAAAATGTATCATCAAGCTGCTCATGGGTTGAGTTTTTGTGCCGGTGCGTGATAAATATAAATTTGCAACCTGCTAGTTGTGGTTGAGGAAATGCGGGCGATACCAATTTAGTGCTAGCACCTGCGAAGCTGCAAAGACTTCTGTAGACGACAGTGATCAAGATGATTATTATTAGATAAATATTTTTTACGTTTAAGCATTCTAAAAACTTACATGTATTAAATCCCTTAAACACACGACTATATTATAAAGTGTGTATTACTGAAGGTTATTATTAGCTGAAGGTTTGTGGTTTCAAACAAAGTAAGTATTTAATAATTAATAAGCCATGAACTGCGAACATTCATTTGTAGATACTAGTAAGATATAATGGATTCTCACCTAACTAAAGTTCAACATAATGTTCAAAGTATTAACAATAAGAAACCCTTAGTATAACATAATATTATACCTAAAATTAAATCTAAACTAATATTATTAAAATTAAATCTATCTAAATTAAAATTAAATATAAACTAATTTAAAAAAGAAGTGAAAAAAAAATAACTATAAGAACTAATTTTATTTTAAGCGTCAAAGTATTCCTCCGAATCGGTGTCAACTGGAAAAGTGCCCAGAAGGCTGGCAGCATTGCCACGCTGGATGGCAATGCTTATATCCTCTGACCAAAAACAAAAAGCCAGCCCTCTGGTCACGAGAGGCGTCGATTAAACGCTTTGATAGTTCTCTGAAGAAGAAGCGACTACTCGGACCCCACGGACCCAGCGTCTCGACCCCAAACGGCTCAAATACGTAATCTCCAACGAGATTACTGTATTTGCGCCGCTTGAGGGACTCAGCTGATGCAGCAGCAGCGCCCGCAAGTAAGTATGTATATACCTTCTATCTATATATAATTCGATTTGTCGATGTCACGTCGTAACAGAGAATTTGCTTTCACCCTGGAGAGGTGCAGTATCGTAATCGTATTCATTGTTTACATTGATATTTATTAAACTATGTATTATTGTAGCAACATTTGATAAGACGTAACTAATTGTGGTATATGATTCAAGCGTGAACAGTCAAAAGAACTTTCATATGCTTTCATTGTAAGCGTTTACACTCCAATATTTTTTGGCACCAAGCCATTGTATGCAAATGAAGAAATGAATGTTTTCACTGCAACAAATCACGAGTAACGGTTCCCTAAGTGAACATTTGTCGGCCAATAATAATTGTCTCGACTTGTAACACTTAACACAGGCGTTGGTGTTCACAAGTTAACTTGTATAATAAAGAATTACAAGATAATTGATGATTAAACGAACTTACCTGTAAGTGAAGTTCTATCACAATTGTATGAGTATATTTAATTCGAAGATATAAGTATAACACACTTGTAGTACTTTAATTGTATACAGCAACTTCGCACTTTCAGATATTCAGTTTATTATCTATTTTTAAAACTTACCGCCCGACACACCCACGTTGGAACACGTCGTCCGAGCAAGCCTCATTCTTTAGAGTACATTTAACAAAATTTTCGTAATACTTATGGGCTTTGGGTATGGGAGGGACCTTATATCTTCGAATTAAATATACTCATACAATTGTGATAGAACTTCACTTACAGGTAAGTTCGTTTAATCATCAATTGCATTTTGTATATTTAATTCTCAATATAAGTATAACACACTTGTAGATGTTTAGAGATGAAAATTTTTGTTAAATTGTGGACATAAATAGATTGTAAATTGTTTTCTATTATAATATGTCCTCTTTATACCACAGAAGAATTTAATTAACCAATCTTTACGTTTAATTCACTGGATTAATAAAACAGTCACATTATTTAAATAATGTTAATGATTAATGATTAGAAAGCAAAATAGCTTTTGTGAATGAAGCATCATCGCTCACTGGGCGGTTATAAAACTTAGCAAAAGTCTGCAATAATTGTGACCTACCGACTGTCTTTCTGATGAGGTCAAGCAACAAACTACGTGCTCACCTCGAAAGTGTTGCGTACCTGGTTCTGAGTGAACTGAAACGCAGACCCCTCTCGTGAGAGAGCATATTCCTCGGCAGACACGTTCTTATACTGACCGCCGCCAGCACCTGTTCCGTGGTGGTCTGTTTGTAGGCGACCTTATGACGTCGCTTAAACGTTATCAGGAGGTTGTCTATCGTATGTTTTAGTCTAAGATTTTATAACCAACATATCGATTTGTTTTTCAAAGCTGTGGCATATTTTTATAATTTCGTTAAAGTATGTTATGAGTTACACTAAATTTATAATTAAAAAAATATTAATTTAGTTACGTTTTATATTATTGATTGCATAGGTTATTGTTCATCTTGCTTTTAATTAATCTTAAGAAATTTAATCAAAGAATAAAAAAGGCTTTTTGTATTATTTATTTATGGTATGAGTAAAACTGGTTGGCCACGAGTGGTAGCCGACGTTGTATAAATTCAATAATTTTCTTGATTTATACAATAATGCTAACTTTTACTGATATTAATGTTTTCATTATATGTGATGTGCATACTGCCTAAGGCTAATAAAGTTACAGGATCAATTAACTCTTATTAAGACCCATTGAGCAATGTGTTAGCATACGATCTTAGGATCCTATGTAGTATTTGACGTTAATTTATTTATTCCTTTTAGCATTGTTTTAATTTGTTAATTTGACCCAAAATCATCAGCAAAAAATTAAACTCAATGCCGACGTCACAATGCTACGTCGTTAACAAGTTGTTCTGTTGGAAATTACGAGGTTGACTTATAATTTACGGATTGTACGGGTCTCTGTCGTTATTAAAGCAGTATTGCCACAAAACTTTGTAAATAACACAAAAGTTTTGAAACATATAAATTATTAAAAATTCCAACAAAATGTCCTTCTTTTTTCTTTAATGCCTTCAGAGAACTTCCCACAGTAATTCCTATGAAATGTGGTTCTCTACGAAAAGACCATATTTATTTATTTATTATCAATAAATATACTATAAGGAGTAAATCTTTTGACACTTTATGTAAAAGGAGAAGCCTTATGCATTTTCTATAATAGTATCTTTAAGCATTCTAACTCTAGAAGAATGGATAGAAAAGCAAAGGTAAACTTGGTGTTCCAAAATGTTCAGAATGCGTCTGTTTCTAAGACGTCTGGGTTCAGACATCATTCGTATTGATAACATTTCGCATTTTTGCAAGAAGCGATAAATTCAATAACTGGATTGAACTCTTTGAATAACTTTAAAGTGAATTGGAATAAATTCTTTGAATAACTTTGAAGTATATAATTTTACAGCGATAGCTTAATCCCATTAACTGGATGTAACTCTTGGTCAGCTTTTTGATTATCTTTAATTTCAATATAAGAAACAATTAACCCAATCGTTTAAATGAGGATATTTGATATCCCCTAAGCAACTGATGTAAATCATGTGTATCAAAATAAATGTATCGAAAAATATGGCCATCAACTCTGTAAAGAGGTATTTCGATTCATCTTAACGTTAATTATTACAAAAACAAAAATCTCTCTAATTAAAAGAATTATTTTTCATCTAGACCGGGAAATCGTGTGAATCACTAATTCAACCTTTTAGGTTTAAGGGAGTTAGATGACTTAAAAAAAAATGTTTTGTAACCACTGGCCATCTGATAGAATAACCGATGATGGACTAACAGCTGCGTCTAAAGTCAAATTTTTCATACGGACTAGGACTTTTAATCGGAATTAAGCTTAACTCTTAGGTGATACAACGCGTTAAGAGTATAAAATTCTTTACAGAATTTGAATTGTTACATCATTCGCGTCATAGTTTGCGGTAACGATACTGCCATATCGTCAGAAATTAAAATAAAACCAGGAAACTGAGCTTGTTTTGAGGGTAGTAAATAACTTTAACACTAACACCTAACAAATCTTCATGAAAAAACCGCGGTAAGTATCTGAGATGAGTCACAACTTCTTTGTGTATTTTGCCAAGGATGAATCGGTACTTTAAAATAAGATTCTTCAGTTCATAGGCATAAAACCCTTTTTAGGTATTCGCTTGTAAGCTGTTCTATGAACTATCAATTTCAAAAGATTTTGAACTACAAATTCATTCAACGCCTTTAAATTTAGAATGTATCTTTTACTACGTAAGATTTTGAGGTTAGACACATCTTAACTATAATCGAACATGCAGTGACTCACTCTCACATTATCTCACCCAAAAATGAAATGTCGATTGTCAAAGACATTTGTCGCTTTTCCTTTGCTGTGAACGTGTAAAGGCGGTACACTGTGTTAGTGTACGATTTTTAAAATAGCTAGTTCCTTAATTTGTTCAATTCATTAAAATATTTTATTGAATGTACGTACATTTGTACACCTAGTGAAAGTCAAAAAATAGTCTTCACTTATTATAACTCCCGAAATTCTAGATTATAGATCGTGACGGATTCCTTGTCAGTGATATGTAACCAATAAACTTCAAAATGTTGAAGACAACTGGCATATAGGTACCTTAATGTCTAGCGTCGTCGATGAACCTGGTCGTTGTTGTGGCTAATGCTGGAAACTTGCTGTCACGTCGCATCTTCCTCGCGGCTGATCGCCAATACTCAAGTGTGTCACGCCCCCCCCCCCTCCTGGCCGAGCCGTAACGAGAGGGGGCCAGCTAGTTTCTCGAGAAACGAAATTGCGCTGTCCCAGCGGTGGGTGTCGATAGCAAAGTCGCCCGCCGCGCCCTGCTGGTTTCTTTATTTACAACACCTGACGATCAGTAACCATTGAAACTAGTATAATGCCCGAAACTATTTCTCCGAAAAAACATCTGGTCCCGTTCGTGAACTTTAATTACTTATCATTTGTCGAAACAAAATGTCATTTGTCAATACTTAAGCTTCTTCTCAGTTCAGGACGCGTTGTGGTTTAAGATTTTTATTAGTTTCAGAAAGAATTTAACAATTCACTTCAATGAAACTTCCAGACTAATGGTACATTATACATAATATTGTTAACTTATTGAGTTTTGAGCTAACAGTTAAATTATCATCCCATTACACAATCTGAACATTAATTTTCGAAAGTAAGTAAAATTATTTTCCACCACAAAATCTAAACATTATTGTTGTAGGTACATAGTTACAAAAGTTCGACGCGTTGGTACCCTCGTGGAATTAGTTTTTAAGTCGTGAAATAGTTATCACTGATAAAAGGCTATAACATTTAACTGGCTATTCATAAGCCAGGCAAGTATATCAAATAAACTATTTGATTCTTTGCAATGAAGGTCGGCTAGAATTTTACAACTGTCGGGACTAACCGTTAATATAGTTCTTGTGACTGAGCGCCGATAGCAATTCGGGATCAAAGTCCTGGAGGTCATGCGGAGCCACTTGTAGTGAAGCCGAGAACAGCGCCACACCGACATCGTCCCCCGTTGGTATCCGCAAAGTCCTTTGAGTTTTTTTAAAATCCTTCGTGTTGACCCGCAGTCAACCTCCAGGAGCATTGAAGCATCATGCTATGCTTTCGTGGTAACCTCAACGTGATACCCTCCAAGCTAGCTTAGAGATGCCTGGACTATTTCGCGCATCATGCTATACTTTCGTGATAACCTCAATGTGATACCCTCCAAGTTAGCTTAGAGATGCCTTAGGATTTCAATTTTTGGACACACTTTCGTCAGCATTGATATTTGAGTTGATGTGATATCTGGGAAAAAAGGTTAATTTTCACTTACCCTCTTTCCTCGGAGTCTGCCGAAGATGAATGCACAATTATATGATTTGATTTTATTTTATTTTTGTTATAATAATGATTTTTACTAGCGTCTAAGCATTATCAGTATAGAAAATTAAGCAAGTTTTAACACTGAACACTTAATTTTTTTTTTTCACTTTGAACCTAAATTAACAAAAACGAGACGTGTTTTTGTAGTCGAGTGCTCGTTGCCGCGCACAATAAAAGAATGAGGAGGTACATACATATTTATCTATGGAATGAGGCTTGCTCGGACGACGTGTTCCAACGTGGGTGTGTCGGGCGGTAAGTTTTAAAAATAGATAATAAACTGAATATCTGAAAGTGCGAAGTTGCTGTATACAATTAAAGTACTACAAGTGTGTTATACTTATATTGAGAATTAAATATACAAAATGCAATATTATATTATCTAGTGTAAGGGACTTATGAGTGAGTACTGAAACAACGAGTAACCTTTATGAAAATAAATTTTCATTTCATTTCATTTCATTTTCAAGAACATGACCGTGTGTGTGTTTGTTAGTACGACTTAACAACTAAATCAACTTGACTGCGAATGTAGATAGATTATTACATACCTACTTATATGCTGCATTTTGTAGGAATAACCTCTGATTTGTGAAATGTTACTGAAATAAGTGATAATCATGTGTTACTGAAATACATGTGCATATAAGATTGCTTTAGCAATAAGGCCGCCTTTGCGCTTTGTTCTGTCTCTTTGTTTTCTATATGTTCTGCAATAAAGTTGTATAAATAAACACAAGAGGGCGGAGATGCGAGCAAAAGTTAGTTATTAATACTCTCTATCCGGTATAGACGGGTGTCCACTGTCCATCTATTCCTATTTGGTGAAGCTTGGTGAAGAATACCAACATTCTTTTAATAAATGGAGTTTTAAGCCGTCAATTGTTTCAATAGACATACCTGCTTCAATTAAAAATTATTGCTGACACAATATCAATTTCATATCGTGGTTTCATCACAGATTCTTCCCAATCAAACCGTGCGATAAGTGAGATAGATCATAATTTCGTCAACCGAAAGTGAGGCTGCTGAGTGGAGGAGGGTTAGTACGAGTTGTTAGACAATTTCGAGTCGAATTTCCTATTCGTCATATAATCTAAATATGGAAAGTAAACGAAAAACGAATAACAATATCGAATTCGTTGCTTTGCTTGGTATCTTGTACTAATCTCCATGGAGTACTGAGTAGTGCTCGGGCGCTGCCGAGTGCCGCTGGTAGCGTGCGCGCTCGGCAGTCGGCAGTGACTAGCGATTGATTCAATTAGCGATAGCTCACTTGTCGCCGAGAGCGGGCGCGGGGCTGCGGCTCGGAACTCTACGGCCAACAGCTCGCATCGTGGCGCTCTGCACTCCACACCTCTCTCAGCTTAGCGTAGTGATGTGCTATCGGTTGGAGAATAAAATTTTTCCAAAAAGTTGGTTTTATATCTCCATTTTAATCGGAATCTATAAGTGGCTCTCTGCACTCCACACCTCTCTCAGCTTAGCGTAGTGATGTGCTATCGGTTGGAGAATAAAATTTTTCCAAAAAGTTGGTTTTATATCTCCATCTTAATCGGAATCTATAAGTGGCTCTCTGCACTCCACACCTCTCACAGCTTAGCGTAGTGATGTGCTATCGGTTGGAGAATAAATTTTTTCCACAAAGTTGGTTTTATATCTCCATTTTTATCGGAATCTATAATAGGTGGTACCCATGATACCACCCATAGATGTGTATTTTTTTAATTCTTGTCAGCAGTAGATAATAAGTTGTAAAAACGCTCAGAAAAAAATTGATAACAGGTTTAAGTTTTTTAGTATTTAGGGAAAACCATACTAAAAAACTAAACATTATATTTCTGTGATATTTTTCCGCAATGCTGCCTGTCTCACCCACGTATACGAATTCGTAAGAGTGAACAGGATAAAGGAAAAACTTTATGTGTACACTTTTTTTATTCAAAATGCTGTCAGCAAAAAACTTATCGCCAACTTTTATTAATTTCTGCATGAGCCCTGATGCTCGCGTGAAATGGTACCAAGTACTAGTTGCATTTTCCCGCTGAATAGGGCTGATTTGTAGCGCAAACAAAGAGAGAAACCCTTCTGTTACCAGACAAGGTTTTTAATCACGGTGAAATACTCGTATGTCGAAGATTTTTTTGGCACTATTAGCGAATTGACGGCCCTGTAAGGTATCCAAGGCAATCCATTTAACTATCTTATAAAGACATTTACGTCTAAAATTGCCGTTCGCTGTCGTAAATATAAATTAGCACACAGATATCTATCTTTGAAGCAGATGTCGTTTTGAAAAGTATCGAACATACGATTGACTAGCAGGATAGATTAATTTGTTTGAACACTACCCACATGAAACACACAATTTTCTAACACTTTCTCTACGATTCTACTCGACTCTACGATTTTGCATCGTGAAGTCAACATCTCCTGAGGATGTCCCGGTGTCGGGACGAAACGTGCGTCGAAGAAAGTGTTAGAAAATTGTGTGTGGTGTTTCATGTGGGTAGTGTTCCTGCATATTGTACCATACATTATCTTTTCAAGTAGCGGATTATAGCAAAACAAATTAATCTGTCCTGCAAATTATGGATTTCCACAAAATTATGCTTCCATTCAATATACGATTGACTCTATTTAATCTCCAGTAAACCGGTACAGTCACATCACTATTTTATCTGCCGATACGCCGATCCAATGATACGATCTACTTCACCGGCAAGTCAATGTCGTGATGAATTAAGCTCTGATCTAAAAACTAAATGGACAATGTTTTTGGGATACCATTAGTGGGCCTTTATTGTTTAGATTCATTACTAGCACTAAAAGAATGAAAATTACACGCTATTTGGATTTTTTCGATTGCCTCCATTTGTGTAAAACATTAAGAACACTTTTCTTCGAGAAGTCACGTCTTTTATTGTCGTTATATCTCGAAGCGAGATTTATTGTCATACGATCATAATTAAGCTATAATTTTTACATAAAAATAGAATGATAAATGCTGAACTATAGAGAATTATAAAGTGTTAACTGGTCTAATAAATAATTAAGATGTCTCATCTAGTTGCAAGTTAATTTAACTTCTTTTGTTGGATCTTACAGAGATTGATGTTTTGCTCTATTATATTATAAGCTTAGAATATATTAACGGTTTAAAAATTATATCACAGACTATGTCGCCATTATTGAAAGTAGGAAGTACGTAAATTATAAATAAATACGATATGTGTAGTAATGAATTCAGAGAATTTGACTGCATATTATAACGTATGAAATTATATACTTAATGTGAAAGGCTGACTCAAAATGCCTGTGTTAAAATAGGTGTAGGTCCCTCATATAAAATTGATACCTACAACAGGCTAGGTACACAGGACACAGCTGTGTACCTACACCTTATTTCTCTGATCTGTGGTATTTTATAAAATCTATGGGCTTTTTAAATCTCGTTCTTTTTATACTATATTTTACACAATTATTTTATTTTAACAAAGTAAATTCGTTTGATTCTAAACTAACACAGCAACAACAACAGATTAACTTTTCTATTGATTGATTACTCTTCCCACTATTTGAACATTTATTACCAATACTGACTAAAATAAGCCATCACAAACCTATAATAAAGATAATAGCTCAATAGAAGTACAAAGGTAAAGCTGTAATTTACTTTTTGAGCAGGTTGTTGGAGACCTCGCGGCCGCGGCCTGGCAGACACAGTACATGTCGTGGGCGGATCATTTTGACTTTTGGTAATTACATCTAGACACCTTAGACTGACGTATATAGATGGAACAGGCAATTACGTTTCATCATTATATTGTACCAACTTTTCGTCTAACAACTTGAGCCATATATTTAGTTAACTTCACGTCATTATATTTATGTAATGATACACCCTACGCAAATACATCTTCAGACGCTTTACTTATAGTTCTGTAACTCACATTGTTATCTTTATAATCTCAGTATAAGTTATATATCAGTAACAGCATACTTACTTATAATATTTTTGGCACTTGTAGCGATAGAATTTTAAAAATTATATAAACGTTCCAAGCCAGAAACCGATTGCTTCGCTTTATCGGATAGAGAATATCAAAGTTAAGATTACATACATTAACTTCTAGAGGTCTGTAGAAATACGATATTAAACACCCTTTATGGGTAGTAGGTACCAAAATATTAAAGGTTATAAGTACATGAGTATAGTGGTTACTTTAGAGATCGCCTTCCGCAATGTGAACAATAGGAAAGGTTACGGTGAAAACATTCCAAGATTTCGGTTCCTAAATTTACTTTCACCACAATTTTTTTAGCTAAGAATACCGAGACAAGCCAGACATCTCAAGTTAATTGATACGCCTCCCTAAGTCAGATGCAGTGCGTCCTAAGGACTTTGTAGCATAAATGACCTATTGCAAATGCGCTTGTCATCATTCAAAGTAATATTTTCGGCCTTAGAAGACCCTTCTAACCAAAACACGGCAATGCTTCGACATTACTACTCCAAGACAGAATATCTGACAAGCCAAGGGATAGAATAGCGGCCTGATACCCTGGGGTAGTTTTGGTGAATCCATCTTGGCGGAATCAGCAGAAAATCACTGACTGTAAAATAATCTGTCTGTCTTTTTGTGTTGCATAATAACACAAAAATAAAGTTTAACTTTTAGTTTTTCCATTCTTAATGAAATAAAACATTTACCCAATTCCTTTCGTCGTATTGTGCCGTAGCTTCCGATCACTGGATATTATAATCCATATTGATTATATTCGTATAATATACTAATTATCATATATGTATAACATACTGATCGACATAACTCTTTGGATGTTGCTATATGTGTATATTTGAAGACGAAGGCTACGGCTGAAGAGTGATAGATTGATAGAATAACTTCTATCTCGGAAATAAGTTAGGACTCGTTATTTCGTCTCAGCATTGCGAAATGACTGTTAAAGTTAAGCTTTGTATCGAATATAGTAATTAACAGGGTATGTATCGCGTTTCTCGCCAGAGGCTGCGCGGGTCGTGCCAATGATGATCATGTCCCGTTGCCAGTTGCCACTGCGAGTAACGAGCACTGCACGATCTATTTAATATGCCTTGTTGGTCTGGACTCTGGTAGCAGTAGACTCGGCCGCGAATCACGAGGTTCTATGTTCATAGATTGATGTTGCACATACTTAGCGTGTTTTTTTGAAAAACATTTGTGTTTTGGGCTTGGGCTATTTTTTTGGAAATGCAGTTCTTGACTATTTTATTTAAAAAGTAAGCGCAAGGTTGATGTCCAAGTAAGTTCTGCTGTGGTTAATTTTCATCATACGGTGTTATTAGTAAGACGTTATTCACTGCAGTCAAGTGGTTGTTACAGGGTTTGTTAACAACCGTTAAGCAAGGACAAGGATCTTAATTCATCGACTTTTTTTTGGTAACTAAATATTATAAAGTTAAAACATGATTGTAAGAATCCAAGCCACTGCCACTTGGGCTATGATCAAACTCTTCTCTGTTTTATTCGTGTTTAGTAGGCTGCATTATATATCAGGAGGCCTATGTCCAGCAGTGGACGTCCATCGGCTGAGACGACGGCGACAACGATGCCACATATGGCAATTCGATGGAAAGTTAACATTTATGGTGAAGTGCTGAGTTTTATTTCTTGTTTCTATTTTTCCTATATAAAAAAATATATATACGGAAATAAAGAGCATTTATCATCAAATTTGCTCGTAGTCTTAGGAATGATCGCGTGATCCCAAGATAAAAAAAAATCTACTTGATCTACTTTTATGTTTGTAAATACAATTTATCGAGTGCTTATTCTAATAGATCTCGGGGCCGTGGGTATATCGCTGGATCATGCTTGGCCCGCGGCCAACGCTGTACTCTCAGAGCCGGTGTGCTAGGTATCATTTGACAAACAACGAATCACAAAATAATCGTATATTCATTTTAAAACCAAACAACAATCAACAAGGAAATAAGAGATCAACAAGGGAATAAGTTGATTGACAATTAAATAAATTATTACACGTTGATTAAACGTTCAAAATATTTGTTTAGTAAAAAAAATTGAAGTGAGAGTTTGTCAAAAAGTTCATAGTGCGCTCATAATTTGCTTTTATATTTTTGGTAATTTTGTTTAAAAATAATAAATCAGAAAAAAATAATTAAAAAATGCACTGTACCTACCTCGTACATCCATATGTATTGAGTGTAGGTACGAGTTTAATAGATATCAACCATTTAAACTATCACGCCCTGGTCATTTATAAAATTGGCACCTAGATATGAACAACTGATAACACCAACGTACAAAAGATAACGGATAAGGGCCAGGCCACACTACAGTGCGTCGTGCGACGAGAATGGATGCATCGTAGAAAATCTACAGAAACATTGACCTATTCGGTTCATTTTTAGCGAGATAGTTAAAAACTTTCATAAGAACCGACTGAATGAAGTCACATTGTCTTTTTTTTGTCGCGGCACCACATTGAAATTTCACCATGTGCTTGTACGCCATGCACCTCTATTTATACAAGTACGCTGGATTTCAGACTGTCTACGCAAAAATGAAGCCACTTGATTTTCACCATTTTGGCGCTGATTATTGGGTAAGCTGGCTTGAGCGTCCATGGAACTAAAATAACCTGATATTCAAAACTACGATAAATATCAATTTTAGTACCGAGGACCTTCAACGGTGTCACAACAATCGGCACAAAAAACTGTCAATTGTATAATTGTTAGTCTAGCGTACGAGTAATATAGAGGTCAGTGGCGGCATGTATTCGGGGCGTCGTGCGTCGCGTCGTCGCACCTCAGTGTTGTGGCCTAGCCCTAAGTAGTGGGTGTACGGCTGTACGTGCGTTTGCGTCACTTGTTCAGTAGATGCAGACATCTCTCGCTTCGTGCTCTCGCCCGCGGCTGATGTCCAAGCCAAGCCCCGCGGCCCCAGCGGCCGGTGCACGATCTGTTTGCAATTGTACCCTAATTCGCTTCGTTTGCATTATTTGATACACTTATTATTATCATTACAGGTTTGGAAGTAATTCAATAGTCAAGGTTGTACACGTTTCGAATAGACACAACGCTCTCAGCCCCTGGAATAAGACGTGAATCGTGTACCTACCAAACAGCTTATGATATGAGTTATGGTCATGCTACAAAGTAACTGGTACAATCAGTTGGCTATTGTTTCCTTTTCAATATTAGGTTGCATGATGTTAATTAGTCTTTAGTCTTCATCGACTGATGCACGTCAAATGGTGGCTAAGTACTTATAATATGTCTGAGTAAGTTGGTCACGCTTGAAACAGTATTTGAGGCAATTGAGTAAGTATCGCTTTCGTAATCAATAATCGTAAACAAATTCTGCCCTTGATTAGCAAAATCTGCTGTTGACTTTTTTCCAGCCAATCAGCGGGAAGAATGTGTTAACGATTGCGATGTACGTTTTTCTTACACAATCACCTAGCGTAAGTGACTACTGATTTCAACACCGTGAGAGGTTGCCATTTCAGCACCTTTAATATCATCATATTCCTTTAATAGGTATACATACGAGTATTCTAAGTTTATATTTAAAATTTCACTTAAATGTTTGGTGGAACAAAAACGAAATAGAACTAAAATAGGTATCATGCCAAAGATCTTAGTAGGTTATGCATAGATTTGATTCTTTCCCTGAATTAGTTACACATATTATAATTCTCTATCTTATATAGTTTCTGGGAATTTAAACAAAGAGTAGCATTTATTTATAGCCTCTATGTTACAGACATCGAAAGAACGAATACCAGACAGTCATTAAAACATTTTTGGAAATCTAAGTTATGTAATCAAAGTTTAAGTTGTATTTTTTAATATCAATAACAAGTATAGGTATAATTTAAGAGTTTTGTAATGTTTATCCGCTCTATTAGTATTATTTAAATTTACGGTAATTAAAAAGATCTATTTAAGATATTAAAAATATTTAAGATCAAAAGAGAACCGAGCGAGTTTTGTCCTTTGTCGGCTTTAGTGGCATCTCATTTTTAATACCATTAGGAATAGCGCCTTCGCTTTTAAAGATTTATTGTTATAAAGCAGGTTTGCTTGATAATATAGAAGTCGAGAGCATAAAAAATATTAATACTTTCTCAAGATGAGGAAATTTCCAAAAGTAACAGCAATATCAATAGTAAAAAATTTCTGACCTTTCCTTCCCAGGTCAGGAAAATGCTTGACGTGAACATTTTTACACGACTTCCCAAAAAGGAGTGTAATGTTTTTAGGGTTAATGTAATGTAATGTCACATTCCATAACTTCTGAACGGCTGAATATATTTGTATAGTATTGTTAGAATCCTTACATCATTCCGAGTAACATAAGCTATATTTTTTTGGAAAAAGTGGTTTTACCACAGGGCAGTCGTGTTTTTAATTTTTAAATTATTTACTTGTTACACCGACAACTAGTTACTAGACTATTACCGGACCTAGACCTAGACCGGATGTGCGATATATTATGTAGATATGTACAAGTATATATAATATTATTGTAAGTAGTTTATTTATTTATTTATTCTAGCACCACCAACCGCGTTTCCAGTTTCAAATATTCCTTCACATTATTGGTTGCCTGGTAGAAATCGCTATGTAGCGATAAGGCCGCCAAATTGTACTCCTAAGTTTGTTTGTATTTAATTAATTTCTTTCTTTTTTTATATTTTTATTCTGTGGTGTGCAATAAAGAGTTTATCTATCTATCTATTAGGACAACTGTGATTTCCCTAATGAAATATAGTATGTTCGCATGTTGAGCTGAGCTGGAGCCGTAAACCAACTCTATCCAGGTTCGAGGTAAGTATTTATAGTGCTCAAAGTGTACCTACGCGAGTGACACCGACCAAGGTTCGCGCTCAGGTGAGGCGAGACATTTAAGTGAGCCATTCACCCCGAACCTGCACTCGACACGCGCGCGCACTGATAGATCCCGCACGAGTAACTTATGAGTATCTCGCCACGATTTATGCTTATCCTTGATTTCTACCTCCGCGACTTTTATTGTGTTGAAACCACACACTTTATTGAACCTTACGGCATGCATAGACATATGATATGTATATTTAAAAAAATGCTCATTTTTCAAACAATGCACAAGTTTAATAGGTTAACAAGAAAAGTAGATGGTTCAGGTAAATGGTACAGGTAATAAAATGCTCAGAGAAAAATATGACAATCCTTGCAGGTTCAAATGTCTGATATAGCAATAAAATAGATAATGTTTGAATACTTTGTTGAAGTTTTCAAGAAAAGTACTGCTGTGCTATTCTACAAAATGAAATAGCTGCCAGACAGCTGCCAACCCGAATTTGGCATGCAAAGTTGTACTCTATTACAACTGGCAAATTCATAGATGCAGAGATGTACGCTCGTCGCTGTTTTGCAGAATAGCACGGCTGTTTTACCCTTTGAGTACGAGACCTTAAAATATAACGAAATTTAATATAAAGCAACTCATTTCGTAATTCTTAAGTCTGAACACAATTAATAATATTCGTAACATATCTGCAGCAATTAGTTATCGTGTGTCCTTGTTTCCCATAAATTGTTCCAAACTGTAAATTTGAGATGACTTGCCGATAACAGAACCATTATCGTGACTGAACTAACCTCTTACTTAACAAGATGCATGGTAACTAGCAACTGCGTTTTTAATACAAAAGATGGCTGAACCTAATGTTAAAGTCATTAAGAGGTATCATTAATTTTAAATTGAAATCATCAGCATCAGTGAAATGAACATACTTACAATGAATTGCTTTTGTGTCATCCTGCGCAAGGGCGGATGCAGGATAATGTACTGAAGGGGCCCGCAGGGGTATTTGAGGGATCAAAACGACCGATTTTACACTGATCAAAGAATAAAGTAAGTAGGTAAGTATATTAGGTATAATAAGGCAAAAATGTAACTCTAAACTTCTCACTGCATCAACTAACTCACTGAAGAAAATAAATGTACCGTAGAAGGACCGCTGATTGTGGTGATTTCATCACTTCTATTCTAATTATGCCTAGTCATAGCACAGCAGCAAACATAACCCCAAAATTGAATTGAATTGATTACATTATAGAGCAACTCTACTCCATGTTTTTCTTCCAGGCCGGGTCTTAGCGTTTTCTTGATGCGGGGCCATAATAACAATGCAAAGTATTAGTCCTTAACCATCTTTTTGGTTTGAGGTGTGCTTGAGCCTTTGAGGTTTTGATACATAACTTAAATTTTATTTAACAAAGATTTAAATCGCTAGATGAGCCCTAAACCTCCAATAAACTTCCACGTTTTTGTCTTGTGTGCGAAACATTGTCACTCTCTTTGTTACAAGTGAAATTACAGCATGCTCAGAGCACTCACTCAACATGTTTGTGGACGTTTTTGATGTAAGCAATGTAGGCTTAGATTAGATTTTTACATACCTATATCTATTATCTAACCTACCCAACCACGTTATAGTATTTTCAAAGTCGAAAGTAAATCCATATCAAAAAAGTTAAGTCGAGCTTTTGAAGTGAAACGAGCCGTTTTGTGAGGCGTGTAAGCAATCCTAGTAGCGGGTAGTTATCGCATTTCGTTCCGGCTGTGTCACCGCGGCCGCAGGTAACCGTTGCATGCGGTCACCTGCGGCCCGATTTTCATTCAACCATCGGAATCGGATTCGCAATTTTTTATTGCAATAAAAAAAATTTTATGGTACCTATTTCATTATAACCTTGGACATCATCACATATGGGAAAATATGTAATAATAGTTTGCATAAGACATGTTTAAGTCCATCAGTAAAATTGGAGTTGTTTTTTGGACCTGCGCTATTGAGAATACATAAGTCAATAAATATTATTATTTATTGAAAGTAGGATGTAGTATAAACGTAATATTAGCGTGATTTCCGTGCAGAAATTTGGGATGAAGAAATTACTACTTATTATTGTCAATAATAATAAAAAATGTCCATTGAAAGACTATGATTTCTTAAGTCATCACGATTTAAGAGCTGTAGTCAAGCTTTCCAATTTCTAAGATGATATACGAAAATAAATCTGATGGCTCTTTCCCCCATAAATGGCTCCTTCGCCTGCAACTGGCGTCGTAGGTTGCGTCCGGCGTGACGCTGTACGCGGCCTACGAATTATTACTATGTGGTCTCTATCTGTGGTGGTACTAGAGTGGCCTCTCTGACACGCCTGACCCGGCGTTTGTTTTTCTGACATTTTCATGGAAGCATTCATAGGCCGCGTATAGCGTCACCTCGGACGCGACCTCGCGTCTGTTGCAGACCACCGCCTTATTCTTTTTACAGCTTGGCATCGCAAGAACGCATTGCCATTACCGTACACGATCGCGATCGCCGATTCACAATTCCTCCGATATTCACCACTGGCCGCTAGCAGCGACACCCTACACTAATTAAATAACTACCGCCACGTGTCGGGTTCGCGGCGACTGTATTGCACTGCTTTCTCCCAGCGACACCCGAGAAGGCCCTCCTTACTGGAAAGAGAAAATTTAATTGCGGTTGCTAATGGTGTATGTAAATATGTCATGGAATGCGATCATAAATTCTTCTTGTTTAATGGATTTTACTTGTGCCAAACCAGCACTGGATACTACGTAATTTAGCGTGGCATGGGATAGTCTGGGATTGAATAGTAGGTATTCACATCAAAAGCCAGAGGTTATTGTTTTTGAAGTAAAGACATTAAAAAGTCGATGAAAATAAAATGGGGGTTGCACATAGTAATTTAAATGGGTAGCTACTTTAATTATAACTTACAATCAATTAACCAATAAATAATATGTTTATTTGTCTTACTCGTAAATAATTTTAAATATTGCGAACATATACTTCAGTATCCTCCAAATGATTTGCTTTCCATATATCACATCGTACATACCTAGTAGTCTTATAAAATACACTTACAATTTTCTAAGGAATATTATTGGATCTAAAATTTTAGTTAAGTTTTCTTAACGTGTAGTTATTCAATAAATAAATAAAGCCGTCTCAAAAGATTTCACTAATAATATATATTAATTCTTTGCTTTTCTGTAACGACGACTTATTAATTACAGAAAGTGCTAAATATTCAAGGGGTCGTTAAATAAATTAGTATTATAAACCGACGGGTGATAGTTATTTGTCACGGGGCACGGGCGATACCGCAGCACGGCCGACACACTAATAGCGCTTGATCTGAATCTACGGTCAATAAACATGACCCGTCTATACTCTTTATTGACTTACATAAAAATTGGCATTGAATCATTTTTATTCTGACAGTACCTAACATTTGATTAAAAATGCATGTATCTTGCATTACCATTCATCAAGAATGAATTCGTCAGTAACAGGAGATTTTGGTGTCAAAAGTTTCTGAGGACAAAATGCGTCAGTTTCTTCGCCGATTGTTTTTTGATTTCAATATGATTATAAAAAAATATTTCACTTCTTATTTTTTTTAAATATCGTCCAAATGCCTGTCGGCACGGGCTCAATAGGGTTCCGTATCTGTCTTCATATCTATCCTGTCATATACATATATCTAGCCTGACATAATATAAATATTCTAAGGAATATTTTTAACGAATAGACATTTCAAATTATTAAGAATTTTTTATTTTTCATAGTTTGGTTGACTTAATGTGGTCGTCAACTTAATGTAGAGTCTTATATTTTAAGATGCACTTGACTCGGACAAAACTCAGCATTAAAAGCTTATTATTTCGTGACCGCACCGTGATTCAAAAACAAGTCATGTTTGCAAGCATGCACTGAATAGTTCATAATATTATTTACGAGCAGGCAAGATTGTGTACTATAGGTATCTGGTATGATACTTAAACGAGATAATTGGCCGTGATCTTCATAACGGTCCAACTACGCTACAATAGACACAGTTCACGTTGGAGTTTTTGGAACACGTTCGCTTAATAATGGGTGTTTACTCTGTTCTTAAGTTCAAAAGCAAATAGATGTCGATCATAGTTGGGCCTGAATTCCTTTAGTAACAACCATTGGCATATAAATTTATGGACCCCGAGTGTAATACAGAATCCAATAAAAAAGTGTGCCGAGAAAACCAATATAAACGAGAGTACATGTGTATTTTTATAAACAAACTAAAACATTGTAATTAATGTCTTAAACCATTATTATTATACAGTCTAATTTTGCTTAAGTGCGAATGGAACTCTTTTCGCGTTTTGGTTTTCTTTAGGTTCATACACTTTTTAGCGATGACCTGAAATCCTTAGTATTATATATCGATGGCAACAACACTATAATAGCTCACGCCGCCGCCGACAATAACGAAGGCGAATATTTTTGAATAACTAACAAATATTTTAATATCGAACGAAACCATCAGCAGTATCTAACGAATACCAAACTAGCCTGCGGACTTTGTAGCTTAGGCACATGTATTATTTTGGAATTCTATTTTACTCAGGGGTGTCCTTCATATCTGATAGATCTCCGGTAAAACGATTTTACAAATAGAAAAAAATTAAGGTTAATAAAAAAAATCCTGCACGATAATCCTTCCTATTACGAGTAATATAATGAACACGAAAGTTTATAAGTATGAATGGATCATGGATGGATCTTTGTTACTCTTTCTCGCCGCAACTACAGAACCGATTTACTTAAATCATTGCTATTAAAAATATATATGCGCATTTTGTTGCAAGTTGTTATGCTGATATTATGTCTCTCGCTAGTTTTCTGATCATAAAAACTAAACGATTGTAAAGACATAATTATAAGCTTTAATATGACGTACTGTTTGTCGATGGCCATGAATATTTTTTTTCCAGGGCACAGCTCCACACAAGTTTCGGCCATGTCCTGGAACATAGATAGCTTATAACCCGTATACCTATAACATCAGGCAACTTTTCCTTTCTTTATCCCGGCAAATCCATCGTTCCCATGGTTAGCGAAAACAGCAATTGGAGCCGCGGGCAACAGGTAGTTTCGCTATAATATTCTACTTGTTATCTAGCTTGGTCTTTATCTGAGGACATAAATGTATGAAGAATTAAACTGAATCAAATTTACAAACACATTGATCAACGACGTATACTATTATACACAAGCAGTCTTTATGCATTGTTAACATAATTATTTCATGAATCAATGTGTCAAGAACTACAGATGTGATTATAGGGTTATATAGGCAACGGATAATATGAGTAACGCGTATAATTTCAAGAAACTTTTTCCGTGAAGACGACAAAACTACCCATAAATTGATTTTTAACAATCGCGATTAAACATTACATAAGGCTTTTCATGTAACTACTAAGTACTTCTTACAGTGGAGAATTTTTGAGAATAAAATTATGGATCAACTCACAGGGCCATAGGAAAAAGTTTTTCATATAAATATTGTGAGAGTGATGGATTTACAATTAAAGGGTTCGTTCCAAAAAGCTATTCTTCAGATTTTTTAATTTAATTAACATTACATTATTAATAATAAGTATAAAGTAATTTACTCACGTCAATATAATCTAATAATTAATTAGAATATAAAGTGCCTAGAGCAGCAACTCATTTACAGCGTAGTAACTTAGATTTTGTAGCGCCGTTAATAACTATGCAAACAGGCGTTGGCAAGTTTGTAGTTAGAAGACACTTAACTTTGATAGTGTCATATAAAAGCAAGGACTATATTAAGACGCTTTAAAAACATAATATATCGGAATCTCACTTACTTACATTGTTTACTCTGTGTTGTCTATCTATTATATCTACTGAGGAGTTGGGATTTGAGGGTAATACACCCCTGTTTCTAGTGAAAACATAGTTTTTATATAGCACAGGGTTACCTAAGCAGGCCAGCAGAGACCATCCGTATATTAAGGTGGGTGGACCATGGAAGGCCACTCTAACAAATGAACAGTTATTATAAGTTTATTTACTGAATAAATGATACGAACAAATAATAAAGTAATACTTTGTTTTATTACGTAACATATAAACCACTTTTATAAATTTCAGATTTGATCAATATTGATTAAACTTAAGTTTCATTGAACCCTTCCAAATGGCGTTGCTAGGAACAAGGCTCCTTAGAAGGCCATTGTAATAAAGCAGTCATTTAACACTAAAAGTTATTAAATAGCGATTAAATCTACAATAAAAAGAATTGGTTTATATGTTACGTAATAAAACAAAGTATTACTTAAATATTTGTTAGTTTCATTTATCCAGTAAATAGATGAATAATAACTATTTATTTGTTAGAGTGGCCTTCTATGGTACACCCACCTTAGTTTAACGTCGTCGATTTCCGATATCAATGAAGCGAGGGACCGTACTGCCAAAATAGTGGCGCGAGCGATTCGCCGCCGCATCTGTGATTTCTAGTTCGATGGATGTTTATGTAGATAGAAGGAATTTGTCATCACATGGCAATAACTACGAAATTTTAATAATTGGCCTTCGAAGGAGCATGGCCTTCCATGGTCCACCCACCTTATGTTGTTTCTAAGTAACTTTATGTAATCTTGTGGACACAATAACCAATTTATTTATAAAAAAAACATGAATCAATTATTTTTGAAATATCCTATATAGTATCTAGGGCAACTAATATTGGTGATAACGGTACCTTAAAACGGTAAAAGTTTCAAAATATTTCTGCATTCTATAATTTTATCAAACGTTTGTGAATCCTGCCAATCAGCATTTGGGTAGGTACTTCAAACCCTACTTAGTCTGAGAGGACATTGCCTAGTTGTGGGCCATATAGGCTAGAGGCCTACACAATGAGTTTAAATAGACTCTCCTAAAAAAAAGTTAAGTTTGCGGTTCGGTAAAAAAGTGATTCTTAGGCCCGGTTTCCACCAAAGCAGAGCGGAGCGGAGCTGTGTTTGAGTAACTAATCAGATTTAGTCATTTTGAATTTAGTCACCATTAATAATTTCAACTCTCCTAATAAATAAATACCAATAATATCTACCTACAGTTAAGATGCGTAGGTATATTTCCACACCGAAAGAAATGATTCAATCTCAATCACTGTACACGCCAATGCATCACTTACAATATGGAGCTACGTGACATAAATCTGTAAAAAAATGTGTTTTCTCTATAAATCACAGTCATAAATATTGTTCGTTTTATGGTCGTAGGTACGGTCTACGTGTATCATGTATGTTTTAGATATTACCTACGCAAACTCGTTTTTTGAATGAGATAATAAAACTGAGGTTTCTTGTGATAATCTAATACAATGCCATCCATTTTCTACATAATATTTGATAGAGAACAGATTTAGGTTACCACTTTTGTACAGATGTTACTTCTTGTATCATAGATAATAAGAAAATCCTTTGTACCTACTAATGTTTATATGGATATCACTTGGGCGCGAAAATTCAAATTTTATTTAGATTTTCGCAATTAGTAGACTTAGTAATTTAATTAGTAGATTAGTACCTAATTGCTATAAGCGTACGATGCATAATAATGCATCGTACGCTTATGGCAATGTATTAGTGAGCATAATTTTTGCATCTACATGTTTTTCGTAAAAACTTTGGTGAAATACTAATTTACTTCACATTGCTTCCCAATAGCTCCAAATCTAGAAAACTGCAGAAAATAATCTTTCGCGATCAACGTAAGGAGAATGGGAATTTAGAGCACTAAAAATAAAATCTGTGACTAAAAACTTGTAGATGCATAAACGTAATTAATAATCGCCAAACTCATTGCTATAAATAAGCTACTATTTGCAAATAAACCCCTTCAATTTAATTACTTTTGAATTCGATCAGTGCCCGCGACCACTAGTTATAATAATAATTATAATGCTCAGCACAAGGACCGGGGAAGTCCTCTCGTAAATCTTCAGTTGTTCAGTAAATCAGTGTTTACGCATCATTGAAACTGCTACAGCGGTGCTGACTCGATGAGGCATGAAATCAAGCGACCTCTTTATAAAGAAAACTGGAACGCACATCGTGGCTATCCCAATGACATAGCTAGCCATAATATTACAAATCAATCCACTATCTACAATCACTTAAGTTTTGAAAACTAAAACCTATTGTTTTATTTTAGTTAAGAGTTATTTTCCCATAATATATTATTGTCTTGCATATCATTTTAAAGAAAATGAAATAAATATAGAATCCTATAGGTAAGTAACAATCCGAGTTTCTCTTTGGACATACGCTCTGTTTTGTCCCAATGCATTTCCTCGTAATCCATTTGTAGAGAAGGTTACGAGAGTTGATGCTTAGCTTCCAGTTTTGGGAGCGAGCACGCACGTTAACTGCCTTCATGAATATTAAGATGGACGATACTTCATTAGTCACTTGATCTGTTCGTCGTAGGAAACGGGCGTGTCCACATACTGCACTCAACGTACCTACCTATGTGCCTGTCATTTATTGTATCTTTAATATTTATAGTACGTACCTACTAGATAGATATTATGAATATATTTAGGTAGGTATCTCTACACGAGATAATTGGAAATAAGATTTTCTGTTTATATGTAGTATACAAATATACTTACCTACTTATGAGTGACTACATTATTTTTTTACTAATTTGATTCTCAATCATAAGCCATAACTAAGTAGGTAGGTATACATCGAAGGTACTTAACTAAAATACATATATATACCATTAAACGAGAAGATAAAGACGTACCTAACACGTACTCGTATGTTGAATGAATGATTGCTCGCTTGAACTTTCACACTATTAAAATTTATTCATCTGCTGTTAATAGTCGAACCCCCACGAAATCAGGGCCATTGTTCCGACAACAAAATGAAAGTTCTTTATTTGCATATTTGATATTCGGCGCCTATATTATCTAGATTTGTATTGTATGTCATATCATAACAAGATTATTATCGTCGGTAAGAAATTCCAATGGCCTTTTATGAACTTATTATTATTGACCATTCTCTTATGCATTACGAGTACTTACGATAGAAGTTATTCATAAAAGAGATGATTTAATCATGATAGGTATTAAAATATTTTAGGTATTTTAATTGCTGCTCATGATCGATAGGATATGTGATATAGGTAGGATCTACTTTATAAAGCTCTATTATTTTTAGTAAGTACCTACATTTAGCAAGGTCAAAAGTTACTATTTTTAATTCCAGGAACTACAGATCGAAATTATTTTTAAATTGTTTAAATAACCGCGTATAGTCATAGCCCGATGAATTTATAAAAAAAGATTTCGACGAATTGAGAACCTCCTCCTTTTTTTGAAGTCGGTTAATAATCATAAATTGTTTTAGGTATGTATGGTGGGTATGAATCAAATTACTTACATTATGAAAGTAAGTAGGTTGGTAGGTACATAAGAGGAAGGAAGAGACACAATAAGGCGTGCGTTATTGTTGTTCAACATGATGAGTTCTTGACGTTTGGTTATTACAATTGTGAAAGTAAGATATATAAGCATATGAGCTCGTCGCTGCTGATACGGAGTACGGACAGGCTCGACGTGGGCGCGCGGCTTCCGAGCGCCGCACCGCCCCGCCGATGAAGCGCAGCCTGCACCTCTAGCCATAATATGACACTTTGCGACACGCTAAAAAGATGGAAATGGAACGAAATTCAAAAAATTGGTCAAGTGCGAGTGGGGCTCGTGCACTGAGGGTTCCGTACCATCAAGGGTATATTCCCATTCTTTATATTATTAAATTAAACTAAACACCACTGCCCTCTAAATATAAAACTTGCATAAAAATCACGTTTATTGAATGGGAGCCCCCCTTATTTTTTATTTTATTTTAATTTAACTAGTTATTTCTTCAGTTTCAACCAAACATTCTGTGAAAATTTTGAAGCGTCTACCTGTTACTGTTATCAATATTGAGAAAAAGCTAGCAAAAACATCAAAAAATCACGTTTGTTGTATGGGAGCTCACTTAAATATTTATTTTATTTTATTTTTTAGTATTTGTTCATATAGCGGCAACAGAAATACATCAACTGTGAAAATTTCAAGCCTGTAGCTATCACGGTTCCAGAGATACAGCCTGGTACAGACGGACGGACAGACGGACGCGGACGGGCGGAAGGATTCCTTTTAAGCTATTGCATAGCTTCTGTCGCGGGCCTTGAGCGTGGAGACCGAATCCAGAAATTCCGTAACGAAAATAACCTAACACCCCCACTCCGACCGGCCCGCTCTGTAGCGGGCCTTGAGCGTGGAGACCGAATCCAGAAATTCTGTAACGAAATTTAACTAACACCCCCCACTACGTGTTAGGTGTTACTTCTAACATGATAAAATGTTACTACTAACTTGATAAAAAATAAGTTGATAAAAATGGCAATGCAAATAGCTTAACCGCGGCAATCTCCGAGTGCCACACGTCTTTTTTTACCCTTTGCGTACGGAACTACGGAACTCTTTTACGGCCTATTTCTGGAACAGAAACAAGTTTTCTCTCAGATTGAGATGGGCTTAGTACCTCTGGTCAAATTGGCTCGATTTACGTCATATTTTAGAACATCAGAAAAAAATGTCAGACATGCACAATACTTATGCTATTTTTCCACGATGTTTTATTTCACTGACGAGCAACAAGCAAGTGATATATGTATAGTTGCATTGCAGGTATAATATATTATCACTTGCATCTAATTAGATCCGCTTTTTAACCGACTTCAAAAAAAGGAGGAGGTTCTCAATTCGTCGGAATCTTTTTTTATTTATATAAAAAAGATGAACTGTTGAACACCTATACCTAAGGAAATTGGTGCTGAGTGTACGACCGTCATCTTTTCAGAAAGTTCTGACATAAAAATCATTACATAACATATACGTCTACTTAAGCTTGTTTTGTTACAAATTAAACACAGCCCGTATCTCCCAATGCACCTAAATCAATAAATGTTCAAACATTATTATCAAGGTAAGAATTGTTTGTAATTTGTTGACCATAAATCTTTATTTAGTAATACTGAGAAAGGAAAACAATCCAACTTGAAATATTTGTATCGAATTGAAAGAGTCGTAACGCGAAGTAAAAACCAAGGATGTTCATCAGACTCGGGGCTATAAAACGAGCCCTAAAATGTTAAACGACTGCTCAAAATTGGTGGTAAGAAGAAATTACAAAATAAAACGATGGGATTACGGTACTTTGAATGATTTTTTGAGAGAGTCCGTCTTAACCTATATTTCACTTTATGGGTGAACGATTTTACAGCCGCCTCAAGTCGCGAGCTCCGGCGACCGCGCCCGTAGAAAGTTTCAGAAATAATTTCGCAGTGATCACTCATTGTATTAAACCTACTTTTTCTTTTATATACCCCCACGTTTAACTGCATCTCAATAAACTTTTGCATAACTCTTCAGGCCTGCTGTTTTTTTTTCTTAAATAATATAGACTTACGCTTGGCCGCAATCTCACCTGATGGAAAGTGACGATCTGGTTATAGAAAAGTTGGACTGCGCTTACCTAGAAGATGTCCATTATGTAGTTTGTATTGATAATTAGGAGGTACTCAGTAAGTTCCAAAATCCTCTCTTAGCGGATACCAATACCAATACCAATGCGGTAAGCCAAATTTTATGTCCAGGTTGTGCTTTTATAGATCAGTCAGTCGCAAAGAGGCAAAATGTATTCATGTATGGGGTAATATCTGTCTCTGAACTTACATTAAATATTTCACCAATAGAATATAAAATTTTCCCTGTCTTATATTATTACTAAGGCAATGCTCTTGTAGTTGCCAAAGAAACTGAACTTATACGGGACGCGAACTAAGTCGCGATCAACAGATAGGAAGTAAAAAATACTAGGTATTTAAAGTCAATCGAGGGCACGGGGCACTAGCATGCATAGTAGGTCGATAGAAATGGTGGTATCAGTGAACAAATCGGAACAGGCTGTAACAAAGGCTGTCGCGTGTGATCGACGCGTTGTCGTCGCGCTCGCGGCTCTATGACAAACGTGTGCTATGAGTGATTGTGTCCGACCGAGCGCACTGGTTCTCTTTGTGTCGAATAATCCGCTGAGTCGTGATCTAGAGTCTAACGGTGCAGCTCTGCCAGCCTATTGAGTACGCTCTCGAGTCAGTAATAGGAACAATTTTTCAAGCTTTCACGCAAGATCACTAATACCTGCTAAGCCAAAAATCCATATAATGATAATATATTGCTTATGAACCAGATAATCTCGACTCTATTGTTCGGTTGCTTGTGCCTTAATAATCTCACTAGATCTAAATTTGTTTATCCATTTCAGCATAAAGAGTTACATCTGGTACCTACAGTATCGAAATTGCGTAGGTAGAATGTTCATTGATATGCATTCACCTATTCTTAGATTCTAATAGAAGTTTTGTAGAACAAGAAGTGAAAACTACTTAGACAACAAACTATAAAGGTTCATCAAAATCTGACGAAGTTATTGATGACCACCGAGGCATATCGACATCTATCACTTGTAGTTACTGAAGTTATTCGTCATCCACTTGGACATAAAACTAAAAAAGAATCATTAGTTCAGAATTAAAAGGATGTTCTGGATGAACATCGAGAAGTTCCTCCGTTGATGTCCTCTTATATGTTTTGCTAATAACGTATCTTTTGATCAAAAATATATATACCCTATACCCATAGTAACTTTCAAAAATTAGCTGTTGTTCATTACAGTAAAGGTTAAATTATTTTAAGTGCCAAAAACTGATTTTGGAGAGTGAATCTATCGCTAGATATTTGCTCGTTTACTAAGTACCTGTTGTAATGGTAGCTATAATATGGCAATTCGATGTGCCTACCTGATCCATTTTACTTATGAATAGTGTCAAAAAATGTTCAACAATAAAAACGCCAAACTCGTTATCTTGATGGTAGCACGCGTGATTTTTCACACTAAGGTTAACTCGATTTGAGTTAAAATCTCAGGTCTCACCTGCAAACAGGCCACCTGTTAACTGCAACTTGGCTATACAAAAAAAGCAAAAGAGCGAGCGCCAGCCAATGCAAAAAACAAGAATCCAAGACGACACGTTTGGAAAATAAAAAGAGCTCTCGCCCACCAGATGGTTGCCTCGACGCGACGCGACGATAAACTCGCTTTTGAGCGGGTTGTGACTTACCACGCAAATTCATTTGCGCTCAACAATATGAGGGAACTTGCAACAATAATAAATCTGATTTTGGAGCCTTAAAGTAATATGATTATTTTCTAAAACTTAGACTAAAATAAATTAAAGTCCTCTCTCGCATAGTTTTGCAAAGATTTCATTAAGAGTTAACAAGAGATCCAAGACATCTTCTTTTAAATTACATAGGTACATACGAGAATCATATTACAAAGGAAGTTACAGATAAAAATTGTCAAGTGCGAGTCGGGCTCGCGCACTAAGGGTTCCGTACTATCAAGACAAATTCCAACCAAAACACCTGTGCTCACCAAATTCATAAACGAGAATAAAATCACGTTTGTTGTATGAGAGCCCCTTTAAATACTGATTTTATTCTATTTTTTTATATTTCTTGTGATAGCGGCAAAAGAAATACCTACGTCATCTGTGAGAATTCAAATGTCAAGATGACAGACGGACGGACGGCAAAGTCTTAGTATTAGGGTCCCGTTTTTACCCTTTGGGTACGGAACCCTAAAAATCACTTGCATTTTTATCTTTGGGTATTTCGGTGTCTACTTACCTTTTTATTTGAAAGTGAAAATAATCTTACTTGTAAAATATAACTAAACAAGTAAGCTTTTATGTTCAGTAATGTAAGTGCGGTATTTGCAGCGGTCTTTATACCTGCCATTAACTAACTACAGAAGCAATTGAGGACGACAATCACATTCTCGAATTTCAAAACATGGCTCATAATCAATTATTTATCGTTTATCCTCAAAAACTCTTCTTGTACAAACAATAATAATTAGTATAATTCATATTTCTTATCTCAAGTAAAATACCAAAAATATAATCCAATAAAAACACAAGAATGTGATCGGAGAGCTTTTGATGAACTAACTTTTTTATTACACCTTTCGAAACCGATTCCGCTGCGCTCATTTGGCAGAGTTAGCAGAAATTAATTGGCCATATGTTTTCTTTACATTGTCATTAAAATAGTCTTTTAAAAGATACGACCCCATATGGTGCAATATTTTTTTCTGTTGCAAAAACAAAATGGAAATACTGTGCCGACAAAACAATCAAACAACAAGCAGGAAAAAACGGACGTGCCAACCTGTTTTAAATAAATGTGTCAAGTCATCTCATCACCTTAGTTCCTGTGTGTTATTTTTTGGCTTTAGAGTTCCGTAGGCAAATATAAAAATTTGGGAAACGCTACACAGCGCGGCGTTTGTCCAATTTTTTGCTGACTTTAGTCGTGAAAGCATAAATAGAACTAAATCCTATTTTCCTACGACTTTTTACTCCATTATATTATGTTGTACGATATTTTCAAAGTTTCAAATCAACGTGATGTATTTTTTATAGTCAGCACTGCCTGGTTTTATTGACCTATAGTTTAGCAAGATTCAGTAGTTTAAGAAATATTGTACTTTCCCTTATTCACAATGTGTAAACTTGGGCATTCATAATGTGTAATAGCTACATTTAGTTACATTTAGGCAATTAATAGCATCTCAGCTCTGGGTGGGAAATTGCCCGCCTCCGCAATACGTTCTCAGCTCACTAATGCTCGTGTAACTTATGACCAATGATAGCAGCCGTCTTGTGTCGCTCATTAATGGATAGTTTCCATTACTAATCACCATCAAACGGTATTTCATTAGGAATTTAGAGTATAATTATCGTATTTGGCAAAGAGATTGCTAGTCTCAAGTCTGTCTTTGCAAAATACTAGTCGATGTGCATTGGTCTAAGGTTATTGGCTAAGTAAGATCTACCAATATTTATTTCAATTTTTACTGGATTATCTCATTCGGTTCCTTTCTAGGCGAATATCCAATGTGCCCAAAATGATATATTATATGAATTAATGTTATATAGTAAAAAATTGTAGGTGACACTCAACTCTGTCAGCAAATCAGAAATAAAAACCTCACTTTCGTGTGTCACGAAGCTTAAGTTCATCAACTACATAAGAGACCCATGGAAAGACTTGAACCCAATGGACCATCAAATCGATTTTCAAACCATCGTTGAAGATGGTTGACCCAGGAGGCCTATGTCCAGCAGTGGACGTACATTGCATCGGCTAAGATGACGATGGTCTTGTGAACACAAAGATCTATATTTCAAACTGATGGAATGTTTCTACTGTATATACTCAACTTTTGTTTGTACAATTCTCACTCAATCGATTGACTTTATCTCAAAATTGTAATCAGTTAACGCCTCTGAAAGTAATAAGAAATCACTTCTGTTAATCAATATGTGTAGATAGCTTTTTATTAATGTTGGTCAGTATTACGAAACAGGTGGACTGGCGTCTGGCACTCAAGGATCGGCAATATAGATTAGGGCTGCCAGGCTTTATTTCATTGAAGGATTATTTATTATTATTTGATCTTCATAATATTTTTAATAAGTTTTAGTCATCTAAAGTGATTTTCGTTACTTTCATCATTTTTGGCAACAAAATTCTTATGAATCGCGAATATAGCAATACTAGCTGTTGCCCGCGACTCCGCCCGCGTGAATTGCGATTTTTTTTGCATATACCGTGGAATTCCTTGATTTTTCGCGGGATTCTGGTGTGATGTTATACAGAAACCTGTTCTTACTTCGCACGGGTTATCTTGTGGTGATTTTTAAAACTTCTTTTTATTAATCATAATATAAAGTTTCATTAATACGTAGTTGAAAGATCAAAAGGACGATTTTAACTGTCGATATTTCGACCCAGTGGCACAGGTCGTGGTCACTACGTGACCCATCGCGTGACCACGACTTGTACCAATGTATCGAAATATCGACAGTTAAAATCGTCCTTTTCAATGTAATTTTTATTCTGAAACCACGAAATATGTCAAAAATCTTTAAATCATGTGAAAATTTGTACTGGTGGTAGAGCTCTTCTTTTAGGGTTCGGCCGGGTAGGTACCGCTGGGATAAAATACTCTACTAACAATATTCCCCAGCCCAACATAAGAGACATTTAAAAAACCTTTGCTTCATCTCAATACAATCCAAAATATCCGAATGGGCAATGGCTATATTTCTTTACGTATAAAAAGACTTATTACAGTCAGTCGGTTAGGATCGATAAGACCTAAGAGTTAAAAATATTTGTGAACCATTAATTTTACCCTTTCCATTTTGCGGATGATAAAAAAAGACGCGGCACTCCGGGAATGTCGACAGAAGTGAAAACTTTAATATGTTCATGACTTAACAGTGACATCTTAATATATAAGTCATGAAACAGTTAATTACAAGACAGTTAATTATTATTTACAAAAATTCGGTAGTATTCGGTTCGGTAGTGAATGTCAACCTCTGAGACTGAGAGAGCTCAGTCTCAGAGGTTTACATTCAAGTTCCACATAAATTGTAGAGATGGCGCTATCCGGTATAACGTAGCGAGTTTCATGATTTTTGTTCACCCTTAAAGTGAAATATCTTAAACCATACAAAATCTTCTGCTAAGCCTATTTATTTACGGCTGTAACGTTAGTCCCGTCTAACTTTAGCTCTACGTCTTCTTTAGCCCTAGGTTCTTTGTCCATTCCAAGTCACCTACTTGAACTTATCGCTAAAGGTTCTGATGCCTGTAATTTCTGAACTACAAAAGTGATGATGATAAAATTAGTATGGAATAATCTGTAAAGAACCTTCTTTCTTACAAAGAAAGAATTAATGAAATCGGAAAACGCGTTAATGAATTATAACTAAATACACTTTTTGACTTTGATGCCGTCTTCCAGGGAAACCATGATGAATTTCGGGACAAAAAGTATCCTATGTCCTACCTCGGGGTATGAACTATAATCATGTCAAGTTTCATTTAAATCCATCCAGCGGATTAGCCGTGATGCGCGGTCTTGAAACAGACAGACAGACAGACAAAAATTAAACAAATTACAGTTTTGGCTTCAGTATCGACTAAATAGTGTCCTCCAACAAAAATTTTCAAAATATCTTCAATGTACAGAATTCGACCCTTTACAGTTTTATTATAAGTATATATAGATGTCAACAACTATGTTTTGTTCGATAAGTCCCTGGAATGTGTAAGAAAAACGTATTCAACGTTATGGCGAGAGTGTACAAGTAGGTACATGTATCACTCGTTTCGTCTCTCTCTCCTCCTTATAGAGGTAAGATTTTTGTGCCCGAGTCAAAATGTCTCTCTAATGTTCACGAAGTCACGAGAGAGAATTTCTATACACCCTCTCGTCGTTTTAAATTTAGGGTAATAGTTGCCGTAACTTGTATTCCATCTTCTTCAGTGTTCGCAACAGTACTGAAAATGAAGAGGGTGTACAGGGTCGCACTCGTCATCCCGCCTTCTCGCGTGAGTGTATTCAGTGAGACATTGCGAGAGCACTCGCGGAGAGGGTACTGCCGCCGCGCCTTTATAAAATCGGGTGGGTCAGCAGTCAGCACGTACAAGGCACTTTGGAAGAGGCAGCCCTAGCGAGGTTACTTGCGAGCGTCGCACGCGCACCTGTGCCCGCATGCGCCCACCTCTACGTAAATGGTGACACGCAGCGTGATGTCCATCCATTACTATACTCGGCGGCCGGGTTGTTGTGATGACACTTGCGCGTATTGGTAAATGCAGCGCAGAGACGTAATGAACCTATTCAATTCCATATACGTTGCAGTCGTGCTTTATTTAGTATCGATGCATCATTTGATATTCATTGGATATTTTTTACAGATTTTTATTAACTACAAGTTATTACGCACCTAGGTTCTTAAGAGCAATCGAACTTGATCACTTATTGGTAATAGGTAAGTTACGATGCAGGCAAAGATTTTAGATTGTATCATGTAATCAAATCTTCGTTGGGTCTCCAATTGATGGCTAGTAGCTACAAAACATCGCACTGGATTGCTATATCGCTTGGCACCTTGGTCTTTGCTCCTTCTTTGGCCAAAGTCTCTAGTTTCATGCGATCAGGCTTATTAAAAAATTCAGAAAAGATCGCGGTATGTAGGTAGTCGGCAGCAGTAGTAGGATAGGTAAGAGATAGGACTTTTATGTGTGTAAAAAAATTTGAATAAAATTACAAACTAGCCAGTACGGAGATACCCGGAACTACACAGAAAGTTTTAATGTATCTTAAAAAGCCTTAAGAGACGTAGCAAATCTGTTTAATTTTAAACAATATCAAACAGTTTTGCCACATAGATTTTACACAGTAGTATGTACTTCGACGATTTTGTAAATACTAGATGCACACTTATCAAAATTTTCGTTCTTGTGTCCGTCATAAGAAAGTTCTCTCTAAAGTACATTGCATTTTCGAAATGATAATAATCACTTTCCTTAAAATTTGGGCAATTTTCTTGATGCCCAAAATCAAATCAAGACCCAAGAAATTGTATGAGAATAGTAAGTAGTTAGCGACATTTAGTAAGTGGTGCACTCGAGAAAGAGTAAATCCGCGAACCATTAGCTTATCAAAAGCTCAAAATTAATGTTTTACAATTCGGAGAACTCTTTGAACTTTCAAACACGTCTGCAATAACACCTCTCTCATAATACAAAAATGATTCCGGGCATATCAAGAGTGAGATTCAATCTTACGATAAAATAATAAATGATCCCACTCCGACACATCAACACTTAAGTCGTTAAGAGCACTCCGCGCGATACTGCGCACGCGCGCTTTTGAGATGCACTTACGTATTGCACTGGAGATGGATATTTTCCCGCGAATGTCCATTTAGACTAAATAGGTAGCGAATGAGGTAGATCTTGTCAAATTGAGTGTTACACAGAAGGTAAAGTTCATGTGTAACAGTGCAGAGACTGCGCAGTGGTTCAGTCGTTGCCTCTAAATTAGGGGGAAGTCCGGGGAACTAAATCAAAATTACTTAAAGAATTGATCTTAATAGTACGGAACCCTCAGTGCGCGAGCCCGACTCGCACTTGACCAATTATTTGTTCTTGGGCAGGAATGAGCGCCATCTAATGTGAAACGTTACATTTTCAATTTTTGAAGGCCCATTATCAGCTCGTAAAAGAGCACCCAGCCGCCATAGCTGGGACTTTGGAGACGTGGGTTCAAGTCCCACCGCGAGTGAAATTTTGATATAGTTTTCAATAATGTTTCAAAGATAATGCCTATGCTATAACCGAACTGGAGAAACATATCTTTTTTGTTCACAATATTCCTGGCTGAGATGAGATATATCCAGCAGTACAATCTGCAAAGGAGATACAGAAATTCTGTGCACTATTCGTCCTGTCCGTGGAATAATAAATATAACTACAGAAATAACCTGCACCATCATAGGGATGTATTAATTATTGCTGTATATTGGGGATTAATTTAATATTGCTGTAAAATGGACCTGTATCAAGTCAAGCTTCAGGACACGCAGAAACAATATCTAGTTAGGACCATAAGTCATAAATTTTATGAGTAGTGGGTTTTTTATATATGGTGACTTATCTCTGCTTGTTTCTTCCACCTACCAACGAGTGTGGGAGAACTAGATTTGCCCAGTTAAAATGCTACAAAGAAATCCAGATTTCAATATTATTATCTCGATTTAAACATCCATTTGTCATTCATTTTATTTTAATTGCGCTAATCGTTTTCTGTTCTTTTAGTTTTGAAATATTGTTTGTCGATGCAATACACACTTTTATCATATTCTGGTATATCTAAGCTAAATCTTAGAAACCAACAATTTATACAATGGTATGAAATTGTAGATACTGGTCACAGACCTTGTATAAAACGTAATATATATACAAGTCACATTTTTCCGATAAATAATTAATTTACTATGTACCACAATAGAGTTAGGTTACGTAAGAACATGTCAAAATTTATCGGCAGCATACCTGTGATAACCAAAAATTTAAATCGCTAGATGGGCCCTTAGCCTACATTGCGCACATCAAAAACGTCCACAAACATGTTGAGTGAGTGCTCTCAACATGCTATAGTTTTAATTGTGACAGAGAGAGTGACGCGAAGTCACACACAAGACAAAAACCTGGACGTTTTCGGTGGTTTAGGGCTCATCTAGCGATTTAAATCTTTGGTGATAACAATTATTTTTGATTTTCAAGAAAATTGAAAGTAACATATAACATGAAATGGCCCCCTAGAAATAATTAATTCGGAAGATTTGGCGACACCAAGACGTTAGGTATTATGCAGAATCTCTTCATTGTTAAGATTTTTTTGTTGGTCACATTCATTTTACGTTTGCAGTTCCAACTGTCGCAGGGTAGGTAGCTGTCAGCTGTGGAAAGTGTAGATGTAGGTAAGTAGTTCTAAATCACAATGAAGACGTCACTTAGGACACAAAGATGGCCGGCAGCGCACCGAATCGCGACTCGGTCCGATGTTATCGCATTATCTGCAATATTGATTGCGCCCGCGTCGAAAGCCTCTCGCGGCCGAGACGACGCGCACGCAGATTGAAATTTCCGATGATTGATTACAACGTAATGGACACTGACACACGGATGCGATTCACTCAAAATACCAATGTGACAATGTAGTGGTATTTATGATACCCGTTTATCAATCACGACCTGATGTATTACATGGTGTCCATTAAAGCATTTTTATCGGACGCATGCTTACTTTAACTTTTAAATCACGAACAAAAAATAACATCGGTAGGTAGTCATTTGTAGTACCTATATAAGTGTTGTATATACATATAGGTACTTGTGTACGTTAGGTATATTATGGAGGCATTTTTTGTTTTATAAATGATTTTTTAAGGGCAGAAAATACCTGCCGCAGCCCGCATCCACATAAAATGTATAAATTACCGTCGGGATATTTCAGATACCTACCACTATATTACCAATTACCAAAATTTCACGCTCTTATCGACTCATAACGGTGATGTAATGAGTTTTAAACAGCTTTTTTAAAACTCGAAGGACTCAAAATCTTTACATACGAGCGAGATCGTAATCTAAAGATTGAAGATGTACTAAAGATCTTTCCGTACTAAATGATTTATGTACGTGTACCGGTGAGTATCATGATAAAAATATCAAGGAAAATTTTGGCAAAGAGACGCTTTAAAATATTTTTTTAATACAGTTGCTCAAAGAGTGGCGTATTGCAGGGACGTATAGCGTTCGGGATGTGGGACATACTCGTGCTTTTTTTTTACCTTTCCCGAACTCGTGCGTTATCTTTCCCAACTGTCAAAATAATGTCTATTAAAAAGAAAAACCAACCATGAAGTTTTTACTAAAAAAAATTCATAGAAGTTTTTATGATTCATGCAAATACGTATATTTCTAAAAAGAAGCTACTAATTTGTTTCAATATCAGATTTGATTGGATGAGTTTGGTAAATTTCATTTTCATTTCATATCAATAAAAAAAAATTCTACTGAAGACTTGGCTGTATGGGCATAGTTCCCTTTGCGTACCAGAATATTATTTAGTCTATGACCAAATTTTTTTTTATTATATTTTTTAAAGAAAAAAAACTGCTTATATTCTACGGTTGGCGCCATTTTTCAGAAATTTTCTTTGCGAGTTTAGTTGTTTGTTGCACAAAATGCTTCGGAGAACATTTTTAAAGAAGCTACTAATTTGTTTCAATATCAGATTTGATTGGATGAGTTTGGTAAATTTCATTTTCATTTCATATCAATAAAAAAAATTCTACTGAAGACTTGGCTGTATGGGCATAGTTCCCTTTGCGTACCAGAATATTATTTAGTCTATGACCAAATTTTTTTTTATTATATTTTTTTTTAGAAAAAAAAAACTGCTTATATTCTACGGTTGGCGCCATTTTTCAGAAATTTTCTTTGCGAGTTTAGTTGTTTGTTGCACAAAATGCTTCGGAGAACATTTTACCGGAAAAGTCAAAAAGTCGCTACATATCTACATACGACGAATTTATTGCGTGGAGAGAAGAGAAAAAAGCAAATAGTTTTTCAGAAAATGTTAAGTTAGTTGAGTTTACTGTGTTTTTATTATTTTATTAAATTGCTTCATTTTTTCGCAACTGTATTAAAAATAATCGTTCAGTACACGTGCGGAACCGTCATTGCAACTTGTTCCGACTGTCAACCCTCGCTTTCGGCTGCGCCTCGGCTCGGGTAGACATTTGTCGGAACTCTTTGCAATAACAGCCTTTCCGCACTTGTAATGAAACATACTATATCGAACGTTCGATTTTCCCGTGTAAAATGGCATCATAATTAAAATAATAAGTTTGCGAATTTTGATGAGGTTAATGCGTTGTCGCGGAGCAGTATATTATTAAGAATAATAACGGGTGATAAAGCTGTAAATTGCGAGTGCGTGAGGTCGAAGCACTCGCGGCTGCCGGGAGCCGCATGCGCAGCCGCAATTGATTGATAATGCCTGCCATCAAATCGCCTAAATACTTCACGCACTTGACTAAAGAGTTCCCGAGTTTATTTTTATTTATCTTTAAGAACATTTTAAACTGAAAGGCTTTTACTACCTATTTGTTGATGTTGAAATATGTTATTATGTTATCGGTATTTCTTAAATCTTCTTGTACAACATAATTTACCTTCGCAATATCAGTAGATACTACTATATTACCATAGCAAAGATAGTATAATTTATTAGATTCCCACTTTTATATTGATGTTTCTTTCTCTCGATTACACCATAAGCAAAACATTTTTGTTGTAATGTACCTGAACTGATTATGGATTAATTTAAAAAAATCGTATCCATAGATAAATGGATAATATCCAACAAGTAGAAGATATTGTATGTATGTATTTACGCACTTTAAGGTGTAAGTTTACGAGTAGGTATACCAAAACCTAAAAAAACTCCCCAAACCTTGAATATTGTACTTTTCATAATAATTATATCCAACCTCATCTAGAGTGTTTCTCGTCTTTATCTCTCGTGTCTCGTCATTTAGTGACGTCTTTAACTGCTGTCTATTTCTAATACTTTGGCCGCGTGTTCGTCCTCTTCTGTATAGATTATTGGTTTGTTAATGGGCTGATCTCTATATTAACTTGTGTTACCTGTAGCACCTGCATATGTCGGAGGTCAAGGGTAATTAGAACAGTATCAAGTATTAGTCCACGAAGTAAGTAGAATAGATCATACACGCGTCAGGCAACGGCGCGTGACGTCCACCTGTCGCGTGCTCGGCGCGTGCTGCCAACTGCCAACCGCCCGCTTCTCAAGCGTGGCCGACACTTGCTGCTAGGTGCCAGCCCAGCGTGCCAGCGCCCAGTGCCCACCGACCGTGGCGCCGCGGAGCCGCGGACGCCGCCACCTGACGCGCCACCATAGTGTCCTGTTTCCATGACGACAGCATAGGCACCAAGGGTAGCAAACGCACCTTTGACCACACTGGCTCTGGCACATATAGCTATTCAGTATTTACCATCATATTCGTGTAGTGTTCCAAAGAAGACTAGGTACACTTAGCCGATGAACAGCTATCATAAGCATTACAGAATTTGCTTTATAATAACAAGAGTTTGAACGAGAAAGGTTTTTTTTAATGTGAGTCAAATAAATATTCATTTAAATGGAAATCATATAATATGATAGCTGAGGGTAGTAATTCGTTTGTAGGTATGGTTATATGTCTTACAATTTAAATTCAAATATCATTACGCTCCTATCCGATAATCACTTCAGATTAACTTTCGTTATGGCGCCTGACTGTAGATATCATAGCCAGATACATTGTCATGAGTTCACAATGCGGCCTATCAACGAGAAAGTAGTATTAGTTCGCTGCCATTTAAATACTCGTACGAGGACACCAGTAGTTCCTGTTATGGGTAGTGAAAAATACAAGCGCTTACTTCCTCGTTTCATAATATCTCATTTAAGAGGGGGCGGAAAGCAAAAAAAAAGTCGTGTACTGTCAAATACTGTCAACAAAACTCAACAAAACCGCGATCACTATAGGTAAGATAATCAGATAAATTCGGGTGCATTGCAGATCACCTAGTTGTTGGAAAAATGATTCTTGGCATTTTATACAAAAATTTAAATACCTTTTTTCAATCATTTTTAATGCGAATAAAACAATCGATTAAACTTTATTTTTTGGTATGTATTTTAAAAAATGACACAAATTAAAAAAGACATTGGGATGCTTGAATCCGATCATGATAGATTCATGATCGGATTCAAACATGACAAAAATTAAAAAAGACATTGGGATGTTTGAATCCGATCATGAATCTAATAGCTACAGTATTCCTCAGAGAAGCCTTTTAGGTCTTCTTGGGACGTCAATATACAATTAACGTCTAACGTTAATTATATATTGACGTCCTCTTTGCAAACGTATCGTACCCATAAAATACCCATAGAGTATGAAAATACCCATCTATTATTTTCATATTCAACGATACGACAGTAATTATCCCATGCAAAAATTAGCAGTCATTATAATCTGAAGTCAACAAATCTTTGACAAAAAGAGTTGACTGGTTAGGACAATTTATTTGTAAATGTAAATTTAAAAAAAATGCATGAAAAGTGAAAAAATTATAGTCTAGGATCCCGCTATACAACGACCTTCACCGAGCTGTTTATTGGATGAAAACTATTTTATATGCAATTTAATTCCTAAAACACGATTATGCAAATTATTAATTAAAACACGATGCGGGTTGCTTAAAAATTTCAGTCCAGGATAGGATTGATTAAGAATTAAAAAAAAACATTGTAACATGGACTCCTATTTGTTACAGTTTAGTTGACATCGTAGTTCAAATTAGATTGGATGTTATAAATAGTGCTTTTTGCCAGAAATACTTTCCTGGCTGAGGAAAGTATTTCTGCTCTATATTTTTTGGCAAAAGAAAGTTAACGGATAATAAAATCATAGGTAAATAAGCACAATTGCAATTTGCGACCTGAATCGCTAATCCAATCTAGTTTGAACTAAGATGTCAACTAAACTGTAACAAATAGGAGTCCATGTTACAATGTTTTTTTTTAATTCTTAATTAATCATATCCTGGACTGAAATTTTTTAGGCAACCCACTTGCGATATATTTATTGACGTATTAAATTGGATATAAAATAGTTTTCATCCAATAAACAGCTCGGTGAAGGTCGACCTTACTTGGGATTCCCTACTATTAAAAACACGATGACCCTGTTTAATGCTTCATGCATTCAAAATTATAACGAATTGGATGAATTTTTAAATAATGAATAAATAAAATTGGTCAAGTACGTGCGGGCTCGAGCACTGAGGGCTCCTTACTATAAAAACGAATTCTCAATCTCAGTTCGCAATTTGGGACCTTCCTGGCCCAATACAGCGGAGCAATGGCGCTAGTCTGATGGGTATTTTTGGCTGGGTACAGCCAGTTGCGATCTTTTTAACGAAGCGTAAGGAGTTTTTTTCTTTATGAAATTTCTATTTATCTATTTTAATAAAATAAAAAATGAAAAATTGTTTTCATAAAACCGACTTCTAATGCCACTACAAAGTGTGGCAGTATGTACTCCAATTCGAAATTGGACGATTGTCTATAAGATCGTCGTTTCTTTGCACATCTGTTCCATACTATGAAAGAAGTAAAACATTAAAATTATCACTTTAGTTCATGAATTTACGAGTATAATTTACATCTTTTTTTTCCTAATTTACTTTTGTTGGCTAACCACAAACCTTACTTTGTTTTTGGTGGTTCAAAAAAATGTATAAAAGTTAGAAAGATGATTTTATTTTTTCTGTAAAAATATACGTTTACTTCTATTGATGATAATTATTTTTTAGATTTTTTGAACGATAAACTTCGGAGATAAGGGGGGGGGACGATATTTTTTCAACAGTTTGCCTAACAAATAAAAAACTATCGGGCACAAAAATAAATAAAAATAGGTATTAGAATACACAAGTGACGCCCTTTCATATGATACCCCACTCAATATTGTTATCTTATTTTGAAATTACAACAATCCGATTTACCCCCCCTTTTAAATAAAAATAAAAATGATTTTCAAATTTTTATGATTGCAATGACGTTGGGTCACTATTACTTAAAACTATTCCAAATTTCAAGTCGATAGCTTCGATAGCTTACTGAAATAATCGAGTGTGACAGACGGACGGACGGACGGAGAAAGTCTCACTAAAAGGGTTCCATTTTTATCATTTTGGTATAGAACCCTAAAAAAATATGATTGCGACGACTTGAGATCCTCCTAGTTTTAACAATTTTAACAATCACGGTTCAGGAGATACAGCCTGGTGACAGGCAAACGGACAGATGAACGTTGTTAATAGGTCCCGCTTTTACCTTTTGGGCAAGGAACCCAAAAAATAAGCCAGTAAAAATATTTATGCGGAGTCTCTTTCACAGAATTCATTACTCACAAATAAAGTGTATGTGTAATGAATTTGAAATGTTATAATTTTTCATATTTTGACATATTATTATTGCACATTAAAACTTGAAATTTATTTACTTTGAAATAATTAACATACTATCATTAATAAGTCGTTTATGATGCTATATTATATATATTATATGCTTTAGTTTGCAAATATATATTATATATATTTGCAAACTAAAGTATCAAAATATTTAAAATGTTGCACTCTCTATTCCCTCATCTCATAATTCATCGGGATCGTCTTTTTTTGCATATACTTCCTCCTGCCGTCACTGCTTGAAGGAATACAGTGCTAGTTAAGTATGTGCTTTAAAATAAAGAGTGAAAGTCGATATTTGAAAGAAAGGTTTATGCTTTAATAAACTTGAAACTCATTGTTTTTGTTGGCCATACTTACAATTATATTATTAACACCTCCAAATAATTTATCGATACGCATACAATCATTTATAATTCATAATTTATATATTAAACATACAAAGAACTATTTTTTCGGCCTGGAGCACAGAAATACAGTCTTCACGTCTCAATGGAGCGATTGTGACTGATTGTCATGCGCAAAACATCATTTTGGTACAAAACAGCATAGCGTATTACGCGAAATAAGAACGTAATAAACGCCATTTATAATTTACAGTAATAACTTTTAAAATACATAATTTAAAAAGGAATCAATAGTAAATGCACTTCGTAATATTTATTGGAATTATAATCCTAAATCTTGGCGCTCTAGGGCGTATAACATTGGAAATAAATTGAAAATTGTAAAAAATTGGATGCAACTTCAAGATTTTTTTTTATCGACAAAAGTTTATCCTTTTATGTTTATAATAGTACAGTTTCTCGACAATAAGATGTAAAATTCGTGTGTTTTATTTCAGGTCGTTAAGACTTGATCTACTACTATAAAAATCAAATCTCTTCCTGCTATAATCAGTTTGTACGCGCTCTTAGTTATTTATCAAATCATTTAGTTAACATAGCCATTCCCCTATAAATTATAAAAAACATTCGTAATTCTACAGGTAAAACAAACAAGAATACTGATTCCATTCTATAAACAAGAAATGGTGCTTAGCAAAGATTTAAATCGCAAGATGGGCCCTTAGCCTACATTGCGCACATCAAAAACTTCCACAAACATGCTAAGTGAGTGATCTCTGCATGCTGTAGTTTCACTTGTGACAGAGAGAGTGACAACGTGTCGCACACAAGACAAAAACGTGGACGTTTTTGTAGGGCTCATCTAGCGATTTAAATCTTTGGCAGCTAGTTACGATTCAACGAAGCAACAGCAGCGCTAGTCTACGGAGCTACGGCTAACAAAATAATATGTTCAAGTGACAACAACGGCATTGTTCTTATTTACAAAGAACAACAGCAAGTTGCAGTGCGTGGAAATGTCACCGCGCAATGGCGAATTTAGCGTCGCAGCGGCGTCGACACACTGTTCTGTAGACAATACAAGGCCTAATGAAACAGAGATATATTGGTTACAAATTGTTCTCCAGCAGTTCCACTTGTCTTCGACTAAATATGGCATTAGTATTCCTGTAAGGGAAACAAAATAGAATCTCCTTAGCAGTTATCGGTAGGTATAGTATATAGTAGTAGTTTCAGTTTTATTTATACAACTTTACTTCATCTGTTGAGTAAACATCGTAGAATACATTCCTTACTAGCAATTTCAGTCTATAAATGTACATAAAAAAGCTCTTATTTAATGTAAGTTTCGTAGCATAATATAAAAATATCACATGTTAACCCAGTGGGTGATACAAAAATATTGAGGATAATATCTGCCCGCTGGGTGGCCGCGGCGAACAAACAACTAGATCGCCTACGCTGCGTGCAGGCAAAGGTTATCAGAGCCCGCGAGAGATTACGCAACTCGGTCTAGGATGTAGGTATATATATGTGTATAGATTCTATCTACATAAACCTACTCACAACATTAATTAATGTGACTACTACAACAGTGACAATCGAACGGACATTCACAGCGGGCACGCGCTGAGGGCTCGCGGCGCGTGCGCGGCGCTCCCGCCACGCTCCGATGCTCTGCACCCTCTACCCCTATCACCGTGACATTACCACTTTTTACAATGAGTCTAACAAACATTCCTCTAACCGTCATGTGCACGACAGTTGGATTCAGGAGATAAGGCGAATTTAGTAACACAATATACCCTCTTAATTAAAAATGGTACGATGACTTCCGAATGAAGATTGTTGTCGACCGATTAATTAAAAAGGTAATTTTGTGTGCTATGTACGATCGGTGTCATCGTTTACAAGTACGAGTCGACTCGGTGTATCGGTTACGGGATGGGTGGAAGTAAATATTGAATGTGAGTAATGGTAATGCGTGGATGTCACGAGAGGTGTCGGGTGTTGGATGTTGGATCGCTCCCGCTACTGCCCGGCGCCGTGCCGGTCCCCGGTGGACGCGGGGGCGGCGGCGCGTCGACGCCGGCTCTCGGTTGCTATATTTTATTTATAATTACGGATGACGACGCTCGAGACCCGGACCTGTTGCGATTTCACCTGCTATTATTGCCATTTTATTCATTGTTATTTCATTTATTACGTCGCTTGTTACAGATTTTACTGTCGGGAGGTTTTAACGAATGGCTCTTAATGACGAGAGTATGTCTCCGTGCTGATTTCTCCTTATAAAATCCGCACACGTAACGATTGCATCTTTAGTTAGTGGTGGCGATTTTATTGACATGATTAAGTTTTTATGTTTTCCAGATACACAATGTGAAAAGAAAGTAAAACGGAATCCAGCGTTAATGTTTAACTTTCTTGTAATAAATGTTGGTACCTCTCCGATTGGATTTTAATGATATTTTTTTCGAGCACCGATTATAATATTTGTAGTCTTTATTAAATATTCATCAAGTTCCTTATAAAAAAATACCAGACAGTAAATGGTAGATGTTACAAATAGTTCTATTACATTGAATATATCTTTTATTATTATTGAAGTAGGTAAACCATTTCCAATTTTTGAACCAGTTTATGAACTGTACCTGAGTTATCATAAACTGATTACAATAAACATTTTTCAAGTCAGCAAGCAGTGGAAAGATACAAATGATGGAACGCTGTGAGCTGTGGGTCGAGCGGCAAGAGTAATGTGATGTTCCTCGCAAGTCGCAAGTCGCGCCGCATGCGAACCGCGGTCGGAGGTGAGGGTCGTCGCTCGGGCGGGCGCGGCGCCTACGCGCGGTACCGTTACACAGCGGTTAATTTTTATACCGACAGGATTATTGTATTAACGCCCGCGCCCTCTCCACCTCTCGCCCGACATTCGACCGTTCCGATGCATTCCCTACGTATGACACTGTGGGTTTGTGGCACTGATCTCTATTTCCTATACTACTTATTAACCGACTTCAAAAAAAGGAGTAGGTTCTCAATTCGTCGGAATCTTTTTTTTTTGTTGTTATTTTCGTTTATATGATAGTACGCTTCATCAAACATTCTGCCGATTCGAAGCTCTCTTCTCGAAGGTCCAAGTCTGTGGGTCCACGGTACTAAATTGACATTTGTTGCTATATAGTGACCGTCGTTTAGAATATCATTTTATTTTAGTTTCATGGACGCTCACGCCAGGGCCCCAAGTCTGCTAACTAAACATTTTTTGGCAAATTACTGAGATCCAATTATAATGCAAAAAACGTCACTATGTCAGGTAAAGCGACAATCAGTGCCAAAATGGCGAATATCAAGTGTCTCCATTTTTAAGTTGACAGTCTGAGTTTCAGCGTACTAGTACCTATAGCTGTATAGCTAGTATAGCTGATTATCTCCATGGAGGCCAGTGATTTGTAGCTTATCTCTTATACACGTGTGTCTAATTGTGGATATGTCTCAGTAAAAACAAGATTGCTCTGCTTTCAAAAAAGTATATGACATCACTTTCACTCTATTTATTCCTTTTAAAACTAGAATACTCATTTTTTTTAATAAAAATAAGTTTACCGTATGAATGAAATATACCAACTTGATCAACGTGCAATATATTTTATTTGCAGTGTAATTTATTAAGGAGCTTCATGAATGCACTTTACGCGGAGAGCTCGACAACAATGATCTAGTCTTTTATGCATAATACGTGTGCCAGGCTGTTTGTGTCCTCTTTTGTACTTTAACGAACTCGTAACAAAGCCGCCATAAACAAACCATATCATAACTTACCGCGCTTTGTGTATGCTCTCTTTAATTAAACATTTACAAAATAAACTTTGTAAAAATAATATAAACGATATATTATGTATACATATAAAACTGATACTTAATGAGTTCTTATAATATTAATCCACACTTATCATTATAAATGCGAAAGTAACTCTGTCTCTCTGTTACCCATTCACGCGAAAACCACTCAATCCAATATCAATGAAATTTGATACAAAGGTAGACTGGAGCTTGGGAAAGAACATAGGCTACTTTTTATTTTAAAAAATAACACAGCGCCCGAGGAATTTCCAAAAATCCAAAATTTGCTATAGCTCTGTTAGCTATAGATATTGGTAAGCCAAATTTCTTCGGAAATGGGGTATAAAAGTTAGAAAAGGGAGCAGGAACTGGAATACTTTTGGTACCGGGAATATACACGATTCCCGCGGATTTTGTAAAAACGGAAATTCGCGCAGGAGCCGCGAAAAGTTTTTTACTTAGTTGTAAAATAATTTAATAATAAAAAATATGGAGTTTTATCTAGTTGGAAGCGAATAATGTGCAATATTAAAAGTGGGTAAAACTACTCGTGTAATGTAAAATAATTTACTAATAAAAAATATGGAGTTTTATCTAGTTGGAAGCGAATAATGTGCAATATTAAAAGTGGGTAAAACTACTCGTGTAATGTATCCCTAAACTAACATTGATTTAGTTCTAACATTTAGTGTATTAAAATATGTACAACTAAATATTGTATGAGCATGACAATGGATACTCAGAGTTAAAGTTTCAACAATGTCGAAAATATGTGTGTATAACTTTTCAACTTTCTTTATGCCTACGTAGAGATAGTGTTGTAGACGTTGATGTCTTTTGTATGGCGCCGATACCAGCGCGCGGCGAGCACGGCCGGCGCTTGGTATTACGAAGCTCACTTTGCTTTACTACAGTGGTCGTTACTATATAATGGAATTAAAATTATTGGAACGCAGCACGGGGCTTATGGACATAAACTACTAGAATCCATTTAGGCGAATCTGTAAAGGTAAGCTACCACTGAATAATCTCTTGAAAGGCGTTGAAGCGCATCGCACGCCTACGCTCGCTCTCCGCCGCAACGTATAGTCCTGCCTATAGTTATTGGCACGGGATCAGGCGATTTATTGACCTAGCTCACTATGCTGTGTCTAGACTTTGACACCTCCCATAATAATAATACTTCCTATACCGGTTCAATTTTCATTCTTTGTAAGCCTAAATATTAACCACAGAATATTTATGTAACACTAATTGTTTATACTAATAGTATATGTTAAACAACTTTCTGCGATCGTAACTAAGAATTGAAGAAGAACTTTCAAAGGGATGTAAATAAATAGGTATACTCGTACATGAATCAACGTGTAATTAGATATCAATACATGATTTTACCTCTTTACCTAAAAAATAATTAATTGAGTATAGCTACATTATACATACAACACATTACCGAGCTATTCTTAAGTTCTGAATTGTTTGTGATTGTTTGTTTGGAATGCTTAAGGACTCGGTTCTGTAGTATCCGTATTCAATAAATAATAATAATAATTACTCGTAATTCACAAAGAGTTAGATAGACCCAGAGCCAGTGCCAAATATTTAAGAGCCGTTAAAAGTTAGAAATAAGAGCGAAATAAGAAAATCAGTACACATATACAATAAGATATTTATGTAATAGAAGGTTTAAATTAATCATCGACCATCGTATTTGAGACATCGTATAATGTTATCTTTGCCATAAGTTACATGCTGTGGATGGTAGTGTATATACGAACCTTATACCTATTTTTTTATTGATGATGAGATCCAGTTTAGAATGCCGTTGTCTGATGATGTCTAGGAAAAGGCTATTTACACTTCCCTTAGAAGGCCTCAGACTGTACCTACTTAATAATTGGAAGTTAGAAACTATGTTATCAGTTTGATGAATAATTCGAAATTATGAAGACTATTAATAATTTCCCTCGCACCGATAGCTCAATCGATTTCTTGTCACGGCGCTGCGCCTAGTAAGTCACCACATTGAAGTTATGACCGTGGGCTCTCAGTCTAATCGAATGTGTGAAGGAGGCTGGCCGGACACGTGCCGTGACTTTCGCACCTCCAGCCTCGCCATTGTTCGCTAACAGAGCTGCGACACCTACTTACTATAAACCAGCCGCGACTGTATGTATGTGTTCCGCAGAGCTTTATGGCAGGAGATTATCTATACTTAGAATTTAACATTGTAACTATAAGCACCTATCTACTTTCTTATTATTATCTTTGAATTTAAAAACGCGGGCACCTACTCGAGCGCCAAAAGTGTTTAGATATACCACTATGCACCAATGTAACTTATCTCGTTTACCAGGTAGGTATAAACTATAAACTCATGCAGAAGCTTACACCCTATAGGGCCAGCAAGCAAACGTAGATAGGTATATTAGAGAAGACTTCGTAGATAGGTATAGCTGAGCAGAAGCCGCGGAACTCTAATAATGAATCCCAAAAATGAATATAGGTAATTTTGATGCATTATTATGTATGTATCGAACCTTATTTTATGACTCACGAGTGAGCATTAGTCTTCTCTTGAAGAAGAAAACGGCTTGGCCGTAGCATATTATGTTGAGCGAGTGTGGGTTATCAGGCTTCACACATGTTGGGTTACTTAAACTTAATGAGCTTATGGATGTCCCACTGCAGGTCATAAGAAAGCGCGCCACCACACACGGTCCTTCGCCTTCCTCATCCCTCTGCCACCAGCGACCTTTTCCATATCTGTGGACGGTGGACCCTTCTCAGGTCGTCGGTCCAGCGGGCAGGAGGTCGTCCTACACTGCGCTTACAGGTACGCGGTCTCCACTCCAGAACACGTCTGCCCCAACGGTTGACGGTTCTGCGACAGATATGGCCCGCCCACTGTCACTTCAGTTTGTTAATCCGTTGGTCTATGTCGGTTACATTGGTTCTCCTACGTATGTCCTCGTTGCGGATTCTATCCTTCAGAGAAACACCTAGCATAGCCCTTTCATAGAATTTAATAATGTTACAAGTGTTATATTCATGTCACAATTCAAAAACCTTTAAAACGTGCTCGAATTGATGGAGGCAAGTGAAGCGTGAAAATTCTGCGACAGTTGCGGTTTGAGTTCACGACAATCGACAATCGACACCCAAAACTGAGAAGGAAAGTTATTCAACACACAAGTCGACAAGCGTGTTTAGTTATCACGATGCTCTCGCAGTAATGAGCGCACGTGACAATCGTGACAATCTCTGCAGGCTCTAGTGATGTGAGCACTCCATACAAATAAATTAATGAAATGAGCCAAATGATTTTGTTTATCTACCATTAACCCAGTGGCAAGCAAACCCACGCTATCGATTTGACGTGGTGTTTGTCCGACAAACTTCAAAAGTTTAGTCAAGGACTAATCGCTTCTATAGTCTTACATACTTACTTGTATCCTATATCATTATGACCGTTTTTATACCGGTTTTCTCCGTATAAGTTTCGGAGAATTGCTGGCCACAGGTGCCGCCAGGTTCCAACCAACCATCCACGGTTGGCAATGATTATTTTTATTTTTATCAAATAAGAAGATTTATAATTTCTGCCAATGATTCGCACTTATAGTGAAACTTGAATTACAATAGAGATCGTTTATAAGCTGTTTTATTTCTAACGACAAGAACAAAGTACTTACATAGTACCTACTGCACTATCTTGCACTTTAGTTTTCATACTCAAGTAGTTTTTAATTGATTTTAAAAATACGATTACTTTTAGTGTCAAAATACTCGTATTCTGACCGCTGGTGACTTGAGGCGAGATAGAAATAAAAAAAGATAACGACGAATTGAGACTCCTCCTTTTTTTTAAGTCGGTTAAAAAAAGATTCGGTTTTTATAAAAAAAATATGTAACATCACTATAGCGGATAATAAATGCTCTCAACTCGTGCCATGCTTGCGTTGCTGAGCGCTGTGCAGTGTGCAGGTACGAGCTGGGCGCTTTGATTAGCGTTTCACAGAAATTAGTGCCTTCACTTTCTATCTCGCAGGAGTATACTTAGGATATAAAGTTCAAATGTCCATTGGCCTTTTGTTACTTTTTAATAGGTAGACCTAAAACAAAATTTTTATTAATGTAAAAAAATGTTCCTTCACATCATAACTACAGAATCGATAAATATGAGCAACAGAATCAAGAGATTAGATAGGTTTGATTTTTTTATCCAGGAATGAGACGCGGATAGAATCTAATATATAAAACTTACATAAACTTAAACAGGCTCAATAATATACTTAAATTAAGATTTAAAAAATACATTATCGGATCAACAAACCCTAGTTATGAGTAGCAGAGGTGATCGACTAAAACGAGTTAATTATAAACGTTTTATAGCAGCTTATCTTATCGTCCCGATAAATTTTTGTCTCGGAGAAATTGCTTTTCCATAAGCACGTATTTTATGTGTAAGCTCTCTATTATCCACGCAGCTTCATTCGAATATATCATCAAAGGTTCTAAATCTGGAGAGATTATAAATTGTAACATTGTCATATCAAGAGTGGGTTAGGTAATTTATTGAAAGGTGAGCATTGAAATCACGTTTATTTGCGCGCACGCGCCGACGTGCCACGTTACAAATCACGCTTATCGGCTAGCGACTCGCTCCATTGCCGCTGCTGCTCCTAAATCTACACGGATCAGATACTCTGCGTCTGCCTACTCAGTGCCCAGGGCGGTTCTGACTTCTGAGGCATCTCAATACTGAATATGTTTTTGTTCAATTGCTTTTCTACTTTTTAGGGTTCCGTAAAAATAAAATCTGTATTAAGCTCCACAGCAGTGCGTCAGTTTTTTACTTATGGCTCTTTTTCTCAGGAATGGATCGATATACTGAATGAAGCCTAATGGTTCCTTGGAGATATAATACTAAATTGTTCAAGCTTCTAAGTTCATTCCCATTCGCCAATCGAAGTTGTGGCCATTTATATCATTTTCGAAAGCTTATAGCTTTTGAGTTGTTTCCATTTTGAACCTATGAGTTGTTTCCATTTTTTTTTCGAAAACATGAAGGGTCCAAAGTAAAGACGGAAACATAAACGCGTATGTTTCCGTCTTTACTTTCATTCGCCAATCGAAGTTGTGGCCATTTATATCATTTTCGAAAGCTTATAGCTTTTGAGTTGTTTCCATTTTGAACATATGAGTTGTTTCCATTTTTTTTTCGAAAACATGAAGGGTCCAAAGTAAAGACGGAAACATAAACGCGTATGTTTCCGTCTTTACTTTGGACAATTTAAATCTTAGTGAATTCATCTCAAATCAAACGATGGTATTTTCTAACATAAAATTCAAAGTCGTATTGAGCTAGTGTGAACTCTAATTGGCACCGCATATCAGTGGTCAATCTCGGATTAGATAATCACGATGCAAATAAGAACAGAATTAATTAATTAGAAGTGCGTTGGACGCGGCGCACGCGCTCGCCGCCGGCGGTGGTCGGCGAGCGAGACCAATCCGGCGGCACGTGCTCTACTCTATACTGCCTCGCCGGCTCTATCTAATTGGCACTCGTGTAGGTTGATCATGTACGTATAACTATATTGTATCACTATTCACTGTCCAGTCGGCTGTCGGCTGGCTGTAGCGCCGATTCTCGCGACTGCTATCTGATATCTACGCGTACGCGCCGCTATTATGTACCCTCAGCATGTTTTCTTTTGTGATCTAAAATAATGTTTTGATAATTGATATGTAATTGTAATTTATAAATAGAAAACAACCTTTCGGTTTCTTGATAGTAAACCTCTTCTTGCAGACCCGCAGGATGAGTTCCACCACAGCATCCGATAAGTATTTTGTCATAAAGTAGTGCGAAGCATTACTGCGATATCGTTTGAAGGGTAGTGGTAGTTAACTATTATGTTTTCTGTGGGTACCTACTTCATCTGGTAGGATTTGATGGCTCAGAACGACGAACGCAGTTCAGTGCATCATATTAAGTCATTGCAATAGGAACAATGTTTTTAAGCTATTGCATAGCTTCTATCGCGGGCTTTGACGGTGCAGACCTAATCCAGAAATTTCGTAACGAAAATAACCTGGCACTCCTAAAGTAGAGCTTTTGGTACTAGGCTAGCATGAAAGCTGGGAGTAGGTACAACTTCACAACTTTTTAGTTTTTAGTTTGCCATCTATCGAAAAATAGCAGAACTTTTTAATGACTTTTTGAAATATCACGTGCTTCTTAGACTGCACTGCATCGAACAAACCTTTTGTGGGTTTGCTAGGCACTTAATGATATAAACGTCTTTGTTTTGTTATTCTCTAAAAAAATATAAATTGATATCTGTTTCTTAAGCACTATAAGAAAGTACCTACCTATACCAAAAAAAATATTAATTAGTTAAACTGTTGATATATTGTAGGTCCCTAAATTTTACCAACATTTTAATATTCTAATATGAAAATATCTAAAAAAGTAACCTATTGACAGACTACGAGTACCTACTAAACTTCGTCTATTTTGTAACGGCGCTGACCAATGTTTTCGCAGATAATATCTAAATCTAAGCATTTCGATTAAAAGTGTTATTCAATACTAAGGTATCTTAACTTTGAGAAACGTGCACTTGCCTGACAGGGTTAAAGGTTAATACGGAGCCGATTGTTATCTTATTGGACCACTTTCTTACTAGTGAATGACATTATGACATTACTGTTGACTTTTGGACTGAAAACGCTTTTTGTATACTGCTACTTTGGCTGTGAGTAATATTTATAATAGGTGAAGGTTCAATCAATAAGGAAAAAGGGGTGAAAACGCTTTTTTCGCGATATCTCGGAAACTATGCGTCTTACAAAAAATTTGTATTACTTCTTTAATTTTTAATTAAGGGCAAAAAGTTATGTAGGCAAAACAATTTGCTACAAATTATGTCTTTACAATTTTTTTGTAGAACGCATAGTTTCCGAGATATCGCGAGAAAAGCGTTTTCACCCTTTTTTCCAAGATGGCGGCCGGGGGACAAGGGTGGCGAAAATAGGTAATGCATGGATTTTTTCTGCCTTTTGTGTATTATTTCTAAGCAAATCAATGCAGCACTTGCACAACTTGTGAACGTTGGGCCTTCGAGCTTCGTGCAAATTAAAAAGGCTTTGTTGTCAGATAAAAGTCAAAGGCGAATATTTATCGGCATAAGCATCGCAATTGCCACTGAAGAATGGAGATTGGAATCTGGGGATTTGTATAGATATGTCAGGATTAGAGTTATATACTTAGGTACCGACCTCAAAAATGACTGACCTATATATATATATACGTCCCATAAATAAGTTATACCTACCAACTATATAAGTATGTATAGGGAAAAATGAGATAGCACAGAGACAATTAATAACCGTGTTATCATATAGGTGCCTCATATAGGTGTAGGGTGACTAAGTTGATTGAAATTCGAATAAGTTGAAAGTACGTAGTAGGTAGTTTAATATTCAATTTTCAGTTTATGCCTATTAAGTATGCTTGGTAGGTATATTTCGTGTTTGTGCTTTCTACACTTACCTACAATAATAATATGCGAATTATAATTGTTGACGTGAGTTTTTCTATACTCTTATTCCTTAAAGGAAATGGCAGATAATAATTATTACTACAGTCCATGAGATAGGTACATAATATTTAGTAGGTGTAGGGGAGACCGGGTACAAAAGTAACGGCGGGTCGAAAGTAACAAATGCTCTGTAGGTTTATCAAATACCTACTTGAAACACCGCTTCACTGTCGTCAGGCGATAGCCCGCAGCGTCTCTCCCCTATGGATTCAGTCACCGCATCTACCGCGCGCTATTAGGTCGTGTGAGAGGACTGTTTGTCATTTCGCAACTCAAAAGTAAGTTTTTGACTTTTACTTATTTAATGTTTATGTAGTATTAATGAGATTTCATTAATCTGAACATTTGCATACTAATTCTAGAGAAGGTTGATTATACAGTGTTTAACTTCGTTTTTGTCAAGCACTCTCAATTTTAAAGTTATCTTTCATGTTTTAACAAAAATGTGGTAGGGTACAAAAGTAACAAAGACACAAGGGTACACAAGTAACATGTTACTTTTGTCCCCGTATTGATTTGATTACGTAATAAAATAAATATTAATGTGTATTTATTTGTGTTTCTTTCAACAGAATGCCGCGACAACGCATAAGAACCACTTCACGAGGAACTACTGACATGTAAGTGTACCGAAAAGCTGCTGTTTTACAACCCGATACTGGAAACGGCAAAAGAAAGTTGACATCCACGAAAGGCAAGGGAAAAGGAAAAAAGACGAAGAAATTACCTAAGACAAAGAAAATAAATCTGACGAAGAAGATTGTTTCCGTCTCGTTTGTTTAGAACCTTTTACCAATAGTCGACCAAATGAGCAATATATACAATGTATCGAATGCAAAATGTGGTCAGATATTGAATGCGTTAGTGATGATGTAAATTATGTGTGCCACAATTGCGCATCTGATACTGAATATCATCATCAATCATCATCAATACATATAATAAATCTGTGGAGGTCGAATTTCTGTACAAATAAAAAAAATGCTAAAAACGGAGTCAGGGGGATGTAATAAGTGAAATAGAACTAGTTTAATTTTTTTTCAATTTTTTTGTTTCTCTGTTTGTCTGTTTGTCTGTCTGTTTGTACGGGCTAATCTTTGGAACGGAGGGACCGATTCCAATGAAATTTTGTGTGGTGGTAGCTTATGTCCCTGGTCAACATATAGGATACTTTTCATCCCGGTAAAATAAAGAGTTCCCGTGGGATAGTTAAAAAACTGCAATTAATTTAACAGCTTTGTAAACAACAACTAATGAACTTAATTTAGTAAAATTTGTTATGCTGATACCTTATGTTGCCTCATTAACAAAATATATATATAGTAAAACTGAATAATCCAATCGAGTTCCCGCGGGAAAGAAAACATTACAAAAACAGTTAGCAGGACTTTCAAGTAACGGATTTAAATGAAATTTTATGATCCTACGATCCTCGTACTTTATATATATGCCCAGTCAACATTTAAGATACTTTTCATCCTGAAAAATTTGAGAGCACCCGTGGGATGTTTAAAAAAACCTATTGCTACTTATCTACGTAGCACAATCAAAACGGGGTCGAAATATCGACAGTTTAAATCGTCCTTTTGATCGTGCAACTAGGTATAACTATACAAGATAACCCGTACGTAGCAGAAACGGGTTGCTACGTACACAGCAGCGCATCAGAATGCTTAATTACAATATCTGTGCGTTGGTATCATCTCAGAATAACATTAGTTTGGTAAGTATAGATATTACAATCCACGATGACACGCCCCGCTCTGTCTTACTCCATGCGAATTGAGTAACATTAGCGATTTCGACAGAGTGTATAAGTAGACGAAGACCAAAGAAGATATAGGTAAATTGTGTGAAAGAAGATAGCACGTTGACAGTAGAGATTGGAAGAACACTCCTTTACGGGTCCATCGAACCCAGGGACCACTCATTTATCTTGGGAAAAATTAAGAAATTCCACGGGAAACATTTTTGTAAAAAAAACGAACTGCACGCGGGCGGAGCCGCGGGCAACAGCTCGTTGATTATAAAAGTATTATTATAAAAAAATTTGATCTCATTTATTAAAATAAGCATACCTAATAATTAGTTCAAACGCAGTTAAAGTAATGCTGATTTATTCTAATAAAACATTTAATTTTTGAGCGATCACAATGCAAATGTTTATTTTGATAATAAAACTGGTTCCTAATAAATAATTTGTTGATTTAAAATGATATTATAATTTCATTCCTAGTCCCTTTGTTATGTTACTTTCGACCCACAGCGTGTTACTATCGACCCGCCAACGTGGTCGAAAGTAACAAATGACGAAATTTTTTTAAGGTAATGTAATTCATCTAAACTACACAATAATAAGGTAAATTAACATTAACATTCTGGGCGGGGCCTCTGGACGAGATGCACTCATCAAATACGCGACCAGAATAGCTAAAATTGCTACTGAGAGGAACAGAACAATCGGTATAGATACGTAGTGTATCTTGTATTATAAGAATACACAGAATCACTCGTATAAAAATCGAATTGTTCTGTCCCTCACAAAAGCCAGAATATTCGGCTGTTCTGTGTACTTCAGGCTTTGCGTCATGTTCGACATTTTAAATTGAAAATAATAATGTATAGTAATGTACAGCTATAATAATATTAGATAGATGAATTCCCTCTCTATGAAAGGGGACAATGTTATAATAAAAAAAAAAAGGTTAATTAACATGTTAATATAAAGAGCTTGAACTTAATTTAAATATGGCTATAATAATGTCATTAAAATAATAACACCTAACGAGAAACCAAGGCAAAAGTACAAAATATTACTTTTGTCCCCGGTCTCCCCAACCCACAGATTTTAGGTGTACCTCTGACATCGGAAATAATAGGACCCCGTCGTTTTGACCACTTATTGTTCAGGCTAGTAGGTACTTACCTATCTCAAACTTTTGGTGTAGGTTGCTAATGTTTGCTCAAGCTATCTTCACAATTTTAAAGATACCTAAGTAGATATCGATATTTTATTGATATTTCAATTTATCACATTAATAAATGAGTTTGCACGAATTACCAAAATTTTTATGTTGCCGACTGCCGAACAGAAAAGCTTCAATGCAATTCATCAGTGATAGTTATGTGTGGTGGTAATTGACTCAGATTAAACTCAGATAAGTATGTTATTAAAAAGATCGTCAGCAGGTTTGTTCAACTCTCGGATTTAGTGAGTACTTATTGTGTCGCCTGTTAATTATCTGCGTCAAAAATAACTTTATTTTTATTTCTAGTACAAATTTAAAATTTGTAATAAATAAAATGGAAAATTAAAAAAAAAAACAGACTTCAAATGACACTAAAAAGAGTGAAATAATTTTTCAATGTAGGGACACCAATTCGAAGTCGGGCGATAAATACGAAGGACTATGATTGTACGAATTGCCCGACTTCGAATTGGTGTCCCTACATTGAAAATTATTTCACTCTTCGTAGTAACATTTAAAGTCGTTTTTATAACCGACTTCAAAAAAAGGAGGAGGTTCTCAATTCGTCGGAATCTTTTTTTTTATCTATGTATGTTCACCGATTACTCGAAGACGCGTGGACCGATTTGAAAAATTCTTTTTTTGTTTAAAAGGGTATAGTTTCCAGATGGTCCCATTTTAATCAGGTCAGGATCTGATGATGGGATCCTGGAGAAATCGAGGGAACTCTTCAAATTTTATATGGACACTTGAAACTATTTGGGTATTATTTGAAAGAGTAATATTTTCCAAGTTGTTCTATGGTCATCAGGTCAGGATCTGATCATGGGATCTTGGTGAAATCGAGGGAACTCTTCAAATTTTGCTAGTATACCTACTTGAAGCGAGTTGGGTATTTTTTATAGTTACTGGTGCATTTGCTAGCAGATACTGATTTGATGAATAAAGTCATCAAGTCAGGGTCTGATGATGGGTTCGTGTTGAAATCGAGGGAACTCTTCAAATTTTGCTAGTATACTTGAAGCGAGTTGGGTATTTTTTATAGTTACTGGTGCATTTGCTAGCAGATACTGATTTGATGACTAAAGTCGTCAAGTCAGGGTCTGATGATGGGATCTTGGTGAAATTGAGGGATCTCTTCAGATTTTATGAACACACCTCAAGCGATTTGGGTATTTTTTACAACGCCTTGTGCATTTAATTGTTTTCCATTAAAAAGTAAAAAATAAAAAATGGGAAATGCTTTCCAAAAAACCAACTTCAAATGCCACTACAAAGAGTGAAATAATTTTTAATGTAGGTACCTACACCAATTCGAAGTCGGGCGATTGTCTATGACTTCGTCATTTCTTCGCACATCAAGTAAGAAGGACTATTAGGGATTGTATGAAACATTGCCCGACTTCGAATTGGTGTAGGTACCTACATTAAAAATTATTTCACTCTTTGTAGTGGCATTTGAAGTTGGTTTTTTGGAAAGCATTTCCCATTTTTTATTTAAAGAATTTTCCGCGTCTTCGAGTAATCGGTGAACATACATAAAAAATAAAAGAAGATTCCGTCGAATTGAGAACCTCCTCCTTTTTTGAAGTAGGTTAAAAAAATTCGACGCTCGTGGAGCGTGGCCCTCTAGCCATGTTATATCAATTCTCTTTTAAAACATGACATCATTTAGGTATTAGGTACTTTTATAGAAGCGTTAGCGATTGTAGAAAGAGAATCGATATGTAAGAGGGTGATAGAGTGACTCACTCAGTTTCATACCTACCGTGTTACATAATGTAACCTGGCTAGAGGGGCTAGTATGCACTAAACAATCGATGTACGTACTTAAAGTACCTAGCAACCATAGAGTAGTTAGTCCACTAATTAGGTATTTGGATTGCAATGGACACATAAATAGGTAAAGTCTCCATTACAATTAATACAGTATTTTTAATACAGTTGCTCAAAAAGTGGCGTATTGCAGGGACGTATAGCGTTCGGGATGTGGGCTATTACATACTCGTGCTTTTTTTTTACCTTTCCCGAACTCGTGCGTTATCTTTCCCAACTGTCAAAATAATGTCTATTAAAAAGAAAAACCAACCATGAAGTTTTTACTAAAAAGATTCATAGAAGTTTTTATGATTCATGCAAATACGTATATTTCTAAAAAGAAGCTACTAATTTGTTTCAATATCAGATTTGATTGAATGAGTTTGGTTAGGTTTCATTTCATCTCATTAAATTTCATTTTCATTTCATATCAATAAAAAAAATTCTACTGAAGACTTGGCTGTATGGGCATAGTTCCCTTTGCGTACCAGAATATTATTAAGTCTATGACCAAATTTTTTTTTATTTTTTTTTTAAATCACCAGAATGGGTGAAGAAAAAAAAAGGCTTATATTCTACGGTTGGCGCCATTTTTCAGAAATTTTCTTTGCGAGTTTAGTTGTTTGTTGCACAAAATGCTTCGGAGAACATTTTACCGGAAAAGTCAAAAAGTCGCTACATATCTACGAGATACGACGAATTTATTGCGTGGAGAGAAGAGAAAAAAGCAAATAGTTTTTCAGAAAATGTTAAGTTAGTTGAGTTAATGTGTTTTTATTATTTTATTAAATTGCTTCATTTTTTCGCAACTGTATTAAAAATAATCGTTCAGTACACGTGCGGAACCGTCATTGCAACTTGTTCCGACTGTCAACCCTCGCTTTCGGCTGCGCCTCGGCTCGGGTAGACATTTGTCGGAACTCTTTGCAATAACAGCCTTTCCGCACTTGTAATGAAACATACTATTTTCTGTCTGAATATATAACCTAACCAACCCAATTCATTCAGTGGGTAGGTAGGTACCGGAAATAATGGTGAAAACGAAACAAAGTAAATCATTTAAATCTTCTTTATTATCCGCGGAGGTAACAGAAAGGAACGCCTATCGGCAACGGTTTAATAATTTACAGCCTCATGTATAGGTTTGTGTTTTATAAATCTTATAAATAATAAAATATTAATCCTACTGTTATAATTTTTTTACGAATATATTAATACTCTATAATTAAGGCACTTTGTACATGGCTTAGGATACGAATATAATGCATAATATAAAAGTGTATGACACTCGGCAAATGCCACATGACTAGCGATGCCGCTAACAGCGCGACTAAACGAATAGATACATGATATCTACGAATTACTTATTCTAGCTTACATCTACGTATTATAACTCAATTTACAATGGTCCCTTCTAATACGAATAGTAACAACTTAAATAGAATTGGCGCACACAAGTTTAATAGTGGAAAATGTACATGAATAGATCGGGTTTATATTCATTAATAAATCGGGTGTTTTAAGTGTACATTAGTGAGCGTTATATGTGGAACTAAAATTAAATAATTCGAGATCGAGGATTGTACGGTTTCAGTCTATCAGTAGGCGTGCACGGCGGCGTGCGGCGCGAGCGGGTGCGCGTGCGCCGGCGCGTCCGCGCGGTACTCGTACGGAGCCGCGCCCGCAGCGCCGCACCCGCCTTCCAGGTGCTTGCTCAGCAGCGACATGCGCGAGAACGTCTTGCCGCAACCCGTGCAAGAGTACTTCTTCACGTCGGAGTGCGTCTGCAGGTGAGCGCGAAGGTTCGACCTGTCGGCGAACGCGCGGCGACAGTGATGGCAGGAAAAAGGCTTTTCGCCGGTGTGGGTGCGAATATGGCCCTGCAGCAACCACGGCCGCGAGAAAGCCTTCCCGCACAAGTGGCACTTGCACGGCAGCGTGTGCGTCCTGATGTGCATCTTGAGCGCACCGAGCGATGTGTACACCTTGGCGCAGTACTTGCAGCTGAAAGATTTTCGGGCGAGACTCCCTTCGGCGGCCGCGCAGTGGTATTGCTGATGTTTGGACAGTCCGGAGTAAGTGGAATATGACTTGGCGCAGTCGGGGCACTGATACCGAGGACGGCGCGGAGCGGACACGGAGACCCCGGAGTCCGAGGACACCGAGCCGGGCGAGCGGAGGTCTTCGGGACAAGGTGGCGGCGAGCAGGAGGAGGGCGGCGATGCGGGCGAGTACCGTGGGTAGAGCTGCGGGTGCGCCGGGGGCGAGAGCGCCGGAGCGGCCGGGTACAGCTCCTCTAGTGGATACGCTGGATACAGGGTGGGCAAGTAGGCATACTGGGGGGTAGGTCGAGGCAGCTCCGTGGCCATGGGCTCCAGCCTCGCCCGACACGCTGCGAGGTATTCCAGATGTTGTTGAGACCACTCTTTCGGCTCAACTTTAACGGCCGCCGTAGCCATCGGAGACATCGCTTTGCTGGGGTAGTTGCCAGTTTTTGATAGATCTTCAGGCTTTGTGCTCAAATTTTGTGGCTCATCATTTTCTGTGTCGCCTGTTGAAAAGGAAAACAAAAATTATGATCGTGAATATGCAAAATTTGCCACGCGTACACTAATGTGTATATACCTCCTTTTGTCAATGAATATAATATTTGGAATACAAGTTTCTTAGTAAGTAAATATAACGAGTTGACTACTATTTTTAGGAAAAGCTTTATAGCTACGATTTTCTTGATTATGAAGTTCAGAGATATTTTAAGGGAAGTGTGGTAGAACGAGTGTGTTGTTATAAAATATAATAATTACACTTACAGTGATAATCGTGATAGAGCCTCGTGGCCTCGTGGGCGGGGAGCGGCGGCGTGGTGGGCGGCGTCGCCGGCCGCTCCTCCCGCACCAGAACCGGCCGCTTCTTCAGCGGACAGTGCGCATACTTCTTCGTCATCAACGCACGGGCAGCTTGAGAATCTTCCACGAGCATCTTGCACTTTTGTCACAACACTCTTAGCAAAACCGGAAAATTGTTAGAATAGATCACAAGTTCACTGCAGTTCGTCAAGAACAGTCCATCGATCACAGAGTCGTAGTGGCGGTGTTCGGGACGCGAGGCATACGTGTGCACGCGCTGACGTCCGGAACTCGAAGTGGTGCGGCGAGGGAAGAGCGCGGCTTATAAAGCGCTCCCCGGCAGGTCTCGCCAGGTGCGACGGGTAGGCTGTGCACGTGCGCCGTGCCCAATAGCGGAGGGCGCGGGCCGGCCAATGGGGCGCGGCGCGGCGCGGGGCGGCGGCACCTGCGCCTCCGCAGCCGGCCGCACCGCGTCGCGCTCTCCGTGCGATATGCGCTCGCGCAGCTTCAGCAGTCAGCGCCGTTCCGGTTCAAACCGTCCTCGTCTCAGCAGCCGATCTCATTTTTTGCACTGCTCTTGGGGTTAAGCACCTTTGAACCGAACCATACGTCTTTGTGAAACGGTCCCGTCAGAATAATAATAATAATCGCGACCAAACCGTCTCGACGGTCTTATTATTAAAAAGCGAAGTGCCTTACTGCAGTATGTACCGACTATACACCGATTAGTATTCATAGCATTAAGATAAAAATATTATGATTGATAATAAGAATTTTCAATTACCTGTTTTCGAGGGAAAAGGCAAATAGTTACTCGTACTTACCTACCTGTTGTAATATTAGATAGAGCAAAGTCTAAATCCATTTATTTTATACTTAATATTTTTCTGCAGCGACAAATATCTTCCACCTAAGAGTTTTGCTCCAAAACAACACCAGCCTCAGAATTGTACACTGAACATAACTTAGGTACATCCTATAATATGTATACCTAACACTAAGTACTTTTGCTTTACTTTTTCTATAGGATTGCTATTTGCACGGAATATCTTAATTTGATGGATATTAAAACAATCATGTAAGTAGGTAGGGACAGTGACATACGGGTAACCGGGTAAGGGTAACCTATCTGATCTTAAAATGTTCACGTAAAATCAATGACAACTTTCATCCCCAATTTTTTTAAATTTCGATAGCAGTGGTAGAAATAGAATAAGGTAAGATAGAATAGAAAAGGAAGGTTGATATGAGGTAACATGGCCACAGCTGCTGATTTAGTTCATTCCATTCATTTATAACGGTGTCAAATTATGTCTACTTATTAAGTATTTATAATCGAGGCTGATTATGGCCTGGTTAGCGAAAATGGAGTGTTATATGAGACAACGATGACACATTGACTACGAACAATAACAGTTTTATGACACAAAGCGCACACGAGTAGATACCTAGACCTTGCCCTCTATACCGGTAACGCATCTTTTCTTTTATGATCGTGATAAGTAAATAAATTTTTTAATAGGAACTTTTTTCCTATGAATTATTCTGCATCATACATTCTCTTTATCATCATCATATCTCACAAGGAGTCGTAGGAATAAAGTTGTTTAAAAAATTACGTCTTGGGTAGGCCGTATAGGACAGGACCTGCGACTTTGGTCTGTTGTTTTCTCTTTGTGGAAAAGTTTAATATTTTTCCTCGATATTTGATTATTGTTATTCGGTAAATGATAAAATTAGAAAATTATCAATTGGTTATTAATATAATTCACCTCGGAAGTAGGTACGTAGGTACTAATTAGTACCTAAGTACTTATACCTACATATAAAAAAAAAGATGTTTTATATCGTGAGTATTAATTCGTCAACCCCAACATAAGTAGGTACTTATATTATAAGGGATACCTATGCTTATTAGTTATCTATGTGGGAATATTTTCATAATAAGATTTAAGTTGGTATCTAAGTATCTACTAACCAAGGTACTTGAAATGCATGATGTGATTTGATTATACTACTCGAATGCCGACGATCGACAAGTGCTTCACATTTAATAAGCTCATTCAGCGTTATAAGTGCCGTTTCGTATAAAATAAGTATTATGGATGACGAACGTGTCACTTGATCGCAATATGATTGCAGCGCGCCACATTCCTTGTTTAGTTAGGTATTCAATTCAACACATTAGACTAGTTAGCACTTATTCTTTAGGTTTTAAAATATTTCTGTCATAAGTACCGGATGTTGTAGGTACATCAGTTGGCATCATTCGGAATTCAAATCAGTACCTACATACTTATCACTTAAGTCAAATAAGTAGGACGGGAAGCTAACAGCAAGAGCAAAATCTAAGTATAAGTATAGGTCTACTCGTACCTATACTTATCTTTATCTACGAGTATCGACTATGTGAATTATATATCTCATATCTAATAAATACTGGTACCTAATATGAAAGTTTGTGTGTTTGTTACTGGAACGGGAACATGATCATAAAGTGCTACTGTTTTACATGTGGGCTGTAATGTTATTCCGTGGATTTGTATTCCAGTCAAAAACTAGATCTATTATACAAGCTCGGGAAAGAGTTTCCAAAAAATTCAATGATTTTAATCCAATTATGTTATATGATAGTATAGGTAGATATTATCCAACATAATTGGATTAAAAGACAACAACGTCACCGTCAGACTTTACACTAAGTCTCCTCCTCTAATCAGCAAATAAGAAATAAGGGTATCTTTATCGGCAACATCAATATAAATGTAACATACAGTCATTCATTCGATATCCCAGCAAATACAGTAAATATGTTTGAGTAATAATAATTTGGTAGAGCTAACCGGAAACTCTGAGAACCGGTTTGTAAAAGATTTCCTTGTGCTAGTATCAAATCAACGATCGTCCACAACCCCTTCAGAACGCGGAAGTACAACGTCCATAATTCTTTTGTTGTAGCATTCTGTGACCAGTGTTAATTCCCACATACCCGCGGTGTCCCCGGGACCATTTTGGTATATTCTCACAGAACAAGTTTCTTATTTATTCTTAACAACTGCTTGACGAGTTCAAGTTGGTACGAAAGTAACATTTCTTTTTGCTTCCTAAGTTTCATTGTTCCTAATTGTATCTTATTACTAGGAACGTACCTAGAAACTATTTTACATAATATACTCCTTAACAACCTACCCTATACGACTTTGACATGAGTAGGTTAGTCACATAGAGCAAAATGACAATTTGTAACTTTTTCATTAATGGCCAAAACATAGTCATTAATTGTTAAGACACCAAATAATACCTGTATACCTATCTAAGTCTAGCATTTATCAATGGGTGACGTTATGAAAAACGCGCTACTTATATTATAGAAAAGCGCTATAGCCTGTCCCGATCCTATAATATGAGTTTTGAGAAAGTTTCTGATTCTGAACCGACCCAGGAGATTTCGTTTACATTGATCTCAACGGTCATTTAGAAACAGATAATCCAATTCCATATCACGATGACGAGGCCTCGTGAAATTGCACCATGACTCAGGCTGCATAATAATATGTGTCAAGGAATCGACGTGCGCTCATTGCTCGATTTATGCACATCCATGACTAATCGCTCTGATTGGCGCTCATAATCTACACTATAACAATATCATTTACTGACCATCGAAATTGTCACGTTATTATAATAAATCAATACTTACGAGTACCGATCGCGATACTAAAAACAAACCAATTTGCTTTATTGACATATTTTGTCTGCCGCTCGTTACCTAAATATGCATAGAAGTTATGAATGAACACTTATCGGTGATTTGGCCTGGGAAATGTAAACAATTCATCGGAAGACGATATATTGTAAACAAAGCTGTGAACTAATAAAGGTAGTTAGTGTTGTATTGTATTGTATTGAAAGACGGTGATAAATAAATAGTTAGGTATACCTACTTAATGCATTTGAGTTTTAAAACAAATATTTTGGAAGTGTCATTAGGTAATTTTTACTAAGTAGTTAGTTTCTTATTAGTCATGCATACAATGGCATGTTGTTGTACAGACAGGTATAGATAGGTACGTAAGCAGTATGAATTATCAAAACACTTTTAATTGCGAGCTTTAATTCTTTGTTTCAAATCGTGAATATTATGTACCTATTGACAGCATTTGCTATTACTGGATCTACTATGATTTCTTTTAAAGAATGGGTTTTGGGAATACGTATGTAAGTATAAAATTTATTGTAAAATGTTCGGATTAATTTTCTTGGATAATTTTGTTTGTAGGTCGGTGAGTACAAAACGAATTTACATTTAGAGCTGATAAGGAATCTACTTCTACTATGAAGACGGTAGATAAGTAAAAATGTTGTGAAAGGATTTGGAGCAGCTTTTAACACATCTGAATAAAATAATTGTCGCTGATAAGCCATCGATGAAACCGATTCATGTAAAAAAAGAGATACCTATGCATGATGACGGAACTCGGAAGGCTTCTGCATCATCTTGAGAGGACTTTTAAAACATCAAATAAACAGCTACATCAAATAATAGATCTAGCTAACCAACTCTACAATATCCGGATTCCTGAAAACATATAGTAGGTATGTAAGTCAATAGATAACTCCCTAATTGGATACTTATTAGGAAGGCTTACTTATTACTTTTGGTACTTATGACAGGATCTAATGATTAGAAAATAAAGAACACATCGTAGGTAAGTAAGAAGATAAGTATATTCTACTAGCTGATGCCCGCGACTTCGTCCACGTGGGATAAAAACAATTCTATCTTTTAAGTTGGACCAAATGACAGATATTCACGAAGTTTGAACTAAATCGGTTCAGTAGTTTAGGAGTCCATTGAGGACAAACATTGTGACACGAGATTTATATATATTAAGATTATAATTGAATGATGGAAATGAATCACATTGTCGTGATTACTAAGTACACAGCAAAACATCGATAAAATGATAATGAGGGGTTGTTGATTGGTGTCAAATGGAGTGTCATCGGCGTGGGGCGCGGGGCGCGGGGCGGCGGCTGCGCGGCCAGGTGCGCCGGGCGGGGGCTGGGCGCGTGCGTAACGGTCGGGCACGAGCTGCGAGCGAGGGTCGCGGTGCGCTATGGCGGAAATAGCGATGGACAGGGGCGCCGCGCGCAGGTGGTGCGCTCCACCGCCGGCCCGCTCAATGTCACACAATTGGCGGTTAATTCCGAGCATACATTACGCGATATGAATAAAATCACTGTTGCGCGGTACATACTCAATCGAGCACCGCCTGCAGCCGACCTACGTTTAAAAATACGTTTAGCTAGTTTACATGATAATAGCAGTAATATGTGTGCTGTTCAAACGCTATATTAAATTTCAGTACAGGGACCTCTTGCCTACTTTAAATATTTTATTATTTCTTCACTCTGAGTCTGAGCATCGATCAACAATTTTACTCTATCACCTACTCGTAAAATACATCCATAGGCGTCTTTCTTTAATGTTCGCTGTTTCAAGCGATAAAGGTACCTACCTACCTCTTTCTATTTTGAGAAATATGTACTTAGGTATAGAATAAGTATAAAATTTGAGCAAAAGTAATTAGTAAACTTACCTATAAATACAAACTGACCTATTGATCCCCTAAGAATACTATGACAATTTGTTTATACATGTATAAAGCGAAAGCTTTACCTCAGAGGCCAGAGTTTTACAAATACTTTACACATATTAGAGAATTTTAGTCTCGAAGCGATCATAATGTAGGTACTTATCCATTTTGTTATCTATGATATACTCGTAGGTACGATCGCAACCTCGCACCTGAGCTCACCTATACGTCATTGTTGTTGTGTGTGTATCTGTTTCATTGTCATGAGAGCATACCTCTGCGCATAGCTGCACAAAGCGCACAGGCAGCAGGCACCCACGAGCGGAGACCCCGCAATGAATTGAATCAGTGCACAGCTATGCCGGCAGCTGGCTGCGCGTGCAGAATCACATGTCTGTACCCGAATCGCACATCTGCACCGACTCACCCTCGCGGCTTGAAACGACGTAACAGCCTCGCCCAGCCCTACAGCGTGCACTACCTTGGTACATTTCAAAAATAAGCACGTCGATTAGGGTCTCCCCCATTCATTGTTTTGAATGCACGGGATTAAACGACGTAACCGACGATTCCCAGTGAACTTACAGCGTCCTTTCAATACGAGACTCGTCGGTTTTTCAGTCACCCCGTGATTGATATAATCACACAAAATAGAACTTTACGAAAACGTGTATATGATTCCATTTTATTTATACACGCAGGTTTTGATGCAGCATTAGGGTTTTCGGTGGAAACGTAAAAGTGTGTTTGATATATTACTTTTCGGGTCTAAAGCTAAACTTGCAGGTAGGTGAGTAGTTTAATTTTAAATAATGGCATAGCTGTATAGTTCTATATAAAGCACACAGGACCATTCAACGCTTTTATAAACACTTTTAATACAGATGGATTGAATATGGTTTACAGGGTGTTCTTATAGAAGCCAATATTTTATATTTTCACATAAAATATACATTAATCCTCAGATGAATATAACTGTAATCACACGTGTATGCAATTATTGATTCATTTAAATACCTCAATATATATATCTTATATATATTGAGGTATACTTAGTATTTCACCATAGTTCACCATAGAGTCGCTGCACCTGCACTGTAATAAAATTTGATAATTATTAATAATTTGTCGACACGATTCATAATTGATTTATTTACAGGTACAGGTAAGTTGCCTAATCTTTGCATTTTATTATATTACAGAATAGTTATATAAGATAAAAATAATTGATTCGCGTTCTACGCGTTTCGTAGCAAAATGCTACGGCTATCTGCCACTAGTTTCCCGACAATTTTTAATCAGTTCAAAAGCTGGAAAATTTTGTTAGAAGCACATTTTTGTTCATTATAAAAATTATTATTAAACCTGTAGATGTAGAAAATACAAAATTCCGTCATTAAGTATTGGAAATTTGGTTTGACAGACTCTATGTTAGGCTGTATTATTTTGAAATTTATGAAAAGCACGTAGTTAAGAAAAAAAATTTTTTTTTGAGAAAAAAGGTAAATTAGAGCAGCCTGTATACCGGCAATGGAACAGCTGAGATTTCGGCACACGCTATAGAGCGGTGCGCGGCCGGTGCGTCACCAGACGGGCCACCTTTCACCCTCGCGAGCAATCTCGCGAGCCGCGGTTCCCTAGCGAGTTGTGGCGTTGCATTAATACTCGTACTATGAAACTAATATTATGAGGTTTTACTAATAACTCCCCTTTTTATATTGTACTAAGAAAATAATATGTATCATATTAATTAAAATGCCACTAGATTTTAAAATTCGTACTTGCTAATCGCGTTGCTATTGGATTTTAATTTTTGGTAGGTACATATTAAAATTATCTGATTCAAAAGCTAACCAAAAGGTATGATCAAAATATTGGGAATATAAATAAAATGGTTTTGTATCATGAATAACAAGAAATAAAACATGAGATGTATTCAAATTGTAACAATAATAAATATTGGGCAAACTGTCGAAAAAAATACCCCCCCAATCTCCGAAGTTTACCAATCGAAAAATCTGAAAAAATTATGATCAATAGAAGTTAACGTATATTTTACAGGAAAAATAAAATCAACTAAGTACATATACATACATATACTTTTTGTAATATTAACAATAAACCTCTAAAAACAAAGTAAGGTTTGCGGTTCCCCAAAAAAAGTATCTACTTGTAATTTGTAAATTATACTCGTAAATTCAAAAGACAAAAGTTATTCTTACCCTCGGTACGCGAGCGCGACTCGCACTTGGCCGGTTTTTATTTTGTATAATTTTAAAACTTAATTCATAATCACTACAATTATGAAGCTTATTAAATAAATGCTTGTAATAAATGAATATCATACCTAAATCTGAAAAGCGAATATTTTGAATCTTCGTAGTTATATGCATATAAAAGATACAATATATGTAAAATGAATTGCGGTATACATTTTTTTAGATGCACCACCCTGATCTTTTATTATTATTTGAATAGATTTTTTTATTACAATTTAGGGTAGATGTATCTCACAATACATAGAAAGAAATAATCTAAAAGAAATCCAGGGAAAACGCAACTTTTAGTTCCCACATTTAAATGATGTTTTTTTTTGCAAAATCTTACCGTTATTCGGATTTTTTGCATTCCTCGGTGTAAGTATTTATAGTGCAAGGGCAAGGGGAAATCTGGGGTCGGGGGCAGCTGCATCAGTGCGCTGCAGCGCCGAACAAGTTGATACTGTATGGGATTAACGCAAGCGTAAATGACGGGTAACGGTTTTGGTACTTTTTTAATAGGAGTCGCTCATCAAGCTTGATTATAATATCATCTTACCTAAACGTAATTTTTGCACCTTAAGTAAGTTTGCTTCACGTGCAAAATTCATTTTATTTATTTTTATAAATAAAGTATTTGTTACAGTTTGCTCAAAATCTTACGAAGTTTGAACTTGATAGCCAATTTGAGCTCGTATATCTGAATGTTGCAAATAAGTATGTTTTATGTTTTTAAATATACATATCGGTACAAATAACCACTACCCGCCGCTTGTCGCGATTTTAACTGTACACAAAGCGTTTTGTTTTTGTTTGGTTTGGTTTTTGAGGTCTTTCAAAGAATTTTTAAAGTACGAGTATGTTTAGGTACTACCTAATATAATTACAATAATTTGCTCATACATCAATAAATCAATCCAAGTTTAAATTCTGAATCTTGTTGTCAATTCAAAATTTCCCTCAGATATTCGTGGTACCCAAGACAAAAGTTATTCTTACTCTACCTAACAGAGCCATTGTGCCATATTCGAAATTCGTAGAGACACACACAGTTGATTTTTTATGCAAGTGTGCCTAATTACTTTTACTGACCTGCAGTGTGCCTAGGTATTTGTGTAATATAAATGAGTGCAACGTTTATCTAGGTGTATTTAGGATTCTAATGAAATAATAATAATAATAATAGTGTGTTGCCTCACCCAGATATCGAACAACAGATAATTACTTAGAGCAAACGGCGGCACACCCGTTCCGGGACACCTTTTCATTTAATCAAAACTTGTTTGCACACCCAGCAAACGGTGTTTTGTTAGCGGAGGGCGACCGATCTGTACCAGAGGACTGATGCATAGTTGCACCGGTTTATTTGGGGTTCTTCTACATCTTTTCATAAACTTTTTTTAAGCATTGAAATTTATTAAAAGCGCAGCGAGGGTGCGCGTGCGCGGCGACGACTGTGATTGTCGCACCTGGTGACCTGGCGGCTGGCCCACGCGTGCCGCTCTTGTCTAAAACTGCCACCAGTTGCATATGTGCACTCGTATGTAGGCAATTCACGTAGCGCGTATATTTCGTCAAGTGAAATGTTTAAAAATGTTTGTTGCGAGACGACGAGACGATATTTGAAATCAAAACAATTTTGCGAACACATAAAATTACGACTAAAAATATAGAGCGTATAAAAATACGATTTAAAACATAGAGCGTAAAATTGAATGTTGTTAAATAAAATTAAATGTACTTTGCGCGATAAGGTTGAAAGATTGTATTTGTTATGTTACAATACATTCAATTTTACAGTCTTAACCAATAGGTAGACAGCCGTAAAGTTAATTTCTCAGTGTTAATTTTTTATTTTATTTCTTGACTCTCATCAGTCAGTGTGGTGAAAAACTAAAAACGTTGCGTGAATAGCCTCCCTGACCTGATGATGATGACTATATGATATTGCAGACTCCGTCGTAGCCAAATTAAGCACTTCATTAAATGACTATTAGCATTTCATTTCATCAATTGTGTCAGATTAAAACATAAAACACCGAATTTTCCCGAACTAGAGTTTGATTAGATGGAGCTCGACGTCCTAAAGTGGGTAAAACGCGAAGTGCGTTGTAGCCAGTAACCACTCTTATACGTTTATAGCGAAAGCCCGCGGCTCATTTTAACTACCCGCGAACCTTGAATTTCGGTTTTTAACAAATTCCGCGAAAACCAAGCTGGAACCTTGAACTCTCCAGTATAAAAAATGGGTACTGTGGGGTGTCCGGATACATGGATAGACTGTTTTTCCAAAGGAACTTAATTTTCTACAAACAAAGCCTATACAGATAGCTACTAACGCGGTGGTTTTGTACTTAATTGCAAATTGAAAATTATAATTTATTAAAAATGTATTTAATCTATTCATAGTAATTTGTTCTGTATAGTAATTAAATATTATTTGAATTTATTTATATGGGTATTAAACAGAGAGACGAACAACAAAAAGATCCTATTAGATTTCCGCTCACAGTACACGAGAACCTACCGGCTACCGGTAGCTACTATAGCTAAGAAGTTGCATACTGCAATCCATCGGCGCTTGGACCACACGGCTAAACATCTAGAGCACGACGTGTGCGCAGCATAACGAACGTAAAGCGACGTCAGTTTGTGCAGTGGATCGCGTGCGTGAGCAGCCAGCGAGGCTGCGACGCCGCTGTGGTCCGCGCGCGGTGTAACGTCGATACGTGTCACGCTGCGGGCTGCGAGTCGCGACCGCCCACCGCGCGCGGCCTATGTGGTCGCCGCACTGCGCTAATTCAAGAACCTGCTGCTGCCATCAGCGGCTAAACCCTTTTGTCTTAATGCCTTAAATCTACACTATGATTGATGGGAGCTCTAAGATAGAAGCAAAGAAAGCACAATAGATCTCTATCGGATTAGCACAGATCTAATGTCAATCCCTAAGTCTTAGAACTTTCTATTATAGTCTCGTCAGCATCGAATTTTAACATCTAAGTCTATTTGGAATTAAATTATATCGTACAGCGTATTTGACTTAACAAAACAAAGTGATCAGGAGGTTATTCACACACAATCACCTTTTACCCAAATTCTTTGCGTTTAATTGAAGGGTCAGAATGTCTATACATATAGGTACAGGTAATAATAGATGTGACTACAAATGAACAACAATAAAATTCGTTCATACATATTTTCACATTACATTTCCACGTATAAAGTATGATTGTCTTCTATCAACGTAATGGACTTATGAGTAACAGGAAGTTCCAAAGTTCAGCGTTCGTAGGGCTGTGCATCGTACGGGACACGGGTATGTCGAGCTCGATGTCGGCATGCAAGTCGATAGTTGCATTAGGAGGCTTTGTCCGCCGATGGCGAGCCTCAATGTCGCCCTCGATGCCGCACACGGAAACAATGCGAGCACATTCGTGCGCCGCGGCCGCTGGCCCGTCGTGTTCGTCCGCGGCCGATGTTTGCGCTCGTAAAGTGCCATTATGGTAACAGTACCTCTTTGTTGTTTTCGGCGATGCCCGTCTCCCTATTTTCTCCGCTCGCCGAGTGAGAGCTCGCCTCGTCATGGCGAATTATAACAAAAATGGGTTACGGCTTACGACCGACTGTTGCGAAACTTTTACGGGCCCGCGCGAGCGTCTCCGACGAAATCTCGTTCGGTTTAATGGCCTTCGAATTTTAAGTGCTCGAGAAAAGTAAATCACATTGACGTGTCATGAACTCAAATTCGTGATTTAATTTGGACTGGATGCTGGTGCATTTCCGTTTTGTGTTATAACGCAATCGTTCAATGTTTATGTTCTTTAAAAACTAACTTTTTTGTTAAAATATACCTAAATTAGGAATATTCGATGATATAAAATGCAAGTTTTATAGCTAAACAGTATTAAAGAAATGAAATTGAGTTAATTTTAGAGATCAGAAGATGTATTACGGATTAATAAAATTAATAATTAAGTACCTATGTCATCGACGTTGATAAAAAGTAGGTTTGGGTTGTTTTGAATCACCCAGTCGTCTTTAATGATATTATACTCTTATATTAGAGTAGATACCCCATTACGCAGTACCTACCTTAATTATTTGTTCAACATTAAGAACTAAAGTTCCGACGTGCCACACCTATGTAATAACAGGAACTTCGTTATTTTAGATAGGTATATTCATTTACGTACATCTAATTTGTCGTCTTAATTACATAACTCAATTCGACCGTTTTGCTTGCTCGTAGGATTAAGTTTCGCATAGCCGGCAATAAACAGGAGTCGCCAATCCATGTCAAACGTGTGCGCGGATGTAATATCGTAGTGTGGTGTTTTTCACAATAACAAAAATAATGCATGTACATATATGTATATGTACGTATATGTATCGGGTTTCGCAAGTTCCCAATACATATTATAAGTGCTATTGACCCGTGAAATTACTCACGTGACTTTTGCTAACAACAGTTTAAAAGTTGGTTGAATTAGATGTAGTAATTTCTATATTTGTGAGGTGGAAGGGGGAAGTTTAATAAGCTTATAAGAAATTATTTATTTATTTATTTTTATTATTAATGCACCATACATAAAACTTAACGAAACATAACAGGAGACATGATGTACAAAGGATAGCTTATCCCTATAAAACAAAAGAGATCTCTTCCAGCTACCCTGATGTGAGTAAGGTGACGAGAAAAGTGGGTTAGGTCAAGTGGCACATAAGTATTATGCTATCTGTAAACCATAAATACTACAATAAATAGATACTATAGTATAATATACTATAGTATTATCAGCTGATGAAACCTTAAAAGAATTTCCACTATTCACTATTGTGTCGGTCATAATTTCTATGCCTTGACATACCTATTATATCTACTTTATTATGTTTTCTATACATAGTTTTGTGCGCGTTAACTTCTCTAAAATCATGACAAATCAGTCTCAAAACCAATCGTGTGAATACTACATTTTTTTTTTAATTTCATTCCATAAGGGTAAAAAAAACATTAATCTCAGAAAAGAGATTGTTAAGTCATAAGGCTACAGTTAAAGTTAACACAAAGTTACATTGTAGCGTAACTTAAAAGTATTAAAACACAAAACAATAAGATCACTAAAACAATAGATAAGTATGTAAATACGAATAGGTACCTACTTCGATTCCAACAATTGATTAAGAACTAATTCAGCTGTAGAAAGTGATACGGTAACTTTCCTCTTCCTACGACCACTATCTGTTTGCACTAGCGTTTGTCCGTGACTGTATTCGCACTTATTCAATTGCGCTACTTTCTCGCAGTTTCAGGAATCTTTACAGTGAGATTAATAGCAGGAAGCAGTGATGTCCTCCCACTGACTGAAAAGCTTAGGTAGGTAATACTAAAAGTCAACTTTCTCGTAAAGCTTAGCTATCTATAGATACCTAGTTTAAAAGTCAATTCAGTGAGATTCAATATTACACAATTATTTTTTAAAGCAAGTGCCGAGTTATTGCCCGTTCTTCTCGGTGCAATACTGCTTTCCGAACGTGGTAGAGTTAGAAATTTCATAAGAGACTGTCATTTACAGCCTATACGGGGAAGAATAAATATTTTTATTTTGATTTTCAGTAAGTGCATGTAGTTTTAGCGGTTAAGGAGCTACACACAAACAAACATTCACATTATAACATTATTGGGATACGTTAACATTTAAATGCGATATGTGAATGTAACAGTCGATCTGTTTGGGTTGGTATTAAAAGCTGTTATTAGCATTCTGATTATGCTATTGTTTGTGAGTCATAAAACAATGATTATTGAAAATCATTATGAAGACGTCAGCCAGCGATCACAGTTTAATAAGAAAGTACGCTTGGATAAGCAAATATAATGGCCTCAATGATATGGAACACAATGGAGCTCCTCTGGGCGCAGCACCAGTTGTGACTAAAACTCACGTACAGTTCCCACTTGACTAAATATGCATTACTCGCTCTGATGAACAATAAAGTAGGCATGTATTAAAATTGTGTCTTCTCAACATACAGCTACTTGCACTGAACACGATTTTGATTCACGTGATCTATACAATAAGGTATAAGCAAACTTTGGTATAAAGGACGAAAGCAAAATTTCACCCATCGCTCAATAGATGGCACTGCCTTCAGTTAAGTCGCGCTTCCGAGTTCAATACATATATGATTGCATGCGTGCCGAATCTGAAACTTTCTTTCTAGGCTTTCGAAGATTTTCCAAAGAAAAAATCATTTTCTTTCCACTAGCACCTTGCGCGATATACTCTTCGATAAGAATCTTTGTTTCAATAAAATGGAAAATTCTTTTCAAAAAACCGACTTCAAATGCCACTACAAAGAGTGAAATAATTTTTCAATCTAGGTACACCAATTCGAAGTCGGGCGATTAATACGAAGGACTATATGATTGTACGAATTGCCCGACTTCGAATTGGTGTACCTAGATTGAAAAATTATTTCACTCTTTGTAGTGGCATTTGAAGTCGGTTTTTTGAAAAGAATTTTCCATTTTATTTTTTACTTTTTAGTGGAAAACAACTAGTGCACAGGGCATTGAAAAAATGCCCAAATCGCTTGAGGTGTGTTTAAAAAATCTGAAGAGATCCCTCAATTTCACCAAGATCCCATCATCAGACCCTGACTTGATGACTTCAGTCATCAAATCAGTATGTGCTAGCAAATGCACTAGAAACTATAAAAAATACCCAACTCGCTTCAAGTATACTAGCAAAATTTGAAGAGTTCCCTCGATTTCACCAAGATCCCATGATCAGATCCTGACCTGATGACCATAGGAAAACCTGGAAAAAATTAATCTTTCAAACAGTACCCAAATTGTTTCAAGTATCCATATAAAATTTGAAGAGTTCCCTCGACTTCTCCAGGATCCCATCATCAGATCCTGACCAAAAAAAAATGGGACCATCTGGGAAGTATACCCTTATAAACAAAAAAAAAATTCCAAATCGGTTTACGCGTCTTCGAGTAATCGGTGAACATACATAAAAAAAAAAAAAAAAGATTCCGACGAATTGAGAACCTCCTCCTTTTTTTGAAGTCGGTTAAAAAGCTTGTCTAACTTAGGTAGGATTCATGTTTAAAATCGCTGAAACCTATTTTGAATGTTGTTAAATTATCGTGCTGAATGTAGGCCGCTTCGTAATATTGAGCTGGTAGTTAGTTAGTTAGTTAAATATTTTCGTAAAACTCTACACAACGCTACATATTACGAGTATCTACAATTGATTATTCTTATAGGAGGTTGATAAATAACACTTTTAATACTATTCAGGGTATGGAACAGGTTGTCCAGGTACTGGTACGGCGCAGAGTAGTTGAATGGAGGTGTAATCAGCGCTATTGAGGCTCGTCACCTGCAGAACTCGTCGGTATTGTGAGCTTGCGCGTAGCTGGCTGGGCTCTTAGGGTTAGTACAGGTTTTTGTACAAGTTCGACAATTGACTCGTTTCGGAGTCGAATAGCATAAACGGAACGGATTTCGCCATACATCGTGATGTTCATGATCTACAGGCAGTGTGCCAAGTGGAAAGTGGAAACATTGTAAAATAAGCGTTGTAAGACAACCGCTTGTCCTTTTCGGGTGCTGGCTGTTGATGTATGGAGAAATGGATGAAATTTGTATTATATATTATTTGTATTATATATATTTTATATGGAGAAATGGCCTGATTGCGTAAGAAAAATGTATTCATCGTAATCGTGATCGTTTTCAAATTCTGCCCCCCGATTGGCTGACGGAAATCAGGGAACCAATCAGCGGGCAGAATTTATAAACGATTACGATAACGTTTTTCTTACACAATCTAGGGGCAGTTCCGTCCATTCGAAACGACTCGTCTTGAAAGTTGTACTGAAACCTGTACTACCTACTGAACCCACTGAATGCCGCAGCGGGCCCGCGCCGCGCGCATCCAGCCGCTGCCGCTCCACCATTCAATCCGTGAAAACCGAATTCACTCAACACATTAACCAGTTCGTTTGTTATGCGACCGGTTCCTTTAGTCACTCTATATACCTTGGTACAATATTATTTAGGTTACCATGTTCTTTATTCAACTTTATTAAACTCTTATTTATTTATCACAATAATACTTAATTTAATACTATGAAGGCGAAAGTTTATTAATCTTTCTTTTTCGAGTGGAGAGAAATTAGAAAATACCTTGAAATAAAATAGGCTACTTCTTGTCATAATAAAATACCTTTTACACTCCAATAGAACTTAGAGTTCAATTCGATTTTGGAGGAATTCGAAGAGCTATCAAGTTTTCCTTTTGACCTCTTATTGATGCTTTTGGTGAGATGGTAGTAAATAAAAAATCTTGTGATAGCGAAAAGTTTACGAAGTTTTTGATTTGCTTCAATCTCAAGACGCGACATTTTAATTTATACCCTTTATCACTGCGCATGATATTAAAGCTAACATGTTGCAGGATATTAACAAAGCAATATAATATCGCTCAAACAAAAGCTTAATGGATCAAACCAAATAATGTGTACCTATCATAAATCATTTAAACAGCTACCCGCGATTCCATTACGCCGGATATAGCCGTATGACCGGAAACACTTGTTTGTACGCCACGCAGGTACGTTCCCACTGGCACAATGCAAATACATAGTTACACATGAAGCCCGCGGGACCCGAGCGCACGTGTGAGACCATGAACGAGTACAATCACGAGTATCTTCATCTCATGATCCGGATTTTATTACGTCGTTCATCATGAAAAAATATTTATTACCAATACCATCCTCATGTAATCACTTATCTATTTGTAAAAACCTCTCGAAAATCTGTCGAGTATCGTATTTGAGACTTTATCGCGAACATGCAGACAGACGCGGCAGAGAAATTTGTTTATATAATTCTTAGATGTGTAGTGATCATCGGATATGTTTTATAGTAACAAGTTCCACAAACACAAGCGAGAAGTGTTCCACATAGTTCACGGACAGAAGTGCGCGGTTATTAATCAAACAATGGGCATTCCGTGAAACAGTGTGTCGGCGAGATGTTCGATAAGGGCCGGTAGCAGCGATACAAACGACTCTCGGCGGGCACTCCGCGCTGACTCAGACGCAATAAGTATTTCGTGTTTATAGTTGAATGATTTTGAATAATTGAACAAGTTATTTATAAGTTTCCTCTTTAGAAGCGAATCGTGTGCGCGATCGCAGCCGGATGCCGCCACCCTTCGGAGGGCATGCCTTCACAAAGGTATTTAGTCTATTTAAAGACATCCTGCGCAGTACGCAGTGCGGGGCCGGAGTCTCCTCGCTCCGCGCACGTGCGTCAAGTGTCCTGCGCGCCGACCTGTCAATTACTGTCACCCTCACCTATCTCCCAGCCGCGTCTGAACTGATAAACTAAGTGTTCGCTCGCGGACTGCCATTCCCAACCTTGTAGTCTGACTTGACTCGTTGTGACGCTAAGTGCCACGTCAACGTATCCAGCCGATGTCATTCTCGAGCCCGTATCGTACTAACTAGGCGAAAGATAGTCAGGTAGATCGTCATTGTTAGCAAATGAGACCAATAACTTCAGACTTCAGATAAACTTGAAAAGCTGGTCCTCTCGTAATCCTGCAAGGATATGAAATCCTCTCGTTTCATATCCTTGCAGGATGTTTTAGCAACAACAATAATTAATAAATCTGATTTCATAGATTTATAATAGGTCGTCGCTCGCGCTACGACTAGATAGAGCCCTAGGTTCCCTACCTAACAATGAAATTTCCGTGAGTGCGGCAAAATTTGCTTGTAGTGTAAGTGTGTCAATTTGAAATTTGTATGGTGCACGGATGCTAATGTGCGTGAAAATTTTTTTATCGACGGGTTTGCCAATTTGGGCAAAGTATTTTTTGCCGCACTTTTGAAGTCGAGGGCTCCCTCTTGGACCTCTTGGACTTGGATCAGACCTATGTCTGATCTCTTAATGTGGCTTTGTTAATTGATATTGGATATATTTTTTTAGCAGTCAAATAACCAAAGGGAAATGTGGTTTGATTCCTTCTGCCTTCACCTAAGTGAAATAGGTTGTCTGTGCGTAGAATAAAACTTATCCTTCTTAATACGCTCTGTTGACTCGGATATTGTTGAAGGAATCTAAATTTATCTAATGAACACACTGGAATATAATGGAGTTGAAAACAATACGCACCGATTATAAAGTGTAGTGAAGCGAAGATTATGGCGTTCGGCTGAGGCTGAGACAAGCGCGGGAGCGGCCGCCGCCGAGCGCGAAACCCAATGACTCGAAGCAGCTAGCCACTTGCGTTGCGACTTGCGCTTGCCATCGAGACGTAGTTTTAATTAATTAATATCGGTTTCAGAGTGTAACGAAACGCATCTATAGTCTATTCAAACATTTTCAGACAATAGACTATACATGCGTTTCGTTACACTCTGAAACTGATATTCATAAAAACTACGAAATTATTAAATGTGTTTCCATTTACCTCTGTTTACATTTACCCACAGGCCACATTGACTGTATAGGCACTATTCCAACTAAACTACAGAGAAGTACCTACTGACGACTATGCTATATAAAACGATTTACACCCGGCTTTCCGCAGAAAAGGGGTTGGCATACCCAATACGTAGGTTAGGTTAGGTTAGGTTTTTTTTTCTTCGACGCACGTTTCATCCCGACACCCTCAGGACACAGGACAGGGACATCCTCAGAAAATGTTGATTTCACAACGCGAAATCGTAGAGAACTTGTATTGTGTGCGTACGAAATTGTGTGTGGTGTTTCATGTGGGCAGTGTTCCTGCGTATTGTAGCATAGGTACAGATTCTTTTCAAGTAGCGGATTATAGCAAAACAAATTAATCTGTCCTAATAATTATGGATTTCCGCAAAATAACGCCTGCCTCCATTCAATATTTAAAACGAACTTGTAAAACGAACGTTTCTATAAGAAAATATTAGAACAGTACTGCAGCATTACTGCTATAGAGATGGTGGTACGGCACCTGAACTTGTATGATGTAAGACTAGATCAAGCAGATAAACCCATAGTAAGACTAGATCAACCAGATCAAGACTATAGCAAGACTAGATCAACCTGCAGATAAATCCATAGCAGTTCACTGATAATATAATTATCCACTCAAAAATAAATATTAAATCGACTTAATTTAGTAAACAAAATTGAAGACACTCCCTGTATTTATTCATATTGATGTCCGGTGACCTACTGAAACAATTTCTTCGCACTTAATGAATTAACACAAATCGCAAAATAAATCGCTTAAAAATCTAGGTCGCTTATAAAATCCCGAATTACCGTGAATAATGCGTTAAATTAGAAGATTGCTTAATCGATTCGCATCATGATGTCATCGTGTAGTTAGTTTCCTCCAACGCCGGTAACTCCGAAATGTAAAAGGTGTGTGCCCACTGACCACTATGGTCTGTGTGCGTGCCCAAGATTCGAACCCCCTACCCGCTGTCGCCACAGGCAGAGGTCTGAAGCAATGTAGGTACAATCACCGCTTGGCTACAGTCGGTGCGAACTGTCGCTGTCGCTCCCCTTGTGTTATTTTCGAAGTGGTAAGTAAAGTGAGGAAGTAAGATTTATAAGTAAGCAAGGGCTCACCTGCGCGCGCGCTTCCCGGGGTGACGATCACGCTGCGGCGCGTCCCTCCGAGCTCCGTGCCTCTCACGTGCGGCGACATTTCACCGACAACCCTCCTTTTCTTAAATCAGAGCAATGACCTCACCGTCGCTTGCTCCCCTCACAGATTTCAAAACTATCGGAACCACATGTTCCTGACTTACCTTTTTATTTTTTCAGAGCACGTTGAGTGATGCTTTCTTCCTAAACCGGAGAGAGAACGTGATTTATTTCCGTTTTTGCGGGACTGAAGGTAATTTCAGACGTGTATTTAAATTTCTTAATAACAAAGGTGGTATTTATTATCCATTATCCTTTTTAGGATTCCTTTACCCTACTAGCTACGCTGACAACCTAACTACTTAACTACGAATTGCCATACTTGTGCCATATGCCTTCGCTTCTTATAATTACTAATTCAAAAAAGTTTTTCACTTATAAGTTGCTTCAATTGCAGAATAGGTATACCTCATCTCATAAAGCATCTATTCATGGTACAGAAATATTTATACTGTGCACTTGCCTAGCTGACTAGACTTGGCTGGTTTTTATTTAATTTTAGGTAACTAAGTAAGTAACTAAAAAAATATACCGTACAAAATATATAAACTGTATTTGTGTGTGTGTGTGTGTGTGTGTGTGTGTGTGTGTGTGTGTATAGGTGTGATATACTCTTTGGTCGGTTTTACTAATCAGTAATCTCTAATTCCTGAGTTTCTTACAGCTCACCACTGACATTGTTTCCGGCATCGATTACGTAAGTAAATCAATCGAGTTCAAATATCGCACAGGCCATCTCATTTTCTAGTCTCGACACTTGCATAATTGGACCGATTTGCACAGAATGACCGCATTGGGCATCGAGGTAGGAGCTTGAGTTGCGCAAACTGACAATCGTTGAGGCTTTGACGATGAAACAGAGAAATCGATGTTTCGCTGTAACTTACCGCATCACTTGTTCCACTTTAATTGAGTATCTTATCTTAAACAAACCTCGTTCATCAATTACATTGGGAGATAAAACGTGTAGGTATAATTAATGATACGTCGATAAAGCGGATGGTTTTAAACTGCGACCAAAATATGAAATACAAAAGCATAAACAACAACATCGACATACACAATTTGTTAATAACGTTATTTATTGCATTTACACTGTTAGTTACAGAAGAAATACAATCAATTAACATTTTGAAAGAGGGATCACAATATGTTCTATGTCCTCATATGATTCTATGTTCAAACTTTTAAGCAACTTCTAAGTAGGTACATATTCATTACAATTTACATAATGATGACGAAACGCTGGGATGGGACGCTTCGTCTCCAACTCATCAGTCGGATAGTGCAATTTAAAAGCGAAACAAGACAAAATTTAAACACGCCTTTGTATGCTAGGCCTATATGAAATAAAGAATTTTTCTATTCTATAACAGAGTGTACATGTATTTACGTCTGTCTCTTATCTGTGTCTATAAGATCTAAAACGTCCGCATCTTTATAACCGACCGTAATCTTTCAAAAGTTCCTGAGTAGGTGTAGAGGTAAGCGCTAATATTCTATACCTCAAAACAATATTAACTTCCTACTTATTTTAACTTAGTCAGTTCTGCAGGTTCATTTAGAAATGATTACGTATCTCACTCAACTGTTGGCTATTAGTTAGCAATTTAATTGAGCCACGCAAAGCGCCCGGCCTGCTAGCGACTGCGCCCGCGCCGCGCTCAGTCCGGGCCAAGTTTCCGCCCGCTCATAAATTATCGCCGGCTGGCCCTACTGGCTACACCTACTTGCAAAATATGGTATTTGCATGTCATATTCAATCATTTCAAAGCGCCACTGGCGACTCGTTTGTAATGGACGTGATTAGAAGTAATTAGAATAGCTCATGTTCACCAAGGCTCTGAGTATAAAAGTCTTATAACATAACAGGCTCTGTGTGCGATCTTAATTTATTATTGTATTAAATACAATATTATGACTCTACATTTATAGCTTCCTTATAAGAAGCTATTGCATTAATTGATGTTGCTTAGGTAGAAGATAGATACCAGCTCCGTAAGTAAAGATATAGAGTTTTATTACATCATTAAAGCACCTATTGCTTTTATCTCTATCAGGCACTATCAGGTAATTAATATAACAGTCGTCTTTGTCTGGAAGATTCAATATTACCTGTCACTAACTGCACTCTGCAGTCAAATATAGTATTTTATGATGTTATAAAGTATTATTGTATGAATATACATATGTAAAGTTTTGTCAGGGAATACCTAGGTACTTTAATATATAATGCACAGATGAAAGCCAACAAAACACAAAAAGTATATAAAAAAAAACCGGCCAAGTGCGAGTCGGACTCGCGCACCGAGGGTTCCATACCATAAAAGAAGTAAAACATTCAAAGAATCACTTTTGTTCATAAATTTACGAGTATAATTTACATGTAGGTACTTTTGTTGGCAAACCGCAAACGTAACTTTGTTTTTGGCGGTTTATTGTTATTATCAAAAAAAGTATAATAGTTAGAGAGTGAAAATTAATGAAATAAAGCTATTTGTTTAAGAGTCAAAAAAAAAAAAAAAAAGTTAGAGAGTTAATTTTATTTTTCCTGTAAAATATACATTTATTCCTATTGATCATAATTTTTTCAGATTTTTGATTGGTAAACTTCGGAGATAAGGGGGGGGGAACGCTACATTTTTTGACAGTTTGCTCAATAACTCAAAAACTATTAGGCATAAAAATAAATAAGATAGTTTTAGAATACAAAAGTAACGCCCTTTCATATGATACCCCACTCAATATTGTTATCTCATTTTGAAATTTTGACGACCCGGTTTTCCCCCCTTTTTAAATAAAAATAAAATAGATTTTCATTTTTTTATGATTGCAATGGCGGCGCGCCGCAATTACCTACAACTATTCCAAATTTCAGTTCGATAGCTTCGATAGTTACTGAAATAATGTAGTGTGACAGACGGACGGACGGACGGACGGACGGAGAAAGTCTCACTATAAGGGTTCCATTTTTACCATTTTGGTATGGAACCCTAAAAATACTCAGATTAAACTTTACGCGACTGATGATCCACAGATAAATTGTTATAGAAATACAAATAATGATGTCTAAGTTCATCGAATCACTCCGTAAGAGTCAAAGGCATCGGTCGTTTGACCTGCGATGTCGATTCCTGATAACCCTTGCGATAACGTAGTGAATCAACAATAATATATATCGGAAACAATAAACCAAAACAATTTGGAATTGTTCTATCGTATCGCAGCGACATGGCGCTTTGTCTGTGAAATAAACTAGACAAAGATAATTTCAGTTGTCTCTATAGCCAACCGGTCTCGTGAGTCACCGTGATTGTTTAATTCAAGCTGCTGAACGTGTCAGGCGCGTGCGCAGGCCGCAAACACAATCACAACAAGCCATATTTTCATCAGCCTAATTGTGTTTCTACCAATAAATAATTTAACGGATATACATAATAATTACCGGTATCATTTTATGAAATATTCCTCAAACGTGTAAGGCTATAAGCTCGTTTGTTATTATAATTATTTATTTATTGTACTCGTAATTAAATACAATGTAAATAATCCGTACAAATGTACTCGTACTCGTACCTAGTGGTCTCACGACTATTTTCACTAACACTTTAAGAAACGCCTAAGTCCTTAGGTGACAGTTGTTGTACGTGAAAACTGTCACCTATCATCGGCTTAGGCGTTTCTTAAAGTGTTGGTGAAAACGGTCTTCATACTTATAAAATGCAGACACGCAAGAGTAGGTTAGGTTCCTACTTTTACTTCAAATCTTTCAAATACAAACTTCAGAAAGAAATAATAAAGACTTTCCAGGGATTTTATTTAGAGCTTATGATTGTAAGTACCAAGGTAACAAGTACCAAGTACCTATATAATGCACCTATTTTAAAGAAAGAAAGTTGTATTAAATCTTTTTCAGGTGTCTGATGTCAGACCGTGTGTCCAATCCCTTACGGTGTTATTTATTATGGAAAGAATTAAGAGTTGTAACGTAAAGCCTTTCCCAATATTGTTGCATTCAAGCCCTGAATTGTATTTTAGAATTTACAAGCACCCAGGTTACAAGTGCTTTTACCGATAACTTTTCAACCATTTGCGCGAGTGTCCCGCCGCTTGACAACTCGACACGATTTATCGATGATCAGACTCTGTTGATTGATGAATGAAGATATAATCAAACTTCCAAAAGTACCTAAGCGATTCTCAGTATCTTATAAGTCCAGTACAGCACTTGAACGAAAACTCATCACTAAAATAAAGAGAGAATATCTTACAATCTACAACCTATGTAAAGCCTAATTACAGTAAAGCAAACATGTTGAGTGTAAAATATGTCTAAAACAGGATGTTTAGAATTAACTTGGTAGTTAAGTAGGTTTTGGTACTAAAACGAGCAATTTATGTAAGTGAACAGACTGTATTATTATAATATATTTAACATAGATACATTATATTATGCTTTATCTTCAAGTATTACTTATGCTAGGTACGTTTGAATTTGAAACCAAAGCACACTGCGTGTAATCATAAACCAACGAATTCAAAAGAAGCGACCACACGTCACCTAAACTAGTAGATAATCGCGGGGGCATGTACCTGTTGCGTTGCGCGCTCCTTTCATGGAACACTCTTCTTGTTATAGAGAGCTACACGACACAATGCGGTTTATCTGAACGCATTATGAGAAACATCTCCGCTCCCAGATCGCGCGATAATGCTCGTCGTCGAGTTACAAAGAGTACGGAGAGGTGCGCGGCGGCTTTCGAGCGTGGAGCGTGAACCCATACGCAGCTACGAGTATGAAGAATACCATTGATTAAACATATAAAGCATCAGCTCTTAGTGACGTCACTCGTGTATTTTAAGGCTCCGCCCTGGAGCGTCATATTTAATTTGTCAAAACTGTAAAACGGCCCTAATGTAAGCGACCGACAGTGGTATGTGCTGTCAGCGGTACCGAAATGTACGACGCGCGCGTACTTATATTTGAGAAATTTTTGACTTCAACATACGTCACATCTTTCCCGTCCTCTTAGCGTAGCGTTTTTCGTCATTGAGGAACACCGAGCACTTTTTTAGAATACCTCGCTGACCTTTGTGCGCGACAGGCGAGCGCCGTCGATCCTCATTGTCTTCGCCTGCTTGTCAGCCTCTCTCGAGAAGGAACTTTGTTGTCTTTCTCTGAAAGAAAGTACACGGGCAGAGATATCGATGTAGGTAGGGTAGGCATTGTTCCGTCTTCGAGTTAATTCAATAATAGTGCTGCTGTCTATCGAACGCCAGTTTTTGTTTAGCATTTCAATAGCGCTCATTGTGCTAGAGCGGCGAGCAGGTGTGGCTTTATAAATCTATGTTTGGCGTTATTCTATTATTTTGCTTCTATCTATTAAAATAACATACATCATCATTAATTTGGTGAAAAAATGTGTTATTTCATACAAATTATGTATTTTCAAATTTTTACTAAGCTGGCCTGTAAAATTAAATGAAATGAAATGAAGTTTATTACGCCGAATTCACAGTTCATCTTGTAATATAGAAAGGAAGGTAAATTGAAATTAACTATCAAAATGGGCTTATCTGTGGCCTTACTAACTTTTGAATGAAGGCTACATAATAACTCTCACTCCAATGTGATAGAAAGCGTTTCAGTGGCAACTAAGGAAGTGAGTGAGCTATTGTGGATAATAAAACGATAACATTCCTTGTGTGATTATCATTTATACGGTCACCCGTCTCAAATGAGCGATGAAGGGCGAGATGTGTCATCGGAATCAGAATAGAGCGACATGTTTGTCAGGTCGCAGCTCGCAGGCGAGTCTCGGGAAGGCCGTGAGATCGTCGCCACGATTCGTGAACGCGCATCCGAATAAAGGCTTATTAACTTCATTCACATGCTTATGGGCAGAGGCTTTATTTCTTTACAAATATGTATAACATCCTTTTTAGTTTTGTCGCAAGTAGGTATTCATGATTCCTTTTATATGAACGCATTAATGCATGATCATATTTACCGCATTGGTACCTACGTAACGTACCTACTTTCAATGAATGCCTCTGGAGTTTTAATATTATATTATGACTAGCTGACCCGGCAAACGTTGTTTCGCCATTAGGGATACAAAAAAATAAGTAAATAAAAAAGTTCCTATCTATAAACATTAAACATACAATATTTGGGTGACTGAGCTTTGCTCGGTATTTTTTTTGGTATACATGTGAAGATACTTCAATCCCGCAATTTTATTGTCGCAAGCCTACAATGTGTTATTAACTTACAAACAGCGAAAACCCCAATAAATTTGAATTTCGCGGGTAGACCTTTACAAAATAGTATTACTGTTTGCCGATATATGGCAGCAGGAGTCAATTTTTTTTTGTAACTACGACATTTTCTAAAAATGAATCCTATGAATGAATGAGCTAGATCGATTTATCGACCCCAAAACCGGAAAACCTCCTGTATACTAAATTTCATGAAAATCGTTCGAGCTGTTTCCAAGATTCAGATAATATAGAAATATGTACTCGTATATACAAGAATTTCTCGTTTAAAGGTATGGGAACAGTATCACTTCGACATAGTGTACTACAATACAGTGTTATTTCTCAAATTCTGACCGCGTTTGTTAATTAAGTAGTATTATAGGTGCTAGAAACAAAAGCAACAGGTATAGGATCGCAGATGACGCTCTCTGCCCTCGGCTAAAAGGGCCAATTCTAACAGATGTAGCAATTTAATTCGTGTCACCTAGTTTGGGCCGCCGATTAATGCGGCCGATGCATAGCGAACGGTCAGCTGGCATATTTTTTTGGGTTAACGCAGTCTCCGCCTTTAATTCGTCTGCTGACCCATATGTCTCGCTCAGTCTCGCTCGTAACGAATATCACAGGTTTTATGTGCTGCCGAATAATTATAGTGTAAGAGATATTTAATATCTGTGGAGATATTACTATGATTGAATGTATTTATTATTTCAATGTATTATTTTTTTGTCCTTCTTTTCTTATATCATTGAACATTAATATGCCAAAAGTTTAAAATCTAATATTAATTAATCTAGTTGCAGCCTAATTATTTTTAAAATTCATAGATACAATATGATGTACCAAGAGGTAAAACTCATGATAAATCTTGCGAGTTCTTGCTGTTTTCATTTCAAAGTTTAAGTTATGTCATAATTTATTTTTAGGGTTTCATACCAAAATGGTAAAAATGGAACCCTTACCTACAGACTTTCTCCGTCCGTCCATCCGTCCGTCCGTCCGTCCATCCGTCTGTCACACTTCATTATTTCAAAAACACTTGAAATTTGGAATGGTTGATGGTAATAGTGACCCAACGTCATGGCAATCATAAAAATTTGAAAGCCTTTTATTTTATTTTTATTTGGAAAGGGGGGTATTCGGAATGTTAAAATTTCAAAATGAGATGACAATACTGAATGGGGTATCATAAGAAAGGACGTTACTTTTACATTCTAAAACAGTTTTTTCTTTATGCCTGATAGTTTTTTGTTTTGGTTTTTTCCCTCCTCTAATCTCCGAGTTTGTCGATCGAAACATCTGAAATAATAATTGTCAATAGAAATTAAAATGTATATTTGCCAGAAAATATAAAATCAACTCTCTAACTATATAGTATACTTTGTTTATATTAACAATAAACCTCTAAAAACAAAGTTAGGTTTGCGGTTCGCCAACAAAAGTACTTACTTGTAAATTATACTCGTAAATTCAATAAACATAAGTGATTCTTTTGACGTTTTACTTATTTTATAGTCGGTATGGAACCCTTGGTGCGGGAATCCTACCCGCACTTGTTTTATAATATCATGTTTACACATTGTAAGGCAATGAGCAACTATCTCTCGGCCTACAACATAATTGCCAGACGGTTATAATACCTAACTACTCGTATAAGGCCGTCCTCGAATTTAGCAACTTTGTTGCAGGTTTGCTAATGAGATTTTCATTATATCGAATTAAACTGTTTATCAATTTTTATTGAGTATCCGCCTGCAATGAAAATATTCTGGACACTTGTTATACCTAAGTATTATTTTATTAATTTTTCTTTACTTTTTTTATGTATCCCTTGGTCATAGGCAACATTTTATGATTTTTTACAAACTTATAGGTATTTCTTATCATAATTACTTAAGTGTTATGATTCACATCTCTTAATAATAATATGCCATGTATGTACAAGTATATAAAAATACTAGTAGCTTTATTGTTATTTTTTTTAGAACCGAGGCGGCTGGCATGGTTATTATTTCTTAGGGAGAGAAAATCTTCTTTAGAAAGTCAATGATCGAAACGAAAGAAGCGAAGAAAAAAATACAAAAAATAAATCAAAGTTGCATACAGTAATAATATGACTTTAAGTGAGCATAAGGATATAAAATCAATTTACAATATTTGGCCCGATAAATAAAACGGCATAGCGCGAACTGGCGTAGCGGAGGACATCTTTGTGAGATACGAGGTATTACATGAATGTGTAATCAGAGAGTTTATTGATCGCGGCGAGATTAACACCACTCCGCATTGTCTGAGCTGGCACGTCTTAAATTTTCCCTTTTTGTGCCAATAACTTAAGGAATTCACGAATTAATTTTTTTCTTCACCTTTATGTGCGTCGCCGTTTATCACACACGGCCACGGCACTCCGCGAAAGAGTTATTCCTCCTTAAGTTGCGCTTTCGTAACTGCTTTTCAGTTATAAATTGTCATTTTATACCGCTAAGTAAGTGTCATGTATAAAATATTACTAGAATATATTCAAGAAAGTTTTATGACCGATTTTATTTTGTATATTTAATTAAAACCTATTCGAGTAACTACTTCGTTAGAAGACTAACTAACCTATAGGTCGAAAGGTTGCCCAGCTCAATGTTTTTAAGAATCTCGCCGAACTCTTTGTTTTCCTTCCATCATTGGTCGTCGAGTAGCTGTGCGATTCTGCAAAAATAAACCTAAATATTTTTGCACACACATATTATATATACATTCTGAAGTGTCTGAGATGTTTTAGAATCTAGAAGCACCTACGAAGTTACATCTTACACTGATTGGTTTATGCTTGCATCAGTCGAGCTACTTAGGCACTGTTGCTTCAGTTATTCAGCGTATGCATCGACCAGGTAGGTTTGAGCGATGAGGCGATGTCGAGTAGGTACGAAAATCATCCCGCTATATGCCGTTTAAATCAACAAGGTAGTTTATATATGCGTGTAGAAGTTCACTACACGCAGTCGCTTTTATAATAATAAATATGAAAGCGGCGGATGTACATACTCGTAACTATCGTACCGTCTAAAGTTACATAATGCTATGCTAACAGATTCAGATGTATCCTTTTCCGTAATTGTGAGATAGCAGAGGGTGGCGGGGTCCCATGCGCGCGCGCCGCCCGCCGCCCCGCACGTGGCGCGTGCGCGGCGCGCTGCACGCGGCCGGAAGCGACGCGCCATCCGCACGCAGCGCGACCTTCGCGAATATTTGTTTATCTCCGTACCACAACCGTCCCATCACATTTATACATTGTACATATCAAATGCTGTTACGTAACTCCTGAAAATGTGTTTGAACTTGAAACTATGATGTAACATGAATACCGAAGTGATTTGATTTTTTTTTAAATATTCCTATTATATGTTATTTAATAAATCTATAATATGTAGAATACTTCTGTCAGGATTATGACGTTACGAGTATGTATCTTATTTTGTTGATAATGTTAATAATAATATAATAAGCTCAATAAGACTATTTTGTATTATGTAAGTAGGTATAACATGTGTGAAACGTGGTCTTTTCGTTGCCATAAGACAAATTTTTGAAAGTACGAGTAGTTAGTTCGCCAATCTTGAGCAAGACTCATACTACAAGATTCTTTATGATAAATTTCTTTCTTTAATTCTTTATGATGCCTCCTAAATACAAGCCTTAGCATTTGGAAATCAAAATTTCGATTATTGTCCATATTGTAATTTGTAGTAGACAGGTCATAAATTATCAGCTGTTAAAGTACCATCTTTAAAGTGTTTTAATATATATGTATGAACTAACTTATGGTCGAACACCGAAAAGGTAAATTATATTAAGATGGTCATACATGGGTTTTGAGAACGATGGCTATCGTTGTATTTGCATAGGAATTGTTGACAAAACTTATGCAGATAAGGAAAAGACAGGTTGAGCTTATCTCTCGACACTCGGCAGGGACATCGGGACATCCGCACGTCGCGCGTTGCGCGTCGCGCTCGCCGGACGTGCGCTATCACACTAGCACACATTTGATATCGCACTCCCGATCAGATCGACCTCGAATATCGGTTACTTACTGATTATTTTCCGAATCAAAACTAAAAAATTATTGTCACTAACTTATTAGATACTGCCTTATCTATACCTACGTACAATACGTTTAATTTTCATTATCTATCCACTAGTAATCTATTATTATAGACAAGTACAAACACATCTATGTAGGAACTATTAAATATATTTAGATGTTTTTGGGCAAGTAGGTATATGAAAGAGAAATACCACTGACTGACTGACTAATCTCGATATTTCAAGAACTTTAAAGCCTATATAACAATCTTGAAATATGAAAATTCCAATCATCTCTTTTTAAAACTTTCTAATGCTTTGCAAAAGGTTCTTACAGATAGAAAATCTGGAAAATGGCGCAGATGATTAAGTTATGAAATTACGCTGTGTAGTAGTGTAGTCGTGTGCTACAGTTTGCTGTGCAGCTAAGTACTTAGGTATACGATGAAAGGCTAATTTAAAGCCATTTTTTATTGGATTTTCTTCTACTAAATTAATATGAAAGTTCTATCAAAATCAGTTTAGTAGTATTTCAGACATGTAATTACTGTTTTGTGTGAACCTATGTGAGGCTATGTGATAAGTCCGTTAAACTTTAAATCTTTTAGGTTGACGCTTTTTTACATAATAGGTACATTTAAAACACTGAAAACTACCTTAGTGACATGTCAGGTTGTATCTAGCGTAGGTAGGTAGGTCTCGCCTTCCCATCGCTTACCCATGCTGTAATGTTATATGTGCTATAATAAGTATACTAAATAATTATACCTATGTTAAAACACGTAGGTAACCCATAATTTTTACATAACAATGCGTTTCAGGATTGCTTAGGTAGATAACTAGTTATGTGTCGAGGCTTTGATACAAGTGATTACAAAAGAATATATTTAAGTCATCAATATTATCATACTTAGTACAAAATGAAATCAAACACGTTTTCAAAAACGTGATTGCTGAGTTTAGTGAACTAGCAAGGTTCAAGATGCCACAAAGGTAAATAGATTCATAGCACAACTTGCTATAAAATATAATTAAATACTTAGAAATTAAATTGCGCATGCTTCAAAACGTGATGTTTTAGGTGCAAAAGGCTTATGACCTGTAGTTTAGATGCATAATATAGCAGGTTTACGGTAGATACAGGTAGATTTAAAATACGGTAGTATGCAGTAATTTTTCAAAATAAAATGTCTTTTCGCTTTTTTTTCAGTTTTGCCACTTGTTCCTTTCATAATAGCTGTATCAAACTACTGAACTCCTACATCCGTAGCCACATGACTTAGTTACGATTGCCATTGTAGAGAATGACATATCAGGGACATCAGATTCTGTATCGTTCAGTTTACAAGCAAACGGGGGCAAAAATCCTATTTTTGCATTCTTTTTACACATTAACTAGCATGGTCTGCTGGCATGATACCATTCCAACCTAGGTTGAGACTCGTAACTGAACGATACAGAATCAGCCCACTGAGCGCTAAATTGTCAACTGTTCGCGTCATAGCGTATTTCGACATTGGTCCGCGTAGACATGATACAAATGTCGTCCTCATACATTTTCTTAAATTTCATTCCATCATTCCAATTGAATGATGGACAGTCTAATGGCGACGTCTGCTGGACGAATTGCACTCGACTGAAAGTCCGACTCACACTTGGCCTGTTTATATTTTTAATTCACAGATGTTTCAATGAATGTAGGTAGAGGCACTTATTTTTTTTTGTTAGAGGAGCGTCTAAAGAAAGAGCAAAAACCAACAGGTACAATAACATCGCAGTTTGTCACGGTTAACTGGAAACACTGTGCGATTGTTCCTTCTCAAAGCCGAACAATAACCTGTTCAAGAGCGGCGACGGATTTTTTCCAAAATGTTATTTCGTTCGTATTCAAAAAGCTTAATGGAATTTCGCGACGCAACATACGATGTATTGTACAACGGCGTGGAATGAGGATAAAATCAACAACGCACTATCTCACATACACGATTGTTGAATAATAAAAAAAACACTAACAAAGAATGTTTACATTTTGTCCTACGAGTAAGAACATTCGAAGGTATGTACGTTCAAGACATGAATTTCAATACATAGAGATTGCTAGGGAACTGCAATTACTACACTTTTAACTGAAAATAATTAGATAAATCGTAAGATTAAGAAAATAACTCATACCTATAATTTATCTAACTTTGAATCTATGGTGTAAATATATTAGTATATTATCCGAGTATTTTTATCCTTTACAGCAATATGTCCTTATAATTAGACTGTCTAAGAGAGAAGATCCTCGGTAGGAGAGAGAAGGTCTTCGGTAGTCCGTTAGAGGGTCGAGGGTCCCAGCTAAGTATCATAGTCGTACTACTTGTTACTCCTTCTAAATATTTTGGGGGCCCGTGGTTTTCAAACCAAGGCTTCTATAAAACTTTTCCAATTTTGTATGCTTTTGGAGCAATCAAATGTTTTAACGGGGTCGGAAAACATCGTGAGTAGGTAACTCGCGAAACTGTTAGTCCCTGATATATTATCTTCAAGAATGGGTAAATCCAATTAAGCGAAATTTGGTCAAGGATGTTCATTAAATATATCACCTAAACATTAAGGGGTTTCGGTCCAAGTAGACCGTGAAATTGCAATTGTTTTGCGAGCGTAAGCGTTTTTAATAAAAACTTTGCTCTTAAATTCCCACTCACACCATGGTTCCCAAAAGAATATTTTCTGTAGTTTCTCAGATATTATTGAGCTATCGAGAACCAATATGAAGAAAAGGAGTATTGCTGACCAAAGTGTTTTTAAACTATTATTAGTCCACTATTTGCGAAAACGAAATAAAATTTAAATGGCGGCGCACGCTCTACCGTCCAATCTGCACGTTCATAGCATATCTGAATCTGTAGGTACACACGCGGCGGCACCATCGTCGCCTCATATGGACAGAAATGGAAACAAGGAAAGTAAATTTCTGAGTAGGCCTCTGCCTACACGTTGGACCTCTGTAGCTTTCTCTGCAAATCTCTGACAATACGACCACAGTACGTCCAGCTTTTGTCCATGACAATTTTAAAGGAAACTTGAATAAATTAGTAGGTAAAACCCGGCATCATTTTACTTCAAAATACACTGATAAGAATACTCGGGATATGTGCATCCGAACTATTTAAATAATTCTTTTTCGTACAAGAAAACAGTAGCGCCGTCTGTCAAATGTCTATAGGTGGCTGCTGAAAGAACCACAGCGTGGCCTTAGTGTTGGTGGAAAAACAAGTATTTTGGCACCAATAAACTTGCAAAATTTTTTCGTGACGTCCGCCTTGTCCAGATTAAAAAATTCTTTTAAAAATACTCGACTAAAAAAAGTAATAAAAACATGTTAGTACTTATCTATAACCCAAGAAAATCTGTCGGGGCTGCCACGCTGTGCCTATGGCTTCCTGTTTTATCAGTTGTTGACCAATTGTATGTTTTCTTAGTATTGCATAAGTTGATTTCGCTTTAACAGCAAGCAAATCAAGTAAGCTTTCAGATCTTTCTATAGCACATACCTATCTCAATGCAAAAAAGTTCAAACAGCGTTGTCGGCTGATTTCTGCTTTCAGATATAGCTCTACCAAAAACGGAAAATAACGACGTATAGTCGTCTCATATTCGTAAGATAAAATTGCATTAGATAAGGATAAAATTCGGACACATATTTAATTCTCGTGTCACAGGTTTGTACCAAAACTGCTCTGTGGCTTTATGAAATTTGCGTTGGTATAGTTATTTAGGTATTCGATAGTTAACTGTTTTTCATACCCTTTAGCATAGATTTGTCAAGGCCCTTAAGTGAGAAATAATTTATATGGAAAAGAAACGATTACCACAATAAAAATTGAACTTTTCACCGTTGTATTAAAGAATAATATGTTTTAAAGAATTTCTCCGCAAAAACTGTAATTATCTCTTGCCTCTTTATACCCGGTTGTCAGGTATTTTTGTCAAGAAATTAGTAGGCATGTGCACGTAGGCATATTCATTACAATATTTACTTTCAGTTAGGATAAAGTGAAAAGTTGAAAAAAAAAAAATTAATTAATTAAAAATAGCCCGGTGTCTGTTTGCGTAAGTAAAAACGTATTCATCGTTAACGTAATCGTTTTCAAATTGTAAAACACGCAAATATGATTGCGTATGTAGTTAATGTAGTTACGTGCGTACTATAAAAACGAGTGTCTGAGATTTTGCACGTCAGACATCTCTACCTGCCGAGTGCCGAGGTCCCACGGCGCGGCGGCGCGGGCGCACCAACAGGTGTGCACCTGAGCAAGCGCTCTGTTTTATTAAGAGCACATTTCCCAGCCCAGTGTACGTATTCCGTAACTCCTATCATAGAATGATAGCCACTGGCTATTTCATTAGAATCTTTTTTTATTCTCTGAAGGGTAACTATGATATACAAATAACATTTTCATAGCAACCTTCCATGGAAAGAAAATATATGCCATCGGCTATCATTTTTCAAAGACACCGAGTTACAGAATAGGAGCATGTGCAGGTCGCGCATTTACATTCAAAGTTACCCAAGCAGCAGATTATTCCATTATTATAAATCGTTTAAATCATAAACCAAGCTAGATGTGTTAAGCTTTTTCTTCTAAACCACATCGTCACTTTCCATCAGGTGAGATTGTGGTCAAGCGTAAGCCTATGTAGAATTAAAGAAAAATTTACAATCGGCATGTGAGATTTGCAATTTAAAGAAAAACTCTACCTTTTACCCAATAGATTATTATTAATTCAAAATCCTTAATAAACAACTCGGAACTTCCTGAGTTTCGTAGTTTCAAAAACAACTTTGAATCACGTAACGCTGCCGTGTGGACGGTGGGCCCTTAATAACATACCCACCAATCAGAAAAAAAGTTCGACATGCTCGCATAAGAATGATGCTCGGCCCATTCATCGCTGGTTGTGGAATTCTTTTATGTTTATTGATCGTACTTGTTGTGTTTTTTTTTCAACGATTCATTATGGCATTAACGATATCCGTCGCAAGCAGTAGGTGTATGAATTCCTCAAAGACTTTATTTGCTTTGCATATATTTAATGCTTTATCATCGTAGGTATTGTGCTGCGTCCGCGGCTGCCGACTGCATTCCGAGGATTGCAAAATGCTGAAGCAGCGCAACGATACCCAAATTCTTAAATTATCGTATTCAAATATGAGCTTCAATCGCCAACAATTTCTTTACAATTAAAATGATCTGTGCCGTTGCCGCCCGTTGCAATCTTGCTATAAGTACCCAATAAGATAAGTAATTTTCAAAAATAACATAAATAAATAAATTTATCAATCAGGTCATTATACTCGTTACAATCTAGCCCTTAAAGTAAGCGATAGCTTGTGTTGTAGTTACTAGAGAACTGATAAATAGAATATACCTAAAATATCCAAACTCTGAAAAACATTCGTGCTCATCACACAAATATTTACCAGTTGTGGGAATCGAACCCACGACCCCCGACGCAGAAGGTGGTACCACTACCACAACTGCGCCAATTGGTCGTCAAATAAATAGGTACACTGGTACCTACCTACCTCCTACCCAGTTCTGTTAATAGATCATAGGCGACTTTTAGGGACAGTTAATTAAACACAAAGATTAGATTCGATTGAATCAAATCTAATTATACGTTGGTACGTATTAGTAAATCGAAATGTATGACATAAGTATCCTTTTCATGTTAACAGATTTTTATAAGAGGTAATAATAAGGGATACGTCGAGTCTTCCATTATTCAGTAACTATATCCACACCGGTAACACGTGGCAAAGTAAATTACTTTTCAATAAAATTTAGGTATTGTCAGGTACCCTATTACACAACATAATATAACCGATGTGTAATATGAGACAATGATTGTTATGACACAGTGTATTCACATTATGTCTGTGCCAAATATTTCCCGCTTCAGCACACGTGACCTACACGATATAACTTTCCACTGAATTATGATCACGCGTCGCGACCGTCATTTGACACAAGTGTGCGTAGCTTATGCAATTAATTGAATTCAGCAATTATTTAATTACTAATGACCGAGTCGATCTTCGTGAAATAAACATACTGCATGACTTACTTACATGTAATTTAATGTGTAACTATCTATGGCGAACAATTCTTGACGCAGGCTTAACTTTTCAGAGCTATGTGCGTTTGTGGAAAATTAGAGACTTGCGGAGCAGTGGAAGAAAACAACGTGAAACATCAAACACCTCTATATTATCTTTACATATAAGCGTAGAAGGAAAATAGTTAAAAGCTGATTTAGGTACACATAACATCGTAATTCATAGTCTATGATGTCTTAGTACAATCTGAATGATGTACCTACATAAATGTATACTTTAAATGGTGAAGATCTCTCTAAAAACGCATTGGTTCTAGAGACCTTGCATCTTATACCCTCGGAAATTATGATGTTTTGCAAAATAAGGTATAACTTTCGCAATTTCAGTCAAATCGCTTATTGAAGTAGGTAAGTAAGGCGTGAAGGAATAAACACACATATTCAAATCTTGCATACCTAATAAAATTCGTCTTTAGAATTTAAGTGTGAAAGATTTTTTTACCAATACATTTTATTTGATGTGAAATATAGACTATAAATTATAACTGTGGACGAGACTACGTATTGGTTAAAGGTACATAGTTACCTACACTAAATATAGAACTTAGAAGTATGTTTATGTTTACCAAGAAAAAGTGAAAAGTCGAGAAATAAGCAGTAGGTAAAGTAAGTAGAAAACTTATTCTTCTGAGAATTCTATCAACCGATATTTCCTTTAAATTGTACAAAAAATACATTTTAAACGCACAATATTTACAATAATAATATTCTGAAGTGTTATCCAACGTTAGAGATAGCATCAACCTTGAATAATTTGGATGAGATAAGTAGGTGATGTTTATTTAAGTATGTATTTACATTTACATAAGGATCTGTGAAATATCTTCAGCAAACAGATCGACAAGTCTCACTATTAGCTTTATGCCATTTTATCGATCTTGATTTATATCTACTGTATACCTACCCTGATAAACACGTATGTAACCGTAACCTTGATCTATAAAATATACTTGCACTAGATACTGAAATGTAAGAAAATAAAGGTGTGCCTGGAATGAAGCGCAGGTAAACATTGCAATGGCGTTTATACAATCTATAACAGAGTTAATATTTGAAAAGAGTTAATATTTTCCCATAAAATTGAACCGCACACCTGATGGCATTTACCTATAATTGAATTGTAGTACTCAGAGCAAGTGCGCACTGCGAAAAAGTTGAACAATTTCTCTACCTGCGCTCTCACGACTCACTCAATTTTACCAAAATCTTTACAATTATTGAACGCATCAATTGCTCTAAGCAAAAGAAGTGTGGGAATCGTGATTTAGCAAAGTTCTTAGCAAAATATGCGGGGTATGTAGACACTAGACACTATAAAATAACAATATCGACACGTACCTACGGGTTTGCGCTATGTTTCACTAAACACTATTAATGCGATCACAAATCTAGAAAGCCTAGGTCCCTAAAACGTTAGTTATGTCAGTCATGCGCTAGCAATACCTTTAAACGAGCAATTCTTGTATATATATATATGTATACCTATATAATTATATATTTCTATATAATCTGAATCTCGGAAACGGCTCGACCGATTTTCATGAAATGTATACAGGGGGTTTTGGGGGCGATAAATCGATCTAGCTAGGATTCATTTTTAGAAAATAATGTTGAATTTACCAAAAATATATAACACCTACTGCCATCTATTGGTGAGTAGATAGAAATACAACCGAGCAAAGCTTGGTCACCCAGATATTTGTTAAAAAAATATGTTTAGTAGTAATGTGATAAAGCATGTGTAACTGTAGTGCGGTGTAGGCTGAGGTACGAGGAAGGCTGTCTAGGCCAATGACGAAATACCCTACGCTTAGAGAACTGGAAAGATGTGACGTATGTTGAAGCTTGAATTTCTTAAATATGGCGTCGCGCGTCGTATCTACATTTCGGTACCGCTGACAGCACATACTTACCACTGTCGGTCGCTTACATTAGCATCATTTTACAGTTTTGACAGATTAAAAATCCAGCTTCAGGGCGGAGCCTAGAAATGTATGCGTGACGTCATTAACTGCTGATCTTTTAATATGTTTAATCAATGGTCTAGGCGCACGTAGCGGCGCTGTGCGGTGCGGCCGGCCGTTATCGACGCCGAGTGATCGCGTCGTGTTAATTACTTTCATTAGGGGCGATTGTCCTGCTCAATCGGGCCGATCAGTCAGTTTGCCGCCATCCGATATTTCCAGTCAGTGGCCAGTGCCATTAGTTCGTTGTAAATTAACTGCGTGCTACATGAAAGTTGATCGCTCGCTCGTCGTCAAGGCGTTGATTTTAAAAACATAAATGTATGTCTCAATTTTATCATCACTTAAAATTTCAAATATTATATAGTCCTAAGCCTATAGTGATTTATTTATTGACTGTAACAATCCACCTAGTAACTAGTTCCAACTAAAAGTTAAACAACTAGGTACTTAGAGAGTTTCAAATAGTAATTTTAAGTAAATTAACATTTTATGGAAAGGAAACTTAAAAAAAATAGGACCCTTATGTAGGTTGTAAGAAATCATATACATTTTTTAGGTTTTGATACGTTAGCGATCGCAGAAAGAGAATCGATAGTCGATACGTACCTAACATGGCTATAGAGGGCTATATAGCCATGTTAGGTACGTAGGTATGGTATGTTTTAATAAGCATAGGCAGTTAAAATTTTCACAAAGCCTAGGTTCTTGCGGTTGCTAAAACTAAAAAAGTCATGATCGAGTCGGATCCACAAGAAAATAAAGGACCGAGATAAAAGGCATTTTACTGGTAGACCATAATATTAGACCATTTTTACTCCGCGGGCTTAGATTATAACTTATACCTACCTATTATACCTATAATTTGTAACAAATACAAGTCCAATTGAAATACTCGAATCGGAATAATTTGATTTGTTGAGCGATGGGGCTCTCATAAATACCTTCACTTTCTGTTTCTGCCCTTTCCCTTTGGCAGCCCAACCCTTCATTTATCTACGCTTTAATTATATGTTTGGTAAACAATCGGTTATGAATAAACAATAACAAACATTCCTTCCTAATAATAAATAGTTACTTGTTTAATCAATTTTTCAAACAATTTATGACCCTAGACTTTGCTGTTGTATAGGTAGGTGAACAAAGTCAAGCTTTTCTACATGTTGCATAGACATATAACTACCCTGAACAGGGCGAACGGGAAAAAAATGCGGCCCGTTTACCGGTCGCGGTGCCAAAAATGTTTGTCACCACGGCCACAATGAAGTTCGCTAAGCAGCCACCTAATATAGAATTTTGATACTGTTTGTATGAAAGAGGTTTACGCAAATCATTCGGATACCCATATCTTCCGAATTCTTATCAGTGATGTGTTGAAAAACTAGAAAGTTTGAATGTGCTTCCAGACCATAATGTAAGGATACTTATTTAATTTTATAATTGTAATAGTTATATAGTAACAAAACTTGAATTCGACAGCACACTCGATTAAAGAATAATTGCTACACGCATTCCCAACTATGAGTGTTTTTTATCGTTAGTAGTTGTAGCCCGGATAGCTCAGTCGGTAGAGCATTGGACTTTTAATCCAAGGGTCCAGGGTTCAAGTCCCTGTTCGGGCGGTCAAAGTTTTAGTTTTATAGTCGTTAAAATTAATATAATAGCGTTTTAATTAAGATCATTTACGATTATTTACAAAGCTATATTTTATCATAATATAAGGTACCTATATTGTTTGTTCTCTCATATACCTAAGTATAATAAGTAATGTAGATAGAATTAGTGAATAGAACTAATAAAAATAATTATTTTCAATTTCGTTCGTATGTCGTACTCGTTAAGTACGAGTAGGTATCGAAAAACGGGACTAATAGGAAAATTTAAAGATACACAAAATGCTTAGGGCCTAAGCATTTTGTGTATCTTTAAATTTTCCTATTAGTTAGCCTAAGCCTTAGGCGTACGAGTACCATTATTTCAAGTGCCTAGGTAAGTATAGGTAAGTAGGTATACGCTGAATCGATAATTAATCATTAGACATATTTAAGATGGATCTTCATTTAAATTATAGCAATTTTTGATAATAACTAGCAATCAGCTTTAGCTGGGTTTTAGTTGATAGAACAGCATCGATTATACGGTTACAGTTGATAAAACTAATGAATGGTTAGTGGTTATGATGTTGATGCATGACGTAATCAAGTTCGTTAAACCGATAGACGAGAAGGGCGCGGGAGGGGCGCGGGAGGGGCGCGGGAGGGCGGTCGGGAGGGAAGAGCCACGTAGCGCTGGTTACGTAATTTCGAGCATCAGCTCGTCGCTCCAGTGGCGCAATTGGTTAGCGCACGGTACTTATAAGACAGTGTTCGTGAGCAATGCCGGGGTTGTGAGTTCGAGCCTCACCTGGAGCATATTTTTTTGTCTTCCTGATTTATTTGGAAATTTTCTATACAACTTATTTAATATCCATTGTCCGTTATTGGTTTAGGTGTACGACGTACGTGTAGCATAAGGTTATTGATAAATAACTTAAATTATTAATTTGTAAATAGTTAATTAAATTGAATTATGAGATTAATTTATCTTGGTTCATAATAGCTCACCAGTAAAATTATTATTGTTACATTATCTCAGCATGAAAGAAAATATGTATTAGGTAAAAAACACAAAATGTAATGTTATACCAAAAATTGTAATTTAATTGGTTTTGACCTATATCACAGAATACATAATAGTACTACTATATGTTGAACATGATTAGGTGTATGTGTATTGTGCACGACCAATTCAAACCAAACCAGACCATCGTAGTTCTCTGTCAGCGTAGCTCTTTATAAAGTTAAGTCTTATAAATTCGACAATAATGACCCAAAGTAATCAGAATCGTACCTTGTGTATATTTGTGATCAATTTCAGTTCACCCTTTTATTGTTTATATGGAATAAGGAGCTTCCAATTTATTGCTCTTTTAGATATTGTTATAACCGTCGCATTAGAACAAAAATAACAACTACGACGTTCATCGTAGTTTCCGATAAAATTGAGAATAATTCTAAATCTAAATATCTAATTATATTGGAGATCTAACTTATAAAGTCATCCATACATTCGTAATACCAAAATCATTTGTAATTCGTGCAAATTTCGATCACGTTGTGGTGTTATTCGGGTTCATATAGTAATAATCTTTGCTCCTTGCCATATTTGGTTAGGAAATACTTCTCTAAAACGAAATACCTATAAATGAATTTCAATTTGCATATTTTTGCGTCAAACAAGACATGTTTTCTGCTTATTTGTTTTGTAACAAAAACAACACTAAGTTACTCACGTCGGATTAGTTCAAGAGCACAGTTTTTATTGTCCAGCTTAAGAAGAAAGTTACAAGTTTTCATTCATAACTTTTGGTATTACGGAACTCGACCGAAGTTATACCTAACAATTTTGATCAAAATTGATTTATATTTTCGTTTTAGAGAAGTATTTCCGAACCAACTATGGCCAGGAGCATAGATTATTACGAGTACTATATGAACCCGAATAACACCACAACATGATCGAAATATGCACGAATTAAAAATTATTTGGTATTTCGAATGTATGGAGACATTGTCGTTCACGGGACTCTTAAAACTGTGTGACTTGTGAGGAATCATAAAGATTGAACCGATATTATTAGGACTACTTACTTACTTAAGAAAAGTTACTTAATTTTATAATACATCATTGTTAATTTTGTTTCTTTGTAAGTAACAAAATTTTGTGGTTCATAGAGTACCTAGGTAATATTTAAAAATTAAAATGTGCTGTATATGTGTTCAGTCGGAGGGTGGTCGGGAGCGAGCACGACATTAGTAAATAGTAACTAATCTCCCGCTGCACGCGCGACCTCATGCTGCTGACCCGCCGACCCGCCGCCGCTCCCGCGCATCGCACGCCGCACAGGCACTCCGCCCGCCGCACGCGCAGCGCGCACTGCACTACTTGCAATTTAGTACAGTGCGACAAGGCTATCTTGGCGCGTGGCCAAAATTGGAACTAACGCTTATGTTACCTTGTGATACTGTTTGATAGTTCGCTGTGTCGGTACATCTCTATTGTATGTTGTGTTGTTTTTGTTTAACATAAAATAAAATAAAACTAAATTTTTTAAACTTTATTTTCTGGCTGCCTTTGTTCTATAACAACGCCCTCTTGACAATGTCATTCGAGTGCCAAGAGAGTCTTGTCAGACTGTACCTGCCTCGATGACGCTCGATTGTATTGATTAGGTACAAACACTGATACATTTACACTGGAACATTTTCATGACTGTTGCATTCAATAAATTGCAGCGAAAAGTAACTTATGCGTTGTCTGAAGTTTAGACTATAAACAATAGTATGATTTTACCTTTTGGTTTGACCTCCTATTTTTTTCGTTTTTGAAAGGCGGTGCAATGGTAAAACTACCTAATACATATTATACTCTAGTTTCCTTGAGTGGTAAGGATCCTAGCGGTAAATATACCCATTTACCTACTTATTAAAATACGAATGCTAATTCAAAGTGATAGGAAAATTCAAAGTTATGCTTGTGTTATGGATACAGCCTCGATCTAATGCATCATTTGGCTCTCTGGCTCTAGCACTCCTGGCTTTATATCTTCCGATTTTTCCCTGACTTTGTGTTGTTACTTGGATTGCAGTTTCGGCAATTATTTTTTCACTCTTTCTCATAATTGAAAGATAAATAAAAAAGTGTGTTTCGTTTCAATTTCCTTTATTACCTACGTGATCGTGGTCAAGAATCGAGATGAAAAAACCTTCTTACAACGTAATTTTCAATGGAACGTTTCTCAACAAAAACCTACAAATCTTTTGATGACATTCGCGTGAATTCCTCGAATGATGGAAGTTTTTATCACTTTCTATTTTTAAAATAATCCGAATCGACCCGACCTGGCATTCCGGCGGCCACGCAGCGACCCTTAGGATTCGTGAGGAATGTAAATCGCTGACCGTGCGCGAACAACCCCCAAAGGGCCGAACACAATCAGACCCTTTAATTATTTTTTCATATGATACATTACGTATAGTGCTCCAGCGAGCAAGAAATACATGCACGTACGAGAAGAACGTGGATGCATCACCTGTGTTTTTTTATTCGTTAAGAATTTCTTCCTAACTAGCAAATCTATCCAACACAAATTTTATCACGTGGATACTCAACCTGACTTACTCTTGTACCTAGTAAGTGAGGTTGAGTATCCGCGTGAAGGTTGAGTATCAACCACCGCAGTGTTAGATAAAGACGTGTAAGAAGCAGTAGGTAATTTGCATTACTTCAGGGTAGAGACTGTTATCGCTAAGAACGTATGACATTGCAATGCATTAATGTGCGGATGCACTGCATCTCAGAGCAGGCGTGTAACTTAAGAATGCGCTGACCAAGTTTTCATTCATAATTATTGGTATTACCGAACTCGACCGAATATATAACAATTTTGATTAAAATTCATTTATATTTCGTTTTAGAGAAGTATTTCGGAACCAAATATGGCCAGGAGCATAGATTATTACTATATCACATGATTGAAATATGCACGAATTACAAATGATTTGGTGTTTCGAATATATGGAGACATCGTAGTTCCCGGGACTCTTAAGTATAGGTTAGGTTAGGTTAGGTTAGTGAATAAAATAGTAGGTATAGTGCTTATCTACATAGATACATATTCTAATTGCATTATTGAGTGCAAAGAAGAGGGTGAGATTTGCAAGTCTGCGTGGAAAACCCTACGCGGATAGAGCCGCGGGCAAAAGGTGATACTTAAATAGTAAATAAAGTTAGATAACCACGAGGACACCTTCTCGTAAATATGCTCGATTGATATTGAGTAGAAAGCAAACAAACAAAGCTGGAACGCAATAAAGATAAAAGCTCGAGGAGATATCACAAGATCAGCAGTGATGCAGTCTACTAACCTGAGATGTACTTTTACAATAAAATAATGTTCATTTCAAACAATACAATTTTGTAAGTTATTGATATTGTGTTGATAGTAAGTAATTTATTGCCGCAGAAGACAGTTTAATTTGTAGATCCGTATGTACCTACATACTACGCAGGTTGGCACTTCTTTTCGGCTTACTGTATTTATGAATGTGTAGATAAATAATTTCGTATTAATCTTCTTTATCATTTTAATCAAATACAGAAACACATTTCAAATATTACAAACAATATTATTATTTATCAAGTAAGATTGTAGGCGATGAATAAACAAATAAATCCAGTAACAAGAATTATTAGCATACAATTTTAGTTGATTAGATACTGGAAGCTGTACAATGACCGGGTTTAGCATTGACTTTGCGGCGAACAAAGATCACGAACTGCTCCGCTTTCGCCTCCCGGTAGCACTCCGTGAATAAATTAAAGCTTAAGATCGAATTGTCAAGATGCGTATCTAAGGCATTTGAGCAATAGGTACCACTACTTTCTTTTCAGTAAATCTTACTGTATCGTATAATTTTATTTAAGACGAGCATAAGTTGGGTTTAAATTAAAATGATTAGACTATAAAAGTGCTCACACCTACGAATAACACCTAGGATAAAATTCCATACAATCTAGATAAGTAGGTGCTTAAAGAGATCGCGGTTCATGAAGAAATCAGCAAAAATTACCTTTCACAAAGGTAAAATACTTTAAGTATTTATTATTCCTGGTACATTCAAGCATATTCTTTCACATAGGCCTAGCTTAGAGGCACTTGTTTGAAATGTCGACCACCACGTTCGGAAAACACATAATATAGGTACTTACATATTACATACATAAAGCAACACGTGCTAACTCGGCAAAAGGGTTATTAAAATCTAGCGTAGCATAGATGATGCAGAGGCCAGAATGCTCAATTATATACCCTATACTACGACTACTATAATACCGACTAGTATCTACCGGTGGTACAAGTAGAGATAGATTGGGTGTTCTAGATCATCAACCAAAAACGAGCAAAAAATTCATGTTTGTTGGACCTAAGGGAGCTCCCTTTAATCTTTATGTTATTCAATTTTTTTTGTCTTTGTTTTTAGGTATAACAACAGAAATATTTACATCACGTGTGATAATTACAACTATGTAACAATCGCTGTCCAAGAGATACAGCCTGGTGATAGACGGACAGACGGACGGTTAAGTCTCAGTAATAGGGTTTCTTTTTACCCTCCGGGTATGGAACCCTAAAAAGTATTAGTTTAAAATCTTTAAATGCTGATGAAACCACTAACAAAATCTAGTCAACGCACTCGCCACGAATTGACTCGAATCAGTAGTGACTGCCGATACTCAAGCGTCGCAAACATCGGAGGTAGACCGATTAAAACGTATCTTTCTAGGCTAACAGTGAGGCTTGTTTGACTAATTAGACCTCCTGTAGTTGCTTATCCCCCATCTATACTGGTGCGTTGCAGATCCCTTGTTTTCATACTATTGAAATTTAAAAGACACAAGACTTAGGCGAAAGCGGAATCAATCGTACAAAACACAACTTAGATAATGACTTGGAGTTCCCGGGAGAGCTGAATTCGTGTTACAGTGCATTAGGAGTAACTAATTACACTTCTGTACAGATTAACATATAGTTATTAAAATGTCAATTGTATAAACGATTTGATAAAGGTGTTTTTAAAAGATTACAGATTATACATCTGTGAACATTTTACTCTTTATATCACAACAAAAGGTAGAGAACTATATTAGGTACAATGATGAACCTTTACGACAGGACATGCTTATTTATCTATTAGCTGGGATAGGTTTCATACTACGCAGTCTTACATTTCGTTTGATATTAAACCCTTTTCCACGAAAATTCTTTGGACCAACGTTGTTTGTTGCATAACTTGAGTTCAGTTAATATTGCAGCTATCACAGGTGCACTAGATCGAAGAGAACTATAACTGCATATTCAGCTCAATTCATGTTTTGATTTACTTATAGAAATATAAAGATGGAAAATGAAAAAAATAAATAAAAAATGTATGGAAATGAACGCTTAAATATGATCGCTAAATTCATTTGAAAAAAATCATTTTGAAATTTCTATAAAAAAATAAAAATATATTATTTTTTAATTTTAGTGACTGAAATGACATTTCCAACCACATGAATTTTAGTGACTGGCTACTGTTAACAGTACCTATGTACCACTCTAAATTTCAGATCGATAACTTCTAAGTAAGATACGACTACGTAAGTTACTGAAATATCATCGAGTGTGACGAGGGACGGACGGACGGTCGGAGAGAGTCTTAATTAACCATAAGGGTTCCATTTTTACCATTTTGGTATGGAACCTTATGAAACGCATGGATATTACTAAAGCTGCTGAACAGTTTTAAATTTTCACCAACATTCATAGTAATCATTCAACGAATCTGTATATATCACCTGCGTATATCATATTTATTATAGTCGTAGTCGTGATTACATTATGACTTGATTAGGACATTGAAGCAACCTTAATTCTATTCACTAATTGTTTGTATAAAAATAGAACAGAACAGCACATCAGCTAAAGGATAATTAATTTGAAATTCATAGCTCAAAGGTGAGCCCTTGCAATTAAATGTCTGTAATAAAATCCCATTTCGGTTAGAGTTTCAAAGTTTTATGATTCTAATTAACGACAACACATTTACGTCGTCCACGGTCCAGCGTAATCGCCGGCCACAAAGTTGCCTCGTTCCGAGAAAAGTAGCGGTTCTAAATCAGAGTTGACGTTTATCGCCAAACAGTAAGTTCAAAGACAATGCGTTGGCCGATCATTTGGGCATAATGTTCAGCGGTACTACAGTACTCGTAGTGGTAGGCAATAAACAGGAATCCAACGGCATGAGTCAGTGGCGCAACTCGCAGCCCGCGAGTGACGCGGGCGCCGCCGGACCGCGCGGTGGCGCAACGATCAGTCGCCCGATCCATCACCGCAGCACCACCTCAACAGTCAACTGCTTGACTGGCCATTGTTGCCGCTAAATGAGAAAGGCGCATAATCCTGCTCCATTGTTTTTGACATACGAATCCATGTCCTTCATCGTAACTATAGCCCTACATGTTTTAGGTATATTAACTTAGTATTAACTTAGTAGGTAAGAGTAGGTATACGATCAAACGTATTTACCAAGATTTTGATCTCGATTGTCTTTGGCAAAGACGTTCAATTTTCATAGGGAGTCGTAGTTTTTGCACTCTTCGAGGGTTTCGAAACTTGTTATTTATTTATTAAGACCCCCGGTATGGCCTAAACTCAGATAAAGTCTGTGAAGGCCTAAAAACTCACAATTCACCAAGTAGGTATCTTAAATAATTAAATATGTGATATTTAATTAAAATTAGGCACTATACTGTGTGCTGTTTGCTATACAAGGTACCCTACCTGTGCCCTACCTTCATCCTACCTCTAATTGATAATGAGTAGTGACCTAAATTTTAATTTTGTAAATTGAAACCATACATGTAGGTAACGAAATAAACTTTAAAAATTCGTATCTTAAACCCATAACCTATTTTATGTTCTATCCATGGAGCCGTCACCGCTTTAATCCCAGACATAACATAATGCGTCTGACCTTTAATGAACACCTTACTATACCACTAATCGAAAACCAGTATTGTACAGTGTGGAGAGTAGGTACTCGTTCATGGCTAGCCGAGCGTAATACGATATTTATTGATTTCTGGCGGAGCGTCGCTACTCGCTTAATGAATGCGGAGCACATTTCACGATTTCTCACGATACGTTTGGGAACGAGATTTTTTCTCGTTTCATTTCTCTCCGCAAACAATAGATCACCGAACGCGGATGGAGGGTTGGAAGTGCGTTGCCGCGCCGCGCCGCCGGTGCACGCTGCCACGGCCATTGCGACCGGCTGTGCTCTCGCCGCTCTAGAATGGTCGTTTTACCTTCACCACAACGACTTATTTTTATATGATTTTTCTGTTTTTCTTTTGTTTTTTAATTAATGTCAGTCAATGGTAGTACCTATTGGTTCAAATCTCTTGACTCTCATCAGAATGTCCAGAGAACAAATCTTAGGTAAGCATGGCTGATAATAATTCGAGACAACGTAGTTAAGGCATGCTAATCCGTACGTATGGGTGTTAATCCGTACTTGGCCACCGTGGTTGGCTTTGGCAGAACCCTCGTTATGAGAAGAGACCCGTGCCCAGCATTGGGACAAAAAGGGATTGAATCGATTAATATGCTTGCGAATCACTGTAATCACACCAATCATGCCTGATGGAATATAAATGAAATACTCTTCTTATAAAGGCACCCAGATTAGTCTACTACCTTAGGGGTTCGTATGAGTAACATGGAAGAAAAATGTTTCATGCCAGTTCGTTTGATGCTAAAAGTATTCGTCACCCCAATGTCAAGTCATAAGCCAATTAAAGAGAAGGATTATTTTCTGTATCTACTGTGAAAAAGGCTATAATATTTGTTATTATTAACCTATTTAATAAGATACTCATTTTTATAATAACACTCTCAAATCATTAATCATCATGAATTTTTATCGGTAAGTTTTTTTATACGTTTAATAGGTTTTTTACGTTTTAAAGTGAGAATATACAATGATAAATTTTTAAAACTTTATTTAGTTTAAAACTTTATTTTGAATGAGAACTAGAGTAAGTCTTAGCTGGTATTTTTAGGAGCCACTTCACCGTGAGAGCACCACGGACCGTGGGTCGCTCCCCGCGTTTAATATAACTTGTTGCGCGAACTAGTTCCACGACACGTAACCTGTCGAATTACTTCCTCATTTAATTATTCAAATTTATTGCACTGCAATACTCTTTGTTGGAACATTCACACATTTAATTTATTTAGATTATGTGTATGGTTTTGCATTACCGTAGACTTTTTTGAGTAAAAAAAAATACCTTAGGTGGTATACCTTTTAAATGTTGATTCGTAGCTGTAACGTAATAAATAATTGAATATTCATATCTATTCATGTATTGTTATGATCTGTACCCATGAACACACAAAGGGTTGGTACAAAGTTAACTTCCTTCTCAAGTCGTAGGTACCTGACGGAGACACATACTAACATCTACACACATTGTAATTATTATCCCAATTTCATTGCCTAATAAAAGCGGCGGAAACTGCTACCTGTCTCGTGAGAACTGAGAGCTCGGCGGATGTTGCAAAAGGTGCTCGCTTTTTACATGTGAGATTTGTATTAAAGAAAGTGGAGTGGAATTTAAGGGTGGTTCCGTCCCCAGACTTGAGGACGCACAAAAACGCGTCTTTCAACACGTTTCCTTCAATTGAGTTAATTGGGACAAATCGTTTACAATATTAACAAATATCTCATAATACTTATGAAGTAATTTTATGAAGACAAACTTCAACCTAATCAGTACTATCAATAATAACATATTTATTACACTTAATAACAAAATACTTGAGGTTCGTATAATATTATGTAAGTACCTATAGCTACTTACGTAACGTTGCATGCGTGCCCATTCTATAGACTAGAAAGATAAACTTTCATTTTAGATTTTCGACGATTTTTGTAGATTTTCTTAACCTAGCCCCTGCGCGATATCGTCCGAAGAGAAATTTTGTTTCCTCGGGAAAATTATCTCGCTTTTCGCGGTGTAATGAAATAGACAAACTTGCCCGGCAATAGGTGCCGTACTCAAACCCCAATCCGTTGTAACGCGGGCAGCTAACCTATGTATTAGTAACTAATTCTTTATTTGCATAAAACATGGTTATAATAGATGGACCGAGTACAAAATATTAGTATTAGTAATAACATAGTATTGCGCCGACTATAACTTTCTACCCGTGTGAACTACGTACCCACCTGCTACCGCTTTTGTTTACCAAAAAACCACACTATAAAAAACATAAGCTTTATTGAAAGTGGATACGACTCTACAAAGCTCGTCAGTATGTTGGTATTTTTACATTCGGAAAGATGATTCTCGTGATGGCTAAGTGTTTTTAGTTCCCACACTGATCGATCACGACATTATCCGTCCGCTATTATGACTCGTATCACTTAATGCGATAGAAAGTTCACTAACCTTGATGTCGTTATCTGTATCATAATAAGGCATTAACAATATAAAAGCAATCTATCATTTGAAACTAATACGAGCGGTGGTCGGGCGGGGGCCGCGGCCGGCGGAGTGGATCTGCATAGCTGGGCGGAATGGCGGTTAATCAGGTGGCCCGTTATTTTACATTGTGCTCGCCGTGAGCCGGGCCCGCCGGAACAGGTTGCTCCAATGACAAAGGAGCAGATTCCATCGCCTGCAATCCGCGTCTGCGCGCCCCACATTATGCACCTTCGCACACAGCGTCGCAGCGTAAGCGTATCGTAATCCGCGCGTACAACAGATTAATACAAGCACGAACATGTTCTCAAACTCAAAATATCTTTACTTCACATAGGTCTAACGTATACGTTAGACCTATGTGAAGTAAAACGTTAATAATTTAATATGATATTTGTCGCATATGGTGATAACAGCTACAAGTCGATTTAAAGCTAAGTTTACGAGGATTGGAACGCGCTGTGACAAGAAGCCCGCAACAAACTCAGCCGGGTTTTGTTTTATGTTATCACCACTTCACAATGGCTCTTAAAGACTCGAGTTAGTTGAGTCAATTCAGGTTTTTTCTTTAAAAAAGACCAGAATTTAACTGAACTTAAATTTCTCTGATTGAAGACTACCCTTGTCTCATCATCATCACATCAGCTTGTGGACGTCCACTGTTGAACATAGGCCTTTCTAAGCGAGCGTCGCCACACCCTGACCTCAACCTTCCTCATCCAGTCACTTAATGTCGTCAGTCCAACGAGCTGGAGGGTACCCCACGCTGCGCTTACTTGTACGTGGTCTCCACTTTAGGACTTTTCGGCTCCATCGGTCATCGCCCCTACGGCACGCTTGACCTGCCTACTGCCCCTTCAGCTTGCTAATCGTTTGGGCTATGTCAGTGATCATGGTTCTCCTGCGGATCTCCTCACTTCGGATCCTATCCCTCAAGGATTCTCCTAAATTAGCCCTCTCCGTGGCCCGCTGCGCGACTTTAAATTTGTGGATCAGGCCGTGTGTGAGTGTCCATGTTTCAGCGCCATAGAATAGACAATAGACATAGAGACAATTTCTATGCCAACGTTTTTCCTTTGTCTATATAATCATTATAGCAACACTGCAGGCCTCGTACGCAAATCGTTGTAACGATACGTTTTAAATGATACGACTACGCTTACGACTCGTGTGCGAAGGGCCTATAAATAGTTCCGAGGAATAATCCGCTGCCGCGCGCGCGTCACGCGGCCGCCCACCAACGTAGGCTTGTAAGACTCATTTTTTAATTTGTCTAATGCTTCACTTACGTCAGTTTTACGATTATTAATAGTCGTGCCCGAATCAAAACACATTTCTAAACTAATAAACCGTTAAGATCTATCGTAGTCGTAACGTCATCGACGACCGCCCTGGCGCAGGGGCGCGCGCTCGGATTTGAGTGGGAGGTCGCGGGTTCGATTCCCGCCACGAGCGGGCGCTTTGGAATTTTATAATTTCTAAAGTGTCTCGGGTCTGGTCTGGTGGGAGGCTTCGGCCGTGGCTAGTTACCACCCTACCAGCAGAGACGTACCGCCAAGCGATTTAGCGTTCCGGTGCGATGATGTGTAGAAACCGTTGGGGTGAATTTACTTACCCCTTCCAAGTTATAGTACGATAATGTCTTCGGCTGCATCATCACTTACTAACAGATGAGATCGTAGTCAATTACCTACTAACTCTTGTTTAGTGTTAAAAAAATCGATGATCAAGTTTGTATTTCAAAGATAGGTAAAAAGAAATTACTCATAACAATTTGTTATTTACAAGACAATGTGGAGAGACAAAAAATAAATAAAGCGAAAGGTGTCAAACTTCCCATTCCCTCGTGGGAATGTAACAAACGGCGCTGAAATGACTGTTTGGAGCCTACATAATGACAGTAGTAAAGCACAAACAATCGACTTTCATTTACAAGGATCTGTGCGCCACCTGCGCCGCAGCCTGCGCCGCGCGGCCAGCGCTCGGAGCCGTCCAGTGTGACCGTTTCAAAATTGGTGAATCCGCCAAACATTAGCAAAAATTCTGCCAACTCGATTTCTGAACTGTAAAAGTACTGTACAATTACAGTTAACAAACGAACAGTGAAAGCCTAGTGGTTTTAACGTCGAAACATCCCCGTTTCATCGATACAAGACAAAAGTTTCCAGCTTACATACTAAGGTAAAGTATAAGGTAAAGTACCTACATCAGTCAAATATTCTGCCACTTTCTTAAATCGTCAGTTTATTCTGCCAGATTTAAAATTTAGGAGCCAAATCTGCCCAAATGACAAAAATCTGCCACAAACGGTCACACTGGAGCCCTCGCTTTACTGCCGAGCGCGACCGGAACAATGGGGCGAAGGCTATAGGTAACAGTATTGTTGTAACAGCACGTGTTGCCGACTCAGTAGGCGTACCTACCGCCTCTACAATATACTACCAACTACCACCTGATTTAAATTACTTTATGAGTAAGTATTTACAAAGTTTGTCTGCGTTTAGCGTTCACACGATACCATCTGTCACATATTTTGTAACGAACTTCGCCTAAGCTGTAAATTTTTGTTCCTTTTAATTTTTTTTATTTGCAAACAAAGAAAAACCTTACTGAAGGAAATCTATACTTATAATAAAACTGTAAAGGGTCGAATTCTGTACATTGAAGATATTTTGAAAATTTTTGTTGGAGGACAATATTTAGTCGATACTGAAGCCAAAACTGTAATTTGTTTAATTTTTGTCTGTCTGTCTGTCTGTCTGTCTGTCTGTCTGTCTGTCTGTCTGTCTGTCTGTTTCACGACCGGGCATCACGGCTAATCCGCTGGATGGATTTAAATGAAACTTGACATGATTATAGTTCATACCCCGAGGTAGGACATAGGAAACTTTTTGTCCCGAAATTCATCATGGTTTCCCTGGAAGACGGCATCAAAGTCCAAACGTTTTTTAGTTATAATTCATTAACGCGTTGTCCGATTCCATTCATTCTTTTTTTGTTAGAAAGGAGGTTCTTTAAAGATTATTCCAATACGAATCTTATCATCATCACTTTTGTAGTTCAGAAATTACAGACATCAGAACCTTTAAGTTCAAGTAGGTAGGTGACTTGAAACTCGGAATGCACAAAGAACCTAGGGCTAGGACGTAGGGATCAAGTAAGACTGGAGTACCCTTACAGCCGTAAATAAATAGGCTTAGCAGGAGATTTTGTATGGTTTAAAATTTTTCACTTTTAAGGTGAACAAAAATCATGTAACTGGCGTTATCACTACGTTATACCGTATAGCGCCATCTCTACAATTTATGTGGAACTTGAATGTAAAACTCTGAGATAGGTACTACGGAATTTTTTTAATAAAAATTAACTGTCATGTTATTTACTGTTTCCTGACTTTATATTAAGATGGCACTGTTAAAACAGACATGAACAGATTTAAACTTTATCATCCGCAATATGGAAAGGGTAATATAATGGTTCACAAATATTTTTAACTCTTAGGTCTTATCGATCCTAACCGACTGACTGTCATCTAAGGTCTTTTTATACGTAAGGAAATATATAGCCATTGTCCATTCTGATGTTTTGGATTGTATTGAGATGAAGCAAAGATTTTTAAAAGACTCTTATATTATGTTGGGCTGGGGAATATTGTTAGTAGAGTAATTTATCCCAGTGGTACCTACCCGGCCAAACTCTGAAACCTATTCTCTACCACCAGTACAACTTTTCGCATGGTTTAATAATTTTTGACATATTTCGTGGTTTCAGAATAAAAATCACAATGAAAATTCGATATTTCGACCCAGTGGCACAGGTCGTGGTCACTACGTGACCACGACTTGTACCAATGTATCGAAATATCGACAGTTAAAATCGTCCTTTTGATCTTTCAACTACGTATTAATGAAACTTTATATTTTTATTAAGAAAAAGGAGTTTTCAAAATCACCACAAGATAACCCGTGCAAAGTAAGAACAGGTTTCTGTACAACATCACACCAGAATCCCGCGAAAAATCAAGGAATTCCAGTAGGAAGGTATATTATGTAAAAAAATCGTAATTCACGCGGGCGGAGCCGCGGGCAACAGCTAGTCATCAATAAATTAACACAAACTCATTCAGAGTAAACTTTTCTATATAAAATTCTCGCACCAATTTTCGTTCCTAAACAGTAAACTCCTCCAAGACGGCTGAACGATTGTTTAAAAAAATTCTGTGTATATTAGGTAGGTCTGAAAGTAGGTCGTAAGCTAGTAATCTTGTATCCAATATAATTCAAGTACATATTTTCTTTTAAGCAAAAGGAAATGGGACAGTATCGAAAGCTTGATTAATTTAAAAACATAGGAGAGGCAATCACAGCTGATGCGGCACATTCAAGGATGCATTAGGGCGATTACACACAGTTTTAAATATAAACGCTTGTAACGCCCTGACTAAAGGGGTTAACCCGCGCGGCGGAAATTGATTTAGATTACACTATTAATAATATTAATATAACACACTGCGTTTGTGTTTTTTGTCCAAAACTTCTGTTTTAGATAATGGAATTATATCAGCGTCGGGTCACACAAAAAACATTATATCAAAGATAGGCAGAGAGCGCACTGTGTTGTTTTTTTTCTTTTATTTTTAACGGTTATTGATTTTTAATTTGTAAATCAAATAGGCGTACACCTACCTATCAATTTTTGATTCATTCTACTTATAAATAATGCGACTGTGTATAGACGAGAATTCTGTATTAAATACTTGCATTCTTACATATTACTCGTAATTAATATCTGGGTTACCGAACTTCGCTAGGTAGTATTACTACTGGCCAATAGATGGCAGCAAGAGTCAAATATTTATTTTTTTTTGGTAAATTTGTCATTTTCTAAAAAAAATAATCCTAGCTAGATCGATTTATCACCCCCAAAACTCCCTGTATACTAAATTTCATGAAAATTGTCCGAGCCGTTTCCGAGATTCAGATTATATATAATGCTGTGCTAAGTATGTAAAATAGCTCTGTCATTCCTACCCGAACCGAGGCCTACCTATATGTAAGTAGAATATAAATAATTAATGCAGAAACCTGCATGACCACTTATTAAAATAGCGAAATTGAAATAAATAAGTCCTTTTGTAGGTACCATAAGGAAACTATATGTATTATAAGTATTAAATCCTGCCAATTCACCTGGGCAAACCGATAATAACGGACCAAAACAACAAAGCCAATCGTTCAACAAAAATATCATACCTCACGTAAAAACAAAATACTTAATTGGCTATTGACCCTTTTCTAATAGTCCAAACATAAAAAGTTTAATTTAGAGAGTAGTGTATCAGCGGTCAATTACTGACCCAGCAGGCGTTATCCCGATTATGGTTGAACAGATGGTTATTTTTCAACACTCGCGCCGTGACGGGGCGCTGAGCAGTGTTGCCAGGTCTAATTTTCAAAAATCGGGAGGTGTACCAAGAAAAATCGAGAGATGTAAGACTACCTGACAAAAATCGGGAGAGCATAATATGCTTAAAAATTCACTAAACAGGGGGATGGGTACCACCCGGGCGCGAAAATTCTATTTAGTTTTTCGCTAATAGGTAGGGGGCTATTTATATACATCGTAGGCTTACGGTTATGAGTTTTACTGGCAAAACATTTATGCATCTACATGTTTTTCATGAAAACTCTGCTCAACAATACTCATTCACTTCACATTGGTTCCCTATAGTTCGAAATCTGGGAAACTGCAAAAAAATAACTTTCGGGAACCAATAATATGAGGTGATAAAATTTTATGCCCGCAAAAATCATTGCTACAGCGTATAGTTAGTCACATATTTGCGAAAAAATTGAATTTCGCCGGCTAGTATGGCCGAAACATCTTAATTAATGTATCCACAAAAAAATCAGGACAGACTTCAAAATCGGGAGATCGGGAGAATTCCGCTAAAATCGGGAGAATCCCGTAAAATCGGGGGAGACCTGGCAACTGTGGCACTGAGTGGCCGTGGCCTGTGGGTGTAGCACAGCCTGGTGGCGCACAGTGCGGGGGTGCGCTCTATAACCGTATAATTGCATGTGAGCGCGCGCACCGTGCACGCACAATCCGTTCAAACTAGACTGTGCTTTGACGCGCCGACCACGGTGCTTATTCACGGCTATTACGGCGAGCTTTAAACCTTTGACCCGTTTTTTATCGCACAGAAACGATGATGCTACTCGTTTTAATGTGCTTACTCAATTTTGTTAGGTCATCTTTATTTTGATCACTGCTTTTGATTTGATATTCGACCCTCATTTAAATACATGTGTAGATAGATACCTGTTCTACTGTCCTATTGCAAAATTTTCTAATCTTTTTTTTTTTATTTTTATTTTTTTTTATTGGTTCCGCCAACAACACTTGAGCATTACAATATAACAAGATAAATTGATTTATTACAACACATATATATAGCCCGAGCATCAATAACTGGCAGAAACTTAAATCTAATGTAGTATAGTGAAGCTGAAGACATAACGAATAGCAAAGAAAGTCAGTTTACTTCAAGTGAAACGACCACTAGTGTTTGACTGTTTGTCACAATTGAATTGATGGATACGGATTGTACTGCTTGAGATGTAACACTTGCGGTACAACTTAGGCTGCTTATTGCTGATGTACTCGTACCTACTCGTAGATGCTAATTTGATGCGCTCCGGTAGCGAGCTAGTCAAAATATAAGATTGAATCACTAAACAAACATGTGTCAGTTCAACAAGTCACTAACTATCTGTGTCATCTATAGCGTACAGTTATATCGCAGTCGCACAAATGCCAAGGGCTACATCGATCAATCCAGTGTTGTCGCAAGCGATTCTTAATCGACGGCTGCAGTCGAAAGTTGAGCAGCGACGTCGTGATTCCGAACTTAGCCTCCTTCGCACCGGTACCTACACGGCGCGGGTACACATCCAACGTTGTGAAAACGTTCAGCCCGACTCGATAATCACAGAGACAACGAATAAAAACAAATTATTATTAATCTCGCGATCGTGACTAACGATTTCGGATGATCGTTTACGCGAAAGTAGGTCGAGAGTCCAGATTAATATTGGATCAATATTCGCGTGTAATGCTTTCAAATGTCGCACGCGGTTGATGCCGCGCTGATGGATGCCGGCCGCGGCCCGCGGTCCGGTCACGCCGCGCCGCCTGCTGGCGACAGCTTCGATGAGAGCCGATCCGGACAATTTCTACGTAGTAACGTAACGTTTCATGATGAAATATCTACTTGCAGTCTGTTTCATCAACAAACTATTGTTTTTCGACTACGATGACGTAGTTTATTAACATCTAATCTTAACGGTTTTCTGACCAAAAGCGCTGGACACATCTATAAACATGTCATCTGCCGATGTTAAACCAACATCAAGGTTTATATTTATGGCATTGACGATTATTTCATGTACGTCGATGGAACCCAATGGAACCACACTTCAGTCTATTTATTGTACAAAAAGTGCTGGGGTCTGGGGTCTGATTACGTAAGAAAAACGTATTCATCGTTATCGTAATTGCTAGCGAGTTCTGCCCCGCGATTGGCTGACGCAAATTCCATTAGAGCCATTTTCGGAGGCTTATTGTTTAGCTCGAAGTTAAGTATACGTATAAAGAATCCGAATGGAATAACGCCATAGAAGCTGGATAGGTCGTTACTGATCAAAAGATAAATTTGGCTCTTCAAAGTTACGATACTACTGCCAGTATGGGCCTGACTCTCTGTTTGGACACCCATAAAAAATGGGAAATGCTTTCCAAAAAACCAACTTCAAATGCCACTACAAAGAGTGAAATAATTTTTAATGTAGGTACCTACACCAATTCGAAGTCGGGCAATATTTCATACAATCCCTAATAGTCCTTCTTACTTACTTGATGTCCGAAGAAATGACGAAGTCACAATCGCCCGACTTCGAATTGGTGTAGGTACCTACATTAAAAATTATTTCACTCGTTGTAGTGGCATTTGAAGTTGGTTTTTTGGAAAGCATTTCCCATTTTTATTTTTTACTTTTTAGTGGTAAACAATAAAATGCACAAGGCGTTGTAAAAGTACCCAAATCGCTTGAGGTGTGTTCATAAAATCTGAAGAGATCCCTCAATTTCACCAAGATCCCATTCATCAGACCCTGACTTGATGACTTTAGTCATCAAGTCAGTATCTGCTAGCAAATGCACCAGTACTTAACTATAATAAATACCCAACTCGCTTCAAGTATACTAGCAAAATTTGAAGAGTTCCCTCGATTTCACCAAGATCCCATCATCAGACCCTGACTTGATGACTTTAGTCATCAAATCAGTGTCTGCTAGCAAATGCATCAGTAACTATAAAAAATACCCAACTTACTTCAATTATACTAGCAAAATTTGAAAAGTTCCCTTGATTTCACCAAGATCCCATAATCAGAACCTGACCTGATGACCATAGGACAACTTGGAAAATATTACTCTTTCAAATAATACCCAAATAGTTTCATGTGTCCATATAAAATTTGAAGAGTTCCCTCGATTTCTCCAGGATCCCATCATCAGATCCTGACCTGATTAAAATGGGACCATCTGGAAACTATATACCCTTTTAAACAAAAAAAGAATTTTTCAAATCGGTCCACGCGTCTTCGAGTAATCGGTGAACATACATAGATAAAAAAAAAAAAAAGATTCCGACGAATTGAGAACCTCCTCCTTTTTTTGAAGTCGGTTAGTAAGGCTTTAATTTACTTTATTTAGACGGTACGGACTCAACTCCACTCACCTTACTAATAGTAACTGTACATACCTTACTAATAATAATTGTTCATATACGATTTTTCTGTTCGGATGGTTCGGAATACATTTTGTGTATTCTGTTTAACTGATAGACGACGACCAAAATAGAATTCGTTAATCGAATATTACGAACAATGAAAGGAAAATATAAAAGAAATAGTGTGAGGATACCAAACAACCCCACAACACATCACATTGCTTGCGTTGAGATTGGATAACGTTTATCAAGGGCAGGTGTTGTCGGACTCGATAAATAACACCTCATAGATATACGTGCCAGAAAATGATGATTCTACTTAACACCTTGATGGATCGTTTTGACGGTTCCGATAGTTTACAAGGCTAATGAAACATAATAGCCGACGATAAGGATCTTGAGTTAACTAAATCGTTTTAAGTAACCGTATACGCTGAAAACGGTTCGATCAACATCCCAAACATGTACAATTTTACTGTGCCAAAACCTTACTGATTTATTAATCTGCACCTGTTTCACACACACTTGATAGGTAGTTAATCATGCCCGCCAGTCCTGGTTCCAGATTGAAATGAAAGTTTATAACTAGTAAAACCTACAAATGCAAAATTACACAATAGACAATTCAATTAAATACGCTGAGATAAGTACCTACTGCAGTATTCCGGTTGCACCCATAAAGTAAGGAGTGGCATTAATTGCATTTCTCATTATTATCTTAATTCATAGACCTCCTATACCCTCCACATACTATTCTCTATAATCATGTTCAATTAAAAATTTAATTTAATTGTATTTAGCGGGTGAAGGGTATAAGGTCAAGTGCTGACAAAAACCGAGATTGGAATCTACACGACTTATATGAAAGCCACCGAAGTTACTCAATGCGGCGATCGATTGAGTTGCAGCAAGCGGGCGCTTTATATTAAAGCTTATTGTTTTAAGTGCGGTATTGCCCCATGCGTTATAGAACAGATACGTCCGTATGTAGGCTAGCGAGATAATGATAGATAATACGACACAATGAAGCACGCGCCGCGACCGCACCGGTTCGTTAGTGTAACTGTTGAGTCACGCACCCAAAGATCACCTGACGGGGTTCCTTGACAGCTCGTACAGTCGGCGGCCGCCGCAGCACACACGCCGCCCGCGCCGACGCGGCTTTCGCGCCCTGAATAAGAAATTCAACGCATTTCAGCAATAGGCGCATGAAATACGTTTCCTTCAGATTCTTGACTTGATTGGATCTGACAAGCATACAAGCACCTTTATAGCAATCGCGACAGCCCACACAGCTCTTCCGGAACCTTGGTTTATATAGATAAAATTAGTGCATTCGGCCATACTATACATGCAGTAAGTAAATATTCAACATATCGTTCAGCTTTTTACATAAATTTGTGGCCATATTCTTTAAAATTCTCATGTTAGTACGGAGCAGCTGTAAGTGTATAGTTAAGTTGAACAACTTGGTAGCGCAATACCCTCCGCGGATGCTCTAACAATAAAGAGTATCTAAAGACCACTCTGACCTTCAGCAGCGTGCAGCAACTTCACGACTCTACACAAAGACTGTCAGGAATAATTAAAGTAATTACTGTTTACAGTAATTAATGACCCACATAGTAACTTGATAATATGCTGTGATTGATCTCCACACTTTGACGGGATAATTGTGCCTCGCTGGATGATTGCCACATGACGCGTTGCCGACGCTTTTCAATTACTTCATATCTATGAAGTTTGACACAATGCCTGTGATCCTGCTCTTACTAGCACATTGTGTAAGACTCTGGTTTGGTCGGTTATAATTAACACGTTTCCTGTCCGCTGAACCACATATGGCTCAAAAACTTGCGTGTTTTATACACTAATACGTTCCTGAGCCATATGTGTGTCAGGGGAAGCATACAGTTTCTATGGCTAATATTTTTACAGGGCGCGCCGGTACTGTACAATATTTGCATGGGACTTGCTAAGACGATCATATAGTAAAGAATACCTACTTCCAATAGTTTTTTTTTATTTTTTTATTTACTTGTGTTTTCTTCTGACAACATAACAACAGTATTTTGCAAAAAGTCCGTTTAGCTTGCGGCTTAAATTTTTTTTTTTGTTTGGGACAGTGAACGTGTTAATCCAACGACCTTCATCAACCATGAAGCTTGAAGACCGAAAAAACCTATAGCCTGTTACTTTTCTTGATTTCTGTATTTTTCGATTTTTGAAAATTTCATTGCGGAAAATTCAAATTTTCTTTCATTTCCACGAGTACAACTTTATATGTATAGGCTAGCGCTTGACTAATATCACACCTAATCGAAAGCGATGATATAGTTAAGTCTTACGCTAGTTAACGCTTGCCTAGAAGATGCCTATTCAGTCTTTGAAGACACCCAAGTCGTAGGTGGTGGGAAAGATGGAAAACAGGAGGCTTTGCCAGATATTTACATTGTTTCAGGAACGAGGAATTAAAGTGCTTTGTACGTATCTTTAATACGTCAACTATGTACGGGTGTTAATCTTTCCGTTGCCTTACTGTTTTATGGTGGAAAGGCGACGGGGAACTGAACCACGGCTTGTCTTCCACGTTTCTGATACGAAGCGCTCAGGTGGGGCCCTTGCAGCCTCCGTGTTCCCAGCCAAGAACAATCTGGATGCCTCCTAGAAAAGAGAGAGAGTGAATAGACATTTTCTAACCTAGACCTCAACATTGCTTGTCGCCAAGCGTCTACAATTGGGTATTTGACTCCAATTTTTTTATTACTTTATTATAAACTAGAATTAAAATAATGACGTGCACTGAAAAAACTAATTAAATTGATCAAATAACAAAAAAGTTATAAGCATGTATTGAAATGAGTGACATTTCATTCATTTGAATTTGCCGCGCTTCGCGTATCAGCTGTCTGTACCTATGATTAGTGATCTGTGTCGATGATTTAAAATGGCGAGGGACGCTGAAATTGTTTTGTGCATTGTTATCGTAATAAAAACTCATAGAAAGAATGTGATTGAGGACTCGAGATATAGTGAACTTTAAATGTCGTTTCTTTGTTATTTCAGAGAAACAATTTGTTGTTTGTTTTGGAGATCCTCAATGTCTTATAAAACGACATTTTTGTGAACTAAAAGAAGATGGACCGGCTTCAATTTGAGTTTACAATGATAGCCTCAAATGATGGCAAATCAAACGTATTAGCTATAACCTCAATATCTACTGAAGAAGGAAAATGTTATGTTTTACCCGAGGAACTGAAGCCGGTGAGTCATCATACATATATTGTTAAAACGAACACTTTCACAAAAGTAAAAAATAGCATTAAAAAAAGACACCAGAGTAGAAAAGTATGGATAAAGTTGGATGAAAATCTAAAGAAGACATATGTAGATGAGGAAGGTAATATGCAATTTTTAGATCAATATTTAGATGAAGTGAGCACAACACAAGCAAAGGACAAAAATGACACTTTGCAACAAATCTTGGAACAATTAATAGAAACTACAACTAAGAAAGAAAGTCAACATAACTTAAAACATATCTCAGAAAAATTTATTATTGAAAAATTCACAAGCAAAAATCCTAATGCGATGCAATGGATAGAAATTTTTGAAAAAGAGTGTGCGCGCTTTAATATAACAAAAGATGAGACAAAAATAGATATTTTGAGGTTATTTTTAGATAAACCTTGTTTGGATTGGTATAGCTCGATGATCATAAAACTAACAATAAATTCTGAATGGAGTGAATGGAAAGACAAGTTTTTAGAAACTTTTAAAAACCAAGGATGGGACATAGTCACATATGCTCTCGCATTTAGGTATAAAGAAGGACAGTTAATTGATTATGCCATAAAAAAAGAACGGCTTTTATTAGATATAAACAAATCTATAGATTCCAAAACAATGATAGATCTTATTGCAACTGGTTTACCTGGATTTATCTTAAATAAGTTAAACAGGGATGAACTCAACAACACTACTGACTTGTTCAACGAGATAAGAAAATATGAAGGCACGATGTATAAGAAAAACTCAACTAACATAAAGAGCAGTACATTTTATAATAAAAATAAAACTTATGAGAAGAAGTCATGTAAGACTTGTGAGTCTTTGGACAAAGGAATTAGATATCATCCGGAGGAGTCATGTTGGTTCAAGAAAAATAAAAATGAACCTGAAAAAGTTCTTAAAACTAAAAATGTAAACAATAACTCCATAATTGAAGTAGACATAAATACTGAGAAAAAAACTAGTAAGCACACCATTAATCAAAATCAAGCTTTTATTAGAAAATAAACTAGAAGTGAGTGGTATTTATGATTCAGGCTCACAGATTTCTATAATAAATTCAAGATTAATAAAAGTAAAAGAAAAAAAGATGATGTGAACATAGCATACATGAAAACGGTTAATGGTGTGAAGAAGATGGATGGCTTGATAACAATAAAAATTAAAATATTTTATTTAGAAGAAGAGGTGGATGTATACATAGTAGAAAATGAAGATTTTGATGATTTCATAATCGGATTAGATATGATAAAGAAATTCAGATTAACCCAAAATGAGAACTTGCAGATAGAACAAAAGAAAATAACAAATAAAATAGACAGGATGTCTAAAGATAACAGAAATGAAGATAATAATATAAAAAAATATACAGTTAATTTCAATGAACACATAGAAACAGAGGAATTTATAAGTATGACAGACCATTTAGATAATCAAAAGAAAATTGAGATAGAGAAAATTTTAAAGGAATATAAAACAATATTTGCTAAGGACAAGTATGATATAGGTTCAGTTAAAGATTATGAAGCTCGCATAGATTTACAAGTAAATAAATATTGTAGTAAAAGACCATACAGATGTACAATACAAGATAGATTAGAAATTGAAGAGCAAATATCGATGTTACTAAAGAACAATTTAATAGAAGAATCATACAGTCCTTTCGCTGCTCCAGTGACATTGGCGTTTAAAAAAGGTGAAAATAGAAAATCCCGTTTATGTGTAGATTTCAGAGAGTTAAACAAAATAGTTATACCACAAGCTCAACCATTTCCTTTGATAGATGATCTAATTATTAAAACTAGAAATTGCAAGTATTTTACTACACTAGATATAAACTCAGCATTTTGGGCAATACCATTACGGGTGGAAGACAGAAGTAAAACAGGATTTGTCACACAAGATGGCCACTTCCAGTGGACCTGCCTCCCTTTTGGCTTGAAAACATCACCAGCAATTTTCCAGAGAATCTTAAGCAATATTCTAAGAAAACACAATCTCACAGGATACTCTGTTAACTATATTGATGATATTTTGATATACTCGTCTACCTTTGAAGACCATATAACGCACATTAGAAATGTATTAGAGGCAATAATTAAAGAAGGCTTTAGACTGAAGTTTAAGAAATGTACCTTTGCTTCAGACTCGGTAAAATACCTCGGCCATATAATTCAGAACAATTCAGTAAGACCACTAAAAGACAATTTGATTTCAATAAGGAACTTTCCAACTCCTAAGACGCAAAAGAACATCAGACAATTTTTGGGAAAAATAAACTTCTACCATGACTATATACCAAGAAGTGCAATTATCTTAGATCCATTACACAATTTATTACGAAAAAACGAGAAATTTGTATGGTCAGAGAAATGTGAAGAAGCATTCAATCTGATAAAAAGATATTTATGTTCGCAACCGGTCTTGGAAATATTCGACAAAGACTTACCAATCAAAATCTTTACCGATGCATCTTTGGAGGGCATTGGAGCAATATTAAAACAGACACAACTAGATGGTAAAGACAAACCGGTGGCATATTTCTCAAAAAAATTGAATGAACATCAAAAACGGAAAAAGGCTATATATTTAGAATGTCTTGCTATGAAAGAAGCTGTTAAATATTGGCAGCACTGGCTCATCGGAAAACAATTCACCATTTACTCAGATCACAAACCACTAGAGAACATGAACATTAAATGCAGGACAGATGAAGAATTGGGTGATCTCACATACTACCTATCTCAGTATGACTTTACCGTAAAATATATACCTGTGCCCTATTCATCAAACGTTACAAGCCTTGTATTACAAGCGATTCTCTTGTAAATTTCTGCATTTTTACAAACGTGCGTTCATCAAAACTACACGTGTAAATTACAAGCTACAAGTTATATCACTTGTAATACAAGTGCTTTTTCACACGTGTATTAGTAGTTTTGTTCATCAAAAATGCCACCGTTGCTTGTAGCTTGTAACTTGTGGCTAAAAGTTGGAAAGTCTCCGCGGACTCTTTACTTGTAACTTACACATGTAGACATACGTACCTACCTACTTAATACATTTGATAATTATTATATTATTAACATTTTCGTGGTTTGGACTTTAGTTATTCCACAAGCTTAATCAAATAAATAGCGTGAAACAAAAAAAAACTTATATTTATGTAAAACAAACAAAAAAAGAACAAAAATATCGTATATAAATTATGTACTATTTAGCGCGGCATTCTAGTTAATAGTACAGTAAGGCAAAGCTAATCTTGGCACGTGGCCAAAATCGAAACTAACGCCGCTGTCTAGTGATACTGCGTGACAGATTGAAAATTGGGGAGGTTTTGTTAATAATAAGCCAAAATAACGTAAATACTTGCAACATACAGACAGATAATATGCCGACACAGGGATCTATCAAACATTTTCACAAGATAGCGACGTTAGTTCCGATTTTGGCCACCCGTCAAGATAGCCTTGTACTTGCGGTATTATATTCATTGCGCAGACATTTTTTAATTAAAAACAATATTAAAAAAAAAAGAATCTAGTATAGTCTGCCAAAAAAGCCATGAAACAAACAAGAGTTTAAAAATAATTATTAAAATCGAAATAAAGTACATTTTAAAGGATACTTAAATAATCAAAAAAATATAGATAATTCTTTTCAGTATTCTGTTTGAACAGATTTTTCAATTACTTAGTCATAATAAGTCAGTTAAAAATTATTATTGTATCCGTGAATTAATTTCAAGACTTTTTTGACGGACTACATGCCACACTTGTAAATTAAAAACTACAAGTTTCTAAAATCTACAAGTAACGTGAAATTATTTGATGAACGTAATCTACAAGAACTTGTGAATTTTTATTTAAACTTGTAACTTGTGAGCTTGTAGACTTGTAATGTTTGATGAATAGGGCACTGGTAAAGAAAATGTAGAAGCAGACTGTTTGAGCCGAAACCCTGTATTAGAACCAGAAGATAACAGAGAGGAAACATTGAGAATAGTTAATTTAATACAAATAAAAGATATAGTTGGAGACCAAGAGAAAAATGAAACAATAAGAGAAAAGAAACAAAATTTAATACTAAAAAATAATATCTATTATAAAAAAATAAAGAAACAGGAAAAGATTATCCTCTCAGAAGAATTTAGTAAAAAACTTATAAAAAAGGTGCATGAAGATTTATGGCCATATTGGGATCAGACAACTGCAGAAAAAAATAAGTTCAATATATACGGCTATAAACCTAACAAAAAATATCATAAATATTTGTAAAACATGTGAAATATGCATAAAAAATAAATCAAGATGTCAAAAAAAATTGGATTACTGTCACAACTGGGACCAGCAACCAAACCATTTGAAATAATGTCAATGGATACTATTGGTGGATTTGGAGGATCTAGGTCTACAAAGAAATATCTACACCTTTTAGTAGATCACTACACAAGATATGCATTTATTGCGACTTCGAAAACCCAGAATGCATGTGACTTTATAAATTTAACAAAGAAAGTACTAGAGACAGATGAGATTGGAATTATCCTGACAGATCAATATCCGGGCATAAATTCAAGAGAATTTAAACAATTTTTGCAGGAAAATAATATTAAACTAATTTTTACAGCCGTGAATACACCATTCTCGAACGGCTTGAATGAAAGATTAAACCAAACAATAGTAAATAAAATAAGGTGTAAAATGAATGAGAAAAATAATAAGAGAACATGGACAACACTGGCAAGAGAATGTATACAAAAATATAATGAAACAGAACACTCCGTTACAGGTTTTGCACCAAAATATTTACTGGATGGTACAAATGTCAGTATTCTACCAAATGAATTCAAAACGATGGAAAAGGAAGACAAGTGGATTGCTGATAGAAGATTGGCATTAGAGAATACAATAAAATCTCATGAGTATAACAAGAAAATATTTGATAGAAATAGAAAAATGCAAGAATTTAATGTAGGAGACAGTGTATATGTAGAAAATGGAAATAGACTGAATAGAAAGAAATTAGACGAATTAAAAATAGGCCCTTTCAAGATAATGGAGAAAATATCGAATTCCATTTATAGGATTGATACAGGCAACAGAAAAACAGAATCAACATTATTTCATATAACAAAATTGCAACCTGTCATAACAGAGGCTGAAGAAGATGAAGGAGATGATAATGAATATGAAGATGACTTATAAGTACATTTTACAGATATATTGCTTAGAATTTTCGCTCTTAGGGGGGGAGATGTAATGAAATGAGTGACATTTCATTCATTTGAATTTGCCGCGCTTCGCGTATCAGCTGTCTGTACCTATGATTAGTGATCTGTGTCGATGATTTAAAATGGCGAGGGACGCTGAAATTGTTTTGTGCATTGTTATCGTAATAAAAACTCATAGAAAGAATGTGATTGAGGACTCGAGATATAGTGAACTTTAAATGTCGTTTCTTTGTTATTTCAGAGAAACAATTTGTTGTTTGTTTTGGAGATCCTCAATGTCTTATAAGCATTTAAAGATTTGTGATTAGACAGAGATAGCAACATTAAATTGTGACGTCACACCTTACCAATGCCATAGTAGCTTCGTGCGGCTTCATACAAATTTTCGTTTTGCGAGAAAGGGATAGAAGATCCTCCCACTCCATAATTTAAACACCTGTAACTTTGTAAATCTTCGTTGGATGTTGATATTTCTTTCACTGCACGTTATTATTTTTATCATAATTTACAATAAAGTAATATTTTTTATCAAATTAAAAAGTAGTGTAAGACCCAATTAAAAAAAAATATTTAGTTTCTGAGCACACTATTTTTCTGTTATAAGGTTTTTTCATTTGAAATTTAGCTAATTAGTGAACTAGGTACCCGTCTAGATAACAACTTAAACAAATCACAAGAACAATTAACAGTGAATATACATTACAAATGAGAGGGAGGTGCATTTTTAATTAATGGAGATTATCGATAGTGATTCAAAGTGGCGAAGCGGCGCGGGCAGTCGCCGATAGCCGCGAGCTAGCCACTAGCCGGTACACTACACAGACACCGCATTAGGGGCGCATCGCCTCACGCGGCATCTTTGTTTTTGCCTTAAACGTATTTAACCTGCGATCACGATTGTATTTCTCAGCGACGAGCACAAAAATGTGTAAGAGCATCTTTTACTTGTAAAAATTGTGGATGAAACGTGCTTGACCATATATGTCAAGACTGTTCAAAACTTATCTTGCGTAATCACTACGTGAATTTCATTTTCAACGTCTGGACAATTTTTATGTCTAACGTCTCACCAAATGAGTCTGCCTGCATGACATAGGCATAGCCAGGGGGGCCCACCATGAAATGTGCAGAATAGATACTTAAAGAAGGAGGATTACGTCTTCGAGGATTGAACTAACTATTTTATTTGACCAAAAATACGGAATTTATTTAAACTGAACCCTACAAGCCTCTCCAATATCCAACCATCACACAATAATATATATGCGTCACAGTGACGTAAGTCATGTCTCTAAATCATGTCTCATTCAAAGGATAACATTTTAAACGCTATAAAAGCTTCTGTTATGCTTTTATCTACTAGGTCACTGGTCGTTATAGCTTCTACGAAGGAATGGCTACTTATATGCATGCGACTTGCAAAGTAATTGCTAAGAATTTTAATCTGCGAAATGTTCATCCCTAATTAAGGCTTATGGCACGCAATCTAACTTGGCTGACCTAGCCTAAACGCCGTTGGCATTTATTCACTGTTATCTTAACATTATTCAGAACACCTTACGATACCTAAGCAGGTATAATGAACTACCATTTTAAGCTCCTCAGTAGTAAATCACGGTTACTCGATAAAGTATCGATAGTGCGGTTGCACTAAGAAGGTAAGAGCTTACCTATATGGTGGAAATACGTCTTATGCAGTTTGTGCCCTATAGCAACTTTCATATTTTGCTATGTATTTTAATTTAGGCTGAGTTTTTACAAATACGTTTAGGTGGATTACACTTGCATGTGTTATTTATATATTTAAAAACCGGTCTTGATTTAAAAAAATTACTTCAATTTCTATATTAATACCTTTTATATCTCATTTCACAAAATGAAATGGTTTATTATAGTTCTTTTGGCATAGCAAATTGTATATTATGTAGGTGCCTATTCAAAAACAGGTCTTGATTTTAAAAAATAAGTTTCAAACTATACCTACCCATATTTTTATATCCCACTTCTGAACACGAATCTTCTCTCAAAATGGAAAAGGCCGATTCTAGTTCTTTTGGCATAGCAAAACCAAATCTATTCAGATGATGCGTCGTGACGTGAAGGAGTGACAAACTTACACACACTTCACCATCGTACTATTAGTGTGATTAAGCCACTTTCAACAGGTTTATTAAATGATATTCTAGTAAGTAAGCATAATAAATTAATTATGTAAATTGGTAATGGTGCAGGCGTCAGGCGCTCACGTAGCGTGGGCACCGGGTGCGGGAAATGAACATAAACTCATCTCACACTATCGTGTTGGTACTCGTAATGAGGCCATATGCGACGAACAGAAGCTGTGAATTACAAAAACGTGAAGTAGCTTCTAAGCTACTCGACATATTTTGGTATAAACCACCATAAACACAAGACCCTTGTGCAAAAGCACAAGGCTCGTAAGCGTAAGCGTAGCGTAATCCTTACGTACGACGAGAGCAGTACGAGCAAAAGCATTATTATCAAAGATGTCCATAGAGGAAGTAGTGTTCTAGCGAATCGTAGTAGGCATAATTGTCATATCGTTATGCTTACTCTACGCTTACGAGTATGTTTATGAGCCGTGTGCGAAGGGGCTGAATCAAACATGTAGAATCAGCATGTATTTTCAGTGCAATCCTGTAAAGTTTGCAGTGAAAATGCACTAAGTAATACTTATGTGCATGACTTTTGAGTTTTTGATATTATTTTTTTTTTGTTAAAATGTTCTATTTACACAATTTGTGCTGGGTGTTTTCTTTTTTTTGGGTAAGATCTTTTAAATAAGTAGAGCTACATGAATAAATAAAGAAAGTCTTGAGTCACTCGAATTCACTGACTCATCATCCAATTTATAGGACTATAAATTACGCAAAGCGGGCTCCCTTCATAATATAGACAAGGGATAAGAAATAATTCTATGGAATTCCCGCGAATTTACCCGGACCAAGTTCGGGTACGCCAGCAGTTTGTTATAAAGCGACTTATAGTGACTGGATACGCAGTATGCAAATGTAAATTAGGTTAATTAATTTAGTATCTTATTCAGGGAATGTTTGTGCAGCGCCGCGTGGCGGCGAGCTGCGTGGGCGCAGGAGCGCTGCGATTGACTCGTCAGCGCTATCGCAGTTCACTTAGCGCTAAGTTGGGCGCGCTTTTATCACCACCGCGCGCACCGACCGCTGCCTGGCCTGCCTAGCGCCTAGTCCTAAAGTGCCTGCCGACCATTGCTTGTCGTGGATGTCTGAATTATTTGTTTAGATACTTCAATTTCAATTTTCTATTTGCTTATAAATGTAGAAGCAAAGCAATATTTCAGACTTTCATACTTTCTTATGCCAATAAATCTTCTTGTTATTAAATTGCAGTGTGTATAAGCTGTTTTTATGTTTATTTTCAGCTAAATCGGTTAGTGTGTATGTCATCGATAATTCGACCGAATCGAATATTGACTGGATAATATGTTAATCTCATATAGTTTTTTTTTTAAATTTCCGAATTAAACCCTTATAATAGGAATATAGAATCGATAAGGTGACATAGCTATGGCCGCAGAAGAAATTAGACACCATTTCTATACGAGTATGTCTGCTATGTTGAAATTAAGAAGAATCTATTAAGGAAAGTGTCACGAGGGAGGGTTTTCCATTAAGTTAACAGGCATTGGGTTGGAAAGTTGATGTTAATGAGTTAATGTACAAAAAACTAAAACAAAATACCAATTACCAACGAAAAATGCAACACCACCTAGCGCACACACCTTCAAACTTGCTTCGCAAATAGCCATAATAACAATAAGTGCGATATGTGTTACTGCTCCATACGCATTACCTTTTTCAATGTCACCATAGCAAAAGGAAATGTGCAATAAATAATTGTTGTTTCTAATTTCAAATGTGGAATCAATCCGTTATTGATATTCACAGTGAACCTAAACGATTAACGTCGGAGATGAAAAGAATGAGTGCATGGGAATTTTTTATTTGTTTATTATTCAAATTTAAAATGCCATTATAAAGGGACCACGCATAATAATGGGTTACCTTTACGTTATTAAAGGTTATAACAATAACTGCCTGCAATATTTGGGCGATTAGTGTAAGGAACTCTTTATTTGCATTCGGTTTAATGAGGGTATTTGCGAGTAACGGTTAAAACGATATCCGAACAATTACTACATAATTTGGCTACAATTCAACTAAACGGGTACAATAGGTCAACAGGTATGACTTTAAAAAAGTACAATAGAAACTATGTTAATTTCGTTACAAAATTTGATAGAATATCATATATACTATTTTATTTTTAATGTGATGACTGATTATTGTTTAATTTAATGACTGTATGACCCAGGGAAACGTATTGGAGTTTTCTGTAATGTGTTCCTGGTTATTTAATACAAAATAAATAAATAAATAAATAATAAATAAATACTTAATATATTTAATAATTTACTTATTTACTTAATATGATTAATAGATACATTTAATCGGCTAAGTGCGAGTCGGACTCGTACGCGAAGGGTTCCGTACGTTTACGATTACCTACATAACGTAGCGAGATTTAAAGGTAGCCTGGTGATACATGGACGGACGGACACGTCCCAGTAACAGGGTCCCGTTTTTTACTCTTTGGGTACGAAACCCTTAAAAAGTATCGATCCGTATTACAATTAAACAAATATGATTGAATCATCTCGGCTCCATTAGCAGTGGTGGGTTAATGATGGTTTTAATTAAAATTAATATAGTTCGGTTCGCACGGCTGCGCGGAGGGGTGGTCGCGACGGTGATGCGTTGCTAATCAGGCGCCGCACCGCGCGCAGCGTGCACTGCTGCGTCTGGCAGACGCAGGGTTGAGCGGATCGAAGATAATATTAATCTTATTCTCCGGCTGGTTATGAAAAATAGTTGCCATCGTTGACCAAAGATTTAAGAAAAACTTATGTATTTATTTTATCAAAATAATTGCTTGACCAGGGACAAAAAAAACCCTCGCCAATGTAGCGGAAATGAAACTATTTTTAACTGAAACACTGTCAAATAATTTCCAATGAAAATGTGTCGAATCCGGACTGTTCGAAAAATTCGAGAGTCGTTCATGTTACCTTTCTGTTGTGAAAATGGAAATTGAATATCGCTTCAATATTTAAAAATGTACGGAATGATTATAATGAAACTTAGTTATTCCGAAGCATTATTTTATTTTTCTATGTTACTTTAAGTAAAAATAGGTTTGGCCTCGAAAGCAACGCAATAAATACGTAAGTTGTGCTAGGTTTTATGAGAAAGGAGTAAGTAAAGCCTAGGATATTTGTAAAGCAAGGTTTAGATAAACTGATAGGTGGTAGAACGCGGACCGGTACCGCGGCTTACTCACCGCCGACAGCGCACGTGCGGCCTGCGCCCGCGCCGCGCCGCCCGCCGGTGGGGACGGCGCACTAATCGCTGCGAGATTAGTGCCTTGCGTTTAATCATATCGATAACATTATTTCTATTCGAACATTTCTATACAAAAATATTTAATAAATAGTATGGATTGAGAATCACCTATGTTCGCTTGTTAGCTTTTATCGTAATAAAGACATCAACGAACTCGAAGCTCCTCGGAGAAAAATCTAATTTCTATTTTAAGAACCTTATCCAACCAACCAGTACCAATATATTAATCTCTATTTGATAAATATTTTAATTTTTCAAAGTAAAAGAATAGCTTTTAACTAAAAACACGAATATTGGTAAACAATATGGTGCTTAGTTGTGCAATCGCAAAATATAGCTTTTCGATACTTAGTAGGTACACATGGGTAAAATTTTGATATTTTACAAATTACTTTTTGAAACTCCAGAACAATGGTGCGGGCCCATACATTGCTTTCGCTCACGTTACGCTATTGCAACTATAAATGAAAAAATATTTTTTTGATTGGACCTGTAAGCCTGAACTTAATGCTAAAAGATTTTTCATACAAAAAAAGTGGAGAAAAATTTATATTTATTCTCAAAATATTGTATCTGAGTATTATAACAACAGCGACCTCCACCATGAAGCATCTGAGAGCATAGACAATACACTATAATACTCTTTGATAAATACTTGTCATTTGTCCCAGAATTTGTCACTGTTGACAGTGTAGCCATGTAGCTGCCGGACAGTGTTGCGAGATGCCGGAATTAAAAAACTCCAACCGACTGAAAGAAAAATCTAATTGAGTTAATAAATTGTAATTCAATATATCAAAGGGTATTTCGGAAACGCTTAACTACCAATACAAAATAATCTATGCTTAAAATAATCGGTTGTAATAGATTTCAGTATTATTAATAGGTGTAGTTTTCTGACTTATAATCACAAATATTCAAACAGTTTATTTAAGTGAGACTGGTTCACACGGAAAAATAATATTCAGTTTTTCTTCAACACAATGGAAAACCCTAAACTAATTTAATCTTTTTATATTTGAATAAAACAAAATGCAAAAAAAAAGAACGATTGAAATCGACACAGTTATTGTCTTGTATTCTACACTCTGATCTAAGAATTAACGTAGTACTTGAAACTAGGTTTTTCTTTAGTATCTGTTACATGTTGTTTTCGTACAAAAGTGGACCGATCGTCAAAAAGATGGAGCATAAAAGAGGAAAAGTTTGGCATCCGGCAACACTAGCTGTCAGGAATGTGGAAACGGAACTTATTAGTAATCAATTGAATTTCTTTAAATATTTTATTTTTTTACCCGTCCTTTACAATAACTGGTGATACCTTGAAAAAATTCAGTTATTTATTAGAATCGTCTTGTAATGAATATTACATCTAGACGCTAAACTTTATTTGTGTTCATTTCTGCCATGTTCTTTCATGTTCTATCTTCATTACTAATTTCAGCCTAATCAGTCCAGTAAGGTGGCTAAAAAAATAAAAAACTGTGCCCTTTTGTACAATTAATAGAATTACAATTTACACGTTTCATAGAATGCATTTAATGGCGAATCTATTTAATTACACTTTATATACATGTTTAATATCTCGCTGAATATTTGGTATTCGAACAAATCAGTATTCGTTGAATCTCTAACATTTCAATAACAGAACCATTTCATGCGATCTTTTAATTAAGTTGTGATTAATAAGCAATCCTAAATGGCTCGCAAACAAGCCCCGAGAGCAAACACTAGCGTGCGCGCGCGCCGGCATCGCCGCGCAATCGTAAATATCAGACATTTAACACACAGTGGTCCCACAACGACTGGTCATTATGAACAGATTGTTGCGATACGCGCGACGTGTTTACAGGCACTATCAGTCCGCAGCCTGATCCAATATCGACACTGCGTCATGCAATTAACTGCACCGACAGATAAACCCGCAGATTACTTATTGATCTGATTCATCGAACCATTGACTTATTTACATGTTTAAATCACACCAATCTTAATATATATAAATCTCGTGTCACAATGTTTGTCCTCAATGGACTCCTAAACTACTGAACCGATTTAGTTCAAACTTCGTGAATATCTGTCATTTGGTCCAACTTAAAAGATAGAATAGTTTTTATCCCACGTGGACGAAGTCGCGGGCATCAACTAGTATACCTATAAAGGCGATAGGTTGTGTGTAAGTGTGTCTGTTTGTTGCTCATTCACGCAGCAACTACTTAACTGATATGGCTGGAATTTGGAATGGAGGTAGATTATACCCTGGAAATAAACATAGGCTACTTTTTATTTCGGAAAATCTGGGGTTCTCGTGGGGTTTGTGACAAACCGAATCAGTCTAGCTGTCTAGTGTGTAATTACCGAGAGTAAGGTAAGCAATATGTTCAATTGTAACACTAGCTTGTTGGCTGTGGCTTCACCCGCATGAATTTCGGTTTTTCGGTTGTAATAAATCGACCTTTTGAAAGATAGACATGTGCAGAACATAACTTTTGCGTAATTTTAACCGTTTACGCAGAGCACGCAACGGAAGCTGCCCAAAGGAAAAAAAGCAACAATTTTTCTCGTTTCTCCAAAAAATTTGGTGGATCTCCACTCTGCTCCTATTAATCATAGCGCAATTTTATACAGGGTTATAATATAAAAATACCAAATCGCTCTTGGCTTGTATTTGCTTAGATTAAAACTAACAACTTTTGTTCTACGACTTTTTTCGAAATATCGAATATTTAATACTTATTTCGAAATATTTTGAGAAATATCGAATATTTAATATTTTACAGAGATACTCTACTTGTTCCTACTCTATGTAAATACCTGCCTACCGACATGTGACATACACTCTTGTTATGGACGCCGCTTTACTAAACGTCGTATCATCGAACATTCATATTTCGAAAACAAAACAATACACCAGTTAATTAGCAAAAAAGGACAAGACGCAAGTACCTACTTACATTTACAATAATGCTCGGTAACGAGATATCTTCACTTAGTTATTTCTGCTGTCAGTAACGAGAAATAACGATGTAGGAAGAACATGAAACTATTGCGTGTACAAAACGACTGGAAGAACAGCGGCATAATATTTAGTTCAAATAACTATACTCTATTGTGAATGGAACAGAAATGATATTTTAACGTAAATAAATCAATAATTACGTAAAAATAATCAAAATTTTTAAATTAAATTTTTTTGGAATAATTCGGCTTAGACAATAGATTTTGGGTTCTCTGTGAGTATTTAGTGCCAACTACCTAAGTACCTATGAAGTACTATCGGCTGAATTTGTTACGACCTTAACAATCGTATGGCCTGGGCGTGATTCATTTGAGTAAACAGTTTTTCTCCACAAAGTTTTTTCTTTTCTTATAGTTGTACACCTTTAAATAAAACACTGTACGTATAAATATAATGCACTTTATATCAATTATTTTAGTCAAAATACAATTCTTATGAAAGGAATAATTCAATTACAAGGGAAATAGGAATCGCATTTGAATTTAGCAAGCTAGAGCTGTCAGACAGGCGCTCGTTACTTGCACGGTGAACCGGACTGCGATCGGTCAGCGGCGAGCGCGGGCGCCACTTGCCGATTGTGTGTGTCCGCGTCGCGACCAGCGGACATTTACCTGCAATTATGTGTAAATCCGAATAATGACTCGAAGAGAACCATCAAACTACGTGTATCAGGAAAATAAGAGTATAATTTTGATTTTCACATAAAAAACTCTACTAAGAAACTTCTTTAATTTTTAATTTAGGGCAAAAAGTTATATAAACATATTTCTGGGCAAAACAATTTTCTACAAATTATTTCTTTACAAAGGAGATATTTCAAATTGGGCTAGTTCTTGTACGGTATCTTAAAAAATCAAGAAAAGTTGTTCACGGGAAAAATAAAATCTTATTTAGTTAAAATGAATACTTTCGGTGTACAAAAATATATTTTTTTCATTATTTACATGATATAATATTTTCAATACGGCGTCGCTGGCGTCGTACGATATGACGTAAACCACGACTCAATCTGTCAATAGTTGACATTTCTGTCAAAGTCAAATGTCAATTCACAATGAAATACATATTACCGCCATGTTGAATCTTTGTTAAGTGTTGCAATTATATGCAAAAACATTTGTTTTGTACAACCGAAAAAGCCATTTTTAAAGAAAATATGTTGGTAAAACTGTTTTTTATGATCTGGGCTATACTCAAGTATACCGTACATAGACCTGGCCCAGGGCTCATACATTGATGAAACGTCTCCTTTTTGTAAGATGCATAGTTTCCGGGATATCGCGAAAAAGCGTTATCACCCCTTTGCCAAGATGACGGCCGGTCAAAGGTAGCGACCCCACAAACTTGAGATGAAGCTTCTATTGACCCCCAAATATGTCCCAAAAATAAAATTGCGTCCTCTAAAAATGCAATATTCGGTCCTTAAAATGTAACATTTCAATGGATTATAAACTATTTACGTAAACTGCTTTAAATATATAAATTATCCCAGTAATTGTACACAACATGGAGACCCTGATGCGCAGGCGCACGCGGCACGCCACCGTAATGAGTTGTTGTAAGTGATTAAACGCCTCGTATCGCCGACTACGCCCAGACACTTGCTCCACTGCGGTCTGCGGGCAATCACGGCCAAATTGCGGATACAGTGGCAAGTGGCAATTCATAAAAACGTAAGTGTCATGTCAGATAAGTAGCTACATATTAACGGCGTATTAAAACGATAATAATATTAATCTTATCTTGCAAAAGAAGGTAAATAATTATATAATTTTTTTCGAGCCTATTTTTTGAGCCTATATTATTACTTAATCTGTTTAATCAAAACTCAATTTGTATATTGTATAATGTACCAATAGCGTGTAAGTTTCATGGCGTGAATTGTTAAATTCTTTTATGAAACTAATATAAATCTTTAATCCACCAGTTCTCTGATAAGCACTTCAAACCACTTCTTCGCATTACTCTAGTCAGATTAAGTCAGCTTGAATGAGTTCCAACTTCCAAGGCCATTCTTGCAAACCTCTGGAGAGATAAACATGAAAAAAGTAGATTTGAAAACATTGTTTTTCGTACAAAAAACGTGACGTTTGCTCTCGGCAGCTGCATCCAAATTTAATACAGCATTCTTCGTCAACAATGGAATCTTTGCAGGTTGTTGCAGTGCCACGGAATCATCTCGCTTTCAAAGAAATTCACCGTCAATGCCCCCGAAACTGCCATTGCGTAAACTATCTATTGTCCAAATTTTTTTCTGTAAAGCTTTGTTACCGTCAGCTGATCTAAGAGACAGAGATTAAAAATTGGTCAAGTGCGAGTCGGGCTCGCGCACTGAGGGTTCCGTACTATCAAGCCCCATAAACACATAAACCATTTGTAGGGGTATGTTTTCTATCAGCTGTTAGCTACTAAAGCACGATAGAACCTAAGACCTTCCGCTTATAAACCACAGCGCGTAAAATTGCGCTTGTAAGGTTGTTGTATAATGCCTAGATTCTAGAAGGTATACAATAGTATAATGAATAAAAGCTTTGCGTGGAGAGGACTACACGATGCTAAAAATCCCTAAGAAGATAATGTGGAATGCGCATAAATTATTATCACAACAACATAATACGTCAATAAGTACGTCAGTTGGTAGAGCGGCCACTCGCGACAGGTGGTGGTTGCGGGTTCGAATCCCGTCGGCAGCGATAATTTTGATACACTTATAATTTATATTTATACCTAGTGTGTGAAGCACTATAACAAAAAAGTAAATTACGTGGTAACCCATTAATATTTTGGTAAAATCCTATTAATTAATTTGTAACGTACCTGTAATGCCCATTTAACCAGCGCTAGAGCAAGCGTGGTATAATGTTTTCTTGTGGAAACAGCTGTTCGCTCCCCTTTACCTGAAATGTACCGAGGTCGAGCACGTGTTCACTCGTAAGAGTGGGTCTGTACTCATCTCTTGTGAGGATAAAACATACATAAATCTGTATATATACATGACAGACTATGTTTATTACCAACGCAAACCTTAAAGCAACGGATGATTCGGGCTGCTAAGATTTTTGAAAATTTGGGTCCTAAGGAAATATAAGTTACCAATCCAAAAACAAAAAATTAAAAACAAGCACTCATTCAAATTCTTCTCAGCAAACCGTTTTATTTGAAACCCATATTGTAGGGTGCATTTAAAATAACTAGTCCGCCATCTTGGGTGTTCCACCATGTTGGATTTAGAATAAAGACACAGAACTGATCATGCATTAAGTATTACCATCCAAACTAAACGTGAGTAAATCGGTTCGGCTCAATCGGTTGAAGATTATCATTATCATCATCAGTGGTGCAACAGCTCTTTGTGGGCCCGGATTAAGGGTCTGATTGCGTAAGAAAAACGTATTCATCGTTATAGTAATCGTTAGCAAATTCTGCCCTGCGATTAGCTGACGCAAATCAGGAACCCAATCAGTGGGAAAAATTAGTTAACGATTACGTAAGGATGAATATCTTTTTTATAAAAAAGATAATCTAGGGGCTGTTCAAGAAGATTTCGCCAGTTGCCACGCATTTGTATCGTTAGCGCTCGTTTTCCAATCTCGTACGCCAACTCGTTTTGCGTCCTAAGGTGCTATAATATTATGAGGCCTATGTCCAGCTGTGGACATCCATCGGCGGGATGTGATGACGATTCTAGAGGAAGATTACTACTTAATAACATATACTGGTCCATAATTGTACCGCGATAATAACTAAATGAACGTGCACAGGAGAGAATGAGAGAAGAAACGCGCAACACTAAAGATGTCCTCGTCACGAAATTGCGTTATAAAAAATAATAGCAATACATTAGAAGCCCTGCACTATGAAAAAAATAAACTGCCTGTAACTATTTATGTATATTCTTTTTGATAATAATCACCATATTATCTGGTACCGATATTTCTTTATATTAAACAATTATAGTAGCCTTTCGTATGTAACTTATTTATGGCATACAAAACAAATCCGTGGTAGTTATTCCAATAATAATTCAAGTTCCAACTGACATTTTACCTGACTTTTGATTCTCACCAAGTTGCTGCGTTAACATAACTTTAAATAACAGGCCAAGCGCTGTCTTTCCTCGTGCACGCAGGGTTCTGTTGCACTAGGACAATTCGATGGCACCAACACATACTTGACCAATTATTTTATCACTACATATATATCTGAATTTATATCGCAGTTTACACATAAGTAGGTACGTCCTTCAATATGCAATATGTAAATATTCGTATTTACGTTTTTTTGGTAATATATAAAAAGTAAGCAAAGTGTTCTCAATCTAATCTGAGATATTCCTTTAATTATTAGGTATTTTATGTTATGAGGATGATTAATCATGATAATGAATTTGTATTTGCAGTTATAAGTAGGTAGAACACACAGTACATAATATATGGAATATAGAATTATATTTTTTAAAGCTGGGAGCTCAACCAACTGAGCTACGCGAGACTGTCTCACCACGACGAAATTCGGATGCATATTGTTTTTCGTTCTTAGGCAGAACTAACGCCAGACGTGGGTTCGAGTCCCACCGCGAGAGAAATTTTGATGCATATTTAAATTTATAGGAATAATTTCCTAAGTGTGTAAAAACACTATAATATAAAATATAAGTAGTATATTTTTGAGATTGGTGAAGTAACACAGACGACCAAGAATGTGAGAGCAATAGGGCTTCAGGCCCTTGTCGCATGTAACCCTAAAAGAACGTTAATATTAATGTATGTTTTTGTTCAGTATGCATCTCAATATGTACTTAATCAATCGTATTCAGATGAGCCTCGTTTCGATTGAAGGCACGCACAAAGAGAACCGGATCGAAAAACTAGTGCATATTTATATTGAATTAATTAATAACTAGTTTTCAATTGTGTTCCGGAGGTAATTCCGTTTGGGCCGTTTAACCGAACGCCACCAAACCCCTTGGGAGCCAACTAATAAAAGCAATCGGAAGCATCAAGCAGGTGCGTTTGTCCCTTTCCCAGGAGTCAGCGGGCAATATTGGGATAAGAGTATAGTTACAGATCCGGTCACTGATGTGATACGATTGATCGAAGTGCTTCGGTGGTGGAGTGGTGAGCATGTATTATTTATCACGGGGACCTGGGGGCCTACCACCGTGACCTAAAGTAATATTATTGTAATATTGTTTTAAAATTTCCATACTGACATTGTATGAAAATGTCAAACCAATATTACAATTCGATTACGGCTCGATCTCTAGGTATGGCTAGTAAAATAGTTTTTTTTTTTCTATCAAAATTTCTTCAAAATTTCGAAATTAGCTGTTTTTCATCCCGGTACCTAGGAGAGCTCGTTAAGCCGTCGGTCTTCCACCTGATCTCTCTCCGGTTGTATCGGAGCTGACCTACAATAAGAGTGAGAAAATGGAAAGTTTACTAGTGTTCATTTTCATTCATAGTGTTTACTCTAAAAACTAGTTATTTCATACAAAAAAATATGATTATAAATCTCCTTTATATATTCGGGCGTTAATTGCAGGAGGAAAACAAAAATAAAAAACTGGCCAAGTGCGAGTCGGACTCGCGCACCGAGGGTTCCATACTATAAAAGAAGTAAAACATTAAAATAATCACTTTTGTTCATGAAATTACGAGTAAGTATAATTTACATGTAGGTACTTTTTTGGCAAACCGCAAACGTAACTTTGTTTTTGGTGGTTTATTGTTATTATCAAAAAAAGTATAATAGTTAGGGAATTGATTTTATTTTTCCTGTAAAATATACATGAATGTCTATTGATCTTAATTATTTCAGATTTTTCAATTGATAAACTTCGGAGATAAGGGGGGGGGGGGGACGGTATTTTTTTCGACAGCTCAATAAATTAAAATCTATCAAGCATAAAAATAAATAAAAATCGGTTTTAGAATACACAAGTAACGCCCTTTCATATGATACCCCACTCAACATTGTTATTTCATTTTGAAAATTCGAAGCCCCGGTTTTCCCCCCTTTTTAAATAAAAATAAAATCAATATTCAATGTTTTATGATGGCGATGGCGTTGGGTCACTATAACCTAAAACTAATCTAAATTTCAAGTCGATAGCTTCGATAGTTACTGAAATAATCGAGTGTGACGGACGGACGGACGGAGAAAGTCTCACCATAAGGGTTCCATTTTTACCAAATTGGTATGGAACCCTAAAAACTAGTTACGACCTCCGTGGTTGAGTGGTTAACGTGCCGGTTTGCAAGGCGCCGCCATCACTGAGTTTCTGAGTTCGATCCCCGGTCGGGGCAACGTATGTGATGTTGTCCACTATTTATTTATTTATTTTACTTATGTATGTACGTATGTATGTATATATGTTTGTATATATGTATGTATGTTTGGTATGTACGTAATTTATATTTAACCGTTCAGAAGTTATGGTAGAATAAAGAAACTCACATATATACATACACACATACATACAATACATGAACCCTAAAAACATTACACTCCTTTTTTTGGGCAGACGTTTAAAAAAATAAAATCTAATTTTTCACTGTGTTGACTGTTGTTGGTAAATACTGCATATATATTTAGTTACCCTATGTAGTTATTCCGCAAAGAAAGTCTTTGTTGGCGACCAAGGCGACCTCAATCGTAAATATGAACTAATTGCCTCTCGCGGCCGCGGCCCCTTATCTAATCAGGTTCTGAAAGGAGCCGGTGTGAGCACTGAACACTGGCGCACATGTGTTTGCGCAAGCGCACGTGTGTATTCATATATCTTGCGCCGCCCGAGGGATCTCGGTTCCCGACAGGAATAGGCAACATTAACCGAACACTAAGTAAACAGCCATCGATGGTCTCCCTCGATAAGTGTATAAAGAAAATCCTTGTAAATGTTCCCGATATCCAAACCACTTACAATGTGAAGCCATAGAAACACACCTGAGTCACGTACTAAGTGAGCACTGTATCAGAAACACACCACACAGATAATCCTTGTTATTGGGAAAATAGAAAACTAAAAACCCAACTAACAACTTTAGCCTAAACCTACGGACTAAATCTAGCTTTATCTCGTACCATTTAACGGAATCGATCTGAAGTAGGTTACCTAGTTCACGTTCACAATAAATTATTATAATATCGCTAGCTGACCCAACAAACGTTGCTTTGCCATTAGGGATATAAAAAAGTACCTTACGACCTACTCTTGGATCTTCCGAACATGTACACAGGAAATTTCATAACAATCGGTCGAGCCGTTTCGGACGAGTTTGGTAAATAACTTTTGGCACGAGAATTTTATACACCTATTAGCTACTATGTAACACTAGGCTCTGAAACTTACATACTGGAACCTATAGTGATCACACAGTAAGAGACCAGCAGGCAGCAATAGAACCTTGTAACTACTTAAATGAGTTCGTCTCATACACCTACCTCGTGGTACGTTTAGCTCCTCAGCGTTTTTTACGTGACTTCTGACCAGTTACATAAACATTGTGTAGGTACATAGCTGAGGCATTAATAAGCATAGGTACACGTATGGCAAACCCACCCGTATACACACCATTACCATTAATTTAAAATACGAATGGGGGAAACGATCACTAAACAACAAAAAAACAACCGAAAATTCTAATTGTTACGTTTTTGTTGGTCATCCCTATCAATATGGCACGTTGCAACAGTCGTTAATTTCATTAAGAGCTTATTAAAGCGGCACGCGACCGCCGACAGTTGCACGACACGCGGACGATCTAATCGAAAAACTTATGGACCAGAACTTGACTGCTGGTGCTCCGTGCTTGTTCGGAACCCAGGGTGTGCTGCTGTCATTATAGTGTGTGCATCTAATAATTAATTCACGTCATTATTATCATTATTATCACTTCCTTTCCCATCACTATCACCGCGCAAAGTAGAAACGATTAAGCAGGAAAGCTGACCCTGGCATATGCCGGGATGAAGGCTAAGAAGAAGAAGATGGAGCTTATCATTATTATCACTTATTTATAAAGAAACAAAAGCCTGCGAAGTCAAGAGCACATAGATAACATGCTGTTGACCGATGGAATGGAAGTATTTCGGTAAGAACCCCTAAGGTATGGAACGCGCTTCCAGCCTCCGTGTTTCCAACCAAGTGAACAATCTGGGTGCCTCCAAGAGAATAGTCAATGGGCATTTTCTAGGTAAGCGCGCTCCAATCTAGACCTCATCAATGCTTTCCATATCAGGCATGATATTTCAGAGGATACGAACGAATCCCCATTTTTCTTTTCAGAGAAGTCATTTAATAAATTTCTGTTCAGACTAAAAATTGAAATTAAATACCTATTGGGGAGAACGTAACCCAAGGATGAGCATTGTTTTCGTAAAATAAAAATTAAATGCTAAGATTTACTAGAATTGTACCTAAATCTTACAGCTTCTAACCCGATTCATTTCATTTAAGTTTCCTAATTTTCTAAATTACTTATGCCAATGTCAAAGATAATTTTGTGTTAATGATTTTAGGCAACATTTTGAAATACTTATTGCCTAAAATCGTTAACACAAACGTCTAGAAATATCAAATCGATGTACTAATAGATACTCGTAATCCATGCAAGGCTATACTACAAAGACTACACTGGCTATGACCTCACCGCCCGCCATCAGATTAAAAGGATATTTAACATCAATTTGTTGATGGCCATCGGAGACCACGGCATTAACTGGTCACGCAGGGATGGTCATAGCGTCAGGTGGTGCCGCACCCTCCTAACATGGGTTATGAATAATCCATTGTTACTCACTAAATTATAACTCGGAGTTAGGTACGAATACAAATATGATTACGTTAAAATTAAATATATATTATATATATATTATACTTATATTATTCCGATTGAGCCGCGTTCGTATCATCTTCTTTTATTCATCGGTTTATCTATTAGTACCTATTTTACATAAGCAGTGGCCCAGTAGTTCCAACCTGTACCTTTCATCGGGAGGTCGCCCCGCCAACCCACACTTAACCAGCGTGAAAAAAGGGGTTGAGCCGCGTAAGAGATTCTTCTTAATAAAAAACTAGAAATTTATTTTTCCTGTTTCTTTTTTAATTTAAAAATCTTCTACTTTAACATATAAATTTCTCTTTTAACGTATAACAAAACTTTGCAGAAACGGCTTTATGAATTTTTTTGTCTGTTCGGTAGGACTAGGAATGACAATAGGACGAAAACGTTTTTCCTTTTTTTTCGTGTGTTATAATTGTCACATAGAATAATCACAAAACTAATTTAGTTATAACTTCTAACTTCTAATATAAATAAGTTAGTATGTAGGTATGCAGTTTTCTAAGGTAAGCTAGCAGGAGTAGCGTTATACATTACGGGTAGATAATATGGCTCTTTGCCGCTATTAAACATCGATATTTAGAACCGATTTTGATAAGACTTGCTGTAACTTGAAGTCAGGTAGGTAAAATGAAAGCCAATAAAAAAGATTGGTCCCTATCTGAATAATAGTTTCGCAAAAATACCTGCGCAGATATTCATGCATATACTTATTTATGAAACTTACTAGATACCTACTCTTATCTCGTTTGTAACCGACTTCAAAAAAGGAGGAGGTTCTCAATTCGTCGGAATCTTTTTCAAAAACTCTGAAGACAAAACGAGTGCAATAAAGGCTCCCTCACGCTCCTAGGCCAGGCCTTGCTAAAATTTTAATTTTGGGCAGATTTAATACTTATGTATTATACCTAGTTAATACTTATATAACTAACTCAATACAGTAGAATAATAATAAAAACTAGTGGGAAAATTAAAACACAATAGCACTAACGTTTATGCCGCGCTGAAGTATTGTCCAACGCGTAGGCGCCGCATAATTCACGGTTGTTTGTATTGAAATAGGGATTTAGTACATGATATTATTAACGGAGAGGTTCGGTTCCCACAGCTTCCGAAGGGCGAGGGCGACGGTGAGGGGCTAGTGCAGACCTGTCACGGACTCGTCGGTTTGTTATTGTTGTGCGATGTGCGATCGCTTCCGCGCGCACTCCCACGACAGCGAGCAGATGCCGCGGGTGCGCAGGCGCCTGCGCCGGCCGCTGCGCACAATACCGTCCCCACCAGTGACCCCTTCGCTGCTGTGGGAATCAAATCCGCCCTTGGGAATTGCGATTTCACTCCTAGTTAAAAGGCTAATCAATTGATACTCGAGTTGGGTACATGACAGTGTAGGGTTGTGCAGGAATCAGCAGGATATAAAACGAGAATTCTACTATTGAACACTGGACCTTTTAATTATTAAATATTATTTATCTTCAGAGTTAGGTACACTTTGTACTTTTCACATCTCATTGAAAAGGAAGGAAAGCGTGCTCGACAACCAGTAGCCAACATAGTTAAGTACCAACTATAGGCTTATAACTTTGAAATCAACGGGACCAGACAAGAATTTCGAACGTTGCTTGGGTTGGGGTCATACGTTGAACATTCAAACTCAAAGTCAGAAGGTAAAATTGTGATGTATAATCAATAGCCATAGCAGCTTCAGTTTAATATTGGAAAATATTCACTGAAGTTTCTTTTAATTTAATCACTAATGTACTTAAGCAAAAAATATACCTACGTAAATGCGGGATGAATTCTATCTACCTAATTCTTAAATACCTACGAGTTACGAGTATTTTGTAAAAAGCACTTTATTTATTTTAGGTAAGTACCATACCAACCTACCTACCTACTCGTAAAACAGTGCTGTAACTTTTACCTATGAAAAATGTTTGTTCGCCCCGAATTAAATTGTGAAATGATTGTAATACAAGAAACAGACACTTGACCCGTCAAAACAGCGCATTATTCAGCGCGAGCGGCATTAGCATCCATCGCCTGGCGATCGGCGGCAGGAGACGCCATTGCATATGCAGCTCGCTCCGCGCCCGCCGCCCGCCCGCGCCCGCCGGTGCCCGCCAGCGCGCGACGCTCGACGCCAGCAGATGCTCCATTAATATTTTATTAGGTACGCATCGCATTAGGCGCGGGTTGCTATACCGTCAAAATTTCATCCTCACATCTGTCTGCTGAAACATGGAAATTTGTCAAATCTGAAAACATTTAAGGTAATTTATACTGACTATCTGAGTCTATCAATATTTTGCTAGACATGCGTCTGTTGCGGGAAATCTAGATTCTAGACTTGAGTGAATCAATTTTATGTGCACCTGGTTCAGCCATTGCGAAGTTTTATAAAATTCGGCACGTTGTTATTTTTTAAATGCCTACCTACCTAAATAAATGTAATTTTCGATGTTGTCTTTTGACTTACGTATGTTACTTATATTTATGCTTAGAATCGAATACTTATTAGCTAATTTTACGGCGGAAATCAAAACCTGTGAATATCACCACATGTAAAATTAATGACTTCATTAATGACCTCATTAAAATTATTTAGGTCTGCCTTTTATATGTCTATTGCTTTATCCATACAGTGATAATATTAGGTATATTTATTTTGCATAGGTATTTTAAGTGTAGATACGATATAAGTGAACCTATAAGGAACTTTAAGCGAGAATTAGATTAGCAACAAAACTTGCAGAAATTGACTTCTGAAAGGTAATCCTAAACTGTCACGTCATAAAGAACAGCTTGCAAGGTTGCTAACCTAAACCTCGCTTAGGATAAGAATTAAGAAAGCACGCAAAAAGCTGAATTTAAGCTACCTGCACTACTTAAGTAAATATGCAGCACTGTCCTGATAAAGATGACGATGTGTGTACGAGCACGACAATTGATTACGTATGTATAACTTTGCTAGAACCGCAAGTACCTAATGTGATTTGGACATCTTGGACATCTATCCTGAATAAAGCAAAATTCGTCGTTGAACTTTCATGCATCTGTATAATGTATAATGTTACGATCTGAATGTCCGGTATAAATCACGATAACAGTTTCGGTTATCGAATGTTAATATCTTCAATAACAAATGCTTTGTTTTTGCAGCGAAGAACGGAGATTGATGTGCAGCAATTACGGGATGCTCCCCGGCGATCAATTCAGAATGGGTTGCATTGCCAACTAGGTTTTTCTGAAGTCTGCTATGCTGATTTGTAAATGGATATAAATGGTACATCGATGGAAACGATCCATCGTCCGTTCAGCCTTCAGGGTTTCGCGGGAAAATGATAAAAACCGGTTGCATTTCTGCTTTCTGTCAATCGTTCCTGGAAGTCACTTATCACTTCCTTACTTATTGCCACTATGTGGCCCTACAACCCTTTTTTGAACAAGCTCAGTGGTTCTGACCTCTGCCTCTCATAAGGAGGAAGCGGGTTCGAATCCTGGCCATGCACCTCTGACTTTACCGAGTTATGTGCGTTTTTAGAAAACTAAGTAAATATCACTTTCTTAACGGTGAAGGAAAACATCGTGAGGAAACCTGCATGCCTGAGAGTTCACAAAAATGATCTCGAAGGTGTGTGAAGCCCATCAACCCGCACTTGGCCAGCGTGGTGGGCTATGGCCAAACACCTCTCAGTCTCAGAGGAGACCCGTGCCCAGCAGTGGGACATAAAAGGGCTTGAGATGATGAGAACCCTTTTTTGTGACTCGTGGAGTTCACAAATGTACATCATTTTGACTATTGCTCCTTGTGTCTTCAGTCTTCCATGACGTCGTAACTTGGGTTACTTTTGCTTTTGCGTCCATTTACTCAAAAATTATATCACTTCACATATAGTTCCATTAATTATGAGCTGGGAGTTGGGACGTGCACTGCACCTACAAACATGTACCTATCTAACAAGTGGTAGGTAGGGACTACAGTCTGACAAGGCTCTTGAATGACATTGACAGGAGGGCGTTTTTTACATAGATTCACCGATAGAGTATATTGAATATAGGGGGTTTTTTAGAACAAAGGCAGCCAGAAAATAAAATGTCCTCAATTTTACTTTAATTTTAGTTTTGTTTTAGTTAAAATTAAGCAAAAACAACACAACATACAATAGCGATATACCGACAGAGCGAACTATCAAACAGTGGGTGTTGTGGTCGTGTGGAACAAGTCTCCACGGGGGTACGGGCCTCGAGGCTTACCTCCTTACCCGGGCGTTGTGTTGCAGGGGAGCTGCGCTCCCCCGGTGTTGTTCTTTTAGCCCCGGTAAGAGGCTAAGGCCTCGCCTTCTTGGCTTGTGGCCTGATGGTACATTGGGTCTGGTGGCCACGCGCAGTCAGTGAACATCGTGTCACCGCCCAGCGCGGGGATGATGGGGCCCGACTGTGATAAATCCCGCGTCGCCGTCTTCGTCTCCGTCAACCCCCGCGCGCAAGCGCTCCGGAGACGGAGAACGCAGGAGCTCGCGAGGTAGCGGACGCCCCGTTGGTGGTCGATCTTGATGTGGTGCGATCTCGTGGAGGTGTTCGTATGGCCCGTTGTCCGCGCGAGCGAACAGGCTTCGCGCAAGGGCGCGGACAAACTCCTCCACAATGGGCGTCCTGGTGTCCCGATGAATGACGTCATTTCTGACGTACACCGGAGCTCCCACGATCAGGCGCAGGCACTTGTTCTGCTCGACCTGCAGCCGACGCCTCTGGGTGGCTGAACATAATGCGTACCAGGCAGGTGCCGCATACGTCAGGCGTGAACGGACGTACGCCCCGAAGATACGGAGCTTGGTCCTCAGTGTGAGACCGGAGGTCAGGACTTGGCGCAGCATCGATACGGCGGCCTTCGCCTGGCCACGCGCCAAAATAGCCTTGTCGCACTGTACCTACAATTTAAAATTTTCAGCAGGTACCACTACTTTAGTACCTAATGCAAATGCAATGATGATATTAATTTAGCTTTATTTGTGGTAGCTATCATTTTCCGAGTTAAGTGGTAAATAGGATTTTTATTCTACTTCAAGTAGATACTTACGTACCTACCTTTCATGCTACATGCTACAACAATTAATATTTAACTTAATATATTATTCGGTGCTAAAACTGAAGACTGCTCATATCGAAGCTTTCATCTCCGCGAGTGCGCCGGCGCAGGACCGATACGTCGAAGTTGAAATCGATTACGCCTCCGCTTCCAAGCTATGAATATTTTAACTTATCCGCATGATTGAGTCATTGTTAAGATTCGGTGTCATGAGATGAACGCTCGTATTTCATCCGGAAAGAAAGTAACCTATTGTATCTACAAATATACAATATCTACGTACGAATGAGGAGAGTATCATGTACGTTATTTAAAAGTACCTACGTTCCTAGTTATAAATGGCCAATGGCTTTATATGTTGAAAATCTGTATATTATAAGTTTGTACTTCATTCGTCCATTTCAGCCGATTGACGTCAATAACGTCTGCACCTAAGCCTCCTGTAAGGATCTTTGAATCCGGCACGGCTTTCGGGCCCTTTTCGGTTTCAAGTTCAGCGACTTATCTCAGGTATTACTAATCGAACGATAACACTACGTTTCCTGGAGGATTAAAATAACCACGAAAAAAATTTGTCGAATTTTGCCGATTCTTTTCCCTAAATTAGTAGATACTTATATGAATTTTCAATTTTTTCGTGGCTTGCCATTCCAGCACTTGGATCCCCAACGTCGATTAACTCTACGAACTCTATAATTTCTGATGTGATCGTGAAGAATTTAGACACACAGACAACTTTTGGTAGTGGTGAGATCCGCTATGGATACCAATGCACACCAAAGTGCCACGGAAACGCACTTCAGTTATATTCGACGACCTCCGTGGTTGAGTGGTTAGCGTACCGGTTTTCAAGGCACCGCCATCTCTGAGGTTCCGGGTTCGATCCCCGGTCGGGGCAATGTAGAAAAATAAGTTTTCTACATTGTCTCGGGTCTGGGTGTTGTGGTAGCTTCGTTGTTTCTGATTTCCTTAACACAAGTGCATACTTACTAAGGGATCGGAGTATGTGATGTTGTCCACTATTTATTTATATATTTATAGTTATGTCCAAGTCGCACCGTCTAACCCCACGGTGTTCGCACCTCATCTGTGGTGGTTGGGCAACGAGACCAGAAGCACTCGCGCTACGCAGCCAGCGGTGTCTGCCGACACCAAGCCGACACCTTCCTTCGATCGAAAATGAAAATGAAAATCTTTATTTTTCACATAAGCCTAAATAAAAGAATCTTATGAAAAGTCCAGACTCTACCGCCAGGTTGGGAAAGCAGGTTCGCACCCAGAAGAACTGACAAGAAACTTGGCACTTTCAAAAATGTCATACAATTTTTCTTATATAATATGAAAAATTATCATCAAAATTATCATCGGTCGACAAACTCCCCATGTTTATATCCCTGGAGCCAGTAAAGACTATAAAGACACCTAAGGCCCTAAGGTTGTAACTTGTAACTATAAGGTACGAGTACCTTTTACAAAACTTATTACGCATATAAAACCTAATGTAAGTCTACCTGTGGTAGATTTTCTACCTATACCTAGACGATTTACCACGGTATTTATTATTATGTATGTATTCCAACTTGTGTCCCGAACTGAATCTCCGGCCTAGCCACAAAAAAGACTGACAACGTTCAACCGTAATTGAATGATAACAAGGTCAGTAAGTAGATGCCTACAAACCAAACTCAGATCTCACGAACCACGATGTTACCTAAATTTTATGTGGATGAATCTCACAGCTACCTTTTAAACTGGTAGGTTACGACCGATTTTTTTGTCTAGTGGGAGGCTTCGGCCGAGGCTAGTTACCACCCTCGATGCTGTGTAGAAATCGTTGGGGAGTGACTTTACTTACCCCTTCCAAGTTAGTACGTTAACATCTTCGGCTGCATCAGATGAGATCGCAGTCAAGTACTAACTTGTATAGTGTAAGAAAAAAAAACCGGCCAAGTGCGAGTCGGACTCGCGCACCGAGGGTTCCATACCATAAAATAAGTGAAACATTAAAAAGAATCACTTTGTTTCATGAATTTACGAGTATAATTTACACGTAGGTATTTTTGTTGGCAAACCGCAAACATACGTTTTTGCCGGTTTATTGTAATTATCAAAAAAAGTATAATAGTTAGAGTTCATTTTATTTTTCCTGTAAAATATACGTTTACCTACTTCTATTGATCATAATTATTTTAGATTTTTCGATTGGTAAACTTCGGAGATAAGGGGGAGCGGGGGGGGGGCGGTATTTTTTTCGACAGTTTGCCCAATAAATCGAAAAATATCAGGCATAAAAATAAATAAAAATCGGTTTTAGAATACACAAGTAATGCCCTTTCATCTGATATCCCACTCAATATTGTTATCTCATTTTGAAATTTTGACGACCCGGTTTTCCCCCGTTTTTAAATAAAAATAAAAAAGATTTTCATTTTTTTACGATTGCAATAACGTCGCGCCGCAATTACCCACAACTATTCTAAATTTCAAATTTTTCTAATAGTTACTATAATAGTTACTGAAATAATCGAGTGTGACAGACGGACGGACGGACGGACGGACGGAGAAAGTCTCACCATAAGGGTTCCATTATTACCATTTTGGTATGGAACCCTAAAAAGAATGGTGCAACAGGTAGGTAATAGACTCGCCCTCTGCGTCGGAGAAAAAATTCCAAATGTGGATTCTATTCCCACATCTGAATTTTTTTCGTGTGATGACTGATGAGCATGAATGTTTTCCAGTGTCTGGGTGTTGTTCTATTAATTATTATTTATCACACAACACAAAACATCATCATACTTAAGTAGGTAAGTAGGTTTCCTACCACGCGTATTAAATAGGTACAAAGGAAGTTAACTTGACTTGGATCATTGCACATCGACAATGAAAAATATGTCGGAACTCGAAATGGAATAAGATGAAAACACAGATTTTAGATGAAAACCGGTCAAGTATTAATACGGTATTAGTACCGGTTAAGTTTAAATATTAAATTAAAAGCGAAAGAGGGTGAAAATATTTTATTTAAACACTGTAAAGTAATAAACATATATGATAAGGTTAATTACCAATTATTAAAAGAGCAATTTTTTAACTTAGATATTCAAAAGACACTTAAATATGAAAGATTTACTCGGAGAGCAGCACAAAGTTTACTAGTGACCATACCTGCCAAAAATAAATATGGAATGCGCACCACTGCCTACATGGTTCCTCGCTTAATAAATAATTTAGATTACAAATTTAAGAATGGATTAACTCCAAAAAACATTAGTTAAAAACTTAAAGACTTTTTTATAAAAAACTGTAATAACAGATCCTATACCTTTAAACGAGCAATTCTTGTATATATGTATATTTCTATATAATCTGGATCTCGGAAACGGCTGCACCGATTTTCATGAAATTTAGTATACAAGGGGTTTTGGGGGCGATAAATCGATCTAGCTAGGATTCATTTTTTTTAAATGTCGTATTTACCAATAAAAAAAATATAACTCTATACCTGACATCTATTGGCATAAAGTTAAACTATTACAGTAATTTCCTGCTGCCATCTATTGGTGAGTGGCTGTGATATTACCAAGCAAAGCTTGTGATCAACCAGGTATAATCATTTACTTCATATTTTTTCCCGATAGCTTGAAATCTGGGAAATTACATGAAATCTATTAGCGAATAGTGAAACGAATTTTAATGACCGCGGCCGGCATTTGTTTTAACGAGAATAATATTATAATGCTAAAGGTAAAATATGACTTCTCCCGACATCTATTGGCGAGAAGTTATATTAATTTTTTTATGGAGTCAACGAACTGGGCGCGAAAATTCAAATTTTATTTAGTTTTCTGGTTTAGTGGGCTTATACATCCTAAGTTTATATAGTTTATACACAACATTTATGCATCTCATAGTTGTAATCAAAACTCTGCTCAACAATACTCATTTACCTCATATTGTTTCTCGATATATTGAAAACTAGGAAACAACGTGACATCTATTGGCCAATAGCAATACTATTATAATGGCCCAGGCATCCAACTGAATAAATATGACTTTTTCTGCTGACATCTATTGACGAGAAGTACTTAATACTAATTTTTTTTATGGAGTCAACGAATTGGGCGCGAAAATTCAAATTTTATTTAGTTTTTGCTAATAGTGGGCTAATAATTATACATCGTAAGTTTATGGCAATGAGTTTTGCGGGCACAACATTAAAAGGGGCAAGTATTCTCTCGTTCAAAGCTAGCTCCATTCGAAATAATGGGCCTTTGAAATTGGTTTTTAATCGTAGTTTCCCAATATCAAAATTATCGTGCCATCCACAGAGCAAGATAATCCATGGCACAATTGGCAGGGCACTCAGCCGTGATAGCTAGGGGGTACGGGTTCAAGTCCCGTTGGCAGCGATAATTTTAAACACTCGAAATAAAATAACTTACGTAATGGGTTGATGTAATGTAAAAAATTAAGTATAAGTATAATATATAAATATTAAACTAATTACACTCGTGATTTTTATTTAAGGAGCACACCATCGGTGTGCTCGCGAAATTCAAATTTTTTGTGGTTTTTCGCGATTTTTAACCTAATAAGACATAATAGGCTTATGGCAGTCAAATTGCGATAGTCCCAATATCTTCTTTACGTATTTATATAAAAATCTCTGCTCGAAAGTGTCGAGTTAAAGAAATTAGTCCGAGATTTGCGAGTTACCTACTCACATAAAACTCGATACTCGGACTAATTTCCTAGAACATTTTTATGCAAAGATTTTCATATAATCATGCAAAGACGATACTGCCATTCTCACAAATGCGTAATTAGCGAACGAATTGCAAAAAAACAATGAAAATTTTGAATTTCGCGGGCAGAGTCGTTGATTTGGTCTGCCCGCGAAATTCAAAATTTTCGTGGTTTTTTGCAATTTGTACGCTAATTAGACATGATAGGCTTATGGCAATCAATTTGCGAGAATGACAGTATCATCTTTACATGATTATATCAAAATCTTTGCATAAAAATGTGTATCCTAGGAAATTAGTCCGAGTATCGAGTTTTATGTGAGTAACTCGCAAATCTTGGACCTTATTCTTTAACTCGCCACTTTCGAGCAGAGATTTTTATATTAACACGTGAAAAAGATATTGGGATTATCGCAATTTGACGGTCATAAGCCTATTATGTCTTATTAGCTTAAAAATCGCGAAAAACCACGAAAAATTTGAATTTCGCGGGCACACCCGTGGTGTGCTCCTTAACCATACTTACGAGTTCATATATTTTTTTTATTATTATGTCGATAGGATCGAAAAATATTTTTTCATATTTTATCATTACATTAGTACCTATGTAATTCATATTTAAATATAGTTTCTACTCCAAATTACAAGTTACAAAAAAAAACCGAGCGAAGCTCGGTCATCCAGGTACTGACAGATTATGTGCACTTACTGTAAACTCTAGTGGTTTGTTAGTGCAGATATATTTTTGTACCTATATGTATGCTTTGTAACATTAAATAAATTAAAAAAAAAAAAAAAAAGTGCGTTTTGAGCCACGCGCACGGGTTCCGTAGTTGCAAATCACCATTACCTATTAGGTATTGTTATTATTTCATGATTCCTATACCTTTGTCAGACTACGATGCTAGAAGAAAAAATAATTCAAGAGATATCTAGCCTTATGAAATTGCGATCAGATATAGATGTACCTACCTAATGGAAACGAAACCGCAAATACAAAAAAAAAACTATATAAATACTAGTAGGTAAGTCCCGTTATTAATTTAGCGATGGTTTTCATTAATTTTTTGAATTTCCATTCCATCTATCGTATCGCGATATGTAATATATTTTGGAGCTGCAGTTCAGTTATTTCCGTTTGATGTGCAGTGGCCGTATCTACTACCATCATCTCTTTATAGCAGTAATGCTGCAATATTGTTTTGACATTATTATATGCCATGTTTGTATGAAAATGTTAAAACAATACTGCAGCCTTACTGCTACAAGAGATGGTGGTAGGGCCCCATTGCCTAGAAAAACGTATCTATTATTGTTATCGTAATCAATTGCTAATTCTGCCCCTCTATTCGCTGACGTAAATCAGGGAACCAATCAGCCTCATACTTTCTAAACGATTACGATAACGATGAACACGTTTTTCTTTCAAAATCAAGGGGCAGACCCAGCAGAGCGAGCAGATAAAAAATCAATCATTAATGAACTGTATCGATGTCAAAACGTGATTTTCAAGTGCGTTGTGATTGTTCAACACCCGTGTTTTGACACTGATACACTTATTTAATGATGGATACATTTTTAGCCGATCGCCCTGCAGATCCCTAAAAGAGTGTACCTACGCGTAAATATGTAGGCAGGGCCGGAGACTGGCCGTGTCAAGTGTCATAGACACAGGAGTAGCCGACACGCGTCGGGTTCAAGAGGCACGACCGGCGACCAGCCATTGTCCGCGCTCGCACGACGCGACGAATCACATTGCAGCCCGCTGGCTCCATGACCCAAGGCACGTCACCGCGGTCACGACACCATTTTAACACCCTCTTTCTTCCATCTCTAACTCTATAAAAAGCAGAGATACCGCGAGAAAGGAACCATGGAGGCTGTAGTTTCCCACAAAGAATGATGGCCTTGCTTGGTGCACAACGTCACGTTTTAATCCTGTAGGTACCTTGCCTTACTTACATTGATGACAAGTGCGCTGAGATCATTAGGTGGTTCAATCCACGAATATGCGCCCCACTCCTTCCGAGTCGCATGAAACATATTAAAGCGATTGGGAAGGAGTGTGCTCATCTTCGTGGATTGACCTAGGTAGGTACCTACCATGTTGTTGCTGTGAATTTTCAAACAAAAACGCTTGTTTTCAGCAGGTTTCGTGTCCATTCCTCCAAATCTAACGACTAACTCCATTCTCCAGTAGAGAAGGTAACAGACATACATACACAATATCTGGGTGACCGAGCTTTGCTTAAGATTTTGAGATTTTTTTAACTATTTGCCAATAGATGGGCAGCACGAGACATATTTTTTGTAAATTCGCCCCCGAAACTCCCTGTAGGTATACTAAATTTCATGAAAATCGTTCGAGCCGTTTCCGTGATTCAGATTATATAGAAATATATACGAGTATATGTATATACAAGAATTGCTCGAAAGGTATACGATAGTTTTCTTTTCACCTCAACACATTATAAATATACACTAGTGATGATGACCAGTTCACCGATCCGTTACATAATCCCTCATGCTCGGGCCACATATACCTACGGGATATGCCATTGAACATCGCGTATACGGCCATTAACCGTAGATAGGTAACTCGACGTAAGTACCTAATTATGCCCTAAAAGCATTTTTTTATTTTCATCATTTTTTTATTTGGATAAGACTACTCAGATTTTTAAACTTGTTATTCAGGCATTCAATGTTGGAACCAGATTAAATCGCTTCTCTTTTATTCCCGGTTCAGAGCCCAATAACACAAAATAATATGTTATTATTATTTTTTTAATAAAAGATTTTTTAATGTAAATTTGATATCTAGCGTACAATAATAATTTTCAACGCACTCATCCTTCATGTCCCATCTATTTTTCTATTTTTTCCAAACTACATAACATAAATCAATGGCGATGCATAATAATAAAACTCGAAAAGGTCCGATTTTAACTTCTTGAGTTCGTAGTTATTTAATGATTGCAAAAACATGTAATTTCTAAATTACGTGTAGTTATAATGTGTACCAGTATTTTATTATAAGATACATTACTGTTATATATTTTTAATGATTACCTACTCTACATTTTTACAAATATAGGTAATTTTCTCTTTACTATCTATCCCATGCTAGTTTTCAACTAATAATAAAAATAAGAATAACACAAAGATATTAAAAAATGCAACCAAACGTAATTAGCTTGTAATATAGTAGTCCCAAACAAATAAGTATTTCCTCTTTTACATTTAAGTAGCATTATAATAATTTTTAACAAGCTTCACTACATTCTACTTTACAATAAAATCTTTATTTTGTCTTTTACATAAAAAAAATTAAAAGTAGTTGTCTATTTACGTTTCCATCACCAACACAACCAAATACAAGTATATACTACATAATATGGTAATTGCACACATTTATTCAAATTACTGTTTTTTTAATCCTACAAATATAAATTTTAAAATCAGCAATATTAACAATAAAATCTTTTAAAACTATGTCTTAATAATATTAATTATTAATCTAAGCTCAAAGTCGAACATCGAAATTTAGACTTGTTACTCAGATTTACTTTTAACAGTGTATAAGATTTGATTAGTTTGGTAAATCAGGTAGAGTGCGCTCACGAACACAGCATTTGCTCTGGAAAAAAAACATAACTATGTAAGGTCAAATCCAATTCCACACACTGGTTATTATGTATGTGAAGAAAAAACATTTTATGTTTTTTTTCAATAATGGCAAACTAATTAAATTACAAACAATAACTTTTCCTCTTAGTGATTTGTCTTTTAATTAAAAATCATTGTCAGTCAAATTCTAATTACAGACAGAATAATTAAAACGTTAACTAACTTGGGTTACCTACCTAAACAATTGTTTAGATTTACACACAGTTCCAAATAAACTATTTATCTTCAATTTGCCCTACTAGCTATATTTATACAATGTACATAAGCTCCATACCAGTTATGTCAAAGAAGAATGACCAAAGGTGGTATCAATTTATCTTGTTATCAAGAACCAAAACCGAAATATTCTAGAAAAATGAAATAGTGTTGTTCAGGAACCATTGTCACTAAGAATTTGTTGTTCATATCCAGAATTCAATTTTACATATTCTTTTCAATGCACATTTCCTGTCATAAAGATTTAATTGAGGTCACAATTTGTTTACTTGCCTACACCTTTGGACTCCTAATGGTAATTAAAAAAATATTGTAGGAGACTGCGGTCTATAAAATAATATAAAAAATAAAGTTTGGATTTGAATCAGCATAGAAAGGCATTTATTTGATTCATTCATCCATGGTCATTATCCTTTCTATATCTAGCAAAACAAACCATGGATAGATATGATATTGGGAACTGGAATTGTCATTGCAGAGCAGAAAACAGTAAATAAATGAACTCACTGGCCCTCCTTGAAATACTCCTTCAATGTGTTGGAAAAGCGTTTGGAATACTTGACAAATTCCCTTTTCCTCTGCTCCAGAGCCTGCTTGCCGGTGCCAGGGGTATAAGTTGACACCTCATTGACTGCATCCAATAGTTTCTTTATAGCAGATGCGATTTCTCTGTTGATGAAAAACAAATGATAAACAAGCTACATAAACAACAAGGTAACTCTCTTGCCAAATGAGTGCAGGTTGGTCTTTCCTGTTAACTAATATCTTCATTACATTGCACACTATTGCTGGACTCATCTGGCTACAAAGGGCTAATTCAATTTTCATGCAACAAATCAGCCTGGCTTTTTAGCAAGGAATTACAACCAGTAAAAAAAGCATTCTTGCAACATTTTCAATAAAAACTAGATAGAAAAACTAAACATTTATCTTCTTCTTTCTATAATCTATGTACTTTATTTGTTTGCATGGAGCATTTGGATCATTGTGGCTTTATGCAAGTCCAGGGTGCAATTCAAGGTGCAAGTTGACTTGGGAGTTTGAATTTATAAATAACACTGATATAAGACTGATTATCATCTTACAGACGTATTGATGTCTGTAAGATGATAAACTGCTTCACAGCCTTACACACCACATCGGTGTTGCTGTGAGGCTGTAAAGCAGTCCATTCAGGGCTAATTACATTATATCTGCATCATTGCTTATCATCAGGTTAGGTCACACTCAGTATCAATAACTCAGTAGAGTTATTAAGGCTATAGATATAAAATAAGACCTAGGATATTAACAAGGCCTATAAATTTCCATAAGTTTGGGTTCTAAATCAATTCTTCTTCATTTTACTCACTTGATAGTCTCAAGGAATGTCTTTCTGTCTGTGATTTCATCAGGAATTCTGCTTAGTATTTTCTTTAGTGCAGCAGATTTCTTATTTAGTTCTTGAAAAGCTTCTTCCGATCTGTTCAGTCTCAGGTCAGCACCTATTGAAGTTATTAACATTCAAACAATCCAATTAACTTTATTCACCTCGACTTATAATAGCACTTACGAATAGCTGATAACTACTTTGGTATTAGATGTAGTATACAGCAGAATAAAAATAAAGTCATCAAGAAACAAAGAGTGCTTCCTATATGGGATTTAGAATATAGCTGTCTTCGATAGCTAACTATAGATGGTGTAACTACTGTAAAATTAGTTAGATTATAGTAGTTAGATATGAATAGTTACCAATGAACACTTTAAAATAGTGCCTTTTCATATTAATAAACAAAAGTTAGATTACATTCAGCATCAGTGAGTGTTCCTTGAAGACGAAGTAAACTTTCATTCATGTTGACGGGAATATCAGCTCTCCTCATGATGCCAGCCACCAAGTCATAGTTAAGTCCTGGCACAGCAGCCTCGGCTTTTGTAAGAGCGGCACGTAAAGTTTGTGAGGCTCCAAGATCATATTTTTCTAACTGAAAATTAAAATGCACATTAGATCAATTATTATAATAAATAACCAGTATCATTACGTCTGAAAATTAACTTATTGTCCGACTACAGAAAGAAAAAACAAGAAACAAGTGATGAAATATTGTAACACTGAAATGTTTTCATGTCACAATTATACATAATATCACTGTTTGTTAACTTGTAAAAGTGGTGAAGCAAAATTTACTGTCTATATTGATTGCTAATAACGAAAATCGAAATAATGATTTTTTTATCCACCTCATTTACCTGAGATAGTACAGGACGTATAAGAACAGGCAAAACCAAGGAAGTAACGGGCAATTCATCCCCCATTGTCATCCTGACTAAGTAATTTACTACAGAATACTACGAAAAATCAATGAAGTTAATCCAATAGGACAATTTTTACAAATTAAAATATAAATCTAACTTTTACACTCCCCACGGATGACAAATTATTCAAAGACAAAGAGTATATATAAGATAATATAAGGTCTGTGATAGGTAAGTATTAAATCACGTATTATATACTCTTTGTATTAAGTTATTGTCTATTGATTGTCTAAAACACAGACCACGACTAAAATGTTATCATGGACAACATCATTGACAATAAGACAAGTTACACAAAGTGTCACTCCGACTCTGTGGTCACTTCACAGCATGTAGTGATGCAGACTTTCTGGGGGGCCATCCGTGCAATTTCCAGACAGTCAAAAGCTGGCACTGGAAATCGATAGTCTTCAGATAGAGTTATTTTTACAGACCTACTGTTTCCATAGTTGTTTCCTATGTCAGGTAACAGGTTGCACCATGGCACAGACCGTAGCACAGACCAAAAAACAATGTTATCAAGTTGTCACTTGTCAGTCAACTGTCAAATGAGAAATGATAGGACATAATGACATTCAACATTCCATTGGATGAATCAACTTTGTTTTTGGATTCGGAGTTTTTTCAGTTTATATTTCACGTTTTCCCGAATTTTGTTCGCCAAGGATATTTTTTTTTTAAATATGGCAAAAAATACTTCGAGTTCGGCATTTCGTAAAATTGATATAGATCAGTATAATGAAGATAACTTCAAAGAAGACGAAGCTGAGCAATCCGTACCCACTGGACCTGACGAAGGAGAAGTTTGCGCATTACTCAATCAATATCCTTTTTAAATACAAACTTACGATCTTATAGCCATAGTCTAACTTCCAAATATATATTATCTGCTTTCAGATTCAAACATTAGTCCACAATTAGTGGTACTACATGGTTCAATTTAATTTGCAGCTTTCTGTCATGCATATTAGCATTATTATTATATAAAAGGAGTTGTTCTTATCTGAGATTACATTTGTTAATAGAAAGAAACAGATCACAGACATTATATTTTATTTGAGTGGCCGAATAACAAAGTATGTACCTATCTCATACCTATGTATTTCATGATGGATAGATGTACGGACGGATGGTATGTAATAAATAATAATGCTTCTCAGATTGTTACTGGATACTAAACACTGGTAATAATCCTATGATAATAACTTAATACAGTCACAATGACCATCTTATTACTTCATATTTAGTAATGGCAGTTCCCAGTATTCTGTGTCCATGATTTGCCCTTCTAGAGATAGAAATTTGACATAACTTGTATGGAGCTTATGTTATTACATTGATATATCAGTAGGTTATTTTCCAAACTGTCAGTCATTTAGTAAGAGTAAAAGCTTCTGGGGGTGTTGTAATTTTACTAGGACAAGGAAGAAATATTGAAGTAAGATAAAAAGTAGCCTGTGTGTTAGTTCAGAGTAAAATCTATCACCATTCCAAATCAGTACAGTAGTTTTTAGCATTAAGGAATTAACAAACATACACAAATTATTATTTAAAAACTTATAGCTTTATGTTATTGATAGTATAAGTTAATCTTCTTCCTGCCCTTTTCCCATGTTATGTGGGGCCCGCACAACATGTCTACTTCTCCCATTCACTCCTATCAGCCGTCAACTCACAATCCACTCCTTCCACACGCATATCTTCTTTCACGCAATACATCCACCTCTTTTTCGGTCATCCTCTATGTTTTCGTCGCTGCACAAGCATACTGTATAAGTTAATGTATTTCCTTAATTAATTAAATACAGGTAGATATGTTGAAGCTCTGAAACATGTATTGGATAATGCTCCTTTGGGTTCATCTGATCAACAAGTCAAGGTAAGATTAACAAGTAAGGAAGTCATCACTCAACACTATCCCTTGATTTCTATCAATTTTAGTTTTTTATATTGTTAGAAATATTCATACATGCAAAAACAAATACAGTGAATTTCATCATAGTTTTTTTAACTATGTAATATTAATAAAATCATTTTGATTTTATGTGATTTAATAAGTATTCTTTTCTTTCAGGACAATGCACTATCACTGACTTTAAAAGTATTGATTGCCGTAAAATCAGCACAAATTGAAGAAGTTGTTGGGAATTTATCACTTAATGACATAGACATTTTAATGAAATATATATACAGGGGTTTTGAATATCCATCGGAGGGTTCAAGCGGTCATCTTTTACTGTGGCATGAAAAAGCATTCAACGTTGGTGGTGCAGGATCCATTGTCAGAGTCTTGTCAGATAGAATGAAAGTCTAAACATTTTTTTTTTGAAAATAATGTATACTTACTTATTTAAAATTGTATTATAAATTATTATTATTATTCCAATAACTTCATAACAATACAAACTTACAATTAAAATCATACTATTACATGTAATTTTATCAAATGAGTTTTTTTTTTATTATAAAACAATACAACTTTATTTGTTAACCAAGTTAAAAAATAGATGTTTTCAATCCATGTTGCCATGTTTGAACCATATTTTTGTATGTATGTATGTTTGTCCACGATTATCTTGCGTATGGCTGAATCGATTTCGAACAGACCTATTTGGTCTATCGCGAAAGAACATTTCTCATTCTCGTCATTAAGCATAGGTACTTACCTACTGAATAAATAAAAAGTAGGTTTTTCAAAGTCATTATTACCTACACTGAATACTGATATTAGTAGGTTCTAACTCAGAAATTATCACTTAAAATTTTGTGATAATATTTATAGATTTTAGTGATAATTAGTGAATTAACATAGATGAAGTACCTACCTACTTATCACTAAAAGTATCTATGAGAAACAAATGGCGTAGTGCGAATCGGGCTCGCACACTAAGGGTTCCGTACTATCAAGACCCATTCTGAATAGTACTAAAGTAAGTAAACTAAATATCCCTGCCCACCAAATTCAAAAACGAGCAAAAAATGTTTGTTGTATAAGAGCCCCCTTTATTTTTTTATTTTTATTTAAGTAGGTGTTTATTTTTGAGTATAATATGAATATTCTGTGAATATTTTAAGTGTCTACTTGTTGCCGTTATATGTTAATATCGAGCAAAAACAAGCAAAAAATCACCTTAAATATTTTTTTTAGTATATGTTGTTATAGCGGCGACATCGAATGTATCACGATTCAAGCACAATATTCAATATACTCTATGAGCACAACCTGGTAAGTGGTGACGGACGGCGAAGTCTTAGTAATAGGGTCCCGGTCTTACCCTTTGAATATGGAACCCTGAAAAACGTCTAAAACACAAGATTTTATTTTTTTAATGTATCGAAAATATTATGATCACATTTTTTTATAGGGTTTTTTCGCCCTTGCCCTCGTGGTCGCCATGGTCGTTACAGCTAGGGATGCATCCGATACCGATATATCGGCGATATTTTTATGGCAGATTCAACGATACTTTTCGACGCAGATCCGTTCGTTTTCTGGCGCAATGACGTCTTATACCCAAATTTGAAAATAATGGCCCAGAAGTACTTTAGTTTCCAAATGAGTTCTATCGCATCTGAGAGACTATTTTCCACCGCAGGTCTTATTCAAACAGGCTTGCGAAATCGCCTTTGCCCGCAAAACTTAAGAATAGGTAGGTACTTTGTTTTCTTAAATACAAATCTTACATTTAACATATTTTGATTACCTACCACAACTATTAATTACTTAATTGTGTTTTATTTATTCTACTTTCCTTTTTGAATTTAATAAGCGTATCGGTATCAGTATCACCGATATTTTTATAAGAGTATCGGTATCGGTATCGTATCGGCAAAAAGGCGTATCGAGGCATCCTTAGTTATACAGCTATCTCCACCACAACCAAGTCTGCAGTGCGATTTCATTTATGACCCCCGTCATCCGAAGGTGCGTATAATTATAGGTATACTTTACTCTAAAAATCCTATCGGCTTAAGGTAAGTTTTAAACTCCGTGCTAAAACAGAATTTCCTGATAGAAAAACCCAATCGGTACTACGAGTACTTATTTCTTGACCCGACGATTGGGAGATCGAACCCAGGACCTCGTGTCACAATCTGCAGTTGAACATGTTCACCACTGCACAATCGAGGCACTCAAAAAAGTGCGGTTTGTCGGTTTGGTATATTGTTGATTTAAGTATGGAAAGAAATGTAATCACTGATAACGACCATTCATATTTCATAGACAGGAGCAGTAAAAGCTAGTTATTACGAATTTGATGCACCTCCGCTCTACAAGCCCAGTTTCCTTTATAGTGAATGTTGCACCACCAAGCTTACAGGTTGCAAACGAAAAGGCCGCGACTTTTTAAAGAAAGTACTCAATCGTCAGCTCGACTACTACACGAGCCAGCCTCTCTTCGTGAAGAGAAGGCGCTATAAAAGGAACACGCCGCAATGGTAAGGCGATAGTTCTAGTGCCGACGCGGTCTTACGCTCACTCAAAAGTAAAATGGGACTACCGGTTAGTATTTTTTGTTGCTTGTTTTGTATATTTCGTTGCGTCGGTGCGGTCATATCAGATGCTTTCCTACTCGGAAATAATTACATTACTTACATAATGTTCCATTATATCACCAAAGTAACTTTCCGGTCATGATGTCGACCACTAAACGAATGCAGTCCGATTTCGGTTACATAAACTGAATCAGATATTGAACTTTATAGAATAAGATACCTACCGACATAATATTATGTCACAGCTGACGAATAAACCCAAAATGCTAAGGATTATATTTTGTTACAGAAATTATTTACATTGCTTTGCTGCACTGCCGCCGTTTGTTTGGCATCGCACGATAATAATCACTACACGCATGTGATCCCTGTGGAGGGCTACGACACGGAGCTCCAGGATCTCGGTGAACATGTCGAATATCCGGAACCTCCAGTAAAAGTTGTCAAAATTACAAAAACGGTAGCTGTAAAAGTTCCGGTCCCGTACCCGGTGAAGCTTGTCGAGAAAGTGCCATATCCTGTGCACATCAACAAACCTTACCCGGTGCCTGTGCCGCAAATAATCAAAGTTCCGGTAGCTCAGCACCCTCACGGGCATGAGGCACTGGACGTCGGCCATGGTAATTCGCAGAGCGGCGGCTACGGCAACTTCCAGGGCGGCGGCCAGAGTAACTTCCACAACGACGGCCACGGCGACTTCCAGGAAGCCGGTCACGATCACTTCCAGGATCGTCAACATAACGAAAACCCTTATCAAGTGCAAGAGCATGCGAATGACGCGCAAGAGGAATCTCTCGGCAATCAGTCATTCGATGAAGGAAATCACGGTAACAGCTACAGCGGCTCTAATGACGGCGGGTACTCTGCTGCCGGGTCATCTGGATATCAAAGCCAGCAGCCCCAAGACTTTTATGGATCTACCGGCGATCTGGATGGACATAATTCTTTCGAATCCCAGAGTTATGACTTGGCTATCCAGAATTATTTGAACAATCAAAAACAGAAACATCAGGGAGGTCAAGGAGTCTATTAAGAAAGTAGGTATACAATTATGTATATTATCATTGTGATATTTCGAGCCTGGACTACAACACTAATTTTAAGTACAAAATCAAACTAGTTTTTACTCCAGTAAGTATAATTCATAACAGCAAAAGATGCAGCAGCAGAAAATTCAGCCAGTTCAACCTGTCCAGTTTTGTAAAAGTGGAAGTACATTTTATACCTACCTGAAAGTCATAAGGAAATTGTTACTGTGTGTTGCGCTTGTGTGCAAGTTTGTTATTAGATGTGTAAGTTATGAGTATGTCATGTGAAAGTGTATTATGAATATGTCGCGTTGTTATTGTTAATTTGTGAGGTAAATTAATTTATTAAAATAAAAAAGTTAATATATTTTACTAAATTTTATTTGCTAAAACACTAAGTATACATTTTTTAAATTATTTAATCTAGTAAAGTCACACCCCATTAAAACTAGTATAGTAAATACTATTACATTAATATAAATTTTGTAAGTTTGCCCTGTGGTTTCCTTATAATAATTTAATTGATTCTCAATCAGTTGTTTATTGTTCCATATAGTTCAGTCCACGTAGACGCGCCCCTCCTTCACAATCGCTTATGTTTCATGCGATTCGTAATGAGTTAGGAGGAAGTGGAGCGCGTCTTCGTGGACCGAACTACATGGAACAATGTTGATTGAGAAACAATACGCTGTGTACCTTCGATTTACTTTTACAATTAAATTTAGGTACTCTAGCAGTTCTTACTTACATTTGAAATATCTCGCAGGAACCGTTTGTATTTTGGAGTGTAAGGTAAGTGAGGGGTAATTCGGTATGTCTGGTTATTTCGGTAGTTTTTGCTTCTGGCGTAAAAATAAGCAATAAAGACATCTTATTAATAAATTAAACGTAAATTCTAAATCTTCATCATATTACCCGTTAAAAAAATGAGTATGAGAATTTTGATGAAAAAGCTCAGACCAATACGACTCTTTAAAACCTAAGTTGGCAGCAAACCGCTATAGTACGCCTGCGCGCTTGTATTTACCGTTAGCTTAAACATCAAACTTTATAAGATTACAGAAAGACAAAGGTAAGTCTATTTGAATAAAATTTTTTATAGTGTTAATTTGTGTTTCTTGACAATTAATATAATATAGGACAGAGAGAAATCCAAGTACTAAATTCTCTTAAAATTGCTATTAATCGACTCACGAAATAGCCGACATCATATTATTCTTAGGTTGTGTATTTCGTATCACTACCGAATTAAGAATTTACGAGTTTCTTTTTTAAAGCTCGTGTATTAATTTATCAATTAAGGTATTTTACATATGAAATCAAAATCATAATTTGAAAGTAATTGACTTTCTTATGAGCTAAATTCGGTATATGATTTGTTCAATAAAATTCTTATAATTCGAGTTTGAACTGGACCTAAATTTGATTTTTTAAGGTGAACTCGCATACGTACTAGCAGCATGGTTTTATTTATAGTTCGTTTTGCTTCATTTATTTTCATTTAATATCTTTATATTCAGAATATTTAATAGTAACTTTAAATAGTTTTTGAATGATTTACAAACTTAAGTACAGGGCTTTTCCAAAATAAGTATCACGAAATAAGATGCTTTTCTTTTAGCACTCAATTTGAATTTCGTGATAAGTAAACCTTCAAAGAAACTTAAACTTAAGTATTAATGTATGCATAATGGTATATCAATTTCTGAGTTTTATTGATGAAATATGTCTTAGGTTAATAAACATCAAGTTCTAGATTTCAAGTTTCATTACAAACCTCACTAACTCAACTAAAAATTCTTTGTAACAAAAAGAAAGTAACTGATAGCTATTACTATATATATAGCTGTTCGTGCTGATTGGCCACTGACTGACTGACTGACTCATTGATCACCTCTCCTGAACAATTTTGTATGAAAAATTTTTTTTCACGTATAAGTTCGTATAGAAGAAAAAAATTCATTCGGAGGAAAAATACGGAGAGAGCTGATGATTGAGGATTTCGGAGACTGGTGAAGAGCACAGCCAGGGTATTGGAGATAGGTGGGGGGTGCTCGACCAAATGTCACTCGAAATGTCATCCAATTGGCAGTTAGCTGAAAAAAAATTCAAAATGGCGGATTCAAGATGGCCGCCATACAAACTTCTTCGGTCTCTAATTCGGAAAGTATAAAAGATGGAAGAGTGGTTTCTTGACAAGAACTGATGAAGATCCGAAAGTCTATTCGACGAATAGAAAAAAAAGTCAAATTGGTGGAATTTATTTTTCTATAGAAAATGTATGGAGAATAAATAGATTCGAGATGGGGGCGATTTTTTTACTGGCGGGAAGACAGCCCGCGGGCCACGTGTGGCCCGCGCAACCACGCGCCCTACTAGTTATAATATATAGCTGATAGCTACTCGTGCTGATTCACTGACTCATTGATCACCTCTCCTGAACAATTTTGTATGAAAAATTTTTTTTTCAATTACCATTTCGTATAGAAGAGAAAAATTCATTCGGAGGAAAAATACGGAGAGAGCTGATGATTGAGGATTTCGGAGACGGATGAAGAGCACAGCCAAGGGTATTGGAGATAGGTGGGGGGTGCTCGACCAAATGTCATTTAAAATGTCATGCAATTGGCAGTGAGCTGAAAAAAAATTCAAAATGGCGGATTCAAGATGGCCGCCATACAAACTTCATCGGCGTCCATCTCGAAGAGTATAAAAGATGGAAGAATGGTTTCTTGACAAGAGTTTATCAGGACCCGAAGGTCTATTCGATGGATAGAAAAAAAAATCAAAATGGCGAAATTTATTTTTCCATAGAAAATGTATGAGGAATATTGAAGAGACCACGAGTTTTAAAACATGAAGTGCTTTGATGCGGTTTTTTGGATTTCTACCAGAGAAAAATATGGAATGAGATGATGATTGAGGATTTTAAAGACAGTCAAGGAGCATGGGCAAGGTATTATAGTTAGGTGGGGACTGCTGAAACAAAAAATACTCGGAACTTCACGCAATTGGCAGTGAGCTGAAAAAAAAACAAAATGGCGGATTCAAGATGGCCGCCATACAAATTTCGTGTTTTTATATCTCGGAAAGTATAAAAGATAAGAGAGTGATTTCTTTGCAAGACGTAATTAGAATCTCAAGGTCTACGGGATGAATGAAAAAAAATCAAAGTGGTTTGAATTTATTTTTCCATGGAAAATGTACACACTATGAAAAGAGACAATGGTCTAGGATTTGGATGATGATTGAGGAGCACGGTCATGGTTTTAAAGATAGTTAAGGGCTGTTCGTACAAAAAATACGTATTTTTTTGTTCGAACTGTCCTTAACTATCTTTAAAACCATGACAGTGCTCCTTGGTAATTTTTTCAGCTCACTGCCAATCGGATTTCAATGGGCGATGGAGATGACGGCAATACCTTTATGGGCGCGAAGACTGCACGCGGGCCACATGTGGCCCGCGCACACACGCGCCCTACTAGTTATAATATATAGCTGATAAGTAACCATCAGATAGCTGCAGGCATTACTTTGTGAAGGTTTGTGATTAATAGGAAAAAATTAAAGTTATTTTGTTATGTTTCAGGCACATGGAATACATAAGACCTACCGTACAAAAAATCTTCTGTGAATTAATTAAATCGAGCTTACAAGACTTCAGACTTGCTTAAATTACTTAACTACCATTAAAGTTGGATAAATTTTTCAAAATTTGTAGTTTATTTTATAATAAAAGAAGTTATTTTAAACTAAAACTAACACTAAATCCTATACCTTTAAACGAGCAATTCTTGTATATATATTTCTATATAATCTGGATCTCGGAAACGGCTGAAACGATTTTCATGAAATTTAGTATAGAGGGTGTTTTTGGGGCGATAAATCGATCTAGCTAGGATTCATTTTTATAAAATGTCGAATTTAGCAAAAAAATAAAAAATGACTTCTGCTGCCATCTATTGGCCACCGAGCGAAGCTCGGTCACCCAGATATTTATATATTATAATCAGAAATTTCAAGTTGAAATAAAATCTTTTATACCGCAAAACCATGTTAATATATTATCACTCAAATATATTATCTTACAGTTAGGTATTAACAATGAAGAGTTGTTTTACTAGTGATTACTATTACTTTTTAGGTCATTTTTTTTTTTTATCTAGAAATCTACTGAACCGATTTTGATATTTTTTTCACTAATGGAGAGCTACCGCTATTCTGGATGGATATAGGCTACTTTTGATCTCGGAAAAATCTACTGTTCCTAGGGTATGCAAGCGATATCGTGGAAAACAGTTATGATTAGGGGATAGTTTGAAATTAAAGCTGAATTTGAGCTTAATGTAACATGTTTTAACCTTAAATATTGAATATTCTTATTGCTATATTAATGTATTAAACTCCTGTTATGTTTTTATTCAAAATGTTTTAATATAATGTCAAGAATTAGTGTACAAAATTTTATCCCGAAATAAGAACCCTGAATTCACGAATTAAAAAGTCGAGTCAAATTTTATCACGAAATAAGAAGTAAAAAAGAGGTCTACAAATAAATTAATTAAATATAAAATACTAACTTAAATCACTTAATTCATGCACGTATTAGCTGGCAAAAGACCAATGTTCTTTTAAAAAAACTTTCGAACAGAAATCAGGTTTAGTTTTTTTTATATTAATTTTTGAAGTCGTCATAGCCTTAGACTCCCGAATTACACCTCACTTACCTTAAGTATGTGTTTGTGACCGACATGCGTACCATCATAATGATTTTGTTGTGCGAGTTTATTTTGGGGCAACGACTACGACAACAACTACAACTACAGGTATACAACGAGTTCATAAAAACTGTCGAATCTAAATCTAAAAGGGTAGACAGATACCACATCAATAGCTACACTAAACTATAAAATGAAAATAAATGTATTACACAATATAACACAACTACAAAACGCAAAAACATCTCCCAAACATTCTAGACCATAATATTCCTTGTGAGATTTTGTTTTTTTTTTTCATACTTTGTGGGGTAGGTACATGGTGTATTTTTTTTTGGTTGTTGGAAGTTGTTCCAACTTGCAAAGCCTAAACCTTGAACCCCCTTTTAACTCACAAAATTTACGCTTGCTCAAAAGGGAGAGATCATGTCATTAGTATCTAAGATATAATAATAAGTAAGTATGTCTTACAATAAGGACTGCCCTCAGAAACGTTCCTTAATTTTCAACCGACTTCAAAAAAAGAGCAGGTTCTCATTTCGACTGTATTAATTTTTAATGTTTGTTACCTCGTAGCTTTTGACTGGGTGAATCGATTTTGATGATTCTTTTTTTATTAGAAAGCTGACGCTTTCCGTGTGGCCCCCCCATTTCAATTTAGTCCAGTTCTGATAGTGGTATCCATGAGAACCATATAAGTCTTAAATTTTTAATTCCACGGTAGTTTGATGAGAGTTGAAGTCGGTTTATTTGTTAATCAACGTCAATAAAAACGTAGCAGTTATTGCTAACTGATACTGATGTAAAGTTGACATTGGACATTATAAGTTTGAAATGATTAATTAACTCTGAATAATGCCTAAATGAAACCTAATTATTATTCTTATTATATGAGGCTACTACTAAATTAGAAAATAAAAATAAAAATTCAAAATAATTATGTGTAAATTAAATTCAGTTTGTACGTTTAGGACTTCAATAACTGTACACGTTTTCATCATCACCATAATTTAAGATATAAAAAGCCCTGACTTGTCATCGCTCAGGCCAAACTTGTTCCTAAAATTAAAGATTTTTTAAAAGGGAAGGATGAGGTGAGGTCATCTGAATATTTTATGTAAATCTTTTTCAAATAAGCAAATAGTCTACCAAAGTTCCTAGTTCCTACGAACTACAGAGTCGCCGTAGGCCGTAAACAAACATTTTTTGAGCCAGTGCACTCTGCACAGCTGCCATCTGTGACATCATTATCTGTGACTATGTTCTAAGTTCATGCCATAATTTTTGATTGGGTTGACTTAGAGGCTTGAACATTTCATACCTTACAAAAGGAAATTTGGAATCAATTTCAAATTGATAGATTTACCTTACCAGAGAACAAGGACCATAAGTCGCGGACGGACCGACAACAAAGTGGTCCTACTTCCTAAAAAGGGTTCGTTTTACTAATTTGAGGTACGGAACTCCAAAAATAGTAAAAAGAAGAGCTTTAAGTTTTTAAAATGGAGGCGAAAAATGAATGCGCGGTCGTTTCCTGGCGACGTAGCCTTCCTCGCTGGAGCTGTGCGAGCAGGCGTCCGCGTCCAGCTCGTCGGGCAGCGGCGCGGCGGCGCGCAGCGGGCCCGGCTTCTCGTCCTCGTCCGACACGTACATGCGCGTGAGGTCCGACGCCACCGACGCCGTCTCGCACACGCTGCAGCGACAAACAGCACCGTTACCAGTGTAGCGGACACTCGCTGCCCGGGGGCAATGAAAAGGGATACATCGTTGCACTCTGCGGGGTTTGAAACCGCGTCTCCCTTTGAAAGATATCCTACAGCCTAACGACTGAATATGATACGTATAAAAAATTTCAATTAATAGTTACTTTGGAATACGTCGTGATGTAGAAGTAGTTATGCGTTGGTTTCGATTTGGGCCAGGAGCAAAAAGATACATTCTAGCACTGTATTTATGCCGGCTGGGGTCCCTTCCACTCTGTATCGCTAGGTACCTGTTGTCGCAGCAGTCGAACTCGGGGTGTTCGCCAGTGAAGTTGGCGGGCTCCTGCTTGTCGGGGGAGGTGAGGTGCTCGGGCTGGGCCACGCAGATGAGCGGCGCGGCGGGCGTCGGGCGCGCCTCCTTCGCCTCTACCAGTTTCATCATTGTGTCTGCGTCCTCCACGATTATTGACCTACCAACGACATTGTTATTTACATCTTTTTTAACTAAACGGCGTCTGGAAATGTTTAAAGGACGAGAGCATGGAAGTGGAGTGTCCAAATCAGATCTATGACAGCTCTAAAACAGCGACCAATTTGAATCTATGTCTTCGCTCTTACGTGGCAAAGATTGCACCCAGGCGGGCCGAAGTGGCCAAGGCTTGTCGCCGAAGGCTATACCAGCATGCTGAGGCTGCGAAGGTGAGACAGCTCTAAAATAGCTACCATTTCAGATCTGTGACGTCTCCGGCGATGCGGGAAGTGCAGTCATTTCGCCCTTGCGTAGCAAACCACAGTCACCCACGCTCACCTCCGCAGCCTCGGCGTGCTGGTCAACTTCGGCGACCATGGTTTTGGAGTATTGTTAATCTGTCCCTTTCTTACGAAACGAAAATTTGTAAACCGTGTTATGGCGGGTAAAAGTTTTTATTCTGATTTACGTCAAACACCCGATTGGCAACTAATAGCTCCATGTAATAAGAGCACATCATACGAACGTGATGACGAAGTTTTCCGTATTATTTGTAGTTTACAAAAATATGAAGCTCGTTTTGAGATTTGTCAGAGATCCGATAAAAAAATCCCATGGCTAAACACCAAGTGGCTATAAAATAATTATCATGTAGATAGATTTTCGCGTTATCACGTAAATCATAAGATCCACAATTTTCCATCCGAGATTATAGATTATAGAGAGATTATAGATTATAGAGACACCTATGGGTTTATAGTGATATAATTGAAAAATACTCACATGGGCGTAAAGTTGACAATCGATGCAAGGTGGCTTTGTTTCTTGTTGTGGATCTGATAGAAGCTGTCAGCCATCGGCGACAGCACCTTCGAGAGCTCCGGCAGAAGCAAATTGCTCGTTTGATCTGATCTCAGAATACTACTTTGGGAGATATCGTTCATTGAAAATTTTAATTTAGCTGAAAAAAAATGTTATTGCTTTATATGATGTTGTGTATTATGTATGTAGTACATAAAATCTCCTTAAGTTATTATTTATTATATTTATTACTAGCTGACACGGCAAACGCTGTTTTGCCATTAGGGAAATAAAAATAGTAGTTTATGAAACGGATGCATAATGGGGGGTTTTAAAACATGAGTGTGAGTTTAAAAAACGAGCCACAGGCGAGTTTTTTCACAGTATCACACGAGTGTTTTAATCCCTAATTATGTAGAGTTTCATACACTACTTTATCTACGCTCATATCTATACGCTATATTATAATACTTATAATAAAACTGTAAAGGGTCGAATTCTGTACATTGAAGATATTTTGAAAATTTTTGTTGGAGGACACTATTTAGTCGATACTGAAGCCAAAATTGTAATTTGTTTAATTTTTGTCTGTCTGTCTGTCTGTCTGTTTCACGACCGGGCATCACGGCTAATCCGCTGGATGGATTTAAATGAAACTTGACATGATTATAGTTCATACCCCGAGGTAGGACATAGGATACTTTTTGTCCCGAAATTCATCATGGTTTCCCTGGAAGACGGAATCAAAGTCCAAACGTTTTTTAGTTATAATTCATTAACGCGTTGTCCGATTCCATTCATTCTTTTTTTGTTAGAAAGGAGGTTCTTTAAAGATTATTCCATACAAATCTTATCATCATCACTTTTGTAGTTCAGAAATTACAGACAGCAGAACCTTTAAGTTCAAGTAGGTAGGTGACTTGAAACTCGGAATGCACAAAGAACCTAGGGCTAGGACGTAGGGCTCAAGTAAGACTGGAGTACCCTAACAGCCGTAAATAAATAGGCTAAGCAGGAGATTTTGTATGGTTTAAAATTTTTCACTTTTAGGGTGAACAAAAATCATGTAACTGGCGTTATCGCTACGTTATAGGTACCGTATAGCGCCATCTCTACAATTTATGTGGAACTTGAATGTAAAACTCTGAGATAGGTACTACCGAATTTTTTTTAATAAAAATTAACTGTCATGTTATTTACTGTTTCCTGACTTTATATTAAGATGGCACTGTTAAGACATAAACAGATTTAAACTTTATCATCCGCAATATGGAAAGGGTAAGATAATGGTTCACAAATATTTTTAACTCTTAGGTCTTATCGATCCTAACCGACTGACTGTCGTCTAAGGTCTTTTTATACGTAAGGAAATATATAGCCATTGCCCATTCTGATGTTTTGGATTGTACTGAGATGAAGCAAAGATTTTTAAAAGACTCTTATAATATGTTGGGCTGAGGAATATTGTTAGTAGAGTAATTTATCCCAGTGGTACCTACTCTGCCGAACTCTGAAAGAAGAGTTCTTCCACCAGTACCTACAACTTTTCACATGGTCTAATAAATTTTGACATATTTCGTGGTTTTAGAATAAAAATCATAATGAAAAGGACGATTTTAACTGTCGATATTTCGATACATTGGTACAAGTCGTGGTCACGTATTCAAAATCACCACAAGATAACCCGTGCAAAGTAAGAACAGGTTTCTGTACAACGTCACACCAGAATCCCGCGAAAAATCAAGGAATTCCAGTAGGAAGGTATATTATGTAAAAAAATCGTAATTCACGCGGGCGGAGCCGCGGGCATTAGCTAGTATTATCATAAATCCAAACCATAAAATCTTGCTAACGTCTGACGTAAATCCTTCACTTTGTTGGTAAAAGATTGTGGGTCATTTTTGTTGCAATTACTAAAAAGTCAGGTGGAGTTAAATTGCCTTGAGTAGGTTTCACTGCTAGACATTTTTCCGCTATTGTTACTTAGTCAAAGTTTTGACTAAGTAACAATAATAACACGTTAAAATGTCAAAAGTTAGGTATGGCGCCAAAATTCAGTTGTAAACTGCGTATATGTGCGCGCAGAACCATAGACAATTCACAATAGACATTGTCGTTGTAGTCTATGGTCAATCATGGCCCATTCATACTCTCGGTAATGACTACCAACTAAATGTTATCTGTGGACTTCATAATATATAAAAAGACAAAATTAAGGAGGCTCTACACTCTCTTTTGGCTATGACGACACATAAAAATACAGGAACCCAGAGTCCAGTATCGTAATGGAAATTATTCAACTATCTTGAGATATTTCCACAGTACAGCGATGTTATAGTGAATAACTTTTTAATAATTATAAAAGTCTGTGAATAAAGTAGGTCAATATGTGACACATTGTGATTTCATAATTCGAACTGAGCGTAGATAAAATAGCTTATGACCTACCGAACACACCTACACAGAAAATTTCATAACAATCTGTTGAGCCGTTTCTGAGGAGTTTGGTAACAAAAATTGGCACGAGAATTTTGTATATTAGAGATCAGAATCTGGGCAAAATCTACTCGGGTGTATAATTATATCTTATACACTCTAATGTCCCCCTGGTAGTTTTGCATAGATCCATATTAAAAATATAATTTTGCAGACTTACAAACATCTATAGGTGATATTTTGGCGGCTATTTCATACAGGATATCCGGTGTCCAGTAGTGCGGTATTCTAATGAAAACTTTGCCAGTATCAACTGGCATGTGGAATCCAAGCCGGTGTAAAAGTTGCAGAAACTTCAAATCCTTGCAAATGGACGCCTGCTGGCAATTCCATGGAACCAGTGCCACAAATTGGTTACGAACTAAAAATAAATAATTGTATTGTAATTATGTGTATTTATAATAATTATACCTACGCATCTTTTTAGAGATGTGGACTGTGGTCCATAAATCACGCCACACTTGGCCGCTTTTCATACTTGTCATCGTATACTGAACGTGTACTGAACAGTCACTTTTTAAGAAATAAAGCCAATCTTTTGCGTGTGGATTGAATATTAACCAGCTACCAGCCTTACCCGGCCACATAGTTATGTGTAGGTTGTCCAAAGATGAACAAGGTCTATGTTTGGCAATATATGTACGTTAAAATAAAATGCTGGCGCTTACGTAATGAATGATAGGACACGGAGGATATGACTGGGAAATCTTCAGGTACTTTCTTTGATAACTCCTCGCATGACTGTGCGTTACGTGTATTCGAAGCCTTTTTCTCCAAGTATATTTTGGCAGTACAAGTTTCCAGGATCACCGTTTGGACCCAGTCCAAGAACACAGATTTCCCGTCCTGTATGAGTTGCTCGCAAATCTTTCCGACATCATTCTCCCTCGTTTCCTCGGTTTCTTTTTTGGAGAGTTTGTCGAGCTGCTCTTTGTTGATGATGAATTGATTGTAGAGCTCTTTTACGACCGACTCGCGACTCTTCACGACCCCGTCCTCTCGGAACATCTTCACGATTTCCCCGACCACATCTGGCGACTCATTGCATTGCAAGTAATTCCAGCTCAGCGTTGATAGTTCATCTTTACTCCAACTAAAACATAATAGTTATTTGTTATGCAAGGCCGCAATGGATTTTTGGGCCGAGTGTCGAATGCTGAGTGGCGAAGGATTCTAGGGTTGAACGCTAACCGAAGCGAGGGGTTTAAAGAATAGAATCCTGAGCCTAGCGAGGCATTCAAAGACACGAGACATAAAAGAAAAGGATGATAATGACGAGGGTGATAGTGACGACGGTTATAGTTTCTATAACTACTAGTCGGCGCTGCGGGCACTTTGGTAGCGTGAATGATTGAGTGATCGTGTAGATTGATTGAGTTGCATTTGTCATTTCTTGAGACCACACATTATAAGTTAAGACCAGAGAATGACGCAACAGGAGCGACCGCAGCGGCGAATTCCAACGCGATATCCCCCATTGCCTACAATTGGTAGCTTACCCTTTAGAATGATTGACTTCGGTGGTCAGATCATCTTGCAGAGTCAACTCTTCGTCCTCTTCGTACGTGTGCTCGGCTAAGCCTAGCATTTCTTTGAATCTTGAGTCGTTCCCGATGATTGCAACGTTCAAGTGGATTTGTGCGGAGCTTTGCAGTTTATACGGCTTCTTCACGAATGTGTTTATCACATACTCAATTAGATCTGACCAATCCTATAAACAATTAGTACAAAATGCTTATGATGCTTATTATATTTGAAATAGGAGGCAAGCTATTTCATATTAACTAAAGAAATCCCCGGTTGCTTTAATAAACAAAAACAAATTGGATTTATATACGAAACAATTTTTTCTATTATCTATAAAAAAAACAGCGAAAAAATAACGTTTGTCGTATGAGAGGCTACCTTAAATATTTATTTTACTCTGTTTTTAGTATTAATGTTGTTATAGCGTCAACAGAAATGCATAATATGTGAAAATTTCAACGACACTTGAAGCTCATCACACAAACATTTTCCAGTTATGTGGATCGAACCCACGACCTCCGACGCAGACAGCAGGATCGCTACCGCTACGCCATTCTTGCAAGGCTTATTACTCACGTCGCAAACTTCAAACTCCGACTTCCAAATCAAAGTGAAAGTCTTGAGTATCTTGGGCTGGAACAGTGAGATCAAGCTGTCCAGCTCGCCGCCCACGTGGTGCATCAGCGTGAAGATGCAGTCGTTCACGAACTCGCCGTTGGACTCGTACTCCACCAGCAGCAGCCCGAACTGCTCCATTATGTCGGGCGCGCAGAACCTGCCAACACCAGCGATGCAGTACATACTGACACTGACCTCTATAATACACACCAAAGATTTAAATCATTAGATGAGCCCTAAACCTCCAAAAACGTCCACGTTTTTACACGTCACTCTCTCTGTCACAAATGAAACTATAGCATGCTGAGAGTACTCCCTCAACATGTTTGTGGACGTGTTTGATGTCCGCAATGTAGGCTTAGGGCCCATCTAGCGATTTAAATATTTGATACTTTTTCCAACAATTTCTTCGAAGCACGTTTCGTTCGTCGAAGTCATGTCCATCCTCATTCCTCAGTAGATGTTGAATCGTCGATTTTGCATGGTGAAGTCAACATCTCCTGATTTTGACTTCATAATGCGCTGAGATGATGAAACCTCCCATCCCCGGAGGTCCCGTTGTCAAGACAAAACGTGCGTCGAAGAAAGTGTTGAAAGAATTGTGTCTGGTGTTTCATCCTGCATATACATTTGTATTTCAAGTGGCGGTTTATAGCAAAACAAATTCTTCTGTCCCGTTAATTTTATTTGCTACACGACTGCCCAAAAAAGGGAGTGTAAGGTTTTTAGGATTCATATGGTAAGTATGTATGTTTGTGAGTTTCTTTATTCCACCATAATTTCTGAACAACTGAAGAGATTTGGACATATCATATATTTGGTATCGTTAGAATCATTACATCATTTCAAGTAAACAAGCTATAGTTTTTTTAAAGGCATTTTAAACAGGCTTGTCTCTTTGTTATCTAATGTTATCTAGGAAAATTTTGGCCTGCACTTACAGATTTTGTAAAAAAAAGAAAAGTAAGTTCACATTACCTATTTCACAGATAAAAAAATTATGTCAATTATAGATCCTGTTTCGTATAAGGACCAAAGCAGTCAATTGAGTTGAGATCACTCAAACCTCAATTGATTCTTATGAATGTCATAAATCGCAAAATTGTAAATGTTAAATCAGTTTTGTACGACATCAATACAAACAGATAAAATACACAATATCTTACTGTTTTAAATGATCGACCATGGTAACAGGACCCTTGTAATTTGGCAACTTCATAACACTTTCCATGAACAACAGAAGAATATGATTCGTCACGACCAGGTCCTGAAAAACGATCAGTCCATTGGTCAGGCTATAAATAAGGGCAAGCAAAGCAAGTGTAAAAAATCATCGCTGCTCATAATAATTGCACCTTTCTTGTCAAGGGGATATGACTCAAAATAGCGTAAACATTGGGTGCTTACCTGCAGATACTGCTTGGACTGGTACTTGGGGTTGTAGGATCTCAGCAACAGCACGAGCAGCAAGCGCAGCTCGTCTGTTTCGAACATCTTGATTTGCAACTTGTCGAGTATTTCTTTCTCGTTGTTGCAAATATGCGCGGACTTTTTGTACACTTCGATGGCTTGAATGAATTCCCGGATTGCAGTTACGACCTGCAAACAAAATTCTAATATTGCTCACTGAAGAAATGAAATATTATATAATGTTTGTCCAATCCGAATGGAGAAGAAAATTGATCTTTTTTATTTCTACTTATGATTTCTAATTTCTGAATAAATCTTCGCCAGCGGCAGGGCGCGTTTGTGAAATTAGCTTTAAGTCGACTCGTAGTTATCACCATACTTATGCAACAAATATCATACTGACTTTTTACAAGAGCCTGTACGTTAGGCCTATGTGAAATCCAGATATTTTGACTTTTTACTTTTTTGTAAAGAATTACTTCCCAACTATATATTTCCTACAATGACCCAAAGCCAGTAATCATACTATACATATTTAATTCGCAACTATACTAAAACCAAACCAATATACCTAAATTGGTTGGGTTATAGTAGAGCTCAAAATATTTTTAACATATTATCTGCCCCGCAGTTCGCAGTAGCCCCAGACCCCAGCAGCGACGGTAGAAATGTAGGTATTGAATTAGTCACCAAATGCAGTCTCCTCGTGCTGGGCTTGAGATCGTTTCCGTCTAGCTTGATGGCGAGCTCGAACTGCTCGCACAGGTGCACCCCTTCCGCAGTCAAGTACGACACGATCTCGAACGACAGCACGCTGCCCACGTGCTCCAGGTCCAGCTCGATCTGAGTCGCGAACTTCAGGAAGTACGTCACGAGCCAGAAGAAGTGGGAAGTGTCGATTTCGAACTGCGCGTTCGTCAGTATCTGGGAGTGCAGAGTTCGAACCAAAGAGTTGTAGCCCTTCAGAAGAAAATCAACCGTGAACTCTTTCAGTACGTTGGATATATCGTCGTCGGTCGGCGTGCTGTGCGATAGACCCTGCACGTTTATTCTGAAATGATTCAAATATTTTTACAACATACATAATATACTGAAGGTGAATTTACACCGACGCAGAATGAATTGGAAGAGACTTATTGCAACGAAATTGTACATAGCATAATGATTTTTACTATAACATACAAAATAAATAAGTGTATTCCGGGGAATCCTCGCGCATTCTCCAGAATTCCCCTAGCTACTGCCAGCGCCATCTGTGGAATCACGAGGAGTCGGTTGGGTCGGTTACAGCGTTTACGAAATTCTCACGTCATGACGTGAAATTGACGCTTCTATTCCATTCCGCCGCTGTGTAAATTGAGTCTTAGGAATGGATGATTATGATTTATGACTCAAGTAACTTTCAAAATCAGGAAATAGACAACTAAGACCTCCGTGATAGTTATGGCATATAATTCTTCCTTTGTAATATTTTAAAAATAATATCTATAAATAAATATAAAACGACAGTTTGGTTTTAATAAATTGTGAACATGAACATCAAGATTGTCGTATTATTTTTCTAATTTAAAACCTTAACAGTAGTGAATGCAGTACAGAAACAGTCGCTTACATGTTAGCTTTGCCCCTCTTCACAATTTTCTTTCTTCTACGTTCCTGAAGGGTGACACTCGGCCGCTGCTTGTTGTTTACCTTCTGTTTGGGTTTATGCGGTTTCTTGTGAACAGGCTTCTTAGACGGCAGTTCGTCTTCGTTGCTAGACGTCGACATTGATTCTTGGTTTTCAATAAGAGTGCCGTAACCACAGTCGGAAGTTTCAGAAACAATATTTTTCTTGACATTTTTCTGCGTAGCTTCAGTTGTGTTTTTTGGAACTTCCTTAGAATTTTTATTTTCCTTTAAATAAACACATAATGTTAGATTATACATTAAATTATTAGATGTTTGAACAAGTAAATAATTTAAAAATAAAAAAAACACGACTGCCTTGTGGTAAAACGATTTTTTCCAAAAAATTAAAGCCTAACATAGGCTATATTTTTTGATGTAAGTATAATTTTTACAATGTAGCGGCCGTTTAACGCGGACAAATCACAAAACCTAGTAAAAGTAAGTTGCACAACTTACTGTTTCGTTAGATTCTTTGCGTGGTTCTGCGAATTTAGTTTGTCCGCCCTCACACGGCCCGCTCGGAGCATTATCTGCGTTTTGCGCCTGGAAGGTTTGTTTAACACTGTTGCCGTTCCTCGAGGAGTCGTCCCAGCTATTGTTGTCTACAAAGTTGGCCTCTCCGTTGCACTTGCCACTGGCCCCCGTGTCCGACGAATCGGACGTCGGTTCCGACGTTAGCATAGGCGAACAATCACTATTCCCTGTTCAAAGTATAATTCAGACCTTAACTTACAATTGTACATTAGTAAATTAATATACAAATTACCAGCCCCTAGGGTTGTGTAAGAAAAACGTATTGATCGTTATTCTGCCCGCTGATTGGGTTCCTGATTTGCGTCTGCCAATCGCGGGGCAGAATTCGCTAGCTATTACGATAACGACGAATACGTTTTTCTTACGCAATCAGCCCCTTGGTGGCAGGACGTTTTCTGAGTCCGCCCGGATAGGTACCAACGCAGCTAGTCAGTTGCGAAACATTACTGTTTCAACTTAGAAGACACTGTTGTCGGCGAGATATTTGGCATAGTGACATATTTTGTTGATATCTCAGATGCACATTTTGCTTGTTTCGTCATTGCAAGGTAATTAATAAAGGTAAATTATTTAAGTTGTACCCCTATTTGGTGGTGATGTATTACTTTCGTTATCTTCGGAACTTTCGGAGAGTGACGTTTCGAGCCACAAATTGAGCAGTTTGTGCAAAGTGGACACATGCTGGTCTTTGTACAGCAGGGCAATGAACTGCACCATTGTCACGCCCCAGTTTATCTGTGAAGGGAAAAAAAATATAAAACACACATCTAAGCCTCTACTTCATGTAGATCATATAAAACACGTACTTGTATATAATTTAATCAATTTATAACCTGTGCAATGAAGTACCTGCTACATGCCGTGCGTTTAAAGTGGCAACTGATTTATAAAGAGTGAGATGAGACTTCTCTCATTGACCCTTCAATTTTTTTTTTACTCTATTTAAGTTAGTACTTAACTGCGATCTCACCTGATGGTAAGTGATGATGCAGCCGAAGATGTTAACGTACTAACTTGGAAGGGGTAAGTAAAGTCACCCCAACGGTTTCTACACAGCATCGCACCGGAAAACTAAATCGCTTGGCGGCACGTCTTTGCTGGTATTAAGAGATTGTTGGACAGCGAAACTACCTTCCGGCAACCATCTCTCATAAATAAATATGAATCTCGATGCATGGTCCATGAGGTATAAGATTGGTAACTCAATAATCAAATAGGTAAGGCTTTGGCAATTGTATAGTATACTATAAATCATATCAAGACATCGACACTTACCGCATCCGGAATTGTCATCAATTTTATGAGTAGTTTGTCGATACTGTGGCTGAATAAATTCCATAATATCTGGTTCTGAATCGTATGAGGTGGGCCACTGTACGTCGGGCTGTGACAATCAATGTCCTCCGGTATGTGGAGCAAATTACGCAGAAACAAAAGGGTGTTGCTTATATTCGTACAATTTTCTGTCGTCAATTTTCCCTTTTCATCATTCTCGGCGTTCTTCTTCAACAAGTCCACAACGACTTTTGCCACATGGTGATCGGTAAACGCAATTTTGGTGCAAGAGAGCAAATTGTTTATTTCTAAAATCGCGTGTCTCCCGATTTCGGTTTGTGAAACTGTTTCCAACGAAAGTAAACACTCCACCGGAATCGTTAAATTAACCAATATTTTGATTAACAACTCAACGGTTTTATCATCTTTGGTGTGGATTAACACAGGTATAAGGTCTTTTTTGATATTTTGTCCGAAGCTAATACTTCTGCGATATGAGCGCGAGTATTTGTCTTCCGTCACAAGGTTTTGAAGAATGGTCTCCAAAGCGGCTGCAATTGATATTTTTGTTTTATTTTAGTCGTTTTATGTATTAGAAAAAAATGGAAAATTCTTTTAAAAAAAACCGACTTCAAATGCCACTACATTACGATTAATATGAAGGACTATGATTGTACGAATTGCCCGACTTCGAATTGGTGTACCTATACATTGAAAAATTATTTCACTCTTTGTAGTGGCATTTGAAGTCGGTTTTTTTTTTAAGAATTTTCCATTTTATTTTTTACTTTTAAGTGGAAAACAACAAATGCACTAGTCACTATAAAAAAATACCCAAATCGCTTCAAGAATATTAGCAAAATTTGAAGAGTTCCCTCGATTTCACCAAGATCCCATGATCAGATCCTGAACTGATGACTATAGGACAACTTGGAAAATATTACTCTTTCAAATAATACCCAAATTGTTTCAAGTGTCCATATAAAATTTGAAAAGTTCCCTCGACTTCTCCAGGATCCCATCATCAGATCCTGACTAAAAAAACATGGGACCATCTTGGAAGTATACCCTTTCAAACAAAAAAAGAATTTTTCAAATCGGTTTACACCATGTTTACACGTCTTCGAGTAATCGGTGAACATACATAAAAAAAAAGATGCCGACGAATTGAGAACCTCCTCCTTTTTTTGAAGTCGGTTAAAAAAGCTGTTGTTGTTAGAAAAAATACTTTAGATTATGTTGTCGTTACAAAAAATACTTTAAATTATTATGACGTTTATTGCGAAGCAAAAGTTTTAGACGGCGACCAGTAGAGCATGCACGCCTCTCCAAGGAGTTTTACCCTCACATGCATCACATGCAAATTTCCGTTATGCGAAATCAAATTATCATCTAAAATCGGACTTTACAGTAGAATACTGCAAATGCACGAGTAAAGAGTCGTGCCGCCTGACGCAAACATCTTCCTGCGACCACTTCAATTACGCAAGTAAATAATGCCAATAAATATTTTCAAAGTTTAGTGAAGGAGAGAGCATGTTTATAATTATTGAACTTAAAGCTATCGTAATAGTTTTAAAAGTACTTACAGTTGCAACTATCGTTTATGTGATATCCATCTGGAAGTGCAAATCCGAGGTCGCTGAATGTGTTGTGAATTTGGGGACTTCTGAGTACCCACTCCATGTTTTACCTGCAACAAGCCAACGAATCATAAGTCGGAGTGTCCAACTAGGGAAAGGATATTATTATTATTTCCATATTTAAATTAACTCTCACACCCGGCACATGATAAATATATACAGGGAGTCCCAAGAAGTAGTGTAAAGCGGTTGTCCAGAAGTAGAACACCAATAGGGCTACCTGAATCACCCCTATGTATGTTCTGCGATTTTGCGTAGTTTTCGAGTTATATTTTTTTTGTATTTTTTACTAATCCCGACTTGCAAAAGATTATTCGTCACAGAAGCCTTAATTATTGAGATGTGCTGAGTTTTTTTTTTATTAGCTAGGTGAATAGCGTACCTTGCATACAAAAAACAATTGTGGTCAGATCTGATACCGTTAAGTCCTACAAAAAAGTTGAACCTTCATAAGTTTTTCGGTGATTAAAAAAAAAGGTCACATAAAAATTCTTCTCAGAGATTTTATAAAAACTTGCTAATTTTATCATCTAGTTACCGTATAAATTTCATTGAGCTATGTCTAAGGTTTCATACTTAAACTTGATTATAAACGTGACAAGCCAACAATTGATTGGTCCGTTTGAGCTACGCGACCGCTTCAATGGCGAGACCTACTTATTTACGTTTTCTTGATGGATCTGGATGGAAAACTACGCAAAATAGCAGAACATACATGGAACATACATGTTAAAAAAATATAAATAAGCCATATGTTTAAACGTAATTATATTTATGTGTATAAATTCTTAGTTATTTTTGCAGTCGGATATTTTAATTTTTTTTAATAAATTTCTTGTTATCGTCATTCGAGATAATATAAGTACATCAAGTTAACTGAACGCTTTCCGGAGTCGGCAGTCCACGTGAGAGCGACCTGCGTTGAGCAGCGGCCACGCGAGCGGCGGGTCGCGTGTTCGGTACACGTGACTTCGGCCGCGGCGCTGCTGCGGGAGAGCTATTCTGTAGCCGCGGTGTGAACTCGTCGATGAGTATTTTACTCATATCAAAATATTGATATATTTAATTAATTTTTGAAACTATGTTTATGTTCAATAATACTTAAATAAAATTTTAAAGAAACAAATGTAATCGAGCGAAAAACTAACAAGTTATGAGTTATTAGTTATCTAGTACCCATAACACAATCTATCGCCTACTTTGGGCCTAGATTGCGATGTGTGTAGGTAATATATTTATTTAATTCTGAATAGCTATATCGGATAGTGACGTCACTGTCACTAATACCATAGTAGGTACCTAACTCTAGTAGGTATATAGATTTTTGTTTCGTGCGAAAGGGACAGCCTCAAAAATTAAAATGCTTGTTATTTTTATTTTGTTTGATAAGAATTGTATTTCTAGTGTATGTCACTATTTCTAACCTAGTTAACAATAATTGAGTAAACTCCGACACGAAACGGTCGACCGAGCAACAAACCAAGTCGAATCTCACATTGTCGATTTACAAAACCGTGCTAACAGAATAGCCCGGCTGGCGATTACCGTCACGCGGCAGGGCCGCACCGAGCCGAGCGATCAATAGCGTAGTTACACTCAGCAGGTACCAGTACGTTTCTTAGGCTCGGTTGCTCGACTTGACTTTAACCGAAACGACATGGTTAAATATGGCGGTCTGACCCTTATTTCGAAAGACATAAGAGTCGGGCCGCCATATTTAACTATAACGTTTCGGTTAAAGTTAGGTCAAGCAACTGAGCCTTAGACGATAAACCTAGCAAAATGTCAGAACTACTGAAGCAATTTATATAACAAGTAGGTTTTGGTATTTATATAACAAGCAATTATAAATTGCTAGGCTTTATCTATGAAACTGGAAAACATGTAATTATGAAAAGAAATATATAAAATTTTGGTAATTATATACTTTCATTTTAGCTAGTCAAAGTACCAAATTATCTATTCAACTTTGCCATTTTGATAGTAGTTTATTCTGTTTATCCCTTTACTGTATTATACAAGTACTGGACAAGAAGTCAACGAAAGCGTTTTGTACCGCTGCGTCTCGGACCTCGGGTGTAGAACTTTTTCCCAGGTTCCAATTTCACCATTTTGGTACGGTACCCTAAAACGCGCGTCTGTGATTATGAATTTTTATCGAGAAAATTTTATCCAATCGTGTTTCTGCTTCTCAACGACTTTAGATTAAAGACCCAAAATACATAAGTAATTGTCTTCATAGTTTTTAAACCAAACTTCACTAAAGATCGCTTAGATACGGCTTCTACGCATCCAAAAACGCGTCTTAAGCGAGAAAACCTATTAAGATTAGGGGGCGTCCATAAATTACGTGAGGTGTTTTCTTTTAATTTTCTGTACCTCCCTCCCCCCCAGGTGAGATGTCGCCAGATTTTACTAACCCCCTCCACTATCCCCCAATCTCAAGTGAGATTTTTCGCAATGTGGGTTTCTTACGTAAACGCGTTGGATTGTTATTGTAAAAACAATTACTTTATTTACGACTAGTTAAGGCTAGTAATCAATATTGATGAGAGTTTAATTACCATAACACGTATTAAGTCAAATTATAGACCCATTACAATAACCTCTATCATGTGCAAGCAGCAAGAGTATGGAGCGCATATTAAACACTAAGCTCCTGGCATATCTTGAGAGCAATGATCTGCTGTCAGACCGCCAATACGGCTTTAGGCAAAAGCGGTCTGCAGGTGATCTGCTCATCTATGCCACCCACATATGGGGTGAGGCTATCGAAAAGCATGGAGAGGCGCTTGCTGTGTCTCTCGATATTTCAAAAGCCTTCGACCGGGTCTGGCACGACAGTCTTCTTAGTAAGCTTCCCGCTTACGGTCTTCCACCGATTTTGTGTGACTGGATATCTGACTTCCTGGATGGACGATCTTTTCGAGTTGTCGTCGACGGCTGCTCGTCAGATCTGATGGCCATTAATGCCGGTGTCCCACAGGGGTCTGTTCTCTCCGCTACTTTGTTTTTGCTGCATATAAATGACCTTTTAAAGCCCGGAATCCTTGGGTATGCAGATGACAGCACAGTAACGGAGAGATATATGTCCAGTCCGCGCGCCGGAAAGAATGACATCAACGAGCACAGAGAGGCGATGATTGCGCGTTTAAACTCCACCCCCTACATTTTCTATCGAAAAAAAAATTCCGCCATTTTGATTTTTTTTTCAATCCATCAAATAGACCTTTCGGTCCTGATCAGTTCCTGTCAAGAAACCGTTCTTCCATCTTTTATACTTTCCGAGAAATTGACGAAATTCGTATGGCGGCCATTTTGAATCCGCCATTTTGAATTTTTTTTCAGCTAGGTAACTGCCAATTGGATGACATTTCAAATGACATTTGGTCGAGCACCCCCCACCTATCTCCAATACCCTTGGCTGTGCTCTTGATCCGTCTCCGAAATCCTCAATCATCAGCTCTCTGCGTATTTTTCCTCCGAATGAATTTTTCTCTTCTATACGAAATGGTAATTGAAAAAAAAAATTTTCATACAAAATTGTTCAGGAGAGGTGATCAATCAGTCAGTCAGTGAATCAGCACAAGCAGCTATATATATATTAACTAGTAGGGCGCGTGTGTGCGCGGGCCACATGTGGCCCGCGTGCAGTCTTCCCGCCTATAAAAGTATCGCCGTCATCTCCATCGCCCATTGGAATCCGATTGGCAGTGAGCTGAAAAAATTACCAAGGAGCACTGTCATGGTTTTACAGATATTTAAGGGCAGTTCAAAGAAAAAAATACGCTGAACCTCATCGGATGAGGTTCAGCGTATTTTTTTCTTCGAACTGCCCTTAAATATCTGTAAAACCATGACAGTGCTCCTCAATCATCATCCAAATCCTAGATTATTGTCTCTTCTCATAGTACCTATGTACATTTTCCATGGAAAGATAAATTCCGCCGCAGTGAATTATTTTCCATGCATCCCGTAGAACTTGAGATCCTGATCACCTCTTGCTAAGAAACCACTATCTTATCTTTTATACTTTCCGAGATAGAACAACACGAAATTTGTATGGCGGCCATCTTGAATCCGCCATTTTGGTTTTTTTTCAGCTCACTGCCAATTGCGTGAAGTTCCGAGTATTTTTTGTTTCAGCAGTCCCCACCTAACTATAATACCTTGCCCATGCTCCTTGACTGTCTTTAAAATCCTCAATCATCACCTCATTCCATATTTTTCTCTTGTAGTCTTCCAAAAAACCGCATCAATCACTACATGTTTTACAACTCGTGGTCTCTTCAACATTCCCCATACATTTTCTATGGAAAAATAAATTCCGCCATTTTGATTTTTTTTTCTATCCATCGAATAGACCATGGGATCCTGATCACTTCTTGTCAAGAAACCGTTCTTCCATCTTTTATACTTTTCGAGATGGACATCGATAAAGTTTGTATGGCGGCCATCTTGAATCCGCCATTTTGAACTTTTTTTTAGCTAACTGCCAATTGCATGACATTTCGCATGACATTTGGTCGAGCACCCCCCACCTATCTTCAATACCCTCCCCGTGCTGTTCACCCGTCTTCGAAATCCTCAATCATCAGCTCTCTCCGTATTTTTCCTCGGATTGATTTCTTTTTTTCTATAAGACCCCATTCGTGAAAAAAAAAATTTTCATACAAAATTGTTCAGGAGAGGTGATAATCAGTCAGTCAATCAGTCAGTGAATCAGCACGAGTAGCTATATATATAGTAATAAAAAAAAAGTGTTACAATTATTAAGTTAAATAATTAAGTAATTTAAATTGGATTAAACCATAACGGGCAAAAATATAATTTTTTTTTTGTTTCAATCAGAAAAAAATATTGCGTGATATTTGCCGAGAACCCTCTCTCCAATGTAAGATTAGATGAGATTTGACTCGACCCCCCCTTAATGAAATGTATGAAAACATGTCTCGTTGCAGCATAATATGGCGTATTATGCGAGAAATCGTATCAAACGTGATCGTATTACGCGGGTTCGACAGTACATGTATTGTAGTAGTCTATTAGGTTCATTAATTTTGTTTTGGGTAAGGGTTTTGAAATCGGTCGCCTTGAATGTTTCTTAAAAAACTATCGGGCATAAAAAATCGGTTTAAGAATAGGTACAGAAGTAACGCCCCTTAATATGATACCCTACTCAATATTGTTATCTCCTTTTGAAATTCCGAAGACCCGGTTTACCCCCCTTTTAAATAAAAATAAAAGCAATAGGTGAATCAAATACTCGATAGAAGGCTTTCAAATTCAATTAGCTCACACTAACAAGTTGGACTTCAGAAAAACTTTCAATCTACATTTTGGAAGATGTTTGTAGATTTTCTTCGTGACGGGATTTTCATTACGCAAAAAAAGGTGGCGAGTCTGACGGTTTTTTATAGGATATATTTCGGGGAGTGTGCTCAGGAGCTGTTTGATCTGGTTCTTCCCTCACCATTTTTCCACCGCACTGCAAGACACGGGGTGAACTTTCATCCCTATGTCGTCGCCATACCACCAGTACGCACGAAGCGATTTGCTTCTTCATTTTTAGTACGCACGGCTAAGGTTTGGAATTCTCTCCCGAAATCTGTTTTCCCCGCATGTTACGATCTGGGTGCTTTTAAAAAAAGAGTGAATAGGCATCTTCTAGGGAAGCGCGCTCCATCTTCGACCACATCGACACTTTCCATCAGGTGAGATTGTGGTCAAGCGTAAGCCTATATAGTATACTAGTAGGTCGCGTGGGGGCGCGGGCCACATGTGGCCCGCGTGCTGTCTTACCGCCTATATAAGCCGACAATCATCCCCCTACATTTTCTATCGAAAAAAAAATTCCGCCATTTTGATTTTTTTTTCAATCCATCAAATAGACCTTTCGGTCCTGATCAGTTCCTGTCAAGAAACCGTTCTTCCATCTTTTATACTTTCCGAGAAATTGACGAAATTCGTATGGCGGCCATTTTGAATCCGCCATTTTGAATTTTTTTTCAGCTAGGTAACTGCCAATTGGATGACATTTCAAATGACATTTGGTCGAGCACCCCCCACCTATCTCCAATACCCTTGGCTGTGCTCTTGATCCGTCTCCGAAATCCTCAATCATCAGCTCTCTGCGTATTTTTCCTCCGAATGAATTTTTCTCTTCTATACGAAATGGTAATTGAAAAAAAAAATTTTCATACAAAATTGTTCAGGAGAGGTGATCAATCAGTCAGTCAGTGAATCAGCACAAGCAGCTATATGGCTCAAAATCACCAAGGTTGCAAATTTCAAAATTGGTTTTATGCCAGAAAAAAATTTAAGCTATAATGATGACCATCAGTTTGTATTGTTGCAAAATTTGTATATTAATAAACTTTGATAGGACAGCGCACAGAATTCTATACTTTTTTCGTAATATTGCTTTTTAGTAGATATCTTACAGAAAACCATCAATTCGGGAACGTTTTTCTAAATTTGATAAAATTAACAAAAACAAAACAAAGTACATAACTTAAGCATTGTTTAATAACGTGGTTATATTATGTGTCTATATGATATAAACAATAATAAAAAAAATACATACAAAATCTTCTACAAGCAAAATATGTTAAAAAATTAAAGAAGTTGCTATTATCGTGCATTATATTCAAGAAATTTCAAAATATGCAAATACTCTTATAATCGAATGAATGATACATGAACAGAATGAAAGTTCTATTATCGGATAAATTATGTTTTTTTGTAAAAAAAAGCTCGATTTATGCGTATTTTATTGAAATATTGTAACGTTCCCGGAAATGATCAACTGTTCCCGGAATGACAAGAATGTTATCGAAATGATGATATTGTTATCATAAGGTATACGTAAGGAAATATTTCAATTACAAACAACGGTTTAAATAACAAAGTTATTTATTTATATTGCCAATTTGTCATATTTTTCAACTTTTCTTCAAAATTTGCATGCTTAACACTCAAAACATGTTTCTCTATCCCTTGATTTTGGCGTTACAACCCAAAATGGTTTTGCTCTCAATAGCTTTGCGTATGATAAGACAATTACAGTTTCTTTTGTAAGTTTTGACACCAGCCCCCTGATTGCGTAAGAAAAACGTATTCATCGTTATCGTAAATGCTAGCAAATTCTGTCCGCTGATTGGGTTCCTGATTTGTGTCAGCCAATCGCGGGGCGTGTGTAAGAGCACGCATCTTTGTTTTTTGATACCATTATGTTTCACAGAGTCTCTCGTAGATGGGCACATTCGACTTACATCATCTTGTTCGAAGAAATCAATGACCTTTTGGCGAACTTCTTGCGTTAAAAAAATTTCGCGAACTTTGGCATCAGACTCGAAAATTGATTTATATTTTTTTCCTTTGGTCTAGCTGGTAAAATCTTCTTGGCCATATGTAGAATTTTGTATACCCGCAAAGTGCTTCCACTGATACATTAATGAAAGGATTCTCTCTTTTGAATTTTTTGGAAAAACATCAGTCTTTTCTTGCAATTGCTTAGTCAATACTTCGCCATATAGAAGTCGTTTGCATACTTCAGAATATTTATTTTATCATCAATTTTCCTGACGGGACTTAGAGTAGTTTTCATTTTTGCATCTCTTCTTTGTAGTTTTTTTTTTAAAGATTAATTTTTACGCTTCATTTCAACTATAGTTTCTTCCTGCTTTTTTGTTTTTCGGTATGCTTTCGCCCTATCTTTTCGAACAGTTTTTCTATCTACTACTCTTCTCTCTGGAAGCACTACGGCTAAGTTGTCATCTGATTGTGGCAGCGTATTACTTTTTAGATTTGCTAAACCTTTCTTCTTTTCTCTATATTTTTTATGGTCTTTTCCAAGCTTTTCTCTGCTTTCGCTACTCTCGTTCGGTCATATCAGTAATTTTCACCTTATTTTCTGCTTTATCTTCACCTTATTTTCTGCTTTTTTCTTTTTATAATACTCCATGTCCTTAGCCCGTTTGATTTATTTCTGTTCTTCTGTCATCTAATCCAAAAACTTTCTTTTCCTAGCATTTGCCTTTTTTCTTTGGCGCAAATTAGCCGCACTATCCTTTTTAAGCTTTTTTTGAGTTTTCTTTTTATTTTTTTCACTATCAGGAGTCTCCATTACGCTGTAATTAAAAAGCATCGAATTTGTAAAATAAATTATTAAAAAAAATCGTAAGTAAATCGCCCTTGGAAACAATAATCATCATTCCGAGAACGCATCAGTCATTTCGGGAACAGGCCATCATATCCGGGAACGTTTCCGAAATGACCGTTCACGAAATGACAATTTCAAAAAGGCGTGCGATTTAAATAAACAGTGGCCATCTTAAATGCGACCTGACTTTGTTAATAGTAAAATATTTGAGGTTTCTTTGTCATTGCGTGTCATTAAAAAGAATTTCATCAATAATTAAATGTAATAAATGCGTTCACGAATTGACGGACTATTGATGTACGCTCTACAAATAATGAATTCAAAGGTACTTACCTCTTAGATATAATTTATTTGACGATAAATACACTGACAGCCGGATTTGTTATTGTTTTCTTCCTCTACTGACGTTTGTCACCGTATGGCTGCGTTCACTTAAAAATATTTTTGTTCGATTATCGATGCGTTCACTGAAATGACTTGTGCGCTATCGGACAAATTATTTTTTAAATTTTATAATTTAAAAATAAATAATCTTTTACTCTCCTTTTCATAACTAGTTTTTATAAAAACGATACGGTATATTAAGTAATGACAGGAGTTAAATAACTTAAATATTTCATTTTATTTTGGACTTGTTGACGAAGATCGTACATTAGGACGCGTTCCCGAAATGACTTTCTCTGCAAGTATATTGATTTTATTTAAAATTTACTTCTTTATTAGATTGTATTTTTTAAAGTGCACATAAAACAGGTTAGCTGTAGTATTTTATTAATTTTCTTTACTCAATAAAGTCAAGATTTAAGACATTAAATTGCTAGCAAAGCCAATTCTGCACCTTGGTGATTTTGAGCCACATATATATTAATAAAAAAAAAGTGTTACAATTATTAAGTTAAATAATTAAGTAATTTAAATTGGATTAAACCATAACGGGCAAAAATATAATTTTTTTTTTGTTTCAATCAGAAAAAAATATTGCGTGATATTTGCCGAGAACCCTCTCTCCAATGTAAGATTAGATGAGATTTGACTCGACCCCCCCTTAATGAAATGTATGAAAACATGTCTCGTTGCAGCATAATATGGCGTATTATGCGAGAAATCGTATCAAACGTGATCGTATTACGCGGGTTCGACAGTACATGTATTGTAGTAGTCTATTAGGTTCATTAATTTTGTTTTGGGTAAGGGTTTTGAAATCGGTCGCCTTGAATGTTTCTTAAAAAACTATCGGGCATAAAAAATCGGTTTAAGAATAGGTACAGAAGTAACGCCCCTTAATATGATACCCTACTCAATATTGTTATCTCCTTTTGAAATTCCGAAGACCCGGTTTACCCCCCTTTTTAAATAAAAATAAAAGCAATGGGTGAATCAAATACTCGATAGAAGGCTTTCAAATTCAATTAGCTCACACTAACAAGTTGGACTTCAGAAAAACTTTCAATCTACATTTTGGAAGATGTTTGTAGATTTTCTTCGTGACGAGATTTTCATTACGCAAAAAAAAACATTCTTTCGCTTGGCCCCTCCGTCCGAAAAGAAACTTTATTTCAAAAATTCATCTTTAGGTACTATTTACTAAATTTGAAATTTGAAATAGCGAATTACTTACTTTGAGTTCTTGAATCTGTTTCAAGGACCATTAGCGTTTTCTTCTGCTCACTTTAAAACTGCTTCACAAACATAAATTTTACGCAAGATTATAACGTACAAACTGTGAGTGATAACCAACTACCAAGTGATAGTATTAACTGTCAACTCACAACTGATAAAGTGATAACTGCACAGCTGTGAGCACTGAGCAAAGAATATAAATACCTACTCTCTACCGAGAGGTTGTGTTGTTTTCTTCACTCTTGTGAGCTGTTAAAAAATCACTGAGTTAGGTACGAGTAACGACCAAAGACATTTCATCATAACTAGACTGCGAAGTTACGAACCATGGCGAATAAACCAGTCCGAGGCCCGAGCGAGAGAGGTCTGCAGGTACTGCGTCCCTTTCTAATTTAAAGTGACCATGATAAAACGGAACACAGGACCAATTCCTATGACGACAACATATTCGTTGCGTGAGAAAGCTGCCTGCTCGAGGGTCGCCTATTGCCTCCCTGAGGCGCTAACTGAACTCCCTGTGGAAAACCCCTGCCCCACGGACCCAGTGTCTCTACACCAAAGGGCCAAAAAATAATATTTCTTAGGTTCTGTATATTACAGACCATGCATAATTAAAATTTATATTAAAATTAAAATTATACTTAAAATTAAAATCAAAAATCATTAAAAAAATAATTATAATAATATAATAGGATAAAAAAAGAAGTAATATTTAAGCGTGAAAAAAGTCACGACCATTGCAAAAGAAAGATGCGTAAGATTCAATTTTCGACTCATAAACATAATGACATCATTTGAAAGTACGCATAATATTTTTAACACAAACTATCTCCTGATAATAAAAAAAAATTGGTCAAGTGCGAGTCGGCCGCACGCACTGAGTGTTCCATACTATCAAGACAATTTTCAATAGTATTAAAGCAAACGAACCACCCCTGCCCATAAAATAAACAAAAATACTTTATTATTATTACGCTATTATACATCTCCAATTTGTTTAACGGATCTATACCAGATTTTCTACGTGAGTAGAAAAATCTTTGATCCATGGTTACCCTACATAATATAAATGCTGTTTTTGAACAAACCCCCATCATGCATATTTGGTATTACCAGTCCTAAACATTTAAGAACTAAGTTGTAATGAATTATTTTTAAGTGGGTGCAACGCAATAATTATAATTTACATAAATTATCATATAAACTGGAGAAATTAATAAAATAAATTTAAAAGTTTGTGAATTGTTCGTTTTGGTAAATCTTAAAAAAAAAAAAACTATATTGTTTGCTACCATTTCTTCCAAACCCAATATTTAGTTGAGATAGCAAGATGTTAGACAAGGACACAGTACCAGATTGTAGTTAGTAGTTTTAGCTAGCTACCATTTGTGAGGAAATAGCTACTCTAATTCGAAAGCAATAAGTCTCATTTTAGCGAAACAAAAATCTTTGGTTCTTTAGCTTCTTGGTATATAAAATCAGGAATTCGTAACCCAATAGTTTATAGTATAGTCTATCTAAGGAAAATGTTTTTTCATTTCTGGGTGATCTGTGTTTCTGGGTCTGTCCCATGGTTCCTGGTCTGTGGTCCCATGATCGTCCTTTCATGCACATTGCACTCAGTAATCAAATAGGAGTAATAGTGTTCTGTGAATCAAATACCTAGTATATAATCACAACGTTCAGTGTTCTCAGTTCTGTGCAAAGAATATAAATACTCTCTACCGAGAGGTTCTGTGACCAGGATCCCCGGAAGACTTTCGGTCAAAGCAAAGAATATAAATACTCTCTACCGAGCTTTCGGTCCTTTAAAAAAAAGTAATCTTTGAAAGTTTGAAAGTAATATAATAATTGTGCAGGCACCGGTAATCGTTTGGAAACCATTTCTCGTGTTTTCAATCAATAGCAATGACTTTAGACTTCCGTGATTATGAAAAGAACTCTTCAGACAGTAGCAGCAGCGACGCCAGTGATTTTGAGGATGAGGATTCTGAAATGGAGCAAGATGCAATAGCTTCAGCAAATGGTACTAGTATTTACTCGTATATCAACAATGTATCAACGAAAACATGCATCATCTCATGTGTAGGTACATCATAAGAAATGCGGTTTAAAGTGTTGCGGCCCTACCAGCCCGCGAAATTCAAATTTTATTTAGTTTTTCGCAAATATTAGACTAACTTCACATTGTAGATTTATGGCAATGCATTTTGCGGGCCTTCATTTTATGCATCTACATGTTTTGAATAGAAACTTTGCTCGAAAGGTCCCACTCATCTCATATTGGTTCCCGAAAGATAATTTTTTGCAGTTTCCCAGATTTCGAGCTATCAGGAACCAATATGAAGTAACTGAGTACTGTTGAGCATAGTTTTTATAAATAACATGTAGATGCATAAATGTTGTGCCCGCAAAACTAATTGTCATTAGCCTTCGATGTATAATTAGCCCACTATGAGCAAAAAACTAAATAAAATTTGAATTTTCGCGCCCGGATGGTACCCATCGCCCTTAACCAAAGAATCTTTATAGAATAATTTTATATTTTGTTTAGATAGTGAAAAAGATGTTAAAAATGAAAATGAAGAAGACATTCTCAGCTCCAATGATAGTGAGGATGAAGTTGTGAAAGCGATTAAAGCTGCGAAAAATAAGCCTCGTGATCATCCACCAAGCATCAAAACTGAAGATTTTATTGTGGATATTTCTTTTCATCCAGCTAAAAACTTGATAGCTGTAGCTAACATAGTAGGAGATGTACTGCTTTATGAGTATAACAATGATGAGACAAATCTGCTGAAAACTTTGGAATTACATTTAAAGGCTTGTAGGGATGTAGAATTTGACCATGATGGAATTACTATGTTTACTGCAGCAAAGGTATTATATATTTTTTTTACGTTTTCAATGGATTGTATAGTGATTTTAATTGTTTTATGCAATACAACATAGTATTTGACTTTGATCTCACCTGATGATTACTGACAATGCAGTTGAAGATGTTTTTGTACTAACTTGAGGGGTGAGCAGCCCATAACAATTTCTAGGCAGCAACATGTTAGAATGTTACATAGCTTGGGAGTGTCTATTTGCTGCTAGGATGGAAGGGCTAGCTAGCTAACTAGCCACCACCACAGCTGAAGCTTCCCACCAAACCGACTTGAGATAATAAAAAAAATATTAAGTTCTAAAGTAGCCTGTGGCGGAAATAAAACCAGCAACCTTACACTAAATGAGTTTACCAATTATAATCACTGCACCAGGGCTTTTTATGTTTTTTTATATTTTAATGTTCTATGTACAACCAAAGTCATTTTCTACACATTGTTTTGTAGGATAAAGCAGTAATGGCTACAGATGTGGAGACAGGAAAGTTAAAACAATGTTTTGAGAATGCCCATGATGATCCTGTGTACAAATTGTTGCCTCTGGACAGTAATAAAATAGTTTCAGGTTGGTAAAATTTAATAGTTATAGTAATGGATAAGTTTAATATGTTTGACCTTCCTTGAGTCTGTTGTGGATGTCTGCTAAGTTTTGACCTGTTTTTTAGTTGCTTATAATAAATCACACGCAATTTGTATTGTAACAAAGCGACTCTGAAGGTGAACTTTCTCTAAAAGGAGTTGCTTGAAGTTAGAATTAATTTATTTTTGTTGAATTGATTTTATTTGCTTGAAGTTGCAATTTATAAATGAACTAAGTAATAGAATTATTAATACAATAGCTATAGAAAATTACCATTAAAGAAACTTATTCTGTAACTGTGTCCAAAAAAACTGACCTAACTACATTAATTATTATCAAGTTATATATGTTTACTACTGGTTCTTGGGTCTTATTGAGATCCCTTTCTTTCTGAGAGAGTTTTTTTTGCTGTGATAAGTTAACAAAGTAATTTGTTTTTGTATGAAACAGGTGATGACAGTGGTACAGTCAAATTGTGGGATCTCAGAAAACAAGATCCTATTTTTAACTTAAAAATTGGGGAAGAATATATTGCTGATATGATTACAAATGAAGCCCAAAAGTATTTAGTCTGTGCCGGAGGTGATGGAATGCTTACCTCGATAGATTTAAAGGGAAGGTAGGCACTTTAAAACACACATATTGAGAAAACTAGTGGTTGAAATGAAAAAAGCTTAATAAGATCCATGGTGGAAGTTATGATAATTTTCTATTTTGTTTCTTTTTAGCAAAATCTTTTCAAATTCAGAACAATATGAAACTGAATTGACTTGTATGGGATTATTTCGCTCAGAAACTAAATTGTTGGTTGGTTCATCAGTTGGTAAATTCTACTTATTTAATTGGAAGGAATTTGGATTTCATAGTGATGAATATGTTGGACAAAAACATTCAATACAATGCATGATACCTATAACTCAAAATATAGTTGTGTCATCGGGTGAAGATGGTATACTGAGGGCAGCACATATGTTTCCACAGCGCCAACTGGGCATTGTTGGTCAACACAGTTTACCCGTAGAAGCTCTCGACATAAGCCATGACGGACAATACATTGCTTCCTGTTCACACGATAATGATGTAAAGTTTTGGAATATTTCATACTTTGAATCAATTGATACACTTATTGATGTTAATCACAAACAAAACAAGAAGAAAGATATGATTAATAATTTACCTTCTAGCAGTGTTAAGAATGCTTCAGATTTTTTTTCAGGCTTGTGTAGTTAATGTCCTAAAAGATACACTTATATGAAATATTTGTAAAATAAATATGTATTTTAAAAAACACATCTTTAAAGTCCTATTACCCATGATATCTCCCATACATATATTATACCAAAATCATATGTAATTCGTGCAAATTTCGATCATATTGTGGTGTTATTCAGGTTCATATAGTAATAATCTATTATAATAATCTATGCTCCATATATAGCATATCCATGTCTAGTTCTGAAATACTTTTGTTAAACGAAATAATAATCAATTTTGATCAAATTTTTATAACTTTGGTCAAGTTCCGTAATACCGAAAATTATGAATGAATACTTGTAACTTTCTCTCTTAATTGGTGTTTTTCTTTAGCTGGACGCTAAAAACTGTGCTCCTGAACTAATGCGATGACATGGTAACATGATCGAAATATGCATAAACTACAAATGATTTGGTATTTTAAATGAATTGAGACCTCGTAGTTCACAGGACTCTTAACATAGTGCTATTCTTTTTAAAATGCTTGCCATTGAAAAAGGTAGCACTATTTTATAACGTGTAAAATTTAGCTAAACTTACAGATTTTGCACAACGAAATTAACACATTGGAGCCTAATTCTTCTTCATCATTGGCTTATGGCAATGAGTTTTGCGAGCACATGTTTGTAATAAAAACTTTGCTCAATACGACTGCGATGTATATTTGCTTAGGTACTTATTTGTAAAAACCATTGATTTAATAGATACCTACTAGGTAAAAACCATAAATTTGAATTTTCGCGGCCGGAAGTACAAGACACGCACCACAGATCACATTTATATATCGTAGTCACAGATCTAGGAAACAAAATAGACTAGCTCCGTCTACAAAATTAACGTGACTATTTTTAATTGGTCGAGTGGCGTATACGATGGCGTCCCCTAGGGTAGTAACGTACTCTGTGGTAGTAACTCAGCACATGAACATTTTACAACAAGTTGCGCCGCATGTCACTCAAATCTAGGCTAGTCAATGAAATAAACTTAGGTATATACCTATTCAATGCGTATTCATTTGAGTTGTCTATGTTGTGAATCTGAATCTGTGTGATTGGAAGCAAAGAGGTACCTAATAGATCAATGGAATGGAAATGGAGTAATATTGTTCTGTGGTGTGAACTACGAACAGAGTTTAGGGGTCTGTGGTGAACAGGCCCCAAAACTGAGATCTGTGTTCAATATTGTTAGTAGTCTATGGTGAATGTACACATGTACACAAATCGAATACAAACAGAAACTTGTACCTACATAATTTAAATAAATATTTTTTTATGTTAAACTAGATATTATGTAAAATTATCTGAACTTTTACAATGATTGCAAAATACACAATCTTAGCATTAAATTTAGTAACAATTTTAAGTTATAAAACTTTTGGTTATGTCGTCTATTGTCCTTGTATGGGTATGTATGTAATTAAGTTTTTTTTTACTTGAATTACTTCCATTGTTTCAATAAAATTGAATTTCGTACTAATTTTTTACTTGTTCCATTCTAGGTAGATTTGGCAATCAAGCCGATCACTTTTTGGGTGCTCTAGCCTTCAGCAAAGCTATTAACAGAACTCTTGTGTTACCACCCTGGGTTGAATATAGATATGGAGAGCTGAAATCGATTCAAGTTCCATTTGACACCTATTTTAATATTGAGCCCTTAAACCAGTATGTTCCTGTTATAACTATGTCAGATTTCATGAAAGATATTGCACCAGTTATATGGCCCCCGCAGGAGAGAATCTCGTTTTGCTACACCCAAAGAATCGGTGAAATTGATAACAGTTGCAATGCAAAATCTGGTAATCCATTTGGACCATTTTGGGATACGTTTGAAATAGATTTTGTTAAATCAGAGTTTTATGGGCCGTTAAACTATGATGCTCATAATTTAAAGATGATGGAATCTTGGACTCAGAAGTATCCATCGGAGCAATGGCCTGTGTTAGCATTTACAGGTTTGTTCATGCAATTAAGTTAGGTACTTCTCTTTTGTTGCTTTGGAGATTTAGTTTTCTCTTCATGATTATTGATTATTTCTTAATGTGTTACCAGGTGCACCTGCAAGTTTTCCAGTTCAATTTGAAAATGTCCATTTACAGAAATATTTAACATGGAGTAGTGACATTTTGAACAAATCACGATCTTTTATTAAAAAGAATATGTATGGTGGAGGATTTCTGGGCATCCATTTAAGAAATGGTCAAGACTGGGTTAAGGCATGTCAACATGTGCCCGATAGCCCTAAACTGTTTTCAGCTCCACAGTGTGTGGGATATAAAAATGAAAAAGGAAAGTTAACTTTGTCAATGTGCCTCCCAAACAAAGGTGAAATTATTAAGTAAGTTGAAAATTAATTAATCTCTAGTTACTTTACCTTCAACTACAACTACTGCTGTTGGGCACAGCTCCGCCCCCATGAATTTTGGTTTTCCACTAATCCCGTGGCAATGATGGATTTTTCTGGGATAAAATTAACTTATGTGCTAATCCGGGTTATAAGAAAAATCGTTTCGGTAGTTGCGGCATGAAAGAGTAACAAAGATCTATTCATCCAAATTCCATACTAACAAACTTTTGCATTTATAATATTACCTAGTAGGATATGGCACTTATCACATGATTTTTACACTTTTTGATCCATTTGTTTGGATCTGTTCAAAATATCAGATATGACTGTTAAACTTGACTTGTTTCCCATTTTTCAGGCAAATCAAGAGAGCTCTTAAGAAATTCAAGGAGATTAAATATGTGTTTGTTGCATCTGACTCAAATCATATGCTTGAAGACTTACAAAGTTCCCTCAAGAATTTGGATGTATCTGTGCACAGACTGCAACCCAGTAATCCACATCTGGATTTAGCTATTTTAGGGCAAGCCAATTATTTTATTGGCAACTGTGTTTCATCATTCACGGCCTTTGTAAAACGTGAGAGGGATACTAAAGGATTACCTTCAGAATTTTGGTCTTTCCCAGACAGGAAGAAATTTAAACATGAAGAACTTTAAATGTGGCTGGTTTTGTTGCTTATCAGAAACTTCCATAGGTGGTACATTACTGACATAATTATAACTGTACCTGGATGTAACACATTGGTGTATCTAAGAGGTTGTACATTGAATTGAGGTTGTACATGTTGTAAGCTTGCTGGTGTCTCATGCTGCTTGGATTTTATACTATTTTATCAATAAAAATCAGTAACAAAATGCTAGTTTTGCTATATTATACGTTAATTAATTAACAAAAAACCTACTTCAATGACCAATCTACATCCTTTCCAATTAATTTAAGTCATGGTTTTCTCATGGATACTATTATCAAACTGGACTAAATTAAAATGGGACCACACGGGAAGTGTCAGCTTTCCAATAAAAAAAAGAATCATCACAATCGATTCATCGAGTCAAAAGTTATGAGGCAACAAAATATAAACAACCGGCCAAGTGCGAGTCGGACTCGCGCACCGAGGGTTCCATACTATAAAAGAAGTAAAACGTTAAAAGTATCACTTTTGTCAGTGAGTTATAAACTAAGGAGTTAGGGTCAGCGCTAAAAAGTGTCCGAAGTGAATGACATACAAAACGCTAAAAGACATACAATCGCAGTTCAGTCTCGTGTTTGAAAATTAGGCCGTATAGTGGTTTTAGACATAAATTACAATGTTTTAGTTTGTTTAAACAAATACTCATGTACCCTCGTTTATATAGGTTTTCTCGGGACACTTTTTTCGTGAATTACACCCCTCATCCATAGATTTATATACCTATGACTTTTGTTCATGAATTTACGAGTATAATTTACACGTAGGTACATTTGTTGGCGAACCGCAAACCTAACTTTGTTTTGGCGGTTTATTGTTATTATCAAAAAAAAGTATAATAGTTACAGAGTTGATTTTATTTTTCCTGTAAAATATACGTTTATTTCTATTCATCATAATTATTTCACATTTTCCGAACGATAAACTTCGGAGATAAGGGGGAGGGAACGGTATTTTTTCGACAGTTTGCCCAATAAATCAAAAACGGCACAAAAATTAATAAAAATCGGTTTTAGAATACACACAAGTAACGCCCTTTCATATGATACCCCACTTAATATTGTTCTCATTTTGAAATTTCAACAACCCGGTTTCCCCCCCTTTTAAATAAAAATGATTTTCAAATTTTTATGATTGCAATAACGTTGGGTCGCTATTACCTAAAACTATTCCAAATTTCAAGCCAATACCTTTGATAGTTACTGAAATAATCCAGTGTGACAGACAGGATGGACAGACGGAGAAAGTATCACCATAAGGGTTCCATTTTTACCATTTTGGTATCGAACCCTAAAACTAGTTGAATTGAGAACCTCCTCCTTTTTTGAAGTCGAAGTTGAAGTGAAGTAAAGTGAGGCAATTAATCCTCTACAATACAAAATATAATATTTGCTGGTAGATTATATAAACCTATGCCAGTAGACACAATTTTATAAGGAGTAACAATATGTGTAAAATAAGTAAAAGCTTGTTTATTTTTTGTATAAGTTTACTTAGGCTTTAACTGCATAAACTCTAGGAGGGAAAAGAGATTTCTTCCTAATCTCTTTTTGGGTTTTGATTTTAGATTCATGTTTTGTTAATGCCTTGCGCATAGCACGTGTCTTCTTGGGTCTGAGGTCAAGAGGCTTGTACTTCTTGTTCTTGTAGTGATTCCTTAGGTTCACCTTCATATTTTGGTGGTACACTATGTACACACGTGCAATTGCTTTTCTTACAACACGTCTGAAAGAAAAGGATCAAAATAAGTTTTTGTATGTTGTATAAAAGCTATATCAACAGCTGTTCCTATTAGAAAACAGGACACAGAAAATTTAAGTAACATTTCTATTATATTTATACATGTCACAATTAATAATAAAAATAGAGGGTGCCACAATTCAGTCAATAACAACTGTAGCACTAAAGTCTATCCCTGAAAATTATCAACTTAACACAGGTAAGCTTCTATTGCCTCTGATTACAGATCTCTCAAAATGAGAAGGATCTCCAAAGCTTAGGAAAATTACAAAGATTTCAGCCTTGCAGTTTTCCTTTGAACCTCAGTGAAGTAGGTACATACTTTAAAATCCAATGAAGTCAGAGGTCCTTGCCAGATCAGCCCCTGACCATAAAATGGAGAACAAAACCCAATAAGCTATAAGTACTCGTCCAGCACGCATCTTATACAATGAATAATAGTTACTTACATTTTGGACAGTTTTGATGCTACTCCACCAGTAACTTTAGCAACACGTAAATTAGTCAATTCAGTTTTCAACTCTTCAAGTTGTTTGAAGAGTTCCTTTTTGTCTTTTGTACGTAACTCCGAACACTTAACTTTCCCCTGTAAATTAAAAAACAACACTCCATGATATTTATCGTCCTGAATTAGCTGTAAATTATTTTTTCGAGGGTAAAATACCAATGAGCCTGAATGAACTTAGAGGTAGGAAATTGTAGCCGAGAACTATAAATAATTATTTTCTAAACTGCCTGCTAACATACAAATTGGTAATACGAAAATCATTTTATGGATATTTATTGGATTTTATGTATAATTTCAGATTTGTTTTAAAAATAAAAACACACCATTTTTTAAAACACCTTCGTTCTCAAACAACTTGACACAGAAAGACCACAGACAAATTAACAAAGGAGGACCGAGTACATCACAGATCGTTCACAGTGGACCACGGAACAAGCACCGAACATCACAGACTTCAGAATAGGAATGTAGGTACCTACCTTAGATTAGGGATAAAGGGATTGTACAGGCATTTTAATGTTGGAGTGATAGGGTCTACTATCTTTTTCTCGCAAAACGATAATTTGTATGAAGTCGCACGAATAGCAAGACATTTCATTAAATAATATTTTTGGGCATTAGTAAGGTTTGACGTCGTTTTAATACAGCTGTCTCTGTCTAATCAGAAATATTTAAATGACTATCACTTTTTTGTAAAGATTTGAACGATTTCATTAGTTTTATCCTTTGCTTTCTTTATCATTGTAAGTCATATTTTTATCCTCGTTTAGATAAAGTAATAAAAAAAATATCAAGAGTCAAATACCTTTCGTAGAGGTCGGCCTCTGTGGCTGCTATAGTAATCTGTGGTCATGCATATGTTCTTGGGTCTATGAGCCCAACGAAAACAATAGGTAGGTAGGTAGGTAGCCTACCTATGCCAAACACAGACCACAAAAAAAACCCACGGTTTGAAAAACTGCATTTACAATACATTATACAAATAATTGTGAACAACTTTTCTAATAATTTACTGATGTTACTGATTTACATACATTTACAATTTTGCTCTGCATACACTAATAATTCATTTGTCATAGAAAGGATTAAAAAAATAAGAAACATGATTTGTGACACTGATAAAAACTAATCAACTTTGCAAAATGAGTAAAGAAAGTGTTATCAACTATATGAAAGCTTCAGAATATTGGGCTGAAATCCCAGCAACACTGGACGGGGTACTTGGAGGCTTTGGATTTATTTCAGATATAGACATAGAAGGTTCGACATTGTTTCTGCAGTCATTGTTGTCTTCGGAGAATGGTCCGGCGACAGCGACAGCCCTGGATTGCGGTGCCGGCATTGGAAGGATTACTAAGCATCTGCTAGCACCACACTTCGACACTGTAGATGTCATTGAACCTGATGGAAAGTTCATTGAAGCCATAATGGATTTTGTTGGGGAATATAAACATAAAATGGGGAAATTGTATCAAACAAGCCTGCAAATGTTTCAACCGGAAAGAAAATATGACGTAATTTGGAATCAGTGGGTTCTAGGGTATTTAACTGACAAAGACTTGATTTCTTACCTCATTTGTTGTAGGTAAATACTTTTAAATTACTTATGTATATTATCAGACTCTTACTAGTCTTGTATAATGTATTGTTGCTTTGTGAAACTTATTTCTTAATCTTAGCAAAAATAATTATAATGATTTTCTGGAAAAGTTATTATAATAATCTTAAGTCATCCCTTAGTTAATGTACCTTTACCTGTGGAAGTCTTGTCTCAATTGCCTACTGTGCTCCATACATTTTTAAAATCCTGCAGTAAATCCTAGCTTTTTAAGGAATATAAATTAATCTAGAGTACACTTACACGTGAGTCCCAACTGTTCTGCTCATTAGCAAATCCAGATAGAAATAAAATTTAAAAAGTAAGCGAGCTAGGTAGGATAATTATTACTAACTATTGAAATCCTTGTATTTTTTTAGGGATGCCCTGACTCAAAATGGTGTTTTGATTGTAAAAGAAAATGTCACTTCATCTGGAAGGACTGAAGGGGATGAAACAGACTCCTCTGTCACCCGACCTTTAAAAGAGTACCTGAAAATATTTAAACTAGCCAAACTAAGAAGAATAAAGCAGTGCAAACAAACTAATTTTCCCACTGGAATATATCCGGTTTACATGTTTGCTCTTGTGCCTAGTGATACTAATTCTGAAACAAGTGAGACCAAAAATATGGACACATTAAAATAATTATTACATTATTTTTATACAAATTGATAATAAAAAGGTTAACTATAAATCAAAAGTAGTGAGTCATCCTTTCACACACTGACACATCCTAGTCCCAACCCTTCTTGGAAATAATTAGTGAGGGCGAGGCGTGGGAGGGTCAGTACTGTGTCATGAAATTGTATTTTTGCTATTGCGTGATAAGTAATCTTTATTGAATGAGAACAGCTCGCTTCCCCTGCAGTGCGATCGGCTAAAAATATTTCAATAATTAATAACTGTAATGGGTTTTAACCATGGATGTAACATAAAGGATGGGCCCTTAGTGACGTCACGCATATATTTTTAGGCTCCGTCCTGAAGCCTGATTTTTAAGTTGTCAAATCTAAAATGGTGCTAATGTATGCGACCAACACTTTGATTATGTCCAACAGCGGTATGTGCTGTCAGCGGTACCGAAATGTATGACGCGCAGCGCCATATTTGAGAAATTTTTGTTTTCAACCATAGGGTTATAATTACAGTAGTATGTAATGATATACTCCATGTTTTCAACATACTCGTACGTCACATAGTCTCCGTCCTTTTAGCGTAGCGTATTTCGTAATTGGTTTTAACCAATCACACTTGAAAAATCACGTTTTGACATTGATGCAGTTCTTTAATGACTGATACTTTTTGAGCCGATCGTCCTGTTATGCACTTCCCTGATGGCGCCCGCATATTACCGTTTGCGGGCGGTACAACGCCACTGACATCACGCATCAGATCTCAACTTATTGCGCACGAGTTGTAACTGGGTGACAGATAGCTGTTAATAAGAAAATGTAATAATTATAGCCATAGGGATAACACAGCAATGTTTACCCATGATCTAAATGTATGTGGTCTCGTAAAATCTAAGCTCAAGGGTGCTTGAAGTACTGGACTCATCACGCAAGTCCCGTGTGGTTCTTTGACTTATCAGAGTTAAGTATGTGCATTTGTGGCAACTAAATATATCTATTTACTGGTTAAGAAGAAACCTGCTTACCTCATAGTTTTCCCTAATGTTCTCAATGGCATTTAAGCCATAGATCGTAAGCCTTGCGGATGACTGATGATGCTGCCGAAAATATACTTTTGACTTGAATGAAGTATAATAACTCATATAGGTTGCTACACAGCGTCGCGCCAAATCACTTGGCTGTTATTCGGTAGGGTGGTCACTAATCAGCTGCGACCGAAGCTTGTCACTAGACCCAGAGAAGATCATGATAGTAGTTAGTAATCTTACTTTACGCCAGACTAGACCTAACGCCCTCTTGGAAGCAGTTATCCTGCAGTCAAATAATACGGCAACATTACTGCTTTAAGAGATGGTGGTACGGCCCCTGAGTCAAGAGAGATTACAAAATTGGAAACTGGCCCTTGCCAGGTATCGAACCGGTGACATCCCTGATTTCGCTCAAATTCGAGCGCGCTTGCAATGTGTTAGTGATCACACATACCGTTTCGCATACCACCGCCACCTACCTATTTTTTTTTGTTCTGAGTTTTATGCCATAAGGATCAACATAAGTGAGTGCGTTGGTCTTCTCTTTGGGGAACAGGCCCCCAAGCCCCATGGGAGTATGGGCCTCGAGACTTGCCTCCTTATCCAGGCGTTGTTGAGTGAACTGCTGTGGATTGTGGGACTTTGCGCATACTGTTCGCCACTGTGGCGCCACTGTGTTCACATTCAATGCCGGCTGCTGGCGTAGGCAGACTGCGCTTGCCAGTAAAAAGTTATATTGATTTTATTTGACCAGTTGAGCCTTCTTTTTAATTCTTATTCTCATAAAATGTTTTGTTTTAGTGTTACCCACAAATAAGTAGCTCATGGGCGTAGCCAGCCCGTTGTAATCCTCCAGCTTAATCAGTTAATCCTGGCTACGCCCAAGATTGCTAGCTTAAGAAAAAACTGTCTACAACTTGTGAACAGTGGAAATATCTAGGAACATAGTTTTTTAATTAAATAAAACCACTTAACAATAACTAAAGGTAACTAATAAATATTTTTATTAAAACTTAAGCATCATATCGACGTATAGGAGATGTGTCCACGTTATAATTGTTAATTTTTATATAATTTCTAATATATTCTCGGTCGCTTTCAGTTATTAAAGTCCAGCTCTCTATCTCGACTAATGTTTCCAGGCTCATACAGCTCTGAATAATTCGTTCTACCGATAACATAGTTAAGAAATCCGATTGCATTATACGTAGCTCTTTTAAATAAATCATCGGATTAATATCTAAAATCTTGAACAGAAATTCATCGGTGAGTTGAATGGCTGTCCCTATTTGAATAAATTCAACATTTATACTATTCGTTAACAGAAATAATAACTGTTCATCAGTAAATGTTGAAACACAGGTCAGCCGTTTTAAGTTTCTGAACGGCAAAATTTCTAATTTTTTTGTGTATAAAGACGTATGCTGAATTAATGTGCAATTGTAAAATGTTAAACTTTCAAGTAGAGGACACAACTGGCTGATATACATTAGTGCATTCAAATCAATTTGATCTACATGCTCGAGGTGCAACTTCAGAAGGTTACAACCTTTTACCTGGAGCACTTGTTTTATTTGGTCGGCATAGAAATCACATGACAAAAGTTTCAAATCGTACAAATTTTTTAATCCTATTAACACCATCAGATCACTTTGCAAAGTATTATGAAAAACAGTCATGCTGCAAATGTTTGGACACATTTCTACTGCTAACTGTAAATGGTAGCTGGTAGCGTATCTACTTACGTAAATTTTAAGGTTAAACGGATAAGATTCAGGACAATTGATGTTAATGAATTCCAGAACTTTACCAATTTCATCACATCTACCGATATCTTCTAAGTTGTGGCAATGAATCAGTAAATTAACGAATCCTTCCCATGTAACAAAGGTGTGATACAACTGAATACTTTTCAAACCTTTTAACTTACTGATTATGTTGATACTTTCATTTGTTATGGATTTGGAGCACGACACATCTAACTTTCTTATTTTCAAACAATGTTGTACAATGCACCTCAAAATATTATCAGTACAATCGTAGTTTATGGTGAGATACTTTAGCCTGTGCAACTGCTTTATAGCCATGATGATCGATTCTTCCATGTCAGCTGTTTTCCAGCCACCCGAAAGAGACCCTAAATTTAAATATACAAGTCCAGTTAACATATGCAGCTTTGAGTAGAATACTTGACGCATCATTTTTGGTATGCTATCAATGGCGACGTATGTAAAATTTTTCGTAAACAGTACTTCAGTCATTTTTACAATAACATTCATTTGGCTGACAAATTTTCCCATTGAGCCCCGAAATCCTAAAGAATGCTTTGTCTTTTCTATTAAATCGGATAAGGCTTTTATGGCTTCATGAGCTAACTTATCATGAAGCATCCAGGGGACATGGAAGTCCAAATAACTACGTATATTTTCAATCGTCTGGTTTAGTGTTATTTGCGCTTGATTCGGGTGTTGCTGAGCGAGGGCGGCAGAGGGCAGCATTTGTGTTTCCGCCTGCTTTGCAATCCAGTCTCCTAGTTTCCTTATCGCCAAGCATTCAAGACTTTTAACTTCTTTATATCTCGGCATGACAAACCTGAAAGCATAACAATTAATGTTGAGTACGCAACTAGACCTCCGCTATCTTAATAACATTTTTTCATACCCGCAGTTAGAAAAACTAAGACCAATTTGCTAGTCAGTCCGTGCTAAGTGCCTACTCTTTATAGCAGTAGGTACCTATTAGGAGAATAGGCATCTTCTAGATGCGCGTTCCATCTTCGACCACATCGTCACTTTCCATCAGGTGAGATATTGGTCAAGCGTAAACCTATATAGAATAAAAAAAACCTAGAATAGTCTCTATTTAGTCTGTACGAAACTCCACTCTACTATAATCGCTCGCAAGTTAGCATAGGTTACCTAATCAAAGACGGACTGCTATTCTATCGGTCTCAACGCTAAATGAGTACTTAGGTACCTAGGTACTTAGGTATACGTGCCAGACCATAATATCTAAGTACTGAAGGAAAACACGAAAATGCATTTCGTTTACTGTATTAGGATAATGGACTCGTTGGCGTGTAAATATTATTTTTATTGGAATCGAAATATCTTGGTCAGAATACTATCATACACATTCGCAATTTCCTCTCAGGCAATATACACTTATACCGATTGTCAACCTTGTTTTATCTGGTTTTTACAATAATAGATGTGTAAGGTACTTACTATAAACAATTCTACCTTGATCATAAAAACTGTGTGCGATAGATGATTTATTTAAACCTCGAGTGTAACAGGAACACTAGCACGAACGAAAATCCGACATCTCGAACATCTATTTTTATCACAATTTCAGCTTTAGATTCGGTAGCGTTGGAGTTACTTATATCTAAATAGATTTGTATATCTATCTAATAGCTCCGAACAGAAAAACAGTGTAGCATACACTGTTCATTACAACAGCTCGAGAATAAATCGTATATTTTTTAAAGCGGCGACTATTATTAGTGATATAAATTTTATTATTTGCGCATACGCACTTGTTTTTCTGCAGTATCGGTGAAGCAGCACAGGCAGCTGTGACTGCAGACTGTCACAAACATAACAGTCAACATTGATCGCAATAGTAGATATCATTTTGCCTCTGCGTGCTTGCTTTTCGAAGCCCCTGTGAGCTGATTCTGTATCGTTCAGTTTGCTATTAACTAACAAAACGGAACAAAACATCCTATTTTTGCATTCTTTTACCAACCTAAGTTGGTATGAGTTTAGGTATGTTCACCTGCAACAACATTTAGGTATGTTTCATGCTGGATACAAAATAAAGATTTTTGCCTCCGTTTTCTTAGTTAACAACCCAGTGTGGGTTGCTTACTATCATGCTAAACGATACAGAATAAGCCCACTGATATGACAAGCATTTACTTTAGTGATAGCGGATAGCCCAAAGATTTAAATCCCATTGGTTCTGACTTTAACCTCTAGTTAGGGCAACATAGTTAGGGGGTCAGGGGTTCCAATCTCGGGCACTTTTGGAGTTATGTCCGTAGTTTAAAATTAAATATCACTTTCTTGATGAATAAAGGGTGTTAGAAAACATCGTATAGGATATTTATAATTCGTTCATCTTTATTTTCTTAACATTTATTTACATTCGGCAATTGCAGAACAATTTATTATGTATAGCAATAGATGAGAAATCTATCATGCATTGCAGGCACTTATGTAGGCAGACTAAAATTCATAACGGTCTTTCCGTACATCTCAGATACTCGTAGTGCGGTCAGATCTAATACCTTTCTTTTGAAAATGTTTCTTAATAATATGCTTAATTACATAAGTAGGTACATCCAGGATACACGAAATAAAACCAAAATAATATTTAAATTACTTGTATTCAATGTAACTAAAAGTAATATTCTAAGGCAAAAAAATTAAAGCCATGATAGTTCGTCGGTAGATAATTTCCTGATCGTTTTATGATGTGGATAGATATAGAAGAGACGCATCCCATAACAAAGATCGACTATTAAGTATTGTATAATCATCGAAGTCGTTGGTCAACTCAATAGGTACCTAGTTATTGTCACGCTGTCCTCTGCCGTCTTTGTATAGGACGCATATCTCTCTACCTCACTTCCTTTATATCGTAAACGAAATTAAAAATATTTCATATTTCAATTTACAAACGTACCTATTTATTAAGTCAGGATTATAAAATATAACGCCAAGGGAGTGTATAATATAATCCCTAAAATGGCTAAAAATACGTTAAAAAATTGACTACAATCTTTGTATTTTGTATAATTATATTATTAATTATTATATTAATTATTATATTAAGCGTATTAATAACATAAAAATCTGCTCTGTGCAAAATATATTTTTTACTAAATTCTTAAAATATTTTATTTATTTATTTGTTCTCGATTAGGTACGAGTATCTATAGTTAAATCACATGAGTATAGGTTAGTTTGCAGGCGGAATAACTTGACGGAATATTTATATGCTTGGCAAAAGTAAATGTCTTTTGTTCTATCCACCATCCTCAATCTAAAGATTCATCTTATGAGAAATGCAAAGTATTGAAAAATTGCTTCTCTTTAACATTCAAATAGGTAATTCAGTAGCTTTTATATCACAATTTCTGTTCTTAAGCAATAGATAAATATATTAACTTTTTAAGAACAATGACACTTTTTCTTAGCCAATTATTATTATTGTTATTTTGTCAACAAATTTATTATACTTAATCACACAACTGCAATGCAATAAGTTGCTATTTTACTGGACAGTCAGTTCTAGGAACGTTTCTGGGCCCACTTCAAGTCGTCGGCGCGCGGTTTGCAGCCGGTTAAAGCTTCTATGACCACCTCGAGCGTGGACCAAAAACGCAGTTTCTCTAAAGGCCAATTTAGCCACCCTGTGGTGATGCAGAAGTAAGTCTCGTGCGGCGCGACGTGATGGATGCGGTGGTGGCGCCGCGGCAGCACCACGTGCCACTCCTGCAGACACACCACCCACGCGGGCAGCCCGAAGTACGTGTGCGACCACTTGTGGATCTGCAACAGACAAACACAACCGCCGCTAGCAGCTAGCACCCGCACCGCCTCACTTGAAATGACGCGCACCACCACTTCATTATATATTTTTCTTCTTTTTTTTATACTATAGAAGACTGCGACTTGATGGTAAGTGATGATGCAGCCGAAGATGTTAACGTAAAGTCACCCCAACGGTTTCTACACAGCACCGCACCGGAACGCTAAATCGCTTGGAGGTACGACTTTGCTGGTAGGATAGTAACTAACCACAACCGAAGCCTCCCACCAGACCAGACTTGAGCCAATTTAGAAATTATAATATTCCGAAGTAAGTCTCGTGGCGGGAATCGAACCCGCGACTTCCCACTCGAATCCGAGCAAGCGAATTCTTTATGATTGCAATGACGTCGCGCCGCAATTACCTACAACTATTCCAAATTTCAGGTCGATAGCTTTAATAGTTACAGAAATAACACATGTGACAGACGGACGGAGAAAGTCTCACCATAAGGGTTCCATTTTTTACCATTTTGGTATGGAACCCTGAAAATGCAAAAAAATCAATAAGAGTTGTTTCTTATAACACGTACAAACTACATATATGTACCAACAAAAAAATCTAAAATAATTTGAGACATGGAGACTGAGATATCGTACCTGATTTGTCATTGCAACAAAAATGCAGCACAAGTACCAATAGGCAATCCAATGAAACTGCTCTTCTATCATGGAGTCATCATACGTAAGCAGCTGCCAAACAATCCGGGCTAGTACAGGTATGGTAATAGCAAAATTGTCTCCATTGGTTTCAACAAAATCATGTCTTGTTATTGACGTTGGATCAATGTGATGCTCACGAAATGGCCGTAGAAAATTCTGATGACAAGAAAAAATAGTTTGATGTGTGGACTTGCTTTAATGTTTTTTTCGTTCAAATACAAAACTAAAATACATTATAAATAGAACACCACGCGTCCACGAAGACGCGTTTGCAGGCGTAAGCAGAATAGTAATATTGATTTTAAGATGTTTCTAACATGTTGGGTGGGGCACGTCTTTGTGGATTGAAACACCTATATATATACTTTAGAGTATAAATTTAAATTTTGTTTAAAATGCCAATTTAAATTTTGTTTAAAATGCCAATATTTAAAAAGAATTGTGTGGGCTAATTGTGTAACTTTGTGCACATTTTCTGGATAATTATAAAGCAAATTTTTAAAAAACTTAATACTTCACCTCTACACATCTAGCCCCAAAGTAAGCAATAACTTGTGTTACGGGTACTAGATAACTGTTATATTATAAACATATTTTATATACATAAATAGAATATATAGGAAAACACCCAAAGTTGTTGTTATTATGTTATTAGATTATGGAAACTTGAGCTACATAAATTGCATGTTAATGTATGTAGTAATACCTTGCCTATAATAGGAAGATCAACAGCTCCCCATGTGTCAGCAGCCCAGTGCACCACCCCCGAAGCAAAATCTGCCGTCAACACACCGGCTACGGCGGCCAGTAACAGAGAAGCATCTGCACGGATATGTCTGGCCATGAAGATGCCTGCACAGGCACATAGAGTGCAACAGACTACTACACATACCCACTCCTGCAGTCGCTTTCCTAGTAAAAGGAAATTTTGAATCTTTATAATCTCATCTATTTAAAAAAGCAATTCTTGTACTGCTCTAATGATTTTGATTAAATTATGAATTTGGGTATAGTATATGTTTTACTTTCAAAGACAGTTTTTTTTAATTATCTTAATAATAAATAAATACCATTAACACCATCTCTAAGCTTTGTGGTACCTATTTTTATTTCTATTAAAATAATGCATCATAATTGGTTTATCCGTTTGAAAGCTACGGCCACACACAGAAATACATTAATGACAAACTTATACCACCACTATTTTTGCATGTGTGGTTAAAAATAAAGGGTCACATGAGCAAAGCTGTTCAAGCATATTCGCTAAAGTTGCATACTTGTTACTATAGTTAGTGACAGGTCTATAGATGTGGCATTAATTTCGGATATGCAAATTATAATAATAATATAATAATAATAATATATATAAAGCTTATTATTATATTGTTATTAGTATCTCATCCATGTTAACCATGAAATTTGTATAAAATTAAATTAGTGAAAATAGTCTTACGGGCTAAAATAGTATTAGCACACCTGATTTTATCTATCAAGAAACATAGTAAGTATTTATGATTTGCTTTTGATTTCAGCATTTACAATTATTTTGCTACAAATTGTATGTATTGCAAAAACTGAAATTTGCTTAATTTCAGAAATTGATAAGTGTTATGGCTCCTATGAAAACACAACCAAATTATTGCTTTTATGTTATAAAAACACAATGCATTACTGCTATGTTATGTGGATGTTTTACAGTGACCACATGTTTGGTAATGCTTATGATAGTTTAGAGCCTAATATTAAACATGCAGGTTAGCTCTGAATACAGGGGTTATACTTGAAGTCATTGGAATAATAAAACAATCAAATACAGGCAGAGAGTATGTTACAATCAATACAAATGGAAATAGAATATTCACAAACTAATATCAAGGTCAGGTTTTAATCAATATTCATTAAAAATGTAAGTTTTGTGCATGTGAAGCTGTTATGAGAAAGTTTTCACCTGGACTGTAAAGTTCAGCGAGCTCCTGCGCGCCGCGATGGCGCGGGCCCCACCGAGGCTGCTCCCCAACTTCGCTAGGGAGCTGGGTGTTGGCGTTAGGATCATCTTCATACATGGAATGTTCGAGGATTTCTCGTTCGGTTTTAACCGGTGCCAATAAAGTTGTAGCCATAGTACTGGCGTACTCAAATTGTTCACAGCCTAAGCCGCTCAGCCCGTCTCTTTTCGCACACGGCGGTATGGGTAGTGGTAGCCCCATAGTTTATTTATTCTCAAGTGTAAAGAAGTTATAACTTACAAAACAACAACAACCCCTGATTGTGATTAATACAGTAGGCTAATCGTTTTTGCTTATGTAATAAAAGTATGGACATTGTACGTGATTGCTGATAACTGAGCTCAGGAAACTCACTATACCTAGTACCTACAATAAAAAATAAATTAAAATGATTCACGAAGATGAAGAAGTTTGACTTTGAAGCATTAAAACTTGACAAGTGATGACAAGTTGACAAAATGTTGACAAATGACATTTGACAAATTCAAAGATCGTACTTCGTAGACCAAGTAATCTGTGTCGTAGACCATTCGTAGGTTAGACTTCTTGGATGACTTTACACATTTTGTTATGTACAGCAGCAGATTGAGATAAGCGAACTATGGAGGCGCCCTATTCATTCATTCTATATGACGAGATCGACGACTATATTTTTTGTATTCTTATTATATAGGTACCTATTTCATTTTAGTTATGCTTATTGCTTATCATTCATTGTCTAGACTTCGGTCTCCAATCGGTCTCAGAGTGGTCTGAGGTCTCAGACCACAGACCAGGGAATAAGTGTCTGAGACTATAGAATAGTGACATCTTCTGCAAAACTGCCAACAAAATGATTTTGTGTCAAAATTTGAAACATATTTGAAAACTGTCAAATTCTTCGATCGAAGATTTGTATTTTTATAGTATTTTCAAACAAATTGAATTATTATTTTAAAATCTTACACAGTACACTAGCTAAATTATGGATGTAAGAGCTGAAAAAATTGCAAAAGCCCGTCAAAAGGTACAACAATATTTTTTTATTAGTGAATGTTGCTGAACGAATGAATAAATATTAGAATTCCAATTTAGGCCTTCTTATATATAAATATTTTTTTTGCAATTTTAGCTAAAACACCACCAGGAAAAGAAGATTTTTGATGTACAGAAGGAGCAGTGCTCAACGAAGTCATCCTTGCCAGTGCAGGAAACCCAGAATAACTCTGTTACTATCATCCCTGAGAATGGAAGTGTGAATGAACATCATTTGAATATTGATGAAAAAGAAATACCGATAGAAGCTCAGGGGGATCATGCATGTAAAGGATCTGATGTCAACGTTACTGAAATTCTCATTTCAACCAAAACAAACCTTGAACTACAAATCAAAAATTTAAGTGAAAAATTAAGTAACTTAGAAAGCCTTTACACTTCAGAAAATTATAATCATAATATTTCTAAACAAAAACTTGTCGCTTTAGAACATGAATTGAAAATTTTATCAAACAAATATGAAATTGCTGTGCAAGATGCTGCTTCTAAGGATGGAAGTTTATCAGAGTTGAAAAATCAAATTAGTACTTTGACAGATGAAAACAACAATTTAGTAGAACAATTAGAGTTCACAAAGTCTATGTTGACAACAAAAGAAATTGAAAATACAGAGCTTGTCAGTAAATTAAGTTATTACCAAAACCAAGTAGACGTGCTTCAGCTTCAAATACAACAATTGACCAACAGCTGCAACACACCCAGCGACCAGAGCCACTTCACTTCAGAAGAGAAGGAGGCCCTTGTGACGAAAATATCTCGTTTAGAGCAAACTATTGAGGCTTTGCAAAAAGAAAGAGATCAAATCAATACTCATTACAGGCACTATGTAAAAGAATTGAATGACCAATATGGAGCAGAAGTAAAAAAAAATGAAGGCCTCGCACAAGAAATACAGAACTTGTACAGCAGAGAGAGCAGTCTCATCGAGCAAATGAGTGATATGGAAATACGTTTACAAAAGTATAAAGTTGTTAAGGAAGACCGGAGTTACAAACAAGAAGATGCAGACCTACAGAAACAATACCAGGACACCCAAGTAATTGATTATGATGCTTATCAGTTTATTATGATGTTTATTATGATGTTTGTGGTCAAAATTTAAAAAAAGTGGCCGCCATTTTGAACTTTTTTGTTAATGGGCCGATTGCTTTGAAAATCGATATCTTACTATGACAGCAACCATAGAGAAAGAATTTAAAGAAAGGAAGAAAAAAGTGGTTGCAATTTTTTACTTTTTTGTTAATGGGCCGAATGCTTTCAAAACCGATATCGGACTGTATCATAGTAGCAAGCAAGCACGGACGGACGGACGGACGGGCAGACAGCGTAGTCTTAGTAATAGGGTTTCCGCGTTTTACCCTTTAGGTACGGAACCCTAATTGAACTATATTAAACTTTTTGTACGACCTCATATTTTCAAAATGGATAAGTGACTATAGCAGCAAGAACAAAGAAAGAATTTATTGTAAAAATTAAAATAAATAGCAGTTACGACAGGAATTTTGGAAATTAAACACCTGAGGTTGTAAAGCAGAGGTTCTACGTGAGCGAAGCCGCGGGCGTCCGCTAGTTAGTCATATAGTTTTTATACAATGTATAGATTAATTACCCTAATTAGCCAAAAGTCTAAAGTAGGGAACAATGTATAGATGCATGAAAAAATATCACAAGAAGTGTAGCTCATTTGAGGGAAATACAGGGAGTTCAAAAATGTACCATAAATTTTAAGTGATATCCCTAGAACAGTTGGTTCAATATTAATGAACTGGGAATAATGAAAATGATATGAGGTTAATGTCACAGTTAGGGTTGCTTAATTTTATTTTTCTAAATGAAATAATATTTTTTTGTATTGAAGATAAAATAAAATAATTGGGGTTATTATGTTAATGTGTTTCTAGGATCAAGTTAAAAGATTAGCTGTGGGCACACTGCAAAATAACTCACATCTTGTATATTATATATTATTGTGTATTTTAACAGCTGTAGCAACAAAAATTTATAACATACTTTCCAACAGCTTCATTTACCCTTGACAAATGTATGTTTCAGGCACATGTCGATGTATGTTTCAGGCACAGCTGACAGAGATGAGTGCCAAATATGAGGAACTGGAGAGAAAGTATGTGGAAAGTCTTGCAAAGATTGAAGAGCTCAACAAAATCAAAGACAATGAATGCAGCCATGACAATATAAGCATTGATAAATTGAACGCTGACATAGCAAGTGACAAAATTGCAGCACAAAGAGCAACAGAACAAAACAGGAAGCTAAAGTCAGATGTTGAAGGCCTTGAACAAGTCATAATAAAAATGGTAATCTTCCACCTCATTAGGCTTATAAAGCGTTCCCATGGGAATTTTCTGTTTCAAACATTATAACCACTATTAAAGCAAGCTCGTTTTAGCAATCTAAATAAAAATCGAGAGAATCTGAGAGTTTCAAAATCTCTCAGGTGTTCACTCAGATATTATGGATGTGTGTGGATATATTCATGTTATTACATAAGTTTATTACAGCTACAGAACTGATTTGGCTAACATTTTTTTATTCAGGTATAATACATGGGATCCACTGTTTTTGTGACCAATCCTTACTCGTTAAAATAATTTCTATTAAATTCCAGGGCAACGACAAGTTACAACTGACAGAACTGTGGACACATGAAAAACAATTAAACAAGGGCCTATCACTCAAATTAGCTGAACTCGAAGAGAATGTAAATAATATGTTGAAGCAGTTAAAGGCTAAAGATGAGGAAATGATAAGATTACAAAACGAAAATCGGGACCTAGGAAAAAAGTGTGAAACTATCATTCAACAGATTAATCATTCGCAACAAAATGAAGATACAGAAAATGATCACAAACATGATCATAGTTCATGTCATAATCATGACCACAATGCCAATCATGAAGAAATATTAGAAAATACATCGGAAACAACATCACTAATTGAAGTAAAACAATCAGTCACTAAATTGAATTCAGACAGTGCTATCATTATTCAAAACCAAGATGCTATGAGTAAACTTCAAGAACGTTTTCTAAACATAATGGATCAAGTCGCTAATCTGTCTGACGAAAAACACAGACTTGAACACATTATACTACAGTTGCAAACTGAAACTGACACCATTTGCGAATATGTAGCTCTTTATCAACAGCAACGTAGTTTGTTAAAGAAACGTGAAGAAGAAAGGAGTAATCAATTAAAAATATATCAAACAGAATGTAACAATTTGAAGCGACACTTAGAGGAACTTCGCGACTTACTCCTCAAGTTTGCGGGTGATCATGAAATGGAAACATATTTCAAAGAGGATCAAAGGCGAAATGATTTGACGAGAGTAAAAGAATTGCTTGAAAAGTTACAGAATTGTTCCCTAATCAACCCCAATTTCAAAAATATAGATTTAAATATATTTTACCCTTGCAGTTGTTGCTCTGGTCAAGTCATTGATATTTAATTTATATATTATATAATTATTTACAAATATGAGCATTAGATTTTATAATAAAATGTAATTCCTTAAAATCTAAAAATATTATGTTTGCATGATGCTTATTATGTTAAATTTATTCATATTGCAGAAAATTAATTCGATAAAATAAGCGAACTAATTATTTATTATGCAAAAGCATAATTAAAAATTATTTGCAAGCCAATTTTGTTTATGCAATTGCATAATATGATCTGATCGCAGTTGCCTAGATTGTTCATTGTTCAATGTCATATTTTGCAATTCATAAAATGATGTATAAATATAATTTACTTGTTATAAATCACAACTTGATTGTTATGATCTTTTTAGGGTTCCATACCAAAATGGTAAAAATGGAACCCTTATAGTGAGACTCTCCGTCCGTCCGTCCGTCTGTCACACTCGATTATTTCAGTAACTACTTAAGCTATCGACCTGAAATTTGGAATAGTTGTAGGTAATTGCGGCGCGCCGGCATTGCAATCATTAAAAATTGAAAATCTTTTTTATTTTTATTTAAAAAGGGGGGAAAACCGGGTCGTCAAAATTTCAAAATGAGATAACAATATTGAGTGGGGTATCATATGAAAGGGCGTCACTTGTATATTCTAAAACCGATTTTTTTTATTTTTATGCCTGATAGTTTTCGATTTATTGGGCAAACTGTCGAAAAAAATACCGTTCCCCCCCCTTATCTCCGAAGTTTATAAATCGAAAAATCTGAAATAATTATGATCAATAGAAGTAAACGTATATTTTACAGGAAAAATAAAATCAACTCTCTAACTATTATACTTTTTTGATAATAACAATAAACCGGCAAAAACAAAGTTACGTTTGCGGTTTGCCAATAAAAGTACCTACATGTAACTTATCCTATACCTTTAAACGAGCAATTCTTGTACCTATATATATTTCTATATAATCTGGATCTCGGAAACGGCTCGAACGATTTTCATGAAATTTAGTATGCACGGGGTTTTGGGGGCGATAAATCGATCTAGCTAGGATTCATTTTTAGAAAATGTCGAATTTACCAAAAAAATATGACTACTGCTGCCATCTATTGGCCACCGAGCGAAGCTCGGTCACCCAGATATAGTAAATTCATGAACCAAAGTGATTCTTTTAATGTCTAACTTCTTTTATGGTATGGAACCCTCGGTGCGCGAGTCCGACTCGCACTTGGCCGGTTTTAAACAGCAGCATTATCTATTCTATTTCTATGATTGCCATTGTTTCGAAATTTAAAATCTATGCAAATGACATATATGATCGACAAATTGATCACGAGACGATGTAACAATTCTCATACATTTTTCAGTCTAATATCAATTTAGAAAATATAGAATAGCAGAGAAACACGGCTATCGCGGCTGCTGGGTCTTCTTGCCTTCAGCTCAAGTCATAAACTGTAAAGGACAAAACAAAATGGTCTTCTATTTGTTTAGGGTTACATACCAAAATGGTAAAAATTATGGTGAGACTTTCTCCGTCCGTCCGTCTGTCACACTCGATAATTTCAGTTACTATATAGCGAAGCTATGGATTTGAAATTTTGAACAGTTTTAGGGCATAGTGACCCAACGTCATTGCAATCATAAGAAAATCATTTTTATTTTTAATTGAAGGCTTGTAAACAGGGTTGTTGAAATTTCTAAATGAGATAACAATATTGAGTGGGGTATGATTTTTAATTAATTTTTGTGCCCGATAGTTTTTGTGATTGGGAAAACTGTCGCGAAAAATACCGAATTTTATCGTTTTAAAAATCTGAAATAATTATGACCATTAAGAATAAACGTATACTTTACAGAAAAAATAAAATCAACTCGCCAACTATTATACTCTTTTTGATAATAACAATAAACCGCCAAAAATAAAGGTTTGCGGTTCGCCAACAAAACAACATGTAAATAATACTCGCAAATTTATTAACAAAAATGATTCTTTCAATGTTTTACTTCTTTTATAGTATGGAACCCTTCGTGCGCGAGTCTGACTCCTACTTGGCCGATTTATTTATTTTTATACCATCAACATTCCATCCTAATTTAGTCGTTGTACCTACATAAAAAATAATATTAATAAAACTACAATTACGGTTAACAGAATTTATTTGGAAGATTCAATAATTTCTATAACTACACGACAACACGATTATTTCTGAGCAATGAAGAATTACCAAACTCACAGGCGTCACTAGTCTAGCTTTAGATCCAACTGATCTTAATTCTTAGTACCTACTGAGTTTCATTTAATTTTTTAAATGAAGTGTTTCAATTTCAGGTATAGGCGATTCATGTAACGCATCAGCTATATTTCGTGAAGTGAAATGTTTAAAAATGTCATGGTATTTAAGTATTTAAAAAGACGATATAGAAACCAGAACATTTTTGAGTACACTTAAAAATTAAAACAAAACCTTTTTTTGAAACACTCAAAAATGAATTTTACAATTATTGACATAGAGCATAAAATTCAATGCAGTTCAAAACGCAACATGGTTGACAATTTTGAAATAAAATTTACGTTGCACGATAAGGTTGAAGCATTGTACAATTTTACTGTGTGTGAAAACGTTACCTGAATCGCCCCCCTCCCCAGGACCACTTATCAGTATGTATATGGAAATTCTTTATAGAATATACTTCACACTGCTGTAGTTAGGTATACCTACTTTATTAAATCAGTATGATTACAGAAAAATATGGCCGTCAAGGGTGGAATCCTCTAAGCGTAACCTTACACACTTCCCTTCTTGGAGACAACCCAAAATGAAATCTATAACCCGTTCGCAGAAGCGTTGTCTATGACTTCCCCTACTACTTGATACTACCGTGACCCACGCTCGACCGTTATCAGACGAATATCTTACAGTTTTCCGACTATTATAAAATCTTACAAAGCTACCCATAGAATGCATATTGAACACAAACATTACACACAGTAGCAGCAAGTTAAAACTCCAACATGACAAATTTGAGAAGGACTCGTATTAGGATAAGGCGTCCTTATAATTCAAGTTGCAGATAGTGAAAACTAGTCCGTTTCACAGTCACCAGATAAACTTTATCTAGTGATGTAACAATTTTTGTAATGGGAATCTGTCAAAATGTCAAACTTGTGTTCGCACAAACATTACACACAGTAGCAGCAAGTTAAAACTCCAACGTGACAAATTTGAGAAGGACTTTAGGACTCGCATTAGGATAAGGCGTCCTTATAATTCAAGCTGCAGATAGTGAAAACTAGTCCGTTTCACAATCACCAGATAAACTTTATCTAGTTATGTAACAATTTTTGTAATGGGAATCTGTCAAAACGTCAAGTATGTTCGTTAGATAAAGTTATTCTGGTGGTTGAGAAACAGGCTCTTAAGATCACAAGTAAGGGTTCACCTTTGCCCATCTGTTTATTGGATGAAAATTTATTTTTATCATATAAATCTGTCAAAATGTCATATATATTAGGTATATACCTTAGTTAATGTTTATCTGGCGATTGAAAAATCGGCCCTTAGGCAAAGGAAAGTTTTATAGGTTAATAAATAAAGTTAACTAAACTCGAATATTCTCGAAGAATTACTCGAAGTTCATGTTACAAAGGTTTTTTTTTTTAAATTGTTAATTAATCATGACTGATTTTTAGGCAACGCCATTTATATTTATGTTCAGAAACATACGAATTAAGAACTGATAAAATATCATTTTCACCCAATAAACAAATGGGTGAAAGTCGACCTCACTTGGGATCCCCTACTATACTAATTATTGACTACTTACTTACAGTTACCTATAGACGTATTACGAGTAGGTATGTAGTATAACAGTTACACCTTGCCTTTTACGTCTATAGCTTTATTCTAAACCCGCAGACAAAAATATTACGAGTAAGTAAATATAATCGTACCTAATATTTTTGTCTACGAGGTACCTACCTATCTAGTTTATGGCTAAAAATAAATAATATTTGGTGTTGAATGTACAGTACGAGAGACCAAGCCAAATAAAGACGAAGGTAACAAAGACCAGGCAAACTGAGGCAATCTTTTTTAAATCCCACAATGTTAACGTAACTAGTCGTGTATTGCACAGTTATAATATTGTTATAATTCACAAAAAAGAAAAGCTGGCAATGCCGTAAGGACATACAACTGACAATATCATGTTAAAGCACATCTTTACAGTACAGTAAGTTTGTATTAAACAGAATGGGACACATTTTGAGCATTTGATAAATTAATGAATTTGGAGTAAAAAGCACAAATTAAAAATTTGTAATAAAATTTAAAATTCATTGTTTTCTATCTATACTTATAATAAAACTGTAAAGGGTCGAATTCTGTACATTGAAGATATTTTGAAAATTTTTGTTGGAGGACACTATTTAGTCGATACTGAAGCCAAAACTGTAATTTGTTTCATTTTTGTCTGTCTGTCTGTCTGTCTGTCTGTCTGTCTGTCTGTCTGTCTGTTTCACGACCGCGCATCACGGCTAATCCGCTGGATGGATTTAAATGAAACTTGACATGATTATAGTTCATACTCCGAGGTAGGACATAGGATACTTTTTGTCTTGGAATTCATCATGGTTTCCCTGGAAGACGGCATCAAAGTCAAAATGTGTATTTAGTTATAATTCATTAACCCGCTGTCCGATTTCATTCATTCTCTTTTTGTTAGAAAGGAGGTTCTTTAAAGATTATTCCGTATAAATTTTATCATCATCACTTTTGTAGTTCAGAAATTATAGACATCAGAACCTTTATCGATGAATTCAAGTAGGTGAGTTCAATGGACAAGCACCTAGGGCTAGGACGTAAGGGCTCAAGTCAGACTGGAGTACCCTTACAGCCGTAAATAAATATGCTTAGCAGAAGATTTTGTATGATTTAAGATTTTTCACTTTTAGGTTGAACAAAAATCATGAATCACCACGTTATACCGTATCGCGCCATCTCTACAAATTATGTGGAACTTGATTGTAAAACTTGGAGATAGGTACTACTGAATTTTTGTTAATAATAATTAATTGTCATGTAATGTACTGTTCCTTGACTTTATATTAAGATGGCACTGTGAGACATGAACAGATTAGAGTTTTCACTTTTGTGGACATTCCCAGAGTGCCACGTCTTTTTTATCATCCGCAACATGGAAAGAGTAAAATAATGGTTCACAAATATTTTTAACTCTCAGGTCTTAACTGGTCCTAACCGATTGACCGTCATAGGTCTTTTTATACGTAAAGAAATATATAGCCATTACCCATTCTGATACTTGGGATTGTATTGAGATAAAGATAATACTAAGTATTTTTATTCTCTTTGATTGAGATGAAGCAAAGATTTTTAACAGACTCTTATGTTGGGCTGGGGAATATTGTTAGAAGAGTATTTTATCCCAGTGGTACCTACCCGGCCGAACTCTGAAAGAAGATTTCTACCACCAGTACAACTTTTCACATGATTTAACAATTTTTGACATATTTCGTGGTTTCAGAATAAAAATCACACTGAAAAGGACGATTTTAACTGTCGATATTTCGATACAGTGGAACAAGTCGTGGTCACGTAGTGACCACGACCTGGGCCATTGGCCATAAAAAAAGGAGTTTTCAAAATCACCACAAGATAACCCGTGCGAAGTAAGAACAGGTTTCTGTACAACATCACACCAGAATCCCGCGAAAATCAAGGAATTCTACGGTACATGTATGTAAAAAAATCGTAATTCACGCGGGCGGAGCCGCGGGCAACAGCTAGTCTACAATATTTAAGGTACTTCCCTTACATGTGGCGTCGCCGTGGGACGTCCTGTATTATAATAAATAATTAAGCTTGGCAACGCATTCTGTATCTACATATACTAAATTATGTATATAACACGTAGAGATAAGAATTACTTCTGGCAAAGTTTATCTGAAACAATGAAAAGTTACAGTTGAGTTCTCATGTCTGTCATGTTTTCTTTGAATAAACTAAAATTAGGTGTTTGAAAGTTTTATACATGATTTATAAAAGAATATTAAATCAATTATAAAAAACTTTTGTCTTCTTACCCATTTAGAAAACATCTAGTTCCCTTTTTTGGGGCTATCAGTAGAAACTTCATTATTTGGCTGAAAAATAAAAATTAGATATTACCACCCATAATATTATTTACTAATTTAAAAAATTACTTCAATTTGTTTAAATTGTATTTATTAAGTGAGAGCTCAAAAGAGAAATCTCTGTTTCTGTTACATTTCTCACTAACCCAGGTTACAGAGGGCAAAATGACGGGATCTGGCAAATACTCTCGATTTTTTTTCGAGTTTCGCTTTCTCGTTTCTCTACTAAGTACTACAGTCTTCTCTCGTTTCTCTACTTCTACTCTTTTACTACAGTTCTCACTCAGGTTTAACTGTAAATAGTAAATACTAACAAATTTTTGCACAAAGTACCTCAAAATATCGTTCATATAACACCACTCCATAGACACAGCCTATTGAGACTAGAATTTGTATTACAAGCCATGCAATCACATTGCACACTTGCGCTTGACCAAACAGTTCCCTGCCATTCTTTACACACAACACAGACTCTGTCACCATGATGACGCCATACACCCAGCACTGAGTCCCCACCCTCTTGCATCTTGGATCCGTAACATACGTATAATACTGTCTGGAATTAATAATATAAGTATAAGACAATTTAATATATGGTATAATATAACTTTAAACAAGCTTTTATTCCTCAACTGACATGAAATTTTGCATACTCATTTATTTTGAATGACACGCTATTGTAAACACATAACTATTAACAAATGAGAGTTTGCTGAGAAAAATACAGATAACCTGACATTTAAAGCACTTAAATAAAAGCCTGTTTTAAAAAATGTTTGTACTATTTAATTAATACAGGGAAGCTTTACTTTCTATTTTAAGACTTTCTCAATTAATTTACATAATATTTTTCATTTCAATAAGATAAGAATTTCGATCCGCCAATTCCATTTACACTTGATAGGTTTTTTTTAAATAATTATACTAGTTTTCACAAATAATTTACGTAGGTATTCATTCTCACCTCACTGAAGGAGCAACAATTACCCCAATTAAGCACAACCGCGCCATAACTAAAGGATGAGAGGGTGGCATTTCAAATATATGCTTCAAGAAAAATGTGTTTAGCTCTGATATCTGCCAGAACACAACAAGTTGGCTGAGGGCGAAGAATCTCATGTAAGTACTGCTGGGGTCGAGCCATCGTACAGGTGTCCAATGCACAGGCGTAAACTGCAGTATTGCTCTTTTAATCTTCCCTGTGGTTGATGAGATATCCCTAAAATAGACATATTTTACTTAGATACAGCAATCTCGTTAGAAATTCTCAGTATATAATTGGAGCGAGCTTTGTTCATCTGCAAGTTATGAACAAATGAATTATACCACAAAATTACATTTATATCAATAAAAACTTTTTACCTTATGCTAACCCATTTGTATTCTCTCATTTCCAAAGCTTTGCAAATTTTCAACCCAACCCATATTCCCAACCCATTGCAAACAAGGACATCCAATATTATAGAATCCCACCAGCATTCTAAAAAGTTTGGCAGCAAGTGGGCAAATGCTATTTCTGTTATTTCCCACATAATCGATATAGCCCAGAGTAAGCCTGTATGTCGAAACAGAATAGCTTTAAACGTCCAGCCCAAAAAATGGCCCCACGCAAACACATCCACATGGGACCAGATCCGTGACAAACTAATATCAGAGCAGTTGACTGCATACTCCTGAAAATATATAATTATTTAATTTTTATCTAAGTATAAAACAATTTCAATTAAAATTAATTTTTTAAGTCAAAATTAATTCAAATTTAAAAAAATTGTGTTGATTAAATATTTAATTTTTTAACTTTAAGAGAATAATCATCTAAAACATTTTCACTACAAATATATTTTAAAGTAAATAAATGATTTTGTCGGATATCATGCTATATTGTTTCATTTAGTTGAAGATAAGTTGGTAATTTAGCTGATGGATCTTTTTAAAATAATAGTGAGTAGTTTTTATCTAAGCAATGCATTCATCTCCAGCCCAGAAATAGGCCTAATTTCCCAAAGTAGAGGGATTAAGAAAGTAGAAGCACAATATTTACTGGGATACACTTGTTCTCTAGGCATGCAAATGAAAATATTCCAATTGGACAACTGGCCACTAACCCCAAGCTAGAACTTGGTCTTTTGTCAGGCATGCTAACCTCTAGGAACCAATGAGGCAAGTTTTTGTTGAATAAACTAATGTAATATATAGACCATTTTAAATATAATTTTTCAAAGCATGAGTGCTATGTCCTGTTATGATTGAGTCACTAAGAATCAAATATGTTGAAACAATAAATAAGATGCCTTACCTTATCCATATCAATATGGAAATTGCGTAAATTTGGGTCTATCCAATACATTATTTCATATACTGTAGAATGGCTTTGAAACAGAAGAAACAGCAGTGCCAGCAAGTAAAGCACTGACATGCCAAAAACAATTCTCCATACAGCAGGGTGGGGTCTCGTGAAGGGTCCATTAGGAAATGTAAGTACCGATATTATAAGAAAGAAAAAAATCACACAGCATATACCAGCCCATAGGTTATCTTGCGTACTAGTTTCATCCCTGTGAAATCCAAAGAGGATAAATTACAATAAAAGAAACATTAGGTAGGTACTTTAAAACCCTTTACTATAAAGGCCATGCTTTTGATTAAAACGCAAAGCATTATTTATTGAGAAAATATTTGATATTGACCTGACAAACGCTGTGTATATGACAGCAGCAATTGATACAGCCAGCAAGGTTATAGTATGTGGTTTGTAAAAAAACTCTAATGATATATCATCAACCGGACGTTCGTTTATATAACTGAAAGCGTCCTTCGATTCGTCAGTTACTGCTGAATTTCCAAGCTCCATTTTATTCACATTGATAATGAAATACTAAGTTTAGTGCCCACACTTCTGAGATAAAAATCTTATTTTCATCTTATATGATACATCATCTCCATGTACTGGATATCAGAGGATATCTGAAAATAAGAAGTTCACAAAATACCACTACAATTGTACTCTGTAAATTTAAGAATATAAGAATAACAATAAATTTAATAACCTACAATTGCACTTAAAGAAATTAGAAAATGCAAATGCAAATGACAAATGTGAAATGACAATTGACATTGTCAATGTGTGTTGACATTTGACAGTGGATTTTACATTGATTGGATTTTGATTTTATTTTATCCATGGATTTTATCTACCTATGAGGTAAATGGGCAATGACTAAAGAAGTAATGGACAGTAGACACAAAGTAGTGAGTCTTTTTGGCTAGGCATTTTCGCCATCTTGTGTCGCAGCAAAAATAGCCAATCACAGCTATCAGCCAATCACAGATACAGTCCGACAAGGCTTTCTTGGCACTTGAAGGAGGGCGTTGTTGCACAACTAAGGCAGCCATAAAATAAAATCTCCTCAATTTTACTTCAACTTAGTTTAAAATAGTTAATAGTAAGCAAAAACAACATAACATAATAGTGATATACTGACAAAGGGAACTATCAAACAGTAGCACAAGACAGCGGCGTTAGTTCAGACTTTGGCCACTTTCACAAGAAATATTTCTTCTTTACACATTATATAAGTGCATGTAATATGATCATAACATATAATAACACATAATTTTAAACGATTTAACGATATAATTAATGAAATCGAATACTGACCTATAGATGTTAAATGTGGCCTATCTTTGTCTTTCCGCGATCTGCACTGCACAACACAACATTGAGTAGGCATTTTCCGCACTCCACAATCCGCACGCAAATTAGAATAATAATATGATTGTCTAATATTTCAAAAAACATGATACGCATTAACTTTGTATACATATTTCGACATGTTCGAATCTACAAAATGCGACAAATTATGGAGGAATTGGCCACCCAGCTATTTTTGTGACGTCACTACTTCAGTGTTGCCGAAATCAGAAAAAACAAATATGTTGCTATCTCGTATAACGTAAACAATTTTGAATTAGTTAGAAAGAGACAATGTGATGTTTGTTATAGCTATGTCGATGTCACGCAACATATGAACGCATATGTTGTGTAGAAAACTACAGCTGCTCGTTAAGTTTCGTTCTTCGTAGCAGATAGGTAACAGTGATTATATAGGATTATATAAGAATTTTATATGGATTTTATGGTCTGTAAATGACAGGAATGACCATAGAGGTGCCATATAGGAATCATATAGGTACCTAACGAACCAAGCACAAATAATGCCCTTTCATAATATGATACCCCATTCAATATTTTTATCGCATTTTGAATGGTTTGCCCCCTTTGTAAATAATAAAAAAAAACTATTTTCAATTTTATTATTATCTACACCTATTACAAATTTCATGTCGATATCTTTAACAGTTACTGAAATAAAACGTCGTGACACACAGACAGACAGACAGTCGTACAACAAAGTGATCTTATAAGGGTTCCGTTTTTTTCTTTAAAGTACGGAACCCTAATAATACCCCTGCGAAGCCAAGGCGGGCTGCCAGTAGGTAGTCAATAACTCTACAAATAAAAATAATTTGACTTTGGCGGGGGCACTGCCGTGCCCCCTGATACAGTCCGACAAGGCACTTGAAGGAGGGCGCTGTTGCAAAACAAAGGTAGCCATAAAATAAAATCTCCTCAATTTTACTTCAATTTTAGTTTAAAATAGTTAATAGTAAGCAAAAACCACATAACATACAATAGTGATAATATACTGACAGAGCGAACTATCAAACAGTAGCACAAGATAGCACGTGCCAAAATAGCCTTGTCGCACTGAAGCCACTTTGAGAATGTCAATGACTACTGATCAATGGAGATTATACACATAATCATGAACAATTTTGGTAGGTATAATTTTTACGATACGACAATATTAAAACTAGAATTTTACACTTTGATCTTAGCCAAAAGGCCGAGAAGCGATACTAGAATTTTGTTTGTGCGCTAATTTGGCCGACTTTTAATCTGTGGTTTTGTCTATGGGGACGCGAATCGCGCTCGCGACGCTAGGATCACAGAGTACAGACCACAAAACAGAGGTGTGCTGTGGCCTGTGATGTTGTGGTTAGGTACTAATGTATTCTGCTTGAAGTCATTGAGAAATGAGAACATTGAGATTTAAGAATTCTGTTAGGAATTTTGTGTTGTTTTGAGAATTTGGCATCGCGCACGTTGGTATATTAAAAGCCGCATAAATGATGAAATTAGTGGACCAAGTCGTTAGAAGTTTTAAGGTCGCTAAAGTTTTCCGAGAAAACACTGATAAAATAAATAGCATAGATTTCTCACCTTCCGGCGAGACACTCATATCTTGTAGTGAAGATGATCAGATTGTTATTTATGACTGCGAAAAAGGTACACAAATGATCACTGTAAACAGTAAAAAATATGGTGTCGATCTCATACATTTTACACACGCCAAAAATACAGCCATCCACAGCTCTACAAAAGTAGACGATACAATACGATATTTGTCCTTGCATGACAACAAGTACATAAGATATTTCCCTGGACACACAAAGAAGGTGGTAACATTATGCTTATCTCCTGTCGAGGATACATTCCTGTCAGGCTCCCTGGACAAAACTCTCAGACTGTGGGATTTGCGATCTCCCAACTGCCAAGGCTTGATGCATCTATCTGGACGGCCGGTCGCAGCGTACGATCCCGAGGGCCTCATCTTTGCAGCTGGAGTTAATTCAGAGAGTATCAAGTTGTATGACTTGAGATCCTTCGATAAGGGTCCCTTTGTTACTTTCAAACTAAATCAGGAAAAGGAATGTGACTGGACAGGTCTAAAGTTTTCTCGTGATGGTAAAACTATGTTAATTAGTACAAACGGATCAATAATTCGACTTGTTGATGCTTATCATGGTACTCCACTGCAAACATTCACTGGACACCTCAACAATAAAGGAATCCCGATTGAAGCATCCTTCAGCCCTGATTCACAATACATATTTAGCGGCTCCACAGATGGAAGAGTACATGTGTGGAATGCAGACACTGGATATAAAGTTTGTGTGCTCAATGGAGATCACCCAGCTCCCATTCAATGTGTGCAGTTTAATCCTAAGTATATGTTGTTAGCTTCCGCATGTACTAACATGGCATTTTGGCTGCCAACAATAGAGGATGTTTAAAGCATTGTATTTGTAATCATAATTATACTACTTTTAATGCATATAGTGTTTTTTTTTGTATGTATACTTAAGATGGATGGGTAAAATCCAGGCATGAAAATTCTAATTTTATTTAGGTTTTTGCAATTTTTGCAACTAGTGGACCAATTATACATTGTAGGGTTATGGAAATGAGTTTTGCGAGCATAATGTTTATGCATCTACAATATGTTTTTCATAAAAACGTTGGTCAACAACACTCATTTACTTCATATCGCAAGCTCCAAGCCAGAAGGGATATCCCTTACATTAAAGAAGAAAACTTAATCAGTTCTTATTCAATGGATCTCTCCGAAACCTACATAAGCCTACAATGTTCAATAATCTACTATTTGCTAAAACCAAATAAAAGTTAAAGCAAAAAAGTGTGATTATGATTAAAATTTCAATTTTGCAGGCTACACTTTGTTCTTAAGGCCGAACAAACAAAATATTATTTTCTGATGAAATACTGCTTTTACCCATATCAAAGTTATTGTAATTGCCCAATATCAATATTCTAGCTGCAGTATGAGTGCAGTGCTCATAGTGTAGCTGATCTCATAACTCATATATTATCATGCAAGATGATTGTTAATAATAAAGTATTTCCTGTCCTAACATTTTTGTGTAAAAGATTAATGTGACTTCTTGATTTTTCACACAATACAATATTAGATTTACAGGACAGACTGTGATGTAGGTACCTATCTGCAAACTATTTTTATGACTATAGAAATTTATATTTTCTAAGTCTTCTTTTTATAAGTACTTTTTTCTTTACCTACAGTCTACAGAGATCCGCAATACCCCTAATATTCAATATACTCTATGCAATCAATAATAGTAGGTACCTACTAGGTTTAATGTTTATACCTACCCACATTTTACCTGTCTGAGTTTGTGAATTTGAGCTACTGCCTACTACTATAATTAGGTAGGTACTACGGTACCTACCTACTTTGACTGGCAAAGAGTATATAATCACTACGTTTTTGACTGGAATATAGATCGGAGACACGCTAGGTTCATTCCATTTTCGTTCATTCATTCATTCAGACCGCGCGGCAGCGTGTCAAGCCCACAGAACATTATTACTCCTAGGTCAAGCCAAGTTCGTTATTTTAAAACTAAACAAATATAGTGTCGGATGAGAGACAATTTTCAAATATTTTTCTATTAAAAAATAATGAAAATAGAATATTTTTAATTTTAAAATGTTTTGACTTTTTGCTGTACGCCCAAATGCAAAGAGTATATAATCACTACGTTTTACCCAAATTTTAGGCCATTTGTAGGCGGACGCTGGATCAAACCATACACTACTAATGGCCGAAATTAATAATCAATCTATCTTCTATTTGCCCTACTAGAGATATCAATTTGACATAAGCCCCATACAAGTTATGTCAAATTTCTATCTCTAGTAAGGGAAAACATGGATCGAAATGGATCAAACAGTTCTTTTTTTTTGTGCCGATTTGAACCGCCCCCTCGAAGGTCCGTGGTACTATAGTCTATAATTGACATTTGTTGGTACCATGGAATTAATAAGTACTTCGTACAACTGGAAAGCTTACTTCAATTAATTTAACAATTAAAATGAACCTTATTCTTTTGTTATTAAAGTATTTTTTTAAGTAACCAATAGCTCCATATAGAAACGAGCCCGAGCGAGACATCTTTTTTCTTGGTGTGTCCCTCTCGCACATTTGCCATGTGAAATATATAATAATACAATGGTACATAGATGCAAAACAGCTTTTTCCGCAGAAAACAATAAATTGAAGGCATAAATATTATCTATGACATTAATATATATATAGCTGCTTGTGCTGATTGACTGATTGATCACCTCTCCTGAACAATTTTGTATGGAAAATTTTTTTTTCACTGATCGTTTTGTATAGAAAGGAAAAATTCATGAGGAAGAAAAATATAGCGAGAGCTGATGATTGAGGATTTCGAAGACGGGTGAAGAGCACAGCCAAGGGTATTGCAGATAGGTGGGGGGTGGTCGACCAAATGTCATTTGAAATGTCATCCAACTGCCAGTGAGCTGAAAAAAAATTCAAAATGGCGGATTCAAAATGGCCGCCATTCGAATTTCGCCGATATCTCGGAAAGTATAAAAGATGGAAGAATGGTTTCTTGACTAGAAGTGATCAGGACCCGAAGGTCTATTTGATGGATAGAAAAAAAAATCAAAATGGCGGAATTTATTTTTCCATAGAAAATGTATGGGGAATGTTGAAGAGACTAACAGTTGGTAATTATGCAAGGTTGTGATGTGGTTTTTCGGAGAGTTACTAGAGAAAAATATGGAGAAAGCTGATGATTGAGGATTTCGGAGACGGGTGAAGAGCACAGCCAGGGTATCGAAGATAGGTGGGGGATGCTCGACCAAATGTAACTCGAAACGTCATCCAATTGGCAGTTAGCTGAAAAAAAATCAAAATGGCGCCATACAAATTTCGTGTTGTTCTATCTCGTGTTTTTAAATAATGCAAAAGTATACTATCGATAAATGCAATAGCATGTACGGCCAGCGCCTTTCACGACATTTCAATATTATAGGGAAGTTTTATAACTTTCCCGTTAGGCATCACCAGGTAAAATGGTAGCATTCGGTAGCGGAACTAATAAAACAATATGGCGTCTATTTTCTTGCAACTCCACGTGTTTTTTATGCTTTCTTAGTGGAAAAAGTACTTTTGATTGTGTATTTGATTGCAAAATGGTGAAAAATATATGTGCTGTGAGTGGGTGTAGGAAATAATCATATTCTGGTTGTATATTTTCTTTTCACAGGTATAATGACATCCGTGTGAACTAGGGTGACTACACTTGAAACTACTTATCATGGAATTGTACTTCGTACCACGTACTTTGTAGTACTCCGTACTTTGTACGAACTAAGTACGTTGGTAATTTCATGCTACTTAAATACTTAACTGAAAATTCATGAGGGTCATTAACTTTAATCGAAGATTTCATATTACATCGGTCAAAGCGTCAATTTGAAAACCAAATCACAAAGAAGATTTCTTTGTGTGATAATAATTTTGCATATTGTGGAATTATTTTAATAATTCTATTGTAAAAATTGTAGTGGTGGACCCAATTAATTTATTCATATTGTTACGTCACACAGCCTGGGCCAATAACAGTGCGCATCGCCACCTGCCGCCCGCTAATCACAGCAAGCCTACATTGTGCCATAGCCAGCCAATCACGGTCACTGCCGCCAAACTTTGTGCCAAACGCCACGATTGTGACCGAAGCCAACACGAGCCATAGCCGATCTCCCACTACGCCAGTTATTGGGAAGTCGGCTATATATACGATTGCGAGTTCTTTTGCGGTCCGCGTGGACGACCCGGATGTGTGTATTTTGCGGTCTTAATCAATCCTGCAGTGAGTGATAAGTTGAGTGGTGTAAAGTGTACTAATAATTAATATAACGCTGTTACTTGTAATTTGAATTCGCAATAAATAATCCGTGTGATATCGCCATATTGCATTTTATTTATGCCCACTGTTTCAATATATTATAACACAATAATAACAATTTGCATTTCCAGTTTGCTTTTGGATGTTGGAGTTGAAGGAGAAATTAATGGTAAGAGGTGACACCTGGGAACTTCAATAAAAGCTCTGTGGTTTGTTCACTGCATTCCGAACAGAGGCCCAAAAAAAGTTGAAACTTGGAGTGGTTCCCTCTATCTTTCCAAAGGTAATACTAAATTACCTACTTAAATAAACAACATTGTATCCTAATAATTCAGTTACTGAACAACAATTGTTATGATTATTGGGGACATATTTTTATGTAATTTCATGACAGATTTTTGCCGAAAACAAAAAAATGTGTTAAGCGCGATATATACTAATTCAGAAAACGTAAAACCTTGATCTTCTAAAAGTCCTCCTTGTATAAAGATGAAACTTGATATCTGTACAGTCTACAGAGACATCAACATTGCCTGGTACACCAAGGAAAATTAAATTGAAGCGCGAGGTAAAAAATCGAAAGCATAAAATCAAAAGAAGAGTAGCAGTTTAAAGTCACTTGATGATGATTTAAAAAAAAAAGGTGTAAAAATTATTAAGAGGTATAACAATCTGTCATAAAAAACTGTTGTCCAAATATTCATCAGCAGTTGAACAAATAAAATCGGACGAAGGCATGAGATACAGTAACGACTTTAAATCTTTTGCTCTGACTTTTTATTTTTCTTTTATTTATTATTAGTAAGTATCCACATTGCTTATTAGATGATGAGACGCAAGAGCAGTGTGTGCTAGTGTACATATATTTTTGATTTTATTTAGATTAGGTACAAACAATCCTGTCAAATCCAAAAGAAGAATGGTTACACTACTTTGAAAGAGACGCACCAAGATTAATGACCTCTCCCTCGGCGCGTGTTTGTTTTGATACACAGTAAGCCTTCGGAAGTACTTATTAATGTAGTGATTATATACTCTTTGCTGATCTCCATAGAGTAGAATATACTCTGGACTGGATAGCTTACTTCATACATCTGACAGACATCAGTACAATATATAGTGTTTTATGTCTATGTCTTACCATAGACCAGGATTCCCTACCCAAGCCTGCAAATTTATGATATTCGCAATAAAAAATACTAATCGATAGATTTTTAATAGCTCAATTCAACTACGTAGCCCTTCCAAATTGCTCCCCATTAATTATAAAATTAAAAATCATTAAAGTCCTTAAAAAAATTATAAAAGTAGGTACCTATTCTGTGCTCAGTGTGGTCCTAGCCTAAGGCGCTTACACTGCACCCCGCACGACACAGGCTCAGCCATCAATCGTAAATCGCGATCAAAGGGAAACAAAATGGACGGAGTGTAGTGATTACGTTTTAAATGATCTAAATACTTTCGGATTTGTGAAAATCAGTCGTTTGGAATCTCAACAGTTATCTAAAATAAAATATTACCGTTGTTATAATTCTATTATATAGTACAGTATTTGTTTATTGTTTGTCTTTTATCAGCATACAGTTCTTTGAAATATGGTATCCATTTTGTGATCAATCGTATTGTGTGGCGCTCACTGTGAGTATAATTTGTGAAGTTATATTAATTGTCACATCATGCTTTTCTAGTTTGATTGTATTTAATTTCATTTCTTTCTTTGCGTTGTATTTATCATTACATGTATTGTTTTGTCAGCTTCCTGTGTTATAACCATTCACATACCGCTTTTACTTGACGGCATAAATTATTACCACGGGTTAGTATGTGTTATGTATTCTTATATTAGTATCGTAACTGGAATCTGTTATACACAATATCTTTCTGTACCTATACTCTCAATGTGGCAATTAAAGAATGAATAGAAGCTCTACCTACTTGAAGCAAGCAAATAGCAACATGCTACACTACTAAACGGGAGAAGTTGTATCGCTGTATGTAGTTTATAATCATAAGCGTATAGCTTTTCCCCTTAGTCGTGTATGCCATCACCTTCAAGGACGTTGTCAAGAACATTGAAGCAGATAGAAGGCATTTGGGATCAAGGGAAGATAGGTACACTTAAGCAGGTATTAATGTTCCAAGTTCTTCGACAATTTCAATACCATTATTAAAATTATATATATTTTTTTTATTCTGATTCACTTTTCTTTTGGCAGCTGAGAATTATTCACTTAGCATTGAAGGAAAAAACACCTTTTAAGTCTTGGTTATAATCCCAAAGGAAATTGATGCCTGCTCTTACTTGGCCAGCTGGTTGTTTATGTTCAAAAAACTTAAGAAGAATTACCGAACGTGGTATCATGTTTTCTCACATACAAAAAACCAAAATATTCAATGAAAATAAAACAGTATTTTTTAAGAACCATTGGCATTAGGACTTTGTTTTTCATATCTGGATTAATTTCACATACAAAAAGTTATGTTGTTTTCAGTGCACATTTCCTGTCATACAGATTTTATTAAGAAGTACAACTTGTTTACTTGCCCATGCCCAATCCAACTTTGAAATCTCGATGTTAATTAAAAAAAAAAATTAGGAGTTAAAATGGTCTATGGAGTCTATAAAAAATTATGTTTGGATTTGAATCAGCTTGGTACTGGATTCCATACATTCATGGCCATTATAGTCTTTGGACATGTATTTTTTTTTCAATAAAACGTATCATTAGCTTATTCCAATTACTATACAAGTCTTGCCCGCGTGGAATGTTGCCAAGAATACTGGCTGCATTTCCGCATTGAAGTTGTTGTCTTTGTCAATAGAATTTCAACCATGTGCTTTAGTGACCAAAATAAAGTTTTTATGTTACATCACATTTTTGTGTTGACATTACACCTGCCAGACTATTCATTATTTAAGGCTGTAGGGGAACCTACTCCACTTCTTGGAATTTTCTACAAATGTATTTCAAGAAAAAAATGTACTTTTAGCCCGTTTACAATGTTGTCAAAAATCTGTTGAGGAGATGAGGCACTTCAAATGAAAATTAAAATTGTGACATTATCATTTTTGATGCTGCAGTGGATATTTTTTTTTTAGCCGAACAACTTAAGACTGATTTTTGTTACACACTTCTTATCCGTAAACCGATGTAAATCTCGGTTGTAAATAAATTTATGCCTCTAAAATATTCCTTAATCTTAAAAACTTTTATAATGTACAATAAATCATAATTTAGATTAAAGGCTAGTTTTTCAATCGTCCTTTTAGCTGTAAAAATAATGCCAAACAATGTGAGGCTAGGCGTTAACTTCTCAAAATGTTTTTATGAGTTTGGTGTTCATAGAACTTGGTAATTATTATTTTATTATGATTAAAGTTGTAAAAATATAAAAGGCCTGTTTTGGCACATGTAATCGCGATGAGACTAATAATGAACCATACGACTTGCTACTCTATACTCAAAGTGAATCGATTCAAGTTTGTATCAGTATTTGATTGAATTTATAAATGGAATGTAAGAACAATACGAAAGCTCAATTTGTCTTTAATGTGTTTGTGTAAATTTGTCTTTAGTTACAATACCATTCACTCAATCAAACATTAACTCAGTCACATGCTGCTTGGTTAAAGACAACCCATCCTATAGAAATTAGTGTCGCCAAGCTCATTCTTTTTAATAAAGATCACTGCACAATATGCAATTACTATTAAAATCAAATGAAGCTGGTGATATTCTGTAATTAAGTGGTTACAACACTAAAATTAAAAAATAAAAGTCTGAAAATGTAACTCGGTTTAAAAACACTGTATGTCATAAATTACTATGTGATTGTTTTTTTCAGTTTTGTTCCAAGTTACTGTTTATGGTCTGTCTCAAACGCCAAAACGGCCCTATTATATTTTTTCAAGTATAATTTCCACATCTGTACTATTTTAGATTTATTGTGTGAATCAGGCATCTTTGGATAGTCCCATTATTTACAGGACATTCAGTATATTATAATCTAAGTAATATATTATTCTTGGAGCGGTTTTGTAAAAAACAGAAAATGGGATCACTTTCATGTCCATCTCTATGCCAAGTATAGTTTAATATTATGTAATAAATTATTATTAATTATAATCAAAGTATTATTCACCAAGCAAAGTGAGGTCTTAGTAGACAAGTCGAATCTTTTTTTATATTTTGTATGTTGTATGTCTGTCAAAGCCTTACAAATTCTGAATTAATGAACAGAATTACTTTAAAGTAAGCAATAATATGTAAACTAATGCTTAGCATAAGGTTGTGGGGTATCATTGAAAAGATATTTTTAAGGGCAGTACAAAACTAGTTCTTGTCCATTCTTCGCTTTTTAATGGATGAATTTCAATTATGGTTTGCAACTGGTCGTGATACAAAGCTGTATGTCCTGGGAAAAAGAATCCTGTGGGATTGACGAATTGATTAATGTTGTATCTCACTTTATTTGCAGAATAAAATGGGTCATCAAATCTATTCTGAGAACCTGCTACACAACTTTATATTAATTCACTCTTAATTGAGTGATGGACTCATATAATTTATTTGGTGATGATGGAAGCGGTATGTTGGAAGGACTTACGGATCTCGGTGGAGCAGACACCTTTGCGGGGAGCTCTACATCTGGCGTAACAGGCGATGCTAAAGATTCGTCAGATAATAAGTACTTAATATTTATCACAACTGTTTTAGCTGTCAGTTTAATGTGACCAACAGGAAATTAATGTCGATTTGTCTTAAAGTTATAGGCAGCCATATAATCCCAATAGTGTGGCTCAAGAAGGTCCAATTCAAAAACTGGCATCATTTGGGAGTGGAGGTGGAGGTGGTCTAACTGGTAGTTCCCAGTCTGTGCCTAATCCAGGGCCAGGTCCACCAGGACCCGAGTACCATGACTATGGCAACTACCCGCCACGGCCGCGCCTGCCTCAGCCCTCTCATGCTCCACTCCATCCATCACATCATGTGCACCCTTCGCACTCTTACCCAGGCTATCATCCTGGGCCGGATCCCATGTATGCAATACCGGAGCAAGGTAATCATTTTGGTAATTGACTAATATATCTTCTGAAAATTCACTAAATTATTTAATAATTACAAATTTTCATCACATTTATAATTTTAGGCATTGGTGATATGGGTGTTTGGTCGGGTCCACCAGGAGCTAATAGATACTCGCCCATAACACCAGGTTACAGACATTCATATGAACATCAGCAAAAGATGCACCAATATCCACCTCAGCAGGTATAGTGTTATGAAAATATATACTTTCAAACTGCAAAGTAATTCAATTGAGCCTTGAGTGTTTTTTGCTACTAATAAATATTTATTTTATTGAATTAGGAATTTGATATGAAATGGAATGTTGATTGTATTAATTTTTTTAAATTTTGATATTTTTAAAAGCAAATGTTTAAAAGCAAATGAAGTGGAAACTAAATAAATGGATTAAATACATACATAAATAAACAACTGCTTTATATTGCTGGACATGCAGAATTAGTCACTTCACATGTCTACGAATTTCCATTTTGCTAGAAAGTTATAAAGTTCTTTATTCAAAATATATAAACAATTAAAACTGCATACTTGAATCAAATTCTCAATTATGATAATTATTGCAGGCTGCTGGTATTGGTGGTTTGCAGTCACAAAATGGCACATACATGCCAAGGCAGCCCCACTTTTCTCAACCAACATCTCAACAATTATATGGACAACAGCAGGTAAATAATGTTATTTAGAGCCGACACTGATTATTACTGTTTTGAAATAAACTACTGTTTATGATACAATTTTATGAAATATAATAAAACAACTCCGCCCGCAAGAATGTTAATTTTATTTACAAATCTCGCAGGAACATAAATCTGTAGGTCGAGGATATAATTTAACTCCATTCCAAATTTCAGTCATATCGGTTTAGTATAACCAAGTTGTAATATAAAAGAAATTGTAGTATAACAAAGTAACAGACACAAACATAAAATAAATAAAGTCATTTGATATAACTGTATTAAAATCAGTAAAGTAACCAGTGTTTTTTCAAAATCAGTAAAATAATTATTTTTAATTTCAGAATTATCCAAATTACACCCAAATGCATCCTCCAGCTGCAACAAGAATTTCTCAACATCCATCATATCATCAACAAATGGACGTAAATGCGCATCAGTATGGTTTATCGCATAATCAGCAAAATCATGCTGCATTGCAACAACATCAACCTCATCAAAGTATGCCTAGTCACACAGGCGGTATTGGACCTGGAATTCAAGGACATCCAAATCCACACCTCCATCATGCCGGAGCTCCTCCTTTACATCATGTCCCTCGACAACCACAAGGTCCTCCGTCTTCAGTCGGACCATCACACGCTGTCCCATCTCAAATGCCATACGCCTCTCCACATCATTCGGTACCTATGAGTTATCAGCATCAGGTACAGCACCCCTTGGACGTAAATGTCACAAACCAATACGCTCCAGTAAAACCTGGAGGTATTGAAACTGGCAGTCCTCAATATCGGCCGCCATTTCCTCAACTGTCACCCCAAATGTCCCCAAGAGCACAAATGTCGCCCAGACAACAGGCACAAGCGCAACAACAGCTCTCGCCGCGTCCCATTATGTCCCCTGTTAAGGGACCTAGTGCTTCACCGCTCAATTCCCGTAATGTTCCTCAATCACCTGCGACATCAGGTCCAACGCCTGTGTCTGGTTCATTTACATCCCAAAATACTCTTCAAGCTCTGGAACAAATGGTGTTGCCGTCAAGTGGAGAATATCCATTTCAACGTAATCCTACATCGCCGGCAGTTAGTCATAATATAGTATCTTCTCCGACGCAGTGGAATCCAAGTAAGATTCCAACTTCAATGAGTAATCTACAGATGGAAAGCACTGAACAAGTTGCAAAATCGCTAGAAGTACCATCAGTGCCGGTACCAAAACAAGATCAAGTTAAACCTAATCCTGTTGCTATGACAAGCGTTGAAAATAAAATTGTTGACAAAAATCAGTGTGAGTCTGAAATAACTTCGGAAAATAATAATAGCCCCTCAAGATTTCTCACAAATACATCTAAAGACAGTATGCTAATGAGTACAAATAACTCTATAGTTACAACTACTCCTACAAACAGTGTAACTGTCTCTGCTGCTAATATTGATCCTAAAGAAAATGTAGCCCACATGCAACATTCTAATGAAATATATGAAAGTGTAGACAAGTCTAAAGAAGAAAATAAAATTGATATTATAACGAATGTTGAAAATAAATTAGAAACTAAACAATGTGAGAGTGTAACTTATCTAAACGAGCCTCGGAATCAAACCCCAAATCTATCGTCATCAGCTAATGTTGATACTACTAGCGAAAACTCTTCAAATAGTACACCACAACAAACAACAACAAAAGGACTGATAACTCATGCACCAAATATGAGCGCAGGAAACAATAAATATGATACTTCTTCGACGTTAACAGTTCCGAGAAGCCAAGGATATCCAGCTGGTTCATTCCAAAATGTACAAAATTTGATGCCTCAAGGAATATCTCCTAATGCAGTATCTACTATTCCATCTAGCATGCAAAACAATCAAAATCTCAACATTTCCCCAGCATTCCAAACAGGCCCACAATTAGCTTCTGCGACGGTACCGAATATTCAAAGCAATATTCAGTCGCCGCATACGATCCAACATACGAATATTACTAATACTGTTTCGTCGAGTGTGCCAGGCCACAATCCTCAAGGTAATAATATGACTTGCATACCTCCTGCTGTACCAAATATTTTAGGAAACATACAGCAGCCTCTGCATAATAATTCAAGTAATATGACTACTAGCGTACAAGGCACTGTGCCTACAACTGTACAGAGTATGCAGGCGGGAATGCCAATGAATAGCCAAAATATTCATGGTAACTTAGGTCCTAATATACCTACAAACCAATCTCCTGTACCAAATGTGTCCCATAATATGACTCAAAATATGATTCTTATGGGATCCAATAATTTACCTCATCCAAATCTGTATCCAGCTGCACACCATCAAGAAATTGCGTCTTTGCAACAGCAAATACAAGAAATATACTGTTTACCACCGTCAAATGAAAATCGAGAAAAAGTCAGATGTTTCCAAGAAAGGCTGTCCATGCTTCAACATCATGAAACTAATGATAAATGCAGCGGCGGTCCGAACTGCGTATTGCAAAATCCGATTTATGGATCAAAAATGGTTGAAAGTCCTCAAGTAACAAGTACGACTGGGCGCGGTCGAGGGAAAGGTCCTGCTAAGCCTAGGAAACCACGGGCTAAGAAAGAAAAGTTATCAACGATTTCACAACCTCTAGATTTATTGCCGGTGTCAGAAGACTGTGTAACTGCAGGCACGGGGTTACCCAGTCATTCTGAGATAGATGCTGAACCTACCGACGACATTGCTAATTTAGATAGTAGCGCATTAACGATCGACGATATTCACACGGAAAAGATAAGAAAGCAAAGAGGACCACGTAAAGGTAAAGAAAGAAAACCTCGTACGCCTAAGGAGCCTAAGGCAGGAAAAGAATTAGGTGATAAACCTGTAAAAGAACGTAAAAAACGAGAACCTAAAGATCCAAACGCACCAAAGCGAAGAAGAAATACTAAAAAAGGTGTTTCGGAAGTGTATGCCGATACAACGACTTGTAATGACGTTTTGGAAACGGATAATATTGACAATAACATGCAAGATCAAACTTTCAATAAAAGTAGTACTCCGGTCGATACTTCCAAGGTGAACAATTCTAGCCAAGAATTATCATTAGATGATACAAATGTTACCGACTTTGATGATATACCAGTATCTAAAATAGCAATTAAAGAATTATTGGAGGAGGCTGAAGCTAAAAAAGAATTGGCAGATAAAGATGATGATCTAGATAGTTTGACTTACAAAAAAAGGTCAAAAAAAAGATCAAGTGGGGGACGAACCAGAAAAACGCCTATTGGAAAACGGAGAAAAAGAGGAGGAGTACCTGACTCCGACGGAGAACCTGATGATTTGGTATCAACTCCCCCTCCATCGCCACCTCCAGAGGGTGATGATAGCTTAAAACGTCGTTCAGCGAGAAATACTCAGCGAAAAAAGTACACAGACGATGTACTACTACGTTTATCAGATGAAGAATTTTCAATGGCTGCTCCTAAACAGGATAAAGACTTGGATGACTTGAGCCATGAAACCAGAGACTCACATTCTAAGCCTGAAGGTACACCTAAACCAAACTATATATATGTTAATACTACTGAAGAAGACTCAATGATAGTTCAACATGTCTTAGCTTGTCGTATGGGAAAAAGGGAAATGAAAATTGAAGTAGATCCAAGTGAAAAAACAGAGAAACCTGATGACGATGATAAACTTTCAGCACCAAAAGAGACTGATGAAAACAAAGAGTCGCATGAAGTTAACGCAGTAACTTTAAAATGTGAAACTACTGAAGGCAATGAAAAAACCGATGTTGCGAACGATCCGCCTAAAGTTGAAGAGGAGCAAAAGAAAGAAGTCATTAAAATTGATCCAGAAAAAGATAATAAAGATTTAAAACCCATTATGGTTGATGTTGAGGAATATTTCGTTAAGTACAGAAACTTTTCTTATTTGCATTGTGAATGGAAAACTGAAGAAGAACTTTATAAAGGTGATAAACGAATATACTCTAAAATAAAACGCTTCAAACAAAAGCAGGCACAGCAATTGAATATATTTGAACTGCTGGATGACGAGCCTTTTAATCCAGATTATGTTGAAGTTGAAAGAATTTTAGACATGTCTGAAAATCAAGATCCAGCTAACAATACTGTTGTGAAACATTATTTAGTTAAGTGGAAAAGCTTACAATATGAAGACAGTACGTGGGAACTTGAGGAAGACATCGATGTGGATAAAATACGACAATATAAAATTTTCAGTGAGATTCCGCCGAAAGAAAAGTGGAAGTTCAAGAAGCGACCGTCAGCTGATTTGTGGACCCAATTAAAGGAGTCTCCCTTGTATAAAGGCGGAAACACATTAAGGCCATACCAGTTAGAAGGATTAAATTGGTTACTTTTTTCTTGGCATAATAATCGCAATTGTATACTTGCGGATGAAATGGGTTTAGGAAAAACTATTCAAAGTTTGACTTTTGTTAACTCTGTTTGGGAGTACGGTATAAGGGGACCGTTCCTCATTATTGCTCCTTTATCAACTATTCCTAATTGGCAGCGAGAATTTGAAGGTTGGACTGAAATGAATGTGATAGTTTATCATGGATCTCAACAAAGCAAAAGTATGATTCAGGAATATGAATTTTACTATAAAAACGAGAATGGAGAACCAATTAAAGAATTGACAAAGTTTAACGTGTTAATCACAACATTTGAAATAATCGTCACAGATTTTCAGGAATTAAAATCGTTTAACTGGCGATTATGTGTAATAGATGAAGCTCATAGGCTCAAAAACCGAAATTGTAAATTATTGGAAGGGTTAAGGCAATTACACTTAGAACACCGAGTTCTTCTGTCTGGAACACCTTTACAAAACAATGTAAATGAATTATTTTCATTGTTGAATTTCCTAGAACCTTCACAATTTTCAAGCAATGAAGCCTTCTTAACCGAGTTTGGTCAACTCAAAACCGAGTCCGAAGTTCTAAAGTTACAAGCTCTTCTTAAACCTATGATGTTAAGACGTTTAAAAGAAGATGTTGAAAAAACTCTTGCCCCTAAAGAAGAAACTATTATAGAGGTTGAACTTACCAATATACAGAAAAAATACTACCGAGCAATATTGGAGCGAAACTTCAGCTTCCTACAAAAAGGTACAACATCAGCAGCAAACATACCCAATCTTATGAACACTATGATGGAGTTAAGAAAGTGTTGTATTCATCCGTACCTTTTAAATGGGGCGGAAGATCAAATACAATTTGATTATAAACAAGCCAATGGGGAAGACAAGGAAGCATACTATAAGGCGCTTATTCAGTCATCTGGAAAAATGGTTTTAGTTGACAAGTTGCTACCTAAGCTTAAGGCCGGAGGACACAGAGTCTTAATATTCAGTCAAATGGTGAGATGTCTTGACATACTAGAAGATTATCTCGTATATAAAAAATATCCTTTTGAACGCATTGATGGACGTATAAGAGGAAACTTAAGACAAGAAGCTATTGATAGGTTTTCTAAACCAGATTCCGATAGATTTGTATTTTTGTTATGTACTAAAGCGGGTGGTCTTGGAATCAATTTAACTGCAGCTGATACCGTCATAATATATGACAGCGATTGGAACCCGCAAAATGACCTACAGGCACAAGCCAGATGCCATCGTATTGGGCAACAAAAAATGGTTAAGATATACAGATTGATCTGTAGAAATTCTTACGAGAGAGAAATGTTCGATAAAGCATCTCTTAAGCTTGGCTTAGACAAAGCTATTCTTCAAAGCATGAATACGTCTCAGGGAAAAGAAACTGGGCTAAAACAGCTTTCGAAAAAGGAAATTGAAGATCTTCTTAAGAAAGGAGCTTACGGTGCTGTGATGGATGAAGATAATGCTGGAGATAAATTTTGCGAAGAAGACATTGAAATGATTTTGGCGCGTAGGACACAAGTTATTCAAATGGAATCAGAAAAGGGATCTACATTTTCAAAAGCTAGTTTTGCTGCGACCGATCAGAGATCAGATATTGATATAAGAGATCCTGATTTTTGGAATAAATGGGCTAAAAAAGCAGAGATAGATACTACAGAAAAGAAAGAGGACGAAGATTTAATAGTGACAGAACCAAGAAAGAGAACAATCATAAAAAGATATGGTCATGATGATGGTCCAATGGAAATGTCTGACATGGAAGCCACACCAGATTCTGATGAGGACGAAGAAGGTAAATAGATCCTTTTGATTGATTTTTGTAAGAATATAATAAGAAAAGAACTAACACGAATTTTGAGTTTTCGAAATTCCTTCTTAACACTTTAGGTTTATTCTATTCTCCATTTCTATTCATAATTATTAATAACTGACTGGTGTGTAATCGAAGCAAGGCTCGCTTATTTTAACATATTTATAATTTACAAAGATATTTATTTAGAGAGTTTTATCATATTAACTTATTATGCTCCCAAAAATAGCTATAAATTTATAAGGTAGGTAAACTGCCAACACTACTATTCAACTTCCCAAATTCTTGATAGTTGGCAAATAATGCTAAGATATTTCTCCCAAATTAAGTAAATAGTAGTTATAAAAATTAAGTAAATACTGTTATTTTGTCATTTTTGTATTGCTGTTTGCACCATCACAAAGTATATTTCCAATATATAAAATTGGGACATGATACAATAAAATGTTCGATAATAATACCGTCTTATATCACCGTTAGCATTCCACGGGATAATAAATAATTAGCATACATCTGTAATAATGCGTGAAGTTAGGCTTCACGCATTATTACAAATGTATGCTAATAAAATATGCTATACATATTTTATAGATACAAGTACATATATATCTTATCTCAAAGGGGAAGCTATCTGTACATATTGTTTACTTTAGTAAAAGTTATTGGAAAGCAATTTAGTATATACTGTATGGATTCTTATGCAGGATCGTTATCAACTTATTACCATGCACATAATTATAATCTTTTACACCATATTATTTAATTAATTAATTAATATCTTAAGAGTTATCCCAGAAAATTATATTGTAGAAGTAAGGAGTTATCGCAAAAACATGTTTCTCGCACTGATGAAGTGATGACGGGAGCCTGGAGTCGCTTGATGCGATCACCTCCGCGCCGCACCCCGCTGTCGCCTAATCTATCTATTACAAGCCGAGCCATGCGATAAACAAAACATGGAAGAAAAATATTATGCTCTACTACATGCGCAAAGTCGGGCGGGATAATGTTAGATGATAGATCTGGGGTTATAAGTTTCCATCGAATTTTATCTGCAGTGTAAATTTTTAAATTTTCACGTTGGTGGTGGTTGACTATGAGCTATACTATTGTTAAACAGTCGCTGCCCTCGAGGCAATAAAATGGAAAACAACAAAAACCTGTTGCGATCTCTGTCAGGCATGCCGTAAAGCAGTTACAGGCTTTAAGGCAAACCACAAGCCTGTCGAGTACCTGTGCCGTCCTTCCTCCCATTCTATTGCCCCGCTGACAGCGACTGTTGCGAGAACAGTTATCGTATATTCAATCCACGAAGACGCGCCGAACTCCTTTACAATCGTTTATGTTGAATGCATTTTGCAGGAGTTTGGCATATCGTCATAGATTTGATGCACCGTGGACATTTATTAGAGTAAATAAAAAAAACAAAAAATTACAATTTATTGTTGTGGGAAGGATTGCGTTGCGTCTTCGTGGATTGAACGCACAATACTTTTGATTTAATTATATAGATGAATATTGATGTTTTATCTTATTTAATGATTTATATTATTAGGTATCAGTCTCAGGAGTAAAAGAAAGAAGGATAAACTAGGTAGAAAAGGGCGAAGATATGCTAGCGACGAATATGTGCCACGACACGAAGGCGTTTCTGTGGATGAGGAAGTTGTTTATGGATCTTGGACGAGGTCAGAATGTTTCAAGATAGAACGTGGACTTCTTACATTTGGGTAAAAAATCCTTTTAATTAAAAAAAACTTATTTCTACACGTAAAATAGCTTAAAAGTGAGGAGGTGATTGCCGTAGCTGCTTACTACAGTATGTAAGCATAAGTATTGTTTTAGTTATTGTTGATTGATATTATAATAATTTAAACAAAGAGAAATGTAAGCTGTATTAGTATAATGACCAGAATCAAGTATAGATCTTAATTTACCGTCTGATTACTTTTTCGTCAAGTTCTTAGTTTAGGTATTTAGGTATTTCATATAAATTAATCCGATAATAATTATAAAACTTGTGATTGGTTATACTTTAAGTTTAACACATTTAAATAAATAATTATGTGATACGTTTTTGATAACATTAATATAAGTACAAGGTGTGGGTAGCGAGAGGCATTATCGTTGAACGAGTCGGACCAGAAGGTCGTTACTTTGTTAGACAAGTGTTTAAGTAAAGAGTGTATTATTATTATGAAATAAAAAAATAAGAGTGTATTCAAGCATTGCAGTGTTTTTACTATATCTTCCTACATTCGTGAAGCTGTGGCTACAGCTTCAGAAGTGGGATACAGGAAAATAAAACTATTTTCTGGACCACGCCATCGCGAAAGTGTAAGTAACGCTTGCATGATTTATTTTATTCTTTTATTATCATATATTTTCTGTCTCCTTTTCGTAAAGGTTACCTACTAAATTTTTCTTTTCTTTTTTTTCTTCTTTCTCAATATAAAAAAAGATTAATGATGGAACTACCATGTTTTGCTGAAGTATATCTAACGATATTTTTGGTAGCTTGCTTCTTAGTTTTTCTTCCATCACCTCCATTTTTTTTTCTTTTATTTTATTTGAAATACCATGCCAACTCTAAATTATGATACCGATTATGCGATATGTGTCGGAATCCACCTAACCAATTTGTCTTAGTCTATTACATTGAGTCAACGACCTTTATTAATTTTGCTCAAGTTTTAGATTTTTTTTTGTTGTTGTTGTGCGAAAATCTTGTGTGTATTTACGTCTTATTTGCCGAAGTTTGAGTTCACGCCTATAGTCCAGGAGTGATATAGTGTTACAATAAAACGCTTATTCTAATTCTGTGATAAATTATTAGGAGGTGCAGGCTTGATATTAATAAATTATCGTTGTGAATGCGATTTCTAAGCTCAAATTTGTCAGTTTCAGTTCTTGAACAATGGATCGTTGTGACGATTGGCGTCAACGAGCAGCCTGTGATGGATTTAGTGCAGACCTATGGGTACCCAGGTCTGAGGGTCAAGGTCGGGAGGCACTAGATTCAAGGCAACGTGCGTCTAGTCACGCTAGCTGGCCAGGAGTACCCAGGTTAGAGGGTCAGGCCAAGAGATTGAGACATTGTTATTCAGAGCAACCCAGGGTATCGCGGGTGCGTGATACCGAGGGAGATCTCAGAGTACCCAGGTTAGAGGGTCAGGCCAAGAGATTGAGACATTGTTATTCAGAGCAACCCAGGGTATCGCGGGTGCGTGATACCGAGGGAGATCTCAGAGTACCCAGGTTAGAGGGTCAGGCCAAGAGATTGAGACATTGTTATTCAGAGCAGCCCAGGGTATCGCGGGTGCGTGATACCGAGGGAGATCTCAGAGTACCCAGGTTAGAGGGTCAGGCCAAGAGATTGAGACATTGTTATTCAGAGCAGCCCAGGGTATCGCGGGTGCGTGATACCGAGGGAGATCTCAGAGTACCCAGGTTAGAGGGTCAGGCCAAGAGATTGAGACATTGTTATTCAGAGCAGCCCAGGGTATCGCGGGTGCGTGATACCGAGGGAGATCATATCAGAGATAAACAGCTTGATGGAGAGCGTCATCAGCAAGGTGCATGTCAGAGACGGAAAAGTATGGAACGATGTCTTCACTCTCCTGCCGGTGGAACTCGAAGTCGTTCGACTAATGCTGATTCGCGAGCAAGTGATGAACCAAGGAGAACAAAAGAAATAGTTCGAGACAGGCGAGCGCGAGAAGACGAAATAAACTCAAAATCCCGATACAGACGCGAAAGGAAAAGAAGTTTATCCAGTGATTCTGGTGAGTCGCAACCATCTTTTTCTAAACGTCGTAGAGGTAATAGTTCTAATACAGATTCTATATTAGACAAATTTCTGTCGATATTGCAGTCGGTCAAGAGTTCAGATGAGTCGAAATTAACCTTTAACACTAACATTATCCCTGAGTTTGATCCTATGTCGCGAGAACAAACAATCCTTACTTGGCTTACTAAAGTGGATGAGTGTTCCGAAATATATGGGTGGGAAGATAAGGAAATCATTCATTATGCCCTTCCGAAATTGACAGGCGTAGCTAAGTCATGGTACCAGAGCTTACCTACTATGAAGTATACGTGGATTGAATGGAAAAATAAGTTGACCGAATCGTTTCCCAGTCGCGAAGACTACGCTGAACTCTTGACTGAAATGCTGGCTAAGCGAGTTAAATACGGAGAATCTCTCGAACAATATTATTATGCTAAGATAAATTTGTTAAATAGGTGTAAGATTTATGGACGTCACGCTGTAGATTGTCTGCTGTATGGCGTTGAAGATAGGGCTGTTAGGGTCGGTGCGCAAGCTGCACAATTTTCAGAACCGGAAAAGGTCTTAAAATATTTTAGAACAGTTAATGTAGGTCAAACCCGCGAAAACCAAAATTCACTTTTCAAATTTCGGAATGAATGTAGAAATGTTACCCCAGCTGTTAGATCCAGCAGTCTAAGACAAGACGCGAAAATAGCCTGCTACAATTGTGATGAATCGGGCCATTCAAGTTATAAGTGTACCAAACCCCCTGCGAAATGCACTACGTGCGAGAGGACAGGCCATTTATCTGTTCATTGTTTTAGAAATAAAACTAACAACGATTGCGAAAAAGATACGAACGACTCTGATAAAACGTGATTTAATACCGCGAATTGCCCGGTGGTGGATTCAGCTTCAGGAATTTGATTGCACTATTGAGTACCGACCAGGATCATGTATGTCCCATGTCGACACTCTGAGTCGCAACGCAGTTGGGGATGATGAAACAGAAACCCCAGTTTGGATTTAACATTAAATGTAGAAGTGAAGGCATCATAAACGCAGTTTTAAACGATACTGTAAATGTTTCATCTGAAGAGGAGTTAGTAAACAGTAGAGAAGAAGCAAAAGTAAAAATAATGGAAAACAGAACAAAGACAGAGAAACATATAATAGCCGTAGGAAAGCTCCCAAACAATATTCGGAAGGTGACTTGGTAAGAGTAGAGCGGCAAATGCCTCACGATGGGCAGTCGCAAAAGTTGGTTGCAAAGTACCAGGGTCCTTATTGTATCACAAAAATTCTTCCTAACGATAGGTATGTTATTGAGGATACTCCGTTAACGCGTAAAAATAACCGCCGCTATGAAGCCATAGTTGCAGTGGACAAAATACAGCCGTGGCTTAATTTTTCTAGGGATTTAGAAAGTAGTTGCGAAGAAAATGACTCTGACGATCAATAATTATAGCGATAATATGATTATTGTAATGTAATATACTGACTATCTGTAAAAAAATAATAATAATAATTGCGTAAAAGTAAAAATCAAAACTGATTGTGAGAAATAATAATTAAATGTGTTAGGTAAAATATCTAATGATTTTAGTATATTAAAAATATATAATATTGTATAAACTTAAATTACTTTCTCTTGTGAATTGTTTTGTTGAGTTTAGTTATTATTGTAAATGTTTCAATTAATTAGAGATGAATATGAATTGTAAATGTTCACATATCGGAGCGAAGGGACTCGCTCACTACAGGAAGGCCGAGCTGTAAGCATAAGTATTGTTTTAGTTATTGTTGATTGATATTATAATAATTTAAACAAAGAGAAATGTAAGCTGTATTAGTATAATGACCAGAATCAAGTATAGATCTTAATTTACCGTCTGATTACTTTTTCGTCAAGTTCTTAGTTTAGGTATTTAGGTATTTCATATAAATTAATCCGATAATAATTATAAAACTTGTGATTGGTTATACTTTAAGTTTAACACATTTAAATAAATAATTATGTGATACGTTTTTGATAACATTAATATAAGTACAAGGTGTGGGTAGCGAGAGGCATTATCGTTGAACGAGTCGGACCAGAAGGTCGTTACTTTGTTAGACAAGTGTTTAAGTAAAGAGTGTATTATTATTATGAAATAAAAAAATAAGAGTGTATTCAAGCATTGCAGTGTTTTTACTATATCTTCCTACATTCGTGAAGCTGTGGCTACAAGTAGTACTATTAAATACCTATAACAGTTAAAAAAATTGGTTGTGCTCGTGCACTGAGGGTTCCCTACCATCAAGATTAATATTCCAACCAAAACTGCCCACCAAATACAAAAACGAACAAAATTCACGTTTGTTTATGGGAGCCCTCTTAAATATTTATTTTATTCTATTTTTTATTATTTGTTGTCATAGCAGCAACAGCAGTACATCAGCTGTGAAAATTTCAAGTCTGTAGCTATCTCGGTTCAAGGGATACAGCTTGGTAACATGAGAGAATGCCATTTATATCCATGGGTAACTAAAGAGCTGATTATGATTGTATAACATATTGACTTTTTTCTTAGATGGGCGCGATGGGAAGAAATCATAGATAAAAACCAATTTAGAAAAGGTTGGACTTTACCAGTGATTGAAGACTGTGCACGAATTATTGTAAGTTTCTTTTGTTATTATTTGCCCTATGCCAATGCTTATTCTGAAGTATGACGTATTTCGTCATTGAGTAAAACGCTCATCAAAATAATTAGAAAATACAATAATTTTTAGTCAAAAGTGCATTTGAATATTTTTGTCTATAAATTATAGAAATATATATATTATTTCACTACTACTTACAAATTCTCCCCTATTGCGAGATAATGAAAATGATGATTTGCCATGCTAATACCGAGAAAGTTAAAGACTTTCACTGAGTTAAAATTTTCTAAAGATTCTCTGATGTCATATTATTTTAATGTTAGGACATATTACGTATCACAGTTATTAAGATAATAATGAGAACTCCTTCATATTGCAGGTCTTGTACTGCTTACGACATTATAAAGGTGATGAAAAAATCAGAAATTTCATATGGGATCTCATTGAGCCATGTGAAAATGGAGAGGTTACAATCTCGAGAAACCACAGCGGGCTGCACAACCCCGTGCCGCGGGGCAGAAACGCTAAAAAAAAGAATCGAATGAAGGATGTGCCCCGGGTGAACGATACCCAGAAGTGGGAGGACCCTAATCACTGGAGCTCCACCGACAAATATGACTGCGAAGCTTACTTGGAGAGCAGCTACAAGAAACACCTGTTCAGACATGCTAACAAGTAAGCTTAATATGATAAATCATTATTATATGCAAACCATAGTATGGTATTTTACGTATTTTTTTTACAATTAAAAATAGCTAGGAGGGAAACTTACAATGAAACTTAAAACTTATCAAACAAAACGAAGAATTCGTTCAAACTCAGAACTTAAAAATTTAAATTGTTTGTTTTTTATCTTACGCTGTCTCTGTCTAAACAGAAATAAGAAAATACAAGTACCTATATTTTTATTTGGATTATTTTATAGTAATTTCATCATTTTATTTGTAACTAACAAAAATAATTATCAAATCAATAATAAAAATTGAGGAACCCTGTTGTATTGGTGAACGTGAGATTCTTTATTGTAATATTCGCTTTTGTTTTCAGAGTTCTATTGAGAGTTCGTATGATGTATTATATAAAACACGAAGTGATTGGTGACTATTCAACACAAATCGACGGAGGCTGCCATGCTAGGTATTTTTTTAAATCTTAATTCTTTCTCGAAATTCTCGAAGTAAATAAAAAAGCTGGGGTCTGATCAAATAAGAAAAACGTATTCATCGTTATCGTAATTGTTAGCAAATGCTACCCCCCGATAGCCTGACATAAATCAGCGAACCAATCAGCGGGCAAAATTTGATTCCGATTACGATTGCGATGAATAGGTTTTCTTATACAATCAGGGATTGAAAATTATTGGACATTGCGTCCATCTGAAATGGGCATGTGTATCAATCACTTAACATCAGGTGAACGTCTTCATTCTTTGTAATAACAATGACATCAAAAACATAAATGTGAAATGAGAGCCAAGTTCAATATAATGATATAATATGCCTTGGTTGTTGACTTCAACGACAAAAGAAGTGAGATCTTAATGGGTGCCAAGCTCAATGGTCAATCCTGAAAAGACATGGCCGGATTCTGCCCTCGAAAAAAAATATTCATGGCCATTGACAAACAGTACGTCATATTTAAGCTTATAATTATGTCTTTACGATCGTTTAATTTTTATGATCAGTAAACTTGCGAGAGACATAATATCAGCATAACAACTTGCAACAAAATTGCACCAAAATAAAAAATCATTGCTATTAAAATTATTTAGGCGCATTTTGTTGCAAGTTGTTATGCTGATATTATGTCTCTCGCAAGTTTTCAGATCATAAAACTTAAACGATTGTAAAGACATAATTATAAGCTTTAATATGACGTACTGTTTGTCGATGGCCATGAATATTTTTTTCCAGGGCACAGCTCCATACAAGTTTCGGCCATGTCCTTTATTTAAAACAACGTAAAATATCTTCTTATAACTTAGGATAATATATTGAAGCCTAAGGTCTGACTTGACTAGTTCTTTATATCATTTCTTTTTGTACATAAATTATTAGAAGGTACTTATTTAAAACAAAATTAATACCGAATGGTTTAAAGAACACACAAGCACTGAGTATAAGTTAAGTATTCCTATTAGAATCAACAAAGTGAAAAAGTATTATAAAATGATAAAAATTTACCAGTTTCTGATTGAATCCTTTGTATTCACGTAATTACCTACCTGCATGCTAAATTCGAACTCTCTAGGTCATCTGGAACGGGGATTAACCATTTGAGATATGTTTATGAGGAGCATATATGTATCTCGCATTTATCAATATATGTGCCAAATTTGACACGTTTATGTCAAATAGTTTTTGAGATATGAGGGTGTCAAAAGTGCCTCCAAGTGGTTTGTGTAATATTACACATGGTGCGCTTGCCAGTTCTGTTTTTGAACTTGGCTTGACACGCTACCGCGTGTCTAGATACCACAAAAATAACTGACCGATAGAGTGCATGCAAGGGTCTTGTGAGCAAATTGTAAATGGGCTTTGATGACAGTTGGTGAGTAGTGAGTAATGTACGAGTAATATTTGTGGGTGTGGCGCAGCACCATGGGCATGCGCGTGCCGCGCGGCGTGGACAGCGCGCCGCCGCGGCTGTGGTGGGACGCGGAGTGCGACGTGTCGCTGCTGGTGGGCACGTACAAGCACGGCTACGAGAACTACCTGGCCATGCGCTCCGACCCGCAGCTGTGCTTCGTCGACAAGCTCGGCCCGCCGGACGACGCCGAGTGCACCGACATCAAGTACGTTTATACACATAACATTCACATAAGCCTCACTTAAGAGTTTGCGAGGTTTCCAAAGCAATGAGAAGAAGTTTGCGAAAAACTCAGACGAGTATTCTCTTTTGTTACCACCATATTTTCATCATTTATGTATGTATCTATGTATGTAGAGTTGTATATTGCCCTACTAACCAGAGAGCATGAGGAGTTTTAAAATTATCAGTCGAACGCTTGTCTCCTTGACCTGAGCCTAATTAGAAATAATAAAATTAAGTGGCCGTGACAGGAATCTAACCCGCGACCTCCTACTAGAATTCGAGCGTGCGCCACTGTGCCAGCTAGGAACTATAAGGGCTCCACAACTACGAGGCTCCACACACTATTACATTATTATTATGTTTAAAATAAAAGGAGCGAAGAGAGAAAAATTCGGGGCAGCGTGGCTGGCGATGAAGAGTGCACGGACGACGTGTCGAGCGGGGCGGGCGCCGCCTCGCCGGCCGCGTCGCCAGCCTCCCGCGCCGACGACGACGCGCCCACGCACCTGTGGCCCTCCATGCAGGACCTCAACACGCGCCTGCGCCGCCTCATCACGGCCTACCAGCGCAACTACAAGCGCGAGGAGCTCAAGCTGCAGCAGAGAGCCAAGGTGAACCACCCCTACTAGCGAGTGGATATTTGCACACTTAACAAAATAATATTAATTAAATGCTTGTTTTCTCAATGCGTTTTTTTTGTTTTGTATTAGATGGAACGTCGAGAAAGAATGGATCAGCTCGCCAGAGACGAAATGTCCCAATGGCGTTGGACGCGCGCCGACGAGGAAGCGTTCCGACGAACCGTCGCGTCCTACGGAGTGGAATTTGACCCTGCCACTAAGAGTTTACGCTGGAGCCGGTTTAGATCACTGGCTCGGCTCGATTCGAAGAGTGACGACGCTCTCACGGATTATCTCAAGGCCTTCATGGCCATGTGCAAACGCCAGTGCGGCCTGTCGGTCGGAGAGGCGGAACTGCCGACCAGGGCGGACTTAAAAGCGGAGCCCATCGGTGAAGAACGTGCGATAGCTACTCTGGAGAGGTATGCTGTAATTAGCTTTTTCCTATTCACAAGGGTTCACTGGGCAGTGATCTACAACGTTGATCCTCCGTAACAGAATCGACCTGCTCCGCGTGCTGCGCGAGGAGGTGGCGCCGCACGCCGCGCTGGAGGCGCGCCTGGCGCTGTGCGAGCGCTCGTTGGACGCGCCGCCGTGGTGGCAGCCCGCGCGCCACGACAAGCTGCTGGTGCTGGGTGTGTGCAAGTGAGTACACGAGTGTCAGATCAGAGTTGGTTGTGACAATTGGCTAACAACCAACCCAAAATATCATTTCTTAGTTCACATAAATGTTAACTTTATGCAACTAACTTTAAAAAACGCGTATTTAACACTTATTTTTTTGGAAGCCACGTGTTATCACGTGTAGGTGGAAGTACGGGCAGAAAAATATATAAAAACATGAATACAGATATTATACATTATTTAGGTATATTTAATTTATTCCAAAGACTGTGACTATATATTGATGTTTCATAGCTGTTACATAAGATTTTTAAAAATTTGCACTGCTCTTAAAAAGTTAAATTTTAGCCCACAAGCTGCTGGCTAAAGTGCGAAGAAAAAAAAGAATACTTTAGGCATGTAAAGTTACGTTTATTAGCTTCTTGTCTAAGGCCCGGTTTTCACCAAAGCGAAGTGGAGCCGAGCGGAGCTGTGTTTGAGGAACCAATCAGATTTCGTCATTTTAACATCTCCAAAACAGAGGAGAGGAGATGTTGAAATAACGAAATCTAATTAGTTGCTCAAACGCATCTCCGCTCCGCTCCGCTTTGGTGGAAACCGGGACTAAGGCGAAAATCTTTTTTCCAGACACGGATTGGGAGATACATACAATAAATTATTCTGCGATCCGAAACTTCCTTTTGCTGATTGTGCTAGAAAATGGAATGCCAAATATAAGAGTAGTATACAACAAACCGAATCGCAGAAAAATGCATCTGATGATGAAGAAAAGGGTGCCTCAGAGTCAACCGCAGAGCCAAGGATATCATTACGACGCAGCAAGCGTACTTCAAACGTGCACGACAGGGACACCGAAGAGGACACAGACGCTCTCTCAGAACTGGAGAATTTGGCCAAGTTGGGAAGAATAGATGAAACGCTGACTCCGGAACATTGGTTTTCGGAGCGAGCTCTCGAGACGAGGCTCCATCATATCGCGCACGCAGTGCAGAACTGCGAATGGCCATCCTCGTCATCAGCCGCTCCTTCGAAGGTTGCAGAAGGGGTGAGCGCCCAAACAGAAACATCGGACGATCGCAAGCAAACCCAAAAACGCCATATCGCTATCGACGTGGAAACGGAACGCGCTAAATTACACGCTTTGCTTTCGTCGCCCCAGGCCGCCCATTCGTCATCTCGGGAGACACATAGATCAGTGGTGGAACGCGACGATGCTTCGAGCGACTCGGGGTCCCGGCGCTCCACGCCCGCGCCGCCGCCGGCGCACCAGCGCGTGGCGCAGTCCCCTGCGCCCGCAGTGGCGCCTTCGCCCGTACCCTCCGCGCCCTCTCCGGCGGCGGCCGCGCCGGTGGACCTGTCGACGCCGCTCGACCTAAGTGAAGCGCAGGACTTCTCTATGGGACGCCGAACGCCGCAAGCTGAAGCTCAACCGGCACCCACTCGCAGTCGGCTGGATGACACACTCACGAGGCTAATGAAAAGGAAAAATGTGGTATGTATTTAGGGTTCTGTACATTTTATTCCTTGCATTTTAACAATCCAAAGTATACATTTTTTGTACAATATAATCATTTAAATTTTGCAGCCAGCACCAGAACAGATAACAAGCAAAGAAAAGAAAAGGAAGAAATTAGATGAAATTGTCCTCGGGTTGTCTGCTGCTAAAGCACAAAGTCCGACTTCTTCCGTTTCGTACGACCCACCGAGAAGTAAATGTACCTCAGTATTACCTGAAGTAACGGTCACGCCAGCAGCTCCACCGAGTAGCAACGCTGTGACGCCTCCAACTCAAAAACCATTTTCTGTAACAGTTACAAATGTACCATCGCCACACGCATCATCAAAAGAATTATCATCATTTTTACAACAATCTTTGGAACAAAGCAACAAACCTCAAAAATCTGCTTCATCGACAACACCTAAACCTTACTCGCACGAAGCTAAGGTGAACAAATGGCTAGCAGAGCAAGCCAACGTAGATACGCGCAGACGCAACTTGCCGCCGCGACTGGCTCCCGATGAACATGTGCCTGTCGTTCACAGAGTGACAGGAAAACGACTAATGGGGCATAAAGCACCACAGTTGAAACATTTAGCACAATGGATTGCAGAGAATCCGATGTATGACATTGACTCTAAATGGACAGAAAGCATTAAAGAACACGTGAAGTTGCCTCAAGACGTACGCAATCCGAGACATTCTCCGATGCAGCCTACGAGTTCTGTGCCTGAACGTAAAAAGGGCAGACCACCTACTCTTGACTCAACTTCGACAAATGTGCTATCTTCAAATACACATTTAAATCAGAATTTATCTGGCTTGAATCCTGCGCTTCTTGCAAGTTTATCTAGTTTAAGTGCATTTGACCCGAAAACATTGGCTGCAACATTATCAAATCTAACAGGATTCGACCCTAAATTACTTTCCAGCTTGAGCAGCTTTGATCCGAAGAATAACCCTCTGTTAAATTCATTTAATAGTATGCCGAATTTACTCGGAAATATGCCAGGTGGAAATATATTTGCAAACTTAGCTGGTTTAGGTCTTCCTGGATTTCCTTCTCTTGACATGAATACTCTCACTTCCACAAGCACGTCAACTGACATAAAAAGTAAATCTAGAAAACCAGCTGAATCATCAAGTGCGTCTACTTCTAAATCTTCAAATTCTCAATTTCCATTTGTATTTCCAAATCCAAATATGTTGTATCCACAGTTAGGCCTGAGTGGTTTATCTCCATTTGGTGTTCACTCTGGAATGTCTTCAGCGTATGATGCTTTGGGACTATTAAGTGGTAATCTAGCAGCAAGTTCCAGTGCATCATCATTACATAATTCAAGTCATAGCTCCCGTAGTAGCTCAAAAACTACTGCTGCTAGATCATCTACCGTTACGACTACGTCTTCAGCATCGCGTCAACAAAAAGTCAGCGATCGTACTCAGTCAAGCCACTTGCCACAAATCCTATTACCGCCGGATCCATATTTATTAGAGTCATTGTCTAAACAAACTTTGAATTATGAAGCTGCCTTGAAAGCAGAAAAGAGATCTCGTGACGGCGATAATCAAGAATCTGCCGCAACTGATTTGTCTAAGGTAGACAAGAAGAAACTACCTTTTGATCCTTTGCGGTCCCAGATGCCTCCTGAGTTTGCGGCTGTCCAAGAAAAGCTTTTGAAGGGTGATAAAAAAGATATAGATATTAGTAAAATGCTATTAGAGCAAATGGCATCAGGTGCATTAAGTGCAAGCCTTGTTAGCTCTACAGAAGCCAAAAAATCTAAAGATCTAGAAAAAGATTCGTATGAAAAACTAGGTAAACCACCTGAATATTTATCCCGCATGCCCGCAGATGATACTGGTTCTAGTATTTCCATTGCTCATAAAAGAACCTTGGATGAAATAAGCAATGAGCCGGAGAATTTGGCAATACAATCGATTCCAAAGAAAATGAAAGAAAATTCGTCCGAAATAATAAGAAACATTGATAAACGCTCAGATACGACAAATACAAATGAAATGGATCTAGAAGACTTAATTGCACCTTCTACTGTTATTAAAACTGGCATGAAAGCTAGTGATTTTGAAATGAATCGCGCAGCTGAATCAGCCACATCTTTGATTGTTTCTAATCCTGAAAGAGATGATAAATTACATCAAAGAAATTCAAGTCCTCGAGAGAAAGAAACTAAAAACGACAGTGAAAATGCAAAGAAAAGCGAGTCTTCGAGCAATGTGGACGAATCTAGGGAAGACAACCCCGATGAAAATATAGAGACATCTTCCACTGATGGCGGTCGTAAAGGAATACGAAAGAAAGGACGAAAGTCTTCGGAAGAATCTTCATTAGGACCACGACGTGAGTTAAGGTCTAGTGCGGGCCGACAATCGACGGAGTCGTTGAATCACTAAGTAGCTAAATCGATGTGTACGTGTTGTTATCATATAAAGGATGCCTTTGCGGGAGGGTTAAAAATTATTATAGATGCGCAATTGGTCAAATTCACACTTTGTCAGTGGTGTTCCTTATCCGCGAATTAAACAATGTGCAAGTCCGAAATCTTTACTGTTGAATGAGGTTATGTTTAAATATATTTTTTTGGGTTTAAGAGTTCAAAGTTCTTGAAAGTTTACTGGGGAGGTGTTAAGGAATAGCCAGAATGACCATTGGCAGGCAAGTTATCATCTTCATATGTTTACACCAATAAAACTGACCTATTGAAAATTTAACAACCAATAATTTTGGATCAATTGCGCTTTAACATTTAATTTATTCTTGTATCATGAATTTCCCAATGAATAGTGAAAACAATCAGGCATGTCTATTAAGTCTAACCGATACGTTTACGTGTCGTATAATATTTGAACTGTATTTTGTTGGTAAGTTTAATTTTCGATGACATTTATAACTGTTTAGAAGTTAATGTATGATTTGGATCTATGTAATTTAATTATGAATTATGACCATTTTTACACTGTTTGCCTTAATTTTTAATGAGTTGTTTATTTTAAAACTTGTCGCGTCAGATGATTCAGTCGTCACTCGTCAGTCTGCAGTCGTCACTCGTATGTTGAAGACGTCTCTCCCAAATACATACTATGCATGCGAAAATGCAAAAGAAAGGATTACTCAAGATTTGAAAAAGATTTTTTTACAAATTATCTTCCAAAAATACGGCGGGACAATATTATTTTACTGTACATAGCTATGTACATTTTTTTATTGAAATCATAAATATTTATTGGTAAAATTGCTAAAAATGATGCGATTGATTTTGATTTAATACTCTGACTGGAGATATTGTTATTAGAAATAGGGGGGGATAAGCACATCGCACGATTGCAGCAAGATTATATGTAAAACGCTATATACTTGTTTTACTTCGGTACTAATCGAGAAGTAATATTTCGCGAGGGTATTAAAAATAAAATGCACATGGCAGACGTTAATTTTTAGATCGGTAGTTTTTATTCATTGATTTTTTTTTCTTACTCTAACAAAATGCACTTTTTTACAATGCTTTTGAAAAGATTACATTCATACGTAAGTAGTATATTAATTTTATTATTATTATTATACTTATATTATGTAGATGTCATCTTTAGAAACCCAAGACAAGATTTGTACTTTATTGAGATCTCCAGAAATTACGCAAATATTTGCGGCAGATTATGCCTAAATAAGACTTAAACTTTAAATAATTTCTGTTAAGCAAGTTTAATATTATTAGGAATGTTTTTGTAAAACCTATTTCATTATTTGAATAATATTATGAGTAGAAAATTATAATAGAAAAGTTAGTATTTTGATTGATTCAATTTTTATATTAATGTATATTTTTTCATAAGTCAATCGCTGAATGTGATAAAATTATTTATTACATGTATTCTTTTTAATTTGCATAGACGTATTGGATGATGAATTGTATGTAGATTAGAGTTGCCACGAATAGTGATTTAGCCGAATACCGAATACCGAATATTCTGCAACGCTATCTGCCGAAGCGCCGAATATTCGGCCGCCGAACATTCGGCACTAAGTACATGCTTGTCGACCGCAAAATCGTGTCGCCGTCGCGACCTGTCTCACTCGAGCGCGGGCGCGGGCCGCGCGGGTTTAGTCTGTTTAGATGATGAGATTTTTATTTAAAAACTACTCGCCTAGATACTTAGGAAAGCTGATCCTTTCAAGTGGTGGTCAGCAAATGAAAATCAATACCCAAACCTTTCAAAATTTGCTAAAATTTATCTTTCTTCTCCCAGGAGCAGCGTGTATAGTGAGAGGTTGTTTTCTGAAGCTGGTATCATTTACGATGGGAAGCGTACCTAATCGTTTGCTACCATCAAATGCTGAAAAGCTTGTTTTTAATTTTTATCCATCACAACTTACCGCTGATTAATTTTACTTATTAAAATATTGTAATTTGGTAATAAATACAAATCTTGAGTAATATGATGTGTCTTTTTTGTCCACGATTTGGTATTCGGTATTCGGCCGAATAATAAGTACTATTCGGCCGAATACCGAATACCAAATAAAGTGGCCGAATAGGCCGAATACCGAATAGTAGCCAGGTATTCGTGGCATCTCTAATGTAGATAATAGTAAGATGACAAGTCGTAAAAATAAAATCTGAAAATTTTTACTTTTGTTTTTTTTTAGATACACTAAGATATCACCATTCAGCTTTATACGTCATTGGATATCACCTACTAACTCACAAGGGGAGAGTTTACAGAACATTATTACCTACCATTTCGTTTGAGGGGGCACTTATATATCAGGGATTAAAGTTTGTTTGTAAAGATTATAAAAATGGACTAACTATAGTTCATGACGAAATGTAAGCACTGATGAAGTATCATATTCATCATTGGACAACAGTGCGTCGTCCTCCCCACAGACCAGGGAATAACTTTGTGGTCCTCCCTATCCTATCGCTCTACATGTTCAGCCAGCCGCCAGGTATAGTAAGGATGTTCGTATTAGCATATTAACATTGTAAATAATTGTAATGGTTATTGTAGGTATGTACCTACTCTGAGGAAATAGTGGGCACCGCGTACAGACCATATAGGGTCATATATGACCTATATGGTTGTACGCGGTGCCCACTATTTCCACAAGTAATAGTAGTTTATGAAACGGATGCATAATGGGGGGTATTAAAACATGAGTGTGAGTTTAAAAAACGAGCCGCAGGCGAGTTTTTTAATAGTATCACACTAGTGTTTTAATACCTAATTATGTAGAGTTTCATACACTACTTTATCTACGCTCATATTATCATAAATCCAAACCATAAAATCTTGCTAACGTTTGTCGTAAATCCTTCACTTTGTTGGTAAAAGATTGTGGGTCATTTTTGTTGCAAGTACTAAAATGTCAGTTGGAGTTAAATTTTCTTTAGTAGCTTTCACTGCTAGACATTTTTTCGCGCAAAGTTCTGACTAAGTAACAAAAATCCCATCCATACAGGCTGTCAAATAAGTCATGAAACAAAAAAGAGTAGAAAAATAATTATAAAAATCAGAATAAAGTATATTTGTAGTAGATAATTAAATAATTTAAAATCATAAATAATTATTTACAATATTCTGTAAAAACGCACTTTTTAAACAGTCATTTTAGGCAGGGAAAATTTATTGCTTCCGTGAATTAATTTCATGACTTACTTGACGGATTAAGCTCAAGACATACTATCAAAACGCGACGCCACGCCACGCTATCCGACGCGTGTCAGTACTTATCAATCCCATATATTTAATACGTTCCGAAACATATATACAACACGCCATGTGATCACACGCGCCCACACGCGGTAAAATCCAGTCGAGCTAGATCGGCGTGTTGCCGGGAGAGGGGGAACACACGCTACCCGACGCGTGTCAAGCAGTGTGTTTCCAGTTCACACCCGACGCCACGCGTCAGTTGCGCGAGAACTTTCGTGGTGTATGAACGCTATTCAAAAAAATGACTGATGAACAATTAATAGAACTAGTCAAAAGATACCCAGTATTATATGACATGAGTTCGGTCCAATATCGGGATCATAATATCCGAAATAATGCGTGGGATGAAATTGCTGTACAATTGAATACTACGGGTAAGTTTTTGTTTTAATTATAGTGAGTAGAAATTTACCTATATTTTAAATTAATAGGAAAAATAAAACCAAAGCTCGCTTTTAATAGCATAGTTTATTTGATATTAACAAAAATTCCACACTCCGCAGGTTTTATTATTATTTACTTAGTCGCTTTTGACAAATTATTTCAGTTTATAACTCAACTCAACTCCACTCATAGTGCATGATGTATCTAGTGTTAAATGTTTTGTCTTCCTCTTCTCACAATATCTACCTGCCACGGAACTGCGCCAACATTGGAATTAAGGTATTTCTTAAATTTGTTTCGAACAGAAAAAGCATCTTGTGTTGAATTTCTGCGCAGAGGGTCCAAGTTTTCAAAAGCTGTAGGCCCCATCATAAGACGATAATAGTAAGACGATTCTTACTATTATCTTCTTGTACACAATCAGATGGCAAATTATCAGTTCCTAAATAATTATGCAAGCAACATGTTGCTAATATTATTTTGTCGACCATATCAGGTTGTACTTCCATAGGTTTAGCTAAAATGCGCCATCTTGCTCTTAAAATGGCGAAAGAATTTTCAACAATACGTCTAGCTCGGCCTAGACGATAATTGTATACTTGGTTGGGTTCATTATTGCGAACATCATTTTTACTGTAAGGCCGCATTAAATATGGCTTTAAAGGGAAAGCTTCATCTGCCACTATTACATGTGGTAATGGTTCCAAGCCAGGAGCTTAAGGTTTATCATTAGGTATTTTTAATTTACGTTGTTCTAAAGACTCTCCAAGTACAGATTTATTGAATACTCCACCGTCACTATTTTTTCCATATGATCCTACATCTATAACCAAAAACTTATATTTAGGATCTACTAATGCCAGCAGTACTACTGAATTTTCTCCTTTGTAATTCCAAAAATTTGATCCCCCATTCCTTGGGCAAATGATATTCACATGTTTTCCGTCCAAAGCACCACAGCAATTAGGAAAATTCCAGTAACTTCTAAATCCTTCTTCTGATTTTTGCCACATTGACGTGGTTGGTTCTGACATATATATAGGACCCAACTTGTTCCAAATTGCTTCGCAAACATCGTGCGCTATTTCTCGCACAGTGCTGAATCCCATTCGATAGCTGAATGCCAATGATCTAAATGAATTACCTGTGGCCAAAAATCTGCAACAAAAAACATATTGAACATTATAAGCTGAATAATAATATGATGTATTGCTTTTTTCTAGTTGAAGACTCTAAAGTGCGATGGGGAAAATTGCGAAATTGTTTTACCAATGCTCTCAAAGACACCATAAGAAGAGTGGACAAGCTAACACTAATATTGTGCGATGGAAATATGAATCACAAATGGAATTTTTATTGCCCCATGTTGTGGGCAGGAGAACGATCACAAACTTATCTGCTGATATTGACGATTCAACACAAGACTCGCAATTGTCAGAAGAACATGAATCACCTCTTACAGTCACTTCACCTCTTTCTTCAGGAACATCAAATTTTTCTGAGAAGACACCGATGCCCAGCTCAAAAACACCAACTCGAACCTCTTCATTGCCTAGAACATTTAATCGAAATACAAAATAAAATAAGAACAATATTCAAAATAATAACAATATAAAAGAGTTAGTTGACGAAATGAAATCTTTTCAAAAAATGCGAGAAAAGAGAATGGCGGAGATAGATGAAACAGATCATTTTTTTCTGTCTATGAGTAAACAATTGAAAAAATTACCTAAGATTGATCAATCCAATATTAAATTTCAAATGCATAAACTCATACATGACGCTGAAATTAACATGATAAAAAAAAATGAGCAAATATTGAGAACACCTCTAAGTGTGAACCAAAACAGTACAAATACAGTAGTACAAATGTGTCAAAATACAACTAATAAAATCCAAAATGAAATGAATCAAGATATGTGTGATGTAGTTTTTTCTAAAACAGCTCCAAATATTATTCAAAACCAAACCATAAAATATCCGAATACTTCCTTTTATCTGAATACAAAAATTGGAACAGTAAATGCACAAAATGAAACCAATCATGATGTGGGTGAGAATGTACTACTCTATGAAACGGCTCCCATAATATTGTAGAGATACAAGATATCACACAAGAAATTGAAAATGAAACTGAAGATACAAGCCTGAAAGACTATTATTGTAACTAAGGTAACTGTACACTATTCCGGTATAGTACATTATGCCGTGACATTTTGATTTTCGTCGAAAAATAAGAAAACAATCAGTAAAATCGTAATTTTTTAGGATGCTAGATAAACTATAGTTTGTGTTCAACCAAAAAAACATGATTTACTTAGATAAACAATAGTTCTAAAAACCATACTGAGCTTCTGAACGCATCAAGTCGCTATCTTAGTAGTTTCATACGTTTCTGTTCTTAGTGAGCGTAAGGCAACAGTGGAATTTTCATAAGGATATGATGTGATGCCGGTAAGTTAAATTTATCGAAATTTATGAAATTATTGCTTAGCAGTTATCAATAGTATGTTTTATAGTAAATACAAGGTGTTATAAAGTATATTTTTAAAGAATTTATGAATTTTCTCACTACCGTAATTATGTTCACAGTTCTGAGCCCGTGAACATAATTGCGTGCGTATCACGCAATAAAAAAAAAATCCTTTCAAAATGTTTCCGACTTTTTTTTCTCACTGGGGTTAAATTCATGTATATATTTAATGTAAATAAGTTTAGTAATGACTGCAGATTACTGTGACCTAATAGCGGTATATGAGTTTATATATGTTTACTTCTATAATCGAGTCTGAAATGATTACACTTTATGCCATACTTTCGAATTAATAGACTAGTACGTCAACATAATTACTTGAATATTATTTTCTAAATCATATAATAACCAATTATATGCATATGTAGCATATAAAAACTACATTAGCTTGTAGTTCACTTTATTTTTTTATTAAAAATATGAAATACAGACCATTTTTTTGACTACCACAATAAGGTGCACGTATTTTCTACTTATGTCCCTTATTCTGGTATACCCGAAATATAGCATTCGGAGAGAAAGTGAAACGTTTTCCGACTTATCTTTGACTAATAAGTAATAAAACTAAGTTTCGGGGGGGTCATGCAATATCTTTTTAGGGTTCCGTACCCAAAAGGTAAAAACGGGACCATATTGCTAAGACTTCGCTGTCCGTCCGTCCATACATCTGTCCGACCGTCCGTCCGTCTGTCACCAGGCTGTATCTCTTGAACCATGATAGATATGGCGTTTAATGATAATAGACACTTAAAATTTTCACAGATGATGTATTTTTTCTGATGCCGCTATAACAACAAATACAAAAAAAATTAAGGTGGCTCTGTAAGGGGGCAACATAATTTTTTTGCTTGTTTTTGCTCGATATTGATACAGAAAGTATATCTCATAGTAGAATAAAAAAAAATAATAAAGGGGGTTATTAAATTGACACAAATTAACAAAAGGCCAGTGGTAACCACACTACCGGCATAGACGTAAGCCCTATCAATTTAGCTTTCCGGTACGATGCCGTGTAGGAACCGTTGGGGGTTACTTATCACTTCCAAGTTAGTACGTTTGGATTCACGACTGTATTCACACTTACCATCAGGTGAGATGGCAGTCAAGTACTTACTTGTAATGCGTTATAAAAATAAAATAAAAATATCACGGAATTATGGACAATGATTACCGGAATTATGTCATGAGGCAAATTTTTAGTACGGAATTAGAGACAAACACGAGGTTCCGCAAAATAACGATTATTTATATAATTTAAAGGCTACGGCGCAAAATAATATCCCACATTCATCTGATAAAACTTGTCTACAAAATAAAACAGTTTTCAATTCTAGCACATTCGTACTTTTTCTTAAAATCACCCTCAAAGTTGAAAATGCCTTAATATACCGTAATATGGTACAGTTACCTTACCTACAATAGATAAGTACTAATACTATAATATTTTTGTTACCTGAGGCACACTGCCAGTCTTTCTTGTGTACTAATAGCATCAGGATAAGTTGTTTTCTTTTTGTAGATGTCGTTTTTAATAAAGTTATGTATATCTTCAAATTGGGTTTCATTCATCCGAAAATATAAATGATATCTCTCGCTATCTTGGAGCAATTTTCTATAAAGGGTATGATATTCACCGTAAACATTTCTCTGTAGATTTATTTCATGAATCCAGTATCTTCTACGTCTAATACGTTTTTTCTCATTTTTTCTCGTTTTTTCTCATACATTTTTGTATTATATCTAAACCCAAAATCTGCAATAAATCTTCTTCGAAATCTTCTTCCAGGTCCTCTTGTATGTAATAGTAAATCCATGGCTACGTCACTACTCTTTCGCCTTTCACATGATACTGACGAAGCTAATGTAGATTGTAGCGTCGGGTGGCGTGTTGTATATGTGCACGGCACACGTCAGGTGTCGACACGTCGCGTTGGATCGCGTGTAGATAGTATGTTTCAACCTTTATACTCTCGGTAATGCTAATGACTACCAACTAAATGTTGTTTTCAATACAGTTGTATAGTATGGCGCACTTTCAGAGGCTGTCATTAGTATTCGAAAGTTAAATCTTACGCACAGGCATCTTACTTTTTCGTGGTCGTAACTTACTTTTACAAGCTCGATCATTACTTTTGTTTTGCAAAACGTTTGATACCAAGGAGTTTTCATTGTACAATCAAATGGGATGGATATTGGGATGGGATGGACACAGAAGGAATTTTTTTTTCGTTTGTTTTTATCCTTTACCTTTTGTCTTTAATCTTTTATCTTTTTATCTGTTATCTTTTTATCTTTTATCTTTTTATCTTTTTATCTTTTATATTTTTATCTTTTATCTTTTTATCTTTTTATCTTTTTATCTTTTATATTTTTATCTTTTATCTTTTATCTTTTTATCTTTTTATCTTTTTATTTTTATCTTTGATATTTTATCTTTTATATTTTATCTTTTATCTTTTATCTTTTATCTTTTATCTTTTATCTTTTATCTTTTATCTTTTATCTTTTATCTTTTATCTTTTATCTTTTATCGTTTATCTTTTATCTTTTATCGTTTATCTTTTATCTTTTATCTTTTATCTTTTATCTTTTATCTTTTATCTTTTATCTTTTACCTTTTACCTTTTTCTTTTATCTTTTATCTTTTTATTTTTTATCTTTTATCTTTTCGATTGCGAATTCGTAGTCGCCTTCGATTTCGATCTTCGATATTTTATTTAAGGTAAAAACCAAACAAGATGGAAGTTGGCCCCCAAAATCTTGAGCAAACATATTATCTCTTTGATTTGTTTTTTTACTAATTCTCACAACTGTATTGAAAAACGTCGTGTGACACACGGGTGTATAGGTTTTTGCAAACTCGTGACATTAAAAACCCTCGCCTTCGGCTCGGGCTTGTTAATGACAGCTCGTTTGCAAAAACCTACTTTCCGCCCTTGTATCACAATGTACTATTGTGGACTCATATATAAAAAGAAAAAATTTAGGAGGCTCTACATGGGCTCTACACTCTCTTGGCTATGACGACACATAAAAGTACAGGAACCCAGAGCCCAGTATCGTAATGGAAATTATTCAACTATCTTGAGATATTTCCATAGTACAGCGATGTTATAATGAATAACTTTTTTTTATTATAGAAGTCTGTGAATAAAGTAGGTCAATATGTGACACATTTTGATTACATAATTTGAGCGTAGATAAAATGGTAGTGTCTACTACCTGCCCACCAAATGTACTTCGAACCCAGGACCGCGATTGAAATGAAACGCGGTTTTGTACTGAGCAGATGTATTTGACCTTTCGGTTTACAAAAAGTTAACAACTAGTACTACTTATCCACTTTGCTATACGAAGCCAGTTGGGCGAAATTATACCGCGAGCTAATTTCGTACAGCGCCATCTATTGATAGTCCTATGAACTAAAGTTGGTATTGGACATACCGCCCACCAAGGACATTTAGTCAGAAATGTTCTTATTAATTTGATAAATTACGCCAATGATTATTGCCGCCCACCATGACCATGTTCTTGGTGAGGGTGATCTTACATAAGTTGTAATGGTTTTGAGCACATATGCAGTGACCTGCATCTTCACGTCTGGAAATATTCTTGACGTTATCGTAAGAGTGACTACGGACTTGGATATAATTGGTTTATCTCTCCCTATGCCACTGATAACTCCTCTTGCTGGAGTTTTCTTTAGACGCAACATTTTAGCCGCGGCCTCAGTTATAAAACAGGCTGTTGAACCCTGGTCTAATAAAACTCTAAGCATGTGGTTTCCTCCAAATTCTGATTGGCTGTTAACTAATGCTGTAGCGAGCAAAACTTGACCATGATTTGAGATCCTTTGGGTTGTTATGCATGAGATGATAGGTGAAGTCTCATTCGAAGTTTCTGCTGTTTCATTATCTACCGTGCTAGTATTGGTGTGCTCTGATTCAGTGTGCAACAAGGAATGGTGACGTCTCCTGCAAATCCTACAGGATTGAGGATTATTACACTCTGCAACCAGGTGATTTCCACCTAAACAATTAAAGCAAATTGAATTATTCGCGACAAATTCCCGTCTCTTTGAGATATCTTCACTAGCAAACTTTTTGCAGAAACACATCTTGTGATTCTCAGAACAATATTCGCAACGCATACCTCCAAGGTTCGCAGCAATGAAAGATTTTGGTATTGAATTTGTCCCACCAGATTGCTGTACTGCAGACTTTCTAGTATCAATAAATTCCAATGCCCGGAATCGACTTTCAATGAAAGTTTTGAATTGACCTAAAGTTGGCAAATTATTCAAGTCAGCTGTGCTAGACACATGTAGTTCCCATTGTTTCCTTGTCTCTGGGTCGAGCTTGGATGAAGCAACATGAATAATGATAATATCCCATGAACTGACATCAATTGATATATTTTTAAGAGCATTTAAGCAATCCATGGTGGTGTCAATAAGATCTTTTAAACCAGATGCTATTTCAGTGTTAAGTCGTTTAATGCCGAAAAAGCGATTTAAAATACAATTAGCTAAATATTTTCTATTATTATATCGCTGCTCAAGGAGAGACCAACAATTATCGTAACTAGCGCCTGTAATAGGAGTGTGCCTTATTAATTGCTCTGCCTCTCCCGTTAAATGTGTTTTTAAATAATGCAATTTTTGCACATTGTCTAATGCATTGTTATTATGTACTAAGGAAATAAAGAGGTCTTTGAATGTTGTCCATTGTGAATAGCTACCCGAAAAAATCGGAATAGTTATTTTTGGGAGCTTTACTAACGGATTTGAATTTGCTTTGCTAACACCAGGCTCTGATTGGTTTTCCACTAAGGGTTTGGTTAGTTGACCCAAGGAACCTTTTAAAAGAGCTTTGTAGGAAAAATAAATATCCTTCGTAACGTCGTAAATTTCTTTAACCACATATGGCGTACTTGCTAAAATATCTGGCTTAGAAACTTCATACAATTTTGAATGGTTTGTCCTGAAAGTAGCCCAGTCGGTCTCTAAGCTTTCGGATCTTATATCAACATAATCTATAGTTATTCTCTCTTTAGGACTCTTTTTAAAGTTTGATAAATCCTTTTTCATTGAGTTGTGTAAATCGAACTGCACATTCATGAGCCCTTCCATTTTAAACTATTGTATTTATTGTTTGATGATATAAAACAAATCAGACGCACTAGTTGACTACACCTGCACAACTAAAGAATTTACTAGCAAAAAACATTAGTCTATTTGATTCACTATAATTTACTAATACCTAAATTGATAGGAAAGTTAAGTTTCTTTGGTCTAAATTTTAAATAAATAATATAACTCGAACCATAAATAAGAAAATAACAAGATTCTCTTTTTATAAACAAGTGTTCTGTACTCTCAATCTTTGTTTCAATTTAACTTACAAAATTTGCACTGAAAAAAATACACTTATTCAAAATTTTCAAACTTTAAATATTTCTTAAAATATAACAAGTCTTTAAATCATAAAACATCACTAATAATGTCTAAGTAAGTAGTATACTAACCGAAAATTTTCTAAGTCCTAACGATATTTGCTAAAAATTTTACAAGTGTTTGAAACATGTACAATTCTAGGGAAAACGGACATAGGTTCCCCGTTCCCTCGTGTTTTGTGAAATTATTCTAAGTCCTAAACTACCATGCAATTTATTCTAAGTTAAAGTAAAGTTCACTAAATTTTTACAAGTCTTTAATGTCTGATCCAAATTCTAAGTTAATGAATCCAAAGAAATAAAGTTCACTTTTGCTTGAAATTTGTACTCACGGTTTACACTGCACTATGGACTCACTTTCCGTTGACAGTTGCCACTGTTCAACTCCCAGTTGGTTGTTTCTTGTTGCTCTGCACCGTTCTCCCTCGCTCGCTGATCCAAGCTGCTGGCGCCCTCTGCTGGTGCCTTCCGCTGCTTGTACCACGTACTCAGGTTTCTGCAGCGATCCACTGCGAGTACGGTGAGTGGTCGGTTGACCACTGCTCTTCAAAACACTTCCGGCTCGGTAGGAACAAAATGTCTACTACCTGCCCACCAAATGTACTTCGAACCCAGGACCGCGATTGAAATGAAACGCGGTTTTGTACTGAGCAGATGTATTTGACCTTTCGGTTTACAAAAAGTTAACAACTAGTACTACTTATCCACTTTGCTATACGAAGCCAGTTGGGCGAAATTATACCGCGAGCTAATTTCGTACAGCGCCATCTATTGATAGTCCTATGAACTAAAGTTGGTATTGGACAGGTAGATAAAGTAATATTTATGGTACAGACGCGGTGTGAGAGACAGCTGCTGCTTTGTGGCACCCGGCTGACGGCACGTATTTTAGGTAGGAAGGAGATCTTCCAGAAGTTCCAGACAGGATTGTCATTGATAGTGGCACTTCGGCTTGAAGGAGCTTCGCCAGGAGGCCGTTATGGTGTGGTGTACCTATGCAACACGCGTCTGAAGGACTCAATATCGAATAAGGAACGGTCAACGATGCAGTAACTCCCAACCGCACACTCTACCCTCTGTTCTTTTCGGTGGCGATAAAATGACGTTTTCTTGCTAGCTGGAACGTAGTATTCTTTTTTTTGTACACTACACAAGTTAGTACTTGACTGCGATCTCACCTGACGGTGAAAAGTGGTGATGATCCAGCCGAAGATGTGAACGTACTAACTTGGAAGGGGTATAAGTCAATGAGCTTAATACATAGAGAAACAAACCTCATTCAAATACGTCTAAATACGTGTAACCACTTTTTAAAAATGACGACGTAGCTTTGAAACCTCTTAAACATTTGAAGGTAAACAGGTAAACATATATCTGTCTCACTCACACAAGTCGCTAAAACAATTCCGTCGCTTAAAAAACAAAGACCGCAATATAATCACACAATGGCGCGGAATGGGGATGCCCACCTATGCGAAATTTTACCCAATTTTTGAAGCAAAATATAAACAAAATGCGGCAATCAAAATAACTTTGAAATAATTTAAATAATTAAAATATTTGAAGAATTGCTTAATGGATGTATCAGACGTCTATAATTAATAAAATAACTAAGACATTATCTTTTTTGTATTTTATATTAAAAATGTATATCTATTTAGATCTATATACAAAGGACATCACTCCTTTTTAGGGTTCCATACCAAAATGGTAAAAATGGAACCCTTATGGTGAGACTTTCTCCACCCGTCCGTCCATCCGTCCATCCGTTTGTTCGTCTGTCACACTAGATTATTTCACTAACTACTAAAGTTATCGACCTGAAATTTGGAATAGTTGTAGGCAATTGCGTCGCAAAAAAAGTCCTTTTCTTTTTGAAGGTTTTTTTTAATTCTTCCATCAATTGCACCGTTTCTTCAGTTTGACGACCTCCGTGGTTGAGTGGTTAGCGTGCCGGTTTTCAAGGCGCTGCCATCTCTGAGGTTCCGGGTTCGATCCCCGGTCGGGGCAATGTAGAATAATAAGTTTTCTACATTGGCTCGGGTCTGGGTGTTGTGGTACCTATCTTCGTTGTTTCTGATTTCCTTAACACAAGTGCATAAGGTACTTACTAAGCGATCGGAGCATTGTATGTGATGTTGTCCACTATTTATTTATTTTATTATTATTTATATTTTCAAACATCTAAATTACAAAAAACCGGCCAAGTGCGAGTTGGACTCGCGCACCGAGCGTTTCATACTTTAAAAGAAGTAAAACATTTAAAAAATCACTTTCGTTCATGTCACGACGTTCATGTCATGTTACGAGTATAATTTACAAGTAGGTACTTTTGTTGCGAACCGCAAATTATCTTTGTTTTTGGCGGTTTATTGTTATTATTAAAAAGTATAATAGTTAGAGAGTTGATTTTATTTTTCCTGTAAATTTATTGCGTTTATTCCTATTGATCATAATTATTTCAGATTTTTCGAACAATACACTTCAGAGATACGGGGGGCGGGGGGAACGGTATTTTTTGTAGTGCTGCATCTTTAGGCACTCTGCAACGTTGTGATTATTATTAAAATCTTAAAACAAAATCTCTTACTCCATATTCAATTAAAAATTCTCCCATAAATGTGGGAAACTAAAACTAAGTTTTTCATGGTAACACTGAACCAATTTTTTTTTATTCATTTTATTTTCACTTTATTTCTTAAATTTCTTTTTTTTTATTGATACAACTGAGAAATAATAAACTTGCCTGTGGAACGTAATTCCAGTTGATTTGTTAAGTTTTTGTGTTCTTGAATCACACTCTTTCACTATACATTTACCCATTTTGAATTATTTTTTCTCGCGCGTCACTCGTTTCAGCTCGTTTAGCGTCACATCGAACACTAAACTGACGTTAGCTACGAGTATGTCTGTGGACCCATCTTCACTGGCTACGCTTCGGCGCGATAATTACAGATCTAGTGTAACATATTATATCAATGGTATAAGTAGTCACCCCAACGGTTTCTACATAGCATTGCACCGGAACGCTAAATCGCTTGGCGGTACGTCTTGCTGGTAGAATGGACATTGGTTGCATAGCAGACCGCCGACCGAGGGGAAAGCTGCGTCGCAAATCGCAATGTGAAAAACATAGAGTAACTTAAAATCTGTGGAGTGACTACTTAATGGCCACGCGCCGACTTGTCGTGCGCGCAGTATATTTTTAAAACGTAACGTAAGTAACGTCTTAAGTAAATTAATGTAATATTGCTTTTTTTTGCACCAACGTTTGTGATGAATGATGATAGATGATATACACCTAGTCCAAAAATGAAAGAATACAAATCTTGGACGAAGTTCAATAAGTCAGTTTACATCATGAAGTGATCATGAACATTTGAAAACAAATTGGCGCTTTGATTAGGTATATAGGTACATGGTATATATCTAATCAAAGTCTTGGTGCTCATCATGGCATCACATTATTACTCAAGTCTAGGCTACAATCATAAATTAAACTAATTAAAGGATCAGCACTTACTAAAGTCACGCATACCTTTTTAGGCCTCCGCCAGTACCGCTATATTCAATATACTCTAAGGCCTCCGCCCTGAAGCCGGATTTTTAATTTGTCAAAACTGTAAAATCGCGCTAATGGATGCGACCGACAGCGGTAGGTACTATGTGCTGAGTATCGTAAGATACAATATCTTTAATCTGTGGTGCTGAGTGCTGACAGCGGTGCCGAAATATATGACGCGCGACGACATATTTGAGAAATTTTAGGTTTCAACATACGTCACATAGTTCCGACCTCTTAGGATAGCGTGTTTCGTCACTGGATTTATGACATGGAATCACAGATTACTTATATCACTGGCGTTAATAAGTACTACGAAGTTAATTCCATGATTCATGATTCCATACGTTTGACAGTTCATTTTTAGTGCCGATTTGAAGCGCCTCCCCCGAGCGTCCACGGTACTAAATTGACATTTTTTGGAAGTGGACCGTCGTTTTGAATGTCATTTGATTTTAGTTCCATAGACGCTCACGACAGGTTACGCAACAATCAGCGCCAAAATGGCGAAAATCAAGTGTCTTCATTTTTACTTTGACAGTCAGCGTATATTCAGCGTATATCCAGAGTATATTCTATATACTCTATGGAGATCAGTGGCTACAATGGATGAAAGGGCATCTCCATAGTTTTTTATTTGTGTGAATAAAGGTGTGAATAATCAATAACATATACTCTATGGTCATTGCCATCCTTATAGTGTTTTATGTCTATGGTCATTACTCAAGTGTCAAAAAATATTGATGTACCTACCTAAAAGTTTGATGCACAGACCGAACAACCGAAAGTTTGATCTTTCGGCATTCTTTCGATTCCTGCAGGGCGATCGGCTAAAAATGTATCAATCAATAAAAAACTGTATCAATGTCAAAACGTGATATTCAAAGATATTCAAGCATTGTGATTGGTCAATACCTGTGTTTTGACATTGATACAGTCATTTAACGTTTGATACATTTTTAGCCGATCGTCCTGCTGGTCTGTGGTTTGATTATCCCTATAAATATATAGTGTTTGATGTTTCCACATTCGTAGAAGTTTTAGAAAAAAAATCAAACGAAATAGGGAAGCAGTACCTAAATTGAATTTTCTGTGTGCTATATTTAAAAGAAGTTACGGTGTATCTTTCAAAAATGAACATAGTTCTTAAAACAAAGCCTGCCATAAAACATATTCCTCGCAGTTTAGGAGTGACCAATAGCTTAATAATTCGTTGCATAACGAAACAAACTGAAGATGTTCCCACTCACACAGGCCAAGTAATTATTTCGTTGTTATTTTCACACTTGTATTTATCACTTATAATGTAAAAAAGTCTAATCAATAACTAGGCAGTGATATAGAATTGTATAATTTTATTTTCCGTGATTTTGAAATAATTTCTGTAGTATAAATTTTTACAATAACCTAATTTCACTTGGTAGATTAAAAAAACATTTTATTTTTTCAGAAATGGGATTCTGATGATTATAGGCTTGCTAGATTTACATTGGCTCCAAAACAAGTTAACCCTAACTGGGCTGTTAAATTAATTGAAGAGATCCCACCAAAAGAAGTAACGGACAGAGTGGTATGGTGCGATGGAGGCAGTGGCCCAGAAGGTCACCCTCGAGTTTATATTAACTTGGTAATATATAATTTGTGTTATTGAATTTACTCTGTTACAGATAGTTGTTCAAGAAATTAATATTTGAATCAGCCTATTATTATGAAGGCTCACCAGTGTCAGTGTGTGCTTTTTACACCTATTCACCAAAGCTACAATTACTAAACTGGTTTGAGATAGATTATATCCCTGACTAACACATAGTTAAAGGATAGGGACAACCCTCCACCACCCATGGCCCAATCGACCTCGCAGTTAGGGGGGCTGAATCGTTGGAGGGCGCCCGTTTGATATATGCTTTTGGCGTGGTTCCCATAAGTAAGGTTAATGACCATGGATGTATGGAATCCGGTACAAAGCTGATTCACATCCAAATTGTATTTTTTATAGACTACTGTGTCCACATTAACTGCTACTTATTTTTTAACTAACATCCAGATGACAAAGTTATAGGCAAATAAGCAAGTTGTACTTCTCGATAAAATCTGACATGAAATGTGCATTGTAAAGAAAGTTAACTTTTTGTATGCAAAATTAAATTCTGGATATGAAACAAATTCATATACATTTTTTTAACTTTGTGTAATACATTAGTTAAATGATTACTCCCTTGAACACTTTAAGGAGCACACCACAGGTGTGCCCGTGAAATTCAAAATTTTTGTGGTTTTTCGTGATTTTTAAGCTGATAAGACATAATATTCATATACAGTCAAATTGCGATAATTATTAACTGCTATTCTCGCAAAATGACTGCCATATGCCATATTATGTGTAATTAGCGTACAAAGTGCAAAAAACCACGAAAATTTTGAATTTCGCGGGCAGACCTGTTGAGTTCGCCTTAACATGAAATATTAATAATTTATTTTATTATTTTAGGATAAACCTGGGAATCACTCATGTGGATACTGTGGCCTGAGATTTGTGAAAAAGGATCACCATTAAGACCCCAGTTATTGTGCTTGCTTAGACATATTTTAAGTTTCATAGATGTTGAGGTTCATCATACAAATAAAACAAAATCTTTAAAATATACATTTTTTTATTCAACTACATTTTATAACTTTAATTATATCACATAATATTATGATTACTAAAGGTATAAATATTAATTTTAAATTAGCAAAGGGCCGACACTGCAAAAAAAAAAGATACTTTATAGTTAGTTTGCTCTCATTTTGTTGTGCGGCCAGTTGTGTGCGTTCTCAATGAACATCAAACGATGCTGACCATTCGCTCATACTTGTAACAACAAATTCTAAGAGAATGGACTATATACAAAAATTAAGTACTGTTATCTGTTTTTAGGTGCAGTACTAGTTAAAGCTTGTGTATGCTGAGGTTATACCTCACACCTGTTTTGTATGAGGAAAAATATAGTACTGATTTATTATTTTAAGATTTAAATAGAGCTAAATTTACAGATTCTAAACAGAATACAGAATACCATTTATTACCTATTTGAATTTAAAAATATAACAAAAACCAATTGTACAGGGAAATATCACCAATCAGGAATTTGAAACACATTTTACAGTTTCTCATCTCTATGTGAAGAAGAAGACAAACATTTAACTTTCACTTATCATTTTGGATGTTTTGATGTTTCAACTGCTCTCTGATGTCTCTGTTAGACTGCAAGAGCTCTAGCAAACGGGAATGTATGTCATCATTCTTCCGTTCCAACATATCCAATGCTTGGTTTAACTCATCTAGTTTGGAATCCAATACATCATACTCTGAAATTAAATGAATCATAATAAACAGCAAGTTTTAAGAAATTGACTAAGAACAAACACACAGTTTTTTTTTATCTTTAAAAAGTTGTATTCACTTTTTTTATTCTATTTTTTAGTATTGTGATTTGTCATAGTGACACGTGTGAAATTTTCTGTTTAACACAAAACCTGCTGAAACACAAACCTTTGTGTTTTCAAATTTCCTATCTCTTTGTGCTGTTATCTCACGCATGGCGTGTCGCAAATACGTGAATGTGTTGCGAGCCGCATTTTTTTAAATAGTAAAAATTGGCAGCAGTGTTAGCGCCGCAGGCAAAGTGTGAGATAATAATATAAAATATCACGGCTCGAGAGATATTTAAAGATAATGCAGAGTTAATATTGTTTATTTAAAATGGCTGAATTTATAAACCCCTGATTCATTATCTTCTTACCGGGGATAAAACTATTTTGTCCACCAACTACCAAGGCATGGCTAAGGGGTGTTTTTCCCCAGTGCATAATATAATTCTCTAACCAGTGTGTCCATGCAAGAGCGAATTTAACAGTTAATTACAGGAAAGGAAGAACAATTATTTCCTTTCTCAGTCGAGAAGTGATCCCCAGCCTGTGCAAGTCCTGCAAACTTGGAAAGTATGAAGCGGGAGTAGTTAAATAGTAGGTTTCCACTGACGTATTTTGATGGTAGAGTTTTCAAATTGTCTCATCCAATCCAATCATCCAATTGGCGAATTCGAGATGGCAGCGATACTTTTATAGACGGGTTAGACAGGAAGACAGCCCGCGGCCACGTATGCCACTGGCACCAACTCGTCCTTCCAGTATTTAGCAAAATGATTATTATATTGAAATATAACATAAAACATTACCTTCTCTTACAATTTCAATTTCCTCAGCTTCATTTTCCAGACTGTTATTTTCGCTATCGCCTTCGCTTTCTGTGGGTTTGTTGCCATCTGTTCCAGCCATTTCTTTAGCTGTGATCTTTAGCTCTTCCTCAAATATTTGTAATGAATATGGTAATAAACAATAATTATTTTATTTACAAGATTTTGACCAATCCGACAGAAAAATTACACAGATGAACGTACACAGCTTCGGTCACATGATCTCATATTTATTATATTCACGTAGTGATTATATACTCTTTGATATATTCAATAAAGTAGGGTAATACTTTTTATATAGTCTTATATTATAGAGATAATAATATTATATAAATTATATCAAGAGAGCGATCCAAACATTTTTGATAAGCTAAAATGAAACTTTTTTTTTAGAGTAGGTAGCTAGGTACTAGCTACTCTCTTACAAGCGGTAGCTAGCTAAAAGCGGTTCTGGGCGAGACCGATCCCTCTGGTACTGTGTCCTTTTCTAACATCTTGCCATCTCAACTAGTAAATTATATTGGCTTTGGTAGAAATGGTAGAAAAAAATTTAGTTTGCTTTTTTTATGATTTACCAAAACGAACAATTCACAAACTTCTAAACTTTACAAATAAATAAATAAATAATTCTGCTTAACTGTAGAAATAATAAAATAAGTTTTAAAGTTTGTGAGTTGTTATTATTAATTGTGTATTATTATTAATTTATATAAATAATAATTATTGCGTTGTACTGATTTAAAAAATAATTAATTACAACTGAGTAAAAGTATTACTTAAATGTTTAAGACTGGTAATACCAAATGCAAGATGGTAGTTTTTTTAAAACAGCAATCATTTTATGTAGGGTAACAATGAATTATGTGGATCAAAGATTTTTCTACTCACGTATCTAAAGTCTTTTCAACGAAACGCGAGACCAGACGTAAACAAAAGCCGATCATTTAGTAGTAGCGACGACGGAACAAACAAAATATGACTATCTCTTTCTATCTTGTTTGTTTGCTATCTGCCGCACCGCTCACGACTTTCGCTTTCAAGGTCAAAGCATGTCATGGGGGTTATCGTAAACATTTGGATAATATTTTATATTTTATTTTGTTCCCCTAATCATAAACCTAGAATAAATATTTTAATTGACGCGTGATATTGACGTGTCACTTGTCTCAACATTCGAAGCGATTGTATAGAATAGCGTCCATTCGCGTGGATGGCGTGGCGCTGCATGACCTGACGTGCCACTCAGCGTGCTTCTAGTGAGGCACTGAAGTGGCGCGTAACACGAAACTTTCACTTATGTTAAATCTAGTTTCAAGATATAATTAAAAAAATTCAAACAATACGATATTATTGTCAAAACATAAATTTATTTTAAATTTGAAAAATTAGTATACGTTAAAAAGGTTGCGCAACCCTGCTTAAGCGAATGACCTGGCAGTCGGTTTGTTTACGTCTGGTATCGCTCGAGATTGAATAGACTTTAGTAGTAGTTAGGTAGATACGGTAGACAAATTGGAGATGTATAATAATAATAATAATCCTTATCTATTTATTTATTATGGCAAAACTGAATCTACGAAATGTATGTTCGCATAGTTTCCGATCAACTGCACCAAATTAGATACTTCGTACTAGGTTTCCGTACCCATAGGGTAAAAACGGGACCCTATTACTAAGACTTTGTGGTCCGTCCGTCTGTCTGGCACCAGGCTGTATACATCTCTTGAACTGTGATAGATACAATGGTGTATTTCTGTTGCCGCTATTATAAAAAATACTAAAAAATAGAAAAAAAAATTTAAGAAGGCTCCCATACAACAAACGTGATTTTTTGAATTTGATCGGCAGGGGTGGTTAGTTTACCAAATTGGTCTTGATAGTATGGAACACTCAGTGCGCGAGGCCGACTCGAACTTGACCAATTTTTGACTGAGTTGGTTATTATCAGGAGATAGTTTGCATAGTTTGTGTTAAAAATATTATGCGTACTCTCAGACGTTGTCATTATGATTCAAATTGCTTGTGTATATGTTTTCTTTTGCTTAGATAAAGTATTCTATTCTAGTATTATTCTGTTCTAGTATTCTAGTATTCTAGTATTCTTGGTCTTAAGATTCTTTTGTATTCCTATTCCTAATCTGTAGTTCGTCAGCGCCACAGATTACACATAAATAATAATCACAGATAAAAATTGGATAGGTAGGTAGGTACCTATCAACACCCCTGAATCAAGATAATTTCTCGTAAGTTGAATCTTAATTATTGTTATTGTGTTCAATAAGAATCTACAATAACACATTTAACCACAATCGAGGGAGGAATACTGAATTTACGTCATACAGAAACCTATTGAACGAGGTACGAATTACGAGACCCGTCAGCCGAGTCGAGGGCGAGACGTCAGCTCTCCTAAATCATCCATTGTACTGTAATGAGAATCGTAGTAAAACAATTATTTTCCATATAATTATAATTTATACGCAAAATAGTGTTTAAATACACAGTCTTAATATTTGTATAGAATGTGCATAGTGATTGTTTAAAAACTAATATCCTTGCAGCGCTAGGTACTTACTTCCTTTGTGTACCTACTTCAATTTGGTTTTAAGTTTCTACATTTTAATTAATTTCTAGCAAAATGACGTCCGGACCCTATAATTACTCGTATATTTTTAAATATATCATTATTGGTGATATGGGTGTTGGCAAGTCATGTCTTCTTCATCAGTTTACTGAAAAAAAATGTAAGTAATTTATTACTGATTCTTCACTGGAAGCACCAGTTTGACCCTCTAAAAGCACTCGCTTTGCCCTATTACAGATCATTATAATAAGATTGATGAGAACATTTCATAATAAGATTGTTTCTTATATATGCATAGTATATTTCATTGTAGCTTGTAATCAGTTAATATTACAGTTTGTTACTTCCTTTATGCCACATTTTGCTTTGAATAGAGAATTTATCCTGAAAAAATCCAAGAAACAGACTAGATTTGATGTAGGTAAAGTCATGAAAAGCTACACAATGTTATTATTATAAATTTAACAAATAATTAATTATCTTTAGTTATGGCTGATTGCCCGCACACAATTGGAGTAGAATTTGGCACACGGATTATTGAAGTTGCTGGGCAAAAAATAAAACTACAAATTTGGGACACAGCTGGACAAGAACGATTTAGGGCGGTGACCCGTTCATACTACAGGGGGGCTGCTGGTGCCCTCATGGTGTACGACATCACAAGAAGGTACGCACATTCTAACATTTGTAAAGTAGATTGTCCTTTGTGGTGGATATTCTTGATTCTGGCTTCACATGACTTTAGTCTCCAGTCACACTGTACTCACTCAAGTACAATTGTTGTTGTGTAGTATTATTATGAATAAATTTTCATACAAATTTATCAATATACTTGAGTTACTTATCAACACTTGGCTCAATTCATTCAATCTAGAATGCTAAAATATTGTACAGTTACCTTTGTAATAGTCAGATTTTCATAAAATTAAAAGTTTTTTAAAATTTTCACTGTATCTTCCAAGTGGAGCTGAGGTAGGCAGCTAGTATTTTAGTATAGCAATTAGGAGAAAAAATTGCTTCGGCTAAACCAGTTGGAGCTATGACTGTTTAGAAAAAAAATCTAAGTAAAAGTAATGATTACACACTAAGACACATACAAGTACTTAGAAAAGTGAGAGATTTCATATGGCAGTAGTTGTGACACTTGCTGCGTCAGAGTTTATTTTTATGTGGATAAATAATAATATCAACTGTTACAAATTTCAGATCAACATACAACCATTTAAGTAGTTGGCTCACGGACACTCGAAATCTGACCAATCCCAGCACTGTCATATTCCTTATTGGTAACAAATCTGACTTAGATGGTCAACGAGATGTCACTTATGAAGAAGCAAAACAGTTTGCTGACGAGAATGGCCTCATGTTTGTTGAAGCCAGTGCAAAGACGTAAGTATGATGTTGTGTATGTAATGGTATTAAAACTAGGTTTAGTACCTAGTTTTCACTGACCGAGTTGATCTGCTTTAAAAATGATTCATGTTAGTTTTTATTAGTATTTGTATTGTAATGGGTTGAATTCTTCACTTATTTCTTGAAACAACATCATATGGAATATGTAACCTACTTTTCTGGTCAGACAAGCAGCTTTCCCATGACCATTTTAAGACATCAGACAACACCCAAATTATAGTATATTATGCACTGTAGCATGGTGTGGGTGATAACTGTCATTTGTATAGTACATTCTCAGTCTGTCTCACTTTGGCCCTACCTTACGGATGACATGAAAATAGCATTTTCATCTCATCCGTAACCTGAACCATACCACAGCACAAAAACTAACTTTCATACTCAAATCTTCTGATAAAACAAATGCAGTCAGGTCAGATGCTAAACACTAATGCTAATGCGCCTGCAATTTAAAGGAACTGTATTTTTTGGAATATACATATATAATAATATGTGACTTACATTTTAGGGGTCAAAATGTAGAGGAGGCATTTTTGGAAACTGCCAAAAAAATTTATCAAAGCATTCAAGATGGACGCTTGGACCTGAACGCGGCGGAGTCGGGAGTGCAGCACAAGCCCGCGTCGCCGGGCCGCCCGCTGGCCGCGCCGCCCGCCGCGCGCGACCCCTGCGCCTGCTAGCCGCGCGCGCCCCACACACACACACTATACATGTCACCGCGAGATACTCGTCAGAATCACAGCAAAATGACTTCCTATCCTTACAGTTTTCCTAGAAATTCTTGCATTTAAAAAAAATATACATATATGATATTTACTTTTCATTTCAATAGTATTTCTTTGATATTTCATACTTTATAAAAATATTGAAGACGTTTTTCTTTTCCACACTGAGTTTAATGCAGCAAAAGTTTTAATTAAGTGTTATTTATGATTTCTCATCTTTTGTAACTTTAGTGCAAATCACAACAACCGACATACAATTAATTAGTGTGATTAGTGTGCTTATATAATGGTTTCGATCAAAGAATATGTATTAACTTAGGAAGTTATTCAACAACTCAATTCTTTACAAAGATCTACTAGAAAAATGCATAGGTAATTATGTTAACAGAAAAGTAAATGATTGACTGATCTATCAACACAACTCAAAGCACTGAATGGATTGAGCTAAAAGTTGTCAAACAGATAGCTATATTGATGTACGCATCCTCTAACGGCCGTTACCAATATCCTATCTATCCACGATTCCCTTACTAGAGACAGAAATTTGACATAACTTGTATGGAGCTAATATCTTTAAATGTTACATTGATATCTCTAGTAGGGCAAATAGAAGATAGATAGGTTATTAATTTCGGCCGTAAGAAGACTTAAAATTAAAATAAAACCCATAAGAACGTGAAATACAATATAACATATATTAATCACTTTTGCTGTAATGTATGATATTATAAATGAGTCTTCTGTTTGCTTAGTTCTATTAAATTCTTTTCTGATTGTTGATGCATTTGTAATTTTTCAAACGTGATGTAATTGCATAATACATTAAGATTTTAGTTATATTTTATAGTGTGCAAATTAATACTAAAGGTGAAGTCTAGGTATTTTCCTTTTCAATTTATTATTCTGAAATAATTTGTTATTTGATGGAGATAATATCCAGGATATTGCGTTAAAAGAACAGCTTCAAAAACTGCACGCGTAGTCACTTATAGAGATAATTTTTGTACAGGTGATGTCATGGGAATCTTTTGTGCAAATACATTTATTATATCATCAAGATTTATAGTAACACAACCCGTCAACTCCAATTTTAGCAGCATGAAGTCTTTCAATATTGATAGATCCCGGTCACCCATGAGATGTCTGAGCTCAGCCATAAGATTTTATTAATTATGATGGCAAAAATACAGCCATGGGCATTGAATTAAGAACAGCTAGTTCTCTGATTTATAAACATACCAAGTTAATATGGTTAATTGTGTTATTTATGATACTAATTTACCAAAAACCTATTAGCCAAAAATGACACTTGTGATTATTATAATCAATAACTCTTATAATTATTATATTTATTACCTATATTTTATATAGTCTATATAATTTAGAATATTTTATTTAGATATGGATTTGATTTGGTAGTTTAAGAGTGCGCCGTTACATATTTGAATCTCAGCGTACTTCTTAATCCTATGCACATGGTTGTAAATTATATTATTTCGTTATTTCGCTATGCTTATTCGTATCTCGTTCGACCGACTGTTCTTATACATTGGTGCTAATTCTGTTCTACGAGTAGGGACTAATTTTAGCGTGTTTAAAATAGTACCATTGCCTCACAATGGTATTTTCTACGACTTTGACTAGGCTAACCCTTTTCACAGGGACTATTGTGAAAGGCATAGTATTATTTATAGACTCGCTAAAGTAATCTCTCTAAAACTGAATCAGCCCATTGGCTAGTCTGTACGTTATTTTATTCTTGTTAATAAACCTACTATTTTATTGAAAGGGTGCACATTAATCTCATTTACATTCCACACTTAATTGGGGTTTCGGAGACACTTAGATAAGATACTTTTTGTTGTAGTTTATATATTATTAACTATAGTGTTTGTGTAGTGTAAATTAATAAAATATACACTTGTAAGTAAAAAATAAGATTTTAAATAATTTAAAAGGTAAAATGAAAATAAGATTATTATTCTTTTCTTATAAAATACTTTGCACCACAAAATCAGATGAGCTTTTTATTACTCTTTCTCGTCAACTATAGCGCAGTGGGTACTATAGGCGCTCCAAGATAGACGAATAGGGGCCTGCCCTGTGACCTGTCTTCTATATACCTATCTATTAAACCTGGAAGAGAAACCCTTGCTTTTTCAAGCATTTAAAGGCCTTACCACATTTCCGCGTGAATCACGCGCAAAGGCGCAAACCACTTGCGAAACATGAGTGTATAGTTAGTAGTATTCGTTTCGCGTATTCTACACGGAGCGGTAAAGAATAGAGTTCTACACTCATGTTTTGAAGGTGGTTCGCGAACCGCCCCGCTCCGCACAGTGAATCGCACGAGGGAATGTGGAGAGGCCTTAAGTATTACGTGCACGGAGGAGAAGGCATCGTTACTTTATATGGAAAAAGAAGTAAGGTAATATGCATAAGGTTTCGACGAATGGACGCGACCACGTGTATTATTGTAAATCGTATTATATTTTACTTATAAATTGTTAATTGTGTTATTGTAATAAATAATTAATTGAAATTTTATTTATTGCTATTAAATTTTTATTTTATAAAATGTATCATTGTATAATAGACTTTAAGAAACTAGAACAATGTTTTATTCATATAGTTTCTACTTCCTAAACTCGAGAACTGCAATGTAAGTTGCAGCCAATGACGAAGTGTGGTTACTCGCATCTAACCAATCAATGGACAATGAGGGTAGTTTACTACCTTCTGACTATCTATAGCTCTAAAATCTGTCTGTGGCATCGTACCTATTTGGCTCCCGAATGGTCGTATAGCAAGTGATTTCAAGTACTTCACAACTAAGTATGCCGCTGGATAATTTTGAAGGATAGCAGTTTATGTATATGACAAAACGTTTAAACATTCATTGGTAAAAACTTGAAATCCCTCGCCATACCATGACCAAAATTCTTAACGACTACAATAACAATGAATACGTTTTCAATGTCCTATGAAGTTACGTCAAGTCTTCAAGCAGTGCAGAGTACAGACTACAGACAGAGTGGTTCTCAAATGGTTTGGGAACAAAATGGACACTCATTAGCCAAGAAAACTAGTTTATTATAAACATTTATTTATTTACGATTATTATTTACAATAATAATATAAAAAATATACTGAGTTACAATACTTGATTAATGATGCTTGATACAAACCCTGATATATACTCCAGTCTGCTTGAATATACTGTGTCTGGGATCGAACTAGCGATAATTTAAGGGAGTGTTCTATAGCTCATTACAGCCAAAAAAATCCCCTATAAAGGGGGGGGGGGGGGCTCACCCTTCCCCGGTAGAGCCGTTTCAATTTTGTATGCGTTTTTTTTGAGTATGTGCACACAATATCTATAATAACTTGAAAGTCTGTTGATTCACATGTTCTCAAATGGTTTCCTTCGATTGGGTAGAATAATCTGCATCGCTAGATATCTAATAATAATGTAAAACGTTAAGATAACACACCCAAAAATTCCTGAAACTAAAAAAACAAAAACGTGAACGCCCAAAAAAAATTAAAACGAAGTTATTGGTAAATTTTGCAGAGCCGGGATCGCTAAGACCATATTTTATTATTGTTTTGTAGTAAATCGATAGCTTTTGAGTTAAGCAATACAACAACACCAACATTTTGTCTGTAAGTTACTAACTTTGAGAGTTATTATTGTTTTAAACTTTTTGTTTTACGCACATGCTTGTTGCACATTTTGATTTATGCTATTATTAGGTATCCAGCGATGGAGAATATTGTATCCAGTCGAATAAGACCATTTAAGAACATGAGAAGTTATTACTGATTTTGTGTGCACATACCCAAAAAAACGCATACATAATCGTAATGGCTCTACCGAGGAGGAGACGAGGGGGCCCTCCCCCTTTATGGGGGATTTTTTTGCTTGAAATGAGCTATAGAATACTCCCTTAAATTATCGCTAGTTCGATCGTGATACACACTGTATATAATATAACGTTTCATATCTGTCGTTGGCGGATTGCATATACCGCCGTTTTATGTTTCGCTCGCATGCCCGCATCGATACGGTGCGGTGTCGTCACGCCTCAAGGATAGTATAAATAAATATTGTGACATCATCTCATATTTTATATTTTGGATATCGAGTATCCCACAGTTCTCACAACTTGGCGCGCGCCGCGTGCAGCAGCACGTCGTGCATGTCGCGCAGCGCGCGCTCGAGCGCGGCGCGGTAGGCGCGCGCGGCGGTGTCGGGGTGCGCGGCGAAGGCGGCCGTGGCGAAGTTGACGTCGTGGTCGCGCGGGTTGTAGCACGTGGCGTACCCGTCCGCCACCAGCGGCCCGTAGCACATGAAGCCGTCGCACTTGCACGCCACCTGCGACCGCCCGACCACGACAATTATAACTTAGTAACAGAGAACTTATTCTCCGTAAAGTCTAATTAGGAACAACGCGGAGTGAAATCGAAAACAAAATGTCGTGATCCAGAGGATGAGTGTTTATCTAGTGGTTCCTATTAAGTTTTTAAAAACCTTATACTAGTACTATTACTACCTTATACTAAGTAAAGCCTAATACGTAAGTGTAAAAGTGCTAACGTACCTGACTGGTGGATATTCTCATGTGAGCACTTCGCACATATCCAGGGTCGGAATATAATTTCGGTAGTTCGATGTCATTTTCGATCGCTGTCAATTTCAATCCCAGTAAATGTCTGTCAACGCCAAAACCTTGTAATGCCTGCAAAATGGACATCGATCGATATACAAATTATTGGAAACGACAACATTGACAAGTTTGCTGCGCGCGGAGGCGCTGGCGCTCAGCATGGCGCGGGCGAAGGCCACGGACTCTACGGAGCACGAGCGCGTCGTACCTGCACGGTGTAGTCTTTGTGCGCGTTGACGGCGGCGCGCATGGCGGCGAGCTTGTCCTGCGCGGAGGCGCTGGCGCTCAGCATGGCGCGGGCGAAGGCCACGGACTCTACGGAGCACGAGCGCGTCGTACCTGCACGGTGTAGTCTTTGTACGCGTTGACGGCGGCGCGCATGGCGGCGAGCTTGTCCTGCGCGGAGGCGCTGGCGCTCAGCATGGCGCGGGCGAAGGCCACGGACTCTACGGAGCACGAGCGCGTCGTACCTGCACGGTGTAGTCTTTGTACGCGTTGACGGCGGCGCGCATGGCGGCGAGCTTGTCCTGCGCGGAGGCGCTGGCGCTCAGCATGGCGCGGGCGAAGGCCACGGACTCTACGGAGCACGAGCGCGTCGTACCTGCACGGTGTAGTCTTTGTACGCGTTGACGGCGGCGCGCATGGCGGCGAGCTTGTCCTGCGCGGAGGCGCTGGCGCTCAGCATGGCGCGGGCGAAGGCCACGGACTCTACGGAGCACGAGCGCGTCGTACCTGCACGGTGTAGTCTTTGTGCGCGTTGACGGCGGCGCGCATGGCGGCGAGCTTGTCCTGCGCGGAGGCTGGCGCTCAGCATGGCGCGGGCGAAGGCCACGGACTCTACGGAGCACGAGCGCGTCGTACCTGCACGGTGTAGTCTTTGTACGCGTTGACGGCGGCGCGCATGGCGGCGAGCTTGTCCTGCGCGGAGGCGCTGGCGCTCAGCATGGCGCGGGCGAAGGCCACGGACTCTACGGAGCACGAGCGCGTCGTACCTGCACGGTGTAGTCTTTGTACGCGTTGACGGCGGCGCGCATGGCGGCGAGCTTGTCCTGCGCGGAGGCGCTGGCGCTCAGCATGGCGCGGGCGAAGGCCACGGACTCTACGGAGCACGAGCGCGTCGTACCTGCACGGTGTAGTCTTTGTGCGCGTTGACGGCGGCGCGCATGGCGGCGAGCTTGTCCTGCGCGGAGGCGCTGGCGCTCAGCATGGCGCGGGCGAAGGCCACGGACTCTACGGAGCACGAGCGGATGGTCTCCGTGCGCCCGCCCGCATACATGCGCGTCGCGGCCGACTCGTAGTGCGCGCCCGGCGTCTCATGCAAACTGTAGCGTTTTGATTTGCATTAGAACGGCAGAATACCTTACAGATAAATCAATATAATGCAGGCAAGACATGCACCGCATGCAAGGGGACGACAACTGCCGTTACTGGGATTTTAAATCGTCCATGGTGCAGCGGCGCGCGCTCGAATTCAAGTGGGAGGTCGCGGGTTCAATTCCCGCCACGAGCCACTTTAGAATTTTATAGTTTCTATTTTGGCTCAGGTCTGGTCTGGGGGAAGGCTTCAGCAGTTCGGCCGTGGCTGGTTACTACTTTATCAGAAAAAATGCACCGCAAAGCGATTTAGCGTTCCGGTGCGATGCTGTGTAGGAACCGTAAGATGCAATTTATTCCCATCATGAAATGTCAGTCAGCTACCAACTTGTAGTGTACATAATTTTTGCCATGTTTTGCACACAATGCTGGTCCTTTTTCGGGCGCGTCTCGTGCGCAGACAACCTCGTATTTTGTGACGGAAGACTAAAAACCTGATCATGACTAATCTATCTATATTATGTTGTTCCAGGAATTCCCGGAAAACTAAAATTTGTAGAGATCTGAAATTTGGTGCCTAGGTAGATATTAGGTCATGAATTCGTACTAAGACGGGGGATTCCAGAAATTCAAATTCTAAGGGGTAAAAATCGTACATTAAAGGGATTTTCCCATACAAAAGTGAATTTTTTTCGTTGTTCCAGGAATTCCCGGAAAACTAAAAGTCCTAGAGATCTGAAATTTGGTGCCTAGGTAGATATTAGGTCATGAATTCGTACTAAGACGGGGATTCCAGAAATTCAAATATTAAGGGGTAAAAATCGTACATTAAAGGGATTTTCCCATACAAAAGTTATTTTTTTTCGTTGTTCCAGGAATTCCCGAAAAACTAAAAATCCTAGAGATCTGAAATTTGGGGCCTAGGTAGATATTAGGTCATGAATTCGTACTAAGACGGGGATTCCAGAAATTGAAATGTTAAGGTGTAAAAAACGTACATTTAAGGGATTTTCCCATACAAAAGTGATTTTTTTCGTTGTTCCAGGAATTCCCGAAGGACTAAAAGTCGTAGAGATCTGAAATTTGGTACCTACATTTATATTAGGTCAGGAATTCGTACTAAGACGGGGATTTCAGAAATTCAAATTTTAAGGGGTAAAAATCGTACATTTAAGGGATTTTCCCATACAAAAGTTATTTTTTTTCGTTGTTCCAGGAATTCCCGAAGGACTAAAAGTCGTAGAGATCTGAAATTTGGTACCTACATTTATATTAGGTCAGGAATTCGTACTAAGACGGGGATTTCAGAAATTCAAATTTTAAGGGGTAAAAATCGTACATTTAAGGGATTTTCCAATACAAAAGTTATTTTTTTTCGTTGTTCCAGGAATTTCCGAAGAACTAAAAGTCGTAGAGATCTGAAATTTGGTAGCTAGGTTTTTATTAGGTAACAAAATCAATCCGTACTCAGATTTCTCAGGGATTTTTGAAATACAAATTTTGAAGTTTTAAAATTTCGAACTTTTTTGTTACTGGGCCGATTGCTCTTAAAATCGATATTTGAGGATCGCAACAAGCATGGAGAAGGAATTTATGGTCAAAATTTAGAAAAGTGGCCGCCATTTTGAACATTTTTGTTACTGGGTCGATTGCTTTGAAAATCGATATTTGAGTATCGCAGCAAGCATAGAGAACGAATTTATGGTCAGAATAAAAAAAGTGGCCGCCATTTTGAACTTTTTTGTTACTGGGTCGATTGCTGTGAAAATCGATATTTGAGTATCGCAGCAAGCATAGAGAACGAATTTATGGTCAGAATTAAAAAAAAGTGGCCGCCATTTTGAACTTTTTTGTTACTGGGCCGATTGCTTTGAAAATCGGTATCTGACCATAGTAGCAAGTAAGCATGGACGGACGGACATACGGGCAGACAGCGTAGTCTTAGTTCCCGCGTTTTACCCTTTAGGTACGGAACCCTAATTGATCTACCTATATTAAACTTTTTGTAAAGACCTCATATTTCAAAATCGATAAGTGACTTTAGCTGCAACTACAAAGAAAAAATTTGTCGTCAAAATTACTAAAATAAATGGCAGTTAAGACAGGAATTTTGGTATTTAAACGTCTGAGGTTGTAAAGCAGAGGTTAATCGTGAGCGAAGCCGCGGGCATCCGCTAGTATTTAGATATAAGAATTGCTCATTATGTTGCAACGCTTATGTCATCGTCGTCAGTCTTTTAATAACCAACAATTTTGATATTTCTCATTCGCATATAATAATAATTAAAAAGTAGTACTAAATTTTAGTAATGATAGACTGCATTAATATACAGGGTTATACAAAAAATACTAAATCTCTCTCGGGCTGTAGTTGTATACATTATAACACTAACAACTTTGGTTCTATGACTTTTATAAAGTCGATATTTTGCAAAATATCAAATATTCATTATTTAACAGAGATACTCTATTTGTTTCTACTCTGTTATGTAACATCGGCAAGTGAAACCGCGGCGATCTGTTTCACAGTGTAATGTCACATGAATTTTAAAAAGTCGTAGAATATAAATTGTTAGTTTTGCTATCTTTTTATATGACCCTGTATAATATTAACTTACCTATAAAACGCGTATTGCATCGCCATTTGCAAATAACTATCGGGACTCATCTTGTGGGACTTGATAAAGTTTTTGCCATACTTGTCAAACTTGAAACAGTTCAGGTCCAAGTCTGCAACCAGCCTGTAACAATTTGAAGTATAATAAATATCAATAATCTAGTCTAAAAAAAATCGGCCAAGTGAGAGTCCGACTCGCGCACCGAGGGTTCCGTACTAAAATAACAATCATTTATTTTAACGAACCGCAAACGTGACTTTGGTATTTTTTCGACAGTTTGCCCAATAGATCAAAAAGTATCGGGCAAAAAAAAAACTGTTTTAGACTACACAAGTAACGCCCTTTCATATGATGCCCCACTCAATATTTGACGACCGAATGACGCAGCGGTAGCGAAACTGCCGTCCGAGTCGGAGGTCATAGGTTCAATTCCCACAACTGGGAAATGTTTGAGTGATGTTTGTTTGATATAAAGGGAGGTGACAGACATACCGACGGACAAAAAAGTGATCTTATAAGGGTTCTGTTTTTTTCTTTTGAAGTACGGAACCCTAAAAATATACAAATATTTCAAAACGGCCAGACCGATTTTTATAGATATTTTGTGTATATTCAGTAGGTCTTAGAATTGGTCGAAAGCTATTTGCTTTTATTCAATGTAATCCATTCAAAGACGTGCATAAAAGGGTATTGATTAGGTTGTATAAAACTGATTAAGGCTAACAAAGTTAACATACTTGTCTAGGTTCTGCTTGGCAGTGTTGAGCATGGCAGAAACTTCGCCGTCAACGTTGAACTCCAGGCGCACCGGTTCCAGCGGACTCGAAGAAGGCGACCCATCGGCTTTGTCTTGCTCACTGCAATACCATCAAAATGTGTTTAATTAAAAATTGTACCACCACTTGTCACCTTAAGAATAAAACTATTGAGCTACTGACTCTTGGATGATACATGCTACAGCCTACATGGTATTTCAAATGCATTATTACTTCTTTAACAACGATAAATACTTACATGTATTTAATAATAAAATCTGTAAGAACGGCTATCGGTTGTCCTTCAGCCGGGGAATGTTCGTAAGTCAATCCGGTGACGCCGTCAGCTCCGACAATAAACTGAAATCATTGTTATAGGTCTTATGAGAGTTAGGCAAAAAATATTTTAATTAAGTTTACTGAAGTGGGCGGGAACGCCCGTCGAGAGGGATAATTACATCCCTCTCGCGGGAGACGCAGGTTCTTGGAGTACGAACATCTTTCTTCGGCTTCCGTGTGCGTCGGCCCGCGGGTGACGGACGAAAGGGGCCATGGCGTCCGTTGCCCGAACTCCACCAACAGGCCGAGGAGGTGGCGTGCCCTGTTTAGGACGCTCCTCCCAGGAAGACCTGCCGCTTAGGTCGGGGCCTGGCGGGAGCGCGGTGAATACGCAAGTGAATCCCGTGCTCCCACCAACGAGGGCCATCGTGGCAAGCGACAGGTTTTAGTGGGTGCAAGCCCCACATAACATCATCACCACCCGTCCGTTTCCCCTGACAGAAGGGATATGCGTTAGGCATTTTCGCTCATTCAAAAAAAATCTGGGTGAGGGCGCGCTCGTTTGTGATGAAAGTATTTGTGACAATATTTGTGTTATTTACTCAATCACAAGTACAGCTATGCAATAATACTTATAGCATCGACGCGGTTACATCTGCTGATTGGTTAAAGCTTGCATCGGTCGAGTTGCGTTAGTATTTACATCGATAATACAGTCAAGGCACCAATCGGCTGGTGATGGTTGCGTCGAACGGTAACCGGGGATGGTTAGCCGATGTACAATAATTCAAGTTTCGAAAATCACCCGCTGACCCGCCCGCTCAACGTGTCGCAAAGCTGAAGTAGCAATATAAGGGGCACATAGCTCGTAGGACCGATGGACGTTGGGGAACCAAGGTGCTGCAATGGCGGCCACGTACCGCGAAGCGCAGTGTCGGCAGACCCCCCACCAGATGGTGGGATGACATAAAGAATGTCGTGGGGAGTCGCTGGCGTCAGGCGGTGCAAAATCGTGGTGTTTGGCGGTCATTTTAGGAGGCCTATCAGTGAATGTCTACCGGCTGAAACGACGACGACCCCACTGAACATGGTTGGAACAACTATGGGTTGGAACGTTTTCCACGGGTCGCTCACCTGTATGGTCTTGTCGAACCAGCGGTTGGCGCCGTTGGCGGGCGCGCCGCCGCCGTGGATGGTCTGCGCGGCCGCCACGCAGCGCCGCGCGTCGTCGTCGGCGCAGCGCCAAAGCCCCACCGCGTTGTCCAGGCACAACACGGCCAGGCTGCGCTCCACGTCTGCTAGCGACTCCCGGTTTACCTTGTCTGAAACGATAATAATTACTGACCAAATGGATATATGGAATCCCGTACTGAGCTGATGCAAATCCGAATATTTTTTCTAGATTGCGGTCTCCACATAAACTCCTACAATTATATTTTTTTAAATAAACATTAATAATAATAATAATTTATTAATTATAAATATAATCTTAAATACATGGCATGTTACAGATGAACGCCCTACCCTCTGTGGAAGGAAAACCTATGTTGCAGAGGGTACATTGGGATTACAAAGTTAGAGACAAATAAACAAGTTGTACTTCTCAATAAAATCTGTATGAAAGGAAATGTGCATTGAAAAGAAAGTAATTTTTTATAGGTATGCAACAGTAAATTCCGGATATGAAAAACAAATTCATAATGCCAATGGTCCTTGAAAACACCGTTTTTTTTCCTAGAACATTTTGGCTTTGGTTCATGAGAAAACTTGATACCACCTTTGGCATTCTTCTCTGTTATTGAATCTTTGTAAATGGAATAATATAAAAATACAATTTATTGAAAAATTGTTTCGTCAAATAGGGACTATACTATGCCGCCAAATGTTATTAAGCGTGGTTCTTGAATGGTATTAAATATTAATAGTGGATATCAGCAGCAGCATGCTCAGTGGTGCATCGGACGCGACTACCTTACAGTGACAGTCTAGTTATAGAACACATTATAGTTCTAGTTTTTAAGACCCCAGTTTATTCTATAATTTACTGAATAAATAGTTTCATTTAAAAAAAAGCTTTATATTTTGAGCGACAAGATTAAAAGTTAATGTCCAAAAGGTATAACCATTATCTAATAATTTATTTATATATTCATAACATTATAAGGCCCGGTTTCAAAATCACCAGATATAACATCTGGTGATTTTGAAACGGCCTTATAATGTTATGAATATAGAATAGCGAATATCCTTTACCTTTAAACGAGCAATAGGCTATTTGACAACAATGAAAATATACCTGAAATTGTGGTAAATCTCACTAATAACAACGTAAATAAGCATATTTCACTTTATTTTAATCAAATATATGTATATTTTTCAGCAAAATAAGAGTTTAATAATGTTATAATTTTTGATATTTTACCTGTGACAGGAACGCCCTGTGATTGGTTGCAACTCTGGTGACGTCACACTCGAAAATTTGCGGGAACACAACAGCTTTTTGTACTGATTTTTCTGAGTGTTTTGTTTGGCGGGCGTTTTATTTTATCTTTTAGCTATTTAAACAGTAATTTTCTGGTTAACTTTATAACTAAACATACTAAGGAAATAAATAATTAAGTATTTCAAATCGCAGAATGGAATCAAATTTTGTGCGAGCTGATAATAGCAACCTACCTAAGGTAGATGCTTTTATGGTTGCACTTTAAGAATATTTTAGGTAATAGTGACCCAACGCCATTGCAATCATAAAACATTAAAAATTGTTTTTATTTTCATTTAAAAAGGGGGGAAAACCGGGGCTTCGAATTTTCAAAATGAGATAACAATATTGAGTGGGGTATCATATGAAAGGGCGTTACTTGTGTATTCTAAAACCGATTTTTATTTATTTTTAAGCCCGATAGTTTTTGATTTATTGAGCAAACTGTCGAAAAAAATACCGTCCCCCCCCCTTATCTCCGAAGTTTATAGATCGAAAAATCTGAAAAAATTATGATCAATAGGCATTAATGTATATTTTACAGGAAAAATAAAATCAACTGCCTAACTTTTATACTTTTTCCGATAATAACAATAATCCGCCAAAAACAAAGTTACATTTGCGGTTTGCCAACAAAAGTACCTACATGTGAATTATACTCGTAAATTCATGAACAAAAGTGATTCTTTCAATGTTTTACTTCTTTTATGGTATGGAACCCTCGGTGCGCGAGTCCGACTCGCACTTGGCCGGTTTTTTTTAGTTTATGTTGACAAATACTCAGGAAGTTCATGGGAGTTCGGTTTATCATGGTACAGACACAAACACTTTTTGAGGGCAATAATTTATGGAGGTATTTGTACATAATGGTACTACACAGCATTTGTACACCATTCTTTCTGTTAAAATATATTAATTTTTATTAAATTTAAAGAAAAGCGAAGAAATTCAACTAAACTGTACGGTACTGTAGTCTGTTTATATGCGTTTGACAATGTGTGACGTCACGAGTCAGATGACAAGCGCCATTACAAAATTGGCGTTTTTGGCGCGGTTTTGAAAATTGAAATTTTAAAAGTGGTTTTTAAAGGGAATTACATTAAATTTCCGCGAAATATCAATGTAATGTGCTTAATAGGTACCTAGTAATAAATTCTTTAAAATCATTTTCAAAATTTAGTCAAATAGCCTATTCTTGTATATATATATATATATATATCAATACATATAATAAATCTGTTGTTTGTCTGTTTGTCTGTCTGTTTGTACGGGCTAATCTTTGGAACGGCTGGACCGATTCCAATGAAATTTTGTGTGGTGGTAGCCTGTGTCCCTGGTCAACATATAGGATACTTTTCATCCCGGTAAAATAAAGAGTTCCCGTGGGATAGTTAAAAAACTGCAATTAATTTAACAGCTTTGTAAACAACAACTAATGAACTTAATTTAGTAAAATTGGTTATGCTGATACCTTATGTTGCCTTTTTAACAAAATATATATATAGTAAAACTTATTAATCCAATCGAGTTCCCGCGGGAAAGAAAACATTACAAAAACAGTTAGCAGGCGTCTTTCAAGTAACGGATTTTAATGAAATTTTATGATCCTACTTTAACAAAATATATATATAGTAAAACTTATTAATCCAATCGAGTTCCCGCGGGAAAGAAAACATTACAAAAACAGTTAGCAGGCGTCTTTCAAGTAACGGATTTTAATGAAATTTTATGATCCTACTTTATATATATGCCCGGTCAACATTTAAGATACTTTTCATCCTGAAAAATTTGAGAGCACCCGTGGGATGTTTAAAAAACCTATAGCTACTTCCAGGAACCAGGTACCAGGAACGGGTTGCTACGTACACAGTAGCGCATCAGAATGCTTAATTACAATATCTGGGCGTTGGTATCATCTCAGAATAAGATAAGTTTGGTTAGTATAGATATTACAATCCACGATGACACTCCCCACTCTATCTTACTCCATGCGAATTGAGTAACATAAGCGATTTCGACAGAGTGTATAAGTAGAAGAAGACCAAAGAAGATATAGGTAAATTGTGTAAAAGAAGATAGCACGTTGACACGAGAGATTGGAAGAAGACTCCTTTACGGGTCCATCGAACCCAAGGACCACTCATTTTGTACGGGAAATCTTGGGAAAAATTAAGAAATTCCACGGGAAACATTTTTGTAAAAAAAACGAACTGCACGCGGGCGGAGCCGCGGGCAACAGCTAGTTTCTATATAATCTGAATCTCAGAAACGGTTTGAACGATTTTCATGAAATTTAGAATACAAGGGATTTCGGAGGCGATAAATCGATCTATAGTCTTTTCAACGAAACGCGAGACCAGACGTAAACAAAAGCCGATCATTTAGTAGTAGCGACGACGGAACAAACAAAATATGACTATCTCTTTCTATCTTGTTTGTTTGCTATCTGCCGCACCGCTCACGACTTTCGCTTTCAAGGTCAAAGCATGTCATGGGGGTTATCGTAAACATTTGGATAATATTTTATATTTTATTTTGTTCCCCTAATCATAAACCTAGAATAAATATTTTAATTGACGCGTGATATTGACGTGTCACTTGTCTCAACATTCGAAGCGATTGTATAGAATAGCGTCCATTCGCGTGGATGGCGTGGCGCTGCATGACCTGACGTGCCACTCAGCGTGCTTCTAGTGAGGCACTGAAGTAGCGCGTAACACGAAACTTTCACTTATGTTAAATCTAGTTTCAAGATATCATTAAAAAAATTCAAACAATACGATATTATTGTCAAAACATAAATTTATTTTAAATTTGAAAAATTAGTATACGTTAAAAAGGTTGCGCAACCCTGCTTAAGCGAATGACCTGGCAGTCGGTTTGTTTACGTCTGGTATCGCTCGAGATTGAATAGACTTTAGCTAGGATTCATTTTTAGAAAATGTCGAATTTACCAAAAAAAATATAAAAATATTACTCGTGCTGCCATCTATTGGGCCGTAGTCAAACTACAGAGCGAAGCTCGGTCACCCAGATAGGAGACTTGAACGCGAAGCATCAAGCCTGGGGCTCGCGTATCAACACCACGGCTGGAAGGCAACTACTCGAAGACAGCGAGCGCCACAACTACGGTGTATTGGGTCCCGGAGCGCCGACCAATATACCAACAGACCATCGACAACAACCCGACGTTTTGGACATTGTGTTGCATCACCGAGTAGATCACCCAATAGGAATCGAAGCCCTCTACGACCTCGACACTGAGCACTTGCCTATACTGGTGACGCTAAACTTCCAACGCGACTTCACAATACCGCGTCCTCCCAGGACTAAGACCAACTGGGAGAAGTTCGTTGCTGTGCTATCGAAGCTTGAGCTCGTGGGACCCATCTCAACCCCAGAGGATGTGGACCGTATTGCCTGCTCAATAACAGCGGCCATTCAACTTGCCAAAGATGAGGCCACCACCACGCATCCTCACGCTGGCCGACGGGACCTACTGCCGACCACGCTCCGGGATAAGCTGGAGAAAAAGCGTGCCCTACGTAAGATCTGGGCGCGCACTCGCTGTCCAAGGGTGAAGCGTGACCTGAACCGTCTTGCACAGGAGTTGTCCCGTGCCCTCGATGATGAAAATTGGGAGAGTACCATCGACGCGGCGTCCGAGTCCGACACCACTCTGTACAGCCTGTGCAAGACTCTCACCGGATCGACCTCACCCGTCTACCCTCTTCTAGATCACGAGGGTAGGAGAAGATACTCCCCCGTGTATAGGGCAGAGATCATGGCGGAGTATATGGAAGAACAATTTTCTCCAAATCCCCCGGCTACCGACAATACCACAATTAGACACCACTTATCAATTCACCAGGAAGTGGAAAACTTCATGTCTGCCCAGATCCCATCGCTCCGGGGAGAAGACTTCATCTCTCCGTCTGAGCTAAGGGCCGTCGTTTCCAGACTCCCTAAAAAGAAGGCACCAGGCCCCGACAAAATCCCTATCGCCGCATTAAAACAGCTGCCTCGAAAAACACTCGTAGCTTTGACAAGGTTATTTAACGGAATACTCCGCACTGGACATTTCCCGGAGACGTGGAAACAGGGAAAAATTATTACTATCCCCAAACCAGGAAAGGATCGCCGTCTGCCAGGAAGCTACCGCCCAATTACCCTCCTGCCGCACATTGCGAAGCTGTTTGAGCGTTTATTGCTGCGAAGACTCGCTCCCCACATCCAACCGCGCGACGAGCAATTCGGATTTCGCAGCAACCACTCCACGACGCTCCAGCTAGCAAGGGGTCTACACCACATCGCCAGCGAGAAGAATAAAGGGCACTGCACAGTCGGGGTCTTCCTCGATATAGAGAAGGCCTTCGATCGAGTGTGGCATGCCGGCCTCCTGGCGAAACTACTCCGCACCACCTTGCCACCGGCGATTGTGCGACTTGTGGCATCATACCTGAAAGGCCGATCCTTCTACGTCTCCATCGAGGGTGCTGACTCTCAGCCACGCCCAATACGAGCCGGAGTCCCACAGGGCAGCTGTCTGTCGCCGAGTCTATACGCCATCTATACTGACGATATCCCTACTCTCGCTGGACACCTACGCGAGGGGGAGGAAGACGTGATATTGTCACTTTACGCCGACGATAGCGCGTATTTCGCATCGTCTTATCACCAACTTGTCGCTATTAACCGTATGCAACGTCTGCTGAACCTGCTCCCAGAATGGCTAGATAAATGGAGGATGGCCGTCAACGTGGGAAAGACAGCCGCCATCATGTTCGGCATGTGGAGGCCGCTACGTCAGCTAAAACTTCGAGGTCAGGACATAGAGTGGCAGACTTCGGTGGGCTACTTAGGGTGCCGCATTGACCGAAACCTTACCATGTTGCCCACTGTTAATCACGCCGTGGACCATGCCAAGGCAGCCTCGTCGATGTTGTACCAAGTGTTCACCTCACGACTATCACCGAAGACCAAGCTCCGAATCTACGTAGCCTATGTCCGCTCCCGCTTGACGTACGCGGCTCCTGCATGGTATGCCCTCTGCTCGGACCACCAAAAGCACCGCCTCCAGGTTCAGCAGAACAAGTGCCTACGTCTTATTGTAGGAGCTCCGAGGTACGTCAGAAACGACGTCATTCACCGTGACACAAAGACGCCCACCGTGGAGAAATACGTCCGTACACTTGCACGGCGAATGTTCGCCCGCGCAGACTACGGACAGTGCGCGCACCTCCACGGAATTGCACCGATCATCACTCGACCACCGAACGGGCGTCCACTACCTCGTGAGCTCCTGCGATCGCCTTCGCCAGCGCGGCAACCCGAAGGCGAAGACAGTGACGAGGAGGATATGACCGGTATTTACAATACCCCTGCGCTCGGCGATGAGCCGACCCGATGTATGAGGGATCAGACCGTACATCTCAACAAGACCTTGAGGCCCTAAGCCTAGACGGCAGGCCTTAGCCACATACGGCTTAAAGATCATCACCGGGGAAGAGATCTTTCCCGCGCCTATTCCCGAGCAAGGAGGCCAAGCCTCGAGGCCCGTACCCCTGTTAGGCCAAGGCCTAACAGAGAAGATTACTGCTGGCTGGCACCCAGATATTATTTGATGATGTGACAATTTTTGACATTGGGATTCCGTCAAAATGTCAAGTATATTCGTTAGATAATATAGTTTATCTGACGATTGGCCTGAAAGGTTGGCCAGTTGAAAAGAGTGAAGTAGTGGATGTTGCTAAACCGTACTGGAATTATAAGGAGAGTCTATCGGTTGCTTATGGTTTAATTTGGAAAAATGAAAGGATAGTTGTACCGAAAAAGTTGCGTAAGGATATTTTAAAGAAAGTACATATTGGTCATATGGGGTTAGAAAAAACAATACTTAGGGTACGCGAGACTGTATTTTGGCCAGGTATAAATAATGATTTGAAGAATTTAATAAATGATTGTGGTGTGTGTATGGCGCATAGAAAAATAAATCCAAAACAGACATTACAGCCGCATGAAATTCCTGATGGTCCGTGGATTAAAGTTGGCATTGACCTGTTTCAGTTGAAGGGTGTTAATTTTTTAATTATAGTTCATTATTATAGTAAATTTTTTGAAGTAGTCGAGTTACTTTCTACTGATTCCGTACATGTGATTACATGTTTAAAAAATATATATTGTCATAATGGTATTCCAATTGTCGTAATTAGTGACGGTGGGCCCCAGTTTTCCTCGAGTAATTTTAAAGAATTTGCTATGGATTGGGGATTTAAACATATTATGTCATCGCCTCATTATCCGCAATCTAATGGTCAGGTTGAACGTACAATTCAAACTGTGAAAAATATTATGATTAAGACGAAAGAACAGGGAACGGACTATCGTTTAGCTTTGTTAGAATATTTAAATACGCCTCTGTCAGCGGAGTTACCTTCTCCTGCAGAATTGTTACAAAGTAGAAAATTAAGAAGTATTTTACCTACATCAAAGAAGTCCTTAAAACCAAAAGTTAGTAGTAATGTAAGGGAAAAATTAATTGGAAGACAGGTCTTGCAAACATATTATTATGACAGAAATGCAAAAAATTTACAAGAATTAAGGCAAGGACAGAATGTTAGGATATATGACGTACGTTTTAAAAAATGGATAACCGGTTCAATAAGTCGCGTTCTGCCTAACAGGTCGTATGAAGTGATAACGTCGACAGGAAGAAAACTGGTTAGGAATAGGCGACATCTTAGATTAGACTTTTCAGATAGACAAGACACACCTTGCTATGGGTTTGAGTATGACGATATAGACTGTAATATAGATGTAGAACCTAGTCAAAGTAAAACTGTATGTAGTGGTATGAATAACCTTAAAATTACTCGTTCTGGCAGGGTGGTGAGGACTCCGGATAGATATGGGTTAACATAAGTAAAGCCCAGCGAGAAGATTGTAAGTTGTCAGGATGATGTTTAAAATAATTGAAATATGAGTTTTACAAGGTACCTAACACTTATGTTAAATTAAATAGTAGGATGTTTAATCTGGATAATGAAATGATAGTATAATTAGATTAATGCTGAAATAATCATGTAATGAATGTAATACAATTATTAATAGTGATTGGAATGTAGAATTTTGTTTAATGTTGATAAAGTTGGATTTTTTTTTTAATAATGTAATAATTTTTTTTGTTTGTATATTAATTATATAATGTTTTTTTTTGGTTTGTCAAAGGAAAGTGTATAAGAGATTTTTATTTTTTTTTCTGAGGGGAAAGATGTGAGGTATATTGTTATGTAGGTAGTTAAATAATAAGAGAGAGAGATGTCGAATGTGTAACGAATAAACGTCAGTGCATGCCCGACCACCGGAGTTTCATTAACCTTTACAGTGAAACAGGCTATAATGATAATATTTATCCAAACCTTTAGATAAAAGTTGATACGCTTTCGCCCACGCGTCTCTATGTTCCGAGGTAAGAATGCCGACGGGCGTACTACTTGGTGATGCAGATAAATCCACTACTTTTTTCAACACCTGAGTAATCTGGTCAACATTTAATCTATTACCGTCGCTGCCCCAAAGGTCCACATGAAAGATCTGTTGAAATACAAAGAACGTCAACCTCGTTGTGGAAACTGAGATTATAATTAACTTAAAATATATTTGTAATGACCTTTGAGACGGTTTGTTTGGGGGGGAAAGGGGGCTGAGGTGGGGAGGTCATTACGAATCGTCTCGCTAATAGGTTCGACGACTTCCAGCCTCCCGAAAAAGCCGGATTCCGAAAAGGTTTCAGTACCTAAGACCACATTCATACGCTGCGGCAGTTTGCTTAGCGTTTGTGGACTATAAGAACCCTCATGAATCAGATTATCCTTTATTTGCATTTGTGTCCAAACTCAATGTAGACTTTGCCTCCATGCCTCAAAAGAGTTTCAAAGCAAACATTTAATAACATGATATGAACAGATTAGAACTATGAAAATGTAAATTTAAAGTTGATAAGTGATAAATGATAATGTAAATTGTTATATTGCATTATGATAGATAGTATTTCGAATTGTAGGGTTTGGTTACATATAATTCATTCTATGTTTAAATTGTAAAAAATAATAAAACTTACATGATTATTATGTATAACGGTTATGTGTTTTGTATCATTGAAGGACAATTTATCTCTTTTCTCATGTGGGATCCGACATGTACCAAATATCTTCTTGTATTGAGCCATATCCAGTGGGCTTTTACCCATCATTTCAACAGGAATTTTATCACTGAAAATTAATAGAGAAACTTGAATTAGATTTTTTCCTAATAAGGTGGTTTTGTGCATTGAATGAAATTTAATTATAATTATAATTTCGTACTTGTCAATCAGTGCCTTGTAATCCAAAGCAGCAACTAAAGTTTTAGCAGCATATTTGAGCTGGTCTTCCTGGCTGTTGAACTTTCGGAATGGAAATACTAAACCGGGACTTGAAAATACAACAACAGGGTCTCGGTACTCCAAGTAGGCAGTGTTGAGCCACCACTCTTCCAGCCAGTTCTCATGCTTGCCTGCTCGCTGTTCTAGGAGACCCTGAAACATAATTTTTTAACATAGGCCCAGAACAGATATTTTGTTTATAACAAAACATTTTTCTTACCGGTATTTTATAAATATTTTTCAGTGCAAAAAAATTCATAAAAGTAATATTGTGTTAAAATCAATGATGAAATACACTACGTTAAAATACATATGTACCTAGTCCATCATCTCTTATGCCACACAGAGGAAAAGATCTGGACGGTCTCACGTTTCACAGCTCAAGTTATGCATTATGAGTGTCGATCCTCACACGTTTGCTTATGTGATACAGTGCGATGTTATGGAATGAGTTGCAATGTAAATTGTCTTTTCAAATAGGTATACGCTATTACATTTCTCATCAGAACTTAACATCACAAAACATTTAGAAACATTATTTTGAAACTGCCTCAGGTCTAATCTGGCAAAGACTCAAAGCACAAAGACACAAAGAAAGTCGCATTAAGAGTTGCTCAGCCCCTTCCAAGTAAGTAGAATAAGATCTTTGGCTGCATTGTCACTTAACATCAAATGAGATCACAGTCAAGTACTAACTTATATTGTCTAAAAAAACATTATAGACATAGTATCAACTACAATTCTATAAACTATTCCAATTATTCAATAAAATGCACCTACTGTGCCCAGTCCAATAAAATCATACAAATTACAATTGATGCAGACGTGTCTATAGATCGTGATTGCTTGTTGATGTTACTTCATCTGGCTCTATTACGCCCGGTTTCTACCAAAGCAGAGCGGTGTTTGAGTAACCAATCAGATTTCGTCATTTTGACATCTCTGAAACTGAGGGGAGAGATGTCGAAATGACAAAATCTTTAATTTAAACTTATGTAATATTGAGTGAATTTTTCTTATTAATTGAGGGCAATAAACATGCACATTATTTTCCACATATTCTTGACACTAAAGTCATTCTGTACCTTCAATGAAAAACTGATCCTTTTTCGATTTTTCTCTCTGTCTATTTTAAAAAACCTTTTCAACAGTTTTTACATGAGATATATATTATTGCTATTAAATTATCAATTTGAAGGCAATTATAGGGGTCTACGTACATACTTACTATTATTACTACTTTATACTTTTATTTTTGCTTCAAGGTATAGAACCATTTGTGCGACTTTGACTTAGCACCAGACCAGTATTTTTAATGATTACATACCTGCAACTTTTGTCCCACTCCATCTTCAAACTCTTTAACTAGCCTACAAGTCGCAGCAAATTCTGTATCATTTAAAAATGGTTTCACACTCTTGAGGTATTTGCTCAGAGTGTCACTTAACCTGGGCACTGGCAGCTGCGGCAACTTCTGTACTCTTGTTGACGGTTGTGTTGATAGGAAGTTAGACTTAATCTGTAGAGAGCTAGCGTAGGGCTCTAGTAGCAACCCCCTCAGTCCACACTACAAATCAAAATACACAGATGTAAAAAATGTACACACCTTCTATTATAAGAAACATAATTTTTTGAGATAAAAGTAATGAAGAGATGCAATATGATTAGCTAATATGATTAGATCATCAATAGTTGGTGTACAAAACCAAGAACAACCGTTTGACTTTTATATATTCTGTCACACAAAATCTATTAAAGGATTAACTCATAGGTCTAAATTTGTATACTTACTATTCTTATTCCTCTTAGCATTTCGTTGTTCTGAAAAGGATAAAATTTTGAATCTACTAAACTCTAGACTAACACTAAATCAATTCATACAAAATCGGTAGCATATGGTATGGCTTGAATGCCTGCTATTTCAAACGAAATTTGTTAAAATTAGGCATACACTTACTTCGTATGAGAGTTCTAATTTGGACTTTAGTACTGTACCTCTGCTATTGGTAGACATGGAAATAACTCACTAAACTTAGCGTAAATGGATATATGTATTAAAAAGTGAAAGGATTTCGACAAATGCCAGATAGGCAATTCATGCACTACAATATCACCTACCACACACTTGTAAATACTTAAAACCGGTATTGAAGATCTTGTACCTAAGTTATCCTTATCACTTATCACTTCAGAACCACAGAGTCACAGAACACTATATGGGGCACAGAGTACAGTGCGGTCAGAATTCAGACTTCAGCAGAATGCTCGTTGGCAGAATGACAGATGACAAACACGAGCTAAGTAGGTACAGAAATGGGAACAAGGGTTCCATTTTTACCATTTTGGTATGTAACCCTAAAAATGGATGCGCAAAACATGGGGCGCAAAGATTCTAAAATATACCAACAAGATAGTGATCCAAAGATTTTTGTTAAGCTATAATGAGACTTATTTCTTTCAAATTAGAGTATCGATTCTCTTACAAGCGGTAGCTAGCTAAAAGAGAACGATCTCTCTGGTACGGTGTCCTAGTCTATTATTGCCATCTCAACTAAATATTGGGTTTGGTAGAAAAAAAAACAGTTTGCTTTTTTAAGATTTACCAAAACTAATATACACAAACTTTGAAACTTATTTTATTATTCCTCCAGTTTATATAATTATTAATTTATGTAAATAATAATTATTGCGTTGTAACCACTTAAAAAGTAATTTGTTACAACTGAGTAAAGTAGGTAGTTCTTAAATGTTTGGGACTGGTAATACCAAATGCAAGACGCTGGTTTTAGGTTTTTTCAAAAACAACAATCATATTCTGTAAAAGTAACCATGAATTATGCCGTGCGAAACAAATTTTTCTACTCACGTACCTTTTTTTTTTTTTTTTTTTTTTTTTTTTTTTTTTTTTTTTTTATTTTTACGGGGGGGAAATCTCCACTGAGATATCCAATTAAGATTATGTGGGATTTTTACCCACTAAAACCCCCTCGGACATCCTCAGCGCTCATGTTGGAAACCTCCGGGATCTCATACGAACGCACCGGAGGTTCCCTTGCGCAACGCCCGTTGGGCTCACCTCTGGCTGACCGTTAACATTTGGCACTCTCAGGCAAGGTTAAGGTCAACCACAATGACCCAGGCTATTAAGGGGCCTGGGATTGTTATCTGCGGCGTCTGCGAGAGGGATCAGATCTCTCTCGATCCCTCTCCGCAGCCTCCTTCTTTGTCATAACAACCTCGCAAAAGGCGGATGCTACTTTCCACGCCTCTTCCCCTGTTAGCATAGCCGATACTACAGTTGGCAAGCTTAGATCAGTGCCAATACTGTCTGTCAAAACGAGCCGTTCGTGGTTCCAGGCAGGACACTCCTCCAACGTATGTTGCGCGGTGTCGCACAAGCCCTCACAGTGATGGCATTTGGAAGTTTCCTCACGTCCAATCCGACACAGGTACTCACCAAAACAACCGTGTCCAGTGAGCACCTGTGTCAGCCTAAACGTGAGTTTACCAAACTTCCGATTTAACCAGATCTCGAAGCTTGGCAGGATCGCACCAACAGCGCGTTGACGTATATTTTTTTCGTTTGCAAGGCGCATTCGCCAATTAATTTCTGCCTGTTGGTGCGCTCGTTTCCTCATCTCTTTTGTCAGTGATTGGTAATGTCCCACCTGGACACCATCATAAATCTTTGCATCCATTTCCGCCAGGATGTCTAATGGCGGAAAGCGAGCCAAAAGCGTAGCCGCCTCAAAGGATATTGTGCGATATCCTCGCGCAACCCGAATCGCTACCTTTCTTTGCACGCTGTGGAGCTTTGCCCTCAGTCGTTGGACGCTCGATAACCTTTGAGACCATACAGGTGCTCCATAGAGGGCTATCGAGCGCACAACACTAGCGTAGAGACGTCGAACACCTTCCTGAGGGCCTCCCAAATTAGGTAGTAGACCGTGCATTGCGCCCGCCACTTTCTCTATTCGGGGTACCAAGCGTGCAAAGTGTTCCTCGAAACCCCAGCGGCTATCTAAGCACAGACCCAGATATTTGACGTATTTTCCCACTTGAATGTATACGTCTCCCACTCGGATGTAAGAAGTGGGTGGATCTTTTGTCCTAGGAAGCTTATGAAACCATATAGCTTCCGTTTTGTGGGATGCTACTTCTAGTCCCAAATCGTTAATTTTAGCAATTACATATGCCACGCCAGCCTCACCGAGCCTTAAAGTCTCCTCGAAAGTATTTCCAGTAGCTACTAACATGGTGTCATCCGCATAGCAAACTAGATTGACTCCCGAGGGGAGGCAAACACGAAGAACTGCATCAAAGGCTATGTTCCAAAGAAGTGGTCCTAAAACGGAACCTTGTGGTACGCCGCAGCTCATCGCTCTTGAATGTGTAGCGCCGTCTCGACCTGAATATTGGATTGTTCTATTACATAAGTACGCTTCGATTATTTTCCGCAGGTATGTAGGTACTTCGTGATAAACTAACGCTTCCCTGATAGCTGTCCATGGCAGAGAATTAAAGGCGTTAATAATGTCTAGGCTAACTGATAGAGCTACTCCACCTCCGCTAATTGTCCGTTCCGTTAAAGTACGAACGCAAAGGATCGCATCGACTGTTGATTTGCCTTTACGGAATCCGAACTGACAATTAGATAAGTCAGGTCCTGGCCCTGTTGACAAATGTTCATTAATGCGATCGGCAATAACACGCTCGAAAAGCTTACCCACTTCATCCAGTAGGCATATAGGTCTATAAGCAGTTGGAGAATCTGCGGGCCTCCCTTCTTTTTTTAATAGTATAAGTTTGGCTTCTTTCCATCCTGAGGGAAAGATCCCTTTTCTCAGACAACTGGTAAACAGCCGCTTTAACCTAGGCCTCAAGGCCTCAAGGGCAAAAACCCACGCGCGACCTGGTATACCATCCGGCCCTGGTGCGGTGTTACGTGTTGAGAGACGTTTAACCACTTTTTTCATCTCCTCCTCCGAAACCTCAAGCTCAGTAGTCCAGTCAGATCCGCTCAGTATTACTACTGATGTTGGACTACTGTCCCATATTTTAGGGAACAGCTTATCAACCACTTTTTCTACAAACTCAAGATCCAATGTTTGTGTCAATGGTGGAACCCAAGGTCTAAGTTTTCCCATTACGATTCTGTATGGACGTCCCCATGGATCTTCATCAAGCCTTTCGAGGAGTTCTTTCCAGCACTGTGCTTTGGCATCCTTTATCGCAGTCTGCAGTGTTACTGTAGCTGCGCGGTATGCGTTGTATGCTAAGTCTATGTCTTCTCTAGTGGCTCGCCTTCTTCTACGCGTTCTCGTGTATTGGCGTCTTAATCTAAGGCATACTCTTCTTTTTTGAGCAATAGCCTCCGACCACCAATATACAGCCTGCTTTTTAATATTTTTGGCTCGTGGCATTGACGCATCGCAAATGGATGTCATAGCGTCCCGAAACCATTTCGACTCTCGTTCTGGGTTCAATTCTACACATTGAGAACTTTCAGGCCAGTCTGCGACATAGGCGGCTGCGACCAGTATGTCACGATCTATTCGATTCAGAGACCATCGACGAGGGTGATCGTTACGTAGTGGATCAGAATTACACGAAAGTCGTTGTGTCACTAAAAATATGATGTGGCGATGATCTGATAGAGTAACCACCTCTTCTGCGACTCTCCAATCTGTTATCATGTTTACTCACGTACCTAGTTGGTAAATACGGTACGGGTAGATAAATTGGATTGTACAAGATTTGGTGTCAAAGTACTGAGTTACCAAGGACCAACTGGATTGAGTACCTAAACATTTTTCATTTTTGTAAGCTAAAATGAGACCTATTACAGGAAATTTCGTTATGCGGTAGCTAGCACCCAAGCACCAACCTACTCCATGGTAGCTAGCTCAAAAAGCGATCTTATAAGGGTTCCGTTTTTGTTCTTATCAGGAACGGAACCCTACAAATGAGTTTCCTCGTGATAACGTCACAGAATTCAAAAATGTACAAGAACCTTTGATTTACCTACATAATCTAAGACAAAAACGAACAATTGTTACTTTTCACCCTGCATACACTTGAAACGTTCACTTTAGCAAAATTATGCACTTTTTGTTTACATTTTATGGAAGATTACTTAATACTTTTGTCCTTGACATATTTGTGCTAAACCTAGTTTTTGAAATATTAAAAAAAAAAAACTGTAAAAATGCACCTTCTTCCACCTCTCCCCCAAACCCGACGCTGTCGGTGGTGTGACTTTTTACCAAACAATATGTGGACTTTATTGAACAATTTGGCAGCCTGGTTGATATAATACTTTGACTTTGGATGTGATCTAAGTCGTTACACTACTGACTACACCATAATAATAAATAAGAAGAAAAGAAAGAAAATAAAAGTTGTAGCTAAAGATCATTACAAGTTACACACGCGGGTTACCGTAATAATATGTTAACAAGGTAGAGGGTAAAGGGCACTTAATAACAATATGAAATCGTTTCAACTTTTTAATAAGATCTTGCCAGCTTACAGGTAAAAGCTAGGTAACATAACATAACATGAGTAGGTTTAGCTTAGCAGGTGATAAAATAAATTAGAATTGCACATGCCACTTGTAAATCCGATTATGCCAACTAGTAAGCTGTAAAATATTTTAAAATCATTGAATTAGACTAGACAATTTTTTTTTAAAGAATTACGCCGCATTTTTACAATACTAGTTTTGCAGTTACGAGTACTTATAGTATCTTCACCGTTTCCGACCCTTTAGCTTACAATATTGTTAGCGATAGAAATAAAAATAATCATCCTTTTACATTTGAATGAAAATCCACAGATACTCTCACTTGTAGGGCTCGGAGTTTCCTCCGCCCTGAGCATATACTGGTCAGTTTTTAGTAACATTAATGCCTCAAGCGTCAAATCTACACCAGAGACTAAGCGAAAATATTAAGGCTCTTTGTAAACTGAATTTCGTCTTCCGAAGTTTTCCCTGATAGCGAGTCTGATAGCCCCAGCAAGTCATCACTTTGTCCATCTTGAGTATTCCTGAAAAATAAGATATACATATATGTAATCTTTATAATTGTGCCTTAAATCCCTTTTTGTGGTCCATGATTGCATAGTGTTCACAAATTTGAGAACACTATGTAGGTGCAACAAATCTTAGGTGTATAAGCCCCAGCACGTCAAAGCGCAGTGTTGGCAGACCTCCAACAGTAGCCCGGATAACATTTAGTCGCGAAACGCGGTGGATACAAGTAATAATATAAATGTCTAGAAGTGGACGTACGTCGGCTGAAACGCTGAGCCAGATTTCTTTACGATGTACTCACTGCTAACCAAGCGGTATTCAGTAGCCACATGACTCCGAAAAGTCAGGGGTGAAAGTGCCTGGGATTCACATCAACCTTTTCGCTATCACAAATTTTATGCTTCTTAAAAATTAAAAATCTTTTAAACATATCTTTCAAATCTTTACTCTGGATAGTTTATTAAAATCAATGAATTTGTCATTGTTTGAAAAACATTTTGGGGATGCGTGGTGTGTGGTGACCAGTGTGGGTTCAGCGGTATTATTATTTTATTATTATAATACTCAATTACCACCATTGATCTATAATTACCACTGACGCATTGACATTACATTATTCTCATACAAAGAGACAGAAAACGATATAATGCAGATGTATCGGAGACTACTTGTTTTACAACAGCAGGTCTGTCAGATAATAGCCAGTTTAACAGTACAATGGCACTAATACAGAACATTTTTTAATTGCTACCTGCTGTTTGCGCGATTGAAGTCAACTTCTCCAGAGAAGCTGTCTGAGTCATCATTGAGTGAAATCTGCGAATCTGCAATTAATCCAAATAAATAAACTTTATTTATGTAACTGTAATATTAGGTACTAGGATGAAATGCAAGACTAGCAGTAAAATAGAATTCGAGTTAGGTGTGAGATTTCAGCCCCGGCTGATTATTATATTTCAATCCACGACGACGCGCCCCACTCTGTCAAACTTCATACGAATCATATTAGCAATTTTGACAGAGTGGGGCGCGTCTTCGTGGATTGAAATATCTATACGACTGTATTGAACGAGACGTACTGCGTATGGAATTTAGTACAAGGCTTAATCGAATCCAAACTATATTTTTTATGGACTCAAGCCTCCACAATTTTTTTTTAAATAAAAATAAATAACTATGTTGTGCTTCTCAATAACAACTTTGACAGGAAATATGCATTTAAAAGAAAGTAACTTTTTTTATGTGAAATTACATTTCGGATTAGAAAAACAAAAACTCCATCGTGCCAATAGTTCTCAAAAAATCTTTTTTTTTTAATATTTTACTTTTTAAACGTGAGAAATGTTGGTTTATTTAGTTTCTCTAAATTCTAAAAGAATATCCTCCTTTATATGCTTATGATCTGATAGCAGAACCATGCACCAATTGGGTAATTGAATATAATCATTTATTTTGGAAAGTAGAATGATTAAAAAATAAAATGGTAAAAACTAAATTATGCGATCAAATAACAAATAAGTTACAATATTTCTGATTATACAAAGACAACTGTATTCAACTATGACTTCAAAGTGTGGCCATGCCACAGTAGCTCTATACTAAGGAGATATTTCAAATTGGGCTAGGTCTTGTACGGTATCTTAAAAAATCAAGAAAAATCTGTTGTTCACGGGAAAAACAAAATTATATAGTTAAAACGAATACTTTCGGTGTACAAAAATATCTTTTTTTTTTCAATATTTATAATTATGATCTATTTTCAATATGGCTTCGCTGGCGTCGTACGATTTGACGTAAGCCACGACTCAATCTGTCAATAGTTGAAATTTCTGTCAAAGTCAAATGTCAATTCACAATTGAATACATATTACCGCCATGTTAAATCTTTGATAATTAGTGTTGCAATTATATGCAGAAACACTTATTTTGTACAACCGCAAAAGCCATTTTTATAGAAAATATGTGGGTAAAAACTGTTTTTTGTGATCTGGGCTACACCCAAGTATACCGTACATAGACCTGGCCCAGGGCTCATACATTGATGAAACGTCTCCTTTTTGCGAGATAGGGACTGAAGGCCTCTACTCCAAAAGTTTAAATGCTTTATAACTTTGTATTTCTTTCTTTGATTTTATTTTTTGTAGACGTCATTATTTTTATTCTAGTGTATAAAAAAATCATAAAAAAATTTACTCAACTACCCAATAATTATGTTTGAGTTTCAGCCAATTTGTACCCGATTGGTCAGCGGGCACTTGAGACAATAAAGCGATGTTACCGGAGCTCGCGGTGGTGAGGCGATGCGTGGTGAGGTACTCGGCGGAGAGGTAGGGCGGCAGGTCGTCGGCCGCGTCCCCCGCGCCCGCGCCGCTCTCCGCGCCCAGGGTCTCCACCACGGACAGCCACTGCCCGTTGTGGCAGCGGAACCGCTCCACCTGCACTCACCCATCAATTACATAATATATCCATTGATTAAACGTAAGCATCTGATACACGGTTTCAAACGGCGGTTTGAAACAGAAAAAACAGATTTGCACTTTGCCTACACGGTTTAAAACATGTTCAAAACCATCAGTGTTTATAGAACGTTGCATGAATATAACACGTCTCTAAGCTCGCACCGTATATTCCAGTATATTCACTACAAAGATGTTAAGGCGCCTAACCTATCTAAGAAATAAAGGGTTGGGGTGTGTCTTGCTCTTTTGTGTACAATTGAAGAAAAAGAAAAGAAAAAAAAGAATATGGATGACCGATGAAGCAATGGTTAAAGGTTGTTGTGTATGAGAAGAAGGAGAACTGGGTGAATGGATGAGAATAGGACAATTCTCATCCATTCATCCAGTCTGCCTGCGCTCGGCGCTGCAACACGACTGTCGTTCGCGGGGTTTCAAACAAGCGGCTAGACGGTTTCAAACCAACGCTTCTACCAGTGGTTTCAAACGCAAGCCTCGCTGCCATGGGCGTTTAAAGGTCAAACGAAATTTGGCATAAAACAACTATCTACACTGTTTGAAACCTCAGTTTCAAACCGCCGTTTAAAACCGGGTATCACATGCTTAATGTAGTGAATATACGGTGCGAGCGAAGAGACGTCCTATTCACGCATCGTTCTATAAACACTGATGGTTTTAAACCGTGTAGCCGGCAAAGCGCAAATCTGTTTTTTCTGTTTCAAACCGCCGTTTGAAACCGTGTATCACATGCTTAAATCAGGCCATGTTCACTTGTCACGTGACCGAACAAGCTACAGTAGCTGTCTCGACGTACTAATCTCAAAAAGCCGCCACGCGTCGGCCAGGTAGAACGCGTTAGTCCGTGTGCGGTTTATTTAACGTGCTGCGTGCGCTCAACAACGCGGCAACCTTAGTATGTCGAAAGGGATACAGTTACGCGATAGAAAGAGACCACAACTTTAGGGGCGGAGCCAGGCGCTATTGCGAACTGAATTGCACTTTTTCGTGTCAGCGCTAATCGAAAAGTCGCAATTTTTTTTATCATCTTGTCAAGTGAGCCTTCTGTACCTTTAGGTAGGTATTCCGTGACTTAATAAAGGACTTATAAAGGATCAGCACTTAGTGACGTCACGCATGTATTTTTAGCCTCCGCCCTAAAGCCGGATTTTTAATTTGTCAAAACCGTAAAATGGCGTAACCGTAAGGGACGAACAGCGGTACTGAAATGTACGACGCACGACGCTATGTTAAAGAAATTTTTGGCTTCAACATACGTCACATCTTTCCCGTCCTCTTAGCGTAGCATATTTCGTCATTGCATAATATCAGATGCCGTCACCTAGGCAGGGTTAGCATGTGCGCATACAGATAGATAATTCTAATTCATATAGATATACAAAGAAAAGTGTTCGAAAAAGTAGAGAGACATATCTCTACGTGCGCATGCTGTATAGATGGTTTAAAACGCGAGTCGCCGCTTGAAGAAACACACTTTAGTTATTTTTTCAACTACAAGTTATAGTTGTAAGTTCGCATAAACAAAATGTACCTTGATTCTCGCAGCCCAATCGTTTTGCATTTGAGATATGATGTCTAGACATGAGTCGCACATCTTCCGTATTTCAGCATTCTTGTCTTGCATGAGATCGATTAGGTATGCCGGAGCCTCTGTAAATTAAGAAAATTGGATGAATTTATTAGAGTAAGCACTGCCTTTAAGCCTATATCATTGACATCTATATTATCATACTAGTAAGCTGGACCTTAAACTGTCAACATAAAAATGAAGACACTTGATTTTCACCATTTTGGCGTTGATAGTTGCGTAACCTGGTCTGAGCTTCCATGGAACTAAAATAAAATTACATTCAAAACGACGGTGACAAGCAACACATGCTAATTGTGTATTTGACTTTAATTTTTTTATAACTTTATTTTAACTCGGACTAGGCTGAAAATAATGACTGAAAAAACTAATTAAATCGATCAAATAACAAGAAAGTTGTAATGATTTAATGATTTATTGATTATAATCTTAAATACATGGCATGTTACAAATGAATGTAAGCATTTCAATATTTCTGATTAGACAGAGATACGCCTTACTAATGCCATAGTAGCTTTGTACGGCTTCATACAAATTTTCAATTTGCGAGAAAGGGATAGAAGATCCACCCACTACAAAATTTGCCTGTAGCTTTGTAAATCTTCGTTCGATTTTAATGTTGTATGACGCACGCCACTGCACTTACCGGTGTTGTTGACGAGGCAGTCGGCGGCGCGCGGGTGCGACAGCAGCTGGCGGAAGGCGAACACGGTCTGCAGCACGTGCTTGTCGTCGGCCTGCCGCTGCCGCAGCGCCGCCACCAGCGCGTCGCCCGCGCGCGCCGCCAGCGCGCCCGCCGCACGCCACTGCACGTACCGGTGTTGTTGACGAGGCAGTCGGCGGCGCGCGGGTGCGACAGCAGCTGGCGGAAGGCGAACACGGTCTGCAGCACGTGCTCGTCGTCGGCCTGCCGCTGCCGCAGCGCCGCCACCAGCGCGTCGCTCGCGCGCGCCGCCAGCGCGCCCGCCGCGAGCTCGTCCGCCGCCAGCGCGCCCGCCGCACGCCACTGCACGTACCGGTGTTGTTGACGAGGCAGTCGGCGGCGCACGGGTGCGACAGCAGCTGGCGGAAGGCGAACACGGTCTGCAGCACGTGCTCGTCGTCGGCCTGCCGCTGCCGCAGCGCCGCCACCAGCGCGTCGCCCGCGCGCGCCGCCAGCGCGCCCGCCGCGCGCTCGTCCGCCGCCAGCGCGCCCGCCGACCGCCACTGCACGTACCGGTGTTGTTGACGAGGCAGTCGGCGGCGCGCGGGTGCGACAGCAGCTGGCGGAAGGCGAACACGGTCTGCAGCACGTGCTTGTCGTCAGCCTGCCGCTGCCGCAGCGCCGCCACCAGCGCGTCGCCCGCGCGCGCCGCCAGCGCGCCCGCCGCGCGCTTGTCCGCCGCCAACGCGCCCGCCGCACGCCACTGCACGTACCGGTGTTGTTGACGAGGCAGTCGGCGGCGCGCGGGTGCGACAGCAGCTGGCGGAAGGCGAACACGGTCTGCAGCACGTGCTCGTCGTCGGCCTGCCGCTGCCGCAGCGCCGCCACCAGCGCGTCGCCCGCGCGCGCCGCCAGCGCGCCCGCCGCGCGCTCGTCCGCCGCCAGCGCGCCCGCCGCACGCCACTGCACGTACCGGTGTTGTTGACGAGGCAGTCGGCGGCGCGCGGGTGCGACAGCAGCTGGCGGAAGGCGAACACGGTCTGCAGCACGTGCTCGTCGTCGGCCTGCCGCTGCCGCAGCGCCGCCACCAGCGCGTCGCCCGCGCGCGCCGCCAGCGCGCCCGCCGCGCGCTCGTCCGCCGCCAGCGCGCCCGCCGCACGCCACTGCACGTACCGGTGTTGTTGACGAGGCAGTCGGCGGCGCGCGGGTGCGACAGCAGCTGGCGGAAGGCGAACACGGTCTGCAGCACGTGCTCGTCGTCGGCCTGCCGCTGCCGCAGCGCCGCCACCAGCGCGTCGCCCGCGCGCGCCGCCAGCGCGCCCGCCGCGCGCTCGTCCGCCGCCAGCGCGCCCGCCGCACGCCACTGCACGTACCGGTGTTGTTGACGAGGCAGTCGGCGGCGCGCGGGTGCGAGAGCAGCTGGCGGAAGGCGAACACGGTCTGCAGCACGTGCTCGTCGTCGGCCTGCCGCTGCCGCAGCGCCGCCACCAGCGCGTCGCCCGCGCGCGCCGCCAGCGCGCCCGCCGCGCGCTCGTCCGCCGCCAGCGCGCCCGCCGCGCGCTCGTCCGCCGCCAGCGCGCCCGCCGCACGCCACTGCACGTACCGGTGTTGTTGACGAGGCAGTCGGCGGCGCGCGGGTGCGACAGCAGCTGGCGGAAGGCGAACACGGTCTGCAGCACGTGCTCGTCGTCGGCCTGCCGCTGCCGCAGCGCCGCCACCAGCGCGTCGCCCGCGCGCGCCGCCAGCGCGCCCGCCGCGCGCTCGTCCGCCGCCAGCGCGCCCGCCGCACGCCACTGCACGTACCGGTGTTGTTGACGAGGCAGTCGGCGGCGCGCGGGTGCGACAGCAGCTGGCGGAAGGCGAACACGGTCTGCAGCACGTGCTCGTCGTCGGCCTGCCGCTGCCGCAGCGCCGCCACCAGCGCGTCGCCCGCGCGCGCCGCCAGCGCGCCCGCCGCGCGCTCGTCCGCCGCCAGCGCGCCCGCCGCACGCCACTGCACGTACCGGTGTTGTTGACGAGGCAGTCGGCGGCGCGCGGGTGCGACAGCAGCTGGCGGAAGGCGAACACGGTCTGCAGCACGTGCTCGTCGTCGGCCTGCCGCTGCCGCAGCGCCGCCACCAGCGCGTCGCCCGCGCGCGCCGCCAGCGCGCCCGCCGCGCGCTCGTCTGCCGCCAGCGCGCCCGCCGCACGCCACTGCACGTACCGGTGTTGTTGACGAGGCAGTCGGCGGCGCGCGGGTGCGACAGCAGCTGGCGGAAGGCGAACACGGTCTGCAGCACGTGCTCGTCGTCGGCCTGCCGCTGCCGCAGCGCCGCCACCAGCGCGTCGCCCGCGCGCGCCGCCAGCGCGCCCGCCCGCGCGCGCCGCCAGCGCGCCCGCCGCGCGCTCGTCCGCCGCCAGCGCGCCCGCCGCACGCCACTGCACGTACCGGTGTTGTTGACGAGGCAGTCGGCGGCGCGCGGGTGCGACAGCAGCTGGCGGAAGGCGAACACGGTCTGCAGCACGTGCTCGTCGTCGGCCTGCCGCTGCCGCAGCGCCGCCACCAGCGCGTCGCCCGCGCGCGCCGCCAGCGCGCCCGCCGCGCGCTCGTCCGCCGCCAGCGCGCCCGCCGCACGCCACTGCACGTACCGGTGTTGTTGACGAGGCAGTCGGCGGCGCGCGGGTGCGACAGCAGCTGGCGGAAGGCGAACACGGTCTGCAGCACGTGCTCGTCGTCGGCCTGCCGCTGCCGCAGCGCCGCCACCAGCGCGTCGCCCGCGCGCGCCGCCAGCGCGCCCGCCGCGCGCTCGTCCGCCGCCAGCGCGCCCGCCGCCACCACCGCCTCCAACACCTGCATGCGCAAACTCGATGAAATAGGCAAGCTTTGAGCATTATACTCCGACTTCTAATTCGATGCAGTAATTTTGTAAAATAATGTAGCCAGCCTAATCTTGATAGTGATGTGACACATATTCACTCCTATTCACAAAAGCTCATGTTATTGGTACAACCAACAAATAGCTTTATTCTAAATAATATAACAACTGAACCAATTTTACTAAAAATTGTATGCACAAAAGTTGTAAGTGATCAAAATAAATACAACTGAGTTTAAAAACGTTCTTCACGTACCACAAATAAAAAACAAATGGTTTATTGTTTGATTTTAAATTTACTTTATGGCGATATCTATAGGAAAAAATAAAATAACTGAATGATTCTTTGATTCTTTTTAACCCCATCCCTATTTTTTTCGTAAAAAATTCGGTAACCCACCAAACGTCATTTTACTGCATGGAATTAAAAGTCGGAGGATAGTTCAACAGCAGTTATAGTGGGGGCAGTGTTTTGCCCTACGTACCAGCTCTGCGTCGCACTGGTTCGCGCCGTCCAGCCATTTCAAAATGCAATTTATCAGGTTGTAGCGCTCCACGACGGCGTAGATGTCGATGTTATTGTTCAATGTCAATATGTTACTCAATGTTCCCAGACACTCGATAACGAACTCTTCGGGAGCGTTGCCATTGGTGACAGCGTCGGCTATGTCGCCTACAAATTCCTGAAAACCAATGAATGGGTATGAATAGAATGGATAGGAATTTTCTATGCAAACACTCCTCAACTTAGGGAGAAGGTGTCTCAAGAGGAACACATCATTTGCCCCTGTCACAGAAAAACACTGTTCATCGTTGCGTGCGGAGGACACCGACAGCGCGTCGCATCGCGCTTCGTCTTTCGGCCGTTGATCCATTCCGCGCTGCGCTGCTCTGTCGGTGTCCTCCGCTGCGACGTTCCAATGAAGCATCTTCCTTAGACCTCATCATTGATATTCGCTTGCCATCAAGATTTAACACGTTCAGAGTCCCCATACATTTTTGTTTACAGCCCTGTATGTCCCAATAAGATTTTAAGTAACTTATATTAATTGATGGTATGTTACAAACACGGGGAAACATTTTTGCCCCGTGTTTGTAACATACCATCATGTATATACATGTAACGTAACATGTAACGTAACATACCATGTTTTTAATTAATAATATGGTGTGACAATGAGTTTTACCTGATTCTCCCGTGACTCCCATATGGGGCACGGACATGTGAGTCAAAAGTTTCATGCACTAGGTTTTTTTTAGAATTGCAGAAATAACTTATTTAAAATCTCCCCTAAATAATAATGGTAAATAGTTGAGCTCACCACAAAGAGCGGCTTGTTGTGCGGGTGGTGCGACAGGTTGCGCACGAGCTTGACGAGCATGGCGTTCCGGTGGCGGAAGGCGCGCGCGAGCAGCTCGCGCAGGCGGCCCTCGGCGGCCATCTGCTGCGCGGCGCGCTCGCACCACGCCAGGTTGACGCACAGCGCGAGCAGCACGTCCGTGGTGCCCGGCCCGCCCTCGCACGCCGCGCCGCTGTTCACGTTCAGCAGCAGCATGTCCGTTAGCTAAACAATCACAAAAAACATCTTTTTTAATACAAAAAGTAGACATTTCCATGTGTATTTTGTGTGCGGAAAGTTATTCTTTTTCGCACTAGTGCTTTATTGTTTTCCTCCTGCGCGACACCTTCTCTTACGCGGAGCGAGCGCAGTAGAACGCGCCGCCGGAGCCTGCACCGGAGCCATTGATAATAATAGTCAAGATAGGCCCATCCGAACATTTTACGTAAACCTTCTTCTTACTACTGACGCCGGAGGGGGTTTTGCTCCCATAAACTGGCGACATTTTTTCGCGCGGTCCGCCCCGTCTAGAGTATACGTCAATGACCGGAGCATATGCCACGCAAACACGGAGCAGGCAAAAATGCAAAACCAATTTTTTTTTCGCAAATGTATTTTTTTTTTTTTTTTTTTTTTTTCTCGAGGAGGAAAAAATCCCTAACGGATTCCTGCCAATGGCAGGGTATGTCCGATTCGCACGGACTAAAACAACCTCCCCGTCTTCTGGGTCATCGGCACGGAACCGCAGAGCATTACTTCATGCCGGACCTCTATTTCCACTTTTCCTTTTCTTCCTTTTCTCTCCTTTCTCTTCTCCTCATAATGCCCCTCAGCATTTGGCTGTATCGCTGCCATGCGTCTTCGCTTGACAGCATGCGAGTTATAAGGTTATGTGCTTCTACATCAGTGTCTGCTTCCTGTGCCGTTGATCTTAAATCTGCACAGGCGATGCACTCGAAAATCGCATGCCTTGGGGTGTCTATTTCTCCGCAAAAGTAGCACATTTCTGTTGGGGCTTTTCCGATTGCGAAAAGGTAGGTGTTGAATACCAAATGTATTAAAAAACGTCATTCAATGCTCGTGCGGAATTGTCATTTCTTTACGAGTTCCGGTTTGTTGACCCAAGCCGAAGGCGCGGATCAACTATAGGGAACGAGTAAACTTTCCGCACTTATATTGAAATGTACTATTTCTTACTTAAAAAGATTTGCGTATTAGGTCTCCAGATGGTTTTCTCTTGAAATATTTGTTGTAAAAAGTATATATGTGATTATACAGTTGTTATATACAATACCTAGCAATATTGTAATAAACAATAGTCATATGTATGTAATGAAATGAGTGACATTTCATTCATTTGAATTTGCCGCGCTTCGCGTATCAGCTGTCTTTCGCGTATCTATGATATTGATCTGTGTCGAGGATTTAAAATGGCGAGGGACGCTGAAATTGTTTTGTGCATTGTTATCGTAATAAAAACTCATAGAAAGAATGTGATTGAGGACTCGAGATATAGTGAACTTTAAATGTCGTTTCTTTGTTATTTCAGGTGAGATAGAAGTGTAATTGTCGTAACTTGATAATAACTTGATAATTGTAGACTTGTTAAATAAAACAAAACTTTGTTATTTCAGAGAAACAATTTGTCGTTTGTTTTTGGAGATCCTCAATGTCTTATAAAACGACATTTTTGTGAACTAAAAGAAGATGGACCGGCTTCAATTTGAGTTTACAATGATAGCCTCAAATGATGGCAAATCAAATGTATTAGCTATAACCTCAATATCTACTGAAGAAGGAAAATGTTATGTTTTACCCGAGGAACTGAAGCCGGTGAGTCATCATACATATATTGTTAAAACGAACACTTTCGCAAAAGTAAAAAATAGCATTAAAAAAAGACACCAGAGTAGAAAAGTATGGATAAAGTTGGATGAAAATCTAAAGAAGACATATGTAGATGAGGAAGGTAATATGCAATTTTTAGATCAATATTTAGATGAAGTGAGCACAACACAAGCAAAGGACAAAAATGACACTTTGCAACAAATCTTGGAACAATTAATAGAAACTACAACTAAGAAAGAAAATCAACATAACTTAAAACATATCTCAGAAAAATTTATTATTGAAAAATTCACAAGCAAAAATCCTAATGCGATGCAATGGATAGAAATTTTTGAAAAAGAGTGTGCGCGCTTTAATATAACAAAAGATGAGACAAAAATAGATATTTTGAGGTTATTTTTAGATAAACCTTGTTTGGATTGGTATAGCTCAGTCTTTCTCAAAGTGGGCGATAACGCCCCCTTGTGGGCGTTAGACACCTAGAGGGGGGCGTTAAGGTTCCCAGAAAAAAAAGGGGGGGTATTGGTGTGGTTTAGGGGGCGATGGTAGATTTTTAATTTCTCTTAGATACCCATGGGTATGTTACCCTAATTTTAAAACCTACCTAGGTACTACTACTTATTCTTAATATCGAATAATTAGTTTAGGTATGATGGTATAAAATCTAAAACTAATAAAATATAGCTTTCGTGGGATAGCCTGTACGCAGTACGCAATCAAGTTGTAACAAGCTTTTGTCAAAATTAACGCATTTGGTGCAATTCGGTACCGATCGGCTGGTTTATTAACTTAAATTAAATAAATCACCATAAGTAAATTAAAGTTAAAAATCGTGGTTTTTAAGTTTTTGGAGTGTATTAAAAATTGGGGGCGCTGAAAAAATAATTGATTTTCAAAGGGGGCGGTAAAGAAATAAGTTTGAGAATCTCTGGTATAGCTCGATGATCATAAAACCAGTGCCGGTCCTAATAACATTTTAACCTGGTGCGAGGACTAAAAATGGCGCCCCTCTAAATAAAAAAAACCGGCCAAGTGCGAGTCGGACTCGCGCACCGAGGGTTCCATACTATAAAAGAAGTAAAACGTTACAAGAATCACTTTTGATCATGAATTTACGAGTATAATTTTCATGTAGGACGTAGGTACTTTTGTAGGCGAACCGCACACCTAACTTTGTTTATAGCGGTTTATTATTATCAAAAAATTGTAATAGTTAGAGAGTTGATTTTATTTTTCGTGTAAAATATACGTTTATTCTTATTGATCATAATGATTTCAGATTATTCGAACGATAAACTTCGGAGATAACGGGGGGGAACTGTATTTGTTTCAACAGTTTGCCCAAAAAATCAAAAACTATGGGGCACAGGCACAAAAATATATAAAAATCGGTTTTTAACCGACTTCAAAAAAAGGAGGAGATTGAGAATCTCCTTTGTCGAGAAGATTCGTCGGAATCTTTTTTTTTTATTTTTTTTTATGTATGTTCACCGATTACTCGAAGACGCGTAAACCGATTTGGAAAATTCTTTTTTTGTTTGAAAGGGTATACTTCCCAGATGGTCCCATTTTTTTTGGTCAGGATCTGATCATGGGATCTTGGTGAAATCGAGGGAATTCTTCAAATTTTGCTAATATACTTGAAGCGATTTGGGTATTTTTAATAGTTACTAGTGCATTTCCTTGCAGATGCTGACTTAATGACTACAGTCATCAAGTCAGGTTCTGATGATGGGATCTCGGAAAAATTGAGGGAACTCTTCAGATTTTATAAGCACACTTAAGCGATTTGGGCATTATTTTCAATACCCCGTGCATTTGTTGTTTTCCACTAAAAAGTAAAAAATAAAATGGAAAATTATTTAAAAAAAACGACTTCAAATGCCACTACAAAGAGTGAAATAATTTTTCATTGTAGGTACACCAATTCGAAGTCGGGCAATTCGTACAATCATTGCCCTTCGTTTTAATCGCCCGATTGAAAAATTATTTCACTCTTTGTAGTGGCTTTTATTATTATTATTTATTATTTATTAAACTCAGCACAAAAGATAAAATACAATAAAATGTGTGAAAGGTGCAAACATAAACTCTTGTGAGTTTTTCCATGCACCCATGTTTTTGAAGTCGGTTTTTTTGAAAAGAATTTTCCATTTTATAGAATACACAAGTAACGCCCTTTAACATGATACCTCACTCAATATTGTTATCTCATTTTGAAATTTTAACAACTTTTTAAATAAAAATAAAAATGATTTTCAAATTTTTATGATTGCAATGACGTTGGGTCACTATCTAAATATATAAAAGACTAGTAGGGCGCGTGAGTGTGCGGGCCACATGTGGCCCGCGTGCAGTCTTCCCACCTATAAAAATCCCTTCAAAATTCCCCATACATTTTCTATGGAAATAAAATTCCGCCATATTGGATTTTTTTTTTCTGTTCATCACGTAGACCTTCGAGTCCTGATTAACTCTTGTCAAGAAACCGTTCTTCCATCTTTTATACTTTCCGAGATATCGACAAAACTCGAATGGCGGCCATTTTGAATTTTTTTTCAGCTAACTGCCAATTGGATGTCATTTCAAATGACATTTGGTCGAGCACCCCCCACCTATCTTCAATACCCTCCCCGTGCTCTTCACCCGTCTCCGAAATCCTCAATCATCAGCTCTCTCCATATTTTTGTTCTTGATGATTTTTTCCTTTCTATACGACATGATCCTTGAAAAAAAAAATTTTAATACAAAATTGTTCAGGAGAGGTGATCAATCAGTCAGTGGCCAATCAGCACAAGCAGCTATATATATATTAACTAGTAGGGCGCGTGGGTGCGCGGGCCACATGTGGCCCGCGGGCTGTCTTCCCGCCTATAAAGGTATCGCAACCCTCAGTCATCTTTTCCCATACATTTTCTATGAAAAAAAAATTCCGCCATATTGGATTTTTTTTTCTATGTATCGAATAGACCTTTGGGTCCTGATAAACTCTTGTCAAGAAACCGTTCTTCCATCTTTTATACTTTCCGAGATATCGACGAAATTCAAATGGCGGCCATTTTGAATCCGCCATTTTGAATTTTTTCAGCTAACTGCCAATTGGATGTCATTTCAAATGACATTTGGTCGAGCACCCCCCACCTATCTTCAATACCCTCCTCGTGCTCTTCACCCGTCTCCGAAATCCTCAATCATCAGCTCTCTCCATATTTTTGTTCTTAATGATTTTTTCCTTTCTATACGACATGATCCTTGAAAAAAAAATTTTTCATACAAAATTGTTCAGGAGAGGTGATCAATCAGTCAGTGGCCAATCAGCACAAGCAGCTCATGTGGCCCGCGGGCTGTCTTCCCGCCTATAAAGGTATCGCAACCCTCAGTCATCTTTTCCCATACATTTTCTATGAAAAAAAAATTCCGCCATATTGGATTTTTTTTTCTATGTATCGAATAGACCTTTGGGTCCTGATAAACTCTTGTCAAGAAACCGTTCTTCCATCTTTTATACTTTCCGAGATATCGACGAAATTCAAATGGCGGCCATTTTGAATCCGCCATTTTGAATTTTTTTTCAGCTAACTGCCAATTGGATGTCATTTCAAATGACATTTGGTCGAGCACCCCCCACCTATCTTCAATACCCTCCTCGTGCTCTTCACCCGTCTCCGAAATCCTCAATCATCAGCTCTCTCCATATTTTTGTTCTTAATGATTTTTTCCTTTCTATACATGATCCTTGAAAAAAAAATTTTTCATACAAAATTGTTCAGGAGAGGTGATCAATCAGTCAGTGGCCAATCAGCACAAGCAGCTATATATATATTAAAGATGCTGACTGACTGACTGACTGACTCACTCACTCACTGACATATTAACGCACAGCCCAAACCGATTGGTCTAGAGACTCCAAATTTGGCACACATGTTCCTTGTGAGGTCTAAGGGTGCATTAAGAAAGGATTCTTCAAAATTCGCTCTCTAAGGGGGTGAAACGGGGGTCCGAAGTTTGGATTTTATCAAGTTAAAATACGTCTTCACGCCGCAACTAATGAACAGATTTGGCTAAAATTTGGAATGGAGGTAGATTTTATCTTGGATTAGCACATAGGCTACTTTTCCTCCCGGAAAAATTCATGGTTCCCGTGGGTTTAGTTAAAAACCGAAATTCACGCGGAAAAATAAATCTTCATGCCGCAAGTACACAACCGATTTGGCTGAAATTTGGAATGAAGATAGATTATATCCTGAGTTAATATATATGGTACTTTTTATCCCGGAAAAATCCATGGGTTTTGCAGGAAAAGGGAAAAACAGATATTCACGCGGGAAAAATACTACTTCACGCCGTAATTCTCTATATAGCTAAAAAACTCTATATAGCTACTCTTTTAGCACTTGCAATTTTTTTTTATCAAGTTGGAATAATTTAACCTTTTGGCAATGGCATTTTCTGTCGACAAAATTCCGAGATCGGACAGTCTTTCCTGAGCCATAGTAGACCGTAGGTCAGTTTTAATTTACTAAAACTTCGTTCTCCTTTGGCAACAATTACAGGCACAGTTAGTACAACAAGCGCTGTCCTTACATTAGGGAAAATATCTTGCCAAAGAACTTTTACTGGTTCTCCTGATTGAAGATTATTTAATAATGGCTTTAGGCTCACAAGTTCTTCAATCAATTCTTGTCCAGATATGACACATTTTCCCCATCGGTTTCCCCACATTTTGGTTCATTTTGGCGCCTCCCCCTTGAAGGCGCCCGGTGCGGTCGCACCGCTCGCACCGCCCTAGGACCGGCCCTGCATAAAACTAACAATAAATGGGGCATTTCACGTGAAGCGGACAGGGAAAAAAAAGTGAGGTTCTGAAAATCGATCATATTCGGCCCATTTATACTTCTAATAGATATGGATGTGAACACAAAATATTTTTTTTGTATAATGTATATTTCACATGTTATGGGTTTCTAAAGAATTGTCGAAATTGTAATATGTATTTTAAGAAAGTGGTATTTCGAATTTAACAAATTGATAATAAAATATTTAACATAGCGATACATATTGGAAAAATACTGCTCTTTTTAACAATAAAGTAAAATTAAAAAAAAAATTTTTTTTTCATGTCCAAAACCGGAAGTAAACTTTTCAAACGTGAATTTCGGTCACTTCGACCAATTTTTTTTTAATTTTTTTATTTCAAAATATAGCTTAAAGTGTCTTAAAAATATCCTACAAAATTCATAGTGGGATCGCTATTAGTTTAGGAGTTAGAATGATTAATGTACATTAGGGTGGTTCGCGCTTGTATGGAGATTTTTTTTATTGAGATTTTCTATAGGGCTGGGTGTGGAAAAGATGCTCCAAGAGGCGACAATTAAAAACTTATGGGAGTCTTGTGATATTTTAAGTGTAAGTACTGACCCAAGAACGATGAATATTTAAAAAATCGCCTGAATTTAGGGGTTATTCCGGACGTAGTTTAAAAAAAAATATTGACTCTATAACACGTTTTATCAATTAATAATTATAAATATTAACTTATAATAAATAATTAATTAATAATAATGAATATTAATTTATGAAAAATAATTAATTTACTATCTCTATATATATTATATAGCTATACCTATAATATATAGTAATAAAAATGAATTGCTTTTCGTTAGTCTCGCTAAAACTCGAGAACGGCTGAACGGATTTATATTATCTTAGTTTTGAAATGTTCCTGGAAGTCTAAGGAAGGTTTAAAAGTTGATAACAAAAAACAAACGGAAAACCCCTAAACAGCCCTTTTCTTTTTCCCATACAAACATTTTTTAACTAAAACGTAGAGTTAAAGATGAGATGTCGAAACGACGCAATCTGATTGGTTACTCAAACACAGGTCTGCTTTGCACCACTTTGACGGAAACCAGGCCTTACGCAGGACAAACGGGCCGAGACAAAAATATTTCTAAAGCGGAACGGAGTCCGCAGGCACTGCTAGTATTATATAAACTTAAGATTAAAACTAGTACTAATATAGAAATATGGAAATAACGGAGTTAGATAGTAACAAATATTAAAAAATCTTAAAATTAAAATAATTCATTTATATTTAAATATTCGATAGAAAAACTTTTATTTATCAGAAAATGGGATGACTATATCAATATACCTTGCTTCATAAACTTTTCGTACGTTTTTAATCATAATTTTGCTCCAACACAGCAAGACTGGATAGAAATTTGAGCTAAATTATTAAAAAAAGGTATATTGGTATAACCATATCATTTTCTGATTAATAAACGTTTTTCTATCGAATTAGTAAATAGTATAATTCAATTAAACCTTAATATTCTTCGATTTTTGAAATTTTCTGACATTGTGGCACTGACCTAGTTCTGATTATCAATTTTATAGAATATTTATTAATTATAATAAATAACCATTAGCCCTGTTCTGCATTTAATTAACCAGAAAGGCATGAAATTTGAGTAAGAAATAAATTTGAGTCACATCGTGTTATGCCAATGTTAATAAAAAAAAGTATACCTTTTTCATTAAGTTTTTTAAATATTTGTTAGTATCTAACTCCGTTATTTGCATCTTTCTACGAGTATATTAGTACTAGTATAATCTAAAGTTTATTACAAATTAATAAAACGTGTTAAATAGAGTCAATATTTTTTTTAAATTACGTTCTGAATAACCCCTAAATTCAGGTGATTTTTTAAATATTCACCATTCTTGGGTCAGTACTTAAACTTAAAATATCACAAGACTCCCATAAGTTTATAATTTTCGCCTCTTGGAGCATCTTTTCCACACCCAGCCATAAAGAAAATCTCAAAAAAAAAATCTCCATACAAGCGCGAACCACCCTAATGTACATTAATCATTCTAACTCCTAAACTAACAGAGATCCCACTATGAATTTTCTAGGATATTTTTAAGACACTTTAAGCTATATTTTGAAATAAAAAAATTAAAAAAAAAATTGGTCGAAGTGACTGAAATTCAAGTTTGAAAAGTTTACTTCCGGTTTTGGACATGAAAAAAATTTTATTTTTTTAATTTTACTTTATTGTTAAAAAGAGCAGTATTTTTCCAATATGTATCGCTATGTTAAATATTTTATTGTAAATTTGTTAAATTCGAAAAACGACTTTTTTAAAATACATATTATAATTACGACAATTCTTTAGAAACCCATAACTTGTGAAATATACATTATACAAAAAAAATATTTTGTGTTCACATCCATATCTATTAGAAGTATAAATGGGCCGAATATGATCGATTTTCAGAACCTCACTTTTTTTTCCCTGTCCGCTTCACGTGAAATGCCCCAAATTCTAAATGGAGTGAATGGAAAGACAAGTTTTTAGAAACTTTTAAAAACCAAGGATGGGACATAGTCACATATGCTCTCGCATTTAGGTATAAAGAAGGACCGTTAATTGATTATGCCATAAAAAAAGAACGGCTTTTATTAGATATAAACAAATCTATAGATTCCAAAACAATGATAGATCTTATTGCAACTGGTTTACCTGGATTTATCTTAAATAAGTTAAACAGGGATGAACTCAACAACACTACTGACTTGTTCAACGAGATAAGAAAATATGAAGGCACGATGTATAAGAAAAACTCAACTAACATAAAGAGCAGTACATTTTATAATAAAAATAAAACTTATGAGAAGAAGTCATGTAAGACTTGTGAGTCTTTGGACAAAGGAATTAGATATCATCCGGAGAAGTCATGTTGGTTCAAGAAAAATAAAAATGAACCTGAAAAAGTTCTTAAAACTAAAAATGTAAACAATAACTCCATAATTGAAGTAGACATAAATACTGAAAAAAAAACTAGTAAGCACACCATTAATCAAAATCAAGCTTTTATTAGAAAATAAACTAGAAGTGAGTGGTATTTATGATTCAGGCTCACAGATTTCTATAATAAATTCAAGATTAATAAAAGTAAAAGAAAAAAAAGATGATGTGAACATAGCATACATGAAAACGGTTAATGGTGTGAAGAAGATGGATGGCTTGATAACAATAAAAATTAAAATATTTGATTTAGAAGAAGAGGTGGATGTATACATAGTAGAAAATGAAGATTTTGATGATTTCATAATCGGATTAGATATGATAAAGAAATTCAGATTAACCCAAAATGAGAACTTGCAGATAGAACAAAAGAAAATAACAAATAAAATAGACAGGATGTCTAAAGATAACAGAAATGAAGATAATAATATAAAAAAATATACAGTAAATTTCAATGAACACATAGAAACAGAGGAATTTATAAGTATGACAGACCATTTAGATAATCAAAAGAAAATTGAGATAGAGAAAATTATAAAGGAATATAAAACAATATTTGCTAAGGACAAGTATGATATAGGTTCAGTTAAAGATTATGAAGCTCGCATAGATTTACAAGTAAATAAATATTGTAGTAAAAGACCATACAGATGTACAATACAAGATAGATTAGAAATTGAAGAGCAAATATCGATGTTACTAAAGAACAATTTAATAGAAGAATCATACAGTCCTTTCGCTGCTCCAGTGACATTGGCGTTTAAAAAAGGTGAAAATAGAAAATCCCGTTTATGTGTAGATTTCAGAGAGTTAAACAAAATAGTTATACCACAAGCTCAACCATTTCCTTTGATAGATGATCTAATTATTAAAACTAGAAATTGCAAGTATTTTACTACACTAGATATAAACTCAGCATTTTGGGCAATACCATTACGGGTGGAAGACAGAAGTAAAACAGGATTTGTCACACAAGATGGCCACTTCCAGTGGACCTGCCTCCCTTTTGGCTTGAAAACATCACCAGCAATTTTCCAGAGAATCTTAAGCAATATTCTAAGAAAACACAATCTCACAGGATACTCTGTTAACTATATTGATGATATTTTGATATACTCGTCTACCTTTGAAGAACATATAAGGCACATTAGAAATGTATTAGAGGCAATAATTAAAGAAGGCTTTAGACTGAAGTTTAAGAAATGTACCTTTGCTTCAGACTCGGTAAAATACCTCGGCCATATAATTCAGAACAATTCAGTAAGACCACTAAAAGACAATTTGATTTCAATAAGGAACTTTCCAACTCCTAAGACGCAAAAGAACATCAGACAATTTTTGGGAAAAATAAACTTCTACCATGACTATATACCAAGAAGTGCAATTATCTTAGATCCATTACACAATTTATTACGAAAAAACGAGAAATTTGTATGGTCAGAGAAATGTGAAGAAGCATTCAATCTGATAAAAAGATATTTATGTTCGCAACCGGTCTTGGAAATATTCGACAAAGACTTACCAATCAAAATCTTTACCGATGCATCTTTGGAGGGCATTGGAGCAATATTAAAACAGACACAACTAGATGGTAAAGACAAACCGGTGGCATATTTCTCAAAAAAATTGAATGAACATCAAAAACGGAAAAAGGCTATATATTTAGAATGTCTTGCTATGAAAGAAGCTGTTAAATATTGGCAGCACTGGCTCATCGGAAAACAATTCACCATTTACTCAGATCACAAACCTCTAGAGAACATGAACATTAAATGCAGGACAGATGAAGAATTGGGTGATCTCACATACTACCTATCTCAGTATGACTTTACCGTAAAATATATACCTGGTAAAGAAAATGTAGAAGCAGACTGTTTGAGCCGGAACCCTGTATTAGAACCAGAAGATAACAGAGAGGAAACATTGAGAATAGTTAATTTAATACAAATAAAAGATATAGTTGGAGACCAAGAGAAAAATGAAACAATAAGAGAAAAGAAACAAAATTTAATACTAAAAAATAATATCTATTATAAAAAAATAAAGAAACAGGAAAAGATTATCCTCTCAGAAGAATTTAGTAAAAAACTTATAAAAAAGGTGCATGAAGATTTATGCCATATTGGGATCAGACAACTGCAGAAAAAAATAAGTTCAATATATACGGCTATAAACCTAACAAAAAATATCATAAATATTTGTAAAACATGTGAAATATGCATAAAAAATAAATCAAGATGTAAAAAAAAATTGGATTACTGTCACAACTGGGACCAGCCACCAAACCATTTGAAATAATGTCAATGGATACTATTGGTGGATTTGGAGGATCTAGGTCTACAAAGAAATATCTACACCTTTTAGTAGATCACTACACAAGATATGCATTTATTGCGACTTCGAAAACCCAGAATGCATGTGACTTTATAAATTTAACAAAGAAAGTACTAGAGACAGATGAGATTGGAATTATCCTGACAGATCAATATCCGGGCATAAATTCAAGAGAATTTAAACAATTTTTGCAGGAAAATAATATTAAACTAATTTTTACAGCCGTGAATACACCATTCTCGAACGGCTTGAATGAAAGATTAAACCAAACAATAGTAAATAAAATAAGGTGTAAAATGAATGAGAAAAATAATAAGAGAACATGGACAACACTGGCAAGAGAATGTATACAAAAATATAATGAAACAGAACACTCCGTTACAGGTTTTGCACCAAAATATTTACTGGATGGTACAAATGTCAGTATTCTACCAAATGAATTCAAAACGATGGAAAAGGAAGACAAGTGGATTGCTGATAGAAGATTGGCATTAGAGAATACAATAAAATCTCATGAGTATAACAAGAAAATATTTGATAGAAATAGAAAAATGCAAGAATTTAATGTAGGAGACAGTGTATATGTAGAAAATGGAAATAGACTGAATAGAAAGAAATTAGACGAATTAAAAATAGGCCCTTTCAAAATAATAGAGAAAATATCGAATTCCATTTATAGGATTGATACAGGCAACAGAAAAACAGAATCAACATTATTTCATATAACAAAATTGCAACCTGTCATAACAGAGGCTGAAGAAGATGAAGGAGATGATAATGAATATGAAGATGACTTATAAGTACATTTTACAGATATATTGCTTAGAATTTTCGCTCTTAGGGGGGGAGATGTAATGAAATGAGTGACATTTCATTCATTTGAATTTGCCGCGCTTCGCGTATCAGCTGTCTTTCGCGTATCTATGATATTGATCTGTGTCGAGGATTTAAAATGGCGAGGGACGCTGAAATTGTTTTGTGCATTGTTATCGTAATAAAAACTCATAGAAAGAATGTGATTGAGGACTCGAGATATAGTGAACTTTAAATGTCGTTTCTTTGTTATTTCAGGTGAGATAGAAGTGTAATTGTCGTAACTTGATAATAACTTGATAATTGTAGACTTGTTAAATAAAACAAAACTTTGTTATTTCAGAGAAACAATTTGTCGTTTGTTTTTGGAGATCCTCAATGTCTTATATGTATAATTATTTTGTCCATTATATTAGCCTCGGTAATGAATACAATTCCTAGGTATTATAGACTATAAAGTACCCACTGATTTTTCAGATTGCTGGTGACATTTACACTTCATTAAGCCAAAATAGCATAAAAATAAAGCAAATAAACCAGCTCTGGTAACGAAAGAGCATATAAAGGTTTTATCGCCGAAGGATATTAAAACAATTAATAAGGGTTCCATTGTTACTATTTTGGTATGTAACACTCAAAACTAAACTTGTTGTGTTTGTAACTCAAACACAACTCGGTTCAAAGGTTTTACAGACAGTTATTCCCTTAAATAAAAAAACTCATTTTCACATTTTTAATTACTTTTACATACCTAACAGTGAATAAAGCCCTAATTATAGTTAAAAGATTCTTTCTCCTTCCTATTTTTAGACTAAAAGTTGGAGAAAACTTACTTTAGATCAGCTCATAGTTTTGAGATTTTTAAAAGCTTACACATGCACATTGCAGACAAAACCCTAGTACTTTTAACTGGTAAAGTTATCCCATACCTTTAAACGAGCAATTCTTGTATGGATATAATATATATATATATATATGTATATTTCTATACATATAATCTGAATGTCAGAAACAGCTCCAACGATTTTCATGAAATTTAGTATACAGGGGGGTTTTGAGGGCGATAAATCGATCTAGCTAGGATTCAGTATTAGAAAATGTGGTATTTACAAAAAAAAAAAAGACTGCCTGACATCTATTGGCGAAAAGTAAAACTATTACAGTAAAGGTAAGTAAAAAAAATGACTCCTGCTGCCATCTATTGGTGAATAATGATACTTCCAAGCAAAGCTCGGACACCCAAATTAAATTAATAATCTAGAACAATGTAGAAATAAGGTCTATTTTTAAAAAACTTACTAGTTTGACACAGTCTGACTGGGTGAACAAGACTTTGACCCGATCATCCAAGCTCAGATGGTAAAGAATTTTCATGGCCAAGTTAATGTGCTTGTCATCACCTGAAATCAAATTTTCACTTTATTATTCCACAAAAACATGTATTAAGTATGCACTTTAAATAAAAAATGGTAATCCAAATCAAGAGACTTACTTGTAAACTGGATAAATTTTGGCAACAGATTAACTTTCACCATCTTGTTGCGCAACTTAGTGTCAAATGTCAAATTAAATAGTAGCTTCAATGTGACATTGACTAGGTCAGCATTGGGGGAATCCAAGAGGGGAGCGAGTTTTTCGATGATACCTTTTGCAGCCATGGCATTTTTATTTTCAACAAAAATGGACAACTTTTGCAAAAACGAAACAATGAGAATTAGGAGATCAATGTTGGAGTGCCTTTTCATGGCACCGATCAGAAGACCCACTACATCTTTTTTGTGCATCTTTTCTTCCACTTTAACATTATCTGCAATGTTTAGAAGCATGTAAAAAGCGACTCTCAGCAACTGTTCCTGTCTTTTTGAAAGTGTTTTCAACTTTCTTTTCATTTGTTCTTCGTCATTTTTCGACAGCAGCTCATCAGAGGCATTGCACAAGTCTTCATGGTAGCTGGAAACCACAGAGCGAGTTTTCTGTATGTTGACATCGGCCACAGCCCATGTTCCTGATTTGGGTCTCCGTTTTGGTTCTGGTATGCGACTCCTTGGAACTTCATTCTGAAAATAAATTTAAAAATAACATAGTTCTAATCTTCTGTTATGTCACAAAAGTCAAAACACTTGAAGCTGAATATTTCTAGCCTATCTAAAAATCTTTATCTAGAAAAAGTTTAAACCTATATCTTATACCTTAAAAGAGCAAGCAATTCTGGTATATATATTTTAGTGTACGAGGGATTTTAGAGCGATAAACTGGTATAGCTAGGGTTCATTTTTGGAAAATATTGTATTTACAAAAAAAAAAATACCGAACAACACTTGGTCACCCAAATATGAATTTTAATACACTTACTTTGTCTGGTGTAAATATTTGTTTTTTGCCCTCAACTTTCTCCTTCCACTGGTCATATCTTTTCAGTTCATAATCTATAACATCCATGCACAGGGAGCCAATTTTGTACTGTATGATAACAGAGTGAAACTCAACATACGTTGAAAAACAGAAAAATGTGTATACAATATTTGTGCTCAACTCAATACTTCTTTTCCATTCTTCTCTCAAAACTCTCGATAGAGCGCTCAATAAAGCTTCTGAAAATGTGAGAATGACAGTAGTATGTTACAAACATCCAAATAATATGAAAATTGAACACTTATCATCCATTAACATATTGATTATTACTTGAATTAGTATAAAGGCTACTATTTAAGCCAGAAAAATCCAGGAATAAGGATTAATCTGGCTTAAAAAGGTTTGTAAGACAGGCCAAATCCACACAGGCAACAGATCCAAGGCTGTTAGTTCTACAGGCTGTGTATGTAGAACTAACAGCCTTTTTTCCAGAAAGATAAAAATTAATATAAGATTTATTCTACACAGTTCTGAAGTTATAAAGCAAGTGTTGTACATTCCAAGCTTCCTGACAATGCCTTTAAAGCAGTGTCTCAATGGCTCAGACTAAATGACCTCAAGATATGTCAAAATTATTGATCAAATTAATACATTATAAATTTTAGTTATGATATAGTAAAACATGTTACCATTCTTAGCCAGCTCAATTAAATTATCTGGGTTTCGTGCAAGCTGCAAGATGAGAGCTGACCCTTTAATTTTCTCAGGTATGTCATCATACAGTAACTCGACATAGTCATCAACACGCCCTAACACAGCCACAGGAACACTTTCAACAGGACTCATTGCAGATACTCAATAGGTATACCCTGTAATAATTAACTATAATCACTAAGGCAACCTTGAACACTTCAATAAGTACCTAGTCAATTTAATACCCTGATTATTTATGATCAGATTTTACATTAGTGCAATACAGATGGGTCACGGTTCAATACATAACAACATATAAGAATCACCTTCACACTGTCGGATTTTAAAAGGGAAATTGTAATACAAACCGCATAAAGTTGATTTAAAATACCTATTATAAATGGAGAATTTAGGTTGAAATTAAAAGTGAAGAGATGTTTATTATTTCGATGGCAAAATTCAATCATTCGAAACAAAAATATCACAGAGTTGAGAGTACTTTTCATAAATCATAGAGTATTTATATTCTTTGATCATAATAATATATATTGATTCAGGTCTGACAAGCACAGACTGCACAGACCACAAACTCTTAAAGAGTAGGTAGGTACCTATAATATAATCTAAAAGTTTTAAACTGACAAAAGGTCAGAAGGGTCTGACTGGGTCTGACTTTTGATTATATCCTGACCACCTGAACTGACCAACACTACTGGACCTGACTCACAGGTCTGACTCTATGCTCTATGATCACAATATTATGCATAGGTAGGTACCTACACATAAAACCTTTGATCTATATTATCAAAGCATAAAACACTATAGGGATAATCATACCATTTTTAACCGACTTCAAAAAAAGGAGGAGGTTCTCAATTCGTCAGAATCTTTTTTTTTCTATGTATGTTCACCGATTACTCGAAGACGCGTGGACCGATTTGAAAAATTCTTTTTTTGTTTAAGAGGGTTTTGTTTCCAGATGGTCCCATTTTAATCAGGTCAGGATCTGATAATGGGATCCTGGAGAAATCGAGGGAACTCTTCAAATTTTATATGGACACATGAAACTATTTGAGTATTATTAGAAAGAGTAATATTTTCCAAGTTGTCCTGTGGTCATCAGGTCAGGATCTGATCATGGGATCTTGGTGAAATCGAGAGAACTCTTCAAATTTTGCTAGTTATACTTAAAGCGAGTTGGGTATTTTTTTATAGTTACTGGTGCATATGCTAGCAGATACTGATTTGATGACTAAAGTCATCAAGTCAGGGTCTGATGGTGGGATCTTGGTGAAATCGAGGGAACTCTTCAAATTTTGCTAGTATACTTGAAGCGAGTTGGGTATTTTTTATAGTTACTGGTGCATTTGCTAGCAGATACTGATTTGATGATCAGTCATCAAGTCAGGGTGTGATGATGGAATCTTGGTGAATTTGAGGTATCTCTTCAGATTTTATGAACACACCTCAAGCAATTTAGGTATTTTTACAACGCCTTGTGCATTTTATTGTTTTCCACTAAAAAGTATAAAATAAAAATGGGAAATGCTTTCCAAAAAACCAACTTCAAATGCCACTACAAAGAGTGAAATAATTTTTATTTAAATTTTTGGTACCTACACCAATTCGAAGTCGGGCGATTGTCTATGATTTCGTAATTTCTTCGCACATCAAGTAAGTATAGTAAGAAGGACTATTAGGGATTGTATGAAACATTGCCCGACTTCGAATTGGTGTAGGTACCAAAAATTTAAATAAAAATTATTTCACTCTTTGTAGTGGCATTTGAAGTTGGTTTTTTGGAAAGCATTTCCCATTTTAAACTGGCTAGTCTGTGTGTAGTGATTATATTATACTCTTTGTTGTTTCCCTTTCCTATTCAATAACATCTGCCACTGGTTCATATTTTGTGTTGTTTTATGTCTATGTTTTGTGTCAAGAGTGTTTTATGTCTATGGTGTCAAGTGTGTTTCTTTTTCTCCGTGTTTGCTTTATTGTAAGCTTAATTTAATTTAATGTAAAGAAATGACACAAATTAAGTAGTTGTTATTGTGTATCGCTTTATAAATTTTAAATTATTTTATTGAAAATTAACGTTACAATTTTCTTTAAAAATCTGGCCTTGATGTTTAATGAAGGCAAAGTAGCTGTATATAGTGTTGATTGCAAATCGTAGTTGTTGTGACAAGTAGGTAATTTATAAGTTCCATTTCCTTTCAGACTTCAGTGTGATAAGAAATAATGATAATGACCTAATCTGAAGAAATTGTTTCATTCGCCATGACTTCAAACTGGTAAATACCATTTTATTACTTGTATTGCATCTAATACATTACAGCTATGTACATGATAAACTATGTACTTTTGCATTTTGTTTAGTGTATAGAAATATTAGTTTGGTTGCTTCTTTCGTCAAATATCAGCAGATACTGAGATAATATGATAATAGCAATCTGATAAATAAAAAATCGCCTAATTATCTATTTATCTTTAAGAGATTGGATTTTATTTTGGGAGCTGGTTGTTACTGTAATAAATGTTTCCTACTTACAAATACAGTCCTCAGTACATTTCCAGTTTCATGTTTTGTCTACAATATTTGTGTTAAAGCTGTTGTTGATGTCAAGTAGGCAAAGAGGAAAATTATTTAAATATAATTGAATACCTATTCACAAATGTTTAAAATTTCTTTTAGATTCATACCTGTACATTTTAGTGAAAATGTGGAGAAATTACATGTAAAAAAACATTATGATATAACCATATCACTATGACCGAAAGTATTTCAACACTAACTGCTCCTATTTCGCTGTCCACATATCATCAGCTGAGTTTAACAGGTAAGATGTGTATACACCTAATCACTGATATTAGTCATCAACTATTGATGGTTCATATCCTATACCTTTAAACAAGCAATTCTTGTATATATATGTATATATATTTCTATATAATCTGAATCTCAGAAACAGCTTGAACGATTTCCATGAAATTTAGTATACAAGGGGTTATGGGGGCGATAAATCGATCTAACTAGGATTCACTTTTAGAAAATGTCAAATTTACCAATAAAAAAAATATGACTCCTGCTGCCATCTATTGGTCAGTAGTTAATAATACCGAGCGAAGCTCAGTCACCCTGATATTTTGATATCTAATATTTATAATTGATTGATTGATTCTCGTGTTACACTGTTTGTAACTAATCTCCTCTGAAAGTGCTTGATTTGTTTATATTTGGTAGGTCTGAGAATAGGTCACAAGCTATTTATCATACCCTTACATTTTGCCATGTAAGGGTGCACAACCTATGCAGCAACAGCTAATATTATATAAAATTAATTGCTGTTCATTATTCTTGCTGAATCTCAGAAACATCTTAATTATGCAATATTTGAGGAAAAACAATGACAATTAAACTCAATATGTAAACAGTGCACTGTTTGTTTACAGTTTTGCTGTATTTGTTGTGTTTCCATTGTGGAAAATCCATTGGCTAGTGTTTTTAAATTTTCAGTTAAAGACAGCAGGCTTGTTTTAGATCTCAAAGTAATAAAGCAGATACTGTCTAACCCTTTATGTACTTTACTGGTATTTGTATTTCAATAAACAAGGTTTGGATTAATTTGTATAGTGTGCCCGCAGTTAACGTTTAAGCTTGATCCTAGAAACATATTAACATGATAAGAATACAATAAATTTTGTCTTGAAAATAAAACAAAATAATTGGGTCCTCTTCTCTCCATTAATGTGTTTCTAGGATCAAGTAGAAAGGTTAGCTGCGGGCACACTACGAATTAAGCAACACCTTGTATAAGTTAAACTCAAATGATTTATCTATTTCATATAGGCCTTGCTTGTTGGGTCTTATAGATAGTCAGTAAATCCATTATAGGCCTTAAAATGTAGGTTTACATATTAATGTTAAAACAGTTTACATATTAAATAATACATTTTCAGCCTCAATTAATTACAATGATATATTATTATTTCAGTTGAATCAGCAAACATTAGAAATTGTGGCTTTCTAAAACCCAATCCATATTTGCAAGTGATCATAGATGAAAAAATATCAAGAAGAACAGAAGTACTGAAAAACACTTTACATCCAAAATGGAAAGAGGAGTTTACGGTGCTGGTTACACCTTTGTCACAAATATTGTTCCGTTTGGCAGACCATCATAGTTTCAGGAAAGACAATATTATTGGAGAAAAGAGAGTCAATCTATTAAAAATTCTCTTGTATTTCAATGGGAAATGTGAAAATGTGGAGCTTAGTATAGGTAAATAGAACAAGTTATTTATTGTTCCCAGCTTAACATTAAATTCTTTCAATTAATGTATAAAAATTATTGATTGCACGTTTTTTGTGACAGATTTGATGAAAAGCGTATCTTCAGACACTGCAGCTACTGCAAGCACTGAAGTGAAAGCTGCTGAACTTGTGCTGTTGCTTGATGGACTGAGAATAGACCCGGCTATATTGAGCCAGTCGCATGAAGTGCTCGGAGAGTCTGCCACCTCACGTACCGCTTTAACTGAAGGTGTCAGAGCTCGAATTAGATTAAGAAACAATATGGAAACATTGAGATCTATGGTCCATCCACGTAGCCTAAGAGTGAGTTCAGATTGTTTTTATGTATAGTGCAGTTTACAACATTTATAATTAATTATTTATCATTACTATTTAGAAACTTACTGTACACATGAGGAAATTGCATGAATTTTTCTTATAATCATCATAACTTCTTTTAAATAGAACCTACCCTATTAGATGTATATTTCTTATATAATTATTTGTATATCTATACTAATATTATAAAGAGGTAGCGTAACGATGTTTGTGAGTTTGTGAGTTTGTGACGTTGTAAGGGGTAATCTCTGGATCTACTGAACCGATTTTCAAAATTCTTTCACCAATAGAAAGCTACATTATCGTGGAGTGTCATAGGCAATAATAATTTCCAAAATTAACTAAGCATGTTTACTAAAACTTGAATAATGTAATCCAAGTCGCAAAAAAAATTCTTTCATCGCGTACGCTGCGGAAACTATTGAGGATAGAACAAAACAATGTTTAACAATATTTAAGAACGTATCAAAATCTGCAAAAAAGTCCGCGATAGCATATGCCTATCTCCTACGGGTAACTCGCAATAACTGCTTTTACTTTTAAAACTGGATTAAAAATAAATAATTTTTGTGAAGCTTATTTAGCCCATATGGTATTAATTTATATCTTTGTAAATATGTTTTTTAGAACGGAAATTTAATGTAGAATATTTGTGCTCCTTACTCTATACAGTTTAAACAAATATCTTCAAAGATATTAGCAAAACAAAAACGTGCGGTAAGCGGTTACGCGCCGCCTCCGCTTCGGCCGTTGCTAGGGAATGGCGATAGGTTTTATAAGTATAGGCATTTATCTATCCTAATGCCTCGCGTCTAGCGCTGTGGGCTGTGGGTATAAGGTCCGGTTTCCACCACAGCGAAGCGGAGCGGAGCTATATTTGAGTAACAAATCAGATTTCGTCATTTTGATATCTCCGAAACTGAGGGATGTCTAAATGATGAAATCTGGTTGGTTATCCAAACAGCTCCGCTTCGCTCCGCTTTGGTGGAAACCAGACCTTACGCGGGACAGACGGGCCGGGACAAAAATATTTCTAACGCGGAACGGAGTCCGCGGGCACTGCTAGTTATTTATAAGACAGCTAGACCGACTGTATATTGTATATGTCCAACCCACATGCTGATATTCTCTAATGGAAATAGCTCACGGTTTGGTTTATTTCATAGCCACCGCCGGGTCCTCCGCCATTGAGCAACGGCACGGCGGGTGCACCCGACAGCGGGGCGGGCCCTTCGCGGCAGGACGCGCCCGTCGCCGCTTCAGCCACGCCCGCCGCGACCAGCGCCGCAGCCGCCGCGCCCGCACCCGCGCCCTCGGCCGAGGAGCCACTGCCACCCGGCTGGGAGATGCGATATGACGTCTACGGGAGACGGTAACTCAATTGCCTCTTTATTAAATTGAAACTATTATACCTATAAATATTCTATAAATATAAAAATAAATCGCAAAATGTGATGGTAAGCGCATAACTCAACAACGCCTGGACCAATTTGGCCAATTCATTTTTTTAAATGTTCGTTGAAGTTTATGGGTGGTTTTTACGACGAAAAAAAATCGAATATTTGACGGAAAAACTCAAAAAAACAGCACTTTTCTTTTCCGATACAAACGTTGTCTAACATAAACGGACAGTTAATTTGAGCTTTATTGCTATTGCATATAGTTCATACTAAGTTACAAGCACTCTCTGTTGTCTAAGCAATGTAGGTGTATTCCTAACGTCAAAAAGTCAATGTGCAAATTATCAAAATAATCAAAACACCTACCAGCAGGGCGACGGTTCTGTTCAGTAGAATTTTTTGCCCCCAAAATAAAATAGGTAGGAGCAAAGAACTTACAATATAGTATGTTTCATTACAAGTGCGGAAAGGCTGTTATTGCAAAGAGTTCCGACAAATGTCTACCCGAGCCGAGGCGCAGCCGAAAGCGAGGGTTGACAGTCGGTACAAGTTGCAATGACGGTTCCGCACGTGTACTGAACGATTATTTTTAAAACAGTTGCGAAAAAATGAAGCAATTTAATAAAATAATAAAAACACAATAAACTCAACTAACTTAACATTTTCTGAAAAACTATTTGCTTTTTTCTCTTCTCCCCACGCAATAAATTCGTCGTATGTAGATATGTAGCGACTTTAAGAATTTTCCGGTAAAATGTTCTCCGAAGCATTTTGTGCAACAAACAACTAAACTCGCAAAGAAAATTTCTGAAAAATGGCGCCAACCGTAGAATATAAGCAGTTTTTTTTTCCATTCTGGTGATTTAAAAAAAAAAAAATTTGGTCATAGAGTAAATAATATTCTGGTACGCACAGGGAACTATGCCCATACAGCCAAGTATTCAGTAGAATTTTTTTTATTGATATGAAATGAAAATGAAATTTAATGAAATGAAATGAAACCTAACCAAACTCATTCAATCAAATCTGATATTGAAACAAATTAGTAGCTTCTTTTTAGAAATATACGTATTTGCATGAATCATAAAAACTTCTATGAATTCTTTTAGTAAAAACTTCATGGTTGGTTTTTCTTTTTAATAGACATTATTTTGACAGTCGGGAAAGATAACGCACGAGTTCGGGAAAGGTAAAAAAAAAGCACGAGTATGTAATAGCCCACATCCCGAACGCTATATGTCCCTGCAATACGCCACTTTTTGAGCAACTGTATTAAAAATAATCTTTTTGACAGGACGAAGTCTGTCGGGTCCGCTATAATTTGTTATTTCACCAACAACATACATAGTAAATATTTACTTTATGTGCGTACGACCCGCAGGTATTACGTGGACCACAACACGCGGTCGACGTCGTGGGAGCGGCCGCAGCCGCTGCCGCCGGGCTGGGAGGTGCGGCGCGACGCGCGCGGCCGCGTGTACTACGTGGACCACAACACGCGCACCACCACGTGGCAGCGCCCCGACACCGAGCGCCTGGCGCGCTTCCAGCACTGGCGCGGCGAGCGGCGCCACGTGGTCGCGCAGGGCAACCAGCGCTTCCTGTACCCGCCGCCGCAGCCGCCGCACCCGCCCAGCCAGCCCGCCGCCGACCACGACCCGCCGCCCTCAGGTATGTTGCTTGTGACGCTCAGCACTGGCGCGGCGAGCGGCGCCACGTGGTCGCGCAGGGCAACCAGCGCTTCCTGTACCCGCCGCCGCAGCCGCCGCACCCGCCCAGCCAGCCCGCCGCCGACCACGACCCGCCGCCCTCAGGTATGTTGCTTGTGACGCTCAGCACTGGCGCGGCGAGCGGCGCCACGTGGTCGCGCAGGGCAACCAGCGCTTCCTGTACCCGCCGCCGCAGCCGCCGCACCCGCCCAGCCAGCCCGCCGCCGACCACGACCCGCCGCCCTCAGGTATGTTGCTTGTGACGCTCAGCACTGGCGCGGCGAGCGGCGCCACGTGGTCGCGCAGGGCAACCAGCGCTTCCTGTACCCGCCGCCGCAGCCGCCGCACCCGCCCAGCCAGCCCGCCGCCGACCACGACCCGCCGCCCTCAGGTATGTTGCTTGTGACGCTCAGCACTGGCGCGGCGAGCGGCGCCACGTGGTCGCGCAGGGCAACCAGCGCTTCCTGTACCCGCCGCAGCAATTATTTCCTGCAGTTTCCAAGATTTGGAGCTATTGGAAACCAATATGTAGTTAATGAGTGTTGTTGACCAAAATTAAAAAAAAAAACATGTAGATGTATAAAAATATGCTCGCAAAACTCATTCTCATAATTTCTCATAAGCATAATATGATGTATCATGTATAATTAGGCCACTATTTGCTCACACTAAATAAAATTTGATTTTCACGAGCTACTTGGGCTGAAACCCCTTAATTCTAGTATCATAACTTCTTGTGTAGGTAGTTCACCTCCCCCCGTTCAACAAGACGCTGTCATAATTTCTCATAAGCATAATATGATGTATCATGTATAATTAGGCCACTATTTGCTCACACTAAATAAAATTTGATTTTCACGGGCTACTTGGGCTGAAACCCCTTAATTCTAGTATCATAACTTCATGTGTAGGTAGTTCACCTCTCCGCGTTCAACAAGACGCGTTCCCACTTCATCCACGAATCGCATGAAACATAAGCGATTGAGTAGGAGTGGGGCGCGTCTTCGTGGATTGAACTATCTATACGTAGGTCGGGCGATCATACGTCGACCGATTCATTTATCTTTTTAAGTTTGAGGCTTTTTTAGCAATTAATTTAGAATTTTGATAATGACTTCAAACAAACCAATAAAATTGCTACACATTCTATTATGGTTGATAAAATAATTGTGAATTAAAGATAGTGGTGTATTTTACAAAATTTCAAGTGGTATAAATCCTAATATTATCAGTTCATAATATAATTTATCAATTAATATATCATATCATATGTAGTAGTATTGCACTGGTATCGAAATGCAGGATATAATTTGTACATAATATTTTTAAAGAGACACCTGGTAACACCTCTAAAAACTTTGGAATTATTTAAATTGGTTCCCCGTCACCTTTTTACCATAGAACGGCAAGGCATTGAAAAGGCTTGCACCACTGCATAGTTGACGTACCAAAAACCCGTACGAAGTGATTTGATTCCTCGTTCTTGATACGCATAGGTCCAAAATACACTACCAGGGACTGCCTTTCCCACCAGCTACAACTTGAGCGCCTATAGATCAAGTGTGAATCGGCATTTCCCAGGAAAGCGCGTTCCCAGCTTGGGGGAAGTGCGAGTCGGACTGACCCAACGAAGGTTCCATACTATAAAATAAGTAAAAAGTCAAAGAATTTTCGAAGAAGTTTCTAGTTATTGAATTTACGAGTATAATTTACTTTTGTTGGCGAACCGCAAACTTAACTCGGTTTTTAGAGGTTTATCAACTCAATATTGTTATCTTATTTTGAAATTTTAACACCTCGGTTTTCTCCCTTTTTTTTTTAATAAAAATAAAAACGATTTTTAAATTATATTCTAATTAACTATTCCAAATTTCAGGTTGATAGCTTTAATAGTTACTGAAATATTCGAATGTGATAGATGGACGGACGGACGGAGAGAGTCGCACCAATAAGGCTTCCATTTTTACTATGTTGGTATGGTATGGTAATCCTAAAATTTTGCACATTTTATGAACCACTAAGGTACTATGAGAGGTAAAATTATAAAAATATATATTTTTTTTAATTTTTCGTCTCATTGAATAGTAAACGCCGTGTCATTGCCGGCGGCGAGTGCGGGCGGGGCGAGCGGCGCGGCTGCGGGCGGCGCGGGCGCGGCGGCGAGCGCGGCGGGCGAGGAGGCGCTGGGCGCGCTGCCCGCGGGCTGGGAGCGGCGCGTGCAGCCGGACGGCCGCGTCTACTACGTCAACCACAGGAACCGCACCACGCAGTGGGAGGACCCGCGCACGCAGGTACGCCCGACGCCGACCATCGACATCATGCTCGTGTTTCGCATCGAGTAACCAAAAAATGTTTCGGACCCTGCTAATTTTTCATTCTAGGGTCAAGAAATAAGCGCATTGGAAGAGGCCCTGCCGCCAGGTTGGGAGAGCCGATTCACGGAGGAGGGGACGCGCTACTTCGTGGACCACAACACGCGCACCACCACATTCCAGGACCCGCGGCCCGGCGCGCCGCAGGGCCCGCAAGGCGCGTACGGCGTGCCGCGCGCCTACGAGCGCTCCTTCCGCTGGAAGCTCAGCCAGTTCCGCTACCTGTGCCAGAGCAACGCGCTGCCCAGCCACATCAAGATAACGCTGTCGCGCCAGACGCTCTTCGAAGATTCTTACCATCAGGTGAGCAAACGCCAAACTACAAATCACGCTGCGCGTTTACGAGCGCTCCAAGCGCTGGCAACTCAGCCAGTACCGCCACCTGTGCCAGAGCACCGCGCTGCTCACAACTGCCCACACTGCTACATCGATGTACCAACCTCATGCCGCGCGTGACATTTATTTGGATATGTTTCCCGTTCATTCGCATATGGTAATATCAGGGCTTCGTTGTTTCAGATCATGAGGCTACCGGCGTACGAGCTGCGCAGACGGCTGTACATCATATTCCGCGGCGAGGAGGGCCTGGACTACGGCGGCGTGAGTCGGGAATGGTTCTTCCTGCTGTCGCACGAAGTGCTCAACCCCATGTACTGCCTGTTCGAGTACGCCAACAAGAACAACTACAGCCTGCAGATCAACCCGGCCAGCTACGTCAACCCTGACCACCTGCTCTACTTCAAGTTCATCGGGCGGTTCATCGCGATGGCGCTGTACCACGGCAGGTTCATCTACTCCGGCTTCACGATGCCCTTCTACAAGAGGATGCTGAACAAGAAGCTGACCATGAAGGACATCGAGTCGATCGATCCGGAGTTCTACAACTCGCTGGTGTGGATCAGAGACAACAACATCGACGAGTGCGGCCTCGAGATGTGGTTCAGCGTGGACTTCGAGGTGCTGGGCCAAGTCATTCACCACGAGCTCAAGCCGCAGGGCGACAAGGAGCGCGTCACTGAAGTGAGTTTTAAAGTTCACGCGATGTTTGCATTTATCAAAGTACGCCTTTTATATTATCGTATGAATGTGTATAAATTAATAACCGTTAAATACCTTTTTTCAGACCAACAAAGAGCAATATCTACAATTAGTTACGCAATGGCGCATGACACGAGGAATTGAAGAACAAACAACCGCATTCCTTGACGGTTTTAATGAGGTACTTTGAGCTATTTTACTAAAATAATGCATGCATGCATGGCCCATTCTTGTTTACGAAATTTTCAAAGTGACTGCTGTTCAGTGAATAATATAATTTATAATTATTAGTGAATAAGTTACAGAACACCTTTGCGGGGTTGAGAGTTCCCTTCTAGAATATTAGCCCGAATTCTGAATTTTTCATGACATGAATTCTTGGAATGATAGGGATATGCTTCCGTCTCCTCATGGGGTCTAAAAAATATGTACTTTCATACCATGTAAGAAAAGTTGTATACAATGACAATTTTGAAAATAGCAAGTACCGAGTTTCTTGCCAGGTTTACTTGGTGCAAACCTGCTTTCCGAAAAAGGCGATAGAGTTTTGACTTTTCATAAGAGCGTGTAAACTAGGCCTATGTTAATTTCGTTTGTCATGAATGTGTGTAGGTGGTGCCGCTGGAGTGGCTGAAGTACTTCGACGAGCGCGAGCTGGAGCTGATGCTGTGCGGCATGCAGGAGGTGGACGTGGAGGACTGGCAGCGCAACACCATCTACCGCCACTACACGCGCACTAGCAAGCAGGTCGCCTGGTTCTGGCAGGTGCGTGTGTGTGCAGGTGGTGCCGCTGGAGTGGCTGAAGTACTTCGACGAGCGCGAGCTGGAGCTGATGCTGTGCGGCATGCAGGAGGTGGACGTGGAGGACTGGCAGCGCAACACCATCTACCGCCACTACACGCGCACTAGCAAGCAGGTCGCCTGGTTCTGGCAGGTGCGTGTGTGTGCAGGTGGTGCCGCTGGAGTGGCTGAAGTACTTCGACGAGCGCGAGCTGGAGCTGATGCTGTGCGGCATGCAGGAGGTGGACGTGGAGGACTGGCAGCGCAACACCATCTACCGCCACTACACGCGCACTAGCAAGCAGGTCGCCTGGTTCTGGCAGGTGCGTGTGTGTGCAGGTGGTGCCGCTGGAGTGGCTGAAGTACTTCGACGAGCGCGAGCTGGAGCTGATGCTGTGCGGCATGCAGGAGGTGGACGTGGAGGACTGGCAGCGCAACACCATCTACCGCCACTACACGCGCACTAGCAAGCAGGTCGCCTGGTTCTGGCAGGTGCGTGTGTGTGCAGGTGGTGCCGCTGGAGTGGCTGAAGTACTTCGACGAGCGCGAGCTGGAGCTGATGCTGTGCGGCATGCAGGAGGTGGACGTGGAGGACTGGCAGCGCAACACCATCTACCGCCACTACACGCGCACTAGCAAGCAGGTCGCCTGGTTCTGGCAGGTTTGACCAGGGCCATTGATTAAACATAAAGGCTCAGCACTTATGCGTGTATTTTTAGGCTCCGCCCTGAAACAGCATTATTAATTTGTCGAAACTGTAAAATGGCGCTGAAGTAACGAGAAATTTTTGGCTTCCTACGTTACATCTTTCCCGTCTTCTTAGCGTAGCGTATTTCGTCATTGGGTGAGACAGATAAAAAATGTTTAAAGCTTAGGAAAATGTCTTCTACAACTCCTCGTCTCTTCACTGACTGTAAAGTATTCTCCTTCTATAGTACGGAAAACTCAGTGCGCGGCTCTGGCTCGCATATGGCCAGGCTTTTTATTGGATTACATTTAGACATTTTTAGGCTTCAAAGCGCACTGGATTCCTTTCGATGTCGTGGCTCAATTTCAAAGCATAGCAATTTATGTCGAATTTCTTTACCAATACGTTTGAATGTCCATCATTGGTAAAAACTTGAAATCCCTTGCTGTGCCGTTCCGATGTGCGTTCACTTCGCCTTCGCCTGCAGCGCTAATATTTTATCAATTTTTAATATGTGTTCCGCTCTTAGTTCCGCTACACGTTTGTTTATATTTACATAAAGCATGGGATAACTGCGTAAAGGATAGAAAATTCTAAAACACAAAACGTCTTTGTTTGAGCGGGTATTGTGTTTTCAATCTTTAGTTGACCGCTTGTTTAACTAAACACATTCAATTAAGTATGAAATTGTTGTTTATTGTTTTAGTTTGTGCGACAAATGGACAATGAGAAGCGCGCCAGACTGCTGCAGTTTGTGACGGGCACTTGTCGAGTGCCTGTCGGTGGTTTTGCAGAGCTCATGGGCTCTAATGGGCCACAACGGTTTTGTATAGAAAAGGTACCATATTTAGTGTTTCTTCTTCATTGTATTAAGCAGCAAAATGATAAGTTAGCTTAGAGTTAAGGCGTTGAATGATCTGACAATTATTAACGAACCAGTGATGCAAAAAGAGAGGTGTTATATGTTTATTTTGTGTCATCTTAGATCCCCAATGGAAAATAACCATATTCAAAGGTGATTTGAACACTCCTTCAAGTGTTAAAAAACTAATCGCGTTAAGAGCAATCTTTGGTTGTGATCCAGACATTATAATAATATTGATATTGATGGTATAATCATTGGCATAGTCATTAATTAAGACGAAATCAACGAGTCTGCCCGCGAAAATGAACATTTTCGTGTTTTTTTTTGCAATTTGTACGCTAATTAGGCTTATGGCAGTCAAATTGCGGGAATCATGCTTTACATGTTTATAGAAAAATCTTTGCCTAAATGTGCATTCTTAGAACTTAGTCCGAGTATCGAGTTTGAAGTAACTCGCAAATCTCGGACTGTTTCTTTAACTGGACACTTTTAAGGAAAGATTTTTCTATAAACACGTGAAGATGATACCTACTGGGATTTCCGCAATGTTACTGCAATGAGCATAATATGTCATGTCTCTTACTTATTACAGCTATAGCTTACAAATTGTGTAATACCAAAGAAAAAATTGAATTTCGCAGGCTCCTCAATGCACAATGTTGATTTTTATTTTAAGAGCAATTAGTATTGGGTATTGCGTAATGGAAAGTGGATTTGGTTCGGTCGTGAATGTGACACTGATACTGTTGCAGGTCGGCAAGGACACGTGGCTGCCGCGCTCGCACACCTGCTTCAACCGCCTCGACCTGCCGCCTTACAAAAGTTACGAACAATTGTGCGAGAAATTGAACTACGCTATAGAGGAGACCGAGGGTTTCGGGCAGGAGTAAATAAATTTGATAATAGCACTAGTAGAATGTAAATTATTATTATAATAATTATTATTATCACATTAATTTTTAACAGCACCAACACCCATGAATGAATTACTCAATGGAACTGGTGCCGTCGTAAAAAGACCAACCAAATACTTGTATGAATATTTTGTTTAAACAATAATTTTATTATGTAGATATCCTTAGTGTTTTATGCCAGTTATATAAGATATATTTTGTTTGAACTATATTTATAAAGTTCGTCTATAAAGTTCAATAAAAGCCTTTAAAAAGCATTATTTGTTTATGTGTCATATTCATAATGGGCGATGGGAAAGGAATGTGTGAAGAGTGAAGAGTTGGAGTGGAGAGTCTTAGTAAAAATACAGGACATTAGTTAAAGTGAATTTATTTAAATACATTTTTAATGTGGTACACGGAATTATTTCTAGTAATACAACAAAATTAAATTGAAATGCTTGTAACAACTAGTAGCAGTAGAAGTGCATGAATATTACTGAATTACGTTGAAATTCAAAAATAATTAAGATAATTTAGCTTCAGCAAAATTACGAGCGACTTTAATAGCTTCATATAGCCCACTTGGGCTATTTCCAGAAGCTTGAGCCGATTCTGCTTTACCGCCGCCTTTGCCACCCATGATCGGCACTACGGATTGAACCCATTCTGACGCCAGTAGACCTTTGTCAATATGATTTTTGGACACAGCTGCTAAACAAAATATTTTGTTGGAATCATCATCAACCGAAAAGAACATAGCAGATGAGTTAGGTTGTGATTGTTTGACTTGTTTAAGGGCAGCGTCTAATGCTTTCGTATTATTGTATGCTTTTAGTTCAGATACTATGATCTCTATAGAATTTTCTTGTAAGCATAGCTCCTTGGCTTTCTCAATCACTGAATTGATTGTCATTGCTTTAGCAGCCCTTTCTTTGTCATCAAGTTGTTTCTTCAAATTTTTGAGCATTGTTCTTAATTCTTCCTTTTTCCAGTAAGCTATTTGAGCGTGAGATACGTCATTCGTTAGATCTACGATTTTCTTAACAATGTCCTTATGCGCAATATTGTCACCCTGATCTTTCACAAAGTTGGCAATATTATTAACTTCATTTTCAAGAATACTCATTTTATTCAGAGCTTTCGTAGCCTCTGGACCAGTAAGTGCCACAATTCTTCGAATACCTTTAGCTATCCCTTCTTCACTTACAATAACATAGTCTCCAATATGCCCAGTTTGATGCAAGTGTGAACCACCACAAAATTCCACAGATGTTTCAAATCCTGCTGCACTCTCAGGATTGTTCTCCAAATCCTCAACAGGAATACCAACCGAAACTACACGAACTGGGTCTGGATAGTGTTCATCAAACATAGCACGAAGACCATTAATTTTTTTAGCTGCACTTAAGCTAGTATGTTTAGCATAAACACGTTTGTTATCATTTATAATTGATTTGATCTGATCTTCGGTATCTTTTATCTGTTTGACAGTCATAGGACCTTTATTAGTAAAGTCGAATCTTAGACGATCAGGCATCACCAGAGAGCCTCGTTGATCAGAATCATTTCCGAGAACTTTTCTCAAGACATTATTGAGGACATGGGTTCCCGTATGATTATTCATAACTAATCGACGTCTTACTGTGTCTATGTGCAAAGAAACTTTATCGCCTACTTTAAGTGTGCCCTCAACTTTTCCTGTATGTAGAATATATCCACCTTTTACTTGGACATTATTCACTGTAAATTCTACACTGTCATCATCAATTTTAACCATATAGCCTTCATCAAATATTTGACCTCCTTGTTCAGCATAGAAACTGGTGCGATCTAAAACAACACCACATTCTTCACCACTTGTAACTTCATTGACAAATTCTTTGTTTTTACGTAATGCCAGGACTGATGCAGTGCAAGGTGCAAATTCATATTCAGCATCTTTATCATTTGAAGATGGGGTATAATTATATTTCGGAGAGTCATCTGTAACAGGTACACCGGTATCTTGTAAATGACTGATTGCATGGATGTCCAAGGCAAGTAAGTCTTCTTGCCCTACACTTTTTCCTTGGGATGATAACTGAGATTCTTTTTTCGCTTTTTCATATGCATCCATATCTATTTCCAATCCTCTTTCTTCACACATTAATTGTGTGAGATCAATTGGGAAGCCATATGTGTCATACATCCTCCAAGCAACATCACCAGGGACTGTTTTAGAATCACCTAGTTTTTCAATTGTTCTGTTTAATAAATTTCTACCTCTATTAAGAGTTTTTAAAAATTGAATCTCTTCCTCATTAATTATTTGAATAATTGATTCTGGGTCTTTTGTTATTTCAGGAAATACATCACCCAATAGTTTTACAACAGTGTGAACTAAAGACCCAAAAAAGCCTGGTTTTGCATTTAGTTTTTCTGATGCAAAACGAACTGCTCTTCTTAAAATCCTTCTGAGAACATACCCCCTTCCTGTGTTATCAGGACATCCACCATCAGACAAAGCTATGGTTAAGGTCCTTGCATGATCAGCCAGTACTCTATAAGCCATATCAATTCCATCTGTGTCATCTGAACCCACTTTACCGGTGTAAGGTCTTATTTTCGTGCCCTCTTGTATAGCTTGAAATATTGGCATAAAAAAATCAGTGTCATAGTTTGCCCTTTTATTCTGAATTACAGAAACTAATCTCTCAAGACCCAAACCACAATCAATGTGTTTCTTTGGAAGCAATTTCAATGTTCCATCTGTTTCTCTGTTAAATTGAATAAACACTAAATTCCAAATTTCAAGAACATCAGGATCATCCATGTTGACTAGGTGTGCAGCATCCCTGCCACCAATTCGATCGTAGTGCAACTCAGAACATGGTCCACAGGGACCTGTTTCACCCATCTCCCAAAAGTTGTCTTTCATACTACCAGGCAGAATATGGGATTCGGGTACACCCAAACTAATCCATATATTTTTGCACTCCAAGTCTGGCTCCAGTCCTGATGCTACATCACCCCCAAAGTATGTCACATATAACCTATCTCCAGACAACTTATAAACTTCAGTGAGCAGTTCCCAAGCCCAGGCACAAATTTCTTTCTTAAAATAATCTCCAAAAGACCAATTGCCCATCATTTCAAAAAAAGTGTGATGATACACATCTTTTCCAACATCATCCAAGTCATTGTGCTTTCCTCCAGCTCTTATACATTTTTGAGTGTTTACAACTCTTACATATTGAGCCATATCTGAGTTAGGATCAACGGTTCCCAAAAATATTGGCTTAAATTGATTCATGCCTGCATTTGCAAATAGTAAAGTAGGGTCATCTAGTGGAATTGTTGAAGAGGAATGGACATATTTATGTCCTTTGCTGATAAAAAAATCAATAAAAGTTTGTCTTATTTTGCTTCCAGTCATTGAAGTATCCATTCTGGCAGCTTACCTGTAAAAAAATAAGTATGTACATTAGAGATAGTTGAGGGACAAATCTCACTGGAAATACCAATTTATTTAACAGCTGATACAAAACATTACACGTACACTAACTGTAATCTCATGGTAATCAGGTTTCAGGGTAAAATCTTTTTGTTTGCCATCAAATGAAGTTCAGTAGTACCTACACATAGACACAGACTTTTGCCTCTAAAAAGTTTGCAATAATATTATTGGAGCTTCATGCAACTGTTTATAAGGCAGAAATAGCTAGTCAACTTCTGCAAGTTTTGTTGCTAATCATGTTTTATTAGAGTGATAAAAGTTAGAATAGAACACATGCATCTAATGTCATGGATCAACCCTTTGACTATTACAAAATCAATCATTTAGGATTAAAACAAAGGTATGATACAAATACACTGCACTTAAGGTAAAAAAAAAAACTGCAGTTTATTATAATACAACATCTATGCATGATGCAATTATGACTGATATTATGCATATTGTTTTAATATCTAATAACAAATCTACTCGTCCTAGTCACTGATAAAGAAAAGAGGTGTTGCCATCATTACCTTCATTCACAATAATAGATAGGAAGAACTAATAGGTTATCCATATGGGATACAAAGGTGAAAGTTAAATGCATGGTACTTGTACACGTCTGCACAGTATTCAATATTGTCAGTACCATATTGAATACTAGTGTCGGTGAATACCGCACAAATGGGTTAATATAACATTTATTAATAACATTTAAAACTTACTTTAAATGTAGCACGATATCAAATTGAAGCAGTTAAATTAGTCTCAACTTGTGCCGTAAAATTCACGTAAAATTACACAAATTACAAAATGAAAGCTATTAAAGTGTACGAAAGTCTAAAACCAAAAAATTACTGAAACTGGCCGAGGACATAGGACAACGAAATACGAATGTGAATTTGTTGGATCTGTCACTGTCAATGATTTTTGGCATGTAATGTGGGCATGTTTTTGACATTAACATTCGGTGGTTTTTGTTCTTAGGTCACTGTCTAAGGTTTTTTTTTTATTTTCCATAGTAACCACAGAGATAACAAAACTATGGAGATGCCCCATTTTTCTAACAGTAATCATACCTAATGATTACTGTTTTTGAAAAAACTACCACCTTGGATTTGGTTAATAATAATATACACTGTGGAAATAATAAAATAAGTTTCAAAGTTTGTGAATTGTTCGTTTTGGTAACCAAACTATATTTTTTTTCTACCATTTCTACTAAAGCCAATATTTAGTTGAGATGGCAAGATGTTAGACAAGGACACAGTACCAGAGGGATCGTTCTCGCCAACCGCTTTTAGCTAGCTACCTACCGCTTGTAAGGAAATCATAAGAAAATAACCTAAGAATTGTTGAAATCAGAAAGAACGAAGGTACCACAACACCCAGACCCGAGACAATGTAGAAAATTTATTTTTCTACATTGCCCCGACCGGGGATTGAACCCGGAACCTCAGAGATGACGGCGCCTTGAAAACTGGCACGCTAACTGAGGTGATATGCGACCTCCGCGCCACGATCTCCGTGTTGTCAATGCCGAGCGTGTCGGCTCACAGCTGTCGTACCATATTGTTTATTATTTGTCATTATATACGAGTATTTGTCAAGTACAATTCTTCAGTTAAATAAAACCAATATTCCTCTTGGTTTTTTCATTTATTATGCCACACTAACCACTCAACTACGGAGGTCGTCAAAAGTTGAAAGCAATTAGTCTCATTTTAGCTTAACAAAAATGTTTGAATAGCTCTCTTGTTATATGTATAATCTCTTTGAATAATAAATCTTTTTAAGAGTCCTGTGAACTAAGATGTCTCCATTCATTAAAAATACCAAATCATTTGTAATTCGTGCATATTTCGATCATGTTGTGGTGTTATTCGGGTTCATATAGTAATAATCTATGCTCCTGGCCATATTTGGTTCGGAAATACCTACTTCTTTAAAACGATATAATAATCAATTTTTATCAAAAATTTTATAAGTTTGGTCGAGTTCCGTAAATTATGAATGAAAACTTGTAACTTTCTTTATTAACTGGTGTTTTTCTGTAGCTGGACAGTAAAAACTGTGCTCGTGAACTAATTCGACGTGAGATAGTGTTGTTTTTTTTTACAAAACAAGCAGAAAACATGTCCTCTTTGACATAAAAATAAGCAAAACTAAATTCGTTTTATTTCGGAACCAAATATAGCGAGCATAGAATATTACTATATAAACCCGAACGACACCACAACATTTTGCACGAATTACAAATGATTTTAGTATTACGAATGTATGGGAGACATCGTGGGTAAGCGGACTCTTAATGCATGCTTAATGCTTTCAGTGGCTGTCATTATTACGCACAGGCATCTTTCTTTTACGTTACCTATCTCTTTGATAGGTAGTAATTAATCTATGATGCCAACAATGTTAGTAGTCTATGGTTGGTATTGTCAGATACAATATATCTTTAATCTGCGATATGTTGAGTAATAATGTTCTGTGGATGTGTTACCCTGGTTCTGTGGTCGCAACTTGCCATCTCGCAACCATGGTCTGTGCTCGCAACGTATATTATAGATCAATGCCAACTCGCAATTCGCAAAACACGTAGGTAGTGATCTCCGCCAGGAGTAATAGTGTTCTGTGGTAGTGATTATATACTCTTTGGCAAAACATGGTGTTTTAACTTTTATGTCTATGTCGCAAAAATAAAAATTTAGGAAATTCAAGGAAACTGCAAAATAATCATGAATTTGTCCTATACATTAAGAAAATATTTTCTTTTTCACCTAAAATCCAACGTTACTAGAAGTACCAGTTATTTAGCTACAGTTCCTGATGATGGAGGAAAACAACAGGATCTTCCCTTACAGTCTATCAACGAGGACGTGTCTGAAATCACTTCTTATTTTCCAGATTCATTTAACTTATCAGCTTACATCAACAGCTCTCAAACATTACAAAATTTACTTCATTTAAATGTTAATCTTAGTAAAATTGAAAAGAAACCCCATGTTGTGAATAAAATACTTACACTTGATTTTAACAATGATATGAAGGACCATATTCTGTTTTTAAGTGATTATTTAGGTACAGAAAACATTGGGCAGTTTCTAACCAAAAACCCTCTTATTTTGTGTGAAGCTTTAGAAGACCTTCAAGTAAGGGTGAATTACTTGGAATCAAAACGTTTTGATGCCGATCGAATAAAGCAAATCATATCAAAAAATCCATTTTGGTTGATGTTCAGGTAAAAATTTGCACATTTCTTAATGAAGACAATGTACCTACTACTATCTGATGAAGTAAAAATATTTCAAGCCATTTTGACTATTAGAAAGACTAATAACCCATATAATTTTTTTTGCTACAATTAGAAATATTATAATGCTTTCTTTTACAGTACCTTGAGGATTGATAAACGATTGGGATACTTTCAACAAAAGTTTAGTTTGACAGGCAATGAGATAAGGCATCTTGCTACTATACAACCTAAAATTATAACATACAATTTACACCACATCAACACAAACTCCTTTGTTATCAAGGAAGAAATGGGGTTTAATGATGATGAAGTAAAGAGTTTGATTCTTAGTAGACCCAAAATATGGATGATAAGTAAGTTGTAACGCATATTAAATTAACAAACTCCAGCAAATTAGCTTACAGATAACTTGGCACAGGCCTCTATATTTAAGATTTAGAACCATTACTAATGACCTTTTAGGTCTAAAGAACTTCCTACTAGTAATATCATAAATGTGAAAGTGTAAGTATGGATGGATCTTTGTTACCCTTTAATGCTGCAACTTCTGAACCGATTTGGCTGAAATTTGGAACATAGATAGCTTATAACCCTGATAACAAACAGGTTACTTTTCATCCTGGAAAAGTCCTACGTTCCCATGTGATTGGCGCAAAACCAAAATTATTTAGTACTAGCAACAGCTAGTAATTATATAAAATTCTCACCTTAATAAAATCAACTAATTTTAAATTAAAAAAAATGGGTTTTTAATGAAAAGAAGGCAAATTTAAGAATATTGTATTATTTTACAAATTTCATTTTTAAATAAATTTTGTTTCAGATCAAAAATCCTTAATAGAGAGGTTCAGTTATATACACAATGTTATTAAAATACAGCACAGCACTATACTGAAACATCCTAATGTGCTTCTATGCAGAAGTTTTAGAGTGAGACAGAGACATTTATTCCTACAAAGTTTAGGCAGAGCGCAATATGATCCTGCTAAAGAAAACTATGTGCCAATCACTGCTCTGTATGAAGATAGTGATGTTGAATTTTGTAGAAATCACGCCAAATGTCATACTGATGATTTCAACTTATTTTTGAAGACGTTGTAGTGCTCATAGTTAACCTGCTTTACCCAATACAACTTTGTGTTGAATAGCATTCAGGGAATGATATAGAAGAGTGTCAAAAATACCAGCCACAGTGAACACTCCTCCGACTATTGCACATACATTTGTAGCAAAGTGCCCTATTGACCTGCAAAACAAATAATACATTAATTAAATCTATAAGTATTACAATTATAAAAAGATGAATATACTTGCTTCATTTCATATACCTTTCCTTCTCTGTATATTTAACCATAAGAGGTGATAGTTCGTAACTGAAGAATGCCCCCGGCATACCAGATTCTGTATTTACATTTGATACAGACTTTTTGTGTCTAGTTACTGAAAACTGGTTTGTGTGTAGAACTGTATTGTCTAATTTTACGAACATTGTTGGTACTATTTTTAAATAATACTGAAACATGACAGCTCCTAAAAATATACAATAAATTATTACAAAAATATTAAGTGCTTGCTAAATGTTACGCTTGTGTAATCCTATTTGAACATTTGGATGTATGTGACTCAATTGCGCCACGTCACTAAACGGGTAGGATTTTCAAGCAAAGTTTCTATTAAAAACAAGTAGATGGATAAATATTATTCCCGCAAAATTCATTGCTATAAGCAGTGTTGCCATTGGCGGCTGGAGAAATAGAACGTCGGGGTGTCTGAAAAGGAACGAAATTCGAGGTGAGGGAACGAAGAACATAATATATTTAAGTTTTTAAATCAATTTTTTTCCAAAAAATATAATTGTGCAAGACTTTTATAGGTTTACTAGCAAACCCGGCGAACTCCGTTTCGCCACCAGATGGCTTCCTTTTATTTTTTAATTTTTCCTGAATTTTCTTTGCTATAAACCTCACGGAGCCCGAGGCCGAGACCTTTCCAACGAATGCAAACCCGTGGAAATCGGTTCGTGCGTTCTGGAGTTATAGCGTCAGGAAGGAAAACCCGGCTTATTTTTATATAGTAGAAAGAAAAGAAGATATTTATATTCATTTATTAATATGTAATATCTATGTATTGTCACATAAGAATTTTTTTTTATGATATTGTCTGTGACTTCGTTCGCGTGGAATTCGTTTAGATAATATGTTGCGTAGAATGATATGCATGAACCACCATGAATCTTTTTCGTGAATCACTACGTCCACTGGAGAAAACCCAATTGATTTTTTTTTGGTATAGTCTGTTAAATAAGTCAGTGTACCTGGGTAAATTAAAAGGTGCAAGCTGCAGTTAACTTCTAACTAGCACACAATAACCAATACTAACACCATAAAAACATAAAATTAAAAGTATACTCAGTGAAAAAACTTTCCAAGCTGCAGCAAAACAAAAACTTTGCATATATTACTTTTCGCTTCACGTTGTTTTTTTTTTAAGTGTCGTCTTTATTTAGGTCTAAAATAGGTCTTGTTAGAAAGTTCAAAGATTTAGGCGAATTAGGCTACTTGTGCAAAAAAAATTAGGCGAATTTAGGCTACTCAGCAGGCAAAATTGGGCGAAATCAATTGGCAAATATCTGGCAACCCTGCTCGCCACAGACTATTGAAGCGTATTTTTTTTTTGTTATGGCTGCGTTCGTACTTGCTTATGAAAGGGCGGCAGTTTTAGGCCGGATGGAGAAACGAAACGCAATTTTTTGTTCTTGAACACAGATTATGTAAAATTGACTTCCTTAATAAATTTCTAATTTTATTTTCGTAAAAGAACGAAAAGAACGGTTGAAGTAAGGGAACGCCGAGGGAACGCTTGATCATAAAATAGAACGCTTTTCGTTCCCTAGGGAACGATCTGGCATCGCTGGCTATAAGCCACATACATATACAATAATTGAAAACGAAACGAATAGAAAAAGTAGACGAAAAAATAAATAATAATAAAATTTGAATTTCGCGGGCTGGTAGACAGAATGCTTGGTACTCTTTAAATCACAGACCTAGTAAACAATAAGGACGCCACTTCCACAAAATTAGTAAAGTGGCGCATAAGATGCCGTCGCCTAGTGTAGTAACTTGATAAACGAAAATTTGACATCAAATCTTGGTGTTCATGATGACGCCACATTTTACGCAAGGCTAGGCTATAGATCAATGGCTTGAATTATGAATAGGGCGGCTCCATAGTTCTGTTAACTCAATGCTTGATGGCCAGAAATGTCATCTGTTACTGTCAAAACACTAACCTCAAGTGTGGGGTTTATTTAATTTTATTATAATTAATATTCCTTATAATATTAACATTATATTGAAATTAAAGAAAATATATCAAAATGCCAGTGCCGGGAGGAATGTATCAAAGCCAAGGCCCATCATGCTTTGATAAAATGAAGATGGGTTTCATGATAGGATTTTGTGTTGGAATGGCAAGCGGCGGGTTATTTGGTGGATTTACTGCATTAAGGTAATATTTCAATTAAGATTTATTCCCTAAAGAAGTTACTCTAATAACACAATAAAGTTAATAGTTAGAATCTAATTACAAGAATAATTGCACCACAAAAGGTAGAGGTCAGTCGCAGAAGGTAGATATTGCACATTCGATCGAAAAAATTCAAAAGAATTAATGTAACCAAATATTCTGGGTTTTACAGATATGGTGCTAGGGGAAGGGAATTGGTACATTCAGTTGGAAAAGTAATGCTGCAAGGTGGAGGAACATTTGGTACATTCATGGCCATTGGAACCGGAATTCGTTGTTGATGTGGATTGTAGGCTACTGACTTAATTTGTATATATAACCTACTGATGTAGTTGCGTATTGACTGAAATTCTAAATAAAGTTTGTTCATAAGTAATGAAATATTTAATTTTACTTTTATACTAATTTCTACTAGCTTTGCCTTTGCTCTGTTAGCTATACATGTGAATTTTGGTTTTCAACCCATCCTGGATGTATTTCGTAATGAAAACAAATAGAAAAAGCAAATAAAATTATGTATAGATATTTCAATCCAAGAAGATGCACCCCACTCTGTCAAAATAGCTTGTTACATTCAATTTGTATGGAGTTTGACAGAGTGGGGTGTGTCATCGTGGATTGAAATATCTATACTACCTAGTTTTTACCAGGGACTCCACCCATGTAAATTTTAGCTTTTCACAAATCCTATGGGAATTATTGATTTTATCTGGATATGTCACCTTCCTGATCTTCAACTACAATTTTACAAAAACTATATTGATCTATTGCTCTGTAGCAGTGTTGTAGCAATTACCATATTAGAATGATACACCTCCAAATCACCACAAGCAACGGAAGTTTCCAATAGGAACATTTTTTTCGCATTTTTTCAATATTTTTTATTGATTCTCTGCTCTTATGGCTGTAGTGTGTTGTTATAAAGTGCTTTTCAATAAATGGACACAAAAAATATTTATCAATAATTAATTGTTCATGAGATAGGGGTGTTCAGTCAAACAAACTTTAGAATATCAATAAGTATAGGTTATGTAAATACCACACCTTCATTTGCCAAGCCAGTTACTCCATCCAAAGGAGCAGTGTTGGCCTCCTCAATGTGAGTTCCAAATGAGAGATGTCTAATGATGTGTGTTGTGTTAAACACAGATGAGGAAAACGGCTGAACATCATGTACATGCACATGATTGATGGTAAAACTTTTGCCTGGTGCTATGTGAAAACTTCCACCAACCTAAAAATATTGAATAAGTTTCAATTCTGTATGTAATAGCTAATAATATTAATTGCATGCTAAGTCGCCCACAAGTTCAAACCGATTCATTAATATTCCACACTCCTCAATATAAATTTAATTAATACCACACCTCACATTGTGTGCAGGATTTCTTTTCAAAAATTAATATTGGCTTTTCAATTATGATTCATGATAAATATAATAAAATAAACAGATGTAGAATGTGTAAATAGATCAATCAGAGCAACTGATCTCTCAAGTTATCAGTTTATAGATAAATAGCTTATAGGTAAATTGTAAAATTAATAAAATTGGACACATTTCATTTATTGAAGAGATTGTGCATTATTTTATATATTTTTATAACTGCATAAAAATTTCAAAAAAAAAAAACAAACTATGGATGTAAATAAAAATACATACTACCATACTACATAAAACTTTGTCTACATACATACCTATAACTTGGGTGAGGTACCAACTTAACTTAATCAAGATAGTATAATTAAAAACTAATGTGGTAATGTAAATAATTTTATGTGTGTTTCAAATAATTTATCGTGGATTGTGAGCCTTAAAGCGGTATAATAAGATGCTTTCACACAAGAAACTGTGGTGCTGTGGTGAAAAACTTAATTTTACAATAGGTAAACATTTTACCCTGTTCACTTCCATGTATCCATATATCTGGCATCCTTCTTTAAGTGCAAGATTTGTTTTTTCTAATGAGTCATCATCTTTACATTGTTCTATCGTCGCTAAATCTGGTAACGCCCATCGCCTTAGTCTATATGCTTCTTTCACATCTTCACAAGTATTACAGCACCTGCAAAAGAGTACCTTATAGTCTCACCATTAAGTAAAAACATTGAGGTGGTTAATGTGACCAAAATAAGTAATAGAACTGGTTGTAGCAACTGTCAATTGGAGAAAACTTTGTTTTGATGTCAACCATCTTGGATGAATTGTGAATGAAGTGGGTTTGTCAAAGCAACAGACTGTGTTAAGGTATAAAAAATTGTTATAACATCTTACTGCGATTCATTAAAAGCTGCACCGTAACAACTTCCACAAGTGATTTTTGCTACTTCAGAAGAATTGTGCTTCACCTGAAATAGGATATTGCCATAAAGTATAATAGTATCTACACAATAATTGGCATCTGGCTGTGTCAATTAGTAAATCATGATACTAAAATTACTGAACATAAAAGGATGCCAACCCCAGTGCTACATACATATAATTGCATCTGACATCTGATATGGGTACTTGGGTAGGCACCAGATATAGTCATAATATATCTTAATAAGAAAAAGAACTAACAGTTGAAGATAGTGCTATTTCTTCTTTCTTGGGTTCCTCTATTGGAACACCATCTAAGTTTAATCTTCGTTTATGTATGTTATGATCCATCTGTAAGTGTTGTTCGCCAGATGAGTCCATAGCATCCAATACTAAGTCTGAAAACAAAGTTTACTAATTATTATTAAGAGCAGATAAGTCTTTACAGACTACACTAGATATTATCTAGTCTAGAACATCTATCACATGTACTCAATGCTTCTACACTATATATTTACTATATATTTAAATACTACTCTATTGAAATAGGAAATAAATATACCATAAACACTATTACGAGTATATTAAAATATTATGATACTTACAATCACATGATATTCTAGGAACAATAATATCAAAGTTAATTCTTAATTTGTGTCCTCTTGATGTGTCTACAAACAACTCCTCAGAAATGTTAGGAGACATGTATGTGTGCAGTTCAGAGAGTATCAGAAGGATCATAATTATTGCCCCCGCAACAGTTACTAGAAAAAAAAAACATGCATGAGTGATACAGCCATACATACACTGCACCCAATTTATTTTTCCTTTTTTCACAAATTGAGAACATAAAGCAGGTTCATGGGAGTAAAATTGCAGAATTGACAGTATCATCTTCAATTCTTCATATGTTTAATTTAAGTATGCTATATTTTGTTTGTAGTAAGTGTCCATTTTAGGAAATTATTATTTCATGAGTAAATAACATGTAAGATGAATTATTTCATGTGATTTGTTCAATTTTGCTATTGTAAAGCTTTTAAAAAGCTTGTTGACCAAACTAGCACATGATAACAACAATCAATTTAATAATAATACTAACTTGCATACAATAACTAGTAATTTATTATAAATTACCATATTATTAATGTTGTAGAAGGTGCTTAGCATTAAGATATAAATAGGCAGATTATTAAGAGAATGAATTTAAGGCTTACTTATTGCACCGGTTGCAGTTTTCACTCTAAAGTCTTCCAATGTCTTAGCATAAGCGTCGAGCTGCTTAAATTTATTTACAAATTGGGATTCCATACTGTTATAGTTTCCAGCGAACAACCGATTTATATCGTTGCGAACAACACTCGTTTCTCGTGCGGTGTCACCGACTACAATTAATCAACAAATTAGAGAAAACCTCTTACTATAATAATTCTTGTAAGCACTGTTTTTATTGCTTACTTGTAGGATCTGGGTTTCAACTAACTCTGGAAAATCTCTTCCATTGATTAATTAAAGTTTAGTTCAACCAAATTAATACAATTTATTCACCAGCACCACGTACAGTATTTTAAAGGCACTTTCCCTTCTGAATCTGAAACAATTAACAAACGCTCTCAAACGCTAGTCTAAAGTCTTATCACGGTTTTTTTTTCTCTTATCATTGGCTGTTGTCGCTTGTCAACGTCATATCCACTTGTCACCATCATAAAGCATAAAGAAGAAACTAAACCTAGTCACCACAGAGAACAACTGTATAAAACACCATAGAGATAAGAGAACTGAGGAGGCGCCCCATTCATTCTAGCCTAACTTTGCGTGTCATACGGCGCCATGTTGAGCGCCAAGATTTGCTGTCGAATGTTCGTGTACTGAAAACTCAGTGCCGCCCTAAGTGATGCCATCTTATGCGCCACTTTACAAATTAAACATAGTCACGCTAATTTTGTAGACGGGGCCCATCCATATAGATCTGTGTATATCTTTAATCTGTGACTCACAATATATGCAATAATACAAAGACTATATAGGGACTATATTCTCTTCAGTTGCCTCATAGACTATGATTATGGACTGGACCCATTGATTGAACAATGGATTGGACTCATTGGACTATATCGACCACAGTGATCTTTGATATAATATAAGATAGCGCCGTAGGTAGTGCGTCCCTTTCGAATTTAAGGTGACCATGATGAAACGGAACACATGACTATTTTAAATTGAATTAGGGGATCCCAAGTAAAGTCGACCTTCACCGAGCTATATATTGGATGAAAACTATTTTATATCCAATTAATATTATATATATTATAAAAAGTTAATAAATATATCGCAAGTAGGTTGCCTAAAAAATTTCAGTCCAGGATATGATTAATTAAGAATTAAAAAAAAATCCATTGTAACATGAACTCCTATTTGTTAGAGTTCCGTTAACATCTTAGTTCAAATTAGATTGATTCAGGTCGCAAATTGCAATTTTGCTTATTTACCTATGATTTTATTATCCGTTAACTTTCTTCTGCTAAAAAATATAGAGCAGGAAAGTATTTGTGCCACGAAAGTATTTCTGGCAAAAAGCACTATTTATAACATCCAATCCATTGATATAATATGTTACACTAGATCTGTAATTATCGCGCCGAAGCGTAGCCAGTGAAGATGGGTCCACAGACATACTCGTAGCTAACGTCAGTTTAGTGTTCGATGTGACGCCAAACGAGCTGAAACGAGTGACGCGCGAGAAAAAATAATTCAAAATGGGTAAATGTATAGTGAAAGAGTGTGATTCAAGAACACAAAAACTTAACAAATCAACTGGAATTACGTTCCACAGGCAAGTTTATTATTTCTCAGTTGTATCAATAAAAAAAAAGAAATTTAAGAAATAAAGTGAAAATAAAATGAATAAAAAAATAAATTGGTTCAGTGTTACCATGAAAAACTTAGTTTTAGTTTCCCACATTTATGGGAGAATTTTTAATTGAGTATGGAGTAAGAGATTTTGTTTTAAGATTTTAATAATAATCACAACGTTGCAGAGTGCCTAAAGATGCAGCACTACAAAAAATACCGTTCCCCCCGCCCCCCGTATCTCTGAAGTGTATTGTTCGAAAAATCTGAAATAATTATGATCAATAGGAATAAACGCAAAAAATTTACAGGAAAAATAAAATCAACTCTCTAACTATTATACTTTTTAATAATAACAATAAACCGCCAAAAACAAAGATAATTTGCGGTTCGCAACAAAAGTACCTACTTGTAAATTATACTCGTAACATGACATGAACGTCGTGACATGAACGAAAGTGATTTTTTAAATGTTTTACTTCTTTTAAAGTATGAAACGCTCGGTGCGCGAGTCCAACTCGCACTTGGCCGGTTTTTTGTAATTTAGATGTTTGAAAATATAAATAATAATAAAATAAATAAATAGTGGACAACATCACATACAATGCTCCGATCCCTTAGTAAGTAGCTTATGCACTTGTGTTAAGGAAATCAGAAACAACGAAGGTAGGTACCACAACACCCAGACCCGAGCCAATGTAGAAAACTTATTATTCTACATTGCCCCGACCGGGGATCGAACCCGGAACCTCAGAGATGGCAGCGCCTTGAAAACCGGCACGCTAACCACTCAACCACGGAGGTCGTCAAACTGAAGAAACGGTGCAATTGATGGAAGAATTAAAAAAAACCTTCAAAAAGAAAAGGACTTTTTTTGCGACGCAATTGCCTACAACTATTCCAAATTTCAGGTCGATAGCTTTAGTAGTTAGTGAAATAATCTAGTGTGACAGACGAACAAACGGATGGACGGATGGACGGACGGGTGGAGAAAGTCTCACCATAAGGGTTCCATTTTTACCATTTTGGTATGGAACCCTAAAAAGGAATGATGTCCTTTGTATATAGATCTAAATAGATATACATTTTTAATATAAAATACAAAAAAGATAATGTCTTAGTTATTTTATTAATTATAGACGTCTAATACATCCATTAAGCAATTCTTCAAATATTTTAATTATTTAAATTATTTCAAAGTTATTTTGATTGCCGCATTTTGTTTATATTTTGCTTCAAAAATTGGGTAAAATTTCGCATAGGTGGGCATCCCCATTCCGCGCCATTGTGTGATTATATTGCGGTCTTTGTTTTTTAAGCGACGGAATTGTTTTAGCGACTTGTGTGAGTGAGACAGATATATGTTTACCTGTTTACCTTCAAATGTTTAAGAGGTTTCAAAGCTACGTCGTCATTTTTAAAAAGTGGTTACACGTATTTAGACGTATTTGAATGAGGTTTGTTTCTCTATGTATTAAGCTCATTGATCCAATCTAATTTGAACTACGATGTAAACTAAAATGTTACAAATAGGAGTCCATGTTACAATGTTTTTTTTAATTATTAATTACTTTGATAATATAGCTAATCAAAGATTAATTAATCATACCCTGGACTGAAATTTTTTAGGCAACCCACTTGCGATATTTTTATTGACATATTTAATTGGATATAAAATAGTTTTAAACAGCTCGGTGAAGGTCGTTGTATAGCGGGATCCTAGACCATAAATTCAAGTAGAGTTATTTAAATTAGGAACCAGGCTTGGCTGTGAAATTGTTTTTTGAATTTGCTGGGCAATTTCACCCACTGTTTTCAGTAGCCATACTAAAAAGAGGTTAGGGTCCTCGTCTGATAACACAGGTTGTACTTGTTAAACATTTTATAATCCATTTTAAAAATTTAATATTTTTTATCTGTTCTATCAATCTTTGAAACGCGTGAATTTGTTCCGCCATGTTGAATTTCGCCTGTAACGTCATCATGACTAACAACATTGGATTCTAACAGATGGAAAAAATATTTAAAACTAATTCTGTCGTTTAGTATTCAATTTTAAGTGAGTACATGGGGGCAAAGTTTTTTTGCAACGAATCCTGACTTGTTCTGCAGAGTTGCGAAATGTTAAAACATCTATGTATTTTTATTTTATTTTATTTTATTCGGAAGCCAACGTGTACACAACGAACTTAATAAATAATCACATTTAAATATTCTTTACAATGTTGTGCACTCCACTTATAGGCTAACTCAACATGCACTGTATGAGAGGACATTCTTTGTTAGTAAGTATATAATTACTTAAAGCTAACGTTAAATATGAAATTAAAAAAGAACGATAAGTCATTACAAAAAACGAAAAATAAATTATTAGTAACAGATAAGTACCTATTTTATCTTTTATGCTATATATAATAAATAATAATTTATTTATTATACATAGTCACTTTACAATTCTACATACATACTACATATAAATGTATATACAGTATATACTTGATAACCTCACTACATATCCTCAAATGTAACATTCTTTCTCTGTGTTCTTTCTAAACAAAATGGTATGTAAGTAGGCTTGTCTAAGTTGAAATGACGCGCCGCATTACTTAATTAATTGATTTTATGTGAGAGTGCACATATTAATAACGACAACTCAACTGTGTAAGAGTAACAGTGGAATACTCACGTGATAAACCCGACAATGCTCACTGTATTGGATCAGTATTTTAATATTGCTTGTGTGTAAATGGTAGTAGAACGCGTCATTTCAGCTTAGACAAGGTCTACCATGGTGAACTATATTGTAGTTTGTAGTGCTGTATATAGCTTTACTGGCTAGATTCTAGCCGGTAACACCTCCTTCCTTCTCTAGCCGCTAGAGGAATACTTACGTCAAAATGATCTTCACAAAAGAACATTTGTGTTGTTTCGCACAATTACTCCGGATCCCTTCTTGCGAGTTTAAACCACGGTTTTCTCATGTTTTTTATCTTTTGGCACTGTAATCTACAACTTGTTCGGTGTCTTTACAATAGCATTCCGACATTCTGGAACTGCACACCTATGAACACTCATTTTAAATTTCTAAAATCATGAAAATATATTCTTTCAATAGGAAAATGCTAGTTGTATTGCGTTGTTGTTAGTCATGATGACGTCATGACAGCTCATAAAAAAACTTCAATGGCGGCTTCCGTTAGTGCCACTAAACAGGAAATACAACATTTAAATGCACTTAACGATCAAAATATTTTTTTCTGAATTTTTCGGTAGCATAATATCACCTTAGGATAAGATTAAGACAATTTTTGAAAATGGGTAAAATAGCCTATTTTATGAGCCGGATTTTTAGTTTAGGTATGTGTTGTCAGCGGTACCGAAATGTAAACTCAAACTCAAAATATCTTTATCTCACATAGGCCTAACATACAGGCCCTTGTAAATTGTCGGTATGATATTTGTTATGTTGTACGACGCGCGACGCCATATTTGTGAAATTTTGGCTTCCATAGTACGTCACATCTTTCCCGTCCTCTTAGCGTAGCGTATTCCGTCCATTGATTAGTCATATAAAAGGATTTACTGACGTCACGCATAAATTTTTAGGCTCCGCCCTGAAACCGAATTTTTTATTTGTCAAAACTGTATAAAGATTCCGACGAATTGAGAACCTCCTCCTGTTTTTTTTAGTCGGTTAAAAATGACGCTAATGTATGCGACCGACAGCAGTATGTGCTGTCAGCGGTACCGAAATGTACGTGTGCGACGCCATATTTGAGAAATTTTTGGTTTCAACATACGTCACATCTTTCCCGTCCTCTTAGCAAAGCGTATTTCGTCATTGCATGATACCTACTCTGTAATCTGTATATAGGTATTCGTAGATACACTGACCGACACAGACCTATGTGGTTGACTCAATCACTCAATCGCTCTACGCGCGGAGCCAATAGCCGCATCCACACCGGACGATCCAAAATGGATCGGCGATCCCGCGATCCGCGATCCATGATCGTGATGCGTGGAGCATGGATCGTTCTAGGCCGATCCAACAGCAATATTTTGCGATCCTGACTGGCTGCTCCAACGCGCTCCTGCCGATCCATACTGATCCATTTTGTCTGGCTATGGAGTCACACGTGCAACGACGGCGACGAATAGCCGTAGCAGCAGCAAGCTACATTTTACTTGTATATTTACGGCAAAAATTACGAAAACGAAAAAGACAGTATTGGGTTAAAACAATTTAAAAAAACCGGTTGGAATATGGGCCTCGACTTTACAAAGAGTTAATTGATGATGGAGCTGAAGCTTATTTTGCACGAATGACTGCAAATAAATTTGAATTATTGTGTTCACTATTGAAGAACAAAATAAGAAAGAATGATACAAACTATCGTGATGCCATAACTGTAAAGGAAAGACATGTTACATTGCGAATTATCCATAACGGCGGATCGCGCGATTCTCACAACCGTCCAGACCGCGCGCGCCAAGCGACTGAGGCCCCTTTGTGCGTGATCAAAAAACCGACAACAAATGGATCGCACGCGGCGAGGAGCGCGCGCTCTCCGCCGCGCACATGGATCGCGCGCGGCACGTCTACACTGCACGCTCCGTGGAGCGCGCTCCATGCCGCGCGCGCTTTGGATCGTCCGGTGTGGATGCGGCTATTACCTCAAAAGAAGAAGAAGACCTATGTGGTCTGTGCATAGAACACAATTTTCTCCGTCTGTGTTTCAAAGCAAGAGTCCTGTGAACTACCATGTCTCCCATACAAACGTAATACCAAAATCATTTGTAATTCGTGTATATTTCGATCATGTTGTGGTGTTATTCGGGTTCGTATAGTAATAATCTATGCTCCTGGCCATATCTGGTTCCGAAATACTGTTGTTAAACGAAATTGTAAACGAATTTAGTTTTGCTTATTTTTATGTCAAAGAGGACATGTTTTCTGCTTAGGTATTTGTTTTGTTTTCAACATTATCTCACGTCGCATTAGTTCAAGAGCACAGTTTTATTGTCCAGCTAAAGAAAAACACCAGTTAATAAAGAAATTTACAAGTTTTCATTCATAATTTTTGGTATTACGGAACTTGACCAAAGTTATAAAAATTTGGTTCAAAATTGATTATTATTTTATTTTAAAGAAATATTTTCGAACCAAATATGGCCAGGAGCATAGATTATTACTATATGAATCCGAATAACACCACAACATGATCGAAATATTCACGAATTACAAATGATTTGGTATTTTGCATTACCTAACGGAGACATCATAGTTCACAGGCCTCTTAAACAAAATACTCTATGGGTGGGCAGGGGACCAGGGGTGGGCCACTACATGGCCTCTACAATGACCATTCTATGGCGTCATTTTTTTATTCTTGTTTTATACAGTGCTATAATAAGGCAGTCTTGGCGCGTGGCTAAAATAAGAGAGCTTTGTCGGTCTGTATGTGTAGCATTTCAGTAGATTTCAATTTCATTGGTGGTAACGAATTACGCCTAGAGTCCGACAAGGCTCTCTTGGCACTTGAATGAAATTGTCAGGTCAGGAGGACCACCACTCCGTGGAGGGTGTTAGGTTATTTTCGTTACGGAATTTCTGGATTCGGTCTCCACGCTCAAGGCCCGTGATAGAAGCTACGCAATAGCTTAAAAGTGAACTTCATTATTGAACTAACGCGTTTTTTTTTTTTCAAAAAGGTCCCGCCAAATACTAACATTCAAATTTCCACCAGCCTTGAGTTCTGCGAGACGCTGGCTGGCAGAAATGGTCTGGCAGTGTTGAATATAAGTGTATTTTTATACTATGTTGCGTCTTTCACTTTCAGAAAATAAAGTATGTATGTCTGGGAGCTCTGGGATCTATTCTAAACCAAACTATAATAATAATAATAGGTAAGTAGATACCCCTTCTAACTAAATAGTTAGGTGCGTCGGTTCAGTAATGATAATATTATGGAAGTTCAATAAATACTAATAAGTACACAGTGTTCCAATTTATACTTATTTAATTTTTGTCCATAAGATTGTAATAATCTAAATTAAGGAATGAAACATTAAGATTATTAACTATCTTTGCATAAAATGTGAAGCGGCGGCAAAATACATATAGAATTGTCCAAATATCAACTTAAAGTAAGAAATATATATCCGCTTAAATAAAAACAACATTAACAAAAATTACTTAAGTTGACTTCGGTCGTCCCTGCCACACTGTCACAATAATTGTAATCTATTAATATTATTGAGTATTATTTACATGTGTACAGTCTTTTAAAATATTTTACTTAAAGAGATCACTTCCTCACGCTGAAGCCCTCTCCCGTGGGATCTAATATCCAGGGGTAGTTGTTGGGGCACTCCATGCAAGTGAACAGACGCAGCGTCTCTCCCGGCAGCTCCCGGGTCGTCAAGGGACACGCGTTCGGCAAGGAGCAGAAAGGCTGACCCTTGACGTCACACTTGTCTTGCTTCCACTCTTGGAAGTCCCTGAGCTGCGACAGCTCGGTAGGGTTTTGCATCCACTGGATCACTTGGATGAGAGAAGTGAAGTATACGTCGTTCTTCTCCAACATTTCTTCGATGAACTTGATGAGCTCGTCTCTGAATTCCTTCTTAGATTTGAGCCAAGAGGCGTGGAAGTGAAGACCGAGGGGGGCGCGGTTGGTCGTGTAGTGGCGGTTGAAGTTGTGACGCAGAAGTCTCGCGAACTGGTCACCGGTTTGGATGTTCGAACAAGAGTCGACGACGTGGCAACCCGGCAGAGATTCATCGAAAGTGGGATCGTCTCTTCGGTCCAACTCGTTCATTACCATTTCCCATACCGGATGACTTCTCGACGGACAGTTGTGTGCGTTGCCGTTACATTTGTGTGGCATACGGAAGTACAGAGTGTAGGGCCAGATGGGCACGCGGCCTAGGGGAGCAGTTATGGAGGCGTCATACACGAAGTACTGGTCGGCCATCATTTCGAACTGTTTGTTACCCCCGACCCTCAAGTACGGCGCCCTAACCCCGATGATGGACGCGTCGGTGATGTTGGCGAATCGCTCGATGATAAGACGAGCGCCGGCCATCTCGGCCAACCAGTCGTCGTAGCTTCCGCTGGACCAATATTGTGGATCGTCTTTGTGTGTGATGGAGAAAACGGAGATCTCGTGTCCCTTGCGATGCAGCTCTTGCACGGCAGCGTAGTTGGTGTATTTATGCGAAACGAAGAACGTTCCACGAATTTGGCAGCCATTAGGGTTTTGGCGGTTTCCGTTAAAGATTTGCTCGTACAGATCGATGTTGTCCACGTTGACGGCGCCGTTGAAGGTGATGGTCACCATCTGCGGCACTTGGTTGGGCTCGATGCCGCCGGGGATGCGCGTGCCGTCGGCGGAGCAGAAGCAGTCCGGCAGCCGGCACTGGTTGGTGTCGCAGTCGGGCGCCCTGTTGGGGTCTAGCTCCACAGCTGCAAAGTTAAAGCCTTTGTTAGCTTATCGCTTTTAACTGATACAATGTCACTTCAGTACTTTAGGTAGTTATAATTATTATAGCATTATCTGGTAGACATAATTCCCATAATTCTTGATTATAATAAGTATATTACGTGCTCATCAATTAATTTCAAGAAACAAAAAGATAACAATTTTATCGAACCCTATGTTTAAATTGAAGTTTAAGAAATAAATGTTACCATTACAATCGAATACTTACTACATGCATTTTCATCAGACTCGTCTTTACAGTCAGGTTTGCCGTTGCAAAATAGTTCTTTTTCAATACAATCTCCACTGCCGCAAGCGAGTTTGCCCTCGGGACAGATAGGTTCATCTGTCTTCAAAATAGGCAATATTTTTCTGGGCTCTGTAAATGAGTGGATTGCATTAGGAAAATCTTATAATACAAAACAATTATCAAAGTACCTATCCGTAGAAAAGAAAGAGTGCGATAAGTATTCCTTAGGTAAAACGATAGAAACACCTGTGAAACAAAACAAATTACTACTCGAAAAAGGGATATATTTTCATAAAGCTTTTTATAAAGTGACCAACAATGTTCTTTTGCTTTGTCAGTGTTATTTTTCGTTCATGTGTTGAATTATAAGAGAATAGAGACAGTAAGGGAAGATTTATCGAAGTATGAAAGTATGATAAAGATAACGGAAATATTAATAAGGAAATAGTGACTTAGCTCAAGTAGAATGTAGCAGAGTTCGTTTAAGTATTATTAGTGACTGAATAGGCACAAATACGTTATTTTCTTATTAGAACTTAGCTTTTAAAAGGAAAGAAATGATTTTAACATAAGAAAGTGACAAGGGAAAGAAAAAAGTTGCGAACTACCTGATCCGCCTATACTACCTTTGGGTGTTGAGCTAACTCCTTCCTTATACCTTGTTTGCATTAATAAATAAAGAGGAGCAAAATTTCAGAACCTAACTATTAGGTTTAAGTAGCTGGTTTTTGGTGAGTAAAAGTCCTGACTCACTGGTCAAGACTTTTATTTTTAAATCAACGGAGAAAAAATAGGTACCTACATTCACTGTTAAAGATATCAATCAACTTTTGTTTAGAATAATTATATTTAAGTAATTAATTAATGTGATTAAAAAAAAATCAACCATTTTTGAAAAAAGTTTTGAATAATGAATTGTTTCAATAAAATAATGCTTTTTTTTTTACAATTTTTGTTGGTTTGAATCCCGGCTAAGGTAAGATTTTTGGATTTTTTTTAAATGTTTCAATGTTTTTATTGAACAAAATAATGTTTGCTTTGACCAGTATTTGATATCTTCAATATTTAATTGGTTTAACTCTATTTCGTGCTCTAACTTCAACCTGTAGACTTTAGATTAAATAATAGTATGACAAAGAAATGAAACATTTAGATCTACCTACTGAACAATATATATATCACCTTTTTTTAAAGAACAAAGAAGGGATCATGAAGAAGAAACGAAATAACCAAAAATTTACATGACCTTATCCCAGGGCTAAAATTTAGTAAAAAGTTACAATTAATTAATTATATTTTTATTTTTTTTAATTTCCAAGCCTTAAAATTAATGTATAAAAGAGGAATCGGTTAGTTAAAATGTGCTCGTTTCAATAAAGCAAAAGGTGTATAATACAAATGCGATGTCATTTTATTAAGTTTAAGTAAAATTAGTAACGTGTTATAGAAGGCAAATTAGTGAAATCAGTTATGTTAAGCTTTGATGTCAAAAAGAAATGTAGGTAAAGAAATTAACATTATTTTAAAATTAATCATATTATAAGAAAATGTGTTTTGAAAATATGTAGATGACAAAAGTGAAGCAGGAAAGTGAATTCTTGCTTTAATTTGTTTTTAATCATTTTTGAAAGAATGATGAAGAAGAGATTACTCCAGTATTGGTAGGCATGTAAAGGTTCTCAGTCCATAAAGAAATTAACATTATTTTAAAATTAATCAGATTATGAGAAAATGTGTTTTCAAAATATGTAGATGACGAAAGTGAAGCAGGAAAGTGAATTTTTGTTTTAATTTGTTTTTGATCAATTTTAAAAGAATGATGAAGGAGAGATAACTTGGTATTGAGACGAATGTGAAGATTCTTGGTGCAGTGTTTATATTTACAGTGTGTCTATATGTTTGTGTTTATATAAAAGATTTGGAGTATACTAAAGATTGTAGCAGCAATACGTTGCGTAAGAGTTAAACACAGTGTGTAGTGTAGTGCCTAGTGTGGGTGCCGCTGCGTGTAGTTGGTTAATGCCAAACTAGTGCGTCGGTCCGGGTGCGGACTGCGGCTAGTCCGGGGCCTCATGCAATACACCAAATCTACAGTGCGACGCGGTCCTCTCACCCAAGCTCGGTTGCTCGCTACTCGCGCATAGTTTTTATCGGACTTACTCTCGAGTTTGTCACAGTTGGTCACTTTACCCTTCCAGTCGCAGGTTTGTTTATCGAGATCGAAAGAGAGTCCCGACGGGCACGTGATCTGTTTAAGACCTGACCTAGTGCACCTGTGCCGATAACAACAACAAAAAATTTAATAAATGTTTAAAAGTGGAAGCGGTCGTACAAGAGGCTGTCGGATGGCGAGCGTTTACGAATCGATGTGATAATGTCAACCGGATATTATAGCCCTTTGCACGACCGCTCCCTGTGGCGGGCAGAACTTACTTTCTAGTTGATCGCAATTCTTAACATGAGTTTTCCAATCACAGGTTTGGCGCTCGATATCGAACGCCAGGCTGTTGGGGCACTTCACGGAAGCGAGCCGCGTCACGCTGTTCTCGCCGCCTTGGTCGCACCTGGACATAGCCTCGTTTTCAGCACGACTACTCATTTTTATGTTATTCAGACATTCGTTTAATTTACAGTAATTAATTAAATTCAGTTAATAAACTATTCATTGACATATTTTCTAGTAGGTCTTACCACGTACGCACGATTTCAATCTCCAATCATGCGACTGTTTGCATGCACTTACCAAGGTAGTTGAATTTGCTGGTAATAATTGTTACGGATATGCTCGATTCCTAAGTTTAATTTGGCTGTAAAAAATCAATCCATTTGCTTTGTCTTATAGCCTATGACTAATATTCAAGGCACGTTGGTGACCGTTCCGTTCACTGGCTGGAATATCAAGTTCTTGCATACCTACCGACTGAATTCATTATTTTGTTATTATCGATTGTAAGTACCAACTAGCCTTCAACTATTTGATACGTTCTGTTTCTGGAATGGATGACTGATTACACATAGATTGGTATAAGTAGGTACTAATTTACCATTTTCAATTTAATTGCTGATATCTAATGCTGTTGTCACGCCTGTTATGCCGTATAAACATTAATATCTGGGTGACCGAGACCAATAGATGGCAGCAGGAGTCATATTTTTTTTGGTAAATTCGACATTTTCTAAAAATGAATCCTAGCTAAATTTCATGAAAATCGTTCGAGCCGTTTCTGAGATTCAGATTATATTATAGAAATACATATACAAGAATTGCTCGTTTAAAGGAATGGGATTTATCATTGTGTTAAGTAATGCATCGCGTTCAGATGATGCTAGATAAAAAAAAGTTCCATAAGTAGACGTGGTTTCTAATTAGTACATTACCTCACAACATCGCGACAGTCACCGTCGGTGGACAGCCGGAAGTATTCGTCTGCGGGGCGGCCGTCGCACAGCTGGTCGGGATTTATCTCATCTCCACCATCGTCCTCTTGACGTTTCACTCGCGTCGTGGCAATAACTACATGTGAACAAGTTAAATGTAATAATGGCTACTTAAACATAAAGATTTTGTGATTTATGAGGTACTAGAACAAATGTAAAATGCTTTACTCAATTTTTTTTATCTTTGTAAAAACGGGACCCTTTTACCAAGACTTCGATGTCCGTCCGTTCGTATGTCACCGGGCTATATCCCTGGAACCGTGATAGTTACAGACTTGAAATTTTCAGATTATGTATTTGTGTTGCCGCTATAACAACAAATACTACTTAAATAATAAGAATAAATTAAAAATCATAATAAATACAAATAAAAAGGGGGCTCCTATACAACAAACGTGATTTTTTGCTATTTTAGTCGATGATACAGAAAATTAGAAGATCTAGTAATAGTAGTAGGTACTATCATCATCTCATCTCACTACTTTTTAAAGATGGTACGGAACTCTTTGTGCACGTACCGACTCGCACTTGTCTGATTATTAACATTAGTTTTCTTCTCTGTTAATGAAAACTGTATTATAACTTCTTAGTTACCTGTTCTAGTTTTCTTAAGTACCTACGAGTATGTATAATTATGAAGGCGCAAGCATAACATAAAACGAACTTAACAGGCTTATTGTGTAACGCAGCTTAACGTAAACCGCGATTACCACACGCGAGTGAAGGAATGTAGAAGTGGCAGCACCGTTTCATTCCGCCGTAGAACGGCTACGCACATAGCTCCGTTTGTGAAATTTACACTATGTTCTTATGAGAGCTAAAATAAAACTTTATGTATGTGAAGTTAAGTTGTTAAGTTACACACCGACTTTAATTATGTTTTAAGTTGCGTAGTCGGCAAGCAACTCGATGACGGCATTGAAAGGTAAAACGTTGAAAAGAAATCGAGGTCAACGCCGGCCACGTAAGTAACCGGTGTTCTTTTTGATACGGTATTAAAATATTTTACGTAAGAATATTATAAATTATAATATTAAACTAATTTATTTCTTCCTAAAAATATTATGAAGTAACTCGTTGCGCAATCGTGAAAAAGAATAAAATTAAACTAATTAGTATTTATTCTTCTGCATACTCTACACTTTTTTTTGTTCAATAACAAGATTTAAAATAAACTTAACTTTTTTTGCCCACCATCATTTTTCAAAAGGAAATCGTGATGGATTTGAAGGTTTTTCTCTAAAAAATGTTTTTAAAATTCATTAAATTACTCGAACTAAGTTTGCAGGTGTAGTATTAACGAGTAGTGAAATATGAGAGTACTCACCAGTACAGGCGAGTAGCAGTACCCCCAGACGCAGGTACGGGTGTCGAGCCATGGCGAGCTCGGCGAACACTGGCCGGTGCGTCGCGCTCTACAAGAAAGTGCAAGAGGTGCTGGCTGCCCCTCTTCACCTATTTATATAACCGGGCAGGTCGCGCTCCGCAGTCGACACCAGCCGACAGACTCCGCCCGTCCTGTACGCACTGTACCGAGCAGCGGTATAAGTCGTCACTCCTTTGCCGCAGCTTTTAATAAGCACACGGTGCGCTTTCCGAAACAATAACGATGATTAGGATTTGACTAATCAGTAATCACCATCCGAACAATTCCCTAATTTTGCAATTAAAGCGGCTCATTAGTATTGTTATATTTTAATTAATTCCATGTAGCGCGATGCAACTGATATTAATTACGTTGGTATGATATTTTATCAAATCCCACCTTTTGTATACTGTGTCAAATAAAATCGCACAAAAAGTTGTTTAGTGCGGTCTCGAAATGCATGACTGATCTTTTGCGATGATTTATTCGTAACAACAACTAATTTTTATACCTACTGCTGTTATTAAAATATTTAACTATGCAAATAAGTAGGAGTATTTATAATACAATTGTTAAAAATATTATCTCATACATAAAACTCTCGTGCCAATTTTTGTTACCATACTCCTGCGAAACGGCTCGACCGATTGTTATGAAATTTTCTGTATAATATGTTCGTTAGGTCTGAGAGTAGGTCGTAAGCAATTTTTTACATCTCTAATGGCAAAACAACGTATGCCGGTTCAGCTAGTACTCAATAAAATTATGAAAAGTAGTACGAGTGTGTGTATAATATGTACACTACTTCAGTTGCAAATTAGTTATTGTACTTGTATCAAGTGATTCAATAGATTTTTCTTGATATTATAGATTCATTTTCAGATGAAAATCAGCGTTAGATTTGTATTCAAAATCCAAACAAAAGTTAACTTATATTGAATATTAAGTCAAAAAGAATCAATAAACCAATGAATTACTTACACCTACATTAATTTTATTAATTTTCTCTTATATTAGGGGATTTGTTCAAACCTGCGATTGTGTAAGATTTCATTAGGTCAATATTTTTTATTATAAATACCTAAAAGTATAAATCTTCCTCATCTTAAAACGGTTTCATCTTTTACTTTCGATTATAGGCATTCGAACCTGTTTTGTAAAATTTATGTCAATGTCACCAATAAACGGAGAGAAGATCCGAAACTGTAATCTTCATTTACATAATTAATTCTTACAGAAATTTGGTTGAAGGTCGATAAATTTTAGTAAAAATCAAAAGGGCGAAATTTTTTCTAGGTGCATTTATAAAGATTAATTTGCTACTTTCGTGACCTTTGCGTCTCGTAGCGATCGTCTGAGATGTAATTAAACCATGTACATCTCAAGAATCCTAATTTTTAATCGCCTAAGTAGCAAAAACTTTGTCCTACTAAATTTTATTATCTACTATCAATTTTTCGTCTTTATTCAATAGATTTCAATTTTTGACATTTATTCATATTCATGTATTCAAATGATATGTGAAAAACTGAAGCCTACTCAATATACGAAAGTTTTCAAATTGTAGGTAATGAAATAAAATGAAATGAAATGAAATGAAATCAAAATCTTTATTTTACATAGGCTTAGATATAAGCTCTCATGAAGTGTCGAGACTCTACCGCCAGGTTCGGAAAGCAGGTTTGTACCGAGAAGAACTGGCAAGAAACTCGGTACTTGCTCTTTTCAAAAAAATGTCTCAATATACAATTTTTAGTACTTAGTATGAAACAATATTTTTAAAATATCTCGTGAGGAGATGGAAGCATATCACTATCGTTCCAAGAATCTTACTACTATTACTAGGTAGGTACTATTTGGTGAAATTTGTTAGCTATAGTAGATGACATATTATACGACAATAATAGGCGTTATAAAATTCTATCAACTAACCCAAGGATATTAATTACAAAATATTAATAATTGATTGGCACGATTGGATTGAAAATATATAACTCAAATAGGTTTCTTGAGATGTAAATGATTTAATTGAAAACCCTAGAGAAAGGTAGGTTGGTAAAGTAGTTAAAGGTGTTAAAGGTATACAGTTGAACCTGATTGAGAACTGGGTAAGCGAAATCACTCTATTAATGAGAGTCCCGTCATTTTGCCCTACTAACTCTGGACCTCGTATTAGTGAGAAACCTCTATAGGAGAATAAGAGATCTCAGTCCCTTGAGTTCTCACTTAACCAGGTTTGACTGTAGTTAGACTATAAACTTTAGTGGATTGCAATATAATATTTACGAGAGGATGGGTGGCCTTGTGGCAGTATATCCGGGTCTATCAGGTTATGTAATGTGCACATACCTACCGAGGCCCAAAGGAGACAAGGCGGAGGGGCAGCGCGGGCGCAGCGTGGCGCCGGCACGAGCTTGCCTTGAAGAGTTAGCACTACAGGGTTAGCACAAGTTGTTGGATTTCTATTCGAATCACGATTTGGTTTTGCCAGGGAATCTTTATACAGCGGGTAACCGAATACTTTATCGAATTCTTAGCATTGTATGATGTATCTTATACTAGCCCTACTTTACTTTTCTTCCGCATAATATAATTAGCTTGCATGTTCATTGTTCATTGTACATAAACGAACTATGAAGTATGGTACAGTTTAATGTCATAATTTCAGGAAACCAAGCGTATTTTATTTACTTTAGCTGAAGAACTTCAGCTAAGTCAGCTAAGTTCAGCTAAGTAGTTGGTTCCTTTTCCAAAGGACGTATTTTAGAAAGGATAGCGCTAATTTTAGACGCGTCAAATTAGTTCAGTTTAGAGATCTTCCACACCAGAATTGACACCAATATTTCGCCTTTGTGTGATGTGTATCATATGACATTATGAAGCCATATTTTGAACTCATAATCTTCCCAATAAACTTTTAGAAGCATTCACACATACTCCCAACATGTACCTTTATGAAATGTATACATCGCTAAGTGATAATAATACAAGGTATGATTTAAAACAGTTATTTAACTTATACATAAAGAAATTAAACCTATTTCTGTCTAATTTCAAGATATACCGATAAGAAACAGAGTGGTATCGCTTTTATCTTCACTACACTCTCTTCTTCCGGCAACCTAAGGCGTAGGAGATACATGCAGCGTGTATAACGTAAATAATGTGTATTGTATAAATACTGTAAATTTAATTAGTTAACCTCCTAACGTAGAAGTATAAGTAAAATGTGATATAAAAGTAGGTTTTCGAGGCCAAACTGTTTGAATATAATGCGCATACAAAAGAGTTCAACGCGATGCAGGCTCGCGCACGTAGTACCAACGAATTACTCGTATAAGTCCTATAGATGACCTAAGTATAGCGACATCGTCCGCTTCGACCCGCCGCACCGTGCGAGGAGATTCCAAAAAATACTTGAAGCTCATTACTGGTTACGAATAAGTATTTTACCCATCATGATAATTTACACAACTATAAATGTTGTAACTTAATTTAATAATAATTAATTAAGTATCTATAAAATTGGAGTAGGTATACAGTACGGTAGGTTTATAAATTCTAACATATACATATACGTTATATTGGTATAGATTGCTGTACCCATTTTATATTCCCGTATAAACTGCGCATTTATCCGGGATTAAAAGTACATAGCTTATGTGTAACATAGGCTACTTTTTATGAAGGTTACATTTAAAGTTTTAGCCAAATTGGTTCAGTAATTGTTGCGTGATTGAGTAACAAACATAAAAACTTACTAACTTTCACATTTATAATATTGTATACGGTAACCGATTTGTACAAGAAACAATCTCAAATATCATAAAAATTGTAGTTTTTAGTGAACCTAGACTTATCTATTGATTTTTATTACAAAATATTATGTTAAAGCTCCAATATCAGGTGTTATCTATGTTCAAGAAAACTCGTTTTTTGGCAATATTCTCAGATATAGAGAAACTATTTTCTATAAATGTTAATATGCTAAAGATTACAACCACTTGTTAATTTAAGCATTTTATAATAATATATTATATTGAAACTAGTGGCATATAATAAAATGTATAATTAGCTACCTACTTAATATATAAAGGTCAAGTGAGTATGACATAGAAAACATGTAATCACCAAGGTAGACCTACTAGCGGGTGACACATTCAAAGAAAAGATCATGGTATTGGAGACTAATCAACGCTACGATTTATTTTATGAGTTTAAGGAGCACACCACAGGTGTGCCCGCGAAATTCAAAATTTTTGTGGTTTTTTGCGATTTTTAAGCTGATAAGGCGTAATAGGCTTATGACAGTCAAATTGCGATAATCTCAAGATCATTTTCACGTATTTATATAAAAATCTCTGCTTGAAAGTGTCGAGTTAAAGAAATTAATCCGAGATTTGCGAGTTGCTCACTTAAAACTCTTTACTTGGACTAATTTCCTAGGATAGACATTTTTATACAAAAATTTTGATATAAACATGTAAAGAAGTAACTGCCATTTTCGCAAAATGACTGCCATAAGCCTATTATGTGTAATTAGCGAAAAATTTGCAAAAAACCACGAAAAATTTGAATTTTGCGGGCAGACCTGTTGAGTTCGCCTTAAGAAACGGTTCTATGTAAGATTGGAACCCGCAGTTTTTTAGGTTTGTGTGCGTCTGCATACCTAAAGGGTGTAAGGAGCCCTCTTGCGGTCACTACGTTGGCCATCCACCCGATAGGGAAATGAGAAATTCAAAAACAAACCTTTCTGTATTCAAACCTTACTAATTTCCTACACGTTTGAATCTAAAAAAATCAAACAAATCAAATACGGTGACCAAAAAACTTATTTTTTTGTAATCTCAGTTCTTGTCTACAAAGAGGTACAGACATACAAGCTGTAAACTTGGAGTGATGCTGTAGAGCGTAGAGTAAACTCTAAAGTACTTAACACCATTTATAATAGTTAGGCTAAACTTGATAAGTGCTAGGAGTTGTTTGGATGTATGCTTTGATGGTACGGAACTCTTCCCAAAACTGTAACATACTCAAAGGTACCCTTTAATCTTATTTACGCCCATTAATATTCCATGCACAAGTTTAGTAGACAGGTAGGTAATTCTACTAAATGATCTATCTACGCGTGGAAAATTCTCGCGCTACGAGAGCAAAAACGCTATTACGAACAAATATTTTTTCAACAAGAAAATAACAAATATACTTACGTGATTGTATGGTATGGATATACAAAAGTGCAGAATATTTTCCTCAAATCTTTCTTGAGATCAACGATCTTCAAAGTTATTCGTTTTATTTTCTTTAAAATATTATGAGTCAGTATACAGTACTGTACAGTAGTAGTACAGTATATTTGTATGAAGCATTTCTTACTTTACTTATATGTATCCTATAACTATATAAAAGTTGTAGTTCTTGATATTTGAAGAGAAAATCTACCCACTCGCAGCATATTGGTTGTATACTTATACAACAGTAGTCTGAAAATCAATAGATTGGGGTTTTAAGTAGTTATCATAAACCATGAGAGACAGATTTTAGCTTTAGACAAAATAACACAGGTAGGTAGGCATAATAATATTATGCACATAGTAATTGAACATCGGCTCGAAACAAGCAATCGACAGGTTAAATAGCAAATCTTTGGTAACGTTATGCAACATATAGCATCGCGTGAAAGTGTAAATGATTAGAACGCTAGAAATAATCTACAGACATGAAGACATTCTTATATCACAACACTTGTTTTAAAATCACAAGTTTTGAGGTTAAACCTGCCTATCGGGTCTCATAACAACAATGAATAAACACATGAAAAAAGATGAAACAGAAAACTTCTCGTATGACCATATTACGAATACAATTCAACGAGTATGGGCTGTTACTATAAAGAGTTATCGTATATCGTATGACAGCATTTAACAAGGAATAGTTTAAATATGATATCACAGAATAACGTTTGATTATCATAATTAATAGTTTTAATTTAATATGTGTTTGTTTCATAATAATTAATTAATTGTATTGTTAGTTTGAGCTTCCATTAAAATATGAGAACGGACCAAATATATAGTACTATATTTATGCCCGCGGCTTCGCCCGCGTAAATTTCTGTATTCCCTATTCCCACTCGAACCATCGTTATTTCCGGAACAAAAAGAAGCTTTTGTTTAGGACAAAATTTATCTCCGTTCAAACTTTCAGTCAAAAAATTTCAGTAGTTTTTAGTAGTAGTTGCGGTTTGAAGTAGTATTTCTCTCGGATGAATATCTGTTTTCCACTATTCCCTCGGGAACCATGGATTTTCCCGGGATAAAAAGAAACCGATTCCATATACCTCGCAGCAACCGATTCGAGTGCTGCGGGGGGTCGATATTCCAGGATTAATCGGCGTGAAGGAATATTTTTCCCGCATTATCTATTAATCCAGGATAAAATCTATCTCCATGCCAAATTTCAGCCAAATCGTTAAGTAGAAACGACGTAAAGTATTTCTTAAATTTCTTCCAAATAAATTATTTGGTTTTCACTGCTCTCGCAAAAACTGTGAATTTTTCCGGAATAAAAAGTAATCTTTAATGTTTGAGGATATAGTCTACCTACATTCCAAATTTCAGCCAAATCAGTTGAGTAACTCCAACTGAGCGTGAAATTTTTTTCCGCACGATTTTCAGGTTTTAACTAATCCCATGGGAAACTTGAACTTTTCCGGGATTAAAAGTAGCTTATGTGTTAATTCAGGATACATGTATCTCTATTCAAAATTCCAGCCAAATCAGTCCAGTAATTACGACATGAAAGAATATTTTCCCGCGTAAATATCTGTTTTTCACTTTTCGCACAAAAACCATGGATTTTTCCAGGATAAAAAGTAGCCTATGTATAAATCCAGGATATAATCTATTTCCATTCCAATTTAAACCTAATCGGTTTCGTACTTGTGTCGTGATCATTTTTATCCGTGTGAATTTCGGTTTTTAACTAATCTTACGGGAACCATGATTTTTTCGAGATGAAAGTATCCTATGTGATGGAATGGCCACAAATTTTAGCCAAACCGGTTCAGTTGTTGTGGCGTGAAGGAGTATTTTAACTTGGTAAAATACTAACTTCGTACCCCCGTTTCACCCCCTTAGAGATGAATTTAAAAAAATCCTTTCTTAGTGCACCCCTAAACCTCATGAGGAACCTGTGTGCCAAATTTGGAGTCTCTAGACCCAGCAGTTTGGGCTGTGCGTTGATATGTCAGTGAGTGAGTGAGTGAGTGAGTGAGTGAGTGAGTCAGAATCTTCTTTTATATATTTAGATAATTTATTTAAAATTCAATTCAACAATACATACGTATTTTATTTAAGTAAAGGAATGGAATAAATGTAGATTGTTAATTAAGTTTTATATATTCGTAAGTACAAATAAGGAAGTAAGAAGTTAAGAACAGTCACAGAATTGCTATTCCGGAAGTAGTTCCGGAATTCGGGAAGTAAAGTAGACTTTGCCTTTTGTGGACGTTGAAGGTACTCGTATCACTCGCTTATACGATAAAAATGTGGCAAGATTAGCACTTTCCATGGATTTACTAAAACATGAATAAATTGGAAATAGTCATTCGGTAGGTTAATGAAAATTAATTTACTTTTACTCGTAAATTATTTTTTAATTCTCTAACGTAGGTTAGCATAATAATAGGTAACGTAGGTAATTATGTCACTTATTTACCTAGCTACTTAAAGATTTCTCGGACTTTATGAGATACCTAGAAATCCAGGCAGCAATGTAGACTTTACATTAAGGGAATGTAATATTAATATGTATTACGTTCTTGTACAAGGATATTATAGTATGGAAATAAAACAGGAAGAAGGTGGTTCCATGAGGACTTGAGTTAATATTCTTTGCATAATGGGCCACCTATCTCAGTTAAGTTTAAACTTAATAAGTGTTTTTTCTCGAAGTTAAGTTGTATATGAGATGCGCAAAACATAAGAGACGTCAAAGCAAAGGTTCGGGCGAAGCGCGTCGAGGCGCGCGGCGACGACGCGGGCGAGAACCTACTCGCAGGCGTTCAAGAGTCAAGGATCCTTCAAGATATTTCCTTTCACTTGCGACAATGCATGCACGCCTATGTATACCTGTAGACGACACGACGTATAGGTTACACTAAGAAATATAAGTATACGTACAGCACCTACGACTAATTATATATCAATAAAGCCTACGTCTGTATGAGTGCATACTCACTAAATACCTACAACTTGTAAAATTCCTAACTAGTGGTTGAGAATTCAGACTGTTGAGTAGATAATTATGTTATTATTTTTTAATAAACAACAGTTATTAGAGGTAGGTTAGGTACCTACAAATTCCGCGATAGTGAAAAATTCAGGCTTCAATTCATCTATCATGAATAAAAATAGATTAACTTGAAATGATTTTATTTATTCGCGTTATTTATCCATCAAAGAAATAACCACTGGAGGTTTTGGAGTTTATTTCTCAGAAGTTATTACAAAAGATTTGAGGCTTGATTTTGTCTTATTTTTTCCTCAACAAGAGCTTAACGATTAAGGAAATATATCATGTGAATACTAAATTTAAGTAAAACCGGTATTGTAAGGCACCTATACAATATGTTTACAAGCTTAAAACCTAACTTTAATTTGCCTGAAATAATTAAAAGCTTATTCGTTTGATTCACAACGCTTGACAGTTTGTAATTTATTATTTCTGACGATATACTTAGCTTGTTATACCATTAAAAGCATTTGTATAGTTAACAAGTAGGTATGTCAAAAGTAAGTAAAATTTTGATTACTGAATATATTTTATACGCTGTTGTATTTCATTTGAATTTCAATACTCAATTAACTTTGAGTTCAGGATCTGACATTCAAAATAGAAGGAAAAATAAACAAATAATTTGTTAAAATAAATCTTTCATGACCCGTGTTATTGTTACGCAAGAAGAAGAGTAAGACTGAAGATCGCTGCCTACGACATTGCGCACTCCAGTGATGACTTTCACTGCTTTCACTATCGCAGGTTGTACTGGGTGTCTCTGCATGACTATACTTGCTGATATTATATGTATTAGTGATTTTAGTACGCCACTGTCAACTCTCTATTTATATTGTTGCCACCGACAAGTCTATCGGTTTTCATTGTCCTTATTTTGTTTCCATTTGCACCGCGCATTGCAACATCAAATGGAAAGTTTGCTGTGATGACGGTATATTATATGCAGATGGCCGGATCGAAGGTGATGATGTGCAACGAGCCACCCACCGACGAGGCCGATGTGTCAGCTCAGGGCGGAGTGTTGGTGGAGGCTGGCCTATTGTCTGACGTTAGGATTGTGTATGCGTACATAGGCATATAATAGATGTAATAACATCTATTCCCTAACGAAATATTGAACTCATCCCTCAATAAGTTGAAAGTAGCTGTGAAACGTAAGCTGATTAATAAAGCTTACTTTATACGAGTAGTATTAAGGATTATTTACATGAATCAAATCGTTGGGAGTGATAATGAACTGCTGTAATTATACTAGCTTAAGAGATAACAGAGTTAATTATACTAGCTTAAGTCTTTAAGAGCTTTTGTGAAATGCTGATAACAAGAAACAAAACCTGGCTGAGTTCGTTGCTGGGTCCCTCTCAGTGTAGGGTGCGTTTGAACCCTCGTTAAGTAGACTGAGGTGGTTCCATTTCAGTTTGGTGAAGGTCTGATGAATAACTTCGGAGATGGAGAACAGAACTCAATGGATAAGAGTAAATCGCTCGCAATCGGTGTAATAGCTTAGTAAACAGTAGAGTTTACCCAGCGATAGCATATTTTTAACTGACGTCAAAAAAAGGAAGAGGTTTTCAATTCGACTGTATGTTTTTTAAATGTATGTTTGTTACGCGATTTCTCCACAAAATATAAATCGATTTTGATGATTCTTTTTTTACAATTCTTTGTGCATTTGTTGTTTTCCACTAAAAGCAAAAAATAAAATGCAAAATTATTTTCAAAATAAACCGACTCCAAAGGCCACTACAAAGAGTGAAATTATTTTTAATGTAGATACTTGAATTTGAAGTCGGGAAATTCGTACAATCATAGTCCTTCGTATTAATCGCCCGACTTCGAATTGGTGAAATTATTTCACTCTTTGTAGTGACATTTGAAGTCAGTTTTTTTTTAAAGAATTTTCCATTTTATCTTATTCTAATGTTGATTTGAGAGTAATGTTCTATGTTTAATTATGGACATTGCGAATGTAAAAGCCCGGATGACATTTCAAGGTATACGGAAGCAAACAACAGAATACTAGTTGTTATTACTTAGTAAGTAAGCTTCCCTATTACGTACCGGATATTTTCGAAATTAGCCTACAGCTACAAGCAAATTCCATCATGAATCTAACGGGTTTTAATTATTTTATTTTCAGTAGTATAGGAGACAAAATAATATCGCTTAAAGATGTTATAGTTAGCATGTGACTCGAGGTATGAACGAGTCATATTCATTTTTTTCCATACTAAAACTTATTTAGTTTCCACTAATGATTATTACAAACTATTTTGAAGTGTCAAAGGATGATGTATTCGTACAAATTACTAGTGAATTTGAAATTATTGTTGTGTTCATACGACTCTAACCGACAGCACTCTTTGAGATCGTTTTGTACCATAACATGTAAATTATTTTTTATTTTCATTGGTATTTATTGTTTGAGTAATATATAAATCACAGCTTTCTATGTAAAGACGTTTCTAAAATAGACTTTTGTACAAAATAGGTATTAAACTAAAATTAAAGAAAAAATAAGTTCTACTCAAAGATATCCCCACAACCTTGTATGTAAAGCTAAAAAAAAATGAAACCCCCATTTACTACGGGTGCCCCCCTCGACATTTAGCGTATACCATATATCGCCCTTTTTTTAAGCTTTTTTGATTTTATTATTATTTTTCATTGAAAATGTTATGTTATGCCTTGCTGTTATGCACTCGATTACGGAAGAACAGTTTTTCTGTTTTTGTAATGACGACAATGGAATCATTTTTACCCAAGCTCATTGGCAGAGATTATTCCCATTCTACAGACATACAAGTACCTAGATGTACGCATGTATGTATGTACTATGTAGTACGTTAGCTGAATATAAATAAGTAGATTATACGCCTTATTTTTTTAATGTTATATAGCGTAGGTACCTTCCTAGTTCAAGTCAAGATAATATAAATAACCATCAGTTGGCACTAACATTACTTGTTTTATTAATTTGTAAAATTATTACTGAGGTTGTTAGTTTCAGTTACCTACTCCGTGTTCTATTACCTACTCAAATCTAAAGTAATCTATTACTATTAGGAAGTTACGAGACTTAAGCTTTTCTTTGACTGCTCATTGCAGTTAGTTGGTTTGAACTTTCTATAAAATACTAGCTGATGCCCGCGACTTCGTCCACGTGGGATAAAAACTATTCTATCTTTTAAGTTGGACCAAATGACAGATATTCACGAAGTTTGAACTAAATCGGTTCAGTAGTTAAGGAGTCCATTGAGGACAAACATTGTGACACGAGATTTATATATATTAAGATGATAATTGATAAAGAAGAGTTGTTTACTACATTGTTTTAAAAGAAGTTGTTACAAATTGCAGTAAGGAAGGATACAAGAGAGGATATTTTAGGAAAAACTTAAAACACTACAAAATTATGATTAAATTGAAAAACTCCAAAAATTAAAGATATAGGTACCTATCAGGATATTACACACATAGCATTCTAGCCTCAAAGCACCGGATATATAATATTACTTACGGACCCAAAGTAAGCGATAGCTTGTGTTATGGGTATAAAATAACTGATGAATATACATATTTTGTAATAAACTTAATACAATATATTTGGACACCCAGACATTTTGAAAACATTCATGCTTATCACACAAACATTTTCCAGGTGTGGGAATTGAATACATGACCTCCGACGCAGACGGCTGGATCGCTACCGCTATGCCATTTGGTCGTCTATACAAATAGTATATTCAGTTTTGGTGTCTTATCTGTGACATTTCTCTACATGGCACATGAGTAAATCAACGACCTGTGGAGTCTGAGATATCTCTGCCTGATGTCTGGTGATGTTGAGGAAGCACACTCCTTCCTCTTGCATGTAGTGCTTTGTGCTACTTGGTACTTACCGATACGCAGGTTTTCTTGGCGCGGCGGGACCATCCATATGTCAATCTAGCTTTACAGTGAGGTGACCTGCTTCAATACCGACGCGACGTAACCTTGCAGTATTAAGTTTTTTAAACAAAAAATGTTTGTTTGGCTTATCAAACAAATTTAAATCGTAGGTATAATTATGCCTTCTTTTGTTATTATTACAATAAATGATATGTATTTTTATTATTATTTTATTCTAATAAATATTAATATTGTGTAGTTCTAATTTCTAATTCTTAATTCAAACTTTAATTTAAGTAGTTGCAATTGTATGTATTCTGTTACAAGGTTACGTTGCTGAATTTTGACGAAGTTTTAAATGTGATTCTGCTATCAAATTATTACATTGAGATACCCTACCCTACTTTAGATCTCTCCGCACAACATAGGCTATTTCAAAATTAGGGATTTAGCTGTTTCAATTATTTCAACGATAATATTATGTTATTAAAGACAGACCAAGGAATAACTTTATATGTGGTATTAAATGGTCCAGCTTTACGCGTAGGGATTCCTGTGCTCTAATTTTGTAGGTATAGGTAGGTATATTGTATAATGAACCTTATATCATTTTGCAATGAAGATTTCTTTTGTAGTCAAGTTTTATTGCCCGAATATCTTAATTTATCAAAGCCTTGACATTATAATATACAAGAAGACCTATGTTGTTGGAAAATTAACTTTAAGAACTGAATACTTTAGGTGTCTATTCCTTAGGGTTTGAATCAAATGCCTGTTCAGTACATTCGACTACACAAGTATAAAATTATGAGGAAGCGCATTTTGGAAAACGTTGCAATTACGTTATTAATTATTATCACGTAATTTGTTGCTTGTACCTGTTAGTGGCTATGCGTACAAATACGATAAACGTTATTGTAACAGATTACAGAAGAATACTAAGAAATAATAACGGTCTGCTACCTTATTATAGCGCGTACTTATTAAATGATAATGGCATTCACGTCCGTTTCAGATTGAATGGAATATTACGCTCGTCACGAGAACTGCCACTCACGAATTTAATAAGAGTTGTGTATGAATAAAAAAGGCAAGTCAATTTTTATAATTTTTATTTTATCCAACAGACTTAAGTAAAAAAATCACATTAAGTATTAAAACAGACCTATTAAATATCTTGTGAGTCTATATTACATATAATATTTAGGTAGGTACTTAGACTACAGACGGGATTATGACCCAGTACATTTTCTAATTACACGTACTCACTCCTCGTCGAATAAGTCAACACTGAATAAAGTTGGCATTTTATTTGAACCCCGAATATACAGTCCTCGCAATTGTTAATTGCAATTGAATATAAACTAATTTGCACCCGTTGAGGTGCGAGATCTCATCTAGTAACGACCGTCACCCGTGGGGTCGTTGAGCCAGGGGTAATTGACTGGGCACCTGACGCAAGTCTGTAGGTTGATGGTTTCACCGGGAACCTCCTTGGATATCAGTTTACACGAGTGAGGCACCCAGCAGGCCGGGTTGGCTTCTACGGAACACTTCTCCCTCCACGGCTCAAAGTTCTTGACTTCGGAAATGGTGCGAGGGTTCTGTATCCACTGGATCACTTGGGTCATCGTTACGAAGTATACGTCGTTGTGCGTCTGTTGAATTTCATCGATCCAGTACAGGAACGCTTCCAAGAACTCGGGGTTGTTCTTCAACCAGGCCGCGTGGAAGTAGAGTCCCAGAGGAGCTTTGTTCTGATCGTAGTGGCGGTCGAAGTTGTGGTTCAGGAAATTGTAGAACTGGTCGCCGGTGAGGATGTTGGAGCACGAGTCGACCATGGCACAGCCGGGCAAGTACTCGTCGTTGGTGGGGTCTTCGCGGCGGTCGAGCTCGTTCATCACCATCTCCCAGACGGCGTGGCTCCTGGTGGGGCAGCTCTGCAGATTGCCGTGGCAACGATGAGGCATGCGGAAATACATAGTGTAGGGCCATAGGGGCGGGTTCGACAGAGGGGCGGTAATCGTGCTGTCGTACAGGAAAGCTTGTTCTTCCATCATCGTGAATTGATTGTTGCCTCCCACACGGAGGTAAGGCGCACGGACACCTACGACACTGTTGTCGGTAATGTTTGCGAACTTTTCGATGATCACTCTCATGCCAGCCATTTCCTTACCCCAGTCGTCGATAGAAGCGTTGCTCCAGAAACGTTCGTCGTCATTGTGCCTGCGAACAACATTAAAATGTTCAATCGTTACCATATGTACACTACAGTATGCGCTGCGAATGCAAAATCAATAAAAAGGAAACTTACGTGATCGAGTGTACGGCGATTTCGTGTCCCTTTCTGTGGGTTTCTTGCACGGCTGAGTAGTTCGTGTACTTGTGTGAAACAAAGAATGTGGCCTTGATGTCGCAACCGTTGGGATTTTTACGTTTTCCGTTGAAAATTTCTTTGTAGAGTTCGATGTTGTTGTTGTTGATGGCGTCATCGAAAGTGATCGTAATCATTTGGGGCACGTCTTTAGCGGGCAAATCTCCGGGGATGACCGTGCCATCTTCAGAGCAGAAGCAATCGGGCAGCACACATTGTGAGGTGTCACATGGCGGTGCCCTGTTAGGATCGTTATCGATATCTGAAACAAAAAGAAAAAAATATAGCCTTTTTAAATATTAATTACCTAATATGAAAAAAAACGTATGCGTACAATTGCATCGCATTAATACATTATTACTTTCTTACGGGACAAAAGTGGTATTGACAAATTTGAAACTGCGTAAATACAAGTAAAATATTAGATCTACGTGGTTCTAGAGGTGAAACTTGGAACCAGTATGGGTACTTTCGATTGGTCATACCGACACCGTAATACTGAAATATTGATTTCACCTTTTGTTTTTATCACATTAAATGATTCTCAAATGCCATGATCGTCACATTGGTAACTCATTCGATTATATTAACGTAAATCTGCTGTTTTGTATCTGTACATTATTCATATCTACTTATCAGAATTTCCAATAGAAAATGAAGCGATTACAAAACTTCGGCTTTGCTCGACTGGGTCGTAGTGTTACTCAAATTAAAAAGTTACGTTTATATCACTAGGTCTCACTACGAATTTTAAAACAATGCAGTAGTTTTTACTTTGGTATTGATTAAATTATAAGTATATTGTTCAACCTAATAGCAAGTTTAACACTTCGTTCTAGAAAAACGAAAACTATGCCTAGGCTAAAAATTAATGCCTTAAAACTATAAAATTGGGATAGCTGATAAAATAATTAATTTTGCTAGGATTAAATTCTTGTAATATGTTGCATAATTATAGTTTAAATGTTAACGTATTCAATAAAATGTAAATAAAATAACACCCCATTCGGTTAAGGTGCGTTGCGCCACAGCATTGAGATGTTTTTTTAGGCCAAGTGATTGGCATTTCAGGCAAGTTGTTCGTTACGCCTTGCTAGCTAGTTTTTATTTGTAGCTGTTCAAGTTCAGTTAAATATATATTTCAATTTAAAATTAGATCTTTTATGAATTATGAGTAAATGATATAAATATTTCAACTGTGTATTCGTCAGTGTTTTGTTTAAACGATTCACTTACCGCAAGAGTTTTCGTCGGATCCATCAGCACAATCTTTGTCGCCATTGCAGAACAATCCTCTCTCGATACACGTGGAGTCTCCACAAGCCAAGAAACCATCTTGACACAGCGGCTCCTCGGTGTACAGGAGTGGCTTGATTTTGCGTTCCTTGTTCTTTAGTTTGCAGTTCTTCACGGCATCTTTCCAATCGCAAGTTTGCTTCTCAATGTCGAAGAACAAACCGGCTGGACAACGAATAGCTTGTATGCCCTGTTGAAAAAAAATATATAATTGTCTTGTACAGCGCAAAGACTATAGGTAAGTGAATCCTATGACTAAATTCGAATGATTTATTTAAATTAAGTACATAAACAAAGTATAATATATTTAATTAAAAGGGATAAAGGATGACGTACATACATGCATAGGCCGGTTGATAAACAGACTAGATTGATCTGAACAAAGTCGCAAGGTCGGTAAGTCACGGCATAAATATTTATGCCGCATTAATTCTGGCTAAACCTCTCGACAAGACGATAGGTAACGAGTACTTACAAAGAATTTAAAATGTTGTTAAGCTCCAACATGACCATAGTAATTGTAGTGGTGTAACAAATCGGGTGGTTAGAGGACATTTGAAAAAAAAATTAAAAGACAAGTAGAATAACCGCTACACCACAGCCACAAGCTACAGAAAGAGGATTCATGATAGGACGAGGCTTTTGAGTCGATAGAGTTGACACTTTTCCTTGGTTTCTTGTTTGGAGAGTCGGTTAAAAAGTAGCAATGGGCGCTGCGCCTGCACTCACCGAGGCGGTGCACTGGATGACGTCGCGACAGTTGTCGCCCTCGCCGGCCACCAGCCGGAACCACTCGCCGGCGTCCTTGTCCTTGCATAGCTCTAGCTCCTGGTTGTCGTCTTTATTATTTTTGGAATCATCTGACTGTCGCCGCCAACGATGCCCATCGGCGACCGCTGTAAAAAAATCATTTCTTAATATTTGTTTTAAGGATTAACTGTACGAGACTACATTTTCAATTATCTGCCCATTTCCATATTCATTTAATCGAGAAAATGAAATTTTCATAGAGCCCTACGCTATTTCCTTTTCAAACGAGAACCACGAGGTATATACCTAGTTACTTAAAATACAATTGGAAAATTTCCAAAATAATCTACTCACGACGATAAGTAGGCGCGCGAAAAAACGTGACACCTATTAAAATATTTACTATCTTTGAATATATTGACCGATGTTTGGCGGCTTTTTTACCTACATGGAGATAATGTCACTTGGAGATGCTCACAAATGTCAAAGGTGAGGTGAGCGCACGTGACATTTGACTCGCTTCGAAATGCCAGCGACAAGGACGACTCTTTCTAAGTTCTTCTGAATATATCAAATTGTTACATTATGCATGGTATTTGATGCTTTTGTACGCGCGTCGTGTTGAAATTATTATAATTTGAAAAGGTCACGGAATAGTTGATTTGCTTGACCGCTAATTATATGAATCAGGAAATCGTGGAGATTTGCCTATTTAAATACTTAGGGCGAACCAGTTCTTTCATTTATGTTATAAGATATAATCATTTAAATAGAATCAGGCAAGATAGAATTCTTAGGCATCATTAAAGTAATAAATATAAAAATCATTTTACTTTCAAAATAATAGGATTGGAATTGGATAAACGACAGTTTGAATTTAGTAAGTAATTAGATTATATAAAGTAGTAGTAGTGATGTGTATGTGTACGAGTAATGTACGCGAGTTTGTGATTACAAAGCACGTACTCGTAATACAAGGAAACTGGCCCCTCGCGATAATATTAGATAATAAATAGCTCGTGAGAGTGAGACTGAAACAAAAGACAAAGTTACCTATCACCCATGCTACCAATATAGTATACCTAAGTCGTCGTGATCCGCAATAGATAATTATAATAATATCCTAATCCATAAACAAAGTATAATATATTTAATTAAAAGGGATAAAGGATGACGTACATACATGCATAGGCCGGTTGATAAACAGACTAGTTGATTTGCTTGACCGCTAATTATATGAATCAGGAAATCGTGGAGATTTGCCTATTTAAATACTTAGGGCGAACCAGTTCTTTCATTTATGTTATAAGATATAATCATTTAAATAGAATCAGGCTAGATAGAATTCTTAGGCATCATTAAAGTAATAAATATAAAAATCATTTTCTTTCAAAATAATAGGATTGGAATTGGATAAACGACAGTTTGAATTTAGTAAGTAATTAGATTATATAAAGTAAGTAGTAGTGATGTGTATGTGTACGAGTAATGTACGCGAGTTTGTGATTACAAAGCACGTACTCGTAATACAAGGAAACTGGCCCCTCGCGATAATATTAGATAATAAATAGCTCGTGAGAGTGAGACTGAAACAAAAGACAAAGTTACCTATCACCCATGCTACCAATATAGTATACCTAAGTCGTCGTGATCCGCAATAGATAATAATTATAATAATATCCTAATCGACATATAATCGAAATTTTGCTAGCTTCTATGAAATAAAGAATTTTTCTTTTTCTATTCTATTTCTATAAATGACCAACGATTAGACGAGACGAGAAGTATTTCTTGGATCAGCCAAAAATAGGTAAAGTATTTAGTGTTTTTTTCAAGAAATAGTTTTACCACTGAGGTATAAACTTTTTAACTCCATGCTCCATAGCCAACTACTAATTAGTATTTTATTAATCAAGCTTCTTAAGAAAATATGTAAATATTTAATATTATATTGAATGTCCCGGTATCGTACGTATTTAAAGTTTGGCTGTCGTTATATATTTTGAGAGATATAATAATATATGAAACCACCTTGGAAAAGTAAACAGGAAATTCTAAAACTTTGTGACCAATGTCGATCAGCGCTCTAGAATACGAATAAATAGTCAAATTTTTTTTTTTAAATTAAAAAGTGTCATTATTCTATAGTATTTAATAATTTTTTGTCAACTTTATTATAGTTACAATATATAATATATTTAATATAGTATACAATTTTATTTTCTTTGTACTACTTTTACTTACTTTGTAATACTTTTAAATATACTAATTATAATAAAGAAAAATTATGTTATTGTCACAATTATATAATTATTAAACTAAGAAACGATAAAGTGTAGTCACTGGAATGATAAATAAGAATATGCCCTATTTGACCCGGATGTATTATATTAAATTTATGAGGTGACGAATTAAATTACATATGAATTTGGTCATACAACGAAGTATGTTAACCTTAGGTTAGAGGTTCATAAAAATCATAAAAATTATTATGTATGCATATCATACACAGAAAAAAATAAAAGAAACTGTATAGAAAAAAAGTATTACTAACAAAATGCTTGGCTCAACACTTTTAAACAAAGTGGAGCGCGTTGATGTCTTTTGTATGAACCATAGAAGCAAGCGTTTAAAATGAGCGTTTTTATAGTAACTTAGTAGTTTAACTAAAAAAAGTGTATTCCACTAATTTTATGTATATTATGTATATATTTTAATAAAAAATAAATACATTTAAGTTTAGTTTTTTTTTTTTTTTTTTTCCTTATTATAAAGTACCATTGCCAAATGGATACTGTACAATATTATACTACAATCTAGCTTATGAGCTAATTAGTAATATTATTCTAACTTAAATTTCCTAGTATTGATTATTTTCTTACATCTAAGTTGCAGTCCAATAACTGTCCTTAGTTTTTTCTATTTTACTTAGAGTCCACTATTTCTATTGTGACCTAGAAAGCATGTAACTACACACAACACTATTTTGCACTACACTGCATTTTTGAGGCTCACGTTGCTCTTGTGACCTACTTAAGTTGCACACGCACTGTAAAACTGACACACACTGCAAGGCACTATCACACATAATTCGAACGGTTTCGTTCGTTTAAGTCTTCTTTTGATGACTGTGTAATCGAGAAGCTTAACAGCCTCCCGATTTACATGGTGACGAAGTCGAAGATGGTGAGCCTCTGCGTATTTTTGAATTATTTTATTTACGAGCTCCATATTCAGGTCCCTGTGGAGGTCGTCGTTTCTAACATACCAGGGTGCATTAACTATTTCCCTGAGTACTTTGTTCTGGAATCTCTGGATGACTTGCATATTACTCTGTTTGGTACACCCCCAGAGCTGTATACCGTAGGTCCACACGGGCATCAGAACTTGCTTATATAGCAATAGTTTATTATGTATTGACAGTTTTGAGTGCCTTCCAATAAGCCAATACATTTTTTTGTAGCGAAATTCTAGCTCCTCGCGTTTCTTTTTTACATGAGCTTTCCAACGAAGCTTTGCATCTAGCGTCATACCTAGGTACTTAGCTGTATTTGAGTGGGGTATAAGTTGCCGATTTAGGTAAATCGGATGATATTTTGGTAATTTGTTGGTAAAGTCTACATGCATCGATTTAGATTCATTGAGCTTAATTCGCCACTTTGTAGTCCATTCATTAAATTTGTGTATGGCATTTTGAACTTTTTCCACTGCTTCCTCGTGACTCTGCCCAGTTCCTATTATGGCGGTGTCATCAGCGAAGGTAGCGATGGTGTTGTTTTCTAATGATGGAATATCACAGGTGTATAAAAGGTATAGGACTGGGCCTAATGTAAACCGCCTCGGTTTACATTTAAATGTAAAATGGTTTTAAAACCACGCATAACTTTTTACAGAGTAGTCCGATTTTGATAATTCTTTTTTTATATATACCTGAGTGTAATTCAATAATATTTTATACACTGACGCTGATTAGAAAAATATCAGATATTTAAAAATATCCACAAAGTGCCCACAATATTTAGTGTCAAGGTTGTGTGTGCTGTGCAGTACAATGGTGCTGTCATGTGTGTGTGTGTGTGTGTGTGGTGCGGGCAACGCGGGCCCGAGGGCGACGGCCCTGCACGCTGTCCGAATACAGAATACCAATGAACATATTGGAACGCGTCGACTAGTTTTCCTTATAACCCTGCATTAAAATAGGCCCGATGATAACGGGGAAATGACGAAATAATACTGACTCGGACCTGTTCTCCTCATTTTTGAAGGCCAACATCGCAATATTCAGACATTCTCATTATTACAGTTCATTTCCAGATTCTACGAGTTACATAGAAGGCAATGATATGAATTATTATCGAGTATAATTTGTTGTATTGAAGTGTTTTATTTAATACCCCTCTAGTTAGTAATTGAATAAACATTTCAATAAATATGTAAAGAGAACAAATATTTATTTTAACAAAAAAAAAATATTTTTACTGTGAATGTGTGTGCCAACTATGGTAATCGTAGATTACTTCAGGATTGTCTTTCTTCAAAACAGATGAGGAAGTAAATAATGAAACGTGCGTAATTTCAGAAACTCATGGTCAATATTATCATTACTATTTCCTATATACCAAACAAACTACTTTCAGAGAGTATATTCTTATATATATAAATCTCGTTAATATATATAAATCTCGTGTCACAATGTTTGTCCTCAATGGACTCCTAAACTACTGAACCGATTTAGTTCAAACTTCGTGAATATCTGTCATTTGGTCCAACTTAAAAGATAGAATAGTTTTTATCCCCCGTGGACGAAGTCGCGGGCATCAGCTAGTACATATATATATTGTTTGGAATCCATTTCAAATTTCAATATTATGACAATATATAGTATTAAATTAAATAGTATTTAAAATGACAATGGCTATTACTTATTCTTACTTCTATTTTAAGTTATACTGAGGTGCAATGTTACTATATTGAAATTTAGTTTAATTAATTATTATTTTTTTAAATATATTTTCAGGAAAATTAAAATTGTTTGAAATGACCACTGACGAAATACGCTACTTTAAGAGAACGGGAAAGATGTGACGTATGTTGCAGCCAAAAAATTCTCAAATATGGCGTCGCGCGTCGTACATTTCGAAACCGCTGACAGCACATACCGCTGTCGGTTGCTTACATTAGCGCCATTTTACAGTTTTGACAAATTAAAAATGATGCTTCAGGGCATAGCCTAGAAATACATGCGTGACATCACTCAGTGCTGATCTACGTTTAATCAATGGAAATTACTTACTAAATTAATACGGTTTTCAATTTTGAACAATCTACTTTCTGGGGTTGCGTTGGTCCAGTTATAACTTGTATAAATTCTATCAAAAACAAAGTAATCACTAAATTATTTAAATTATTATACTAACTACTAGCAGTACCCGCGGACTCCGTTCCGCGATAGCAATATTTTTATGCCGGCCCGGTTGTCCCGCGTAATACTTCAGCTGCACCGTGCGTTTTTATTTTGCTAATATCTTTGAAGATTTTTTTTAAACTTTATAAATTATTATTTTAATAGTACACAATAGGGCACAAATATTCTACATTAAATTTCCGTCCTAAAAACATTTACAAAAACATTAATTATACCATATGGGTTAAATGAGCTTCACAAAAGTCACAATTTTAACAGTAAAAGCAGTTATTGTGAGTTACCCGTAGGAGATAGGCATATGCTATTGCGGATTTTTTTACAGATTTTGATACATTCTTTAATATTGTAGATCATTGTTTTCTTCTATCCTCAATAGTTTCCGCAGCGCACGCGATGAAAGCATTTTTTCACGACTTGGGTTGCATTATTTAAGTTTAAGTAAAGATGCGTACTTAATAATGGAAATTATTATAGCCTATGGCACTCCACAATAACGTAGCTTTCTACTGGTGAAATTTTGAAAGAAAAAAAATTTTGTAAATCGGTTCAGTAGATCCAGAGATTACCCATTACAACTCACAAACATCGTTACGTACAACCTCTTTATAATATTAGTATAGATTACACCATTCGAAACAGATCGTCAAATATTAATCTAATCCAGCAAAATAATTTGCATGCATGTTTGCCTTTTAAACTGACGTGATAATTACACTTTAATATGACTTAATTTTATGAATACAATTTCTATTAAAAAATTTAATACGAATAGGAAGAAATTCGACTTACAAAAACTCTATAAAAGAAATCTTACTCTGGGTATACCTAGATCAATTGAAATTGCTATTTTGCCCAACTTTCACTATTGTTTTATGTATAACTTGTTGCGATAAGTCTATTGACCTCTATTATTGCAATGATTGATGAATACCTAAACAAACGAAAAAGCAAAATTGAAATTTGGCCGCTTACAAATTCTTTTACTACTTCTGAAATTTTAATGCTTCTACTTGTACTTATAAAGTTAAACTTTCGAATGATTTCCAAAATTTAGATAGAGCTATAAGACTAGTTTAATGAAATTATTTATACTGAAGCTTTGAGCTTTAAATGAATCTTATAAATTGCTCAATGAGGCATCGGAAACTTATATAAATGAGTACCTATTTTTGACCATAGTCTGAAAAAAACATGTAGATGCATTAATGTTGTGCCCGCAAAACTCGTTGCCATAAGCCTACGATGTAATAAGCCCATTATAAGCAAAAACAAAAAGGGCCGAGTGCTAGTCGGACTCGCGCACTGAGGGTTCCGTACTATATTAGAAAAAGTTAAACCATAAGGCCCGATTGCGACCAAAGCGGAGCGGAGCGGAGCTGAGTTTGAGTAACCAATCAGTTTTAGTCATTTCGACATCTCTCCTCTCAGTTTCGGAAATCAATCAAAATAACGAAATCTGATTAGTTACTCAAACTCACAGCTCCGCTCCGCTCTGCTTTGGTGGAAACCGGGCCTAAGAATTACTTTTCTACCACCATAAAATAGATACATTGATATTAATTTTCCCGTAAAATATACATTTATTTATCCCTATTTATTCATAATTATTTCAGAATTTTCGATTGGTAAACTTTGGGTGGGAACGGTATTTTTTCGACAGTTTGCTCAATAAATCAAAAACTATCAGGCATAAAAATATATAATCGGTTTCAGAATTCACAAGTAACTCCCTTTCATATGACGGACGACATAATGATTTTTCTTTGAGCTACGGAACCCTAAACATTTTTTAGCTCGCAAAACTGATAACCTTTAAGCCTACCATGTATAAGTAGAGTTTGTGAAAAACTAAATGAAATTTGAATTGTCACGAAACTAATTTTGTTAGTACTTATTCTTAAGTACCACGCAATAATTAACAGTGGAGGTGTAAGAGCGTGAGAATTGTAGCATGTAATGTGAATTCGATGACACACGACACCAAATGCAGTTTTAATTCCTCTAAGTAGTGTCTCACGCAATTAATTCCCACGATATGTTAAAATCCACAATGAGACTACAGTTTTTAATCAGTAATCTGAGCATATGTTACAATTTATTTATACTTTACGAACAATTTACGCACCCATAAAAACCACAATTATTATTTTATTTGATAAAACAGAGCCCACCCGGCTCTGTTTCTGGCAATTTTGGCTCTGTTTATAATATTTCATCGTTTAATTTTTTTACTTTTGCTTATATTACGTTTTAAATAAAATACTGATTAATTTTTTTTTACAATCTATTAAGAATCACGTGTTTTATATCTTTGATTATACATAGCATAATAACAGATACAAAAGCAAATATTTAGGTCACAAATCGTATAATTATTATTTTCCTCTAATTTCAGTAGAGCAAGGCCAGATGTTTTTTCTTTATTTTATTGATGATATCAATAAAAGAACAAGTTCCTTTTACAAATATTCGGTAAGTAGTATATGTCTACCCAATATTCTGAACATAACTTTATATTAAAAGAGAAAGCTTTGGGATTTAATGGTTTAAGGTACTCATGAGTTTTATCGCGGCTTGCATAAAAAAAAATAGAAAACTGTTCTGATTTGCATAAACAACAAGTACAGAGCAACATGTCACGTGACGAAATAACTTAGTTTGTATAACAACTAGACATCAAGTTTTTGAACACTTTGTGTTGAATATAAAAATAGTTCTTTTTTGGTATCATAGTGTTTTTATAAACATTTTTATTAAGACCAAAAAGAGTAGGTGGCTGGAATCGGCAGGCTCCCAGAATCCAAATTAAGATTAAAATTCATTGAACAATATAATATTATTTAATTTATACAATGAATCAAAATTGTGAATCTAAAATGTCAACTTACGAATTACGAATCAGATGTAGTACCTAATTACTTTTCTCAGCAAGCTCAATAACGAGACAATGAACTTTAAATTCTATTCTAGTACTCTTATTTGTAAACTGCAAAGGTATCACTTAGTTGCACAGAATTCATTATGACAAGTTCACCTTTTAAATAATTAATAACTTGAGCAAAAACTTATCCGCTTTGCAGGAACACCTTGGACCGTCAGCGATTTGTGTGTTACAAATACTATAACTATTATGCATTTACAATGTTCCGTAGAACCCGCTTATTTTATCAAATATGCTACTAATATACAATGTACACTCGTATGTGCTCGTAATTGTGACGATATATTCGTTTGTTAGCAACTCCATTTTTTTATTGCTTTATTGTAAAGTAGGTTAGAAATAATGATATAAATACATACATATATATGAATACATTGAAAATAAAATTAATGTCCGACAAGGAAATCAAGTTGCAAGCATTTGAATCTTTGGAGTATTTTGTCCGTTTCTCGCAAAAAGAAAATTTATATAGAGCTACTATGACACTTTAGGTGACGTCACTATCCGATATAGCTATCTCTGTTTAACTAGTAATATCAAACTATCATGCATGAGTGAAGCAAGCTATAGTGTAGTTATTATCTCGCTGCAGACTCGCCGTGTATAAACGTGCTTTTATTTTTCTATCGCCCATTAATAAAGATACAAAAAACAACTTTAAATAAATAGTTACGATGAGTGATATCATTGAATGTGCGAAAACCTCTTGCAAAAAGCACACGTCAATAGAACAATTTACATTTGTTCAGATAGCCAAGCAGCTCTAAGAGCACTATCTTCGGAGTCAATAGGCTCCAGACTGGTAGAAGACTTTAGATGACCTAAGCAATCGCAATAAAGTCCTTTGCTGGATTCCATGGCATGCAGGGATTGACGGCAACGAGAGGGCCGATAAACTTGCGAAGCTTGGTGCTAACACTCGCATGATTGGGCCGGAACCGTTCTGTGGTATCCCTTTAAGCCTGGTTAGGCTTACCCTGGCAACCTATTGCGGTCTGAAGACATAGATGCACTGGAATAACGCTCCAGGGCAAAATCACTCAAAAGCGCTAATAAGAGCCTACAATAAGAAGGCCGCCTCAGAGGCAGTAGCGCTGGGCAGAAAGAAGCTCAGAATCCTGGTAAGAGCACTCACGGGACATTGGGGTTTGAACAAACATATGTTTAACCTAAAGCTTCGTGACACAGTCATGTGTAGACTCTGCAGTGAGGAGGAGGAAACTCCTTTGCACATACTGTGCAGTTGCCCAGCCCTGACGCACAAGCGTAGCCGACTCATGGGACGGTATATCCTCCGCCCACAGGAGGTTAAATATACCCCTGCAAAGGACGTGCTGCTCTTTCTGGCGGCAACTGGACTTGTAGGGGAATTATAGGCAGCGGCGAGTACAAAAGATCGGTGACGGTCAACGTGCTACCAGGAACGAAAGAAGCCCTGCATAGCCGCGACATAAAGAAGATGAAGAAGAGTTATATCTAGTTGTTTTTTTGTATCTTTATAAATAAAAACATGTTTATACATGGCGAGTCTGCAGCGAGATAATAACTGCACTATAGCAGACATCAACGAAGAGAAAATATATTTTGACATCAATGAGCAACGAAATAATTTAAAATCTTACGTTCGATACTTAACGGTCGTTGTATTTCTAGGCCCTTAACAATCAACAAAAAACAATCTGTTAAAATTGTATAGGTGGCCGCTGAGCGAACTACAGCGTGGCCTTACTGTTGGTGGCAAAACAAGCATTTTTAGCACCGATAAACTGGTGACATTTTTCGCGCCGTCCGTCCTGTCCAGGCTATATACGAGTATCTATTGTTCATAGAGACGTCCATATAAGAAATAGGATCGATTGACATCGTATCGTATCGTATAGGTAAGCCCTCTGACCCGTCTATCGATAGTTAGCTATGTGACGTCATTTTAACGTGAAATCAACGGCTCTGCCCGCGAAATTCAAAATTTTCATGGTTTTTTGCAATTTGTACGCTAATTAAACATGATAGGCTTATGGCAATCAATTTGCGAGAATGGCAGTATCATCTTTACATGATTATATCAAAATCTTTGCATAAAAATGTGTATCCTAGGAAATTAATCCGATTATCGAGTTTTATGTGAGTAACTCGCAAATCTTGGACTAATTTCTTTAACTCGACACTTTCGAGCAGAGATTTTTATATAAACACGTGAAGAAGATATTGGGATTATCGCAATTTGACGGCCATAAGCCTATTATGTCTTAATAGCTTAAAAATCGCGAAAAACCACGAAAAATTTGAATTTCGCGGGCACACCCGTGGTGTGCTCCTTAAGTCCAATATGGTGGAACACCCAAGATGGCGGGCTAGTTATTTTTAAGGCGCCGCAGGCTGCTACAATATGCATATCAGTTAATGAAAGGGTTTACTGAGAAGAATTTCGATAAAACGCTTGTTTTGAATAATAGCTCATTCTTGAATTTTGATTCATTGAAACCCATAGGCACTGCAATAATTACAACACTAAAGTCTGATTGATTACGTGTTTAATGATTTATTATCCTTGTCCATTTATTTCTATTCATATAATTTATTGAGCTCTAAGTATTTATTTTTTGTGCTTTGAACTTCGACCTTACCCACTTACTTAGACGCGTAATCAATAAGCGTTGAACATTTACGTAATAGAGTAACATCACTACACGATTTTGTAAACCGGCTCCTATAAGGAGATCGATTGATAAAACATGTTTAAAAAACTTTGTATGCAATATGTTTTCCGGATTATTGTGATGATAATATTATCGATAAAATGTAAAAAAAAGTTTATAGTGAGGTCTTCATTAAAAGCACCTATAGCTAAAATAAATACCTAATAGTCATTTTAAATGTAAATTCCTTAATTCAATTTGTCAAATATTTGACCTTAACTGCGGAACTTGTTTTAAAATAAGTTTTGTAATATTTAATAATCTATCATTAGCATTATTACAAGCTGCAAATTTGATAGCTTCAATAGAAATCTGTTACTACTAGAAAACCAATTCATTAACTATTTTTAATTTTTTAATTCCCCGTAATAATGTAATGAGACGATGTTTTAATGAAACTTCTGTAGAATTATTATTTGGATTTTGGTTGAAATATGAATACCTATTTTCCTTATAAGAACCTAATGAGGTTTTTGACCTTTCTCCGAATGCTCTTGAACGACCTATTTTTATAATTGACCTATTGATCTAATCACGGTATTACATAAAACAGTTAGGAATTTATTTGGAAGTAATGTAATATATTATAATATCGTATTGTATATACTCGTGTCTCGTGTTTGTTACCAAACTCCTCTGAAATGGCTCGACCGATTGTCATGAAATTTTTTGTGATTTTTGGTAAGTCTGAGAGTAGGTTTTTAGCTATTTATTATATCCCTAATGGAAAAACAATGTTTACCGGCTCAGCTAGTACATAACTATGATAACATATTTAGGTACACAAACAGATCCTTCTTTAGATCTGTAGGTATCTCAGAACTGTGTTTGAAATTTTTGGTATGGCACATTCGGTTGGTACATTATAGTTCTAAGGTATTTTCATTATTATTAGCAAATAAGTTACCAAATTATATCAACTTAAAGTTTTCAAGGTCATGAAATTGATCGACAGATCCAATGTTATGAGTATTACGGAATGGCTCAGTTATTATGTAGAAGCAATAAACTGTCTTATTGGGTAGGAAATTATATCATCCATGCTTGGCAAATACATATTATGTTGAAACGTTACGAAGGGGGTCGCAGCCCGCGCCCGCGCCGCTGCGCAAGTCGCGAACACTCGGACGCGGCGCGACGCGGGCGCGGAGTGACGTCAGCAGCGCAGCCGCAACGCAACTAACTGAATGTGAAAGTTCTCTACAACCACAATGCGCGGTCTCACTAAATGCTAAATTATACGCGGCGCTTTTACAAAATATGTATTTGTCTAGTATATTGAAAAATCAATCTTGACTACAGCGATTGAAATTGTTTATTTCAAGTAAGTATTGATTCCAATACGATGCACGTACTGCTTCCAATACAATATCTTTGGTTTATCCAATATTCTTCAGATTTGTTTCATAATATGATTAAATATAAATCTAAAATATGATTTTGGCAACTAATTCTATTTCGAATCACTATACAATAATGTTCACCATACACTACACTATCGGCATGCATGCAACTGGATCGATAGTTGTATCTTTGAGCGATGTCCTTGAACGGCTTGCAGCGTTGATTACATTCTTAAGTCATTCGATGCAAGGAGATCACGTTCGGACTGGATTCAATTGTAAACTCATACAGACACTGTCTATCTCGCGACGCGACGGTCAATTAATGCGAATTCACTGTTCACTCATGTGCAGCACTGGCCGCGTCGCGGTGCATCCGCCGAGCGCTCGCAGATGCGCGGATGTGACGTCGCGTCACCCATGACGTCGCGAAATAGACGGCACCTGGAGGCGTAAGATAAAGGTTAGGACTCACCGCAGGCGATTATGAGACACGCGACCAGAGGAGCGACACGGGCGTAGCGCGCCATGACGGGATCACAACAGGTCGTTGCGCGGCCGTCGAGCGGTTAAATAGTGGCCTCAATCTCCGCCCCGCCCGCCCCGCTCGCCTACAGCGCTCGTACTTCTGCCAACACCCTGCAGCACTCATCAGCTGTGAATCACCTGCATCTCCAGGTGCATTCTTCACTGCTTCGCTGTTACACCGCCTTGAGCCCCGGGCCGCAAGCAGAGCCCTACAGTAATCGAGACGATACTCGTACCTGATGACAAGTGTGTAGTTATGCAAATAGGTACATCTCAAGTCAAAAACAAACCCATAGAAAAGTTTATTTTATTTTCATATTGTTCTGCTAATATTTTAAAATTGCTGTACGTTATATTTTATTTGCATAAAAAACAGTTTATCCGAGTTTAAAGGTTTAAATATTAACCAAATTTTGATGTAAGCCGATTTATTTACTACGCAGATTTTGACTCAACCTATACCTATATATACCTGGCAAGCCCACATGTAAATTGCGAGTGGTACATAAGACAATCACAGCGCTACCTTAACGTCGAGATTCAAATCCTGGCTCAGAAGTAGCAAGTACGCAAGTAGCAAGGCTCAACTGATTTAAATTTCGAATGGGTACGGCTTCTATAAATACATACCTGATCTTTCCATGGCCTTTGGCGGAATACCATCATCCTGACATTAAACTTAAGGCCATGGCCCTTCCCACGACATTCGGTTTCTGAAACTTACTAACGGCGGTTTTCAATACCTATCCTATCTATCCATGGTTTTCCTTACTAGAGATAGAAATTTGTCACAAGCTCCATTATACAAGTTATGTCAAATTTACCACCATTTAGGCCTGTAAGTTACAGGACTAATTTGCAGGAACTTAAGACTAACTTACCGTCAAAACTCTACTGCCACGTTTGGGATCAAACTGTGGCTATTATCAACAGAGAAGAACGAGAAAGAACCTCGGTACTTGCTCTACTCAAGTCAATTAACGGACTAAACGGTGGACGGATTATTTAAGCAATTTATTGGAAGTTTTCCTAAAAGTGGTTCCAAAATCTCCATTTTTAAAATTTTTATTTTAATGGATGATGTTATTTTTTTTCAACGTGCCGTGTCAAACTGTTGAAAAAATATCGTTCCCCCCCTTATCTCCGAAGATAACCAATTGAAAAATCTGAAATAATTATGATCAATATAAGTTAACGTATATTTTACAGGAGAAATGAAATCAACTCACTCACTAATATACTTTTTTTGATATTAACAATAAACCTCTAAAAACAAAGTACTTGTAAATGATACTCGTAAATTCGGATAAAATTGATTCTTTTACGCGAAATTCAAATTTTATGTGGTTTTTCGCGATTTTTTAGCTAATAAGACATAATACGCTTATGGCAGTCAAATTGCGGGAATCCCAATATCATCTTCACGTGTTTTTATATAAAAATCTATGCTTGGAAGTGTCGAGTTAAAGAAATTAGTTCGAGATTTGCAAGTTACTCACATAAAACTTGATACTCGGACTAATTTTCTAGGATACACGTTTTTATGCAAAGATTTTGTTATAATCATGTAATCCGCAAATGCGGGAATGGCAGTATCATATTACTGCCATAAACCTCTGATGTGTAATTAGCGTATAAATTGCAAAAAAACATGAAAATTTTGAATTTCGCGGGCAGAATCGTTGATTTCGCCTTAACGTTTTACTTCTTTGGTAGTATGAAAGAGTAGGAACCCTCGGTGCGCGAGTCCGACTCGTACTTGGCCGGTTTTTTGGTACCTATATAGCGTCGTATCCTGTCATATTCTCTCGCGATGCTGCCATCAACGTATTCGTAGGAGCGAGGAGCACATAAATAAAAACCGTCTACGGCCTTAATATATACGAACTATAACTATACTATAGAGAAGATAACAACGATTGTCTATAGTACATTATTATCAATATATTGCCATGACTTTCATGGCTTGACTTTTCTCCTCTTTGCACACCGGTACCTACTTGTTTGTCTATGGTTTGTCTACATAACGACAGCATTCCATTCAAATGAGTGGTTCGTTTTATTAAGTAAATTAAGTCCCACGTTGAAACTGTGTGACTATTGTTGTGATTAATCAATTAATTATTTCACTGCTAATAAGTGTCATTTAGTTAAATTGATGAAAATTTCACTTTAATCGGTCATTAAAATAAATTATTGCAACAAAATTAATATATTATTATAGTTTTTAAAAGTTGCTTATTCTCTACGTTTATTGTTTGGATCATACAGGATAATGTTGGGATTAAAAATTATTTATTTTCTAACTTCTTCGTGCAACTCTGCCATCCTGAAAGTCTACTTATGTAACCGATCCCGCAGGATTCATTAATTTTTACTGGGATAAATTCCAGTAAAATAAACTACTTACCCCATTATGTTATTGTACTGTCGATAAAAAATGACTTTTTCAGAAGAGACGTCCAATGTCCTCAAGTCTGTGCTCTGTACCTACAGTATAACATCTCTCTATTATATGGATTAATCAATCATCTGACAGTTCCTTTTTTATGCCGATTTGAACCGCCACTCTCGAACGTCCATGGTACTAAATTAAACATTTGTTGCTAGTGACCATCGTTTTGAATGTTATTTTATTTTAGTTCCATGGACGCTCACGCCATCAGGTTACGCAACAATCAGCGCCAAAATTGCGAAAATCAAGTGTTTTCATTTTTAAGTTCACAGGCAGCGATCCATAGAATATAATATAGATTAGTGTAGGTACGGTATTGAGCACACTTGCCTGTTTCAATCATTTTCTCTCGTGGTATTAGCCAGAGGATAAGGGTGCTTTATGCAATCCCGGTGTTAGTTCAGACTTTGGCCACGCGCCAAAATAGCCTTGTCGCACTGTACATACATATTTATCATAATATTTATTTATATTCACTCTCTTGGCTATGACGACACATAAAAATACAGGAACCCAGAGTCCAGTATCGTAATGGAAATTATTCAACTATCTTGAGATATTTCAATAGTACAGCGATGTTATACCTAATGAATATCTTTTTAATAATTATAGAAGTCTGTGAATAAAGTAGGTCAATCTGTGACACATTTTGATTTCATAATTCGAACTTTAAGCAATGAGCGTAGATAAAAACTTATCGAGCGGGTGAGATATCTCACCCGCTCAGAAAAGCGTTTTTTAATGCCCGAAATGCGGGCGGGAAATGCTATTATATTCCCTAGGTCGCAAAAGCATTTTCATTTCTCCCAAGGGAGACAAAGTGGTATGAAAATCCTTTCCGGCCCTTGGACTGGAAAGCATTTCCAAAGTCAATATCGTATTATGTGTCATGTCAATGTCAAAGCTGAAGAATTTTTTTTTAATAACACAAACGGTCAGTAACGAAGTTCAACCATAAAGTTTGTATAGGTACATTAGTTTTTTTTTTTTACTTTTTCTTAGAATATCAATTAAAATAATAATTCCTATTTAGTTTTATTATTTATAAACGAAATGTAATTAAATCCATGATTTTTCCTCCTTTTTATTTATTGTTAATATATTTATACAATTTTATATTATCTTTGGTTCTTAGAAATTATTATTTCAGAACGCATTAAAAATAGTAAAAAAAAAGTTTCTGCATTTTTTTCTGATCTAGTGTTAGTAAGTCTATGTTTCCAACCGCGAGTAAATGATTGGATTGGAAGGTGTCTAATACTTTTTTTTTGCTTTATTCATTATTTTTTTGTTTTAACTTTAAAATAAGGTAAGTGATGATTGAAGATGGTTTCAGTAAGTGAAATTATTCAGAGTTACTAAAAACAACATTTAACATAACTCGCAATGCCGATCTAAAGTGTTCTTCTCGTGATTTTCCTCGCTGTGGTGAGATGAAAAATTTTGTGTTATGTACGGACGCAAATTAAAATCCACTTTGTGGCATGCAAGTAACACATAACTATTATTTCATATAGGCCTAGCATACAAAGCCTCTTATGACACGTCATTTTGTTTTACATGGTCACTTTAATGGTGATAACCATTCACGACTTAAAACTAAGTTTACGAGGGTTCACAAACGCGCCCTGCCGCTGCGAAGAAGCCCACAACAAACTCAGCCGGGTATTTTTTTTTATGTTATTACCATTTAACAACAAGTAGTATAAATAGTAAATACTAAATAGGCTCGTAACAACAGAGCAATTCATTATCGATCAATTCCCAGGGCTTGTGTCGCTAATATTATAGTCCAATTGTGTATCTAATTTAATAAACTATGAAGTCCTGTTTGATTTACGTTGTAGGCTGGATATGGGAGAAGTTTAAAAAAAATCGAGAGATATATTGCTTTATTTAATATTATTACTTATCGTCACAAAAGGTTTAAACCTTTACATATTTGAGCTACAACATGTATAAAATTATAATATCTCAGTAGTCACAATCACAGGAAGATATTTCGTTATTAGAAGAAAACAAAATCAACAGTAGAGCAGACTTACTACTAGAGTACACAACTATAAATATCACAAGTAATGTTGATATTAATAAATAAACCTACTTAAAACTACATCAAGACATATACATAATATATCCTGTAGGTATACCTACATACTTGATAAACAACGTTTAATCTACGACATAGGTACATATAATTTTATAAGAATGTTCCATTGATAAAATAGAAACTACTTTTAACATCTTTACTTATTCTTAGACTTAAATCGAGTATTTATCTGTTTATAGGCGACTTTATTAAAAACAATGTTTCTACTATTGAACTGAATCTCTGATTATAAGTATTATTTATCGCGTTATGTCTCGCTCTACATACCTATACCAACGAACTACGCTAAACATTTTAATTAAGCGACATCGATACAGACAATTCTATCCAACTAACTCAATATCAATATTTCTACTCAATACAAGAATATGAAGATGAAGCAACTGCAGCATCGACTATAGAGTATCTACAGATTTATCGCAAACTGTCCGTGCTAATACGTTATGTAATATCACTCGCGGCATCCAGGCGTACGCTTGACTACATCATATTGTTCGGCTAAATCGTACAATATATTATGGCATCAATACATAAACTCCATGAATAAATACGATAAAATACTAATAACTGCCAGGTACATTTTTCTAAAATGTACCTCATTTATACAAATAGCTATCTAATCTAACAATTACGTGATTAATTAGCAAGATCATACTTTCTAGTTACACCAAATCAGACTAATAGTTTTATAGAATCAATAATATTATGGAAAAGGTATGTCATTAGCAAGGTATGCGAAAACTACGTACATATTTTCTAATACTTAGTAATAAATTGGGCAATAATTTAATTATTTGTCCAATTAATTTAATTCCTTTCAGTACATTTTAATATTCCGTTCGTCGTCCGCTTGTTCACAGACGCATTGCTATGAGTGACTTCTGTGTACTGTAGACCGAACGAACATTTACAAACTCTAGATGACAACAAAACTCGCTCGACCTCTCTTTAAAAATACCAACAATGTCAATACACACCTGCAACCTATACTGTCTTCGCCAGCGAAGACGAGCCTATTTCCGTAGGCGTCCGGACGTCCGGACGTCCAATTTCATCCACCCACTCCCATGAGTCTCAACGTCAATCGAGCCAAGGCAGGTGACGTTGCCTGCAAGCTCCCCAGAAGATGTACCGGGCTGCTTCAAATCTTCAATGTTTGCGTGCTAGGAGCTAGTACCATTTCACGGTTATTCGAGCTTCAGGCATCTTATTCTGGTGGAGCTGCCATAGACCATCTTCCCACGCTTTCGTAACAATTATGGCCATAGAGAAATAAGAAATGATCAGTTTCATCAAAAAGATTAAGCAGTATCTACCTACAAGGAATTTCCGTATTTAATGGTTCAAAATATTAAACAAAATTTTACACCAACGTCTACAACTTACTACATATTATAATGGTAGTACGTAATATGTATGGTAGGTAATTTTCAGATATGCATAAATAAATTATATGCGTTACAATAAATACTTAAAGTTACTAAAGCATAATTTGATGATGTCGCGATTCCGATCTAAGCTGAGATGAGGAGTGGATGATAGACGCCAGCGTCTGCGGTGGGCGCGGCACACTTCCGCGCGTCGTGGATGCGCATCGGGGCGGACGCGTCGCCGTTCGCCAGCAGCGAATGCCGGACAGTGTCCTGGACACCCACGTCGCACTCATCCGCCTAAAAATGATATAAAATAAATATTGTGGAATGGATTCTTTGGGTTTTATAGGTCACTCTACGATTTCGCATTGTAAAGTCAACATCTCCTGAGGATTTCCCAGTAGGTATCAGGACGAAACGTGCGTCGAAGAAAGTGTTGGAAGTGTGAATTGTGTGTGGTGTCTCATGTGGGCGGTGATCCTGCAGATTCCGGTGACCATACAGATTCTTTTCAAGCAGCGGATTATAGCAGAAACAAATTAAAATCTGTGAATCTGCCCTGCTAATTATATGGATTTCCGCAAAATGACGCCTGTTTTCATTAAATATTTTATAGCTCAGTTGTTGCTGCAGGGAAATTTTAGAAGAGAACGAAACATCCTAATTTTTATGTATTATTTGATCGAAAGTAAATCAAAATGAACAATTTATAATAAAAAATCGCCAAAAATATGTTTTCTAGAGACGATATTTTTAGGTACAAAACCTTTGAAGATTTGGTAGAGACGCAGAAGCGTGTCAAAGCCAAGTTTTACTTATACCTCATACCTACCTATAACTATACTTTTACATAAAAACACTTCTTTTTATGGTGGCTCAGATGTTTCGGCCTCTTAGGAGCTAGCACAATATTATATTAACGGCAAAGACTCTTGGCTTGATAGGAATATGCTTCCATCTCTTCACGAGATATCTTAAAAATATGTAATAATATTTTAAACTTTAAGAAAAATTGTATTATATAATGACATTTTTAAAAAGAGCATGTGCCGAGTTCCTTGCCAGTTCTTCGCGATGCAAACCTGCTTTCTTGACTTTTCATAAGAGCCTATTATTTAGGCCTATGTGAAAAATAAAGATTTTCATTTTCATTATTCAGAATAATTATTATAATTGATGTCAAGTTTGCATGATGATGACATAAAATGTATAGGAAGTTATAAAAGTTTCATTGAACAATAAGGGTTGGTAGCGCGGTGTCTTCTGGAGGAGAGGAGAATCGCGATAACAATCCGGACTGCCTTTCCGGACAGGGCGACCGCGGCAAGTCGGCCTGTCCGGGTAGACTGTCCGGATCGTAACAGCTGGATCTTCTTTTTTTCAACGTTTCCACAGTAGTCCCCGATTCTGTTGCTAAAAGGCCGTATTATAAACCTGTACGTCACCTAAATGTATAGAAAAGGAAAAATATTATACATGTAGCTTGCTGACTTGTTAAAGAGCGCGTGACAATATTAATTATGCTGCCAACTTTGTTTTGCAAGTATTGTTTTGCAATCGGGTGTTTAGTATGCCTTAATAATACACATTAGAAGTAGTAAATTTGCAATTGAATTACAACGTATCTTAGCATTACCTTTGTCCATACCAATTTCAATATAGGTAGATACCTACAGACCTACTCCTATACCTACCTAAGATTTATATAATTTGGATACACAATATTGTATCAAAATAAAAATCCCGAATTCATTTCAACACTTGCGTGTGACGTAATTGCTTATTACTCAGATCCAAATATGAATCCATTATCATCAATACAATATCCGTAAACAAGAATGTCAGTATTGTCTATACAATGATATTAATTACTGTGTATTAGCAACATCACGATTTCTAGAGTCACGTGAATCATTTTTTTTAAGGGAATAATGCTTAAAAGAGGAACATAAATAATATTATAGAGATTTACTACGTAAAGGCACCTTATCTTTTATAATTTATATGTAAGACTCGAGAAGAGTAAAGATAATTTAACAACACTGCATAGAAACGACGGTCATCTGCAGACCTGTTAAATATCCACGCTGAAATTCTCCTCTACGCTTTTCCCGAAAGTTATCCAGAGAGTCTGTGGGGGGCATTTATGCAGAAGAAAAGAAAGAAATATATTAATATAAAATGTATAACAATACTATGAATTTTTAAGTTGTAACGTTGAATGGATGGCCAGGTAGTGAGTTTCATATCGTATTCCAATATTTTAAAATGGACACAACACAAATCTAAACAGCGCTTCTGTTCTTTGTACATGTAAGTATTAGATTCATCCAACCTAACCACATTTGGGTCGGGGTTAAACATAATTAAATAATATTTAGATTATTATTTTCTATGTTAAGGGCATATTATGGTTTCAAGTAATCGTGTCATTGATGAAGTTGTGCTGGTGATGAGTAGGTATGGTATTTATGAACATTAAAATATTTATAAGTACACTATAATTTTCTATAACATGATGCAAAAAACCTATTTTTTAATTATTATTCTTATCTTGTTATAGAAAGCAGACTTATTCAAATCCAAACAGATTTACTAAGCGTTGCAAATTCGAAAGGAAAAGTTTTTTCAGGTTGTAAAACAATTGCAGATGTTGTATTATAGACCAATGAGGTACTCGTAAAAATAAATAATCGGATACAGTCTACATCACGCCTGTTTACATTTTACGCTCCGTTTACATTTCACGTCATACTTGATACTTCTTGGCAAAAACGTCTTAAAACGGAAATAAGTTCGTTTTCGTTTTACGAGCTAGGCAAATACACTCAAAATAGTAAAACTATTGTTTCTATGCTCCGATTGCAATTAACGCATTAATATTTTGCAATTCGTTAATATTGGCTTGTCGACGTTAAATTGTCCGAATTTCTTAAATTTCCATCGACTTTTAATAGACAAAAGCTATGAATAGACAATTTTTAGGGTTTGTTACCAAAATGGTAAAAATGGAACCCTTATGGGTCCGCTCTTCCGTCAGTCCGTCACACTCGATGATTCCTACTTTTTTTGGGTTCCTTATCCAAAGGGTAAAAACGGGATCCTATTACTAAGACTTCGCCGTCCGTCCGACCGTCTGTCACCTGGCTGTATCTCTCAAACCGTGATAGTTAGACAGGTGAATTTTTTTAATTTATATTTAATGTTTAGTTATATGTATATTTACTTTAGAAATCTATACTTATAATAAAACTGTAAAGGGTCGAATTCTGTACATTAAAGATATTTTGAATATTTTTGTTGGAGGACACTATTTAGTCGATACTGAAGCCAAAACTGTAATTTGTTTCATTTTTGTCTGTCTGTCTGTCTGTCTGTCTGTCTGTCTGTCTGTCTGTCTGTTTCACGACCGCGCATCACGGCTAATCCGCTGGATGGATTTAAATGAAACTTGACATGGTTATAGTTCATACTCCGAGGTAGGACATAGGATACTTTTTGTCCCGGAATTCATCATGGTTTCCCTGGAAGACGGCATCAAAGTCAAAATGTGTATTAAGTTATAATTCATTAACCCGTTGTCCGATTTCATTCATTCTTTTTTTGTTAGAAAGGAGGTTCTTTAATAATTATTCCGTATAAATTTTATCATCATCACTTTTGTAGTTCAGAAATTATAGACATCAGAACCTTAATCGATGAGTTCAAGTAGGTGACTTGATACTCGGAATGGACAAGCACCTAGGGCTAGGACGTAAGGGCTCAAGTCAGACTGGAGTACCCTTACAGCCGTAAATAATGCTTAGCAGAAGATTTTTCACTTTTAGGGTGAACAAAAAACATGAATTTATCACCACGTTATACCGTATCGCGCCATCTCTACAAATTATGTGGAACTTGAATGTAAAACTTGGAGATAGGTACTACCGAATTTTTGTTAATAATAATTAAATGTCATGTCATGTACTGTTCCTTGACTTTATATTAAGATGGCACTGTTTTTCACTTTTGTGGACATTCCTAGAGTGCCACGTCTATTTTTATCATCCGCAACATGGAAAGAGTAAAATAATGGTTCACAAATATTTTTAACTCTCAGGTCTTAACTGGTCCTAACCGATTGACCGTCATAGGTCTTTTAGAAATATATATTGCCCATTCTGATACTTGGGATTGTATTGAGATGAAGCAAAGATTTTTAACAGACTCTTATGTTGGGCTGGGGAATATTGTTAGTAGAGTATTTTATCCCAGTGGTACCTACCCGGCCGAACTCTGAAAGAAGATTTCTACCACCAGTACAACTTTTCACATGATTTAATAATTTTTGAGATATTTCGTGGTTTCAGAATAAAAATTACAATGAAAAGGACGATTTTAACTGTCGATATTTCGATACATTGGTACAAGTCGTGGTCACGTAGTGACCACGACCTGTGCCATTGGGTCGAAATATCGACAGTTAAAATCGTCCTTTTGATCTTTCAACTACGTATTAATGAAACTTTATATTTTTTTATTAAAAAAAGGAGTTTTCAAAATCACCACAAGATAACCCGTGCGAAGTAAGAACAGGTTTCTGTACAACTTCACACCAGAATCCCGCGAAAATCAAGGAATTCTACGGTATAATGTAAAAAAATTGTAATACACGCGGGCGGAGCCGCGGGCAACAGCTATCTATACTTATAATAAAACTGTAAAGGGTCGAATTCTGTACATTAAAGATATTTTGAATATTTTTGTTGGAGGACACTATTTAGTCGATACTGAAGCCAAAACTGTAATTTGTTTCATTTTTGTCTGTCTGTCTGTCTGTCTGTCTGTCTGTCTGTCTGTCTGTCTGTTTCACGACCGCGCATCACGGCTAATCCGCTGGATGGATTTAAATGAAACTTGACATGGTTATAGTTCATACTCCGAGGTAGGACATAGGATACTTTTTGTCCCGGAATTCATCATGGTTTCCCTGGAAGACGGCATCAAAGTCAAAATGTGTATTAAGTTATAATTCATTAACCCGTTGTCCGATTTCATTCATTCTTTTTTTGTTAGAAAGGAGGTTCTTTAATAATTATTCCGTATAAATTTTATCATCATCACTTTTGTAGTTCAGAAATTATAGACATCAGAACCTTAATCGATGAGTTCAAGTAGGTGACTTGATACTCGGAATGGACAAGCACCTAGGGCTAGGACGTAAGGGCTCAAGTCAGACTGGAGTACCCTTACAGCCGTAAATAATGCTTAGCAGAAGATTTTTCACTTTTAGGGTGAACAAAAAACATGAATTTATCACCACGTTATACCGTATCGCGCCATCTCTACAAATTATGTGGAACTTGAATGTAAAACTTGGAGATAGGTACTACCGAATTTTTGTTAATAATAATTAAATGTCATGTCATGTACTGTTCCTTGACTTTATATTAAGATGGCACTGTTTTTCACTTTTGTGGACATTCCTAGAGTGCCACGTCTATTTTTATCATCCGCAACATGGAAAGAGTAAAATAATGGTTCACAAATATTTTTAACTCTCAGGTCTTAACTGGTCCTAACCGATTGACCGTCATAGGTCTTTTAGAAATATATATTGCCCATTCTGATACTTGGGATTGTATTGAGATGAAGCAAAGATTTTTAACAGACTCTTATGTTGGGCTGGGGAATATTGTTAGTAGAGTATTTTATCCCAGTGGTACCTACCCGGCCGAACTCTGAAAGAAGATTTCTACCACCAGTACAACTTTTCACATGATTTAATAATTTTTGAGATATTTCGTGGTTTCAGAATAAAAATTACAATGAAAAGGACGATTTTAACTGTCGATATTTCGATACATTGGTACAAGTCGTGGTCACGTAGTGACCACGACCTGTGCCATTGGGTCGAAATATCGACAGTTAAAATCGTCCTTTTGATCTTTCAACTACGTATTAATGAAACTTTATATTTTTTTATTAAAAAAAGGAGTTTTCAAAATCACCACAAGATAACCCGTGCGAAGTAAGAACAGGTTTCTGTACAACTTCACACCAGAATCCCGCGAAAATCAAGGAATTCTACGGTATAATGTAAAAAAATTGTAATACACGCGGGCGGAGCCGCGGGCAACAGCTAGTAAATAATAAAATTAAAATAAAATAAATAGAGGCTCCCAAACAGCAAACAAGATTTTTTGTCGTTTTTCTAGATAATGGTACGGAACCCCTCGTGGGCGACTCGCACTTGGGCGATTATTATTAGGGTTCGTTACCAAAATGGTGCGACTACATCCGTCCCTCCATCAGTCCGCCACACTCGATGATTTATTTTTGAGAAGCAGTAAAAATGTAAATGAATAGTGTTTACAATGTCAACGGAATCACTAAACAGTAAACACTCACAGCCGGGGAGTTGGTCGGTCCAGCTTCTCCTTCCCGCTTGCCCTGCAAGTAGTACGTCATCAGCTGCCCCTTGCCCTTCACAGCGACAAGACCGCGCTGCTCGAAGTAGTATCCGAAACTCTCGAGGATCTGACAAGTTTCCTCTGTGACCTGCGATCACATACATCAGGGGTATCGTCATAGACCTATATTTATAATCACGAAACATTTCTATATTCAGACCGTTTTCAAATCATAAATATCTGTGACTGACTGGTTGATCTATTAACGCACGGCAACTGTATATACCTAAAATAACCTATCTACTTTATTTCTGAGATTACTTTTGGTATGTTTATGAAATAGAATTCAAAAAATTTATGGGAATTAAATATCCGATCACAAAATAGATCAAGTGACTATCACACATTTTAAATTCAATAATTTCTTCCATAAGCGTACCATTCTTAGAAAAGGAAATCATGGGGCTACTGCTGCATTTCAAACCACACGACAGATGAGGCTGAAATTTGGAATACAGATAGCAATCATGACATAATCGTTAACTATGAAAAAGCATTTTGGAAAATGTTGGTGACTGCCATCTATAGGGTTGTCATCTCTACAACTAGGACAAGACGCGTGAAAATCACGGACTTTAGAGCACAGAACCCAGACATGTCAACTGTTTTTTTTTAAACATAGTCAATATAATGACTGTGACGGTGAAATTTGCGAGTCAGTTCGTCGGTTGCAAAATGCATGTGTGTTGTGTCGTGAGCGGCCTAAGACTTTAAATTTAAAACTAGGATGAATTCGGGGATTCTCAGACGTATGGCAACCCTAGTCTTGTACGACGTACCTGAATGCAACCCGCTTTGCCAGTGCTCTCCATACGCGAGGCGACGTTGACGGTGTTGCCCCAGATGTCGTAGTGCGGCTTGCGCGCGCCGATCACGCCGGCGGTGATGGGCCCGTGGTTGACGCCCATGCGCAGCACGAAGTGGTTGAACGACTGCTCGTTGATGGCGGCCAGCACGCGCTGCAGCTCCAGCGCGAACTCCACCAGGCACGCCAGGTGCGCCCAGCGGACCTGCACGCCGTCCGATGGCTGCAACATTCCAACCGCTTCTTGTGGAACAACTGGTTTGCGCGAATTGATAAATACGCAGGACCCGTCAAACGGCGCAAAAAAAATGTCGCCAGCACTAAACACGTTCATCATATAGAAATCAGCTCAACTGCGTTCTACAATATTTGGCTTGTAATCCTGATGTTACAAGTAATTTGGTTTACAGTTTCCCGTAACCCGCAATAGCAAATCGTATGGAAAAGCTAAGTAGGTAATTTTATCAACAATTTCTTACCTCCATAATGAATAAGAAGACACAAGTTCAATTGTCGCCAAGGGTTTCCGTAAGAACGGTCTTATGAACGAATTGTTCATTATCGATTTGAACGAGTAAGATATTATATTATTACACTAGCTAACCGGTGCCCGGTTACGTTGTTTTGGCATTTAGGGGTATGGAAAACTAGCTTACGAGCTGCCGTGCTATTCTGCAAAAGAGCGACGAGCGTACATCTTTGCATCTATGAATTTGTCAGTTGTAATAGAGTACAATTTTGCATGCCATATTCGGGTTGGCAGCTGTCTGGCAGCTATTTCATTTAGTAGAATAGCACAGCTGAGCTATTCTCAGACCGACCTACCAAAAGTAGCCAAACATAAGAATCGGTCAAGCCGTTTCGGGATGTACTCGTATAGTGTACATACGTATGTACCGAATGTAATTTCATAAGTACGCACCTGCATCTGTCGTGTGGGGTTTAGGCCTGACGCAGCCATGTATGTGGAGCTTATTGTCTTAATTTTAATTATGTCCTTACTATATTTGATGTCCTCTAACAACTGAAAAAATAAATATAAAATTTATTTCTCAGATCTCTTAAATCAAATGATTTATAATGATAGTATGCATGCATGTAAAATGCGATTTTACAAAAAAGTACCGGTAACGGAGCTTCTCGTTAGCCAGTAAGGGCAAGCCTCAAGGCCCGTTCTCCAGAAGGGACTCGCTCTCTACGGAGAAGACCACGCTGCGAGGTTCTCGTAGGTATAATCTCTTAAAAGCTTTGGTTGTACAAATACTACAACTAATAATACTTAGTTGCATTTCTAGGTAATGTACAAGACTCATTACTAAATTCCAAGAATTTTATAAAGATTTAATTTATATTTTTAACCGACTTCAAAAAAAGGAGGAGGTTCTCAATTCGTCGGAATCTTTTTTTTTTTCAGTAGTATACTCGTACCTATGCAAGTATCGTGACAATTTCAACCTTGTAAAATTATTTTAAAAATGAATCATACAAAATACTTATGTAAAACAATCTCCTTGTGATACACATTGCTTATTTTAAAATACCATGAATCATTTCAAATTTTTTAAGAGTATATTTTTTTTTACATAAACAAAATAAAAGTGGGCACTCACGAGATCGAAGTCCGATATAACTTCGTTGAGAAATCGTAAACATTCTAGGCCTTGATTATTAACCGTCTCTTCCGAGTAAAACTCTGTAACAAGTTAAAATACACCGGAATTAGAAAAGACCGGTCGATCGTTTATCGATTACAGATGGTGTGAACAACTTTATTACTTTCCGGCTCGGCTTCGGATGTGAATCGAAAAATAAACTGTACAGTCAATAGACACCTAGTGCTCGCCGCTCTCATTGGGCGTTGAGTTTCGACAGCGCATCTCTATAGTTTTATTTTGGACTTCTCAATTAAAATCAACCTAATATCTACAGTATTATTTAAAAATCAACCTAATATCTACAGTTTTTAAGAAGATATATTCAGAACTAGTAGGGCCCGCATGCAGTTTTCCCGCCTGTAAAGGTATCGCCGTCATCTTCATCGCCAATTATCTATCCATCGCCAATTATCTATCCATAGACCTTCGGGTGCTAATCACCTCTTGACAAGAAACCGTTCTTCTTCTTTTATACTTTCCAAGATACCGACTAAATTCGTATGGCGGCCATTTTGAATCCGCCATTTAGATTTTTTTTTCAGGTCACTGGCAGTTGGACGACATTTCGAATGACATTTGGTCGAGCACCCCCACCTATCTCCAATACCCTGGCTGTGCTCTTGACCCGTCTCCGAAATACTCAATCATCAGCTCTCTCCGTATTTTTCCTCCGAATGAATTTTATCCTTCTATACGAAACGATAAGTAAAAAAAATTCATCATACAAAATTGATCAATGAGTCAGTCAGTCAGTCAGTGGCCAATCAGCACAAGCAGCTATATATATACTCGTATTAATAACAGCAGTTTCAATTTATTGAAATAACAATGATTTGTATATAGAACCTTGATTGCTTAAGTTTTTGGATTTACAGGAAAAGTAAAATTACAATATATGCAGCTTGCATCATACTGCAGTATGTGCGCTGAATTTTGTGCTTATAATCGTATAATCTCTTCATTAAACACATTTTAGTATGTAAATAGAGAAGAATCTGTATCATAGTATGGATTAGGTACATTAAACATAGGTAGCAGAAGATGTTCAGTGGAACCTGTAAAGTTGGGCATGGAGGCGAAGAGCACGCCTACTTCGGCGTAGCTCTGGCTGTAGAGGTCGCGGTGGTGGTGGCGCCCGCCCATGAAGTGGCGCGCCACGTGCGGCGGCAGCACGTTGTGCACCAGCGCCTGGTTGCGGCGCCGCAGGTCGCTCGCCTGCTCCGCCTGCGCGCGCATGCGCTCCCCGCGCGAGTGCCGCGCGCGCTCCAGCGACTCCATCTGCGCAGACGCCGCGTCAGTACCCGCCCAGCCCGACTCCCGCCTCGCCCGCACGGCGCACCTCACTGCCAATACTCACGTAGTGGTTAAAGTGGAGCACCGAGAGCGCTATCACGAACAGCATCAGAATGTGTCGCCTGGTGTGGATCTGAGCCCTGGGGACGAACAACAAATTACTCGTGAGACAGATCCACCGTCGAGTGAGCATGCCTGGTGAAAGATGGAAGGCAAAGTATACGTTTAACGTGAACGTTTCTGTTAAGTAAGGCTAACGTGTGAATAATGGTTGTTCTCCATATACCGGCATTTATATTTCCTGCCAGTCACCTATTTGCGTTAAATCCAGAGAAAAGTTAATAGGCATTTTCTTAGCAAGCTGGCGCTAACCTGCAAATGGTTTCAACCTCGTATGGTTTCAAACTGTGGTTCAGCCATGCAAGATCTTTCGTGACGTTTTGCCATTTTGTGGTAGAAAAAAGAGGAGAAGAATCTAATCATGATGAAGTCTATAAAATGCATTAATTTTCACACAGAAACGACAGAAATTTTGCGACAGAAATTTTCCCTATGTAAGCCCAATAGAGTACTGACGCTATTTTGTTAACGTAATCAAAAGTAAGTATTAGTTAACTTACAGAGCATTGACAATATCCTCGTCGTAGTTGGCGGTGGTGTTGAAGGGCAGGTGGAAGGGGTCGCGGTCGAGCGTGGGGCGCGAGGTGAGCAGCGCGGGCGTGAGCACGGCGGGCGCGGCGTGCGCGGCCGCCAGCGCCAGCACCAGCGCGGCGCGCGCGCGCCCGCCCAGCGGCGCCACCCACAGCGCGCCGCACAGCGCGCCCGCACCCACCTGGATAACACTTGTCATTAAAACGTTGATAATATTGAAAACAATAGGGGTATCACATTTGTGAACTACTACTTTTCGTTCGTTCGTTCTTTGCCGAAGGACGTCTACTGCTGAACAAAAGCTTCCTGTAATAATTTTCAACCTACTGCAGGATTACTTGGATCCAGAGACTTTCTGGGACTCTCTAAATAGGCCCAGTCCATCTGGTCAGACGTCAGTCAATACTTCACTTTCTAGTGCGGGATCGCTACTCTAGCACTTTTGTCCCCAACATCTGTCGGTTCTACGAGCTATGTACTTCAGCTTCGCGACACGTTGGGCCTTGTCGGTGATTCTGCTTCGTCTACGGATCTCCTCATTTCTGATTTGATCCCATAGAGATACTCTGAGCATGGCTCTCTCCATCGCTTGATACTTGATGAATTTTAATTTGCTTAAAGAATGGCAACCATCCGCAGGCGAAGCAGAAGCAAAAATAAGGAGACATTGAGTGAGAACACCAGACGACACAATGTCTCCTTATTTTTGAAAATGATCACGCAAAAGGAAATTATAATTATTAACAAACCTATTAAAAATAACCTTAAGCCTTATTTTACTTACTTACTTTACTTTAAGCCTTAATAGAATACTTACATGATAATAATACGAGGGATGTATGCAACGTGGCGATCCGCCCTGTGCCTGCGCATCGTCTTTCAAGCCGTCTGCAGCGAGCGCTTCCTCGTAGGTACCGCAAATGATCTATAGTAACAAAACATAATCTATTTTTAGGGTTCTGAACTTTTGTACATCAAAAAAATAGCAGAACCCTTTTAGGAACTCTTTGTTGTGTGTCTGTCATGACCCTTTCAGTAGTACGGATCCCTCGGTGCACGAGTCTACATGGCACTTGGCCAGTTTTTTAATTAATTGTAGACTAGCTGACCCGCCACTGATCAACTGGTTGAAAATTCTTCCTACAATATACACTATGACGATCAAATTACGTATTCAGTGCCAATGTGATTACTTATTACTATTTACAGTAAATAAAATTGTTATTTTGAGCGCAAAGAAACTTAGTCATAACGATACATAGTAAGAAAACTTTGGCCTTCTCGTCTGATATTGTCGTTTGATGAGTCCAGAGTTAGAAATTAGAATCTTAGGTTGTCTGAATAGTGCATTATGAGTGCATTTGATTTGATTACATAATATTGCTTTACTCTTTCCTATACATTTACACGAGCAATTCTTGTACCTATATACTCGTATATATTTCTATATAATCTGGATCTCGGAAACGGCTCGAACGATTTTCATGAAATTTAGTATACAGGGTATTTTGGGGGCGATAAATCGATCTAGCTAGGATTCATTTTTATAAAATGTCGAATTCACCAAAAAAAAAATATGACTCCTGCTGCCATCTATTAGCCCGTAGTTATACTAGCGAGCGAAGCTCGGTCACCCAGATATTTTATATTTTATAGGTACAGCCTACGGGCTATAGCTAATCATTGGTTTGGATAATAATAATTTAGACGCACCAGCGGAGCAACGTTGGCAGCGACAAACATTGCTATGTTAAAGATTCCAAAGGTCAACTTCCAGTAAGGAGACATGACTTCCTTCTGTAAAAAAGAACGAAAATTTAAATGAGTATTGACAAATAAACATTTTTGCATTTTTTGAAGTTATAAGCTATTTTTCATTTGAATAATAACAATGTAACTTTAAAGTTAATTTAAATACAACAAAAATTTTAATAAAAGTGAAATACAATTTTAATAAAAGTATTTGTTAAATTGGTAAGTCATAGAGTTGCTTAGTCCGCGGTCCACGTATAATTCAACTTGGTTATACCATCGAATATATAATATGGTTATACTAAAGAAGACGAACTTTTACGCAGACACATACTGCATCAAAAGTATGTATAAATATAAAGTACATATACCTATAGTTCGTAGGTTCGCTACTAGTATGTAGTTAGTAGCTTAAGGATATAAATATCGGAAATATTCTAGAAAATTGTGGGAAAAACTTTAAGAGCTTTTTGTCTAATATTTGTCTATAGTGATTTCGTGATATCGTTTGATGGAAAGATTGTTTGTACAATAAACAGTAGTATTTTTAAATGGCGCACTATCTATCTATACTTATATACTTATAATATCTAAAACTGTAAAGGGTCGAATTCTGTACATTGAAGATATTTTGAAAATTTTTGTTGGAGGACACTATTTAGTCGATACTGAAGCCAAAACTGTAATTTGTTTAATTTTTGTCTGTCTGTCTGTCTGTCTGTCTGTCTGTCTGTCTGTTTCACGACCGGGCATCACGGCTAATCCGCTGGATGGATTTAAATGAAACTTGACATGATTATAGTTCATACCCCGAGGTAGGACATAGGATACTTTTTGTCCCGAAATTCGTCATGGTTTCCCTGGAAGACGGCATCAAAGTCCAAACGTTTTTTAGTTATAATTCATTAACGCGTTGTCCGATTCCATTCATTCTTTTTTTGTTAGAAAGGAGGTTCTTTAAAGATTATTTCATACAAATCTTATTATCATCACTTTTGTAGTTCAGAAATTACAGACATCAGAACCTTTAAGTTCAAGTAGGTAGGTGACTTGAAACTCGGAATGCACAAAGAACCTAGGGCTAGGACGTAGGGCTCAAGTAAGACTGGAGTACCCTTACAGCCGTAAATAAAAAGGCTCAGCAGGAGATTTTGTATGGTTTAAAATTTTTCACTTTTAGGGTGAACAAAAATCATGTAACTGGCGTTATCGCTACGTTATACCATATAGCGCCATCTCTACAATTTATGTGGAACTTGAATGTAACTTAACTCTGTGATAGGTACTACCGAATTTTTTAAAATAAAAATTAACTGTCATGTTATTTACTGTTTCCTGACTTTATATTAAGATGGCACTGTTTAGTCATGAACAGATTTAAACTTTATCATCCGCAATATGGAAAGGGTAAGATAATGGTTCATAAATATTTTTAACTCTTAGGTCTTATCGATCCTAACCGACTGACTGTCATCTAAGGTCTTTTTATACGTAAGGAAATATACAGCCATTGCCCATTCTGATGTTTTGGATTGTATTGAGATGAAGCAAAGATTTTTAAAAGACTCTTATATTATGTTGGGCTGGGGAATATTGTTAGTAGAGTAATTTATCCCAGTGGTACCTACCCGGCCGAACTCTGAAAGGAGAGTTCTACCACCAGTACAACTTTTCACATGGTTTAATAATTTTTGACATATTTCATGGTTTCAGAATAAAAACCACAATGAAAAGGACGATTTTAACTCCCAGTGGCACAGGTCGTGGTCACTACGTGACCACGACTTGTACCAATGTATCGAAATATCGACAGTTAAAATCGTCCTTTTGATCTTTCAACTACGTATTAATGAAATTTTATATTATTATTAAGAAAAAGGAGTTTTCAAAATCACCACAAGATAACCCGTGCAAAGTAAGAACAGGTTTCTGTACAACATCACACCAGAATCCCGCGAAAAATCAAGGAATTCCAGTAGGAAGGTATATTATGTAAAAAAATTCACGCGGGCGGAGCCGCGGGCAACAGGTAGTTTATTATAAATGCACATCAATAGAGGTGAAACGGTAAGCAGACCTTGCACTGCGCATAGCGGTAGTACGCGTAGAAGATGACATTGACGAGGCCGGTCGCGAGCAGCAGCGCCAGGTACACGGCGTGCAGCGACCACGAGGGCGGCACGGCGAAGCTGGCCAGCGCCGCCACGGCCGGCAGCAGCAGCAGCGGCGGCACGGCGCCCGCCAGCGGGCACGGGTCGCTGCGCCGCGCGAACGCCGCCTCCGCGCCGGGCGCCTTGAACTCCAGGCACATCGTCGTCGAGTCCTCCAGCTCCCTGCGCGACACGCGCGTGTTACCGTGCGCCCGGCACTAACCAGCTCCAGGCGATAGGCCGCCGGACAAGCTACGTTTTGTGCCAAACGCACCAATCCCATCCTTGATTTTCATAAGTTATAATTTTTTTAAACTATACAAGTTAATACGACTGCGATGCGTGTGATGCAGCAGATGTTAACGTGCTAACTTGGAAGGGCTAAGTAAAGTCACTCAAACGGTTTCTACACAGCATCGCATTGGAATGCTAAAACGCTTGGCGGTACGTCTTTGCTGGTAGGGTGGTAGGTAATTAGCCACGGCCGAAGCCTCCCACCAGACCATACCTGAGCCAATTTAGAAATTATAAAATTCCAAAGTGGCCCGTAGCAGGAATCGAACCCGCAACCTCACACTCGTATCCGAGCGCGCGTCTCCTGCGCCAGGGAGGTCGTCATAAGCTATAAATGAAATTAAACGGAAAATCTGCCTTTTCTATTAATGTCCTGTGGCGTACGTGGGTACCTAGCTTACCTATTAGGTTTATGTCAACACGCAACTATAAATCATTTGATTTCCATGAGCTATGAAATCAAATAAAAATCAAGCGGTGCCGGCTGACACAAAACGTGGCATCAACGTAGCACATCTCTTGGAGAGGTGCTCTAAACTCTACTGATACTCATATGCTAAAAAGAGTTCTTCGATTCAAAATAAGGATCGTAGACTTAAAAATGTCATGAGATAGTGCATATACTGCAAAGTACCTAATCTCGTTTGTTTTTATACATAGTCCATTATTATTTTTTTCAACTTTACAGCTAGAGAATTTTCAATACCTACTACTTTAACAAAAACTTTTGTCAAGAAAAAAGATAGCGTGGAGTAATGATTGAAAACGTACCTAATATTATCGGCAATCTATCGGTTTCCAAGAAAGCAATACCTTAGGTATATCCTTCCTACGAAAATCTTTATTGCGTGAGCCCGACTCATACTTGACCAATTTTTGAATTTGGTGGGCAGAAGTTGTTTGGTTGGAATTGATCTTCATAGTACGGAACTCTCAGTGCCGGACTCGCACTTGACCAGTTATTCATAAGTTCAAGAGATACAGTCTGGTGGCAGACGGACGGACAGCGAAATCTTAGTAATAGGATCCTGCTTTTACCCTTTGGGTGCGGAACTCTAAAAACGAGCAAATCATAAACGATGCTGCAGGACCTTTGTCCTGGTCCTGGTTTGACAAAATGTCTTTACATTTTGTCCAATGTCTGAAATAATATTTACATTGCCGATAACAGGTAGGTACATTACAAAGACGGTAGCTAAATTATCGTATATTAATACACTTTATAAGCAGGTGAATTAAGCAAAATACTACGTTTTAAGAGTCCACTAACCCACGATGTCTCCATTTATTCAAAATACCAAATCATTTGTAATTCGTGCATATTTCGATCGTGTTGTTTATTCGGATTCATATAGCAATAATCTATACTCCTGGCCATATTTGGTTCGGATATACTTCTTTAAAATGAAATAATAATCAATTTTTTATAAAAAAAATTATAACTTTGGTCCGTTTAGTTCCGTAATACCAAAAATTATGAATGAAAACTTGTAACTTTCTTTATTAACTGGTGTTTTTCTTTAACTGAAAAGTAAAAACTGTGCTCCCGAACAAATGCGACGTGAGATACTGTTGTTTTTATTACAAAACAAATAAGCAGAAATCATGTCCTCCTTGACAAAAAAATAAGCAAAACTAAATTCGTGTACGATTCGAATTGCAAATAATTTTGGTATAACGAATGTATGGGAGACATCGTGGGTTAGTGGGCTCTTAATTTCAATTTGATATAATACGTTCAAGTTATTTATTTAAAGTGTTTGAGGCTCCGACTCCGACTTATAATTCGATGACGTAAAATGACGTTTATATATTTAGGTAATAAATTTAGGTATAAGGAATCAAAATGTATATACGAGTACATTAAATATTATTTTGCGAAGAAAAACACTTTTCTCACGTTATAAAGTTTTCAGTTCTTTAAATGAAGTAAAGGAGATTGATTGGGGATTTATACGACATTTTACTGCATCGAATTAAAAGTCGGAGTACAGGTAAAAGTCGTTAAAGACTTACTTGTCGTCGTTTCTATTGTCGAGCTCTTCTTCTAACATTTCGAGTATTTTCAAATCGTCGTTCTCCTCACTCTCCTCGTGCGGGGAGAGAACCTACGGATAATGTACGAAGCGTATCTATATAAGTGCTCGGATGCTAACAAGCTGTTTTAATTTGATGAATGGAAATATCAGTCGAAAAGCAATGTTGGTCGGTAGATACGAGTACTATTGTAAGTATAGCGGGCGAGCTCGTGGCCTAGTGTCCTATATTCGGGCTCGGCCGGAAGGGGCGGCGGGCGGTTTCGAGTGCACTCACTGAGTCCTCGTCCTCGTCTCTGAGGTCGGAGAGCGTGTCCGCGTCGTCGGATGCGTCCGTCGCCTCCCCCTCCGCTGCATTTCTATCTTCGCCACCCTGGTACTACAAACACAGTGACATAAAATCGACATGACCTCGTAACGAGAACACGGCCCCCACTAAACTTTCAAGAGCCATATTTTAACTTGAACATTTAATTATTTATCATACGATACAGACCGTATAGGTATCATAGTTTTCCATATTTGATTAAACATTATGTATTGATTAAATCTAGTTTTTGGCTAAATATATAGATATTTCAATCTTCGAAGACGCGCCTCATTAAAAAATCGCTAATGTTTTATTCGATTCGTATGAAGTTTGAAAGACTGGGGCGCGTAGTCGTAGGCTGAAATGATTCGTTTGTATAAGATGTGTATAACCTAGAATTATATTTTTATAAACTTGGCTTTTACACTTCGTACGTATTTAAAAGTTAAGGTTACTAAAATATAACGATTTATTCAAAATATCGAGCCGATTCTATTAAGTTCAAACTACTTCACCCTAAGCTACGAGTAGATATCGATTCTCTTGTTGTCGTCCAAAAGAACATGCTTTATCATGATTTAACAGGGTGAACCTTAACTTTTAATTACGTACGAAGTGTAAAAGCCAAGTTTATAAAAAATTAATATATATAAATCTCGTGTCACAATGTTTGTCCTCAATGGACTCCTAAACCACTTAACCGATTATAATAAAATTCCCACACCATGTGCAGTTCGATCCAACTTGAGAGATAGGATAGTTTAAATCTCAATTCAACTTTTTTTTTTTTATCCTTAAGGGCAAAACAACGTTTGCCAGGTCAGCTAGTAAAAATATAATTCTAGGTTATACACATCTTGATTTGGTATTTTGAATGAATAGAGATATCGTAGTTCACAGAACTCTTAATCTATATCTATCTATACTAATATTATAAAGAGGAAGCGTAACGATGTTTGTGAGTTTGTGACGTTGTAAAGGGTAATCTCTGGATACACTGAACCGATTTTCAAAATTCATTCACCAATAGAATGCTACGTTATTGTGGAGTGTCATAGGCTATAATAATTTCCAAAATTAATTTTTCCTTTTTTCCGAACGGAGTCCGCGGGCACTGCTAGTAGAATATAAGATTGTATGATTGTATTACACGCGGTCGAAGCTGTGGGCGTCTGCTAGTTTTAAGATAAAAATATAGGTCGAGTAGGTCGATATTAGACAGAAGATAACTACGTCGTTTTGGTATCGTCTCTCTTTAGATTTATAACTAGTTGACCTGCTTGAAAGTGCGGGCAGCCTAAAGTACCTATAAGCATTTTTATGCAATGTTCGTATGAAAATTTTAAAACAATTTTACAATAATACTGCCATAATATTTGGTGGTACGGCCCCTGATTACCATTGTAACGGGGACCCAGAGTTGTGGCATAGGAGATGCATAGGAGACTCGCTGGCGAGCTGTCATATGGAGGCATAATATTTCCAGCAGTGGACGACCAACGGCTGAGAGCACGAATACATTATGAAAAGTGAGAAATAGGCATTTTCTTCTTGTTTAAATTGCAGTGGTTTAACGGCAGGTATTTCGATGTTGTCTTGATGCCGGCCTGCCGCAGCATCTCGTCGCGCCGCTCGCCATGCGCCGGCTCCACCTTGAACTCGTCATTCAGGAAACGCAGCGTCACCTCGACACGTGCACCCAATGGACTAACAGCGCTGTAGATGCTTACCGGCCTTAGAACGTGCACTATGAAGTAGGTCTTGATGCCGGCCTGCCGCAGCATCTCGTCGCGCCGCTCGCCATGCGCCGGCTCCACCTTGAACTCGTCATTCAGGAAACGCAGCGTCACCTCGACACGTGCACCCAATGGACTAACAGCGCTGTAGATGCTTACCGGCCTTAGAACGTGCACTATGAAGTAGGTCTTGATGCCGGCCTGCCGCAGCATCTCGTCGCGCCGCTCGCCATGCGCCGGCTCCACCTTGAACTCGTCATTCAGGAAACGCAGCGTCACCTCGACACGTGCACCCAATGGACTAACAGCGCTGTAGATGCTTACCGGCCTTAGAACGTGCACTATGAAGTAGGTCTTGATGCCGGCCTGCCGCAGCATCTCGTCGCGCCGCTCGCCATGCGCCGGCTCCACCTTGAACTCGTCATTCAGGAAACGCAGCGTCACCTCGACACGTGCACCCAATGGACTAACAGCGCTGTAGATGCTTACCGGCTTTAGAACGTGCACTATGAAGTAGGTCTTGATGCCGGCCTGCCGCAGCATCTCCTCGCGCCGCTCGCCATGCGCCGGCTCCACCTCGAACTCGTCGTTCAGAAAACGCAGCGTCACCTCGACACGTGCACCCAATGGACTAACAGCGCTGTAGATGCTTACCGGCCTTAGAACGCGCACTATGAAGTAGGTCTTGATGCCGGCCTGCCGCAGCATCTCCTCGCGCCGCTCGCCGTACGCCGGCTCCACCTCGAACTCTTTGTTCAGGAAACTCAGTGTCACCTCCGACACGTGCACCCGTCTGCCAACAATCGCAACTTTCAGCTACAAACGAAAGATGTCCTAATTGTTCTGTACTACGTGGGTGTGGCCCAATGCCCATTGCTTACAACTTACAAGCTTCTAAAGCGTAATCGTCAAAGTAAACGTCATATAATTTTTTTAACAAATACATATATCTATTATGGATTCGTAGATTTGTCGTTTTGTCGTCGTATGAATATATAAAATACTCGTGTCACAGTGTTCAATTAAGAAGTTTTAACCGACTTCAAAAAAAGGAGGAGGTTCTCAATTCGTCGGAATCTTTTTTATCTATGTATGTTCACCGATTACTCACAGACGCGTGGACCGATTTGAAAAATTATTTTTTAGTTTAAAAGGGTATAGTTCCCAGATGGTCCCATTTTCATCAGGTCAGGATCCTGGAGAAATTGAAGGAACTCTTCTATATGAATACTTGAAACGATTTGGGTATTTTTTTAAGAGTAATATTTTCCAAATTGTCCTATGGTCATCATGTCAGGATCTGATCATGGGCTCTTGGTAAAATCGAGGGAACTCTTCAAATTTTGCTAGTATAATTGAATTGGGTATTTTTATAGTTAGGTACTGGTGCATTTGCTATAGCAGATACTGATTTAATGACTATAGTCATCAGTCAGGATCTGTTAATGGGAACTTGGTGAAATTGAGGGAACTCTTCAGATTTTATAAGCACGCCTTAAGCGATTTGGGTATTTTTACAACGCCTTGTGCACTTGTTGCTTTCCACTAAAAAGTAAAAAATAAAAATTTAAAAATTCTTTCCAAAAAACCAACTGCAAAGAGTGAAACAATTTTTAATGTACACCATTTCGAAGTCGAGCAATGTTTCGTACAATCACTAATAGTCTTTCTTGCACTTGATGTGCGAAGACACGAAAGTTGTAGACAATCGCCCGACATCGAATTGGTGTACATTAAAAATTATTTCACTTTTTGTAGTGGCATTTGAAGTTGTTTTTGGAAAGAATTTTCCATTTTTGTTTCGTCAGCATTCGTTCGCCTGAAAATAGGTCGTACCTACATACCTAATAGGCTATTTTTCATACTCCTAAATAACAACACAATTTGTTAGCCAGCTTGTTTTTCAAAATAAAGATTCCGACGAATTGAGAACCTCCTCCTTTTTTGATGTCGGTTAGTAAGTAGATATTCATATTCTTTTCGCGGAGGTGAATGATATAAAAATGTGCTTTACGGCTTGATTCACTTTTTATTCTTATCACAGTTAAAGTTTTATGATCATCTGGAAAGTAATTCGCTATGTAAAATGTAACAGTTTCATGCGTTGAGTCGAACACTAGGTATTCCTACCTACATAATATAGGTAAGTACGCATACTTACAAATAGATTCACTTCAAACATAAAAGTGACGAATGAGAATTTCCAATGATGTTATGTTACGACTTACGACCTTCAGTAGAAAATGAAAATAAAAAATCTTTATTTTTTACATAGGTACATGCACAGTCTTGTATACTATAGACAGGGCGAACAGCGCGAAAAAATGTCGCCAGTTTATGGGTGTCATAAGTACCAACAGTATAAGACAACGCGGTAGTTCGGTCAGCGGCGGCGGCGGGTATTTTGACAGATGACGCTACTGTTTGCTTGTATGAAGAAGGTTTACTTAATCTTGTCTCGATTTTATTTTTTTCAATATTTAGTATTTTTGAGAAATTTATCCTTGACAAGGATAAATTTATCAAAAATTCTGTACGAAAGTTATGTAGCATTTTGAATTTTTCTTTTATCGCGGAAACTCGTCAAACAGTCCCGCTATGGCCTTTATAGATGACCGTGCAGAGATATCAGGTCAAGGTCGTCACGGCGCACCCGCGTGGAAGATGTTGGGTCTTGCGATTCAGTTCACTGACAAACCATAAATATCATTTATCACGTGGAGCATTTTCGTAATGTTTCCCTAATGTTATATTGGCAGATATAATAGTAAATTCTTGATATAATTATATTCGAAGGATCTGAAATGCTACATACTTCTTTCATCTTTAATCACAAACTATTTTTCTCTATTTATATTTTTAAGGTTCCGTTCCCGAAGGGTAAAAAAGGACCCTATTACCCTATTACTGAGACTTCGCTGTCCGTCCGTCCGTCTGTCACCAGGCTGTATCTCTGGATTCATGATAGCTACAGACTTGAAGTTTTCACAGATGATGTCTGTAGCCGCTATAACAACAAATACTGAAAAGTAGAATAAAATAAATATTTAAGGGGGCTTCCATACAACAAACTTGCTTGGTTTTGCTCCATGTTAATAACAGTAAAAGCTAGACGCTTCAAATGTTAACAGAATATTTTTAATTATATAATCACTTTAAAAGTAAACAGTTACAAATTAAAAAAGTACCTAAAGTTTAAAAAAAAACTGATAAAAGTTCGATAGCAAATCTCGACTCGACTCGATTGAGACTTTCTCCGTCTGTCCGTCTGTCACACTCGATAATTTATTTTCTTCTGTTTGAGCGGTCGGCAAGCTTCAGCGACAATCGCAGATTGCTGCTGAGCTAAACTGAAGAAATGAGTTACTCTTAAGAAGATACACTGAATTTTTTTTCCTCCTCACACTTACGAATACGTTGGTGCATGCGACGTGCAACGTTCCGGAAGAATATAACAGAAAAACGACGTTTTACCTAATTACTAAAAAACTAAGCCAGTTATAAAAATCACTTTCTAAGGCTTTTTCGTTATTATTATTACCGACTCATTGAAACAAAATTTACAATTACATCCATTGTAGTTTCCGACAAAATTTTGAAAAATTGGAGCAAATTTTAGGAAAACTATGTATCGAGAAAATTTTCACGGCGATTTTAGATTAAAGAACTAAAGTACATGACGTTTAAATTTGAAAGTTATTGTCTTTATAGTTTTTAAACTGCAAGTTACTAAAAATCGCCGTCTACCCCGTTAAGATTCAGGGATATGAAGCTTTGACCTTCTGCGCTTCTTTGAGAATACAGTAGGATAAACAACAGTTTGTAGGATATTATAGGTGATACTAACCCGGCCATCCCACTGCTCTCCATCTTGTTGGCCAACTCAACGTCTCGCGAGTACACGTCGAACTGCCACTGCCTCTGACCGAGCACTCCTGCCAGCACTGCCCCCGTGTGGATGCCCACGCGCATGTCCACCGGTGAATTGGTCGTTTGTTGGACGTATCTGTGCAAATAGCGCCAATTCACTTTCAAGGCGGAAGAAAACAATAAGAAAATCTGTAACTGCCAGAACAATAACCATTTACACTAATTGTATGCTTGTAGCTGTATAGTGAACGAAACTGTATAGGGGTAGTGACGATTTCATTCGCAGATTTCAAAACATCATACAGTTAAAACTCGGTTTTATTGAAATAAAACAAAAATATAGGTTACGATAAAAAGAAAGATGACCAACAGAATGGTAAAATATTATTCTTTATCCTGAACTTTTTTAAATAACCCTTTGAGTTAAGGCTAAAGTGGTCAACCAGCGATTTATTAAAAAGAAGACCATTTTTGTACGTACCTAATATACAAATTAAAAATTTCATTTGAAAACCTTGTAATATGTAAGTAGCTGTCATAAACTAAGCTAACCATTTACTAGCATGCAGTCGCTACGTTCGTTCGTGCATATGCAAGTGATGGAAATGGTTTGCTTTGCCTCTCCTTAAACAATCTCACGGAATACATAATAGTACCTAATGGTACAGAAGGCTCACTCCGCAAGATGATTTAAAGAAATAGCGACTCTAGCGCTGACACAAAAAGTGCAATTCAGTTCGCAATAGCGCATGGCTCCGCCTTCGCAAACAACGCGCAACAAACGCAAAGTTGTGGTCTTTCTGTATCGCGTAACTTTATCTCATTCAAGGTTGTCTCGCAATCGGCCGCACGCAGCGCGTGAAATATACAGTACAAAAACTAACGCGAGTAAAGTAGTTCGGCGGCCATCTGAAATTGGAACGTCGAGACGGCTACCTGTAGTTCTTCGATCATGTGATAAGTGCACCTGGCCTGACAATCTATACTATTCGCTGATTGGAACAGAAGCACTTTTACGTTACGTCTATAATTGAATAGCTTGGGTAGACTTATAGCTTAACGCAATCGCTAGATTGATCGATTGATTTGTTACCAGCTATGTAATTTCCAAAACTACTCGTATGAGGAAACATACTTAATAGCCTTAACCATGGAGAGCCCCATGTGAACGCAGAGCACGGCATGGTCCGGTCGCTCCTCAGGCGCGCCGCTGACGCAGTAATAGCAGTCGCCGAGGATTTTTATTCGTAACTGATGATATTTCTTGAAAATAAATAAAAAAATATTACATTCAAACTTATGGCCAAGTTACGACTAGTATATCAATTATTATTATACCACAAAACTACATTACAAGACCTGCCTCCGTGGAAAGGTGTCAAGAATAAGAAATAGAGGGTACCTAAGGGTTGCGTTGTATTTGATGTAAATAACAAAAAATTAAAACTACAAAGTTCCATACCTCTGCAAGCCGATCGAATCTTGCGAATAGCTCATTCAATATCGCCACTAAATCTTGCGCCGAGTAGGTGGAGGAAATAGCCGTAAACCCCACTATGTCTGCGTATAGAATACTGCATCATGTAAACAATAAAACTCATTAAAAATTTCAGTTAGATCAAATTTAAATTGCAGGAAAATGTATTCAATTTCAACCAACCTCACATTTTCATGTCTAGACATGTAAATCTTTTTAAACTGGGTATCTATTAGACCTAGATCCTGACGCATCTGTACAGCGACATGTTTGGGAAGTACTGACAACAATAGCCTCTCCTAAAACAAAACACGTTTTGATGAAGTTAGAACCTACCATGAAGCCTCAACTTCGGTCTGGTTAGCTTTAAGCCCAAGACAATAATGTTCCATTTAAATTTGTTTAGTAAAAACTAAAAAGAGATCTTTAAATGTAGTGTGAACACAATGAACGTTTCCCACCTGTTCTTTGCTTTGTTGTTCTATAGTCAATTTATCGCGTAAACTTTTTATCGTCTCCTGGAAAGAGCTACGTTGTTTTTTGTCACTGATTGCGTAAGCGGTTGCTCCCATAAACGTCGCTCCTAATAAGAGACAACCGTTTGCTATTTGCTGCCAAACAAACATGAAAAGTTATTGTAAAATCATTTCAAGTAAGCAACACACTTCATGATACTCATAATAATTGTTACTATATCATATTACCTGTAAGTAAAAATCGTCGGCGAGCCTACTTTCAGCCGTAGATGCGTTGTAGTACTGAACCAACAAATATGCGGTAAAAGACATTGCGCTGTAGAATATCAGAAGCATATAATGGAACGGCATCGTTGCTATTGTGAAGTACTGCACCACGACAGCCCAGCCTAGTAATTCATTGTATGAATCGCCGAGTCGTCGCGAAGCGCTCACTATGACTTGAGCCCATATGACGAACCAGGCCATATGCTTCAGCGTCGATCGTGCCCGGGGACTGATAACGTAAATCAGCGACATGAGCGAGTTGACTGCACAGGATGATAATACTGATATGTAGGTGAAGATAAGCTCGCGCTCTCCCGGGGCAAAGGCAGCGAAGATCTGGAACAGTGTTCCGGTGGAGAGCAGCCGCAGTACGCCGCACTGGCGTTGCCTTTGAGTGTATATCTCGTACAGTTCCTCTTCTACCAAGTCTGAGAATCTCCATGGTGGTAGACAGCAAATCCAACACGAACACTTTGACGATGGCACTTCCACAGCTTCCTCCATAGCTCTATCGCTTGCGCATGTTTATCTGTTATTTGCTTTGATGTTGATTTTAATTGCCAATTTTGCAGTCTTAACACTTTATTTAATAACTTCCATATGATACTGCGTAGTACGTTTGTTAGTTGGTACTATTTATTTATCTGTAGAAAACGCGCCTATAAAATTCACTTATTTTTAAAATGGGGTAGATACTGATGACCGTGATTGTTAATCATCGAGTACTGATGCAATCTTTTGGAAAAATTGTTGCAATTTTAGAGATGAAACAAACATGTAAGTATGTGGGGACGAAGCAAACTAAAATTGTAGTGCAAATTGGATATTTTAAAGAAAATTTAACGTTTACCTACTCTTAAAACACAATGAATAACTTTTTGATTTTTTTTGTGTGTGTGTAATGGCACACTAATCATTCCGACCACTATATTTAGTGCAAGTACAAATTGATTATTTAATAAAAAAATAGGTGACCCGAATCGCGTCTATTTACTCTTTAAGGCATTAGAAACTCTGAACCGTCCGGCGGAGACTTTCCGCTGGCGGCGGCTGCTGATCGAGGACGTCTGTATCATGAATAAATTACACGCTGAAACATTGTTCCGATGTCCGTTCATTAACTCTACGTCTACTGAACGCATAGGCTTATAAATCTATGGACGACGGGTGTAATACAAAGTTCACGAAAAGTGGGAGAACCTATATAAACAAGGGTACATGAGTATATTTATAAACAAACTAAAACATTGTAATTTATGTCTTAAATCATTACTATACAGCCTAATTTTCAAACACGAGACTGAAGTGCGATTGTATGTCTTTTCGCGTTTTGTATGTCATGCGGTTCGGCCACTTTTTAACGCTGACCCCAAATCCTTAGTTTATAAATCAATGACTGAACGTAAACCAACTCAACGTTATGAACATGGCGTACCTACGTAACGAGTATACCTACACTACAGGTACCTATTCGTACGCGATTTTAATATTGACAACCATTTTCTCTTCAGCCTAAGCTATAATATTATAGGTAACCTGCCCACACGAAGGCACGAAGATGAGGGTTACTTTGAAAATATTATTATGATAATAATCTCGAGGTAAATAATACGAGTATTTACATTTAATACTATTCATTTCAATTAAAATTAAAATTTATTTTTAAAATAGAGTAGATTATAAAATTGGTCAAGTGCGAGTCGGGCTCGCGCACTGAGGGTTCCGTACCATCAAGAGTATTTCCGTTCTCTAAAATTTGAAGCGTCTGCCTGTTACCGTTATCAATATCGAACAAAAACTTGCAAAAAAAATCACGTTTGTTGTATGGGAGCGCCCTTAAATATTTATTTTATTTTTTTAGTAATTGTTCGTATAGCAGAAATACATCACCTGTGAAAATTTCAAGTTTGTAGCTATCACGGTTCAAGATATACAGCCTGGTGATTGAATGACGGACGGACGGACGGACAGCGAGGTCTGAGTAATAGGGTTCCTTTTTTACCCTTTGGGTACAGAACCCTTAAAATAATTTCTTAACCTGGTACTGCCATCGAATATGTAATATTACTAAGTACTGCCTTATACCACAGTTTAGAGATATTTTGTTCATCAAATCAAGTTTAAACCATGCTTAAACCACCTTAAACTATAATATTTTTATGATCTTACTTATGCATTGAACCGACACTTTCAGTGTTTTAGTTTGTTATTCAAATTAGGCCCGAGGACGCGTTTACGTATACATTGTAAATCTTATTGTTTTTGTATTTTGTCTGCCCTCCAGTGACAAACAACTCGCTCTAAATGCCTATTAGACCTAACTACCTACAGCTACTACTTCTTAAATTATTGTGCAATTTTGGTTTTGTGCAATGTTTAAACATTTTAAAGTCGATTCAACAATTTGAAGTCATTAAAATGACACTAAACCAGCTGAAAGTTTTCTTTTGACTCATTCAAGTGTCGTATTTTTATAGTTTGGAACCATAAGTTTAGTGCCTGTATCTTGTGTTTCTTATAAATCTTTGTATTATCATTTTTTAGGGTTCCATACCAATTTGGTAAAAATGGAACCCTTATGGTGAGACTTTCTCCGTCCGTCTGTCCGTCTGTCACACTCGATTATTTCAGTAACTATTCAAGCTATCGACCTGAAATTTAGAATAGTTATAGATAATAGTGACGCGACGTCATAGCAATCGTAAAAATTTGAAAATTGTTTTTATTTTTATTAAAAAAGGGGGGAAAACCGGGTCGCCGAAATTTCAAAATGAGATAACAATATTGAGTGGGGTATCATATGAAAGGGCGTTACTTGCATATTCTAAAACCAATTTTTATTTATTTTTATGCCTGATAGTTTTTGATTTATTGGGCAAACTGTCGAAAAAAATACCGTTCCCCCCCCCCTTATCTCCGAAGTTTACCATTCGAAAAATCTGAAATAAATATGATCATTGTATGCTAGGCCTATATGAAATAAAGAATTTTTCTATTCTATTCTATTCATTAGAAGTTAACGTATATTTTACAGGAAAAATAAAATCAACCCTCTAATTATTATACTTTTTTTGCTAATAACAATAATCCGCCGAAAACAAAGTTAGGTTTGCGGTTTGCCAACAAAAGTACTTATATGTAAATTAAACTCGTAAAATCATGAACAAAAGTGATTCTTTCAATGTTTTACTTCCTTTATGGTATGGAACCCTCGGTGCGCGAGTCCGACTCGCACTTGGCCGGTTTTTTTTTTCAATAGTTTTTATTATGTTTAGAGGCAGTGCCTCTGAGGCACCCCGCACCGGGCACGTGAGACCACCGCCGAAACGGATGAACAAACGTTTACTTCAAAGGCTATAGGTAAATACAGTCATCATGTTTCACCATATTAATAACTAGCTGTTGCCCGCGGCTCCGCCCGCGTGAATTACGATTTTTTTACATAGTATACCTTCCTACTGGAATTCCTTGATTTTTCGCGGGATTCAGGTGTGATGTTGTACAGAAACGTGTTCTTACTTTGCACGGGTTATCTTGTGGTGATTTTGAAAACTCCTTTTCTTAATAATAATATAAAGTTTCATTAATACGTAGTTGAAAGATCAAAAGGACGATTTTAACTGTCGATATTTCAACCCAGTGGCACAGGTCGTGGTCACTACGTGACCACGACTTGTACCAATGTATCGAAATATCGACAGTTAAAATCGTCCTTTTCATTGTGATTTTTATTCTGAAACCACGAAATATGTCAAAAATTATTAAACCATATGAAAAGTTGTACTGGTGGTAGAACTCTTCTTTCAGAGTTCGGCCGGGTAGGTACCACTGGGATAAATTACTCTACTAACAATATTCCCCAGCCCAACATAATACTTATAAGTCTTTTAAAAATCTTTGCTTCATTTCAATACAATCCAAAACATCAGAATGGGCAATGGCTATAATATAATTATATTTCCTTACGTATAAAAAGACCTTAGATGACAGTCAGTCGGTTAGGGTCGATAAGACCTAAGAGTTAAAAATATTTGTGAACCATTATCTTACCCTTTCCATATTGCGGATGATAAAGTTTAAATCTGTTCATGTATGGTTCATGTCTTAACAGTGCCATTACAATATATATAGCTGCTTGTGCTGACTGACTCACTGATTGATCACCTCTCCTGAACAATTTTGTATGAAAAAAATTTTTTTTACTAATCATTTCGTAAAGAGGGGAAAAAATCATTAAGAACAAAAATATGGAGAGAGCTGATGATTGAGGATTTCGAAGACTGGTGAAGAGCACGGGGAGGGTATTGAAGATAGGTGGGGGGTGCTCGACCAAATGTCATTCGATACGTCATCCAATTGGCAGTTAGCTGAAAAAAAATTCAAAATGGCGGATTCAAAATGGCCGCCATTCGAATTTCGCCGATATCTCGGAAAGTATAAAAGATGGAAGAATAGTTTCTTGACAAGAGGTGATCAGGACTCGAAGGTCTATTCGATGGATAGAAAAAAAATTCAAAATGGCGGATTTTTTTTTACCATAGAAAATGTATGGCAGATGTTTAAGAGGCAAAAAGTTGGACGGCAAGCAGGGGGAAGACAGCACGCGGGCCACGTGTGGCCCGCGCCCCCACGCGCCCTACTAGTCTTAATATAAAGTCAGGAACCAGTAAACAACATGACAGTTAATTTTTATTTAAAAAAATTCGGTAGTACCTATCTCAGAGTTTTACATTCAAGTTCCACATAAATTGTAGAGATGGCGCTATACGGTATAACGTAGCGATAACGCCAGTTACATGATTTTTGTTCACCCTAAAAGTGAAAAATTTTAAACCATACAAAATCTCCTGCTAAGCCTATTTATTTACGGCTGTAAGGGTACTCCAGTCTTACTTGAGCCCTACGTCCTAGCCCTAGGTTCTTTGTGCATTCCGAGTTTCAAGTCACCTACCTACTTGAACTTAAAGGTTCTGATGTCTGTAATTTCTGAACTACAAAAGTGATGATGATAAGATTTGTATGGAATAATCTTTAAAGAACCTCCTTTCTAACAAAAAAAGAATGAATGGAATCGGACAGCGCGTTAATGAATTATAACTAAAAAACGTTTGGACTTTGATGCCGTCTTCCAGGGAAACCATGATGAATTTCGGGACAAAAAGTATCCTATGTCCTACCTCGGGGTATGAACTATAATCATGTCAAGTTTCATTTAAATCCATCCAGCGGATTAGCCGTGATGCCCGGTCGTGAAACAGACAGACAGACAGACAGACAGACAGACAGACAGACAGACAGACAAAAATTAAACAAATTACAGTTTTGGCTTCAGTATCGACTAAATAGTGTCCTCCAACAAAAATTTTCAAAATATCTTCAATGTACAGAATTCGACCCTTTACAGTTTTATTATAAGTATAGATAGATAGATATAGATAATATCTGGGTGACCGAGCTTTGCTCGGTAGTATTGAGGTAGTATTACTACTGACCAATAGATGGCAGCAGACTGCAGAAGTCATATTATTTTGGTAAATTTGACATTTTCTAAAAATGAATCCTAGCTAGATCGATTTATCGCCCCCAAAAGCCCCTGTATACTAAATTTCATAAATATCGTTCGAGCCGTTTCCGAGATTCAGTTCATATAGAAATATATTCATGTATACAAGAATTGCACGTTTAATGGTATAGGATTTTAATGTGGTCATGCAATTTTAACTGGTAGCCCCCAATTTTTCCGAAATAAAATGTAGAAAAAGTGACTAATAGGGGCACTCTTCAGTCTACATAAAACAACAAACATTTCGCAGTTATAACTAAATAATACAACAATATGATGATAAAGGTAGGTTTCAGCTAATGGTATGCTATATTAAAATGGTGTACGTTGTGCCTAAATGTTTAGTAGAATAGAATCACTTCCTATCGCTTAGTAACTTCTCTTTATAATTCTAATGTACTTGAATCAACGTTACAATTTACTATGCCTTATGGTTGAAAAATATTTCCCGCCGAAATTATAGTGCCAATGATGTAAGTAGGTAATCTCGGTAAGACTCTCGACATGCTATTGACCCATTAATTTCAAGATCACTTCACAAAGCGAGGTGCAATCCAGGGTGGACAGATATGAACCTCGCGAAGGGTTATCGAGAACGGGTTAAATGGTGGTGGGATATTGGGGATTATTGAGCGGTATGGTGTGGTGTGGGTGGTGATAGCGCGGCGGGGATCGCGGCAGCGCAAGACGGTGTGCACGTGCCGCGCGCGACTGCCGCGCCGCCCTCCGCAGCAGCCGCGCGCCGCCGCCCGCCCGCGCCCGCCGCGCCGCCCGGGCCCGCCTGCACCCTCCCGCGCCGCCCGGGGCCGCCTGCGCCCTCCCGCGCCGCCCGGGCCCGCCTGCGCCCTCCCGCACCCTCCCGCGCGCCGGTCCGCAGCTGCCTCCCGCCGCCCGGGACACGAGCGCTGCGCGTAGCTCGATTCCTACTGCCTCGTAAACATTATTTCTCAGAAAGTAATAAATAAAATAAAATTAAATACAATGAGCCTTTATAATTTCTGCCTATGGTATTATACATTAATTATTTAGACTAAAACTGTATAAATAGAATAATCTATGAACATGTATATTTAATTTGTTTGACGATCGGTATAATTTTACATAAACAGCTTGTCCTTCAACAAAGGCCTCTAAAGATTTCCACCTCTCTATGTCTCTCGCTATTCTAAGCCATTCCGGTCCGACAGCTTTTTTAAAGTCCTCTCCCCAGCGTTTTATTTTACGTTCTTTGGTCCTTTCGCCATCCCTAGGATACCACTCCGAAATGAAAGAAAGGAAGTATTACCCGTATTTAATAAAAATCTAAAAATTTAAAAATCACAATCAAAGAAGTTTTTCTATAATCAGCACGAGTACTATTCTAGTTAATGCCATAGACTCTGCCCGCATTCAGTCTGCTTTTCCGCCGATCCCGTGAGTATTATGGCTTTGTCCATAAAACAATACGATTACACCTTGTCTATTAATCCAGGGTATAATATTTGTCCATTACAAACAACCAGCGTTGAAGGAAAACATCGTGAGAAAATAAGGTTAATAAAGGTGTGTGCATTCTGCCACCTCACATTTGACGTGGCGGACTATGGCCGATCCTTTCTTGTACTGAAGAAGAGACCCGGGGCTAGTACAGAGAGTCGCAAGTCGCAAAATCATGAATAGCCGTCGGTCGTCTTCTCGCATAAAGATTCATATTCTACTAACGCCCTGAAAAATTCAATAACCGACGTAGTGGTACGTAAATGACTATAGCCGAAGCCATTTATCTCCCACGCTAATCTCGTCATCTTTATCTCATACCGCCTCCGCCCTGAGGAAAAAAAAATTTTGCTGACCGACAGTCAGAGAATACATTTTTCGTACTTTGTAATTCAGACAGACTTTAATAATATAGACAGAAGCAGACGGACAACGATAAGTGATTTTGCAAGGATAAAGAAAATGATTTTACAAGTATAAGATTTTACAAGGATAGGTAATTTCTGTAAATCCCATAGCTAATACGTATAGTCCTTGACTATGAAGGTCTGCGAATTTACAGAAACTTAATGAAAATAAAAATGTTCTTTACGAATTGACACTATCTTAAACCCGTAGCTATTACGTAGACCTTGACTACGAAGCTCTACGAATTTGGAAAATAAAATAATATAAGTACCTACGAACACAGTACGAATACATACTACCTATCTTTGAATCCCGTAGCTATAACGTAAAGTCCTTGGTTGCAAATGCGAAAATAAAAATGATAAATGTACGAATGGATACTTTCTTTTAATCCCGTAGTTATTACGTAGACCTTGACTACGAAGGTCTACGAATTTACAGAAACTTAATAGTGACACAAAATATAGTGAATTACTTAGCAATCATTCATTAATTAAGCTCTAGTCAGTGATAAAATTTATTTAATAAAACATTTATACAGGTAAAGCAGTTTTTTACTGGGACAGTAGGGGACGTTAGTAATTTATATATTCGGTGGTATGGGGAAGGTATAGAACCATAGAATACACCAAACAGAGTGGTCGAAGTTTTGACGTCAGTGCCTCTAGCCATATTGAGCCATATCTATGGCATATAGCGATGCGCTAAAAAGATAGAAATGGAAAGAGAAATTCAGAAGTTTATGAAAATTATCGCAAAATGATTGCTAAATTGGTCACGTGACGGAGGGGAGCTCCGCACATTCTTATACATTTTTTGAATTTTGTTCCCAAGCGATGCAATCTTACCCGTGCTCTACACTACTCGCGAAGTTGACCGAGGTTGACCGAAGCGAGCAGTTGGAGGGGCACTTCGTCTAACTTCGACAACTTTTCTTAGTACTGCGGTAAACTATCCGAGTACTTCGCCGAGGAACTTCGCGAGTAGTGTAGAGGCGGTTAAATAAAACCGGCCATCTGACTCAGGCAGCAAGGCTTCCATACTACTACAAAAAAATTAAAACCATGAGAATATTTCTTATCGAAACCCAAACTTTTTGTCGTGAGGTTTGTTGATAATACCAAAAAGGTATACTGGATTGAGAGTGATTTTATTTTTCCTGTTAAATAAACATTAATCACCTCATAATAAAGAGATTTTTGATTTTAAACTTCGAAAATAGGGGTGAAGTGGGGGAAATTGGATTTTTTTTGAAATTTTGCCTAATAAATCAAAAAGTATCAGGCACAAAATAAAACCTGTTTTAGAATATACAAGTAATGAACGAACTCTTTCATATGATGTCCCAATTAATTTTTACAGTTTTCCCCCTTTTATAAATAGAAAAACAGTAAAATTGCCCTTTTATAAATAGAAAAACAATAAAATTGATTTTCATTTTTATGATTGCAATGACGTTGGGCCACTATTACCTTCAAATATTCCTTTGTTAGTTACTGTAATAAAAGGCCGTGACAGACTGTCAGACAGGCGGACAACAAACTGATCCTATAGAGTTCCGATTTTTTCTTTTGAACCCTTAAAATGCATGAATAGGACACAGATATGGCTAGACTTAATCCCACTTAATCCTACATCTCACCAATTGGAATCCATTAATTATCCATTAGTAGGTACCTATTGACTCCGCGCTTAACGACATTCTGAGAAGGGCGCTCGACGATCTGGGGCGACAGGCTGGGGCGGTGGGACTAACGTTCCCATCGCTCTGAAGCCCCAGATCGTGCGCAATGATGACAAGCGCCCCGACGGATCATCGTTGGTCACATGGAGAATGGGCTGTGCGCTGGTATGGGACGCCACTTACCTTTGCCGGTACGTTGGCGGCTTCTTACCTACAATCTACCAGTGAACGAGCCCAGAGATAAAGTTGTTTTCGCGCCCAATATGTACTAGCCACGTTTGTTTATTGTTGTTTATTTTTTATAACATTTGTATTTTATTAAAATGTAGGTAAATGTTGTGGTCATAGGAATTTGTCCTGTGTTTAGTTTCAACATGGTTACCTTAAATTAGAAAGGGACGCAATACCAACGGAGTAATCTCGCGCGGACCGGTTTATGGGTTCGAAGGTTCGAATTAAGTCATTGGTTTTTTTCTCAGCTTCTGTCAGTTGTCAAATAGAAGTACAATAAATCTATGAGATATCAAAACTCATTGTCAAAACTATGAAATCGCCATTTATTCATTTTATTGCTAGCCTAGCATTTCATGACATGTATTTTGTTGTTAAAAGTTCTTGTACCTATCTAGTTACTAGCCTAGGTGACGCGATCCGTCACTTGATTAAAATAGTCACGCAAAAATTTATACACGGGGCCAGTCCATGTTGTTTCATTTGCAATAAATGAGCAATAAATACCACAGACCTAAGGGAAAGGAAAGAAATTGCAGGCCCCAAAGAGTATATAATCACTCCCCACTAACAAAATTAGCGTGACTATTTTTATATAAAGTGGCGCATAAGATGGCGAACATTTGACAGCCAATCGCCATGGTAAGGCTATGCTAAAATGAATGAATAGGGCGCCTCCATAGTTCTGTTATCTCTATGACATATACAATCGTGGTTGTCAACTTGTCATTTGTCAGTGTCACTGTGATTTGCGTGGTTTTATCATATAAAAATGCATATAAAAATGCATTTGTAAATATTTTTTTCAGATGGCAATAATGGCATGTTAAAAAAATGGTAGATTAATTTAAATCACAGAACATTATTACCCTAGTGATTTAAATCCTAATTTATTATATGCGGTGAGACGCACCTCTTGAATGAATTAGAACTAGATCTGTAACGTAATCATGGATTCAATGTTTATGAAGCCGGTGCAACCACACGTCTTCAAGGCGCTAAAGGATGTCGATATACCAGTTCTTCTGAGCTGTTCTCCTGATGAGATAAGACCCATCATACCGTGCCTCGTGCGCATGGCTCTCATTGCTCCCTTGGATGTCACGAGATACTGTGCAGAGGCAAAAAAGGATATACTGACCCTGTTGTCCGGAATAGATTTGGTGAATTTTATAATATCACTTTTATCTATTGAATTCCATGCACTTGAAGTTGATCTCAAGAAAGAACAACAAATGCGGTAAGTTCTTAATGTTTTGTATAATTCTTGTAAGTTAAGATTCTACAATAGACAGACTGATGACTAATAATATTGGTGTTTTGCATCTATTGGTGGCTATGAACGATATTATATGCTATCAACTAGCTAACTCACCAGCCTATATTACTAAGATACCGGCTGGTCCGGTTGATCATATATTTGCAATAGAGATATACCAAATCTCCATCGCAACTGGATGATCAGTATCATCATCAGATGATTATATACTGATCATCCATTCAATTACAACATTAAAATAATGCAAAGAGCTTTGACTACATTCTAAAATAAATAACAAATGCCCCATGTTTATATATTATAATAGTGAGATTCATGAACATCTTAAGATCAAAAAGTCTGTTAAAGAAGAGATACAACAGTGCAGCGCCAATTATAAATCCCGGCTGGAACACCATCCAGCTGGTGTTTCAACTTATGATCCCAGACTGCTTAAATTGTCCAAAAAGTAAAAAAAATACTAGATCTGGGAAGATAATAGCCTAACAATATGTACATATTACATTCCACTAGGAAAATATGCAGAAAAAATAAAGATTCCTTAGCACACATCTGCTCTGTCTTAGGACTGATCACATAATATAGACAGAGAAAAGTATTTTTTTCTCTGTCTATCAAAGATCATCCAGTTGTGATGGAGATATTATCAAATTTTCATCGCAACATGATCAGTACATAAATGCATAGACACTAAGTGTAGACGACATACTTATTATAAGGGTTAATAATGTCGCAGTTTTGTTAAATTTCATAACAATTTCTTACAGGCAAAAAAGTGGTTCACAGAGCACAGAGTCATTTCTGATTCAGAATGTGGTCAACGGTATAGCAAATGACTTTGAGCAGTCGGATTCAGCACGGAGGATGCGCCTGGTGCTCTCCGAGCTGCTGCAGATGCAGGCGCAGCTGGCTGAATACAATCAAAATAAAAATTCAAATGCAGAATCCTCATTCAAAGCATCTGAACTTTTCGACGATGAAGTGTACCTTGAAGAAATAACAGATGTGATTTGTATAAGTCTCGCAGAATTACCCAATTTATTAAACATTTGTGACATTGTTGAAGTACTTCTTCATGTGAACAGAGGACCTGTTATAATTTCTTGGGTTGTTGCAAATATGCCAGATACATTACTTGAAGGTGAGAATAAAAGAAATAGCATGTTCTTACATTATTTCAATCCAGTGGTGGAATGAATATTTGTCTTAATTCACAATAATGTTTTGGTTTTGGTCTGATTTCAAATTTTACAAGGGTTAAAAATATCAAATCTAAATTTTTATTGGAACTTCAAGGTTTAATTATTAATGTTTCCAAAACTGTTAGAATTGTTTTTGAAGTAGATCCCCAGGCTGGGAAACATTACCGACTTAGTTAGAAATTATATGTCTTCAAAAACTAAAACGATATAATTTGATAGTATCCAAGTTAGAGCAGATCTGTAGAGGTCTCTATCTCTAATTTACATAGTTCAGATAGAATGCTGTGGAAAACGTTTTATGAAAAGATTACATATTTATAATTTAATCTGTCTGTAATCTTTTTGGAACTAAATTGGTGCTTCTAGGATAGTATAATTAAAATTGTTTTAAGATTTTGTACAAATAAATAGCTAAGCATCAGTTGTCTAAGCCCCATTTTATGACACATTACTTCAGTGTCAATAATTTAATTTTACAGTTGCTGAATCTCTTGTCATGAACGCAGAGCGGGGTGAAGAAGGTGGTTTAAGAGCTAAAGCTCTATCAACTTTGTGTGACGCCTGTCCGTACATAGCAGCTGCTGTCAGAGCTAAGGCAGTTGCTTCCTCTCGTTTGCCGTGTCTGGTTATCAACCTGACTTTAACACATCATCAGGACGACTTGGTTGGTATGATTGCTAGATTTTAACATCTCCATACACGTAGCTGTGTTACCTGTTTCATAGTTATATGTTTGTAGCTACATTAGCACGTAGCACTATGAAACTTTGGTTAATAATAAATTTTTTCATGTTTCAGGTATCCTTTGTGTCTGGTCTTTTATTAGGTTCAGATCTGACATCGAGAGCTTGGTTCGCAACATTCTTACGTAATTCACACAAAAGGGGCAAAGGTGATGGGCATGCAGCCCTGGTAAAGTTGCGCCAAGAACTGTTGAACAGGCTGAGAGACGCCTCCGCCGGGGTGGAGGCGTCGGCGCTGTTGCGATTGTACTGTGCACTGAGAGGCATTGCTGGGATCAAGTTTCAAGATGATGAGGTGTCCGGCCTGCTTCGGCTCGTTACACAGAAACCCCCGCCCACTCCTGCGGGAGTGAGATTTGTGTCGTTGAGTCTGTGCATGATACTTGCTTGTCCATCGTTAATGGGTTTGTATAACATTTTTTGCATAAATAATTAAAAATAAATACTTTTTCTTACTTATTAAAAAATCAAATGTTTTTTTTATAGCTGCTGCAGATCATGAAAAGAAGGCAATAGAATGGGTACAGTGGCTTGTGAAAGAAGAGGCATATTTTGAAAGGTAATTGATTATAATCTATTTTTAATGAATCATAATGATAAAGACCATAGAGTAGTAGACTGTTTACTCTTATAATAAACATATCTCTGAATGTCGCACAGAAATCTTTAGCCAATGTGAACAGGGTGACTGTTTTAATAGAAAAAGGTTGTTATAAATTTGACGTCAAGGTATATCTGTCTGTGTGTGTGTGTGTGTGTCATTTTGTCGCATCGTAGCTCTAAAGTCTAAACGGATTTTCGATTTCGATGGGGTTTACATTTTCATTTGAAAGTCAGTTTCCTTGCTTTGGTTTTTAGCGATATGTTTGGTTAATATCAGTCCAGCAGTGTAAGAGTACCGGCTCTTTTCCAAAAAAAACCGGCCAAGTGCGAGTCGGACTCGCGCACAGAGGGTTCCATACCATAAAAGAAGTTAAACATTAAAAGAATCACTTTGGTTCATGAATTTACGAGTATAATTTACATGTAGGTACTTTTGTTGGAAAACCGCAAACATAACTTTGTTTTTGCTGGTATATTGTTATTATCAAAAAAATTATAATATTTAGAGAGTTGATTTTATTTTTCCTGTAAAATATACGATTAGTTCTATTGATCATAATTATTTCAGATTTTTCGATTGGTAAACTTCGGAGATAAGGGAGGGGAACAGTATTTTTTTCGACAGTTTGCCCAATAAATTGAAAACTATCAGGCATAAAAATAAATAAAAATCGGTTTTAGAATGCACAAGTAACGCCCTTTCATATGATACCCTACTCAATATTGTTATCTCATTTTGAAATTTTGACGACCCGGTTTTCCCCTCTTTTTAAATAAAAATAAAAAGATTTTATTTTTTTTATGATTGCAATAACTTGGCGCCGCAATTACCTACAACTATTCCAAATTTCAGGTCGATAGCTTTAATAGTTACTGAAATAATCGAGTGTGACAGACGGACGGACGGACGGAGAAAGTCTCACCATAAGGGTTCCATTTTTACCATTTTGGTATGGAACCCTAATGATGTAATGCATTTTTGGTGTATGATTGTGCTTCACGTGTGCCAGTATAATCAATAATGGCAAGCGCAGGGGCTTTAAATATTTTTTTATATATATATTTTAGTCCTATGGATCATTAAAAAAAGTATGACACCTGGAACAATTATTTTCCTTGCTTGTTCATTTGTTTTTCTTTGAGTGCATATTATTATCATTCTACCAAGAGTATTTATACAAGTCTTTGTTTTTTTTTAAGCAATTCTGGTGTAACAGCGTCGTTTGGGGAAATGTTGCTGCTCATTGCAATTCACTTTCACTCGGGACAGCTGGCGGCAGTGGGCGAGCTGGTTTGCGCTACTCTGGGCATGCGTGTACCCGTTCGTCCTAACGGCTTGGCGCGCATCAAACAAGCGTTCACCCAAGAAATATTTACTGAGCAGGTACGCAAGCAAATATACTATTTATTAATCTATTTGAATAATATATAGATATTTTAATCCACGAAGACGCGGCTCACTGTCAAAATCGCTTATGTTTCATTCGATTCGTATGTGATTTGACAGAGTGGGGCGCGTCATCGTGATGATTAAAATATCTATAACAAATATAAGATACATTACATTATGACAGTTTCATAAAGTTATCCCTTTTGATTCTCTCCATAATTCTCATAACTTTCTCTATTCATTACTCTTCAATCTTGGTGTGGTAACGATATAAAATGTGGTTTCACTTTTAGTATGAACCAATTATTGGAAAAAAATAGTCTTAACACTCTAGTTCTGGTTTACATATTGTTTCCAGGTGGTCACTGCTCATGCGGTGAAAGTTCCCGTTACTGTGAACCTCAACAGTAACATCACTGGCTATTTGCCAGTACACTGCATTCATCAGCTGCTAAAGTCTCGAGCATTTTCAAAACATAAGGTACCAATCAAAAACTGGATTTACAGTCAGATTTGTAACTGCACAGCTCCGCTGCATCCCGTCATGCCGGCGCTTGTGGAAGTTTACGTCAACTCCATTCTTGTCATAAACAATAAAGGCACCAACGAGTACTTCAACAAACCAATAACAGAAGAGGAAATACGGAGAGTTTTCAGGAATTCCATTTTTGGTGTTAATTTCGATTCACAAAATAAGCCTTTTACTCCCATGGAAACCGACGGGGAATCGTCGATCGAAATAAACATCGAGAAACCCACGTTAGCGTCGCAACTCCTGCTGATCTACTACCTACTTCTCTATGAAGATGTCAGATTGGCGAACTCCGCCACTCTCATAGCCAACGGAAGAAAAATAAAAAGTTACTCCTCAGCATTTCTTTCCGAATTGCCCATAAAATATTTATTGCATCAAGCTCAAAAGGATCAAATGAGTTACGGTGGACTTTTTAGCCCGTTGTTGCGTTTACTGGCCACTCACTTCCCGCAGCTATCTCTTGTAGACGATTGGATGGACGACCAAGTGTTCGGAGACACGTGTCGTCATCAAGTCGATGTTAATATTTCTGAACAGTCGATAGACGAGGCATTTCAATGCATCGAAGAAAATCCATACAAAACTGGAAAAGTTCTTAAGGCTATGCTGAATAAAAATCCGACAGACATTTGGCCGTTCGCTGAAACTTTTGTGAGGTACTTTAAAAGCGTTCTCGGCGATCAAGTTCCGAGACACATTCAAGAACTTTATCGCGAAGTGTGGCTTCGACTCAACACCGTTCTGCCGCGCTGCTTGTGGATAATGACCATCAATGCTCTGCTCGACATTAACAATGGCAACAGTAAGAATGTTACAATCACACAAGAGAACGTTTTGGTCGATCCGCTTCAAGTTTTACGATGTGACATCAGGGTGTTCAGATGTGGACCGATATTAAAGATTATTCTTAGAATTTTGGAAGCCAGTTTAGCGGCCTCTAGAAGCCAGCTGAGCCGTCACTTGTTGGATAAGCCTCTGCTAGAGAAGAGCGGTCAGCTAACGTCGGATGCGGAAAGAGAAGAATTAAAAAACGCTTTGGTAGCCGCCCAAGAGAGCGCTGCGCTTCAAATTTTGCTCGAGGCGTGTTTGGAGACTGAAGAAGACCAGTCTAAACCTGAACTTATGTGGTCGTTGAGGGAAGTCAGAAGCATAATCTGTTCGTTTTTACATCAAATATTCATTTCGGAACCGTCACTCGCCAAGCTAGTACACTTCCAGGGCTATCCTAGGGAGCTTTTGCAAGTCACTGTACAAGGTATACCTTCGATGCACATCTGTTTGGATTTTATTCCAGAGCTATTGAGTCAAGCTTCACTCGAGAAACAAATTTTCGCCGTGGACCTCGTGTCCCATTTGTCGATACAATATGCGTTACCGAAAGCGATGTCGATCGCCAGGCTGTGCGTCAACACCCTTTCCACGCTGCTTTCCGTCTTGCCTAGCGACTTGCGGCTGGAGCTCTTCCAGCCCGTGCTGAAATCCCTCGTGCGGATATGCATAGCGTTCCCTTCGCTCCTGGAAGATATTACGTCGCTGCTGCTGCAGCTGGGTCGCATATGTGAATCCCAGGTGTCCCTCGGGCACTGCTGGAACGACACGCACATACTGGGGGAGGGCGCGTACGTTCAGTCGGACGTTCAAGCCGACAGTAAAGTACTAGTTGCGGAAGTTTTGTGCAGAGATATAAAAATAACAATGTCTGAAATAATTCAAAAGGCTCTTCTAAACGACAAGTTATATTAATATTTTACGATTATATTTAAGGTTATGAAAATAAACATAAGTGAAAAATTATCTCTACTTTTATTCTTAGTACATTATGTGTAGCATATTGAATGGTTCTACCGGTCTCTGTGTCTCCAGTTGTCTGTACATCCACGCGCAGTGGTTCCTGGCGACAGTATTGCCGATATCATTGTAGAGTTGGGCCTGGAAATAAAAATTACAAAATTCTGAAAAGAAATTTGTCACATGAAAGAAATATGTGAAACCTGCTGTTTGTTAGTGATGGTCATTAACGAATGATCCTTCTTTGTTAATCATTAATGGACACATTTAGCTGGGAATGGAGATAGCTTAAATAGTAGAATATTATGCGATCGATAGCAAAAGCCAAGCGTCAGGACCGGAAAGCTAGGCCAAAACCCTCCTACACCTATAACAGCAGTCATGCTGCTACCGCTCGTGTGACAGGGTTTTTAAAACCAAATTTGGTTTTGCCAGCCACATTCCGGGCGCACGCTAAGCCATGGTGTCGCCGTTGATGGATACATCACGGAGGATCATAATCATAATCATTATGCAATAAGTAATAACTATAATATGGCTGATATATACTAATAACTATGATAAATATGGCTGTCTTTTGTGCACACAATATTCTTAGTTAAATGGGTGCAATTTCTGCTCTTTACCAGTTATTAACCTACTATGAATTGTACGATGGAGTATAACGCACTAACCTGTAGGTACCAAGTGTGCAAAAGTCGCGCTTGAGCGCCGACCTTGGCGAAGTTTTCCTTGACGGTATCGAGAGCTTCGCAGCACGACTGCAGCACCTGCGCGCGCGCCTCGGCGGCCGGCGGCGCCGTCGCGATGCGGCACTTCGTGTACAGCAGTGTACCTTGCGGACATACACGATCATACAGAGGTGCGAAGTTTTATGTCTTTTAAAATAAATAGGTTATTCCAAAAATAAATAGTGATTATAGGCCAGTCGATAATCGATATGCATTACCGAATATTTTAATTTGTAAGATAATAATAAATTAATAGGCAATATTATAGGTGTCTCTTTTTAAGGATGCTCGAACTATGAAACAGGATTTGTAGGAGTTTTATACGGACCTCACTGTTTAAAAAAAAAAGATGGACAAACTATTGAAATTAATAAAAATCGAAGTACCTACCTCTTGCTAAGTCGTAAGCGCTCCCATGTTCCATTATCAGCGGCAACACTTTCCTGACCAAAGCCAGAGCGTTTTTCGTACATCCCATATGGAGCTGCACATTCGCTATGTGCATCTCCGCGGTCGCGGCGAGGTAGTGCAGGTGGTACTTGCGCGCCAGGGACAGCGCCTCGTTCAGCAGCATGATGTTGGTGGAGCGGATCGTGCTGAACGTGTGTTGCACTTCCGACATCATTATCATGGCCTTCAGGCGCAGCGTCATGTAGTGCAGGCTGTGGTCCTCGGTCTTGCAGTGGTCCAGAATGTCGTGCAGTGTCTCCAGAGCGTCGGTCGCGTCCCCTTTCAGGAAGTACATCTCTGCTCTCAGGAGCTGACTCTCCCATCGGTCGAACGATGCCAGTTGGCGTATGTATTGATCAGCTTCTTCCCATTTAGCTAAAAAATAAAATTAATTAAATAATTAAAAAAGATTGTGTGATTTTATGAAACAACTGTAAAAGGAGACTTTTGTGGCCTTGGCTACTCTGACGAGCGCCTTTTCCCCGCACCGCGCCCGCGCCCTCCGACCACTTGTACCTGCTAGCAGCGCAGCGGAGGCCTGGTGCTTGGCGATGGCGGCGCGAACCTGCGGCGCCACGAACAGCGCGGCGAGTGCGCCGGCGAGCTGCGTGCGGCCGCGCCACGCCGCCGCGCACAGCGCGCCCGCGCCCGCCGCGCCCACCGCGCCCGCCGCGCCCGCGCCCTCCGACCACTGCCACACGCTGCCATTGCCCACGTTGCACTCTGTAACAAGCATGCCACTGTTCTTACTGCTTACCATTGTCAGGTTTTTACTGAAGTAAGTACTTGACTGCAATCTTGCCTAATGTTATGTGACGTTGCAGCCGAAGATGTTTTCATACCAACTTGGAAGGGGTTGAGCATGTACATACTACGCAGTCTACTATGTACATACAACTTGGTCTTTCATACCACATACATAAACTTGAAAACGCTATTTATAACATACCCATTACACAATATGTACGAATCATACGATCATACGATTATAGATTTTTTTTCAAAGATAAGTTGAAAAATAAACTATAAACAATCAACTCTAGAGGGAAAGAACCTGCTGGCCTGCTAGCAAGACGACAGCCGATAAATCTTACTTGTATTTAAGTTGAGAAGAAGCTGACAGTTGACGGACGCCATTTCAGTCTTGCCGTAGAGCCCCCACAGCGCGGCCGTGTTCGCCAGACCCGCCATCGCCAGGTCGGTCATTGAGTGAAGGTAATTGATTGTGTCTCCTTTGGTTATTATCTAAAACAAAATAACGAAGGTTAATTATAATCTAGAAGTTGAGCTTCGCAGTAGATCAAAGCGTACTATTTTGAAAAAGTATGCAACATAAAACTTTGGTAACTAGGTACGCGGCAGTCGGCATCAATTAATATCTTAATATATATAAATCTCGTGTCACAATGTTTGTCCTCAATGGACTCCTAAACTACTGAACCGATTTAGTTCAAACTTCGTGAATATCTGTCATTTGGTCCAACTTAAAAGATAGAATAGTTTTTATCCCACGTGGACGAAGTCGCGGGCATCAGCTAGTCCTTACTAATATTATAAATGGGAAAGTGAGTTTGTTTGTTTGTTCCGCTTTCACGCCGTAACTACTGAACCGATTTAGCTGAAATTTGGAACATAGGTAGCTTATAACCCGGATTAAAAAATAGGCTACTTTTTATCCCGGAAAAATCCGTAGTTCCCGTGGGATACTCAAAATACCAAATTTTCTAGAGCAATCTATAGCTACATCTATAGATACATTGTTCAAGCGAACTTGCTTGAAAGCATGTTTAAAGGTTGGAATAGGGAACGATAACGGGAAAATGACGTTTCCCTTAGGATTCATGAAAAAGCGAATTTGACGCGGGCGGGGCCACGGGCAAAAACTGAATCTATTATCACTATAAATGTGAAAATGGCCACTATGTAGGTTTTGAACATAGCACTGTACGCATTTAACAAGTGTGTTTTAGTTGAACAAGGGGATATGGGATAGTAATGCTATAAATATTAATGCTATAATGTTATAAATAATGCATAATGCTATAAATGTGAAAATGGGTACCTGTATTATAGGTTCCGACATTACAACTGTTTCGCTATTAGCATTTTGTGTTTTAGTTGAGCAATGAGATACAGGTTAATAATATTATAACTATGAAAACGGGTAGGTACCTATATGATATAGGTTCTGAACTAACATCTGTTTCGTTACTGACAATGTATGTTTTAGTTGAGCTATGGGATATGGTATAGTAATTAGTAATGCTATAATATGGAAATGGGTACCTACCCATAAAGGTTATTAAAGTACAATTGTTTCGCTATTTATAATGTGTGTTTTGGTTGAGCAATGGGATACAGGTTAATAATGCTAAAAAGGTGTTCCTGTATAGTTTAGGCCACTTTTTATCCCAGAAAAATCCATAGTTCCCGTGGGTTACTCAAAATACCAAATTTTCAAGATCAATCTATAGCTACATCTATAGATAGATTGTTCAAGCAAACTTGCTTGAAAGCATGTATAAAGGTTGGAGTAGGGAACAATAACGGGAAAATTACGTTTCCCTTAAGATTTGTGAAAAAAGCTAATTTGTCGCGGGCGGGGCCGCGAGCAAAAACTAATGATATTATCACTATAAATGTGAAAATGGGCACTATGTAGGTTCTGAACTTTAGCACTGCACGCATTTAACAAGTGTGTTTTAGTTGAACAATGGAATATGTGATAGTAATTATGCTATAAATGCGAAAATGGATACCTACAACTACAAATTTTTCGCTATTTACCTATAATGTGTGTTTTGGTCAAGCAATGGGATACAGGTTAATCATACTTAAAATGTGTTCCTGTATAGTTTCTGAAATTAGAACTGTTTCGCCATTAAAAATATGTGTTTTAGTTGAGCAATAGAATATGTGATAGTATAAATGCTATAAATGCGAAAATGGATACCTATAAGGTAAAGGTTCTGAAATTATTTCGCTCTTAAGCGGATACGTTCATTTTATTTTCGTCCTTCTCACTCTTATGAATACGTTGGTGGGTTAGGTTAGGTTAGGTTAGTATGCAGCGTTGCGGAAGAATATAACAGAAAAACAATGTTTTACCTTATTACTTCAAAAACTAAGCCAGTTATTAAAATGTCATTCTGACCGTTTTTGGGAATTATTTTTTACCGATACATTAAAACAAAAATTACAATTACGTCCATCGTAGTTTTCGATGGAAATTAGAAAAATGGAGATTTTGGAGCAATTTTTGGGAGAACTTTTTGGCGAGAAATTTTTATCCGATTGTGTTTCTGAAGTTAGGTTAACACATATGCTGTTTTTTCCCAGAAAATCCATGACTCCCACGGGATTTGTTAAACTCCGAAGTTCACGCGGGCGAAGCCGCGGGCAAAAGCTAGTTGTTTATAATCATTTCCCACCTATGAAAACTGATGTAATCTTAAACCACACATACATACACAGTACATTACTGCCACGGCCAGCAAAAGAGGCATTGACGGACGAACGTACTTATGTCCATCCAATGTTCATTGGTCGTATGGTTGGTATGGAGAAGAGAAGAAGAGAGGGTTGTGGCTGCTGTAGTGATATGAGAAATGAGAGTAGATGGCCGGTGAGGCACAGCCCAATCGCACGTTAGTGGCAGGGAAGATGTACGAGACAGCAGGGGGCGCGCCTGGATAGTGCTCCGTACCTGGAACACCTCGGCGGGGCGCGCGGCGTTGACGGCGGCGTGCTGCGCCATGAGCTGCACGGCGGAGGCGGCGGCGCGCGGCGGGCGCGGCACGCAGGCCAGCAACGCGCCTGGATAGTGCTCCGTACCTGGAACACCTCGGCGGGGCGCGCGGCGAGAACGGCGGCGTGCTGCGCCATGAGCTGCACGGCGGAGGCGGCGGCGCGCGGCGGGCGCGGCACGCAGGCCAGCAGCGCGCCTGGATAGTGCTCCGTACCTGGAACACCTCGGCGGGGCGCGCGGCGTTGACGGCGGCGTGCTGCGCCATGAGCTGCACGGCGGAGGCGGCGGCGCGCGGCGGGCGCGGCACGCAGGCCAGCAGCGCGCCTGGATAGTGCTCCGTACCTGGAACACCTCGGCGGGGCGCGCGGCGTTGACGGCGGCGTGCTGCGCCATGAGCTGCACGGCGGAGGCGGCGGCGCGCGGCGGGGCGGCACGCAGGCCAGCAGCGCGCCTGGATAGTGCTCCGTACCTGGAACACCTCGGCGGGGCGCGCGGCGTTGACGGCGGCGTGCTGCGCCATGAGCTGCACGGCGGAGGCGGCGGCGCGCGGCGGGCGCGGCACGCAGGCCAGCAGCGCGCCTGGATAGTGCTCCGTACCTGGAACACCTCGGCGGGGCGCGCGGCGTTGACGGCGGCGTGCTGCGCCATGAGCTGCACGGCGGAGGCGGCGGCGCGCGGCGGGGCGGCACGCAGGCCAGCAGCGCGCCTGGATAGTGCTCCGTACCTGGAACACCTCGGCGGGGCGCGCGGCGTTGACGGCGGCGTGCTGCGCCATGAGCTGCACGGCGGAGGCGGCGGCGCGCGGCGGGGCGGCACGCAGGCCAGCAGCGCGCCTGGATAGTGCTCCGTACCTGGAACACCTCGGCGGGGCGCGCGGCGTTGACGGCGGCGTGCTGCGCCATGAGCTGCACGGCGGAGGCGGCGGCGCGCGGCGGGCGCGGCACGCAGGCCAGCAGCGCGGCGCGACGCGCGCGTCCGCCCGCCAGCGCGCCCCACGCCGCCGCGTGCGCCAGGCACGTGCTGTCGGCCGCCTCCTGCGCCACGGCCAGCGCCTCGCGCACGCCCTCCATCGCCACCGACCTGCGAGCGCACGCGAACAATCCAATCAATAATAACGCATTCTACATTGTGTACCATAGACAACTCCCAGTAGCACAATGGGTGCAAAAACCTAACATCTGCAAAAACTTTTATCCCGGTTATATGTTCGCGTAGTGCTGATACAAAATATTAATAGAATCATTTGTTATATGGCTGCACTTACTTGTGACCGAACAGAGTATGCATGGCGGCTCGGTTGAGTGCGGCGTAGCGTACGTTCTTGTTCCTGTCGTTGACCGCGCCGCCATTGTTCCCGCACATGTTGAACACGGCGCGGTCGAAGCAATTGTACAGCGAGTCTTGTGCGCCGCTAAACTCTTTCATCCGTATGCAATTCAAAAAACTCAGGAAATGCTGAAATTAAAAATTGTAGGAGAAATCACACGATCTTTTTTGTGATCAAATGTCATTCCTATTTTTAGGGTTATTCCATTTTTGGGGTTCCATATACCAAAATGGTAAAAATAGAATCCTTATGGTGAGACTTTCTCCATCCGTTCGTCCATCACACTCGATTATTTTAGTAACGATTTCGCATTGTGAAGTCAATATCTCCTGAGGATGTTCCGGTGTCGAGACGAAACGTGCATCGAAGAAAGTATTGGAAAATTGTGTATGGTGTTTCATGTGGGGAGTGTTCCTGCATATTGTACTATACAGAATCTTAGCAGGTTATAGTAAAACAAATAAATCGGTCCTCCTAATTATGGATTTCCGCAAAATAATGCCTGCTTCTATTCAATATTTAAAATCTTAGAAATTGAGGTGATGAGTCATGTTGCTATTTATTTTTTTTACTTTTCGTTTATTTAAACTTTTTTTTACTTCAAATAAATTTTCAGTGTGATTTTTTGATACATTAGTTTACTTACAATGTCGGGATATTCAGGAATATCGTTCATAATCTGCATAATTGTTTTTTGTAGCTGCTTCGCTGGCATCGCCTTCTTCTCATTGATTTGCAATAAGTTAGCTTGTTGTGCTGTAAACAACTCAGCCTGCTTTCTGGACCATTGACATTCTTCGAAATGACTGAAATCAAAGGAAAATATTGAAAAATCATTAAGACATTTTTTTAAATGCATAAATCAATTGAGAATTGCCTTGGGGTCCAGATAAGATGGTGAAAATTACCAGCAACAATAAAATATAAAAGGTCTATCGTTGACTTCCAAATAACTGCCTCTGATTATTTGTTGATTACAGTAAATTCAGTTTTTTTATTTTGTCTGTCTCTAATCCACAAAAACGCGCCCCACTGTCAAAATCGCTTATATTTCATTCAATTCATATGGAGTTTGATAGAGGCGAGTTTGGGGCGCGCCATCATATATTGAAATATCTATAACCAGACTGAATTGGTGCATATTCCCATAAGCCATTCTGGTTTGGTGATCTGGTGGCCTTTAAACCTCAGTTCTTTGTGGCATTGGTGAATATTAGAGTAATTTAATTAAACTTACTTATCTCTATCGAAAATATTATGCCTAATGAACAGCTCCGGTTGCTTCGGTTCTTCAGGCAGTAAAGGAGATACTGAAGTTCCAGCCACTTGAGTTTCCACATTGTTGAGTTTCTGTACATTAAATAAGATAATTAAAAAAAAACAGGCCTGATGATGAAGGCAATTATGAAAAGCCCCAACTAAATTCTCAATTGGAATTTAACTTTGTGACCTTAATTTACTAATTATAGCTATATTTGTAAGTTTTGTCTAATAAATTATTCCTGTTCTTATTCTTTAAATAAATAAAAGTAAATAAATAGTGGACAACATCACATACATTGCTCCAATCCCTTAGTAAGTAGCTTATGCACTTATGTGTTATGGAAATCAGAAACAACAAAGGTACCACCACACCCAGACCCGAGACAATGTAGAAGACTTATTTTTCTACATTGCCCCGACCGGGGATCAGACCCGGAACCTCAGAGATAGCGGCGCCTTGAAAACCGGCACGCTAACCACTCAAACACGGAGGTCGTCAAAGGAGGAAAAGAGGAGGTAGAAGTTTTTCAAGATACGACTATAAATAGTATGAAATCAAAGTACACAAAACAGTCTGAAATTAGATAGATAATATAGTGCAAATTCTTTAAATGAAACTAATTTCATGAGTCAAATAAAAAATATTGCCATCATTCTACATGGGAAGCATTCTTAAAAAGAGAGCACTACTGTTAGAAGTGTCATTTAGTTAAGTTTAAAGATTTTGCAAAACATAATTGGCATCATCATATCGAAGAAGATTATATATAAATGGCACATACCTCCTTGCTTAAGGATCTCATCATCAGCCCTGGTCTTCCTTTTTGATAATACAAGCAAAAAGCTTTGTACAGGGAGACCACTTGCACAAATGTGAGTTTATTGAAATACACCATAAGTCTTCGTAAATAAAACCCTGCAAAAGTTATTTATATTCAAGCAGAGTTCATTTCAATCCAGAAAAATAATTTTCTTTTATCAAACAAAATCAAAATTCATCAAAATCTTATCAGAATCATTCAATCAATTTGAAAACAGACCCTACAAACACTAAACAATGAATGAGCGTTTATTAAGATGCATTCGCAAAGCAAAAAAAAAATTAAACATTAATTCACTAAAATATTTTCATAATACATTGGCAAACTAATCAGCAATATTTGCCAAAACATAAATCTAAAATTTTTATTACAAATACTGCTGCTACAATGTAAAAATAAACTATTTTTATGGTAGAAAAAACTAGTTTTTCAAGTTGAGGCTCCAAGCAGATTTCAGTGACACCAGGACCCAATTACTAAGCCACTGTCTGTTGGTGTATTTCATTTATTATTATAGGTACAGTCAAAATTGTGTCTATTGCTGCTATAATAACCAATAATAAATACTTAAAAATAAAAAGGGAATTTAAATATATTCAAGAAACATTTTAAGGCATTATTTGCTTTACCTCAAGATTCAACAATCACCATCATAGGTAGGTTTTTGAAATTTTTGCAAATGCATCATGGTGTATAGTTATTGCTCTATAAATCTATATCAACACAATCAAAATAATAAAAGTAAAAAAAAATTAAAAATATCAGAATTACGATGCAAGTCACATTATAATTCGCTTTATGCATTTCGCTTATACACTACTTACAATAGCACAGAACTTTGTCCTATCAATTTGATTATAAAGAATAATCAGGTAAGTTTTCTGAAAATTGATTGTTTAAATTTGATTCATATTTTATCAAATACTCAGTATACCTAATTATGCACTAGCACAAGCTTTTTTTTACACACAATTAGATGAATACAATAGCAAAATGAAATTACCGAGAACACTGCACCTGGCTATAACACAAGGATTTGTTTCACTCTGTTCTATCATCAGTTTATCAATGGTGGACGTTACACAGTCTGTGAGAGCATTGATTCCATTCACATAAATATTTTGTAGACGGACACAAAAGTTCTGTAGGTGGACACTCAGTAAATTATACCGTCCATCTGTGAGTAGAGCTTCTAAAGCTTTGAATTCCATATCAGGGCACTGAAAAGTACATTATTTATTAAATAGAATTTAGATGATCTTACTCTTTGGTCACTGACTTACTTTCTAAAACTACCCTTGTCATCTACCAAAAAGCTGAGTAATGTTTGATTGAACCTACGCAGGGTGACACTAAATACAAGATCTGTTACCATTTTAGAAAATTCCACTTTACCTGTATTAATTTCAAAGCCAAAATACAAAAATCTTTTCTGTACTTAGGTGCCATGGTACAATCAATCATGTCCTTTGCTAAAACAAAAATTTTTGTTATTTTATTGAAATAAAAGTGACAAAAAAAACTTCAGAAAATACATAACATACCCAATGATATAAATCTTTGATCATACCTTCTATTTTTAACAAGCCATACTCTCTAATAAAGGCCACCACTGCTATCTTATGGGGTGTAATGTTATCAACATTACCTTTAATATTAATTAACTTTATAAAATCAATGTTTTCATTCCCCACATCCATGATACTGATTCCTGAATCCTAATTGATCCTAATTCCTGTAGTGTTTAATATTGAACGTTTTTCAATTCAAGTTTTCGTACAAAATGTAAACAAAACATGACAAAACCTCAGACCACAAGACCACAATATACGACTAGGACAAAACCAAAACCTTCAGTGACAACTGACAACTTACCACTGACCTAGAAAACAATATGTGGACTGGATCCGTCTACAAAATTTTAGCTTGACTATTTTTAATCTATCAAGTGTCGTATAAGATGGCATCCCCTAGGGTAGTAACTCAAAACATGAACATTTAACAACAAATCTTGGCGCTCATCATAGTGCCGCATGTCACACAAGTCTAGGCTTGAATGAATGATAGGGCATTTCCTAAGTCTATGTTCAAGCCAAAAATTTCTCAAATAAGGCGTCGCGCATCGTGAATTTCAGTACCGCTGTCAACACTACCACTGTTGGTCGCCATTTTACAGTTTCGACAAATTAAAAATCAGGGCGGAGCCTAAAAATATATGCGTGACGTCTTTTAGTGCTGATCCTTTTTATGTTTAATCAATGGGCAACAGGGATAATGGGATAGTGGGATACACAGACTAGGGAAATGGGAATAACTATGGAATAACTAACTAAATTTCACTGTGTTGGGATACCAAGATAACAAATACCACAGATAACATAATTATATTGGTCTCTGGTGACCATTGATCTTTGTTACTCCCATGCTCCCGTTCCATGCTCCAGTCTTTGATTAGGTCTAGGCAATGCTTAAGCAATGATCATGCAATGATATATAATATATGTTGGGTCTAGGTATATTCCATCATGGTGGTATATTCCCATAGCCAAAGACATAGTGACATTTTTTGGACATTTTTCTGTTTACTAATTGTATTTTTACTCTGTATCAAAACAAAAAATTATACATTTCCGGATCCGGCAAGTCTGCCAGCCAAATTCAAATATTATCTTCAAAATATTCATTTATTTTTAACAGCTATAGGTAGAATATACTACAGCAAACTTTCTTGAGTGTAATGTATAAAAGTTGGAAAAGAGCGTGAACGGCAACGATTCATGATTCTTCGACACGCACGGAACCGCGAGTAAAATTCGTATTAATCAGTAAACATTATATTAAATTAATTTTATTTATATTAACTCTGCTTAATGATTATCCTGGATGTATGATTGAATTACTTGCTATAACCACCTACAGTCCGACAAGGCTCTCTTGGCACTTGAAGGAGGGCGCTGTTGCAAAACAAAGGCAGCCATAAAATAAAATCTCCTCAATTTTACTTCAATTTTAGTTTAAAATAGTTAAAAGTAAGTAAAAACATACACAACATACAATAGTGACATACTGACAGAGCGAACTATCAAACAGTAGCACAAGATAGCGGCGGTAGTTCAGACTTTGGCCACGCGCCAAAATAGCCTTGTCGCACTGTAGTATTAAATTATACCTATGAACTTCGAATGGTGCATCGATCGTTTTATCGTACCTATTTTACTTGTTATCATTTGTTATCTGACACAGCGTTATCGCAGGATGGCTCCTCGCGCACTCGATATCGCTAGAGTACATACGAGTACTAGAGCATCATATTAAAGTCAAATGTACCTACCTCTGTACATTCATTATAATATTTGCTATCGGTAAACTCTAAAATAAAAAATGAATAATTCTTTCTCCGATTCCGGTCAATACAGTGGAACTCAAGCTTCATCGGGGTATGGCCATTTCAATTTAAACGTTGCTTGTTTTGATATAAACTATAAATTGATCCATGTTTAATATGGCTTATGTTTAACTTACCACCAGATATAGTAACATTTAACAGACAAAAATAGTAAATGGACACCAAAATTAAACCCGCATTTTAATGTAAAATTATAACCAAAGTTTTAACATCTCGCTATCCTATTTAAGCAAAATGACTCCAAATAAATCAAGGATACCTAGGTGACGTAGAGTCTCTTCGTCACCTATCCGTTATCCGAGTCGGGGTGCCCTCAAGTCCCGAACTCTTCATGCCAATCAGAATAGCTGCCTCTGAAGGTGACTGGACGTGCTTAACTTAAAATGGCGTCACAATGGCTTATTTGGTAATAAGCCTACATTTTATGGCAATCATAGTGATTATATTTAGGCAGAAATAGCGCATTATTTTGCTCGCTAAGATTTGGTGATCATTTACCTACTACATTTAGTGTTCGAATACATGTTGAAGTACAGTCGTGACTAAAATAGGTAGGTAGTACTATTGTAATTTTAGACCTCATTTTGCTGGTGTTAAGTATACTTATATTTTTGGTAAAAGAGCTAAGGGTATCAAAGCATTTTATGGTGATCATTATATTTATTCCCGTTTAATATCGTTTATAAGTTAAAATGAAAATTATGTCTACATAATTTTATGTATGTATTTATAATATTACTAGCAGATACCCGCGGCTTCGCACGCGTAAATTTTAGTTTCAACTATTCTACGGACACCATCCATTTTCCGGAATAAAAAGTACCCTTTGTGTTAATTTACATGAAATCAATCTTCATTTCAACTTTAAACGAAAAATTTTCAGTAATTGTGTGTGAAGGTATAAATTTTCTCCCGCATGAATATCTGTTTTTCCCTATTATCACGAAAACAATGGATTTTCCCGAGAAAAAAGTAGTTGATTCTAGGGTATAATCTATCTGCATTCCAAATTTCAGCCCAATCGGTTCAGAAGTGACGGCACGATGGAGTATTTCTCCCGCATGAATATCTGCTATTTAAATATTTTCTTAAAAACCATGGATTTTCCCGGGATAAAAATTTGCCTATGTATTAATCCAGGATAAAACCTATCCCCTTTTTGAATTTCAGACATATCCGTTCAGTAATTACAGCGTGAAGTAGTATTTTTCCCGCGTGCATATCTGTTTTTAAGTTTTCCCGCGGAAACCATGGATTTTTTGGGACAAAAAGTAGCCTTTGTATTAATCCAGGATAAAATCTAACTTCATTCCGTATTTCCGCCACATCAGTTCAGTAAGTAAGGCGTGAAGGAATATTTTTCCCACGTAGATATCTGTTTTTCACTTCTATCATTGAAACCATGCATTTTTCCAGGATAAAAAGTAGTCTAGGCATTAATTCAGGATATAAACTATCTCCATTCCAAATTTCAGCCAAATTGATTCAGTAGTTGCGGCGTGAATAATTTTTTGCGCGTGAATTTCGGTTTTTAACTAATCCCATGGGAACCTTGATTTTTTTCGGGATAAAATGTAGCTTAGGTGTGAATCCAGGATATAATTTATCTCCATTCCAAATTTGAGCTAAATCGGTTCAGTAGTTGCGGCGTGAACGAATATTTCTGTTTTTCACTATGATTATACTCGTAGAAGTCATGAAATTTTCCGAGATGAAAAGTAGCCTACGTATTGAATCTATCTTTCTTCCGAATTTCAGTCATATCAGTTCAGTAATTACAGCGTAAAGTAGTATTTTTCGCGCGTGAACATCAATGTTTCAGGTTTCCCGCAAAAACCATGGATTTTTCCGGGATGAAAAGTAGAATATCTATTAATTCTGGATATAATCTATCTCCATTCCAAATTTCAGGCAAAGTTCAGTAATTACGGTGTGAAGGAATATTTTCCCCGCGTGGATTTCTGTTTTTCACTATTATCATAGAAACCATGACATTTTCCGGGATGAAAAGTAGCCTATGTATTAATCCAGGATAAAATCTATCTCTTTTCCGAATTCCATTCATATCAGTTCAGTAATTACAGCGTAAAGTAGTATTTTTCGCGAGTGAATGTCAGTTTTTCAGTTTTCCCGCGGAAACCATGGATTTTTCCAAAATAAAAAGTAGCCTTCGTATTAGTCCAGCATAAAATCTATCTCTATTCCAAATTTCAGCCAAATAAGTTGAGTAATTACGGCAAGAAGGAATATTTTCCCCGCGTGGATTTCTGTTTTTCACTATTATCATAGATACCATGAAATTTTCCGGGATGAAAAGTAGCCTTTGTATTAATCCAGGATAAAATCTATCTCTTTTCCGAATTTCAGTCATATCAGTTCAGTAATTACAGTGTAAAGTAGTATTTCTCGCGTGTGAACATCAATGTTTCAGGTTTCCCGCGGAAACCATGGATTTTTCCGGGATGAAAAGTAGCCTTTATATTGATCCAGGATACAATCTATCTTTATTCCGAATTTCAGCCATATCAGTTCAGTAATTACGGCGTGAAGTAGTATTTTTCGCGTATGAATATCTGTTTTTCTTTTTTCCTGCAAAATCCATTGATTTTTCCGGGATAAAAATTAGCCTATTTATTAACCCAGGATATAATCTATCTCCGTTCCAAATTCCAGCCAAATCGGTTGTGCACTTGCGGCATGAGGATTTTTTTTCCGCGTTAATTGCGGTTTTTTACTAATCCCACGGGAACCATGAATTTTTTCACGATGAAAAGTAGCCTTCGTATTAATCCAATATATAATCTATCTTTATTCATAATTTCAGCCATATCAGTTCAGTAATTACGGCGGGAAGTAGTATTTTTCTCGCGTGAATATCTGTTTTTCCCTTCTCCTGCAAAACCCATGGATTTTTTCGGGATAAAAAGTACCCTATTTATTAACCCAGGATATAATCTATCGCCATTCCAAATTTCATCCAAATCGGTTGTGTACTTGCGGCGTGAGATTTTTTTTCCGCGTGAATTTCGGTTTTTAACTTATCCCACGGGAACTATGAATTTTTTCGGGATGAAAAGTAGCCTATGTAATAATGCAAGATATAATATACCTCCATTCCAAATTTGAGCCAAATCGGTACAGTAGTTGCGGCGTAAAGACGTATTTTAACTTGATAAAATCCAAACTTCGGACCCCCGTTTCACCCCCTTAGAGGGTGAATTTTGAAAAATCCTTTCTTAGTGCTCCCCTAGACCTCACAAGGAACATGTGTGCCAAATTTGGAGTCTCTAGACCCAGCGGTTTGGGCTGTGCGTTGATATGTCAGTGAGTCAGTCAGTCAGTCAGTCAGTCAGTCAGTCAGTTTCTTCTTTTATATATATAGATTTTATGTCTGTGTATTAGTAACATGTGCATGCATACCCCTATATTCAATATACTCTATGTGTGCATGCTTCGGTCTTGGCAAAAGAATGATATGGCCTTAAATTATATAGGTATTCTGGCTAATGCCAATAATAACACTTTTTTTGTACGAGTACACTTCACGCGAGTATCAATCAATAATGAATTACGAGTAGTAAGTATGCCCGCGTGAATGTCGGTTTTTCACCAATCTCGTAGAAACCATGAATGTTTCTCAATCCAAAGTAGCCTACTACTCGTACTGAGTCTCGGACCTACGAATAAAAGATCTTGTGTAAATCCTTGGTAAAATCTATCTCAATTTTCAGCCAAGTCAAATACTAACTCAGATCTTTTAGCGTAAAGGAGTACTCACAGGGAGTACCTTACAAACTCAAAATATTGTGTTGACTTGCTGAGAGTCTTCGAACATGGTTCAAGTGGTCTTCCATGAATTTGAAGCTGCATAACTTGTTTTTCACTCATTCAATATTGATTACAGAGGTCCCAATGGACCAGAGGCTGGTGCATCGAGTGAGTTGAAAGAAATATCGTATTACGATATGTCTGGTGAAAAATATTTGACCATATTCAATCATTACCATTACCAAAACACAAAATATTTTCGGTGAGTATTAGTTGATATGGTGACGATAAGACTTAGTCAGCCCCTAGACTTTGAACAACCTGTCGAACAAGCTGGTTTTCGATCTAATTTCTCAGCTATAGGTCATATCTTTACAATTCGGCAGCTCGTTGAAAAGTGTATTGAGTATAACCGACCCTTATGTCTAGCTTTTATAGATTTTGAAAAAGCTTTTGACTCAGTAGAACACTGGGCCATATTTCACGCTTTGCAACGATGCTTAATCGATGATAGATATGTGCAGATTATCAGGGAAATATACAGCGGGGCTACATTGCAAGTGAAACTGCAAAAGGTCCTGCGGGGAGTCCGTCAAGGCGACGCAATTTCACCAAAACTGTTCTCCGCAGCTCTTGAAAATATCTTCCGCCTATTAGACTGGTCCTCAAAAAGCATTAACATCAACGGCAAAATGCTGTTCCACTTAAGATTCGCTGATGATATAGTCCTTACAGCGGAAACCCTGAATCAGCTACAGAGAATGATGGAAGAGCTTCACTCAGTGTGCCCAACCGTGGGTCTAAAAATGAATATAGATAAAACCAAAGTAATGTGTAGGGACAACATATCACACGGCTTGGAAGAAAAATGTGTTCCCGAGTATGTCTACCTGGGGCAAACAATAACCCTAAGCAAGGAAGGACAGGAAAAAAGGTTAGCAGACGCATCCAGCTCGGATGGGCGGCCTTTGGAAAGCTGTCTTATGTCTTTAAAGGAGATATTCCAGTTTGCCTGAAGTGATCAGTGTTCGAACAATGTGTCCTCCCCACTATGACTTATGGTGCAGAGACTTGGACCCTTAAAAAAAAAGTTTCGCATCAGCTCCAAGTTGCACAACGCGCGATGGAAAGAGTAATGTTAGGCTTGTGTTTACTAGACAGGGTCCCCAATATAGAGATCAGGAAGAGAACAGGCTTAACTGACATTGCGAAAAGGGTGGTGCTTTTAAAGTGGAATGGGCGGGTCATGTGGGTCGTAGGGAAGACGGACGTTGGAGCAGGGCGATACTGGAATGGCAACCGCGACCATCACAAAGAAACATCGGCCGACCACCTGCACGATGGCGAGATGTCATCGTTAGGGCAGCGGGAAGTCAGTGGCTACAGCATAGGTACTTAAAGTAGAAGCGGATGGCGTGCGAATGGAGAGGCTTTAGTCCAGCAGTGGACTGATATGGGCTGACGATGATGATGATGATTAGTTTATATAGTTTGGCAACTAAAAGCAGAGAAAGTGCTCTGTGAAGTAGACACTTAAATCGTCGGGAAAATTAAAAAAATATGAAACTTTGTAGGTAAAAAAAAAACAATGACGAAGTACGCGAAGAACTTGACTATGTTATAAATAAAATAAAATTGCAAATACGAGTATCACGAGCTAATTAATTTTAGGGATGCCTTCCGATTTTTATTTCAAGATATTGAATTTCTTGTAAAATAAAATATTTTAAATTAAAAAAAAATTCACGTGGTTTCAAAACGCTCCAAATGTACAAGTCCGACAAGGCTCTCTTGGCACTTGAAGGAGAGCGCTGTTGCAAAACAAAGGCAGCCATAAAATAAAATCTCCTCAACTTTACTTCAATTTTAGTTTAAAATAGTTAATAGTTAGCAAAAGCAACATAACATAATATAATAGTGATATACTGACAGAGCGAACTATCAAACAGTAGCACAAGATAGCGGCGTTAGTTCAGACTTTGGCCACGCGCCAAAATAGCCTTGTCGCACTGTAGTCAGCCCACAGGTAGCCATATTTGTGACGTCACACTTTCGTTTCCTGTTCCTCATAAGTCAAGAATACACTAAACTATACAAATGCAATGTATTGAGAATATAGACATAATCTTTTCCCAAAATGACTGGAATGTTTAATTTTGCGCTGATAAGCTGATATTTTATTTATTACCTATAAGCATTTAAATTAAAGACAATATTGTATCTTATGTAGGAATTATTAGTGGGAACTAAAGTAAACTAGTATACATTTGTTTGTTTGTTCTATGAAGCCACGAAAAGCCACCACCGAGAATCGGTACAAACGAAGATGTGAAAAGATTGTCAGAAACATTCGAAAATATGGGTTACAAAGTTACTTGTCACCATGATATGGAATACAGCGAGATTCTAGACATAATCATAGCGAGTAAGTTCATAATATGAAGTGGTTCATAGTACGGTGCAATTAGACTTACCTAAACCCGAACACTCAAAGTGAAAGTATTATTTCAATGCCAGATTGTTCTACAGCGCTCACATTGTTTGGTAAAAAGTTACACCCCCGACGGTGTCGGGTTTGCGGGGGAGGAGTGGAGAAAGTTCTGTTTTTTTTTTTAAGTTTTTCGTGAATATTTGAAAAACTAGCAATTTAGCGCAAAGTTGTTAAGGACAAAAGTAATCTACGTTAAATAGTGAACAAAAGTGATTTTGAACATAATCTTGCGCCCAAACCCAAACCCAACGCCGTTAGGGGTGTAACTTTTTACAGAACAATACGTGGACTACAATCTAGCATTACAATAATGCTTTCACTTTGAGTGTTCGGGTTCAGTTTTTGAGCTAATTGCACCGTACCATCAATCAGAAGATCCCTTTTTATTGTGGCTCATTAATTAATGAAAAAATTAAACTACTGCCAACAGCTATCAACTAAGCTTACTAAGCTGAAAATGAAGTAAGATACAATATCTTTAATCTGTGGAAAATGAATGAACAGTGCCATAGACAAGATTTTTTTTGTGATTTCGGACCGGCGGTAAAACCTAAAACTCCCAATTTTTCTTCTTGATAATTACTGATAATTACAAACGCTTTGAAACATAAATAGTCACCACCAAAACCGGCAGTTCTGTTCCATTTTCAAAAATAGACGTAGCTCACACTCTATGCTCATACTAACACATCTTCAACTGACTTTATAGTGAAAAGTAAAAGTTAAATATGGTGGTCTGACCCTTATCACGAAAGACATAAGGATCAGACCGCCAAATTTAACTATTACTTTTCAGTAAATTCAATTGAAGAAACCGGGTGTAAGTAGACTAATGAATCTTTTTTTCCATTTTTTTTGAAGAAATTATTTGAATCCCTTGGAAATAGAAAAGCTAAGAATCTCGTATCTTCAAAATGGATCACGTTTTAGGCGAATAACAACATAGTTCTTTGCCTATTCATGGTAATGTATTCTTATATGAGTTGCTATGTTATATGTAATTCTAATTACTTTATCGTTCTACCACTGTTCTAAATAAATAAAAAAGTCTGAACCGACGGCGCAAAAAATGTCTCCAGTTTGTCGGTGCCAAAAATGCTTGTTATGCCAACAGCTGTAAGGCCACAATATGGTTCGCTCAGTAGCTTATAGAATTTTGACAGATGGCGCTACTGTTTGCTTGTATGAAAAAGGTATCGTAAATAGTTTTGATGCCCACATCCTTTAGTTTCTTATCGGTGATATAGGTCTCTTACGAGCATGAAAAGTACTTACAAAAATATTTTTCTTATTTTTCAGTAAGTAAGCAAGATCACAAAATAACATCGTGCTTGTGCTTTGCATTTTTGACGCATGGCCATAAAGGCGGAGAACTCTTTGCGGCCGATCGACCCTACCCATTAAAAGATGTGACGGCTGTAATAGAAAACAGTCATCCAAGTCTCGTCGGAAAACCTAAAATATTTTTTGTTCAGGTACTTGAACGATTAGTTAATTTGAAGTTGCACCCATGTGAAAAGCCCTTTTTAGGGTTCGATACCAATTTGGTAAAAATGGAACCCTTATGGTGAGACTTTCTCCGTCCGTCCGTCCGTCCGTCCGTCCGTCCGTCTGTCACACTCGATTAAATCAGTAATTATCGAAGCTATCGACTTGAAATTTAGAATAGTTTTAGGTAATAGTGACCCAACGCCATTGCAATCATAAAACATTGAAAATTGTTTTTATTCTTATTTAAAAAGGGGGGAAAACCGGGGCTTTGAATTTTCAAAATGAAATAACAATATTGAGTGGGGTATCATATGAAAGGGCGTTACTTGTGTATTCTAAAACTCATTTTTATTTATTTTTAAGCCTGATAGTTTTGAATTTATTGAGCAAACTGTCGAAAAAAATTCCGTTCCCCTTATCTCCGAAGTTTATCAATCGAAAAATCTGAAATAATTATAATCGATAGAAGTAAACGTATATTTTACAGGAAAAATAAAATCAACTCTCTAACTATTATACTTTTTTTGATAATAACAATAAACCACCAAAAACAAAGTTACGTTTGCGGTTGGCCAACAAAAGTACCTACATGTAAATTATACTCGTAAATTCATGAACAAAAGTGATTCTTTCAATGTTTTACTTCTTTTATGGTATGGAACCCTCGGTGCGCGAGTCCGACTCGCACTTGGCCGGTTTTTTTTTTGCGTACTTTTAGCGGCACTTAAGCGCACAGTACTGTAGTAGGTATGATCATCTTACGATGGGCGTAGCCAGGGGGAGGAGGGTTTAGGGGTTATAAAGGATTTAAATCTTTGGTAACAAACACATACAGAATATTAGATAAATACATAGAGTATATTGAATATAGGGATGAATAGTAGCCGACCGGCAAACGTTGTTTTGTCATTTAGGGATAAAAATAGCTTACGACCTACTGTCAGACCTACCGTAACTTTTCACATTTCTTTTCAAATGAATATATATTTTCTTCAAATATTCATGTACTTTCTTGAAACCCCAATATATAAAGCTGTTGTAGGTAGGTAGGACTTAGGAGGTAGGCACTAACTAAATAGTTTGTCTCGGCGCTATGTTATTAGCTAGTTACTCATAACTGCCCAACACTATAGTCTAAATTATAATCTTAATATATATGTATAAATCTCGTGTTACAATGTTTGTCCTCAATGGACTCCTAAACCACTTAACCGATTATAATAAAATTCGCACTCCATGTGTAGTTCGATCCAACTTGAGAGATAGGATAGTTTAAATCTCAATTCAACTATTTTTTAAAATCCACAAGGGCAAAACAACGTTTGCCAGGTCAGCTAGTATATTATATTTTTTACAACAGGCTTGCAGGGGTGAAAAAACCGATAGCGGTCGAAGGGTTACAATAGACGGACCTGAGGTGACCATTAATATACCTACGCACGCGGATTTTCTCGTTTTGTACTCGAGTGTGGAAGGTAAGATTGGATAAGATACATTCTCCCAACAATATACAAAGTAGTTCCAAGCTTCTGCGACCGGGTTATACGTATTATACTCACTAACTTTGCCCACATAAGTATTATGGTAAAATCTACGAAGACGCGCCCCACTCCTTCACAATCGCTTAAGTACCTATAATATGTTTGGCATGGGATTCGTAAAGAGTTGAAAAGTGGGTAGCGTCTTCATGGATTGAACTACCTGTAAGTATATATGCGAGATCATAGACGTGTTCTTTTGTTTACAGACTTTGTCTCCTATCGAGATAGAGAAGGCTCATTCTTGGTTCAAGAACTCTGTGATGTTATAGAAGAGTATCACAAAGAATGGGATATTTTGCATATTTTAACGCTGGTGCAGAGAAGAGTGGCATTTTACAGAACTACGTATGCTCCAGCAAATCGCTCAATACATGAAAAAAAACAAATGCCTGAGACTCGATATTCTTTGACAAAATTATTTAAGTTCTAAATATTATAACGTTCTTTTGTATATTGTGCAGTTTGACAAATAACAATTAAATTCCTTCTCAAATTCAGAACCAGGGAAAATTTTTATTCCGATCTCCATATCTGATAATTTATTGAAAATAACAACTTAAAAATTAAAATAATTAAAATTAAGAATTATTAAAATACCTATACAAATTTAAATAAAAAGAGCACAAGCCCTTGGAAGGGTTCCCATTATGCAGGCAGCATTCCCGCGCTGAATAGCGATTGAAAGTCGTTGCGCGAAAAAGCTGCCTGCTCGAGGGTCGCCTTTTGCCTCCATAAGGCGTTTACTGAGTTCTTTATGAAGCCCACGGGCACCCTTTCCCCACGGACCTAGTGTCTCGACGCCAAACGGGACAAATTCGTAATTGGCGCCGAGACAACTGTATTTGTTTAATTTTTGGCGCTCACGCGCGTCCGCCGCTGCCCCGGGTCGTGCGCTGGTAGCTTGAATCATGAATGTAAGACGCTGCCAATGTATCGGCACACGTAGCGTCCCATACCAATGCACGGCCCATTCTCCACGGGATCAACGACATCCCGTCGGAGCGCTTGCCATCGTTGCGCACGATCTGGGGCTCCAGAGCGGCGGGAACGTTAGCACTGACCAGCGCCCTTCTCAGAATGTCGTTAAGCGCGGAGTGGCGAGGCAAGTTCAATATGGCGGCCGTTTTTTTTTTAAATTTTGACCACAAATTACATAACTTTGCTTGCTGCAATGGTTTTGTAGTTTATTTATTTCGAGATATGCACAATTGTTTTCTTAAATTATAGTCCCGCCAAACTGACTTACAAAGGAATTATTGAAATTTTCACTCCTCGAAAATCCCCGTCTTTGTACAGAATATAATAGATTCATGACCTAATAATATGAATCTGGGTAGGTACTAAATTTTACATCTCTACGAATCCCTGGAACAACGAAAATGTCTCACTCCTTTATTTATATTTATTATTATATAGAATTTACGGAACCCTTCATGCATGAGTCCGACTCGTACTTGTTTGTTTTTGGCCTACTCTCTGTTATTTTTTATAACTTTAATGTATGTTATTGTCTATTGCGTGTTAGTATTGTCTATGTATTTACGTCAGTGAATAGTTTTGTGGGTTGTGGTCAGTAATATTTAGTGATGTTCTGAAAATTTTATTTAATTCATACAAAATAAATTCACATCTCCGGGAAAAAATAAGTACGTGTGGGTCTTCTCGTTCTACTCAATCTCCCTTAATTCATCGTAACTTCAAACTAAGGCAACCGGATTTAAGCCAACAGCCAATATTTTAACAAGTCCCGCGAGACCAAACTTTATCTATTCCTCAAGCCTTTCCCTCTCTTTATTATAAAAGTTTGCATTAGATAATAGCTTTAGTTTCTTTAAAACCCCGAGATTTTTTTCCTATATACTCAGCTATCGTAGGTATAGTACTTTGACATGAAGAAATGCGCATGTCAAAGTGCGACACATTATGGCGGTTTTTGCCACTCCGACACATATTGTGAGCAAACTATGGCATTTCTATATAGGTTTAGTTTCTCTAAGCCTCTCCCTGAGTACTCTTTGGTAGTAACCTAATGCCTAATATAGTGATATAGTGATCTGTAATAATTGTTTTATACAAATATTGTACCTACGAGCAAGGAAACTACAAGTGGAGCAGCTGTAGTTTTCTACACACACATATGCGTTTATATGTTACGTGAAATCGACATAGGTTTAACAAACATTACATTGTCTCTTTCTAACTAATTCAAAATTGTTTACGTTAAACGAGATAGCAACATATTTGTTTTTTCTGATTTTGGCAACACTGAAGTTGTGACGTCACGAAAAAATAGCCGGGTGGCCAATTTCTCCATAATTTGTCGCATTTTGTAGATTCGAACATGTCGAAACATGTATACAAAGTTTATGAGTATCATGTTTTTTGAATTATTAGATAATCATATTATTACTCTAATTTACGTGGTGATTATAATTAGTATTATTCAGATGTGAAAATGCCTACTCAGTGTTGTGTTGTGCAGTGCAGTCGCGGAAAGACAAAAATAGGCCACATTTAACATTTCATAGGTCAGTATTCGATTTCATTAATTATATCGTTAAATCGTTAAAAATTATGTGTTATTATGTGTTATGATCATATTACATGCACTTATATAATGTGTAAAAGAAGAAATATTTCTTTAGGATTGAAATAAATTCGATTTCATTTTTGTTGTTATGTTAACAAAACAAAAACAAAGTACTAATGATGCGACCGCTGTTATACCGATATCGATAAAATTCATATATGTAAAGTTAAATGTTGATAGATGAGTAGGGCTCCTAATATTTGGACCTCGAGGTTTTACACCTCTGACTTCTCGTAGTTATTTCCGCTTTAAGAAAACGGGCCGCGGATGCGAACATTTACTATATGTACAATCACTCGTATCAAAATATGTAGTTTGGTCTCGCGGGATAAGTTAAAAATCCTAATCCGGAAACATAATATGCACCGCTGGCAAAACCTAGTTTTACTATAAATTAATTTTTAATAGTAATAATTCATTCATTTAGTTCTTAAATATTTAATTACTTACCACAAACTACATCGATACTATTTCCATATCGATAGATAGCTAGAGCAGCCCTTCTGATCAGCTGACTGGTGCCTATCTGTGATTGGCTGATAGCTGTGATTGGCTATTTTCGATGCGACAGAAGATGGCGGAAATACCCAGCCGAAAAGACTCACTACTTTGTGTCCATTACTTCTTTAGTCATAGTATTGTACCCATTGATCTATAATCAAATAGGTACCAAACCATTACCAAACAAATACCATATCTAGTGACCCTGTTCAAATAGACTTGAGTTAAAAGGTAAACAAATATGGCGGATCTGATTAAGTCACTTTATTTTGACATAACCCTAGTGATGCGACTATTCCTGAACAATAGCAAGAATGAACTATTGAACGATCATCCTCAATGCAAAGAATAATGAAATTGAATATTAAATAAGGGAAATGGTACAATTTCTAATACTTAGTGACCGTAATCATCGATTCGTTATTGTCTTCCCGCCTATAAAAAATCCCTTCAAAATTCCCCATACATTTTCAATAGAAAAAAAATCCGCCATATTGGATTTTTTTTTCTATTCATCACGTAGACCTTTGAGTCCTGATTAACTCTTGTCAAGAAACCGTTCTTCCATCTTTTATACTTTCCGAGATATCGACGAAATCCGAATGGCGGCCATTTTGATTCCGCCATTTTGATTTTTTTTTCAGCTCACTGCCAATCGCATGACGTTTCAAATGACATTTGGTTGAGCACCCCCCACCTATCTTCAATACTTTCGCTGTGCTCTTTACCCGTCTTCGAAATCCTCAATCATCAGCTTTTTCCATATTTTTCCTCCGAATGAATTTTTCTCTTCTATACGAAATAGTAATTGAAAAAAAAATTTTTCATACAAAATTGTTCAGGAGAGGGGATCAATCAGTCAGTGAATCAGCACAAGCAGCTATATATATATTATTAAAAAAGGTATAACTGACGTTTAATAACTGTACTACTTTATTTCCCCTATTATATCGTATAATCTCGATACCGACCAAATATTAAGTTAACCAAAACGCCAAATCATTAAAAAACGCCCCTGTAAAAAGTTTATAGCAATATTGTTGTTATTTATTTCGTCAGAATTTACGACCCAATAGCATAATTTTTAAATATACGTGAACAAGATATAATTAAATAACGATTGTGATTTCGATTCTGAATGAATTAATCGATGTTACTTCGGTCACTGACTAAGTATGAATCGTTAGTTTTTTGTCTGTGGTTGCAATTGCCTCTGCGCAACACTAATGTCAATGATAAAAGTCCGATGTCACAACTAAAATTTTAGTTTGATCTGTCATACGTAATTTGTGTCTTGATTCAGTTTTTCATAAAAATATTGCTAAAATAGTGGATAAAATAGTGGAAATGTTATACGTAAGGTAACTTCAGATGTTGTTTGTGGACGGCAAGCAGTTTGTGAGACTTATTAATTACTTTAACATCGTGAAAAATGGTTGAGAAGTGAAGTGTACGCCAAAAGGTTAGTTTGTTTACCTTTTAACGCAATTCAAAACAAATGGACTTTAGTGATGTCAACTGGTCTATGGTGGTCTATGGTAATATTGTCCTGTGAATCATAGACCAGGAACCGAACCATTCCTGGTCTGTGAACCGAACTGTGGTGAATATACTGTCGTGGTTTAATGTGGGTTCATAGAGTAAAGTAATATTGTGGGTTTCATGTTTTATGTCTATGGTGGGTTTAATGTTGCTAAAAATAAAAAGCACATAAAAAGGCTTTTTTGTTTTCCAAACAGTTTTCCAGTTTGTACACTACAATACAATACAATCTTGACACACTAATAATGTTAATTGGACCGGCTTAGTGGAGTCAGTCGCCAGGCCAGACGGCTCCCAGTTCTACAACAGCTACAAAAAATGGAGTGGCTATATATTTTGTTTGCGAGCGTATTGTTTGGAATAACAAGCAGTTCACGTGTTACGGTGTATCAGGGGGATTCTCTACCCCACCATGGCCAATGTGAACCTATAACGATACCATTTTGCCTGCATATACAGTACAATCAAACTATTTTTCCAAATTTGTTGAACCACGCTAAACAAGAAGACGCAGGTGCCGAAGTTCATCAATACACACCTCTCATAAAAGTGAACTGTTCCCCAGACTTGAAGTTCTTCTTGTGCTCAGTTTATGCTCCGGTGTGCACGATACTGAATAAACCGATTCCGCCCTGCCGTCATTTGTGCGAATCTGCAAAACGGAACTGTGACGAGCTAATTTTACGTTTTGGCTTTCCATGGCCTGAATATTTAGAATGTTCAAAATTCCCAGTGGTGAGCGATGACGTTTTATGTGTGGGTGATAACAATGCCACTCATGAATCTCGTAAATCCACTGAGACCAGGCTGCCTAAGGTCGATTATAAGTCTGATATTGACAGAGACCCTACTAAACTACAAGGCGCTAAGGACCTGGGATTCGTTTGTCCAGTTCATTTCAAGATCCCCAAGAATTTGGATTTGGAGTATTCCCTGAAGGTTGGAGACAAAATTGAACTTGATTGTGGTGCACCATGTAATGGAATGTTTTTTAGTGAAGATGAAAAGAACTTTGCAAGATTGTGGATTGTAGTTTGGGCGACGCTGTGCTCTTTGAGCTGCTTGTTCACTGTGCTGACTTTCCTAATAGACACTGACAGGTTTCGCTACCCAGAGAGGCCTATAATTTTTCTGTCTGTGTGCTATCTGTTGGTTGCTGCGGCTTATGTCCTGGGATGGGGTGCAGGGGACTCGGTCAGTTGTCAAGGCCCCTTTACTTCGACTGTCAGTGGAACAAGATTGCTGAACATCTCAGTTATCACTCAAGGAACAAAACATGAGCCATGTACTATACTTTTTATGGTTGTTTATTTCTTCAGCATGGCATCTAGCATTTGGTGGGTGATTTTAACACTCACATGGTTTTTGGCAGCTGGCCTAAAGTGGGGTCATGAAGCTATAGAAGCTAACTCACAATACTTTCATCTAGCGGCGTGGGCAGTTCCTGCCATCAAAACCATATCAATTTTGGCCATGGGAAAAGTCGATGGTAAGAAATGTGTTATTTTATGTTATTTAGATTTATAATGCTATTCATATTAGGAATGTGATAATTTGTAGATTAGAATATACAGTAAGCTTCTTTGAAAGCAGGTATAAAGGTAGCTGGAACAGGAACACTATTTATACTCTGAAAACAATGATATCCACATTTCTCACAATATCTACATTTCTCAAGTTACCTCCTTCAACTATATTTTTTACAGTTGAAATCAATGACGACCAAATGGCGTAGCAGTAGCGAATCTGCGCTGGAGGTCGTGGGTTCGATTCCCACTACTGGTAAAGGTTTGTGTGATGAGCATGAATGTTTTCCAGTGTCTGTGTGTTTTTCAATATACATATTAATGTATATTAAAATGTATTTGTATATAATATATTTATTACTTATGTAGTACCCATAACACAAGCTGATGCTTACTTTGGGGCTAGAGTGTGATGTGTGTAATGTCCCGATATATATTTATATTTTTGTATCCGGACACTTTAGTGCTGATTCAAAATCCTTATATATCTATGTCAAAAATGTGTAAAATTATTGTTCACAGGTGACGTACTGTCTGGTGTGTGCTATGTTGGACTTTGGGATGCAGAAGCTCTACGTGGATTTGTGTTGGCACCACTGTGTGTTTATTTAGTCCTAGGCACAATATTTCTGCTTGCTGGTTTTGTTTCACTGTTCCGAATTAGAACAGTTATGAAACATGATGGCACTAAAACTGATAAATTAGAAAAGTTAATGATACGCATTGGGATATTTGGTGTGCTGTACACAGTTCCAGCTCTTATTGTAATTTCATGTTTATTTTACGAGCAAGCACACTTTGACTCATGGATGGTCACATGGCACCGTGACATGTGCTCGACGCCTCTCTACTCCATTCCGTGCCCATTCACTTATCAGGAGATGGAGAGACCTAAGTTTGAAATGTTCATGATCAAGTATCTCATGACTATGATTGTTGGCATCACATCAAGTTTCTGGATTTGGTCTGGCAAAACTCTGGTTTCATGGCATCAATTTTTTGATAAAATAAGAGGCAGACGTGTTGAAGCATATGTTTGATGGACTTAATTGCATTTAATAGAATATTTTAATATTGAGATAGGTATTCATATCAAAATATGTAAAATTAACTACGACTGAACAAAATGATCATTCATGATCTTTCATTCTATTAGTAATTGCTATTTTTTTTTGTTTTGATGCCACAAGAAAGTAGTTTATCAAACAAATTATTTGACCTATGTACATATTTTTATTAATATTAATTGTCTATTGCTTATGACTCTCTTCCAAAAACAAGATTTTTATTATTATTAATTCAATCATCTGTTGTATCTTTTTATCATATCCAGGAGATTTGTCATAACAATTTATGACCAATTTTTTTATATAAATTGTTATTTTACATTTATTGTTATGATAAACAATAAAAATAATTTCAATTTTGTCTGAAGTAGTTCAGGAAGTGGAATATGAGCAGTTGGTTGGTACTTGGTATGCATTGTGTATAATTTTTTATTTTTTCTAATATACAACTACTTAGCCAGTGATTGTAATTATCTTAGAGGTAGGATGTGGGTGCTATCAAAATGTGAATGTCTGTTTGTTACTCATGTGCTGCAGCTACTTCACCGATTTTACTGTAATTTGAAAAAAAAAAAGATTTAAAAATAATATGCTACTAATCTTTGAAAAATCCATGGTTCCAGCAAATTTCACAGCAGTGGAGCCATGAACTTTAGGGTAGTAGGTAATAAAAAGTAACTACAAAGTCTGAAGTAGTTGATGGAATAATATAAAGTTAAGTTTAACTGCATTTTTAGGACATAATATTTTTTTGTATTACTTCACACTCAATATTTTTACTTTCTTATAAGCAACTTTTTACTGTTTTTTTTTTTGTATTTTTATATATTGTATGATCATATTTTGAGATTATTTATAAGGCTGATAGTGTAAATATAATCATCATATATTTTAATATTAGTAAATAAGTATTACATAGCAAGTAAGGTGTCTATTAAATAATATTTTTGTATTAATAGACCTTTAATTTACCATCCCAATTTTAAATAGATCTATCAATCAATCAAGCCAATCCGAAACAAAAAATCGTATACTAATTTCTTTCTTTATACAATTCAGAGAATATCATAGGCAGCCAGTGAACAGTTATAGCTCAGTGGTTCTGACCTCTGCCATAAGGAGGTCGCGGGTTCGAATCCTGGGCACGCACCTGTGACTTTTCTGATTTAGGTGCGTTTTGTGATTGAGGCTTGATATCTATATATATAAAAGAATGAGGCATTTTGGTTTGTTCCACGGATTCCGCCCAAACTATAGGTCGTAGAGATCTGAAATTTGGTGCCTAGGTAGATATTAGGTCATGAATTCGTACTAAGACGGGGATTCCAGAAATTCAAATTGTAAGGGGTAAAAATCGTACATTAAAAGGATTTTCCCATACAAAAGTAGATTTTTTTCGTTGTTCCAGGAATTCCCGAAAAACTAAAAGTCGTAGAGATCTGAAATTTGGTGCCCAGATAGATATTAGGTCATGAATTCGTACTAAGACGGGGATTCCAGAAATTCAAATCCTAAGGGGTAAAAGTCGTACATTAAAGAGATTTTCCCATACAAAAGTGATTTTTTTCGTTGTTCCAGGAATTCCCGAAAAACTAAAAGTCGTAGAGATCTGAAATTTGGTACCTAGGTTGACATTAGGTCATGAATTCGTACTAAGACGGGGATTCCAGAAATTCAAATCCTAAGGGGTAAAAATCGTACATTAAAGGGATTTTTCCATACAAAAGTGATTTTTTTTTCGTTGTTCCAGGAATTCCCGAAAAACTAAAAGTCGTAGAGATCTGAAATTTGGTACCTAGGTTGATATTAGGTCATGAATTCGTACTAAGACGGGGATTTCAGAAATTCAAATTTTAAGGGGTAAAAATCGTACATTTGAGGAATTTTCCCATACAAAAGTAATTTTTTTCGTTGTTCCAGGAATTCCCGAAGAACTAAAAGTAGTTCAGATCTGAAAATTGGTACCTAGGTTTTTATCAGGTAATAAAATCAATTCGTACTCAGGTTTTTTCGGGGATTTTTGAAATCCAAATTTTGAAGTGGCCGCCATTTTGAACTTTTTTGTTACTGGGCCGATTGCTTTGAAAATCGGTATTTGAGTATCGCATCAAGCATAGAGAACGAATTTATGGTCAGAATTAAAAAAAGTGGCCGCCATTTTGAACTTTTTTGTTACTGGGCCGATTGCTCTGAAAATCGATATTTGAGTATCGCAACAAGCATGGAGAAGGAATTTGTGGTCAAAATTTAAAAAAAAGTGGCCGCCATTTTGAATTTTTTTGTTACTGGGCCGATTACTCTGAAAATCGATATTTGAGTATCGCAACAAGCATGGAGAAGGAATTTGTGGTCAAAATTTAAAAAAAGTGGCCGCCATTTTGAACTTTTTTGTTACTGGGCCGATTGCTTTGAATATCGATATATGAGTATCGCAGCAAGCATAGAGAACGAATTTATGGTCAGAATTAAAAAAGTGGCCGCCGTTTGAACTTTTTTGTTACTGGGCCGATTGCTTTGAAAATCGGTATTTGAGTATCGCAGCAAGCATAGAGAACGAATTTATGGTCAGAATTAAAAAAAGTGGCCGCCATTTTGAACTTTTTTGTTACTGGGCTGATTGCTCTGAAAATCGATATTTGAGTATCGCAACAAGCATGGAGAAGGAATTTGTGGTCAAAATTTAAAAAAAGTGGCCGCCATTTTGAACTTTTTTGTTACTGGGCCGATTGCTCTGAAAATCGATATTTGAGTATCGCAACAAGCATGGAGAAGGAATTTGTGGTCAAAATTTAAAAAAAGTGGCCGCCATTTTGAACTTTTTTGTTACTGGGCCGATTGCTCTGAAAATCGATATTTGAGTATCGCAACAAGCATGGAGAACGAATTTGTGGTCAAAATTTAAAAAAAGTGGCCGCCATTTTGAACTTTTTTGTTACTGGGCCGATTGCTCTGAAAATCGATATTTGAGTATCGCAACAAGCATGGAGTAGGAATTTGTGGTCAAAATTTAAAAAAAGTGGCCGCCATTTTATGGTCAGAATTAAATAAAATGGCCGCCATTTTGAACTTTTTGTTTCTGGGCCGATTGCTTTAAAAATCGATATTTGAGTATCGCAGCAAGCATAGAGAACGAATTTGTGAGCTAAATTTAGAAGTGGCCGCCATTTTGAACTTTTTTGTTACTGGGCCGATTGCTTTGAAAATAGGTATATGAGTATCGCAGCAAGCATAGAGAACGAATTTATGATCAGAATTAAAAAAAGTGGCCGCCATTTTGAACTTTTTTGTTCTGGGCCGATTGCTTTGAAAATCGATATTTGAGTATCGCAGCAAGCATAGAGAACGAATTTGTGGGCAAAATTTAGAAAAGCGGCCGCCATTTTGAACTTTTTTGTTACTGGGCCGATTGCTTTGAAAATCGATATATGAGTATCGCAGCAAGCATAGAGAACGAATTTATGGTCAGAATTAAATAAGGTGGCCGCCAATTATTATGGACAGACAGCGTAGTCTCAGTAATAAGGTTCCCGCCTTTTTCCCTATAGGTACGGTACCCTAATTGAACTATATTAAACTTTTTGTAACGACCTCATATTTTCAAAACCGATAAGTGACTTTAGCAGCAAGCACAAAGGAAGAATTTGTTGTCTTTAAATTATTAAAATAAATGGCAGTTAAGACAGGAATTTTGGTAACTAAACGCCTGAGGATGTAAAGCAGAGGTTAAACGCGAGCGAAGCCGCGGGCGTCCGCTAGTATTTTTATAAATTTTTCTTTTATGTACTTTGAGTAACACTTTACTTCATCACATAGTAAAAATAATTCCAAAAAACAAATGATTGACAAGAAACAGGTTTTGTAGTCATTTCTTTGAACCTCCCATGTTTACTTCATTATTACAAAATCTGCTTTTTTGTAGTTAATTTTGTTTAAGTGCTGTTGTTAATGCCTCTAACAATAATTACCAATGTTCTTAATCAAATTCTATTGAGTGGCCAAGATTCGAATTCTGGACTTTAAACAGGCCAAGGTTTGGAGAATGGAATGGGACAAGATATAAAAGAAAAAAATTGGAAAACTTAAATTTATTCAAGGAAAAATAACTTAATTTACTTTAAAGTGTACACAATTTGCATGTGTTATACATCCAATATAAAAATCATTAACCATAACATACACTAAACTTTCACTCTCTTACATTAGAATAATTGTAATTACTAATTATGATATAATTTATATTTTGTTATTACACCTACAAAGGAGATAGAAACACTCTACGCCCTTGTATATTTCCCCCAAATGTGCAGCATAAACACTGACGCTATAAACAGGAGTGACATCACCAACACTGGGACAGGACCTCTGAAACAAAGAACATGCTTATTTATCATCTGTGCTTCATTTTAATCCTGAAATACAAAAGAAAAAAACTGGCCAAGTCAGAGTCAGAGGAAAGGTTTCATACCATTTTCTATAAAATGGCAAAAATCACATTTGTTATATGGGAGCCCTCGTAACACAAAGCCTGCTGAAACAGAGATTGTGTTTTCAAATTTCCTAGCTTCCTAGATTTAGTAGATAGTAAGATTTTAATAATTGTTTTAGCTGCAATAGATATTCATCTGAAAATTTCAACTGTATCACGGTTCAAGAGATACAGCCTGGCGATAGACAGACAGACAGATGATCAGGTCTTAGTAAAAGGTTGATGTGATGTGAAGTCCATGTCTTGTTGAGTTTTGATGGTTTTAATCTTGTAAATAAACAATTACGTTCATGCTAGGGTGCAGCTTGATTTTTACTAATAAATCAATATTATTCAAGTGGGCATGGACAGCTCTCATACGACAGGGGCTTTTAGAACGTACACTGCTTCAATGCAGGCAGGAGCACTATATAACATTGATGAAAATACATTATGTAAACTAGATGTTGCCTGCTGCTTCACCCGTTTGAATTTTGATTTTTAAAAATCCTATGGGAATTATTGATTGTCCTGGGATTAACAGTGTTCACGTTCCCGCTCCTTTTTCTGACCTTTATGACCTACTTTAAGACATTTGCTCTAATAATCTACCTATATCTTCTTTAGACTTTAGCTATAGGTTGCTATAGCGAGTATTAGTTTTTTGAAAACCCACCAGAACTGTGGTATTTTTCGGGATAAAAAGTAGCATATGTCCTTTCCCAAGTTCCACTCTATCTATATACCAAATTTCATCAAGATTGGTACAGTTGTTTAGGCGTGAAAGAGGAATAGTGAGAAAGACAGAGTTACTTTCGCATTTATAATATCAGTAGGGAAGTAAGGATAGGGATGACTTACACTTTAACACCAGGTGAATCGTCGGTGTAGAAGCGCCACATGCCGCCTGATCCAGCACCCGTGGTCCGACTTCTAGCTGCCGTCGTAGTCGTAGTTGATTTCCGTTGCCTGACCGTGCCGCCGCTTGAGGACCTCGGTGCCGAGGTAGCTTTGCTAGGGGACCGACCTCCGGAACCTACCGACGTAGAACTTGGAGCGGGTGGCTGGAATTATAAAAAAAACCGGGATTATTATCAAAACATTAACTTACAATAGATCTAGGTCGGAGTTTTATAGAAAGTAAGAGATAAGTTTACCATATTGACTGTTGAGAAGTATTTATGATTTGGAATTTATAAAATCACTACAAAATCACCACAAAAACTAAAATCTAAAGCCAGAGAAGTTTGAGTTGGCAATCGCTCTGCTTTTACAATTTACAAAGTTACAACGCGTTCAATGAAATTGACACGTCGCCAGACAATGTTGCCATTTAAAAACATTAAGACCTTTTGCCTCACCCAATGACGAAATACGCCACGCTAAGAGGACGGGAAAGATGTGACGTATGTTGAAGCCAAAAATTTCTCAAATGTATAGATACTGACGTCACGCATATATTTTTAGGCTCCAACCTGAAGCTGGATTTTTAATTTGTCAAAACTATAAAATGAAGCTGACGAAATGTACGACGCGCGATGCCTGATATTTGAGAAATTTTTGGCTTCAACATACGTCACATGTTTCCCGTCCTCTTAGCGTATTGTATTTCGTCATTGGATAATTCACAGACAAAACTAGAGTGAAACTAAAGCAGTGTGACCGTTTATAGCAGATTTCTGCCATTTGGGCAGATTTGGGCCTAAATTTCAAGTCTGTCAAAATAAGCTGACGATATTTATTTATTTTCTATGACTTCGTTTGTCGGAAATGTTACACACTATAGTTGTAAAAATTTAAAAAGCCCGATACTCACGATGAATCGAGTCAAGTTTGTATCAGTTCTTGATCGATTTGATTATACTATTATTTTATATTGTAAAGTGCATTGGATTAAAGTACTTATCAGAAAATATGACTTGAACTTAATATTGTTGGTATTTTGAAATGATAGAACAATACGAAAGCTTAACTTGTTTTTAATATAATATTTTTAGCTACAATGCCATTCAAATAATCAAACATTAACTTAGTCACGTGCTGCTTGGTCAAAGACAACCCGTTCTATAGAAATCAGTGTCACCAAGCTCATTCTTTGGAGTAAAGATCACTACACAATATTCGATTACTATTAAAATCGAATGAAGCTCGGAGACATTCAATAATTAAGTGGTAACAACAGTAAAATTAAAAAATAAAAGACTGAAAACGTAACTGGTTTTTAAATCACCCTATGTCATAAATTACTATGAGATTGCTTCTTTCAGTTTCGTGCCAGGCTATGGTCTGTCACAAACGCCAAAACGGGCCTATTATATTTTTTCAAGTTAAGCTGGAAACTTTTGTCTTGTGTCGATGGAACGGGCCCCGTTCTACGGGGATGTTCCGAAGTCAAAACTGTTGAAATAAGGTTCATTTTGTATCTGAGGTTTATCAATGTTAATTATGTCACTATTAAAAAAGAAAACTATTGTCAATCTCCTTCGTAATGTCTGAATAAAAATAAACCTGTAAAATATTCATTTATTTAAAAATATAATTCTCTAAGATATTAAAATGCAGTTTAATATTTATAATTAACCATCCCGGCCTCGTACTTCAACAAAAACCACTTTATATCACTGTTTGTACAATAACTGTACTTGTTGTACAGTACTTTTACAGTTCAGAAATCGAGTTGGCAGATTGTTTTGCTAGTGTTTGGCAGATTCGCCTATTTTGAAACGGTCACACTGAACTAAAGTTATAGATGTAAACATAACCTAAGGCTAAAACATAACCTAAACCTAATCAAAATATAAACAAACCATACAAACTCATAAATTCGATTTATATTTTATAGCAATTAGTCGGTATACGATCCTTTATCGTTATCGTAAAAAACGTTATCGTAAAAACGATTTTGATATAGATGATAGTTGATATTCATTTATAGTCATTACATATGTTGCTCAAGTACTTCAAATCGCTTCGCTCGCTGCATGCTTTAGTGAATATTTCTAAAAACCACAAAATGAATCAAGAAAAGTGCTACTTTAGATACATTAAACAAGATGATACCATAAACATATGCTTCCTCCATAATGTAAAAGATACGGTGCGCCAGTTTAATTTTAGCAGAAAATCATCAGAAACTTTACAAGCCCTTTGCTCTCGCATCGCGACAAATGTTCAGAAAGTTTATAACAAGAAATCGAAAAAGAAAAGTGGCGAAGGCTCCGAGTCTGACATCATAGTAAAGATCTACGACAGTGAGCTAAATCCTATTTCCGAAGACATTTCTTGCTCGGATCTATTCACTTATCAGGATGCAGTGTTAAAAATTTCAGAGCGCTCATACAACATAGTGTTAAATGCTCCGTGGGTTATTAGTTTCAACTTACCAAAAGCTATTATAGTAGGGTTTCCGGTATATCCAGAGTATTTAGAAACGCTTTACACTGATCAGCAACTGAGTATTTTCAACTGGTATAAAGGCCAGGCTTATAATGATAAAGGGAAAGAAATCAGCGACATGCACATTCAATGGCAGTTTATTGTAAATAGCTTTTATTACACCCCAACAACTAGTGATATTGGGTTAAAGCTAAAATGTGAATGTATCCCAGGTGTGTTATATTTTTCATCATTATAATAATTTCTTACATAACATAATATAACATATTGAGAAATACTGAGTTATTTCAAATATTTTCCAGTGAATAGCAGCACAGTTGGGCCGGCCGTAGAAAGTGTGGCAAAGAACGTGGTTGAAGCTGGGCCAGGCCCCTGTCCATTTGAAACACGTCACATGTTTACCCAACAAACATTGGAAGGCAAATGGTAGATAGTGCTGTATCATAAGCAATTTTTTAATTTTCCATCCATCCTTTTATCATTAACAACAGCTTAGGGTTACATCGAGGAAGAAAAATCTTCACTATTTTTGACCTATCAGCCCCCTGATTGTGTAAGAAAAACGTATTTATCATTATCGTAAACGCTAGTGAATTAATTCTACTTGCGTATTGGGTTCCTGATTTGTGTCAGCCAATTCTCTAGCATTTATGATAACGATGAATATGGTTTTCTTACGCAATCAGGGGGATGTTTGTGTACAACTAGCCATTAAGCACCAGTAAAAAATTATAGTGGACAGCACAAAACACAATTTTTATACTAAAAAGATAAAATCATCCCATTAATTATATTATGTCATCAAAAAATTATTTATTTTCCAGTTTTCGTTGTGTATCGTACAATATTCTGGCAGATTTATACTGTGACTCGGACCATACAAGAACTGTTCTTCACCCTTACTGTCCCCCGTATGCATTACATATAGACTACAGAAAACAGCTCATCTTAAAAGAACTACAAGGTAGGTTACATGCTGATGCTGAATGTTACGTTTGATGTTAAACAGATCAAGTTTTTCCAATGAACATTCAAACATATAGGTATAGAAATACGGCACAAATTGCTATGACAATACATTAAAATGTCCATTGGTAAAAACTTGAAATCCCCTTGACATCTCCAGTATGCGGTAGCCATTAAGAAGTTGTTGCCTGTGCATTCTTCTGCATTGATTTTGAGTTGCAGTTTTGAATGAGTTTGAGAAATCTTTTACTGCCTAAGAATATTATTTTTGAAACTTCTCGATGCTGAAATTATAACAATTCAAATGAAATATTGTATTTGTAGTGTACAATACAAATACAAAATTTCACTTAGGATATTTTTGTCCCAAGAAGATAGGGTTCTTTTGTGGTGATGGATGAAATTTTACTGAAACATAAATGTGAGAAAATATACTGTAGATCATTGTACAAAATCAGGTCTGATATAATGATAGCTAAGATTTGTAGACATATTGTAAAAACTCTACATTGAATTACTATTTTATTTTTTTTTCTTTGGGGAAAGTAATAAAGTTTAATGATCATCTCATTCATCAATCAATAAATTACATTGACGTGACATTAGTGAAAATAAATAATTTATGAGAAAATATTTAATAAACTAGTTTTTTTATATTTCAGGTTACAATGCAGATATAATTTGCCTCCAAGAAGTAGACAGAAAGATTTTTAACAGCTGTTTAACATCATTCCTAGCATATGAAGGTTTGAAAGGGCTATTTTACAAAAAAGGGAAGCAAGTTGCTGAAGGCTTGGCTTGCTTCTACAGAGAAAAAAGATTCAGGTGAGTACAAGAGTATTGTTTTTCTGAATTACATTTATCTGATTTGGCTGACTTGGAATGGAAATAGATTATACCCTGGATTGACTCACAGAACACTTTATCCTTTTTTACTTATTACAATTTCCCTGTTAATATCTTACTTATCTTTTTTTACACAATATTGGGAATATTTCTAATGTTTTACCAATGGTTTGGTGAAGACGCAAGGTATAGCTCAATTTTCATACAAAAATCGGCATTCTCCTTTCTGTGTACATTTGGTAGGTCAGAGAATATAGATATTTCAATCCACGAAGACGCGCCCCACTCTGTCAAAATCGCTAATGTTTCATTCTATTCGTATGTTGTGGATTGAAATATCTTTATATCGTAAGCTATTTTTAGGGTTCCATACCAATTTGGTAAAAATGGAACCCTTATGGTGAGACTTTCTCCGTCCGTCCGTCCGTCCGTCCGTCTGTCACACTCGATTATTTCAGTAACTATCAAAGCTATCGACTTGAAATTTGGAATAGTTTTAGGTAATAGTGACCCAACGCCATTGCACTCATAAAATATTGAAAAATGTTTTTATTTATATTTAAAAAGGGGGGAAAACCGGGACTTCGAATTTTCAAAATGAGTTAACAATATTGAGTGGGGTATCATATGAAAGGGCGTTACTTGTGTATTCTAAAACCGATTTTTATTTATTTTTATGCCTGATAGATTTGGATTTATTGAGCAAACTGTCGTTAAAAATACCGTTCCCCCCCCCCCTTATCTCCGAAGTTTATCAATCGAAAAATCTGAAATAATTATGATTAATAGACATTAGTGTATATTTTACAGGAAAAATAAAATCAACTCCCTAACTATTATACTTTTTTTGATAATAACAATAAAGCACCAAAAACAAAGTTACGTTTGCGGTTCGCCAACAAAAGTACCTACATGTAAATTATACTCGTAAATTCATGAACCAAAGTGATTCTTTCAATGTTTTACTTCTTTTATGGTATGGAACCCTCGGTGCGCGAGTCCGACTCGCACTTGGCCGGTTTTTATTTTTATATCTCTAATGGCAAAAATACGTTTGCCTGGTCAGGCAGTCATGAAATAAATGTTTGTTAAGGTAATCACACCATCTATTTATATCAATATAGCGTACATCGATATACCAATTAGAACTAGATTCAGGGTAAGCACGTAAAAAGTGGTCAGAGAAATAAAAGCACTTATACAAGTGTGCTCTTATTTTAAATTAGTATCGTCCAATTATAGCCAACGATAGGACGCGTCTAAATGCCACAGTGCGCATTTAAAAATTGTAAAAATAGCCACCGCAACAGCAAAACTTCAGAGGGAATATCTTTTTTTCGGTAACTTTAAGCCAAATAAGTGTATTTTAATCGAGTCCAAGTAGAATCAAACAGTAATTTAAATTATTTAGAAATTATTGTGAAGTTTTGGCCAATGTTTGTGACGACGCGCCAACGTCCATAGCCAACATTGACTGTTTAGGACAGAGGATGCGTGGAGTAGTATTGGTACTTTATAATTTTTTTTTATTTGTAGATTTCCTCGCAATCCATTTTACTGTGCAGAATGGATATCGATAGTCGCAAAAGAAAGACAAGATGAATTTTACAAGCCATCTAAAAACACGTATTTGTGTTCAATTCATTTCGACCAATTGGATATTACTGGGAAAAAACTATAAAGATAATTACTTCCAAATTTAAACGTCATGTAAATTGGGTCTTTAACCTAAAATCGCTTAGAAGCAGAAACACGATTGGATAAAATTTTCTCGATAGAAAGTTCTCCCAAAAGTTGCTCCAAAATCTCAGTTTTTTCGATGTAATTGTAATTTTTGTTTTAATGTGTCGGTAATAATACTATCCAAAAACGCTTAGAAACAGATTTTTGATAAATGGCTTAGTTTTTGAGTAATTAGGTAAAAGGTCGTTTTTCTGTTATATTCTTCCGCGACGCTGCATGTCGCACCTGCCAACGTATCCGTGAGAGTGAGAAAGACAAAAATAAATTCAATAAATCGCCTTAACAACTTTTATATAAGTTTTATTTGTAGTTCAAGTAGATATCATAATAGCGTAGATTTAGATTTTCAGAGTTATGAGCGTTTTAGGAAACTAAATATCACTTGATTAACGGTGAAGGAAAACATCGTGAGGAAACCTCCATGCCTGAGAGTTCATAAAAATGTTCTCTAAGGTGTGTGAAGGCCGCCAACCAGCACTTGGCCTAGCGTGGTGGGCTATGGCCAAACCCTTCTCAGTCTGAGAGGAGACCCGTGCCCAGCAGTGGAACTTAAAAAGGGGTTGAGATGATGATGATGATGATGATAATTAAAAAAAAAAATACTAGGATCTAAACTTTTTACAAACTTTTTGAATCAGTCATAATACTTGGCCTAAAAAATATATAAGCTACTCCATATACTTCCTTATTCAGACCACAATAATTCCAAGAATTGAAATTGTGTCTTGTTTCAAGAATATTAAAATGGAGTATGCAGAAATTATAAATTTACAATTTTCAACTCTATTGCGTACGGGTAATGTTGTGTATTAGACTAAATATTTTTTGTACATATTGTAATACAGATTTTCGACTTTTGAGTGACGGTTTAAATTTATTGCCTATCCCGAGTCTGATGATAAACGTCGTAACTGTTATGTGTTTAGCGATCAAAATTAAGCCTTACCGCCTTCACTTTAAGGTTTATAATAATCCGAAGTTTTTGCTAGTAAAAACCCATTTCTAATAGAAACCCAAATGTTTAAGTGGGGGTAAATGCTACCGTTTTTGCGTTGATTTTTGTTTGTGATCCTTTATCTTGTCCTATGGTATATCGATGATAGCGTATAATAATCATTCTAAATAATTGCTTATCATCTGTTGATAATCTTGTGATATGAATAGTTTCTCATGTACCTATGTTTTACTAAAAATTTAAACAAACATAATTTTTTCAGGTTATTAGGAGACAAAGAAATAATACTAGCTGAAGCACTAAAAAGTGAGCCGTGTTTAAACGACATATGGAACAAGACAAAAGACAACAAGCCATTGGTAAACAGGGTGTTGGACAGATCAACTGCAGCGAGTGCAACATTCCTGCAGTCAATTGAAAATCCAAATGAAATACTTATAGTTGGTAACACACACTTATACTTTCATCCAGACGCTGATCATATACGACTATTACAAGGAGGGATTGTGATATATTGGTTGAGTGATGTTCAGAAGAAATTAACTGAAGAGGTACTTTTTCTATCTTTATTATTATTTTTTTAGGACTTTTGCATGTTTAAGTATGCCAGTCCTATCAGGAACAAAAATATAAGTATATCGATTATCATAGTGAAAAAATAACAATAAAAATAAAATAAAAATAAATAGGCGACTAATACATTACAATATTGCTGTGCCCTGACAGGGTCTAATGTGCACGCATCTGCTCTGTATACCTATATAATAAGTATATTGTATCTAAAAATATTATTTGTGTCTAAAAACTAGCTAACCCGGCAAACGTTTTTTGTCATTAGGGATATAAGAAATAGCTGATTAATTATTTACTCTCAAACCTATTGACGTTGCACAGAAAAATTCATAACTATCGGTCGAGCCGTTGCGGAAATGTTTGGTAAAATTGGCATGAGGATTGAATAAATTAGTAGAATCATAATATTATAAATACGGGTTGGCGCCACTGTCACTGGAGGTATGGAGAAATATCAAATGAGTAATGACCCCTTTTATGTTGAGTTTCGAGTAATAGTTACAATCATTAAGTCTTATATAAATGTAATTTTTTTTTAATTTTATTAAATTTTGTTAAGACTACACTTTATGTTTTAACTTTTGCAGTATCCAGGGAAAAGAATCAGCGTTATTTTTTGTGGTGACTTTAACAGTGTCCCCTCATGTGGAATTTACCAATTGTTTACAACAGGCTTAGCGCCCGATGATTTGCCTGACTGGACTTCTAGTAAGTTTTATTTTAAGCGTGTGAAATGAATTGATGGAATAGATGTGATAGGTATTTGATTCCTTCTTGAATATTATTTTTATACTGAGTAGGATGAAAATAATAATGTGTCCTGAAAAGAAAAAAAACCCTACAAAGAAATACAAAGTTTAACACATAACATGACCCTCTGTCCCTTTCTCACTAAACGAGTCATTACTTGAGTGTGACATCACATGTTTGTAAGATATATGTCTGATGAGAAAAATTATTAAACCTACTTTTAAATTTTTTTGTCAATAATTGATCAATTTAATGATTTTTTTTCATTATTTATTTGATATCAAATTGGTTTAAAGAATTTTTAAACTATCAATGTTTGGATTTGAGTCAAATACCCAATTGATGATATTGTAATTTATCACAAGCAAACTGTTTGTAACAAAATAATTATAATATTACCATCAATTCTGCCAGTTAACAACTATAAAGCTGGTTCTCTACTTGAATAAATTGTGTTTTCAGATACAAATGAAGCAGTCAAAGGTTTGAATTTATCACAAAGTATTCCTCTGGACAGTGCGTGTGGAACACCTAAATATACAAACTTTACAGACGGATTTGCAGACTGCCTTGATTATATTTTCTACGAAAAAAGTAAACTTTCGGTAAAACAGGTAAGTCCATCCATATAAATCACACTAAAATTATAAAAGCGAAAAGTATGTGTACTATGTTTTTTACTTCTTCTCGCTGCAGCTGCTGAACCGATTTGACTGAAATTTGGAACAGATAGGTTGCTTCCTGGACTACCACATAATTTACTTTTTATCCCGATAAGTCCTTTGTTTCCGCGGGATTTCTAAAAATCCGAAATTCTCTGCGGGCTACAGCTAGTGCTTCAATAACTTTTGCATGCTTTCTGTTTTTACTAATCTGCAAAACAAAAATTAATCTAGTTGTGTATATATTTTGTAAATATTAAGATTGATAATTTTAGGTTTTTCATTTCTTGTTATCAGTCTATAGAATAAAATGGATCTAGCATAATCTTCTATCTTCTTCTTCGTCTATATATATTAAAACGAATTGCTGTTCGTTAGTCTCGCTAAAACTCAAGAATGGCTGAACGGATTTATCTTATCTTGGTTTTGAAATGTTCGTGGAGGTCTAGGAAAGATTTAAAAGTTGATAAAAATTCGAATAAATGCTGGGAAAGCCCTGAAAATAACCCCTTTCTATTTCCTATGCAAATGTTTTATTACCGCTGCATAAAGTTCAAATTCGGCACAAAATATTTCTTACGCGGAACGAAGTCCGCGGGCACTGCTAGTTCATATTAAAAATTTCAGTCAAATCGATAGTTGTAGCGTAAACGCGTGACAAACATTTACTCAAATAAGTACAGTTTTTGGCTTTTACAAGTAAAATTAAAACTTTTTTGGTTTTTATATTCTTTTCAAGTTAATCTTCCAAAATGCCGATTTATTTATTTCAGGTTATCCCGTTTCCGAGCGACGAAGAGTTAAAAGCCCACACTGCCTTACCCAGCATAGTTTTCCCTTCTGATCATGTTGCAATTATATCTGATTTGGAATTTAAATAAAACAATTATTAAATAAAATAAACACATTCACGGTCCTGTTGTAAAATCTGTGCCTGTTGCCTCAATTTTTTTGCGATCATCGTACAAACATTTCCATCGCTAATTCCGAATCATGGAACGAGATTGAAAAAATCCGATCGACAACAACTGTCATTCTTATACATTTTTGAATTTCGCTCTATATATAGTTATGGAATGAGCGGTCGACAGGTTTCTATGACGATCGAAGATAAATAGATCGAAAATATTGGCTGACTGCTGTTCTTTTTAAATAAGAGCTGCGAGACGAGACATTTTTTAAAGAAATAATACTAAAAATCAAATACTCCTGAAAAAACTTGCAAATCTAGGAATAACGGGCTCTGCATATAGCATGTTCAAATCATATCTATCAAACCGCAGTCAGATAGTGAAAATGGGAGATTGTAGGAGCAAACCGAAACCTGTTACATTCGGCGTTCCTCAGGGATCAATATTAGGCCCTATGTTATTTCTTATCTTTATAAATAGCATAAATGAAATAGGTTTAAATGGAAACGTAACTTTGTATGCTGATGATACATGTCTATTTTACTATGGCAATTCAATACAATCTATTATTACAGACGCACAAAATGACTTAATTCTACTCAATAAATGGTTTCAATATAATCTACTTACAATAAATACCTCAAAAACAAATTACATTATATTCAAAGCTAAAAATAAAAAAAAATCCAAATTATGAACCGCTTAAGATAAACGATGTAAAAATAAATATAGTACCGACAAGGAAAAATATTTAGGTCTCACTCTTGACTGTGATCTAACTTGGAAACCACATATCGAAAAGGTTAAAAATAAGCTTGCTTCTCTCACTGGACTCTTACGAAGTATATCACGATGTCTTCCACAAAAAGTGCGTTACCTTATTTATAACGCACTTGTTAAACCACATATTGATTATTTAGTGGAGATTTGGGGCTCAGCTGCAAAAACAAATCTAAATGAAATACAAAGAGCGCAAAATAAATTGATCAAGGCACTATTTAATTATAATTACTTAACACCAACAGAAGAACTATACAAAAAAACCAAACTATTAAATATCACTCAAATATACATATATAATACATGTTTATTGATAAGACAAATTTTAACGAAAAATATAAATACACAATTAGTTTTTACTAAAAAAGTGCAAGTACAAAAAATGGTTTTAAGAAATGCAAATAATTTAGTATGTTGAGCACCAAGAACTAACTACGGTAAGAAAAATATTTTGTTCGAAGGCGTGTCATTATATAATAAGCTCCCCAGTGACATAAAGAACACGCAGTCTTTACAAACCTATAAAAAACTCTTAAAATATTATATACTGAACAATTATTTTGGAACAAAATGATAGATTACATTAACAAAAACAACTTAAAAAAAAATATCACATATTGACATACAAATATAATTAAAATATTATTTATATTTATAATACTCAACTCACGTACACGAATATCAATATATATAAACTAGTAGGGCGCGTGGGTGCGCGGGCCACATGTGGCCCGCGTGCAGTCTTCCGGCCCATAACGGTATCGCCGTCATCTCCATCGCCCATTGGAATCCGATTAGCAGTAAGCTGAAAAAATTACCAAGGAGCACTGTCATGGTTTTAAAGATAGTTAAGGGCAGTTCGAACAAAAAATACGCTGAACCTCATCGGATGAGGTTCAGCGTATTTTTTCTTTGAACAGTCCTTAACTATCTTTAAAACCATGACAGTGCTTCTAAATCATCATCCAAATCCTAGATCACTGTCTCTTCTCATAGTATGTACATTTTCCATGGAAAGATAAATTCCGCCACAGTGAATTATTTTCCATGCATCCCGTAGAACTTGAGATCCTGATCACCTCTTGTTAAAAGACCACTCTCTTATCTTTTATACTTTCCGAGATAGAACAACACGAAATTTGAATGGCGGCCATCTTGAATCCGCCATTTTGGTTTATTTTTCAGGTCACTGCCAATTGCGTGAAATTCCGAGTATTTTTTGTTTCAGCAGTCCCCACCTATCTTCGATACCATGGCTGTGCTCTTCATCCGTCTCCGAAATCCTCAATCATCAGCTCTCTCCGTATTTTTCTCTAGTAACTCTCCGAAAAACCGCATCACAACCTTACATAATTACCAACTATTAGTCTCTTCAACATTCCCCATACATTTTCTATGGAAAAATATTTTTCGCCATTTTGATTTTTTTTTCTATCCATCGCGTAGACCTTTGGACCCTGATCACTTCTTGTCAAGAAACCACTGTTCCATCTTTTATACTTTCCGAGATATTGACGAAATTCAAATGGCCGCCATTTTGAATCCGCCATTTTGATTTTTTTTTCAACTCACTGCCAATTGGATGACATTTCAAATGACATTTGGTCGAGCACCCCCCACCTATCTTCAATACCCTTGGCTGTGCTCTTCACCCGTCTTCGAAATCCTCAATCATCAGCTCTCTCCGTATTTTTCCTCTGAATTAATTTTTCCCTTCTATACGGAATGGTCGTTGAAAAAATTTTTTTTCATACAAAATTGTTCAGGAGAGGTGATCAATCAGTCAGTGAGTGAATCAGCACGAGTAGCTATATATATATTAACTAGTTTTTCGCGTGAGAGCGCGGCCCGCTAAAGCGGACCGCGTAACTGCTTCGAGCAATTTTCGTGGTCGCTCATACTCGGATTCTGCAAAAAGTTCGCATTTAGATTTTTCCGGAAAAATGGGGTAATTTTGACGTGACAACGTCTTATAAATTGGTTTGCCGGGTGACACTTCAAGAAACTGCGTTACGCCCCGATAACGTTATGCGCTCACAATGAGAGCGAGTGAGAGGCACGCGTCCCTTCCACTCGGGCATGGTTAGCCCGCCTAAGAGCGAGAGAGACAGACATACGTTGTCACGTAAAACTTTCGCCCGTATACCGACTTTACAGGCAACCAATTTTTGTTTTTTTTCATCAATTTACACCCCGAGTCTATACGTACAATCACCCCATAAACGTTCAAATATTCTGATGTTGCCAACTGTGATAAATGAATTAAACCATCATGGTTTGAGGTAGAACAATGAAAATTTCAAAACACTACAGCTCAGCCGCCATCTTGTTCTTACAAGATTTTCTATTTTTTTCTATAAACAATTTACTCATTTCCTCAAGTACTGCGAGTTTGAACGAAATCGGTTAAAAAACAAAAGAGTTACGAAAGTCACGTCGACCGCCATCTTGTTTTTCTGAAATGTCATAATTTTTTCCTATTCTACTCCCGCAATAAAACACGTCTCCCATACATCATTTTATCGTTTTATGTCTGTTTCTAGGAGAACAATGTCAATTTTCTTATAGCTGCCAATCGCCATACAATTTAGTATGAAAAAAAATTTTCCGCCATTTTGAATTTTTTTTCTTCCAATAGATAAACTTACTCATCCTGATCTTCTATTGCTACGAAACCACTTTTCTATCTTTCATACTTTCTGAGATAGGCACCGACGAAGTTGTATGGCGGCCATCTTTTTTTCGCCATTTTGAAAAAAATTTCAGCTCATTGGCAATAGCACGAGGTTTCGAATGACATTTGGCTGAGCACCCCCCACCTATCTTCAATACCCTGGCTGTGCTCTTCACTCGTCTCCGAAATCTTCAATCATCAGCTCTCCCCATAATTTTCGCCGAGTCATTTCTTGACTTCTATACTAAGACATAAGTGAAAAAAAAATTGTTCATACAAAATTTTACAGGAGGACATTATGGGGAAAATCTCGAAAACTACCCCAAATGTGGCAACACCGCTTATATATCTCAATACTGCCGGTCGAGTTACACAATCGGTTCATACATGTCGACTTTCCGAAATGTGCCAAGTGCCTCAAAAACACGTTCAAAATTTTCAAAATCAGAAAAAAATACAAAATGGCCGCCACTTTCGTTCACAGAAATATTTTACACAGTTTCGTATTTTTCCCAGTAACTGCAGGATATACCGCTCCTGATGACGTTTCAAATTTTCATCTCGCTCGCACCCAGGCGACATGATTGCCCCTGAAAAGTGACCATGTCGAAAATCACTTTTATTTTGATAGATTCCAGTGTTGCCAGTCCTCGGCGACAAAAATACCAAAATGTCATTTTTACGAGTAAGACACGTGATCGCTTATACTCGGAATTCGCAAAATGTCCATATTTCGATTTTTTAATTTTTGAGGAAAATCTCGAAATTTCCCTCGAAATGGGGTATTTTTTTTCCCCCACTCAATACTTCGAGTCTATACACACAATCGCCCCATAGAAGTCGAAACGGTCCGATGATGCCAAGTGTGAGAAATTTGAGTTTCAAAATTGCGATTTTTCATTCCTCAGACTGATTGGCCGCCAGAACAGCCACCATCTTGGATTTTCAAAAATTACTACCATTTCTTCAAAATTCAGGATAATTGTAAGCAAACCAAGAAAAAACTATTATCATCGAATACTCCGTTTAGGATCTGTGGCGCCGCGGTTTGGGGTCGAAAAATGAAAATTTTTCAAACACCACAGCTCGGCCGCCATCTTGATTTTCCAAATTTTTCCAATTTTTCTAGAAATCATTTACTCATTTCCTCGAGTGCTGTGACTTTGAATGAAATCGGTTGGAAAACAAAAGAGTTATGAAAGTCACGTCGGCCGCCATTTTGTTTTTCTGAAATGTCATAATTTTTCTTTACTACACTTCCGCACCCAAACACATCTCCGATACATCATTGTATCGTTTTATGTCTGTTTCTAGGAGAACAATGCCAATTTTCTTATAGATCCAAGTCGCCATACAATTTAGTATGAAAAAAAAATTTCCGCCATTTTGAATTTTTTTCTTTCAATAGATATACCTTGTCGTCCTGATAATCTTTCGCTAAGAAACTACTTTTCTAACTTTTATACTTTCTGAGATAGACTCAGACGAAATTTGTATGGCGGCCATCTTTTTTACGCCATTTTGAAATTTTTTTTAGCTCATCGGCAATTGCACGAGGTTTCGAATGACATTTGGTCGAGCACCCCTCACCTATCTTCAATACCCTGGCTGTGCTCTTCACCCGTCTCCGAAATCCTCAATCATCAGCGCTCTCCATGTTTTTCACCGAGTCATTTCTTGACTTCTATACGAAGCCATAGGTGAAAAACAAATTGTTCATACAAAATTTTACAGGAGGACATTTTGGGGAAAATCACGAAAACTACCCCAAATGTGGCAATACTGCTTTTGTGTTTTGATACTGCCCGTCGAGTTACACAATCGATTGATACATGTCGACTTTCCGAAATGTTGCCAAGTGCCTCAAAAACACGATCAAAATTTTTGAAAAACAAGAAAAAATTCAAAATGGCTGCCACCCCATTCCACATAAATATTTTACATAGTTTCGTATTCTTCCCAGTAACTATAGGATAAACCGCTCCTGATGACGTTTCAATTTTTCATCTCGCTCGCACCCAGGCGACATGATGGCCCCTGAAAAGTGACTATGTCGAAAATGACTTTTTCTTTGATAGATTCCAGTGTTGCCAGACCTCGGCGACAAAAATACCCAAATGTCATTTGTACCAGTAGGACACGTGGTCGCTCATACTCGGATTTCGCAAAAAGTCCGTATTTCGATTTTCTACTTTTTGGGGAAAATCTTGAAATTTCCCGAAAAATGGGGTAATTTTTTTTCCCCCACTCAATACTTCAAGTCGAAACGTACAATCGTCCCATAGAAGTTGAAGCGCTCCGATGTTGCGAACTATGAGAAATTTGAATTTGAAAATCGTGTTTTTCGTACCTCAGACTGATTGGCCGCCAGAACAGCCGCCATCTTGGATTTTGAAAAATTACTCCCATTTTGTCAAAATTCAGGATAATTGTGGGCGAAACAAGAAAAAATTGACATCCTCAACCACCCCGTTTAGGATCTGTGGTGCCGCGGTTTGGGGTCGAAAAATGAAAAATTTTAAAACACCATAGCTCGGCCGCCATCTTGTTTTTCCAAATTTTTCCAATTTTTATAAAAACCATTTACTCATTTCCTTGAACACTGCGAGTTTGAACGAAATCGGTTGGAAAACAAAAGAGTTACGAAAGTCACGTCGGCCGCCATCTTGTTTTTCTGAAATGTCATAATTTTTCCCTAGTCGACTCCCGCACCCGAACACATCTCCCGTACATCATCATATCGTTTTCTGTCTCTTTCTGGGAGAACAATTATGTCAATCAGTGAGTCAGTCAGTGGTAATTGAGCTATATATAGTATAACTAGTTTTTCGCGTGGGGGCGCGGCCCGCTAAAGCGGACCGCGTAACTGCTTGGAGTAATTTCCGTGGTCGCTCAAACTCGGATTTTGCAAAAAGTCCGTATTTAGATTTTTCCCGAAAAATGGGGTAATTTTTTCTTTCACCAATCTATCCCCGTTCTGTCAATTTCAGAATAGTTGTAGGTGAAATACTAAAAAATTATCATCCTCAACTATCCCGTTTCGGATCTGTGATGTCCCGGAATCGGAGTCTGTGGTGAGAAAGAATGAAAATTTTAAAAAACACTACAGCTCAGCCGCCATCTTGTTTTTCCCAAATTTTCTACTTTTTCTAAAAACTATTTACTTGTATCCAAAAGTACTGCGACTTTAAATGAAATCGGTTGGAAAACAAAAAATGTTCGAAAGTCACGTCGGTCGCCATTTTGTTTTTCTGAAATATCATAATTATTCCCTTTTCA